>JAPWDM010000005.1:16118876-17424741 GCA_035578155.1 Brachynemurus nebulosus
TTGAAGAGACCTTCCTTCATTTGCGCAAATGGAGTGGGTAAAATAAATCAACTCACTGGCCTATGGCTCATAAGACACTTGTATTTGACAGGTATTGCAGGTATCGACTTGACCTTCAAAATGACTTAGACGCATCCATTTTAAAATACGTTTCTGCGCATCTTTCAGTTCATTTTTGACCGAATCTAATATACAAACGATTTATGGTAGGCAATTATACTCACAGTTTTGTATTCAAATTGCCTACGGACATGAAGTGATAAAGATATAATTTAAAAGTTTTTACTTATGGTGGGGGCGCTGAAAACAGTGTTTAACAAACACTAGAGCATATCTGGCAGTTGAGGTAGCAAGAGAAATGTTGGCAGTCATAGACTCTTTTTGAAATTGCATTGAGAAAGCTTAATTTATAGTTAAAAAATAATTTCATGATAAAAAATGTATGTTTAATTTTGGAACACTTTTGCAACTTTAGCAGTAGATGTTCATTTATTGGATAATTTTAATAAATTTAATAGATTTGACCATTACTTTATGGTATTCCATATTTGCTATTAATAAATAAAACATTTTACCTTGCAAAAATACCGTTATAAATTGTTTTAAAATCTTATGACATTTTTCGATCAATACGATCATTATCAAATAAATGAAGATTACATTTAAATGCATGTCTACTTATACTAAAATATAGACTATAAATGGCAGCAATGGTTGATGGGAAAATAGTAGGGATAAAAGTAGTAGTGTGAGTCACAAACAAGAACTAATTTTATTATAAACTAAAAACTCACCTTTCGAATTTCATGAAAGTTAAATCAGGTGTTTACTAGGTAATTATTTAACGTCCGGAGTTCGAAAAAAAATACTACAGTAGTACGTATACAAACAGATACATCATCTTAAAAACGAGAGTATACGACTTCTGGACCCTCAAAACTCAAAAGGTATATATTAAAATTGGGATTCCCGAAAAATGAACCCATTACAATAACTTTCTACTGGAAAGTAGGTATCAGTTCGTACATTTTCCGTAGAAGGGTTAATAATACAGAAGTAGGGGAGAGGTGTGTTAATAGTAACAAAAAAAATATACAGGCTAGTAACTTTGTATTTATTAGTCACAGAGAATTAAATTTTTGGTATAAGATACGGGTATTTTTCAGGTTTTGAATGAGCTGCACAAAAATACTCTATGTTGACTTATAATTAAAGTAACTGCATTTATGTGGATCAAAATGTAATGTTATAACCGTCATCAACAGAGGATCAATTGTTACAGGGCTTACGTTCAATTGTAACACTCATTATTTAGTGAATTTACACATTGGTTATTATAATTAATCCAGTTTTAAAAATTCTTCCTTACATATTGAGTGAGAAGGTGACAAATAGCAACAGCTCTGAATTTTGTCTCTTTCTATTACTCTTTTATCGGATTTCATATAGTTTTTCCTTTTAGATTTTTTTTTTAATTATTAACCGAAGTTTTTACCTTTATTATTCCGATTCATACCTAAAATATATATAAAGTTTTATTTTTGTTTAACTAAATTTTTTTGTGAGTTATATATATGTTACAATCGACACTACTGAATTTGTTACAATTGTTCCAGCGCTGTTTCATTTTATAAAAAAATTCAAAAAATGTTAACTATGATTAAAAAAGCGAACCTACTTATCCGATAATATTATTTGATTGCTTGTCTTTCCAATAAAATCACTATTCTCCCAATTGATGGGGTATTTACTGCGAAAATCAAAAAATTGTTAACGTACTCAAAATTTACGATTAGCTTATATATAAACTACAGCAACATCAATTGTTACTGTTCTCTCAGCAACAATTGATGTTGCTGAGAGAAAATCGCCGGATGATATTAACTGAAAGTTTTGTCAGTAAAGCATAACTTTAGAAGCCACTTTATGATATGTAATACTCCTCAATAGGATTGATAGATGTCTCGCAAATTTTAAAGTTACAATTGGCCCTCTGTTACTACTGACACACCTCTTCCCTACAGGTACTTGCTTGAATAATGAATGGATTTGATAATTTCTGCAACTACTCCCTTATTAAACCCACAGTAATGCTACATTTGCTGAGTAGTACTAGAAATAATGAATACACTTAGGATGTAACATATGACATCTCATCTTCAGTATACATACGAGTATTGTGTGAGTGAATGTTTGCAACCGGGTAGCACATATTCTTCGTTTATTCTTGTTTAATTTGTAGACAATGGTTGAATTGTTTCGAACATTTAATGTTGTTAAAATGTAATGGGGTACACGTACAAGAGGGGCATACAAACTCGACGTATAGCTCTCGTTAAACATAAGAGAGCTAGCTGTACATACGGACATGTACGTAGAATGAACAACAACCAGAAAATATGTGACAGACTTAATTTTACAAACTTGTTAATGTTGATTAATAATACTTTTCTGAATTTCATTTTATGTATGTACGTACATTTAACACAAATGTAACAGAGACGATGTTGAAATAAATGATTTTGTGTAAGCACATTCAAACATTATGTCTGTGTATTTAGTCTAGCGATGGGGAAATCTATATATATATATATATAAAAATGAATCCCTATTTCCCTTGGTCACGCCATAACTTGAGAACGACTTCACCGATTTCATTCATCTTTTTTTTTTTAAAATTTTCTAATACTTTGTAGAAGGTTCTTACAGAAAGAAAAACGAACAAAAAAAGGGCAGAAAATTGGAAAATTTGAGAAAACTTAACGACTATTTTAATTTCGCCCCTTTGATGAATGTGAATTTAGAAGACAACTGAGACAACTCTTCGTATTTTTTTTTTATTTTTATTTTTGGATAAATATAAACTTAATAGCTAGAAAGAGAGAAAAGAAAAAAAGCACATAAAAATTTTTTGAAAATTTCCAAATGCATCTTTATATATAATTTATGCTTATAAATTTTTTAATAAAAATTATCAGATGTCTGATACATTTACATTCACGGCATTTGACAGTTCGCGTGCCGCAAATGTCGTTTAATAGCTTCATCGATCGGCATCTGTCAATGCTGGCGTTCGCCAGAAAATTTTGTTAGCCTAACATTACGTAACGGACCTTACACCGTTACAAACCAGAGGGCTCGCATTCCAAAAATACACATGCATTTGACATTAAAACAACAATTTTTACCATGGTGACTGATCGTTTTAATTCTATAGTATTTGAATGTGGCTGTACTTCAGAAGTTAAGTATTTATACCGTGGGAAACCATGAAAAAATATTTAACGTGCATTAATTTATTGAATCAGAGTCCTTGCACCGTTACAAACCAGTCCTCTGGTTTGTAACGGTGCAAGCTCCTTTAAGCTAACTGCTAACGTTAGGTTAAAAAAAAATTCATTTATTTATTTGTATCTCTTAGTGCACACTGTACAGTCGATTCGATCGGAACGTTTATACAGTTTTCAGTTTTTTCAGGAACATAAAACAGCCACGTCTTTGTAATGACACCCGACTTGCGGTGAAGAAATTAATGAACAGCGTCATTGAAGCCACAATTTTGAAAAGGAATTACAAAGGCGAAGACGTCTTGACTCCACGCATCCCTATGACTCCGAGCGACATGTCATTCAACTTTAAACTAGTGCGGCTTGGATTTGCAATGTCGATAAATAAATCGCAAGGGCAATCATTAAGTGTTAGAATATTCATAGCTAAGACAGGACAACGTCTGTCGAGTCAGCTAGTTAGAAAGTATAAAATCAGCAAGAGTCATAACTATCGGTTCTCTATATCATTTTGGTGCAGTCAAATGTACCTAGTTAACTTATTGAACGCCAAACGGTAGTTATCCTTACACACTAGTGATGGAGAACTATCGATAGTCCCGACTATCGATAGTTCTGACTATCGATAGTCGTGAAACTATCGATAGTTATCGATAGTTATCGATAGTTTATCGATAGTTTTTGATACCCAAGTTGGTCGGTCGCCAAAAAAGGTCGCCGGTTTTACGCTGGGGCGGAATTATTCCCTTTTACCCGGAAGTTCCCTTAAAATGCATGTTTTTATACCTCTGGCTATAATTTCTACGAAATTTTTATTATCTTTAGTATTTATAAGTAAACGAAATGACTGAAAAAAAGTATCGAAAACTATCAATAGTAAAAAAAAAATATCGATAGTTTTCGATAGTCAAAACTATCGATAGTTATCGATAGTGCTATCGATAGTTCTCCACCACTATTACACACTGCATGTCGTGGTTATAAGGGTGATCGTAATCGATTCATCCAACTGGTACACTATTTTGACGGCTAATACACTTTATAGGGAATTGTTGACGTTGTACGACGTGGTGTGTGAGTTGATCAGGTTTTACTTGACCTCTTATGACGTCAATGACCGTAAAGGTGTTAAATATAATTGAACGAATCGTCATTATGAATTAATGAAAGAAGGCGGTATAAGAGGTCATTCCAATAAAGTCCTTTTTTACGAGTTTATCTACCACAAATTTTCTAGTTTTCAAACAATATTTATGGAATGGGCGTCTATTCTAAATTAAGTTCAATAAAATTTATATAAAATTAGTTGACTTTGACAAAATTTTATATTTCCAAAATAAAATTTTAGACGAAAGAAAAAAATACTTATAATAAAATATAACAATCTTTTTATTCACAGTACCTATGTAAATAGTAAATTATTCAACAGGGTGGTAATGATAGCTATTACTCACGAAGATGAAATTGCGACACGAGACGAGTTTACGAGGCGAGTGTCGTAATGCATCTGAGTGAGTAATAGTCATTGCAAGCGAGTAGAATACGATATTTTTCTACGACTTTTTTCCTTTCTGATTTAAATAAATTTTAAATCAAAAGAATACAATTTTTAATCTATCTCTAATTTCATTAAATGTTTATATGTATATGTACAAACGATGAAAGCAAAATACAAACTACCTTATAACTTAGACGTTACTACGCAACATATATGAAATTAAAACTATATAGTTGAAAAAATATTCCCAGACACTTTTGATAGTTTCTTTGTCAATGTATGATTGTCTTTTTCTAATTCCAGTCAAACAAATAAATAGTACATAGGGTACTAATTGAACATTAGGTTACGAAATAATAATAAATAATAACTTAATAACACTATTTTATATTTTTATGTAAATTCTGTTTATTCAGTAATAATTTGATTACAGAAAAATATTTCTTAAAGAAACCGAAAACAAATGACATTAATGATATATTATAACTTAACTGTAAACATATACATAAAATAACTGAATGATTGGATTCATTGCAAAATATTTAATACTATTAAAAATACAATATTTGAAAAACAAAAATCAGTGGATGTCAATATGTACTGCTTAGAATTTTCAAATCAGTTAAAATCAAACGAAAATAGTTTATTCTAATTGGAAATAACATATTTCACTTTTCTTTACAGTATTGCATCATTTTTCTTAACTTTGTGAAGATGAAATATTATTATGTCAAATATTTAAAAAACTAAATAAAAACCACTGATTAACGACACTGGTGTATTGTTGAAAAGTGTACGACAAGGACAAAAAAGAAGGAAACCTACAAAATTGTCTGGGAATATTTTTTCAACTATAATAGATATATTATTCACAAAACATTCGCAAACCTATTAAATAATGGTTAATACAGTGATTTCATTGGTCGAAAGGTATTGAGTAATGATCATTCTTCCACACCTTTGAATAATGCTTAACTTTCTCAACAACTTACGGATATGTAATGAGTGTGTTCTTCAACAGGAGTAGAAAAAATTGATTATGATCCTCTTTAAAAAGAAATTTTCATAAAAACAAAAGCTTAAATTTAACATTTATATTTTCCAAAAATATTATTTTCATTTAGCTATTTTTATTACGGCTAGACTATTAACTTAATCAAAAAATTATTCCAATAAAAGTTGCAGATACAGATGGAGGTAACCGACGGTTATAGTCAGAAGTTCTGTAGCTTTTGAAATAAAAACGTATGTTTAAGAGTTTTTTAAAGATTAGTTTATGTTTCAAAACTAACAATAACACCAATACCAGTGATTGCAAACAATATAGAAATTTACATTATTTAAAAACATTTTAGCTCAACAGGGCTGACTTTTCAATCGAAGTAATTATTAAAAACGCCGTGAGCAGCGGGGCCCCATCACGGTAGTCGAATTTTCCCCTTCATCTTCGGTATTGAATGTCTACAAGCGAAATGTGATTGAAAGTCTACAACCGAATTGTCATTTTGTTGGTTTCAAAACTGGTGATGAGTGTTCGGCTGATCGAGGCTTTAAAAAAAGGTTTTAAGTATTTAAGGGCTGTATCTCAGTAAATTTCAATTTTGTGCCGAAAACAGGTAGCAGAAAAAAAGCCAACACAATTCGTACGAGGACATTCCTGCCCATGTTTATCCGCTAATTGCCTTTATGTTTTAGTTTTAAATATTAAAAAAGGACCTTCAATAGTAAACTGGAAGGCCTTTATAAAGATATTTTTTCTTTCCAAAAAAATCCAAAATTTCTATTTTATAAATACTAAAAATCCAAAATTCCTAATTTATAAATAAACAGTGACTTTAATAACATTTTTAAATTACTTAATATGTATGTATTTCATTTGTCATAAAAGTAAGTTCACTTTTTTTTAAATTTTTAGTCGAATTTTCTCCGAAAAATTAGACTTATACAGTCTATACGATAAGAGCTGCGAGAGGCGAGAGTAGGGGCGCTATCCGTTTTCGGACCCGTAGAACACGAATATGTAGAAAAAAAAAATGTCTGATATATATATATATATATATATATATATATATATATATATATATATATATATATATATATTTTCCCGCCACCTTTTAATTTGTGTAGGGCCCCCCTATGGAAGTTAAGAGATGAAATTTGGTAAATGGGGCTCATTTTCGAGGCACCTCATACTATCAAAGTGGGGTCAAATTTTGAGCAAATTTTTTTTCTGACCCGACCTTTAAGGGGGTGGTGGGGGGCGGAAAAGCAATAAAACTTTTTCAAACCGGTTTTAAATAATGTTTCGGTCAATTATCTACAACATATCCAAAATTCAGCTTCCTAGGATGATATGGTGGGAGTAGAGGGGGGAAAAACGATTTTCGCTGGATCTAACAGGCCCCCAGCCCCCCAGAATTAACGTAGAGGGTTGAAATTTGGTGTGTTGATAAAGTTCGTACCTAGGTTGTGCTTTTTGGAGGTTTTAATATTTTACCTCCACCCCCCTCATTTTTAAGCTACAATTTCATGCATTTTCGACGTTTTCGAAGTTTGTACCACTCGCACAGGTCACCCGAATAAACCTAGAGGGCTGAAATTTTGTATTCGGATTGAGTTAGTATCAAGGGGGTGCCTTTTGGGGGTCTCGACTTTTAACCCCTATCCCCACCATTTTTATACCCAGAAGAACATGATTTTTCTTGTTTTTTAACAGTTTCGTTCGGGTCAAAATCTCCCCAGATAAACCTAGAGGGCTGAAATTTGGTGTACAGGTTAAGCTAATAGCCAGACACTGTTTTTTGGAGGTTTCAACTTTTAACCCTTACCCCCACGATTTTTACGCCAATATTTCCTTAATTTTTTTGCTTGTTTTCTAACACGTCTAGAGACTCCATAAGGAAACCTAGAGGGCTGAAATTTTGTACGTGTATTCAGTTAGTATCCAGCTAGTACCTTGTAGGGAGTCCGCATCACTTTTCCCCCCACTTCTCCCATTTTTACATCGGAATTGAATGCTATTGTTAAATGTGTTTTAAATGCATTACTTTTATTGTAAATACAAGTAGGCGAATAGTAATTTTAAAAAATTTAAAAAAAAGTGAATACAATTTTTTAACAAATGAAATACATACATATTAAGTAATTTGAAAATGTTATTAAAGTCACTGTTTATTTATTTATTTAATTATTATTTAGGAATTTTGGATTTTTATTATTTATAAAATAGAAATTTTGGATTTTTTTGGAAAGAAAAAATATCTTCATAAAAGCCTTCCAGTTTACTATTTAAGTTCCTTTTTTAATATTTAAAAATAAAACACAAAGGCAATTGGCGGATAAGCATGGATAGAAATGCCCTCGTACGAATTGTGCTGGCTTTTTCCCTGTTAACTTCTATCGGCACAAAATTGAAATTTACTGAGATTCAGCCCTTAAAAACTTAAAATCTTTTTTTAAAGCCCCGATCAACCGGACACTCATTATTAGTTTTGAAACCACCAAAATTACAAATCGCTTGTGGACTTTCAATTATATTTCGCTTGTAGACACTCAATACCGAAGAAATAATTTTTTATTTTTTCTTTTTTTTTTCTTTTTGAAAGAAAAAATATCTTTATAAAGGCCTTCCAGTTTACTATTTAAGGTCCTTTTTTAATATTTAAAACTAAAACATAAAGGCAATTAGCGGATAAACATGGGCAGGAATGCCCTCGTACGAATTGTGTTGGTTTTTTTTTCTGCTACCTGTTTTCGGCACAAAATTGAAATTTACTGAGATACAGCCCTTAAATACTTAAAACCTTTTCTTAAAGCCTCGATCAGCCGAACACTCATCACCAGTTTTGAAACCAACAAAATGACAATGCGGTTGTAGACTTTCAATCACATTTCGCTTGTAAACATTCAATACCGAAGATGAAGGGGAAAATTCGACTACCGTGATGGGGCCCCGCTGCTCACGGCGTTTTTTTAAAATTACAATTCGCCTACTTGTATTTAGAATAAACATAATGCTTTTAAAACACATTTAACAATAGCATTCAATTCCGATGTAAAAATGGGAGAAGTGGGGGGAAAAGTGATGCGGACTCCCTACAAGGTACTATCTGGATACTAACTGAATACACGTACAAAATTTCAGCCCTCTAGGTTTCCTTATGGAGTCTCTAGACGTGTTAGAAAACAAGCAAAAAAATTAAGGAAATATTGGCGTCAAAATCGTGGGGGTAAGGGTTAAAAGTTGAAACCTCCAAAAAACAGTGTCTGGCTATTAGCTTAACCTGTACACCAAATTTCAGCCCTCTAGGTTTATTTGGGGAGATTTTGACCCGAACGAAACTGTTAAAAAACAAGAAAAATCATGTTCTTTTGGGTATAAAAATGGTGGGGGTAGGGGTTAAAAGTCGAGACCCCCAAAAGGCACCCCCTTGATACTAACTCAATCCGAATACAAAATTTCAGCCCTCTAGGTTTATTCGGGTGACCTGTGTGAGTGGTACAAACTTCGAAAACGTCGAAAATGCATGAAATTGTAGCTTAAAAATGAGGGGGGTGGGGGTAAAATATTAAAACCTTCAAAAAGCACAACCTAGGTACGAACTTTATCAACACACCAAATTTCAACTCTCTACGTTAATTCTGGGGGGCTGGGGGCCTGTTAGATCCAGCGAAAATCGTTTTTCCCCCCTCTACTCCCACCATATCATCCTAGGAAGCTGAATTTTGGATATGTTGTAGATAATTGACCGAAACATTATTTAAAACCGGTTTGAAAAAGTTTTATTGCTTTTACGCCCCCCACCACCCCCTTAAAGGTTGGGTCAGAAAAAAAATTTGCCCAAAATTTGACCCCACTTTGATAGTATGAGGTGCCTCGAAAATGAGCCCCATTTACCAAATTTCATCTCTTAACTTCCATAGGGGGCCCTACACAAATTAAAAGGTGGCGGGAAAATATATATATATATATATATATATATATATATATATATATATATATATATATATATATATATATATATATCAGACATTTTTTTTTCTACATATTCGTGTTCTACGGGTCCGAAAACGGATAGCGCCCCTACTCTCGCCTCTCGCAGCTCTTATCGTATAGACTGTATAAGTCTAATTTTTCGGAGAAAATTCGACTAAAAAAAAATTTTATTACTTTTATCATCAGATTATACTCGACTTCTCAAGTCGAATGGTACCACTGATATGCATGGATTGGTAACTATGTTCTTTTGTTTGAAGCAAGTATATTGTATGGTTCATTTCAGTTAAATTTAACCATGCTTCATCATTTTGAAATTAAATAATTTCCGTTTTCTTGGCTTTATCTCTTTTATTATTGCATTTATGTAAATTTTAAATTTGCAGTTTATTTTTAAAAAAGAAGATTAATTTTTTTCGAATATAAGAATTATTTAATTTTTTAACGAAAACTCATGATCAATTGTATCTGAAAAGAGGTATATACCATTGTGAACTATAACAACAAACAATCCAACATAAACAATTGATAAGAGTGTGACAACAACACCCCATATTGTAATGTATCTTTTTTTAATCGTAACTTAAAGTTAGCATTCGTTTGACAAATATAATATATTGTCATTTACTAGATAAAGACAAAAAAGTATAGAAATTCAAATGACTGCTGCCATTTCTTTCTGTAATGACTATTTAACTTTTTAAACGATTGTTTGAGTTGTCTCTTTATACATGTCTATGAATAATACCGAAAACACTACATTTTAAACGTGACGGAGTAAGCACATTTACTATGTACGAAAAAAGTTTATATGGTGCATGGTGCGCCTATAAAAGTTATCACTTCAATAAATGCAATAGCTTAAAGGCTTCTCTATACGCTAGTAATTAATTAGAAAAATATTAAGAGAGGGAGCGGAAATAGTAAGACATAGTTTTCAAATTCACAAAAGAAATGTTAAATACACCTTTAATTCTCATTTATGTAATTTTGATAAATTTTCAATCAACATTGCTCCACAAATGAATTGTTCGGACCCGTCATTGTCGTGATGAATACATATAAAGTAAATAAACAATGTATTTGTTCCTAATTTTATGTGTATTTGTGTGATATACCTACATAGCCTTACTTGACATTGTCGCAAAACAAAATTATTGCACAGTCAACTATGTATACCATTAAATTACTTGAATTTATTTGTCTTTATTTATCAGGAACTAAGGACTAATTTTATACAAATGAACTAAAAAAAGGAATGTTCATAAAATTTTATATAATAAGTTGTTGATTTGACAAGAAGGATAGTCTCCGCCACAATTTTGATCGATATTCTAAAAACTTTTAACATGGATATGTTTTTTGGCTGAGTAAACCAGATAATTTGCTAATGTTTGCTGTTATCACTTTGTGTACCTATTGAACTAGAAAACATATCCATGATTCAATATTTTTCCGGACAACGGAGTAAATTTTCTTATTTTTTTCATTTTGGTTTCAGAACCCACAGCGGAAATTTTAGGCAGTAGAGAAATTTACATCGATCGGGGAAGTACAATCAATTTAACCTGTATAATACATAACAGTCCAGAGCCACCTGCATTTATTTTTTGGAATCACAACGGGGAAGTGCGTATAATTTTTCTTTTTTTTGTTGATACACTAAAATTTTTCTTTTATTTAAGTTTTCTTTTCAAAACATTTTCATTTTCCTTTTTATATTTTTCTTGTTACAGATCATTAGTTACGACAGTCCACGAGGTGGTGTCAATATCGTCATGACAAAGGGTCCAATCATGTCAAGCTCGTTATTAATCGAGAAAGCGATTCCATCAGACTCGGGACAATATCAATGTAATCCATCCAATGCGCAAGCGCCACCAAGTGTTACCGTACATGTGCTTAATGGTTAGTATAATATGTGATAACATCAGTAAAAAATTACGAATAAATATAATTTTATTCTTTATTGGTGTCGGCGCTGGTCTCCTTTTTTATCTTTCGCCATCATTTCAGCGGGGAAATTTACGATGAACATTTTAAGAAATTATGAACTTTAATTTTCTTTTATTTTCTTTTATACGGTAATTTAATAAGGTGCCGGGTGAACCAAATAGTTTAAATAAAATTTTATGATTTCATATTTTTCCGGGCGATTCTTCTTTCTATCAATTTTGAATTTTTAATTATACGTTGCCTTGACATTAAGGGGAGGTTTACTCAAGAGTCCTTAAAAATTATGTATTTTTCTAGAATTTTTTTCTCAAGAACGGAAGTAAATATCAATTTCAAATTTTGTGCACTTATTTATTAAGAGTATTAAACTACACAAAAAAAAAATTTTCAAGGAAAAATATAAAAAAGTGTCCATTTTATAGATAGTGCAGTGTGACGATCCGAAAATCCAATGCCTTGTTGGTGGACATCCTAGCGCCGGTAATAAACCACCGAAATCCAAAAACAAAAAAGATTTATAAAATATATGAAGAAAAAAAGAAAAGAAAAGAAAGAAAAAAAATGGCGGATGTTTGAACTTTTGATTACGATTTTTGTCTTATTTTTCGCTCTTTAAAGTAAATTTAAAAATAAAAAAAATATTGAAAGTGTATCGAACTTAGGTAGAGGTGCCGAAGAATTGAATTATCTTTAAAATAAAAAATTAAAAAAAGGATCCATCGAATAGTTTTTGAGTTATCGTGTCTTTTTTAACGACTCTCAAGTAAACCTCCCCTTAAAAGGCCTGACCTCAATTATTAGCAGAAAATACGTCTACTATTTGTTTAGAAACACAATTCAATGGCAAATTTGTTGATTTTTTAGGTTTGCTCCACTCTGCTATTCCGTTCTGATAGGGGAAGGTCGCCCAAAGCGGGTAAGCTAAGATTAAACGCCCAAAAAAGTGACTTTTGACCTCGATAAGCAGATCTTTTTTATATTATCAGATAGAATAGTTATCGAACTTTAAAATGAAACTTCGCTTAAGAAATGTTTATACGATATTTATTTATAATAAAGAAAATACAAAACCTCTGCAAAAACCCGCTTTGCCCGTATAGGTATCCTAAAGCGGGTAACCCCCTTTGGGCAAAGCGGGTAAGTACATTATGTATTTAAATACTGTTATTATTTTTTAATATAAACTTTTTTAATCATATAGAACTTAACAATAATAATAATTAAGTAAAAAAAATTGAGAAAAGACAAAAATAATAAATTTTTAACAATTAACTGTAACTTTCTTTAAAACCTCCATATTGGAATATATTACTTCAGGTGATTCTACATCAAAATCACCACAAACAAGGCAGAAATATTTTTTTTAAGCTTTTTCCCTTATTCCGTCGTAAAAAGAAGATTATTTATTTTTTTCCCCTTCCAACAGTTTTTTCCATTAAGATGCTTCTATTTTGTCTACCCGCTTTGCCCAAAAAGACTTAATTTTGTTAACTTAGAATAATTTCAAAATGAAAGCCGATACATGTCTACCTTTTTCTACATTAAAAGTCAAATGATGATAACATAATATGGTAATACCAAAAAGATTACAAATAAAAAGGTTTGTGACTAGTCACAGAATATTTATCGTCAAAATTTTTTACAAAACCAACAAAAAAATTTGATGACGCTTAACTTGGACATTAAAAGACATAAGCGTTCAAGTGCAACTGATTGACATTGGTTGATATTCGGTTAATCTTGGTATACACACGACCTGACAAAAACATTCGATACAACGATATACAAGCGCTTACCCGCTTTAGGAGGGGTACCCGCTTTGGGCGACCTTCCCCTACACTTTTTGCTCAATAAAATTCGGAATAGTTACAGACTACAGTGGAATCAATAAAATATTCACACTATTAGTATGTCACAGCAAGTCTGATTTTATTCCGATAAAATTTAGACTGTAATCGAAACCGTACTTGGATTGTAGCGATGATATAAATACACTCATTGTTTCTTCTGTAAAAATATTTTATGGAACCTAGGGTGAATCGACATCGAGATCTTATCGAGGGTGGTACTATAGTGTGGGACGGGCCTTAGGATTACAATAATAAATGTATAATAACTAATTTATAACTGAATATTTTATTTATTTTATTTTATTTTATTTTATTTTTTTTTTTTTTTGACGCGTAGAAACTGGGGCCATATGCGTTGGTTGAGTTTTCATATTGGAGGGTTAGTTTTTAGTGAATATTTTATTGTTCGAAATAATCTGACAACTAATTTTGTTACGTCTTGTAACAATTACTGTAATAATTACAATATTAAATAAGTATAACGTTTATTTATTTATTTATCTGTTCCGAATTGTTTAAAGAAAGTAGGTAACAAAAATACGATGAGAGAAAATTATAGATAAAATTGGCGTACGAATCGTAAGAAAGGCTATCAGAGGCATAAAATTCGTAACCGTTCTCATGACAGGGCCGTTTACTAAGTGCCAAGACCTCTATAAAAATTACATATGGACTTTGCGAATGTAAACTCGAAGCGGTAACTTTTCCTCGACCAAGATTATCCATAAGTTCATATTTTTCGCGTTCTTTTGTTACGGAAACCACGCCAGCAAAGCCGCAGGCAGCATTTATTTATAATTAAATCGTCCGTTTCCGTGCCTAATTCGATCGACTTGAATTTTGTGATTTTTTGCTCGCAATAAATATTAGGCCAAGTAGTTTAATTTAAATTCTGCGTTTCCACTATAAAAGTTTTCTGTTATATACAAGAATAAATTTTCGAAAAAAAATAATTTTAATATTTTTTTCATTTTTTTTAACGCTGTCATTGCGTGTACATTTATCACTTTATTCACATTGAACAGTGTCTCTTACGTTACAATAAACATCCGGTATAAAGAAAAGACTAATAGACAACTTGGTGATACATAAAATAACTATAATTTTTCCCTGGAAAAATATATATTTTTCTCAATTTCCAATAAATTATTCAACTTTTTTACCACTATACCTGGTATTATTATTATAATCGTGATTTATTATTTGATAAGTTCATTCATTTTTTGATTCAGTTGTGTACAAGAGAAAAAAAGTCACTTTTCGGCAAAGAGAATTTGGCACATAAAACATAAAAAATATTTTTTTTCTCCAAATTTTCCCTTAAAATAATATTTTAATCATCAAAGTCTCACAAAACCATTATTTTTTATTAATTTCGCTAAATAATAATTAAATTATATATGCTAAAATATGTTATTCATAATATTCAGGTTACTGTTACAAAGTATAGGCAATTAGACTTACGTGATGTATTGTCGTTTGTACATATTGAAAGGTAATCAGATTTTATCACTTGTTAATTATGTTATAAATTACATAATTTATTTTAATTATTATTCAAAAAAATTCTAAAAAACTAGTTAAATAATCAAATCTATTTTGAAATAACTGCTAGTTTCAATAGAACAATTTGGAAATAATTTGGAGATATTTTAAAGAGAAATTTTTAATATGTGCATATCTGTACGGGCGTTTGAATTCAAATATGTATGTTGTTCGAACCATGCTGGTAATCACAGCTGTTGCTGTATTTGTGAATTGAGTCTCTGAGTTTCAAAACCATCTAATTGACGATTTTTTAAAAATTGAGTTAGATACGGTTTATTATTCAGGAGGATAAACTGCACCAAAAAATACCAACTAAATGGTGCAAAGTCAGCTTTTTCCCCTTTAATTTTAATGACAGAAATACGAAACTGTTCCAAAAGTAGCTAATTGCAATATACCCCAATTGAAAAAACATGGAGTTGCAAGCAACACAAACCAGTTGCAAAACTATATAATTACTTACATAAAAATGGCGTTATTAGAAATACCTGGAACAAAAGTAGCTAGTTAGGTGGTCAATATGTGGCACTGCAGAGCCTGCAGAAGATCAAATAATTGTATGTGATAATTTTATCACTCTCTCTAAGAAACTATTTACTATTGAAGTTGTTAAATATAACAGGCTGCGAATGTGTGCAGAATAAATTTGTGTGAAGCATCGTGCTTCTGATTTGAGTTTTACTGTTAAATTACAGTAAAGAGATTTGTTTTATAGGGAAATATTCTACTAAATTATAATAAGTTATAATATAAACGATGTTGTACGATGTAAATAGATAGATTTCTACGAATGTTGTTTTATTTAAAACCTATTGAAAGAATAATAAACTGTTGCAAAAGTATCTAATTGTTAGCGTTACTGCTGCAAAAGTGTCTAATTGTTAGTGTTACTGCTGCAAAAGTAGCTAAATACAAAATCAGCCATTTCAAAACCATCTAATTTAAGCAAACTGCTGCAAAAGTAGTTAATTATAATTTTTAAACTTTATTTACTAATTATTGAAGAGTGGTATCGTTGTTATTATTTCTTGATAAGAACTGTGTGATTTTTCCTAAAAATTTAATGGTAAAAACCACATCAAGATCATTATTATAAGTGAGAAAACAGTTTTTTGTGTTTCCTGAATATTTTTAGGTGTGTTAATTAGATGGTTTTGAAACTCATCGACTTAATTAGCTGTGCGATAATTATAACAATTTACTATTTACAATAACCTATCCACAAGCTCAACTTCCTAAAAGCTCTTGTAAAATCTGTATTAGTGTTCCGATTGTTTTGTGTACAACTGTATGTTTTTCTCTCCATTTAAAAAAATAATATTTTATTGTTGTTTTTCTTACTTTTGAATCACTTTGATTTTCGTAAAAGTCCATGATTTATTATATTATTTTCGATTTTGTTTACTTTCAGGTGAACAACCGGAGGCCATGCAGCATAGCGGGACAGGTCGTCCCAGTGTCACAGCGAGTACCACAATCATGCTTATTGTTCTACTAATGCCCTGTGTAATATTACGTTTGACAATTTTGCAATCTACATAACAATAATAACAATTTTAGACACAATTTTCAAAATAATACAAATCCTAGTGTACGAATATGTACGGTACAACAACAGCCAAAAAAGAAGATGATACCACAATGGACGAAAATTTCTTGCGTGATTTGTTATTTAGTGTATATTTGTCTCCTAATATGTCTTCCTCTTTATTTTCAACTTATAACATTTAATACTTTTAAGAATCATTTCAACAATAAATTGTAGCGTTGGTACCAACATTTTGGCCGTTGATGTACACATACATATTTGTTCATATATGTGTATACAAGTGGTTGTTTATATGGACGTAATATACATATTATTAATTAATAAATAAATATACATATAAACCATATACTAAATCATATATGTAAATACTATATAGAAACTTATATTGTATGCAGATAGAAATTCTGATATAACTATAATTATTAAGCAAAACTTGTCAACCAATGTCAAGCCCGGAATTATGTTCAAGATTATAATTCAAGTGAAATGACAATGATTTTAATTAAAGACCTCGAAAAACAACATCACACTGGCTTAGACAATTCTCGATACATAAATGTTTTGTCGTTTGCCGATATTAAAATGGAATGACGTTACATAATACGGCGGTATATTCTTAGTTTTAGTTTTCTTTCAAATATTATTTTTTGATATCAGTTTTAATAATTATATTAGTAAACAGTTTTGCAGGGAGTTTTAAACACGATAACATGGCACCAGCTCCGTGTAAGTTTACAAGAAAATGGAATTATATAAACCAATGAACTATACGTTCTATTTTATTTTGATCACGCACTCTGCTTTCTGGTGCTGGTGGGTACGTATTTGCGGCTGGTGTAGCATGACCTCACAGTTCAAACATGTTAATTTCTAGTTTATAATTATATGTTGATATTTTTTTTCATACGTAATTATTCAAAACTTATCAAATTTTTATAATAAACGTAGTGTAAGTCAATAAAAAAGAAAAGTTTCGACTTTATAGACATTTTATTTAGTGAAAATGTTTTCGCTACAATTCAACTAGAATTGTACGAGAGTTAATTTTCTAAAAGTTTATTCATATTATTTTCTTTTGATGAGTACTGGAGCTACCTCCAAACATTCTCAAAAGAAAAGACTCCTGTAGAGGAAAGTATTTATCACCTAAACTATTCGGATTTAACGTATCCAGTGTCTTATGACTCAAATGATGCTTAAACTGATACAGGTCGTTCAAGCAACCACCAAATTGCACCAAAATAAGAGGGCAGTGTTTGTTCGTCGGAATTTCGCCTCAAGGGCGCATGCATTTTTATGTTTTGTTGTTAACAATTTTTAAGAAACCATGCCTCATTGCAAGCCACTCCAAAAAACAACGTTTAGGAATTCGGTTCCAAATTTTTATTTTTCAGTACACCAACACCTCAATTTGCGTCGTGGTTACGTTCCAAAAAAACACTACGCAAATTGAAACGACGGAAAGTGAATTTTGATTTTCTATAGCAAACCATGTAAAGATCGAAGATAGATTTCAGGGTTACGAAAATACTACTTTTCAAAAAGAAAATTGAACAAAGTAACCATTTAAAAAACAAAAATAATATAAAATTTTATTACATACATACAAAAAAAAAAAACAAATTCAGTTAAAACAAAATAAAATAATCAATTAATTTATAAAAACAAAGTAAAAATTAATCATTGTCTGTTGAGTCCATAGTGGCTGTTGTCGTAAGTCGGCTTTCTTTCGCAAAAAATTTCGAAAAAAAAAATTAAAGACTCGAACCCAAAACAACGCAACTTCGAAAATCTAACGACGCACAGTGAAAATTAGTACCAATTCAGCAGCGACGCAATTTCGAAAAAACGCAGTCCGAAACGACGCAAAGCGAGGTATTAGTGTACTTTTCTAACTTGGAGACTCCTTTAAATACTTACAATTAGTATAATGTATTAAAATTGAATGAATGTATAAGGTTTATTTGAGTAAATTTTAAATTTAGTTTCTTTGATAAAAAAAAATCCTGTGAAATGGATTACTGAAGAAGGATCAATAATTTTCGTGGTGATTTAAACAAAATGATTGTCATTAAATTACAGAAAAATTCCCCAGAAAAAGAAAATTCTATAAATATCCTACCATAATTATACTATAAACTATAATGACTGTAAAAAAAAACTCAAAAAGAATAAGAAATTATTTTTAACTCTTCTTTATACTAAAATACACCATATGTATGTTGTACCTACGTAAATTATATAGAAAATTATGTAATTTAATTTTGAAAGTCTTTAAACTTTGCTCCACAAACCTTGAAATAAAAGTCTATTAAATTGTAATTATGTACAGAAAAGAATTATAAAAAAAAATCAATTTGACTATAAATTATATATGTATTTATTATATAATGGTGTTCGTGATCATTGGCGTCCGCAAACTTTTTTTATTGGAGAAATAAAATTAGTAATACGTAAATTCAAGGAGTTAAATATGAATAGTTTGTGAGACTTAGGTATGGATTTAATTCTGAAATATTTATTTTTGCTAGTAACCGTCATTTACGTTATAAAACACTTCTAATTTTATCAATATCAATAAAATAAATTTTTTAACAATTTTTTAAACCTGAGTTCCCAATTAATTTAATTATTAATTTATCCAAGGAGATGTAGGATTGAAAATAATACTCCGACTATCTTCCATAGAATAAAATGTTTCTTTATTTTTGTCCAGAAATTTTTCGGTTTATTTTATACCTTCTTCAGTGGCAAAAAATTTTTTTCCTCCCTTCACATAGTTTTTGTTAAAACCATCTTTTTTGGTACAACCAGAGCATACGATTCATGAAAAATAATCTCTAACACAAGTGAGACCATTATGTCGAGAAAATGCATTTCATAAGAAATTTGTCTATATAAATTAAAAACCAATTCTTAATTTAAAAAATTAAGTTCGTCCCGTTTTATTTTTAATTTAAGTACTAAAAAAGATGGTTTTAACAAAAACTATGTGAAGGGAGGAAAAAAATTTTTTGCCACTGAAGAAGGTATAAAATATACCGAAAAATTTCTGGACAAAAATAAAGAAACATTTTATTCTATGGAAGATAGTCGGAGTATTATTTCCAATCCTACATCTCCTTGGATAAATTAATAATTAAATTAATTGGGAACTCAGGTTTAAAAAATTGTTAAAATAATTACATATATCCCAAAAAACCATATTACAATAAAATAAATTAAAAATCAATAGAACATTAAATATTGTAGTAGACTCGATGACTTTACCAAGTTAAAATTACATCTTTCCCAAAGTGGATGCTATTGGTCAGATACCGAAGGAATGCTTTCGATTGTCTACAATTATCTGAAAATTCAATATATTTTAATCATTTGAATTACTATATATGTACGTTTAAGCATTCTGTTGTATACGTGATGACGTCATAAAATTAAAAACCAAATCTTATGGTACTACTTAGCTAATTTAGATGTGAAGTATTCATTTTTGCTATAAAAATTACTAAATTTCATCTGAAAAATATTATTTATTCTTGAAAATTTCTTTTTGTGGTGGTTCTATAGGTCACTTAGGGAAGTCACGCAGTATGTGTATCCGTTTTCAACATATTTTCAAAATTTTACAGAATTTTTTACCGCACTTTTCGGACGCCAATGATCACAGCACAATATTTTAACAATAACTGTTAACTGTAAATAGATGTAAATAATTTAAATAAGAATTTAATAAAAATAAGAAAGAAAGAATAATAATTTGTATTATACAGAACTGTAACAGGCAAAATCGTATATCATAACTTAAACTCTATAATAATATGTCGTGATCGAAATATTCTCTGAAGTTTATATAGTAATCAATATTTTCAACCTTCCAGAGCCAATCTATGATGTGAAATGCGTGAGTGAAGAAGGGTGTTTCCTCTCACCGAAACATATTATTATTTTTTTAATTTTTTGTTTGTAATGATTTATTTTTAAATAAATTTATTATTTAATAGAGTATCTTTATTAATAAAAACATAAATGAGTGCATTTTATCATAATTCTGTATCTATAAATACCTATAAATGAAACAAAATAAAATTATTAATATATAAATTAAAATGGTTTCTTTTATTATATTTGTTGTTTGATTGCAAAATCTTACCGCGGGGATGGGTTATTTTTTGGAATGTACTTTTATTTAATGTTTCGTACTAAAAGAGTAAATACAGAACAATTTTGTGGAATCATTTTGATGTCTGTCCGTCTCATCCAAGAAATTTGATTCAAGTGATCCTGCTTTAAAAATTCTCTTTTTCCATAAAAATAAAATTGTCAAACTAAAAAAAAATCGAAACGTCAATTCTATTCTTCCTTTTCCTTTCCTGCAAAAAATAACGCCGGCGAGCAAAAAAAAATTTCCAAATTTCCTTCACAGGCTCCAAGGACTACGATCAAAAAAAAAAAAGACGTTCCAATAAAAAATTATTTTGCCTTCTTATGCCCATATTTTACCTGTTATGCCTCTTTTCGTCGTGCGCCCTGGAACGGCTGCTCTATCTACTCCATTTTCTCGCAGGTTATTTCCTCTGTAACACTTCGATAAACTATCTATCGTAGCGCAATTAACAGACATAATGTTAAATTTTGATTCTGAGCATTCATTTCAGGGGGTTACCTGGGATGTGGAAAAGAAAATTGCCAAAGGCATCGTGTAAAGCAGCGTTTCTCAAACTGTGTTCCACGAAAAATTATCAAAAATGGCGTCCGGTAAAACATTTTATTAAAAGTGGCGAGAGAAGACCAACTATTTGTACTAGTACTTCGTAAAAATTTTAGAGTTTAAAAATGTTCCGCGATTTTGTAAGTCCAGGCCACTCTCTTGGCAGATGAATGGGGAGCCAAAGTTCCCTATATTTTATGTTAAAATTTAAGGTACCATCACAGTGCCATTCTGCAAAAAAATAGCCAATTTTCACAATTTTTTTCGGACGGATAGGATGGGGGAATGCGGATGAATTTTTTTTACGATTAATACCACTATTTGACAATCAAAAATATTTTTTTAATCATTTTTATTTATTTTTTATAATTATTATAATTTTTTGAAAAAAGTGTCTTTAAAAACGGGCGAATATCGGTGCCCACGATTGCGACCGTAGTTTTCATCCGAAAAAAAATCGAGTAGATTATAAATCTGTAGGTAAGCCGCTATGTACCTATAGAAGCTTTTATTTTTCTTTTGAAATTTTCGTATTTTTCCACACGAAAAACTGTAAAAAATTTTGTAATTTTTATTCAAATCGCCGCCATTTTTTCAATTTTCAAAGAAAAAAAAAGCTCCCATAGGTACATAGCGGCTTTCCTATAGATTTATAATCTATTCGATTCTTTTTCTTCGGATGAAAACTGCGGCCACAATCGTGGGCACCGATTTTCGCCCATTTTTTAAGACACTTTTTTCAAAAAATTATAATAATTATAATAAATAAATAAAAAAATAATTAAAATAATATTTTTATACTGTCAAATAGTGGTATTAATCCTAAAAAAAAATTCATCCCCCTTCCCCCATCCTAGCCATCCGAAAAATAATTGTGAAAATTGACTATTTTTCGGCAGAATCACACTGTGATGATACTTTAAAATTACTTTTTTGTTAAAATTAAAAATAATATAACACAATGAGTTTCAAAACACAACTAAAATCAAACAAGTTATAGACTGTTGTAGCGCTAGTTAGGGTACACCGTTTGGGGATACAGTCGACTTGACATCTCTCGACAGAAGTCAGGGCAGCTACAGTTCGACAGCTTTGTGGTATTTAATGACCGCAAACCCAATCAATACTTAAGAATTTCTTCGAATTTGCTTGTAAGAGCTTTATTTTGATTTTTTTGCTCGTATCAAATCCACAATCGTTTATTTGACTTTACTTGTGTTCTGAAACTCATTAAAACTAGTGGCCGACCGAATCTTCGGCACCGGTTTCGGTTTCCGCCAGTTTCGGTCAAAAAATCTAGTTTCGGCTATAGTTTCGGTTTTTGGGCCAAAAATCAGCTGAAATTTTGGCTGCACTGAAACTCAGTGTCCGTAAATTGTCGCGCTTCGTTCGGACGAGTTCGTTTCTCGTACATACACTAGATTTCAGTATACAATTGAAATTTTAACATGTCTAAATAAATTTCGGTTTCGGTTTCGGTCGAAACTGAGACCGAGGCCGAACTTTAGGTTTCGGTTTCGGCTGCAAATTCTGTTTCGGTCGGACACTAATTAAAACTGCCCTATTTTTCAATTTCGACAAAAAGATTCGGTGAAAATTCGACGAAAAAATTTTCGTAAGTTAAAACACCTGGCGGACTTTTTTTTTTCAAAACATTCTTAATCGATATATCTTTATATTTGTGTCTTCTAGGTAGAAAACACTTCACTATAATTGTGTAAATAAGTAAACAACTTTGACTGCTTATTCAAATTTTTTCCTTGTCAGAGAAAAATATACACAGGCAAAAATGCATATTTTAAATAAATCAAATATTCTGAAAATTTTATCATATAAAAACTATAATTAATAATATTTAATAATTAATAGGTGGAGTTCATTTTTGTTTCGGTTACTGCAGTGGGCAAATTAAAGTTGAATCACGAAATGAACATTTCAAAAACGATTAAAAATTGCAAAAAATGGCAGCAGGGAGTAACCAAGGACGATCTGCTATCATACCTTCTAAAATTATATTGAAAATAAATTCCAAGCTGTTAGCCGATGTGCAATAAATTTTCAAATTTTAAAGAAAATCACGAAGTTACGAGTCAATTTTTGAGTTTCACTTCACCGTTCGGATGAATGTCATTTGAAGATTTTATTTTGGATAACAATTATTTACTGAAAATAGTTTGTTATTTTAATAATTTTTTCAAAAAATGAAGTACTCAATTGTATCTGGTAGCAAGGTGAGACTTTTCAAGCCAACTCGTACTAATTCGTGAAAAGTGATAAAAAACATGATTTAAAATATTATATTATAATTATTAATCGAAAAAACTTCTAAGAAAATAATAGACAAATAAAGTGGTTTAAAATAAAATAAACGAGAAGCATAATTATGAACATCGTACTTAAATGACATATTTTTATCGAAAATTAGTTTACATAGAACAATGTTTCAAAAATCTATCTTATGTGAATTTTTATACAAGTTAATAAAATGTGTTACTATACGATTGAACAAATTTGCAGTTAATAAACGAAATTTCAAAACGGATGAAAGACAATTACACAAACACAAAAAGAAATTCAATCATACATACAAAATGGCACAACCATATTGGGGAATTATATCAACAAACAGAACAAGAAGGCAAAACGTTTTACATATAGGTAGAAATACACTGGTTTCTCGTGTAATCTCGTGTAATAAAATTGAAATAGAATCATATGCCTTACTCTTTTTAACTATATGTGAATTTTATTATCTAAAGAGAGTAAGATATATAATTCTATTTCAAGTTGCTTATAACGAGAAATCAGTGTACGTTGTATTTCTAATATCGGTTCAGTATGTTCATGAATTTGTCCATAACTGTAAAATCACAAATTATTAAACGGACTTTTCTATATTATTAAAAATAATTCAAACATGACATATCATTAATTTGTTAATTACTGAGGTGCCTGTACGATTAACATTCACCTGAATGCACTGAAGGTTACCAATCAATTTAGTTGGGTCTCTCGGTACAAATAATCAATTTTTGCTTACTCATGTTAAATCACATATTAACAAAATATTTAAATACGCTTGGAGCACATAATATACTATGCATGTAGATAATTACCTATAAATACTTAAAAATTATCGATAAATATGAAAATTTATAAATAAAACCGGAATTAGTTTAAATGAAATTAAAATTATATTATTGTTTCGAGTAAATTTTGGTAAATATTTCGGATGACATATTTTCGCAATAATTAAGAGTCAGCTAAAAAAATTTTTTTGAAATAAACAAATATTTTTTGTAGTGTTTCTTTAAATCAAAAAAATATTTTTTTTGATTCACAAAGAAAATCAAAGAAATTTTTAATCTTTGAACAAAGAAATCGTTTTGAGAGTGAAACACTTGATAAAATTTTTATGTTTTAATCTCCATCCCCTCTATAATTACAGCAATCCCCCGAAGAACACGATTAATTATTTCCGTGTTCTTTGAAACCGTGTAGTTCGAGACCACCAAAACATAGGCATTTTTTATTACAAGTGTGAAAATAAAAAAATATAAAAAAAAACATTCCGTTTAATTTGCAAGTTGTGGATATTCCAAACATATAGCGACTGTTAAAACCTACTTTTCGTTATCGAAAATTATCGATAACGGACTACTTATCATAAATTGGTTATAATTGTTTAATTTAAGCTCTATTAGTCCCTCTGATTTGGTTACCATTATAGAATATTTTCGAAAAAAATATTTTTCGATACTTTTCGTAAAGTTACGCAAAATATCGAAATCTAATTTTTTCGAAAATATGCTATTGGTGACTAAATCAATGGAGCTTACAGAGCCTAAAGAAACCAGTTATAACCAATCGATGATAAGTTACGTGGTATCGATAATTTTCGATAACGAAAAATAGTTTTTGACAGTCTCAATATGTTCGGAATACCCATAACTTGTTTCGCTTAAGCCTTCAAAAATTTCGTAGACGTAGGCTTTTGATCGTAAATATCTCGTAAACGGTAAGTCGTAGCGAAAAAATAACGAAATATTTGAAGACTTAAGCGAAGCAAGTTATGGGTATTCCGAACATATTGAGACTGTCAAAACCTACTTTTCGTTATCGAAAATTATCGATGTCGAAAATAACATTTTCAAAATTTAAATATGTAAATTTCTACATATTTTTTATCATTTCTATTATAAAATTCTCAAAAATTTTAGTAGTTTTTATTTCCAGCATTTTTTTTTTTTTTTTTTTTTTATAATAATTTTCTGGCGTTTTTAACATCGAGGGCATTTTTCTTTTATAATGACAGATTCAATTACCACAATTTTTATTCGTGTAAATCGAATCCACATGTGATATACATATTCGTGTACATTGAGGACTGATGTAACTTTATATCAAATATATAATATGTACTTAAAAATCGTGTTGTTTGAAACCGTGTAATTCGGGGGAAGGGTACCCGTGTTCTTTGGGACCCGTGTTCTTCGAGTACCGTGTTCTTCGGGGGATGCCTGTAATTACAGTTATTTCTATGAAAAGTTTCAATTTCAATCATTTTTACAAAAAATAGGGCGTGTCCCGGTAGGTGTACAGGGGTTAACTTCATTCTAAAATATGCCTCAAGTAATTCATAACCTTGTTTACAATTACATAAAACATTATTTTTACGTTTTTAATTACTGTTATTACTATTATCTCTATTTGAAATATCAGAAACATTTAAACTGAAAAAAATTGTTTTTACAGCTGTAAACTACCTGTTAACGAGCAAAAAAAAAATTGTGTACGTTATATTTGCGCAAATAGTGTTCCGTACAATCTCTATACTATTAATTTTTCAAGTTTTACGTGGAATTGTTTTAGAGAAAATAGCCTGTGATAGGCAACCGGATGGGAAAATATCGAAACGACACCATAAGTGTTCCGATTTACCAATTTTGGTACGGAACACTAAGAACACATAATCAGAAATTGCCGGATACTATTCAAATATCAAACGAATTTATAGGTTGCTCAAAATTCAATTACAATTTTTAAAATAATCCATCAGATAACGAAAGAAAACAAAGCGAAAGTAATTCTGAGATTTTTGTTTTATTTTGCCTCTCTGTCTGATTAATTGGCTCCAGAAATTAGCTGCCTTTTATGTTTATTCTATAAATGTATACAATTATTAAGATAATCACATAGGTACATAATTTGTGGAATTTTCTCAGCCAACACCTATTCAAAGATGTTCCCATAACAGTTGCTATAAACAAAAGTAAATATATAATATTTTAATTTTTAATTAAAATTCTTCAAATATTTGCTAAAACTTTTGAAAAAGAATCAATATGAGATCATTTGTTTGGGCACTTTTCACCATAAAACATGTACAGGATAAGTCATATAATATAATGGGCTGAATTGTTCTGGAGATAAAAGTAATAATATTTTACTTAACATTAATGGGTCCTAAGGTGGCTCCTTTCCGAGCTACACGGAGAGAAAAATCATATAATTTTTGTAGATAAAATTTCAGAAAAATTACCATGCTCTCTTATGCAATCGACAGCCAAAGTAAAAAATATTTTACGATCATGTAAATATTATTAAATTGAAACGTAAAAAGTATTAGTCATGGCTTCATAAAAATTGTTGTGCTAGCATGGTAAAATTTAATGTGCTAACACAACTTCTATCACACTCTTTTGCATATATGTTATAGTTTAATTCTTGTTGTCGTACTCTTTCATTTGCGCATCTGACCCGCAACCTTATGTTGCTTGGGCTGTACGCACTGAGGAACAATCGATCTTTTCCAACTTTTGATTCTTTATGATGCATACAAAATGATTGACAACAATATATTCTAATACTGAATATAGTGAAGTAACAAAATGATTAATTAAACGGTGACCGTCCTGTAAGACATTTTAATGAATACTGTTTGCACACGACACACGACCAGCCTGGCTATGTTACTTGCCACACCAGCCTGGCTATGTGACCTTCTTGTATGATTTTGTTGATACCTTCTGCAGCCGGCCTCGTTATGTGACAGCGTTGATACCTTCTTTTTCTTTCTTTCTACTATTAGCAGATAGCATTTGAAATATTATAAGACAGCATGGTAATTTTTGTAAGAAAAACAATTAAAAAATATTTTTTTGTTGGGAATAGAACTTTTTATTGTGCTGTTTTACAAATTTTACGAAGCTAATATTACGGAAAGAACATTCTGTCCTTTAAATTTTCTACGATTAATTATAATTTTTATATTTTTACCGTACAAAATTAAATATGTTCGCCTATTACATGTTGATTGTAGTGCTGAGCACAGTAATTTTTCTATGAATTTTCTCTCTGTGTACAGAGTACTGAAGTTGAAAATTATAAAATAATATAATTTCGTTTGCCACAAAAGTTCGCAAGCCCCATCTCCAACGCCAAGGATTCCACTCATGATGGAGATAAAAAATGCATACTCCCAAATTGATTTGATTACTATACCTTCCCAGTCTGCACTCATCCAATAATCCATTTAAAAATAATAAAATTAAAAAATCATACATTTATATCAATATTTACATTAGCAGAAATGTATTTGCATTCAAGGTAATTAAATAATGAATAATAAAAACAAATTTACGTAAAAATAATATACATTTGGAAAATAGAAAAAAAGAAATATTAAAAAGCTTCCTGGTTAGACTAAAAATTCTTTAAATATTAATACAAACACACACACATACTACGTTATGTTGTACGGATAAAAAAAATTCATTCTTTTGTTACAGTTTCTTCTACTAAACAAATTTTCAATAAGAAGTATCAAGGGTAAAACCTTCACCATGACGCAAAGTTATGTATGTGTAATACCCGTGTACCGAAGTTATTACTGTTACATATGCAAGTACCGCTACACGATAATCTTATAATAAAACCAATAATATTGATAGTGTATAAAAATGTAATACTTATTTGTCTATCTTACTTTCACTTATCCGATTCTTTTAGATTATTATCTCTCTTTACTTTTTCGTTTTTATTTCCATTCATCAGTTATTAATTATTCGTCTTTTTTTGTTTTTTCCAAGTTTGTTTTGTTTGTTCTTTGGAAGTTGATTGTTGAAACAAAAGTTTTGAAATAAAACAAATCAAGTATATATTTTTTGGTGTAATTAAGGTTTTAGTTAAGAGATTTTTATAACCACAGTTTTGTTAATTCATGCTATCCTGAATTTCTTTTCCAAATCGGTAACATGGTTTTAATTGTGGATAATTTTAAAAGAGGTACCTACTGCAATAACTCAATTATACAGGAAGAAATCTCCCAATTTTTGAAGTTATAAAATTTGAAACAATATATTGATGGTAA
The DNA here is from genome assembly GCA_035578155.1 of Brachynemurus nebulosus. NCBI lineage: Eukaryota > Metazoa > Arthropoda > Insecta > Neuroptera > Myrmeleontidae > Brachynemurus > Brachynemurus nebulosus. The sequence continues at coordinate 16,147,641 of JAPWDM010000005.1, forward strand.
TTTGCTTTTTCATTTATTTTCATCGGTATAAATGTTTAAAAGAGTAGTATGAGCAAATACAAAACTAATACCCCTGTCGCAGCATCCTGCATAACATAGCGAATTTCCGTTTATAAAAGTTAGGTTTTCGTGGAAACGAGTTGACATAGAATAATTGTTTAAAGACCTTTTTTATATGTTTTTTTTCCTCTTTCCAACGGTGTAAAAAAATTTCACAAAAATTTTTGAATAAGGATAAATTTTGGCAAAAGCCTAATTTTTTTCACGAAAATTGCCAAAAAAAACCATGTTCCAGGCATCGGACGTGGCTGGTTAACGAACACGTCCAACGGTTTGGGACTTCCATAATGTTTTCACCAAATTTCATAATCGTAAGCCTTTTCGTTCGAGAGTTATCGCGCGAACACACACACGCACACATACACATATATATATATATATATATATATATATATATATATATATATATATATATATATATATATATATATATAAATTTTAGTGAATATCATTTTCAGTTTCTAGGGACCTCGAAACAAATTTCTACCATAGTCCCGGGCTCAAGTCGCGTCATGACAGTGGCTGTAATAGCTGAAATTCATTCTGGAAATTCGCTAAAACCAAGCCCTTAGCAACTTTAGTCTTGAGCTCGGTCTCTTTCAGAGTCGGATTTATACACATAAGGGATCCTAGCTAGTACAGTAGTCTTCGAACAAATCTACTAAGATACCACATGTTTTTAATAACTTACTTTTGGGATGAGGAAAATTTTTCTTTTTAAAAATCAAAATTTCCACTCGTGTTTTACCTTTCGGAACTTTTTAAGCAATTTGGTTCTGTATCTGTCATTCTGTGCGTCTGTGTGCCCGTAAGAGATTTTAATACCTAACACTCCAATACTTTTCGATCGATTTTAATGAAATTTTCTGTTAAAGGTTTTGTGAATTGGTCCTTATAGATGGTATTCCTGATTTATCTCAATCGAAGCATTGAGAAAAGTTTTGAGAATAGTTGGAGGGCTAGACCATATATGGTTTCATATAAATTCGTTAGCAGTCTTAAAACTTGTTATACATTTCACTAATTTATAGCGACTAGGAATCTACATGTCACATTGCTCGCTAGTGTATTTTATTATTTTCTTTAAAAATAGATAAAACAGTGTTGACATAATAGTTAGTGTTAAAACATTATCAAAAAAAAGAATTCCAGAATAATCTTAATTATTTATGCCTAGGGAACCTTACAGTATGCGCGGTGCCTAGATAATCACCTAATCTGCCTATTTAGAAATCCGGCCTTGATCTTAAACCTTAGACCCTTTAAAAACCTTGACATTGCTTTTGCTGTTATATACATCCCTTCATTATTTAAAACTGTCTGAATGACATTTAACAATTTTTAATTTTAGAAAACTTTTATAAAGTGAACAGTATTAGGCCGGTCGCACACTGGATACGATTACGTACGAAATTCAGTTGTACGATCGCTTCTGACAGATGCTGTATTATGGGAGCTCGCACACTGTATACGATTCAGTCGTATGTATACATACGTACAGTTACGACATCCGACACAATTCAATTTTGTTTGAATTTATTTACGTTTACGTACGATTAAATTACTTCAAATCTGTCATTACATGATGAAATTCACCAAATTCATCCCGTTTTGCATATAATTCGTTTACCCACTCGGTTCTACGATAACAACGACGGCGTAGTTTACGTGTTGATTCATTTAATGTCGAATGAATGTTATCAGAGAACCGCCAATAATAATTAACTAATAGTGTCGGACAAACACGTAACCAGTGTGCGAGTTCAATTCGTATGACAAGACTCGTACATATACGTACGTACAAAATCGTATCCAATGTGCGACCAGCCCAAGCTTTGTCAACAAATAAATTTAGTGCGATATAATTACTTTAAGCTAACAAATTACAAGTTTGTTCAAAAAGTTTTATAATATCCGTTACCTCCTAATTGCACGCAAAAGGTTAATTAATATCGATAAAAAAAAAGTAAAGAAAACAAATAACTACCAAGTGAAACAATTGAACTTCTAATAATTGAAAATAACAAAAACAAAAGCTGTTTACATAATTACAATTGAAAATACATTGCCAATGGGGAGTGGCACACAGCTTTCTCATCATACCCATAATAGACTTTTATCCATTCTTTAAATAACTTTTGTGTTGAAACTACATTTTATGTAAATTTTCGTGTCTATATACTTACCAGCACGTGAACTGCTTCTTAACGTTTTTTTTTTAATCGGCTATATAACTACATACAGATTACATAAAACAGATTGTGATGTCAAATTAATTCGATGAAAAAGTCAAAGAAACCAATAGACATTACTTGACGTTTCAAACTGCCAAATACACTAGTGCTCTGATTGAGAGAAAGAAAAATGCGTATGTATTGGTCACACAGATATAAAAAAAAAAGAAATATTAGGAATTTTTTAAGTAAACACATCATTATATATGTATACAGGGTGGAATTTTAATAACTCTTATACCTTTTGGTGAATTTCGATAAAATTTTATGTTGATTTAGAACGGAATTTGTTAGAAACAACATAGCTATGTTTTAAGCTATTTGTTTCCAACAAATTCCGTTCTAAATCATCGTAAAATTTTAATTAAAATTACACCCTGTATATATATAGAATGAGTTATTTCCGTTAAAAAAATTTATGTTTTTTTTTATATCCGTGTAACCAATACATACGCATTTTTCTTTCTCTTAATCAGATCAGCAGTGCAAGAAATTAAAAGTTTTTTGTTTTATAGTAAGAAGAAAAAAACAGGCAGTTTATTCCATGCACCCAGCGTTAACATATTTTACGTTTACGCATGCACAGTAACTATAATTAATCTCAAAATTTGAGCGAAATACCACGAATAATACATTTAATGGAATTTCATAGTAACATTGTGGCTAATTCCGATCAAATTCGTATGGGACCATCTAGGAACAAAGCCACAAAATTTATAAAAATTTCCTCAAAAACGATCAGAGTTTCAAAGTTATACTACTTGGTGGTAGCTTTGGAGACACAGGCGTACAGACAGACGGACAGTGAAACTGATCGACAGACAGACACGAAACCGGAATTGTTCAGAAAGTTCTAAGAAAAATAAGGAAAATGGAGAAGGCTAATAACACTCATTCATGCTCGATGTAGCAATTATTGAAAATTTATGTATAATTACCACCGAAAATTATGTGGAAATTGATTGCAATTAAAAATTCAATTTTTACAATTGCATACTCAAACATAAATTCCCAAACAGTATATATTACACAAAAAAAAATGGCTACAATAAACCACACCAATTACAATAAATAAATAATGTAATATGATTTTTTCGTCTTGGAACAGTGATTTTATAGGCTTAATATTGTAGGTGTAAGCAAGCCAGTCAAAGCAACCTGCGGTGCTACAATTAGCGAATGTATAAGGTGTATGCCAAGACGGCAAGGTTGTGTTCATAGTTCTATAACATTTCTTCCCACTTTTATTATTAATTTCTTTTAATAAATGAAATTTTTTAATTCCTTACACATTAACTGTTATCATACCATTACGATCAGATATAAATAATAACGTATTCGGTGTACTAAAAAAAAGTGTGTACATACACATTTTTAGCAAGTTTCAAAATTTATCTGCGCATCTACTTAGTTAACTTTTCCAGAGGCCGACAATATTTTTAGAGAATTAAATAAAAAAGAACCAACTATATAACTATAAATTCACGAAATGATTTTACACGTGTAAACACACATATATTTAACAATAACAGGAAATACAATAACAATAAACTGATAAAAAAATACAAAAAACACATACAAGTTTTTATTACAATTACATTTACCCATTTCAATACAATTACAAAGAAAGAAAAATAAAAAATTTTAACTAGCAACTGAATGTTTACGTATGTTTTTAATAAATTTCAAATAAGGTAAGAATTCATCAAAATTTTGCTAATGTTTTTGCTAAGGTAGGTGACTTTTTATTTGGACCCTTTTTTCGTATTTTTATGAAATTTTAGCAGTATTATAATTTTATTAGGAAATATATAAGTTAAGTTTACATACAAAATATAAATTTTTGCAGTAAAACCGTTATTTATTTAATATTTTAAAGTGACGGTTATTGGTGCATCGAAAATTACGTTTTTCCTATTTCCGCCAGGGCTGACGACAATTGGAGTAATGTAAAGTGTTAAGAAAATAAATAAGTCAAAAGAGGAAGAAACACTTGTTAAATGGGTAACTAATTTAGGAAAAATTGAGTTTCCTGTATCCAAGGATCAGTGACTGAACAGCATACAGTAGTTGATTAAAAATTTCGAAAGAGAAACAACACCTTTCGAATCTGGTAGACCTAGTCGGAAATGGTACGATTGCTTCTTAAAAAGACACCCGTTAATTATGGTTACATGAAAAATGTGTTTAAGTTACTCCTAATTTCATTTGTAGCAATTGTACAAGTCAATAAATTTTTTAATATCATGTTTATTTTCTTATTACTGCTAACAACTCGTCATATAATGTTTTTAGCGAGGATGACGAATATTGGTACAAATTGAAAACGAATATTGGTACATTGCAAATTTGAAACTGACGGCTATTGGTACAGATACACTTTTCATTAATTTTTATTAATTATTGTATCCTTGCTTTGATAATTAGTGAATTTTAATGAATTTATGTCAAAGATTAATTAACAAGCAACATGCTAAGATCTTACCTAATAGGTTTTTTTTATAACTAAGGAAAAATACGAACTTCCAAAATTTATTTTTAGCTTAACATGACGACTATTGGTACAATTACTTTGTATTGTACCAATTACTTTACAATGTATTGTAAGTATATGTAGATTTGTATCAAATTTTTATCGTTTATTGTGAATTTCATGTTAGTCGTAGATAAAGTATAGTACGTAACTTGCTTGTAAGGCATATTGTACACTGGCGCAATTACGCACTCGCCGCTACGCGACTCTTGCGTATCTTTTTCGCTCGTGTGGAATATGCAACTTACAACCTTAATCACCTCAACCTCAATACTATTTTGATACATTTACAACTAACTACAAACTGCTTAACAAACATGTGGAATACTTGCTGAGACCCACGCAACGTTTTCCCTTTCTTAATAATAAGTCTCTAAGTTACACCTTTACCAAATAAAAAACTGCAACTCAGTACCGGTGCTCAAAATATTGTAAGTTCAGTACTTTTCTAGATAAATCTTTTTGAATTCAATTTTTTTATGACACAGTGTATGTGTAACTGCATGTACATAATATTATGTATTACCACAGTATACTGTATTACCAAAGAGAATTTTAAAATAATAACAATGGTAACCGTAATTTATTAATATACAATGTATTTTAATGTTGTTCATTTTTCTATATTAATAAATATTTTCAGTTGCATTGCATAATTTTATTTTTATTTTAAATAATATACACATACATAATACACATTTCATTAGCAAATATTCAAAATATTATGATTTGAATCGTGAAAATTTTCCAATTATGATAATTAAATTAAAAATAAATAAATAAATAAATAAAGTAATTAATAAATATAAGCAAAAATAATTCCAACTTTAAATCAAATTATTCACACAAAAGGAATATTTTTTGTCGTATTCAATCAAGCACTTCCAAAAACAACCATATTTCGGACTAGTCTTGAAAAATGTGTTACCAATTTCTTTAGAGAGATAAATAAACAGTTCACTCCCAAAAAAGATTTCTTTGTTCAAAGATTACAAATTTATTTGATTTTGTCTTTTTTTAATCAAAAAAATATTTCTTTCAATCAAATAAAAAAATTTTTTTTGCAATGAAGAAATATTTTATAACATTTTTTTTTAGTAGGGCAATAGTCAAAAACATATTTATTTAAATTTTCATACAAGACTAAATGTTAATCCAGCTATTAACGAAAATGGTTCCTAGCTACAAGAATTCTATTTAAAATTAAAATATTATTTTTAAACATTTTTCTAATTCTGAACTCGGAGATAGTCAGGTACAAAAGTATAGCTCAGCGAAAAAATTTTCTTTTATCAAAAATTAAATAATGTATTAATATTCTTCAGTTATTATTTTGTATACCAATTGTTTCTTTTCATTTCCGCGCGCTTATGTTGTAGCAATTTAAAAGAATTGTTGAAAAAGCGTTGTAAAAACGTTATAAAATGATGTTTTTAAGTTATATTTCAAAAACGGCGTGGTCAATAATTTTTATTTCTTATTAAATATGGTTTGTAACTTTGTATTAAATAACATATTAAATTTTTATCAAATTCCTTTGACACGTTTTCATTTTATTCAAAAAAATAGAAATTTCCCATCAAAACCCGTGCTAAAATTACACAACTTTGAAATCGTTTTTCTTATAATTGGGGTGGTCAATTTTTTTTTTCGGTAAGGGCTCGTATTATTGGTATTGGATTAGATAAATATTTAGAGAAGTTTCGTTAAAATCCTCTGAAAAAATCGTTATATCGACCAATTACCTTAAGGTATCATCGCAGTATGATTCTACCGAAAAGTAGTCAAATTTCACAATTTTTTTTCGAATGTATAGGATGGGGCAATGGGGATGAATTTTTTTTTTACGATTAATACCAACCACTATTTGACAAAAAAAATATTTTTTTTATTTATATTTATTTAGTTTTTATAATTATTATAATTTTTTGAAAAAAGTGTCTTTAAAAAAGGCCGAAATTCGGTGCCCATGCAGTTTTTATCCGAATGTTCCTATGGGAGCTATGTTCCTATGGGAGCTTTTTTTTTCTTTGGAATTTGAAAAAATGGCGGCGGTTTGAATAAAAAGTAAAAAATTTTTTAAAGTTTTCCGCTTGAAAAAAATAAGTAGATTTCAAAAGAAAAAAAAGCTCCCATAGGAACGTGTAGCGGCTTACCTACAGATTGATATTCTATTTGATTATTTTTTTTCGGATAAAAACTACGGCTGCAATCGTGGACACCAAATTTCGGCCTTTATTAAAAACACTTTCTAAAAAAAATTATAATAATTATAATAAAAATAAATAAAAATAAATAAAGAAAATATTTTTGCATTGTTAGAGTGGTATTAATCGTAAAAAAAATTCATCCCCATTCCCCCATCCTATCCATCCGAAAAAAAATTGTGAATTTTGACTATTTTTCGGCAGAATCACACTGTGATGGTACCTAATGAAAGTGTCGACATTTACCTGAATTACACTATAAATCAAGTGGTCGGAAAACGACATTTCATATTGCACGATCTAATGTTATTCCAACTAACGGTGGAAATGATTTCGGGCAACGATAATTTTATTTATATTTAAAGAACTACTTTTAAGTATTTCTCTAATGTTTTAATTAGTGTTGATATTTATCTGAATTTGATTGTACATCAAATGGTCGGAAAACGACATTTCATACTACACGCACTAATGTTACTCCAGCTAACGATGAAAATGATTGCAAGCTATAGAAGAATTCACTTCAAAATTTAGAGAATTGCTTCCAAACATTTTTCTAGTGCTTAAGAAAGTGTTGATATTAATCTGAATAGGATGGTCGGCAAAGTGATCGGAAACGACATTTGGTGTCAATAAAAGTCTCTTGGACATCTCTACACGTATTAAACTAATAATTATACGTAATAAAGTTTAAAGGTTGAAGAATATTATTTTTAACTATTAAAAATAATATTAGTTATTAAAATAATAAATACGTATCATAAAATGTTTATTCTCTAATTATACCTATGTTTATGAAACTAATCTACATAAAGTTTCTCGATACAAAATTATGTTAGGTTCTGAACATCGTAATTATTAACAAATTTTACAATCAATATTTTAAATGTTTAAATTTCGATGGTAGTCTCCGTTTCGATGGTAGAATCAGTTTCAAAAAAAATTTAACAATTCTAGACCATTTTAATCTACCGCGCTGGATAAGTAAAAAGACTTAACTGGCAAATCATGTTGACTGATTTGTTCCATTACGCTTCCAGGGATCATTCAATTTTAAATTAGCAGTAAAAGTGTTCTAACGCCATGGAGTGTTTCTGGAGTTTGTTGCCCCATTTCTAGTGAAATCTGTTATACTCACATACGTAGGTGTGCATTTGTTTGCCCAATACATAAATAATAGGTAAACATAGTAAACTTATTAATACCCTTGGTTATTAAAACGTAATTAAAATCGTTAAATAACCATGGCTGCCGAAATTCAATTAAAAATTGATTTTCGGAAATAAATATTTACATAAAGTCGTTATAGAATTCTAAAAATATCTTACTTTTAGAAAAAAAAAATGTTTTTCTTTTTTTTTTAGAATTTAATAGAAATAGTTTTTCCAGATATTTAAAGAAAAAAGTATCAATCGTATCGATATGAAAATGTACCGTTATATTTTAAACAATTTTCAATAAAATTTCCCGCACCGTACTTGTTCATTGATGTTAACGCCTACTGATTTAATGTTAATAAACTAAACTCATGTTACAAGGTCTTAAGAGATCATACACATAAACAGAAAATACAGTTGCTGAAGAATTTAAGAATATACAACTCGGAAAAATTTATTTATATTGTAATAAAAAAAGGTATTTCGATTTATTTAGTTGACTTTGATACGTTGACTCAAAATTTTCCAAATTACTTCAAAAAAAAAAAAAATCGAAAACCTATAATTTTCTTTCAGTTTCATCATTTTATGATTTTATCTACGGTTTTTAAGGTATTGAAATAGTTTAGTAAAACCGATGACGTTATCGAATTAAAAATTTTCATTTTCCCCAAATTAATCGTTAAGAAAATAACTTGCATTAGAGAGGCTGACTGAAGTAAGGTAATTTAGAGGTAAACTTGTCATTTTCCTTATCAAAATGATGACTTTCTTTTTCGATTGACCCTACACCTACACAGTTAATTTTGATTAAAATGAAAAATACAATCCTGAATAACTATCCGCTTCTAGTTTCAACATTCTGTCATTTCATTTACGATTTTGAAGGCATTGAAAAATTTTAATTGACTTGATGACATCATCAAGTCAAAATTTTTTTTTATTTTTCCCAGATCAAACCTTATTAAATTGATTTTAATTAGAGTGTTTAATGGAACTAAGGTAATTTTGGTTTTGGTAAAACTTTACATTTTTACTATCAGAACTTTACATTTGCCTTTTAGAAATGTGACTAATTCGAGATAAGTCTTTTCTAGAAATATGTTTTTTTCTTCATTTTCTCATTTCATTTACGATTTCTTCAATTTTGAAAAATTTTACTAAGCTTCATGACGTCACTAGGTTACAATTTTTTATTTTTCTTAAATTAAGCTTTATGAAACTGATTTGAATTAGTGATACACTCTCAGAAAATAAAATTAATATCATTTTGGATGTGAACTTTTCATTTTTGATATCAAAATCATTTTCATTTCATCAAAATGACGTATAACTGATACGTTTTAAAAGACCTTTCTATTGCTTTACGTATATCAAAATAACAACAAAAATTAGTTGGCGTTGCATTGTCTTTTTTTATTGGTTCTGTACACCTAATTTTCAACACAACTGTATACTCAGTATCCATTTAGACAAGAATATTTTTACAAGTTACAAAAAAAAAAATTTCTGCATAATTTTTCAATTTTTATTTTACTATTTAATATTTACATGAGATCTTTTACAACTGATATAACTAGGTAATGAACCATTACAACACTATTATCTAACTCGTAATATCTCTTCTAACTACTAATAGCTATGTATAAAATAATAAATACTTATTAAAATTTTCATATGATTTAATTTATTTATTTGAATATTTGTTACCTTTTTATAACTTTATAAATTATGTAAATTAAATTTTTTGTTGATATTTTGTTTATAATAATTACCAATTATTTATATGAATTTATATATTGTTCAATTGAATATGCATTTAAAATTAGTTTTACAAATTGAATAAACAACGTACCTAGGTATATCATTATTTTAGCTTGGTTTATAAAGATTAAAAAATTTAATTTATTTCGATTAAGGTGTAAAAATTGCAAGGTAATACAAAATCATAATTACAATTTGTTAATCCGGATTCATACAAAATGACAAATAATTATCGGGCGAATATAATTATGTTTATTTTTGAATAACTTTTAATGTGAATTTTTGTGACATCAGCAAAATTTTTAAAAAATCAAATTTTCTCCCATGAAATTGGAATTTTTTTTAGATGCATCTAAAATGTGTTAGATCGTATCAAAACTTGAAACTTTCGAAGTATCAGTTACTTTGTTACTTTGAAAATGATACATTCAAAGAGCGAAGGTTAAAAATTTATTATTTTAAATTACATTTCATAAATCAATGGTATTTAATGTGAACCTTGAAGGGTCATAAAATATGAATCTGTATACAGACTTTTTTTGTAGACAATTTTGAAAGGATATGTTTTTAATCGAATGCATGTATTCTTGTAACACATATAATTTTGGATGCATGATCTGTATCTAATAAATATAAATAAAAATCTTAATCTGATATATAATCAATCAAATGATTCAGGAAACGGTAGAGAATGGAATTATTGCATTTAGAAGATTGTAAAACTTGTAAAAGAGGTTTTAATATTACGGTAAAATTGGTATAGGTGCATCACCTTCTTCAAACGTTTCAAGTTTTTGAATTTCAAAAGCGCTGGATATAATTCTGATCACAGATTATGGAGCGAAATACTTTTTAAAACCTCATGTAGTAATTGGAACAATATTTTACACAATAGTGTATGTGGAATTATTTTTGGTTCTCCATTTATTCCATTATCCAGCTTTCCCCTAACCGATTTAGAATTGAATTTTTGAGGGATGTTTTCCGACATCGAAACATACGTCGTTGTAAAATTTCATTTTCTAGAGACCATTTCCTCTACCTACTTCCCTCTAATAACTATGGAATTTTAAAATTTTCAAAAGTTACCGAAGCAATATTTAGTCAAAAGAACTTTAGTTGTATCTTCTAACCAATTTCTAGCATGTATATTTCTTTCAAATTTTTTGGATTTACGGTTGCAAAATACAAACGGCGACAGGGAAAGCTTAAATAAAAAATTAAAAGTGGTAAAAGCTTCGAGCTTTCCAGTTTTCAAGCTTTTTCTAACGATACCCTATCTTAGTCGATACGTCAAAAAGAAATTATTATTCTCACTTTTAAATACGGAAAACACCCTCTGAAAATTAAGAAAATGATTTTTGTTACTGCTTGTTAATTGAGAATTGTAGACATGAGTAGATGAAGGTGTTATGTAACACTTTTTCTATTGCTTTGTGAAATATTCTATGCTAAAGTATCATATATTAAAATTTGATTTCATTACGTCGAATAGTTTTGTAGAAATTTAGTAATAAACATGTGCTATTACATGGGAGGTATATGTAAAAACGCGTATAATGTAAAATTATAAAAAATGTTACATAACACCTTCATCCACTCGTGTCTTCAATTATACCTGTAGCATATACAACTAAAATTTCATTTTCATAGGCCCAAGGATATGGGACCTATCAGAGATGTGAGTGGGTAGATGGATTTGATGAAACTATAAAGCTTTTGTAATTTTGGCTACGGAATTGTAAAAATGTGACTCATTTTTATATTAAACATAAAGACATTTTACCAAATTAGTAGTGTTTAATAAAATTGAGACATTTTCTTATCAAAAAATCATTATGATTTAAAAATTACTTAATTTGAATATAATCAAACATCCGTGATGTATTTTGGAAAAACTTCAGGCAAAATAGATAACAAATTAATATAAAAACAAATTGTATCATTTTGTCCAATTTATTTAAAGTTTCTTTGACCAAAGTATATTTGACGAAATTTAACAATGAAAATTTTACTGGTAAGTAACTCTGATATTCACAATTCTTTTTTCATAATCTTTAATATTACATTTTGCTTTCTACAGTTTTTCTTTGCTGTTCTCTGCCTGACAAACGCCCAATACATCATTCCATATCCTTACGTTCCATACTCTTATCATACGCAGGATTCTTTCGGTCAATACGCATTCGGTTATAGTGGTGACGTGAGCCGTCATAACCAATTACACACTGTCGATGGTATAACCCAAGGTTCGTACAGTTACATTGACGCAAACGGTATAGTGCAAACGGTCAATTATGTGGCCGATCCAATTAATGGATTCCGTGTGGCTGCCACCAATCTTCCGGTACAAGTGCAACCAGAGCAGGTTAAAACACGTTAAAATTGAAAATTAAACATGGGACTGGGAGTTTTGGATCAATGGAGATTTTGAAAGATCAATTATTTGGTAGTTTATTTGTAAGTCGTGAATATAGATTTTGTTTAATTATTTTAGTTTAATAAATGACAGTAACAACGTTTAAATGTATCAAACCTTTTTTATTGTTTCCCTTCTCTTTTGTTTTTTAATTGAAGGTAAAAGGTTAACTATATATAATAGAAAAATTTGTGCTATTTTGTCAGTAATAATCTAGAACAATCTATTGAAATACTTTACAAAATTAAAATACCCCTGTCGTAGCATCCTGCATAACATAGCGAATTTCCGTTTATAAAAATTAGTTTTTCTCGGAAACTAGTTGACATAGGAAAAAAGTTTAAAAACCTTTTTTATGTAGTTTTTTCTTCTCTTTTAAATGGTGTAAAAAAATTTCGCAAAAATTTTTGAATAAGTGTAAATTTTGGTAAAAAACTAATTTTTTGCAAGATCAAAAACCATGTTTCTGGCATTCGATGTGTCTAGCTAACGAACTCATCCAAGGATTTGGGACTTCCAATGTTCTCACCAAGTTTCGTAAAAACTGGATACTTCTAAATTTTAGTGAATATTATTTTCGGTTTCTAGGGACCTCAAAACAAATTTCTGCCATAGTCCCGGGCTCAGGTCGCGTCATGACAGTGGCTGTAATAGCTGAAGTTCATTCAGGAAATTCGCTAAAATGAATTCTCTAACAATATGTATAAGTTGCAACTGAATATATCAGTTTTTTCAGCAATTAATACCTTTTTCGACTTTACTTTATCTGCAGTCAACTTGATATTCGACTAAAGATTGCAAGATTTGCATCATTGCAAGATTAATCCATTTGAATTGAAAGAAAAAAGTTTTAATTAAGATTCATTTATTTCTTGTTGCAGATAAATGAACTAGACATTTATAATTGGCGACGTCTTATGCATTTTAAATATCTTTAATTTCTTAATTGTTATGCAACAACTCTTTTTACAGGACTGTCATACTATTTGTCAAATCAACCACTTAGGTATTTTCTATATTATATCAATCATTCATTTTTAAATTTAATTAATAAATATTAATTTGTCGATATGTTCTGATATTAATAACAATAAAAAAAAAATAATAAAATCAATCAAATAAGAAATTATGTAGAAAATTTTTATAATTGGCCATGAAATATTTTTTCATTTGTAATTACAATTTAAGAAGGAATTACAAAAAAAAGCATGTAATACGCTATGTAATTTAATCAAGAAAATAAGTCGCGATGTGTAGTCTATTTAATATTACATATACAGATGTGTGGTCACTGGAATATCCAATTGATAAAAAGAGAAAGGAACCTTGTTGCACCCTAGCCTCAAGGCACCAACTAATTTAATATAAAAGTGAAACAAAGCGTCAAACATTACAGTCGCTCTACAGTCCTAACACACATAAAGGAGGTAAAGCAAATCAAACATGAAAATCTTGGTAAGTGCGACAAATCTAAAAATGACATACGCACACACTCACACACAGCATACATTTACATCACTCATTTATCGATTTCTATTTTTTAGGCATTATTTGCCAGTTTATGTGCGATTGCTTCAGCTGGACACTACGCTGCATACAGTCCAGCCTATTACTACGGCCATGGTTATGGATACCATGGACCTTTACATTTACCAGTAATTGGACCCGGTGGTGTCCCACTTGAACCACCAGCAAACGTTGCCGCACGTGTTCAACATGCCCACGCAGTCGCTGAGGCGAAAGCTCGTAATGCAGCCGCATACTATCATGACGCCGGACATGCCGCTGGATTGTATGGGCATGCTGCCGGATTGTACGGTCATGCGGCCGGATATGCCGGTGCCTATGGACATGGACATTACGGACACTATTTAGGACCAATTCATCTGCCAGTTATTGGCCCGGGTGGTGTACCACTTGAACCGCCAGCAAATGTAGCCGCGCGCGTGCAGCACGCTCATGCCGTCGCCGAAGCCAAAGCTCGTAACGCTGCCCACGCGTACGGAGGTTTGTACGGGCTCCATGCTGGTTTGGCATATCCTGGTGCCGTGTATGGACACGGTTACGGTTATCACGTTCCAGTAATTGGACCACACGGTGTTCCAATTGAACCGCCAGCAAATCAAGCCGCCCGCGCCTTCCACGCTGCTGCTCATGCCGCTGCTGCCGCTCATGCGCATCATCCATGGGGACGTAAACGACGCAGTCTTTACGGACACGGTACCACATACCATGGACCACTTCACATTCCCATTATTGGACCCGGTGGTGTGCCATTGGAACCGCCAGCAAACGTAGCCGCGCGTGCAGCTCATGCCGCTGCTCACGCACACGCAGCCGGTCACGGTGCAGCTGTGGCTCTGTACTCGCCAGCCGCTGCACTCGCTGCAGGTCATCACGGTATTTACTCACCGTTAGCTGCCGCACACGGCTTGGCTGCTCCAATATCTCACCATGGTCTCCCAGTAGATACACCTGAAGTAGCTGCCGCAAAAGCTGCACATCTTGCGGCGCACGCGGCCGCTGCAGCACATGCACATTACTAATTTGTTCTCGAAATTTCCCCTTCTAACTCCGTCTGTCCTCTGTATAGTTTGTTTTCTTAATTTATGTGATCAGTTACAGTTGATTGTAAATACATCTTTTTTTCACTAAATGCCTAACGGGCGCTGTCATTACAGTAAAAATGTTACTGTTCTAAATACTTACATAATGATCTCCTTTTATTAAAATAATTAATTGGCATTTATTAAACATCACTATACCATCAACTTTAGCTGTTGTTACGTTTTAGTATTTTTACTTTTTATTTTTTTTTTTAAATTTTATTTTATTTTATGTTTCCTTTAATTTTATTTTTCTTTTATAAACTTTAATAAAAATAAATAAATTAAATACAAACAAGATGTCTTTTATTTTCCACACCTGTTTGACTGTACTCAATTAATTTTACACAAACTTCTCTATTGTTTCCTTTTTTTAAAACAAAAAGGCAAAACAGAACATATTGTTAAATTTTAAGCTTCCGTTTGGGTTATAAATATTTATGGCTTCCATAAAAACAATACAAACATCAAAGGGTGATTGTGTATTTTGAAATAATTTTATAATAATGAACAGCTAAACATCTATAGAATACATAAATAGTAAGTACTTAAATCAATAACATTTTTTTCTTGGTCCTAGACATTACATATCTATATAGACCAAGTTATATGATCGTGAAAAAATTCGATGTTAACTTTTTAGCAGAAATATATACTTAAGGGTCCCCTGAGACCGAATTAGTCATTTACAAAAAATGTCTGTCTGTCTATTAGAAAAGCTATTTTGACTTCTAATTGGACTCGCCGGGTAAGCATATATTGTGAATTCAGCCCAGTGGCTTTTTCGGCTGTCCTTTTTCATGAATGCTGCTTATGGTGAGTAATGTTCGAAAATATAGGTATTAAACCTCTACCCCCTATATTGTCATAGATATGGGGGTCAAAATCCTTAACTTTAAAATTTTTTTTCTTCAAAACTATTGAAGATAATTAGATGAAATTAAGAAAAAATGCTGACATATAGTAGCTTTATATTGTATAATTTTTTTACATTCGTATGAGGTCATTATAAAAATAATAATTGAATTTTTGGAGGGTGCGTGCTTTAGACCAACCCCTTGAGTGACACCTACCAAAAAAATAAATGCTATTTGGCTCTTACATAGTTATCGTGTGTAGAAATTTCAGCAAGGTCAGATTGGTGGAAGGTATCTTAAAAAAATATAAATTCATGTTAAGTAACAATAAGAAACCCCCACGAAAAAAATCAAGGTCGTGATCATTACAGAAAGGAATATGAATAGGCTTTTTACAATCCTCGTGCCCTTATTGCCAAGGGCTCCATCAAGGGTGAAATAATTTACCACAGCAAATCTAGCCTGCCTACGGTTGGAAGCTATTTTGTCTCGTTCATTATTTATTAATGTTATAAGATCAAGTGTTGTACGAATATTCGAACAATTTATTATACTAGCATTAAACCCCCTTAATATATTAAAAATGCATATTTCCAATAACTGCAATAAATTCATAGACACTACTTGAAAATAGTTTTGCAGCATGCAAAGATTTAAATAAATACGTTTAACTTTGGGGGGACTCTGGAATTTCAGATAATGTCATATAAATTTATAATGACTATGTCGCACAAAAAGAAATTACACTTTAAAATTTGTTGAGACATTTTTTTTTATAGAAGAATAAACGAAATTTACAGCGTTAGTGCCCGCTTTGCAGTCACCGTGTTTATGTATATACTATAGTAATATTGAGTCGAAAGAGTAGTTAGTTGATTAATCGACTAAAGTTATTCTTTAGATAAAATTAATCATTAGTCGAAAATATCAAGCCTACAGTAGTTGATTAATAAGCTAAATTTTTAATCGAATTTATAAATAGAGCAGGTAATCTATGTAACTCTCAAAAATATTGTTTTCTTTTGAATTTATAATACATTACATTGTATAAGTGACAAAAAAGTGAAAAATGTACGAATTAATTTTAGTTTATAAGTCCGCTCGTTATGAGTCCACCGATTTATATTTCTATTGTAAACATTTCCCCTCCATGACCGAAAAAAATTCATTTTAGTCTCTCGTTATGAGACCGGAACATTGGTGTGATGTTTAATGAATACCCCTGTCGCAGCATCAGCATAACATAGCGAATTTCCAAATTTTGGGGACTGGCGGATCTCATCTAAGAACTGTACCTATTTAAAATAGTTTAGCTTTCTAAGAGTAAAAGATTTTTTAAAATCGGCTGGGTAATTAGTTTTGATATTTTTGGAACCCAAGAACCCGAACGGACTTTGTGCAGCATAGTTGTATCTATCTAAAATAATTTAGTTCTCTAACAGTGAAAAAATTTTCAAAATCGGTCGGTTAGTTTATTTTTTACAATAATGGGAACAGTAAACCCTGGCGGAAATCATACAACATAACCTTTATTCATCTAAAATAATTTTAGTAAAAAGTTTATCCTAACAGTAAAAAACGGGTCCTAGGGATCTCATATAACTTATGGTAGTTCGTAAGGTTCTTGTGGACATCATTTAATTACTTAATGAATTCAAATACTTTAACTTACTAACGGTGAAAAAATTTTCAAAATTTTCGACATTCGCTAAAAAAATCATTGAAAAATATTTGATATGTTTCGATCAATTAATGGTCAACATCAGCAAATAAAAGTTACTAAAATCGAAGAAAAGAATGAGTTATTTGTCCGTAGAAATTAAAATACAAATTCTGAAAACGAGCAAAGAAATATTGAAAAAACTAGATCGGCAAAACATTCTGACAAATAACACTACCCAACTAATACTTGCCAATTTGAATGAAACTTAACATACTTATTAAACAGCGAAAAATATTAAATACGTGTTTTTTTATTTCGGCTAAATACGCTTTTTAGGGGTAGAAAACACCATTCAACCTCTGTAGATGAAAACAGTTATAGCTAAATATTTTTGAAACGACATATTTTTTGAAAAAAGGGCTGAGTACCAAATTTGTAGAATTTAAAGCGATGCACTTGATAGTGACCCTGAAATCGATTTTCAAGGTCAGTTGAAAATGATTAGCCATTGCCGAACTTTGACCATATCCTGTACCTATAAGCAGTAATTTCATGTATTGACTCAATCTATCTTCAAAATTGATTTGTTGCGTTATTTTTCTAAAATAAAAAAAATAAAAACCTGACGAAATGAAAAAATAGGCGCAAATTTATAGAAAAAATTAGAAGAAAACATTTTTGTAAGTAATTTTAGAAGTAAAGTTAAGAAAAGATTTAATATCACTCCAATTGTAAGTTAAACATTAACTTTATGTTATGTTAGAAATTTTCAAAATTTTTTAAAATTTTTATTGCTACTCTATAGTTATCATATTAGGAATTAAATTCAACATATGATTAACTATTATTTTTCCGATTGCGATTGAGCAAGTATTTTTCAAAATTACTTCTTGATCACTTATTTTCTATCTTGCATGTGAAATTCGTTCGAATATACTTTGAACCATTTAGGGATGAAAAGTAAACTACTCCTTTTGAAAAATATTAAATGATTTTCAAATGACTTTGGAAATTGACCTCAAGGTCAACTTCAAAGTCAAGTGCATCACGAGAGTCAAGTGCTTCAAGATCATCAAGTGCATCACTTTGAACTCTATAACTTTGGTCCTAAGCACTTTTTTCAGAAAATATATCGTACCATAATCCACTTCTATGTTGATTCCTGGTCTCTTTTCCTGCGTTTCTAATATTTATGTCAATAAAAAATGTGCTACCGTAGACAAGGATGAATAGGTACGCATTCCGACTTCACACCGTATTTTTTTGTATTTATTTTATGAGTACCTAATCTTTAATATATTAAAAATTTACGCGAAGATGGTCACTTTATCAGCAGTATCCAAAAAAATTTAAAAATATCGGTGGTTTTTGAAAAATTAACAAAAATCGTATAATTTCTTCTCTATGAAAAATTGGGGTCAAAAGAGACGAGAAAAGAGTAAATGGGGACAACCCGTAGGGTCGACCAAAATTGAAATTCTAATATAAAATAATTTCGAACTTTTTGTATTTATACATTCAAAAAAGAAATAATAGGTACTTGATGATTTTCTGTAAAAATAAACGTAGAATCTAAAATAAAGTTTATATACTCCTGTCGTTTACCCCTAAGTTTATATTCCTCCTATTCTTATTTTAGTTCAAAAAATAATTTTTCAAAAGACTAAGACATAATAATTAATAACAGTGAGATTCTACGTCCATTTTCAGACTTTTGTTTATTAAATTGCGTAAAAGCTAGTAAATGCAATAACAGATATGATGAATTTATAAGGATTTTCTTGTACTACAAAATCTTAAAAATATGGAAACGCGTACTTTTTTTCGTTAATTGTGTTTTATTCTTTTGCACAAAATTTTAAAAATACTTTATTTTCTTAAGAAAGGGAGGCAACTTTAGTCACAGATATGCCTATGAACAGTTTTTGGTAATCCGGGAAAAACGAAAACACTTTTTAAAATTTTTTTATTGTTAAAATCGAAATGTTCTTTTAAAGAGGGTTAAAATTACCATATTTTATATTAAAATTTTAACACAATCACTCCCTAATTAACGAGCCTTACTTAATATTAGCAAATTGAGAAAAAACACGTCAATTAGATTTTTTTACACAGATTTTATTTGTTATATAATTCAAAAGGATATTTTAAAAATGTGTATGAATGGCTTTCATTAAATAAATTTCAATATATTTTCCATTTATTTTAACAGTGGAATGTCCTTATTAGTGGCTATACTTTCGGCTTGGAGCGAATTAGACGAAGATTTTCTTCTAAAACCAAATTTAATAATTAATTAAAGAAATAAAAAAAATTTGTGGATTTCCTACCGTTCAAATATAATTATTATTGTATGTAAAAATGTTATTACATTTTTTCAAAAAACTGTAAGTAAACTGTAAAATTTTCTTTACAAATATGTTAAAATAGAGAAATGTTTCCTTTTTAATTTATTTTTAACTCTTTTTAAATGATTCACTTTAAAATTTTTTAATATTTCTTAATCGAAATTTCATAAAAGAATGTGTCAAAATTTAAAAAAATTTTTCTTTGTTAAAAAAAAAAATTGAATGTGCAAAATTATTTAATATTAGAATGCTCTGATTATACAATTCTAATCATAACTGTATTGTCAATTGGATAAAAAATTACGTAAAAATATTATTGTTTGAATATGATTTAACGTAATTTTTATACGATTGAAGCAAACTCTTATTAATTTTAGGAAGGTGTAAATATAATCTAAATTCTGATCATATCACATAACAGATATCGTCGGGATTTTTTTTGTAAAAAAAAATGGAACAGAGATACATTATAAAAACATTTAACTGACAGAGAAATAGAATATAGCCGAATCGTTAAATTGGATTAAAAAAATCATGACACGCTACTTATAAAGCGGCTTTTTTCGAATTTAGCTCGCAAAAAATGAGACAGAAAAAAAAAGAATGCGAGTGCGAGTGAAATGGAGAACGACATATTTCCTAGTTTTTCTCGAAAAGTAAGTAATTTAGAGCAACGGTATAAAAACATTTTTTATGCGTTTTACCTTTTACAATGGCTTAGTGTAAAAAAAAATTTGAAAAATTGCTTAATTCTGGCAAAAAACTCATTTTGTTGACAAAAAACGCCCGGAAAACCTACTTCTGGGCATCCGACGTGTCTGGCTAACGAACTCATCCAACGATTTGGAAAATCGAATTCGCACACAAAATTTCATAAGCATTAAACGCTTCGTTCGAGAGTTATCAAGCGGATACATATATATATATATATATATATATATATAAATTTTAGTGAATATCATTTTCGTATTCTAGGGACCTCAAAACATATTTCTGATATGGTCTCGGGCTTAGGTCGCACCATGACACCTGGCGTAAAAGCTGAATTTCCAGTTTTGGAAATTCGCTAAAACGATACTATTCAGGTATATTTTGTTTATACAAATTGATAATTAGTACAATCTGCCAAATAAAGTTTGTAACATCGTTCCATGGTAACATCACTTGCGCCGCGAACGGACAGAGCTTGTCTTGTCCAATCAGTGGCGTAGCAAGCGGGTGGCAGGGACGGCCCCTGCCTGAGCAGGAGGTGCGCCGCCGCAACGGTTTCGCTTAATTGTCAAGGTATAGATATCACCTGATTTTGATACTAATTGTAAGAACATTGAAAAACTTACTCAAAAACACAGACTGAGATGAAATAAAAATTAAGATATGTATGTGGCTAAACTAGGTTACAAGTGGAAAGTAAAAAGATTTCTAGTATTTCTGCAAGTCTGAAAAACAAAAGAACTGGACGTTGTTATCGTGTAATTCCGTGAAGTTCGATGAGTCATGCTTCGAAGCCCAGGTGGCTGTAGTTTGGATAAAATAGGAGAGGAGACGTATGATGTAATTGTGGATAGGAGACGCATTTATTTAAGTTACTGCCCCCCTCTCTTTTTATCAAAGAGTAGGCGCCACTTTCAAGTCTGGCCGGGGGGCGTCAGCCACTCCAGCTATGCTACTGTGTCCAACTACATTTATATTGTATAAGCAAACCTATAAAAACAATTCATTTTTCTTCATGGCCAAAATTGTAAACAATTATTTAAAGGAGCGTAGTTTTGTAAAATTTTAAGAGAAGATATTTCATAAATAGACAACAGACATCAATAAATTAAACTTATTATATATAGGAGTCTCCACATTCTCGCCGAGGTTGGACGAAACGAGAATGTAGAGGGTCATCGTTGTGTCTCGCGGTTGATGTTTTAATGCTATTCATATGGCTGAGCCAACCTCAGCGCGGAACCTCGTTCAACCTCGGCGAGAATGTGGAGACTCCTTATTATTTCGAATTATTTTGAATTACTTTAATTACATAGAAACATACTCGCACATTTTAAGCAATAATTTAAATAAAAAAAAGCTTGTAAATACTTGTTAATATATTTTTTTGATCACCGCATAATTAAAAATGTGGTGATTGATGAGCAATTCAAAGATATAAATAGTAGGTACATATACATTCTAGGGATGATCGATATTAGAAAAACATCGATGTTGATATCGATGTTAACATCGATTCAAGAGTATCGATTTACGATATATATGGAAAGAAAGACATCGATGTTCGAAAACATCGATGTTTATGTAGCAAAATAAACAACCATTATAATCTATTATTTTATTTATTAAAAATTAACATTGCCGGTATTTATTTGGTACACTTTACATAAAAAGTCACTTTGTTAGAAGTTTCCCTTTTAATCTGTTCCTTTGTTGATACAAATGCTGCCCAGCTTTTGAAAAAAGTCTCTCTGAAGCTGTTGAAGTTGCTGTGAAACACAAATATTTGATGGCAATTTTTTTCAAGTTTGGATAAGTGGATCCTAGAACTTGCCATAATAGTAATGGATCTTGCTTTAAATCAGCTACAGGACTTTTTAACTACTGGATAGATTAGAGGAATATTGATGTTTCGATAATATTCTCGTAACATCGATGTGTCGATGTTATCGAGGACATAACATCGATGTTTTTACATCGATGTTTTCCCCCTAAACATCGATGTTTTTCTACCATCGATGAATATCGATCATCCCTAATGCATCCGCATACCGCTGATTGTGTGTGGAATGAAGTGATGGTGACTGTCCTGTGACTTCTGTGTGTATTTAACTGGTAGGTGTTGAAGAGTCCACATGTGTGTGTGTTTGTGTGTACATACCTATTAGGGTTGCCAGTTTTTAAAAATCCCCGACGAGGACAAAAAAAAAATTAATTTTTAGTAACATTTTATTTTGAAATATACACATATATTTTATAATACAGTAGATTAATTAGTATATTTCTGACTATTTTTTGTACAATTCAGAAAAATTTTTATTATTTTTAATTTTATTAAAAAATTGAATATAGTTAAATCAAGTTATTATTATTAACTGACATTAAAAGTTTCTGTTTTTAAGTTGATTGGTGATCATTAAGTGCTCGTACATATTCCTTTATTTGTTACGGCATTTCAACTCTGCACAACGTACAGAAACATTTTGTATCCGAAATTTTCCTAACTCAACTTTAAATTTTGTAATACGTTTAATTTTTTTTTTTTTACGTAACGATTTTGAACAGATACAGAAACAGAACAAGAATACACAGATACTTTTTTGTTAATATTTCTATGAGAAAAGAAAGCTTATAAAAGTATCAATATATTTATCTATTATTATTATTAATATTACAACAGCACCATTAGTAACAGAATGATTAATAAATTAAAATGAACAATTATGTAATATGTATAGAATTGACGCCATCTTGACGCTAAGCTTGCTAAATTCAGTGAGAAAATGACGATAACTGATTCACTAATTATCGATCTTAACGATGTTAACAGCACTGCCACTACAAAGCACGCTTTTTATCCCAAGTTTACCCTAAACCTACGACTTTTTAAAAACTTTTCTAGTTCTTACCCTGGACTATGATTTTGTTAATCAGAAATACTAACATATATTGGTATACCCATATAAGGTAACGGGCCTAGTTTCTGACCTTTTAAGAGTGACGGCTGAGGTTAAACGACAGTAATAAATATAAGTTTAAACTTAAGAGACAATTAATAATTTTATCAACTAGTTTATGGCTTTCAAAATAAAGTCATACAAGTAAAATAATTATTTGAATTGAATTAATAATTTAAATTAATGGTTTAAAAATTGACAAAAAGGACCCAGTTTCTGACCTTCAAAATTTCTTATGTGACAGTTTTTTGACCCTGACAGTGGCCTAGTTTCTGATTCTTAAATTTAAAAATACAGTTTTTTAAAATTTAATTTATAAATAATTTTTTATTGATAAAAATGAATGTTTAATGTTATATACGTTATGAAAAATAACAAAAACTAATCGAAGATAACTATAAATAACAAAATAACTAACAAAAACTGGTTAGAATTTAATTGGGCCATACCACTTTAGAAGTGAGCCTAGTAATTGACCCTCATATTTCAATAATAAAAATCATTCTAAGGTATTTTGTAAATATTTTAAAATAAATTTTAAACAAATATTAACCTGCTCATATATTTTTTAATTAAGTTTTCATACTTACATGATGAATATTGCACAGATCAAAATGAGTACTTTGTAACATAAACTGTTAGGAAACTACCAAAAAAATTGTTTTTACACACATTTTAAACTTAAAAATTTTTTTTTATTTAGTTAATATATTCTAAACTTTTTAAATTGCTGTTCATTAGATACAGAATAGATTACTTTAAATTAAGAATTTATTTTTTTTCTTATTTAAAATATAGTTTTTTTATTAATTTATAACAAAGTTGAAAAGTTCAGAAACTGGGCCAGGGTCAATTACCGGGTCTTTTACCTTATTATATATTATATATTATATATTATATACCGAACCGTGTTCCAAACAATGAAAAAAGACCGTTTTATAGAATTTTTTTTAAATATTTTGTTCAACAATGAAAATATTTGAATATTTTCCGCGAGGA
The DNA here is from genome assembly GCA_035578155.1 of Brachynemurus nebulosus. Taxonomy (NCBI): domain Eukaryota; kingdom Metazoa; phylum Arthropoda; class Insecta; order Neuroptera; family Myrmeleontidae; genus Brachynemurus; species Brachynemurus nebulosus. Next base: position 16,172,156 of record JAPWDM010000005.1, read on the forward strand.
CTTTTGTTTCACGACGAGGACAACAAAATAAAGCATTAAAACGAGGACAATCCTCGCGAAACGAGGACGCCTGGCAACCCTAATACCTATGTTTGAACGTACAATACAATGCATACAGTATTTCGAATTAGACGATAATTCAATAAAATGTAATTTTAACTCAAATTGAAAATATTCACAATGAGGCAATAAAGACAATGGAAAAACATCTTGCATTCTTCAACAATTTTAAAATTACATTTTGTTATCATTTTTTGACCCCCGTATTTGTTTTTGCACTAATGAAGAATATTCAATTTTTTGACAGGCTGATTTATAATACACTAAACGTCAGCGCTTTAAATATACGTCAGTACCCAGTCACATGCTTGCAAAGTAAGGGAAGTGCGAGTTACGGGGGTCGCCTACTAAGCATAAGACTGATAAAGAAATTCGAATGTAATACTATACACAAAATAATTAAATTAATGACTTTTAGTCATTTAGTCGAGGGTAAAATAGTCGACTGGAAAATGACAAAATTAAACAAAAACAAAAATTCAACTAAACTAATTAATCGATTAATCATCCGACATCACTAGTATATACTCACCCGATACCATCCAAGAACGAAATAAAAGCAGATGAAGTCAAAACATTCACATGACCGGTGAATTTAAATAATAAAATTTAAAATCAAAATGGAAATTTTAATTTGTAAATATTTCTGCTACAATTCATTAATAATGTTTGTAAATTTATTTATATAAAACAATATTGTTGTCGACAAAATTTTTACATACATTACAATTACAAATGATAATTAAAGGTAATTATGAAATGTATAGAATTAAATTACTCCAGTGGCGGTTTTAAATGGAATGTAAAGTGAAATATTCACGTAGATGCATTGTACACTTAATTTCGTTTCAATTTATATAAATTTAAGTATTTTAAACAGTAATATCAACATTTGTTTTTCTTTCCTCTTTTTTTCTCATTTAAAGTGATTAATTACTACCGATTTTTTTGAGCCGCCAATGGTTTTAAATTTTAGCTAATTATAATTGAAGCAAAGGTAATTAAAAAGTGTTACCTATATAATTTTATGTATAAGTTGACACAAATATATAACACATGCAGTGTATCGTTTTATTACTAATTAGAATGAACCTGCAAAAACAAAAGTGTTGGGTATTATGTTCAGTTAAGGGGATACGCCACTATAATGATTTCTTTTTATACATTGAAATCCTGAAAGAAATGTACACTAAAGAATATAGGTAAAGCAATAAAATTTGGAATAAGTCGATGAATCAGTAATTCTTCATATTCGTCGTTTTTGGAGCTTGCATTAAACAGTGTCTGCGGAAGTTCATTTTATTTTCCTTGTATCATACATAGAACCGTCTATTTGTTTGAATTATTTCAGATTTTTCAACTTGCAAATTTTGGAAACGAGATCCTAGTCGAAAAGTAAGGCAACCTAAAATTAATAATAATTGTAATACTGCCGAATTTCAATTCAATATCTATAGTAGAGTTACTGGAAAAATATAAACGTAAGATTTAGGGACGAACAAACAGGAAAGCCTCATCATAAAGGTTACTCTTTTCCTTTTGTCAATGGTTTGTCTGAGAGTTGACAAAACTTTTTTTTAATCAACATGAATGTAAAACAATTGATTATTCAAAAAATCAAAAGCAAGAAATTTTAAAATAATGTATTTAATATTTGAGTAATCAATCCTGTCAAACTGAGAGATGCGATTTAAAATTCACATTCATATTAACACTATGAGGCCCGAGCACTTTCATAGTAAATTACCCCGGAAGCCGGCAATATTTAAAAAAAAAATTATATAAACAAATACATAAAATAGAATGATTCAAACACTGAATATATTTAACACAGTTCAACATGTATGTGCAAAACTGTAAACATACGCACGTGATACGTACATACTACATATACACTGACATTCAAATCAATCTTATTTAAAAATATAAATTATATTTTTTATATATTTTTGTTTATCTTAAAATTTTTTATACATAGAAACCAAAAGAATAGTGTGTGGTGGTATGTATTTGTGTGAGTAGGAAGACATCCGTGTAGTGAATGATGATAATCATCGCACACATAATGCGTAACCAACTAATCAATTAATCATTGATCGCGGTCGGCCTCTGGGGATGTTTTGTTTGGTTTCGGATGCCGAAGCCGTGGGACTGAAAGTGTTAATTTATCTGCTTATAAAAATAAATAAAAAATTTACAAACTACCAAATTGCCTCAATATACCTATTTTGAATTTAATATAAAATCTGGCAAGCGCTTTTTTAAAAAAAAAAAAACACGTGTACAAAAAACTCGAATTTTCTAATACAGATAATACTGCCTGAATAAAGTAAGAGAATTTTCTCTGCTGCACAGAAGAACATTGAATCAGGGATAAGTTTAATAGGTCAATACGTACACATGGAGATAACAACTAACATTAACTATTTATCTGGTTTACTCACTTACGATCATCTCTACCCAGTATAAGACCAGTATTAGGTAAAAATTAAAAAAAAAAACGCTGTGAGCAGCGGAGCCCCATCACGGAAGTCGAATTTTTCCTTTCATCTTCGGTATCTTCAAGATATCTAAATGTGATTGAAAGGCTACAAGCGAATTGTCATTTTGGTGGTTTCAAAACTGATGATGAGTGTTCGGCTGATCGAGGAATTTAATAAGACTTGAGTCTATTATTTTCTTTTTTTCGAAAACTGCGCAGTCACAAACGTTTTTATTAACATATTCAAAATTCGCAAATGATTTCCGATCGACTGAGTACCCGGAAGCGTATACCTGTCTCTAAAGAAATCTTTTCAGGCATTTAAATTTTTTAATTATGACGCATTTAATTATATGTTGCTTGGATCATAGTAAGAAGCCGACAAAAAAATTTTGATAATTATATCAAAGCTACAAGTTGCTAAAAAAATATTAAAAAGTTAAACAATTTTTTTTTGAAGCTGAAAATTTTTTCTGACACATACCATAGAGGTATCTGAAACATATAAAAACTTCAACCAAATCCGTCAAGACATTCAAAAATTTTTCAATTTTCAAAAAATAATTTCTTACCCACAAGGGATAAGTTAACTTTTTTTTTTTTTAAATATTAAAAAAGAGACGAATATATTTTTTCTTTCCAAATAATCCAAAATTCCTACTTTATAAATAAAAATTCGATTAAAAAGTCACCTACGAGCAAATAATTAATACACTAATACCTCAATTTGCGTCGCGGTTACGTTCAAAAAAAAAAAAAAAAAAAAAAAAAACGCCAATTGAAACGACGCAAAGTGAATTATGATTTTCTAAGCAAAAATTAAAGACTCGAACCTAAAACAACGCAACTTCGAAAATCTAACGACGCACAGTGAAAACGACGCAAAGCGAGGTATTGGTGTACTTTAATAACATTTTTAAATTACTTAATATTTATGTACCTATTGCATTTGTTATAAAAGTAAGTTCATTTTTTTTTAAATTTTTAAAATTACTATACGCCTACTTGTTGTATTGGAATAAAAATAAAACATTTTAAACACATTTAACAATACCATTGAATTCCGATGTAAAAATGGGAGAAGTGGGGGGAAAAATAATGTGAAATGCCAAAAGGCGCTCTCTTGATACTAACTCAACCCGAATACAAAATTTCTCTCTCTAGGTTTATTTGGGTGACCTGTGCGAGAGGTACAAACTTTGAAAATGTCCAAAATCCAAGAAATTGTAGTTTAAAAGGGTGGGGGTGGGGGTAAAATATTAAAACCTCCAAAAAGCATAACTTAGGTACGAAATTTATCAACATGCCCAATTTCAACCCTCTACGTTAATTCTGGGGGGTTGTGGGCGTGATAGATCCAGCGAAAATACTTTTTTTCCCCTCTACTTCCTCCAAATCATCCTAGGAAGCAGAATTTGGGATATGTTGTAGATAATTGACCGAAACATTATTTCCAACCAGTTTGGAAAAGTTTTATTGTTTTGCTGCCCCCCACCACCCCCTTAAAAGTTGGGTCGAATCCAAATTTGCCGACAATTTGACGCAACATTGAAAGTATTGTTGTGCATCGGAATGAGCCCCACTTGCCAAATTTCAGCTCTTCCCATCCATAGGGGGGCCCTACACATGTCAAAAGGTAGTGAGAAAATATAGATACTTTTAGATACTTTTTTTCTTCAGAATCGTATTCTACGGGTCCGAAAACGGATAACGCCCCTTCTCTCACCTCGTCCCGTTCTTATCGTATAGGCTGTATAAGTCTAATTTTTTCAAGGAAAAATTCGACTAAAAACAATGCAATTGAGATTGTGTGGAATAATATATGATATCAAGTATACTTCCGAAAAATTGAAAAAATTGGACAATAATAATATAATTTTTTATCTTTATCTAATTGCTTGAATTTGTTTAATATTTTAAACTATGGTTCATTTCAGTTAAATTTAACCATGCTTCGTCACTTTGAATTTAAATAATTTCCGTTTTCTTAGCTTTATCTCTTTTATTGCATTTATGTAAATTTTAAATTTGCAGTTTATTTTTAGAAAAGAATAGAAGATTGATTTGTTTCGAATATAAGAATTATTTAATTTTTTAACGAAATCTCATGATCAATTGTATCTGAAATGAGGTATAGCAGTTCATTGTCTAGCAACGTCAGGAAATTATTTTTTTTCTTTTATTATTACACGAGAGGTTTGTATTTTTTCGAATAAATTTGTGTTTATAACGAAAATTTGTTGCCTAGCAATTCAACGAGAAGAACTGTCAGTTAACAAAAACGCAACAGCGAACCAGAAGCGTTTTTGGGTTGACAGTTGTTCGAGTTAAATTACTTTTAGGCATGAAATTTGAGTTGTAGAAAACACAAATTTATTCAGAAAAAATATAAAACTCAAGTGTAATACGGTAAGACAATTTAACGAATAAATTAAATTGTATAATTCATAATTATTATTTAATACATTGTTACTATGGTTCTGAAATTAGTTAAATTTACCAATACGAATTTTTGTTTCATTTTTATCGTGTTTACTTACAGTGAAATGACCAATGAAATGTTTTGTACCATTTTTTCGCAGTAAAAATCTGTCCTAACTTTTTTTCCATGGTAAAAGTGAAAATATTACAATATTTTATAGGACTTGATACATATGAGTTAAAGTGTCAATAATATTTTTATAGTTCAATGGTACCTACCTACTTAACTATACATAATTTTCGACTAGCCGTACTTAGATTATACGTAATTTGTACTCGATTGAACGTAGACAGTTACATTTTTCTGACACTAATTTTGTAGAAACAAATTCTTTCAACTATACTCCAGCCCGAAAACATTCTTATATTAAAATAACATTGATTTCTTTGTTTCTTCACAGTGGTGTTCTGCCTTAAATTAAAATTTATTTAGATTATTATATTGAAATAAAATTCGTTTCAAAAAAGCAACCACCAGAAAATATAAAGTAGATAAATTTAGTATGTACAAAGCGGATATTTTGAAATTATCTATTTTAATAACTTAATTTAATCATCAGTTTTTCGTATTGAAACTTTTGCGCAGTAATGATTATTGTAACAATATTAATTTCTTTTAAGAAGGTTAAATTTTAATTAGTAGGTACCTACATATAAATATATTAATTGTATTTTTATTTGGGTTAAATATGCAAATAAAGTATAAACAGGACCGTATTGAAATAAAATTTTACTAACCAAAATCTGTATGAAAATGTGATTCTTTTCTTAGCAACAAAGACTTTGTAAAGTTAAAATTTTATTTATTTTTCCGCTAAACTATAAACTCTAAACATATTTTTTTGTTTTTACATATTTGGGAAAATTTATACTCAAACTGGTACCAGACCCGGATCTAAGGGGTGCAAACCGGGGCCCCTGCCCCGGGCGTCAGTTTCAGGGGGCGCCAAAATCATACTAGGTCGGTCTATATCAAATTGTCTAAAAAAAAAGTTGGTTGCTCGACCATTTTAAAAAAAATTAATATTCTTCCAGTTGTCTCTATATTATATTTGAAGTACTGAGAACAACTCTTAAAAAAAGTATCTTGAACCGTTTAAGCGTGGTAGCCATTTTTGTTTTCCAATTTACGCTGATTTTTGGGTTTGCAACCATTTATGCCAATGCACATATTTCGTAAACCGTTCATCGTAAAAGGTTGAAATAAAAACCATTTTAAAAGTAATTAATGTCTCTTTATTTTAAGTGATGTCCATATTAAACCTATTTTCGACCATTCCATAAGAAAACTTTACCTAAATTTGTATATCAAAATTTAGCAAAATTCACTTTTTGAACATTTTTTTTCTTATAGAAGGAATGTTTTAAACCTCTTAGTATTTTTTTATGAGAATAGCTGTATACGGGTACAACTACCCATTATGAAACAAATACACATTATTTCAATTGTGAAACTTGTATCTTTTAATTTTTACAAACATCCGAAAACTCACTTTTTCTAAATTTTAGAATTTTGCACCTCTGTATCTTTGATGAGGCTGGTGATAAAAATTTGAAATTTGCAAAACTTGTAGTGCTTTCGGAGTAGATTTATTAAAATAAAAAATCAACTTGTACCTATATTGATCGTTTATAAAACCCTCAATTTTTATCGTTGCCGCAACGGGAAAAATAGGAGAGGGGGACTCCATTTTCATGTTTGTACCCCGGTTCTAAAAAATTGTAGATCCGGGGCTGACTGGTACCCAATACGTGTGCTATCAACATGTCCATAAAACCAAGTAGGTGTCACTTTTTAGCTTTTAAATTTTACATGAAATGGAAAGAAATATTACAAGATCTCTATGAGACGATATCATCAATTTGAAATTTTTATGTTAAAACCAAAGTTTTCCAAATTTTGTAATCGCCTAACTATGAAAACGTATCGCTTCACAATCGAACTGAAATTAGTGATGAGTAAAATTAGTCTTGGTCTTGCAGTCTTGTCTTGGCCTTGCATTTTTGCAAGACCAAAACTATGTATACGAAGAGCAAGACCAAAACCAAGACTATAAGTATAGCTGCAAGACCAATACCAAGACTCAAGTGAGCAAGACCAAGACAAAAGCAAGAAAAAAGCAAGACTCTTACTAAACTATTTAAATAGTTTGAAAGTATAATTAATACGTAAAGATAGTAAAAATTCTGATTTTTGAAGAAAAAAATTCGCTAATAAAAAAATGCAAGAAAGTGCAAGATTTTTTAGCAATAACAAAACCAAAACCAAGATCAAGACTGCATTTTGCAAGACCAAGACCAAGACCAAGACTCAAACTGCTCTAGCAAGACCAATACCAAGACTCTTAATGCAAGAACAAGACCAAGACCAAGACTGCTAAGTCTTGGTCTTGGTCTTGCATTTGCTCATCACTAACTGAAACAGTATAGGTAAAATTATAAAAATTATATATATTTAGTTGACCTCTTTAATCACAAGAAAAATTATCAGCTATAATTTTTACATACGTAATTCAAATTTCTTTTTTAATGGAGCGGAATAGCGAAGCTTCCACGAAGCGACTGAGATTACACTTGAGCATATTTCTCATTCTTTTACCGATTTTAGATACTTTTTCGTTGAAATGGCCAGAGTACTATTATCTAGAATTCTTCGAAGCCAGAAAGTCAGAAAACGTATTAGTTAATAAATAAATATTAATAGTATTGTGATCATTGATTGCTCCATTTCTATAATGTGGCGAACCACTATGACAAGCGATTTTAATCACCCAGTATAAGTTATTAAGTGTACTGTATGTATGTAGGTATACAGAAATTGGTAAATAATTCCAGCTAATCAGTTTGAATATAATATCGCTTCATTTATTTTTTTATGAACTGTTGGTCATGAAAACTTTTCTCTCGAAATATTTTAGTCAAATAAACAAAGGATTTATCTAGGGCAAAGAAATATTTATCTTCAAATCTTTTATTCCAAATTTATCACTAGCCTCTAGCGATTGCAGTTTCAATATTTATAACAAAAAGAAAATTCTCATAACATAGAAATGACAAAACAAAATATTGCACTAACGACTATTTTGATAAAATAATTTTTCAGATTGCTGACAGCTTAAGTGCAAAATATTATACCAATTTGTTAAATAATTTCATGTATGTATCTATTAAAATATGTATATTGGTAATAATCGTGGCAATTATATGTTTTATATCAATTGCATGCTGTCTATTTCAAAAATCAAATTATTTTTTCACGATTACTCGCATTATTTTTTTCGGATCAGTGACCAAACTAAACGCTCATACCAAACCATTATTAACCATATATAGAGTAATATTTTCAATCAGAAATACACGTATTAAAAAAAGAGAAAGGAACATCTTTTTTAGGGGGTATCAATAGTATAAAAGATGATTCATGGCAGTGAATCAGCATAGTGCTCTACAGTCCTAACTCAGGAGGTAAAGCAATCCGACCACCATGAAGATTTTGGTACGAAAAGAGTTTCTTTCTTTCAAAAAAAGTGTTGTTTTTAACTTTTGTGTGTTTTTGATTGTTCCAGGCATTATTATCGTGTTTGTATGCTGTCGCCTCAGCTGGATACCTCGGCCATGCCGGCGGTGGTTTTGGGGGTGGTTACGCGGGAGGCTACGGTCATTACCACGGTCCCATTCACATCCCAGTGATTGGACCAAAAGGAGTACCACTTGACACACCAGAAGTGGCGCACGCCCGCGCAGCTCATGCTGCTGCACACGCTGAGGCCGCTGCTCGCAGTGGTTACGGTCACGGAAGTTATGGCCACGAAGGAATTGGTTTCTACGGTGGCGGTGGACACATTGGCGGCGGATACGGCGGCGGTCATTATCACGGTCCAATCCATATTCCAGTAATTGGACCAAAGGGAGTCCCACTTGATACACCAGAAGTTGCGCACGCTCGCGCAGCTCATGCTGCTGCCCACGCTGAGGCCGCTGCTCGCAGCCATGCGTACGGAGGATATGGAGGTGGTTATGAGGGTGGTTATGGAGGACATTTTGGAGGACACATTGGTGGCGGATATGCGCATGGTGGTGAACACATCAGATATCATGGACCAATCCATATTCCAGTCATTGGACCAAAAGGAGTACCATTAGATACACCGGAAGTTGCACATGCACGTAAAGCACATGCCGTAGCGTACGCGGAGACGGCAGCGCGTGACGCAGCGTACGGACATGGAGGCCATTTGGGAGGCTATGGAGGACATCATTATTATTGATGAAGTCCAAAATATTCTTCGATATCAAAACAGACCACCTTGCCATATATCTTTGTGTGTGATTTAATCGTATGTCGGAAATTGTGCCGGTTTTTTGAATGGTTCTCACTAGTATTATCTTTAAACGTAATTATTGTTCTCACTAGCTTCACGTTTTTTTTTTTGTTTTTTTTTTGTTATAACGACACAATTTTTTGATTTGGACTTTGAGTGTTTTTTGCATTTTTGTGTATATGCAATATGTATATATCTTTTATATATTATTTTTATACTGTCTCTCCTTATTATACGAAAATAAATAAAAAAAATTAGAAAATAATTTTGTTGTCTAATATTGTTCTTATAAATTATCAAAAATAAAAAAGCTGACGACGCAATTATAGGAATTTCCGATCCCGTTATATTTTTTGAAACATGCTGAAGGGGTGGGGTTGGTGTCAGTAACTGATGAGGGATTCATATATAAAAATTTTTGCATAATACATATAGATTGCCCAAAAATAAAAGAAAAAAATGAAAAATCATTTTAATGGTAACCAATGTTCAAAGGTTACAAAGAAGGAAATATTTCTTACAATTTTAGAAGTAAAGCAGTGCAAGTTACACAAAATTGTTCGAAATTCTACACCAGACCCCCCACCCCCATCACTAAGGAAGCAAAGTTTATATTTCGAATTACCCGAACACACTGTGGCGGTATTTTAAAAAAGTGCGACTGAGAGTGTGTTTCGACCGCTACCATTTTGTCAAATTACAAAAAATTTTTCAGGTCTTATAAGGAAGATAACGGTTTTCGAAAAAAAAGTAGGTATATAGGTATCTGGTATATATAATAAGTCACTTGATTTATGAAAATGATTTTACTGTTAAAGTAAACCCTTTTGCTATACCTTTTACTTAAGTTTCATCGGTTTTCATGAATAAGGTCCGGAGAAAATCGAAGAAAAATTAAAATTTTTCAATTTTTCCAAAAAGAAAAAATTGTGGTAACTCCAGAATCTCCGACCAAATATGTAAAAGTTTTACTCTTTCTAATGCCCCAATTATATAATTATTTTAAGCATGGTTTCATTTCCCTAGCCACAGTAGATATTCAATAATTTAGGCGCTAACATACATAGATACATACGTAAAAAAGGTCCGGAACAAAAATCAAAGTCCAGAATATTTCCCTCCGGATTTTCGATTTTATCAGCTCCAAAGTGTTCAGATCCGGTGAACGTCGCATATGCTCAATTTATTATTCTTGTAGCCAAAACAGTTCACTACATAGTCAAATAGACGGGAAAGTATAATAATAACAAGAATAAACAAATTTTTAAAAAATTATTTGGTGAGACAATTTTATTATGAAATATATTAAAAAAAATAAATAAAATAAATTTAGTCTTTTATTTTCTCATCTAAATTTTATATAATTAATTAAAATAATTATTACAACACGTCATAATAAATAAACATTATACGATTTACATATTCAGAAAACATGAATAAATACAGTAAAATTATTGCATCTGAGAATTCCCTTAAAGATTTCATTAAAGAGAGCGTTTTAATGAATGTATTTTATTGCGTTTGTCACAAAATGTAAAAATATTTGTGCAATTCCGGGACGAAAATACAAAATAAGTAAAGTACCTATCACTTTTAATTCCAAGGAACTAATAATACTTGCGTTCCCGCCTATAAACCAATCAACAAGCAAAATTTACGAAACATTACCAATCAGCACGTGAAACTTAACTAAAAATTAAGATAAACTTAACTGAAATTTAAGATAAACAGTTAAAATGTATTATCTAATTTGACTGATATAATATATCCAAAGTATAGGGTAGACCGGGGCAAGTTTGGTACAGGGGTAAGTTTACACAATTCTTATAGTTCACAAACCGTTGATCGGAGCGCAGCAATTGTCAGGCCAAACAAGTTACAGAGACTGATATTTGCAAGTACGTCAGTTTGCAACCAGTACTATTAGTAACAAACAATGTAGAGCAGAATTTGTGATTTTTTTTGAATTGAGTAAATTTTTACACCACAATGTTAGTGTGAATAGTAATTATGCTATTAAATCTTTACAATTCATAATGGAGTATCTTGTTAAGCCGTTCTTTTACGCTTCTTTTAAGATAGATTTAATTTTACGCTTCTTTTAAGATAGATTTAAATTTAATAAATACTTTCAAAAAGATCTGGGCAGTTGAGGTACCTTTAATCATTTTCCATTTTTTAGGCTTCGTTTGTTAAATATTGAGTTTCAAAATTGATGTTTTATAAGAGATATAGTGAACTTATTTATCACGTAATTGACCATCAAATAACATAATATGTGCAAGAGTATTATCGAAACCACTGAAGAACCATAGCTTGATGTATGTTTATCAGGCAGTCGGTAATTTTTTTTTTTAAATAGTTTTGTATAACTTACTGATCACCTTTTTAGTTTGCTTTTTACGCAGTGGTTTTTTGATTTTTTTAAATTAATTTTTTTATGACTAACTTTTTTTTCAATTTAATTTTGGACTAAGAATAAACATGATTTTGATTTGCCCGTCGTTGTTCTTCCCATTACTGCACCGAGTAATCGGTGTTGACTGTATTTCGACAATATAGATGGTGATTTTAATGAAAATAATACGTCTGAGTCTACAGTACGAACTGTTCAAGATAGAAAAGACAGACGTGTATAAAATTAAGCTTTTATTTTGGGATGGGGGCGGGGAGTATGCGCGCCAAGTAGAAAAAATGAAAGAGATAAAATATTTTAATTAATTTTCAAAATTTTCAGAAAAAAAGAAACTAAAAATTTGTTCTCTGAAGATTTTTTGTTTATAGTGGATGCCACCCAAATCATTATTTTTATCTTTTTCTGATAAAATTTTTGTTACATCACACATTTCTAATAACTAAAAGAGTAAGTGGAGGAAACTAAAGTAGTTGAAACTAAAGAAGAATCTTGTGAATGAGCTCTTCGAGCAAAGCTATTGTAGTAAAATACTAAAGTAGCATAATACTTATTTAGTTCTAACTAAAGTAGTTTACAAAATTAAAGTAGTAAATTTCTCTGATTTGGTACTCGTCAACCATAGTCTTTATATTAGCCATACTACATTTTGCATAGTATTGGTCTTTTTTCTTATCGACAGAAATTGAGAGCAATTCTGATCTTAAAATTTTAAATGTAGAAAATCGCAGAAAAGGTAGCTTAAAGAAAAAAAAATTAACCTTCAAGAGAAATTTACAACCTAATCATCCTTCTTGCTACTTCCTACGGTCCTTTATCATGTAATTAAATTTCGTTACATATACTGGGTATCCCGGCCGGATGTATACATACGATTTACATGTTAATTGATTGATGTAAAAAGGTTATGTCACAAGAGTGCTTTGGATAAATGTATTTATATTTTTGGAAATTTTATTTTATTAAATAATATTTTTCCACCAAATTATCAGCACTATTTCTTCAACAGAGTATTCCTTACGTATTTTTACTATTTTAATATTAATGCAATATATAATCAGACTATATCTGTGAGGTTATTTATATTTATTCAAATAATAATTAACCGATGAATTGAATGACGTCAGTCGAAAAGAAAAGATGAAAAACATGTTAACGATTACCTTCACAGTACGGAAAAGCCGTTACAAAACTTTCTGCATTAATAAATCGTCCTATAACTGAGCCGATTAGCATAGAATTGCTTACATGTAAGAATACCTACAATATAAGAAAGAATATATCATATGGATAGGATATCAAACATTAACTCTTATTACACGTACATATATACGTAAGATAAGTAATACCATACTTGTTACAGCTTTACTGTCTAAAGTTGAATTACCTGTATGGGCACGTTTGTTTTCATTGACTGGTTTATTCAATGTTAATGTAACAAATAACAGTTCGTTTTCAAAAAAAAATGTTCATTAACAGTAAAATCAACAACAAAACGAAATTAGACAGATTCGGATAGCACAATTAAAAGTTTGAGATAACGGTTAGTTATATAATCAAACGATACAAAAATATATTTCGATATAATTTGAATAATTTGAAAATTTGAAATGAGTAGCCTATCAGACAACGTTAAGCCACTCTGTAATATTTTTGTTAAATTTTCTAGAGCCGTCAGACTAGACATCTCTCCGAAAACTTCGACAAAATGTAAATCATATAAATTTAAATTTTCTTGTTTTTCTTAAACAAGCGTACTTTTGTGGGTAATACCTACTTTCTAAAATTCATTTCCATTAAAGACGCATAAATATTTTATTCTCTGACCTGACCTTTAAATTTTATTTTCAACTAACTGTGCGCCGCGGTTTCATCTACATAAAATTATAAGTCAAATTATTTGGAAATTAGATATTGCGAAATTCTGTACAAAATGAGTTCGAGTAATATTTCGCCCCGCTCGCCAGACGACTCCCGGGCGCTAAGGAACAATTTTAACCTCACGTCCATTTTTTTTCGAGATTTCTATAGTTTTAGAGTAAAATTTGATCAAGATCCATCCTTTTTGTGGCTCCAAGGCTCTGAAGGATACTTTTCGCCATTAAAGTGTAATCTGTATTATTGGAACGTTGGATATTCGTTGCTTAGTAGTAAAAAATTTTCAGAATTTACTTATAAACTTTACGTCTTTATTATATTGGTATGATTAAAACATTGTGAGTATATCTACAATATTTTTGCTTGTTTATTATAGTATCAGTGGCGAACAATTTTGGCACGGGATTGTAAATCATTGATTGAATTAATGGGAAAATCTTTTAACACATAATTGAATTACGTTAGATAGCTACAAAGTATATTTCATTTCCATAGCCACGTACGAATAAATCAATACATAGTACCAAGTCAGCTGATCTAATTACAAACTTTTTTCTTAATGTTAAGGTCGTCAACTTTAATATTCATCATTGCATGGATCTGCCTATCTTATTATATGTAGTTATTATAATGCTTCCAGTAGCGTAGACATTTCGTTTTGCTAGGGTATAATTATATGAACTACACGGAGAGAAAATTCCTATAAAAATTACTGTGCTCATACTAGTGATGGGTCGCACATGTGCGAGTCACTCTAAAAGAGTGACTCTTTTAAGTGTGCGGTGTGCTGTGCGACTCTTGCAAAAGGAGTCATTAGCACAGTCCGCCATTACTACACATGGCACATAATTGAGCACATTTTTTTTTCTGTACGTGCTATACTCAACTGGACATCAGATTAACATATGTTGCATATTATGGCACAAACAAAAGATTTCAACTTTTTCAAAAATGGAGAAGATACATATTATGCACTAATTTATGGGTTCCTACTTCCTGGGTTGACATTTGACAAATTGTGTTCCAGTTTATAATGTTTAAAAATATTTCATATGAATTGAACAGTATAACTTTTTTACGTATTATATGTTATTTTATTAATATGTCGGAAATATTGTACAGAAAACGACTCCCGTAGAGTAAAGAAGTAGTAAATTTGATTTTATTTAATACAGACTTTAAAATGTGCCTACTTAAAAGGACAAATAAAAGACAATAAAAGGAAAGGACGGAAAGGACAATAAAAGAAACGATAGAGCAATAAAAGAAAGGACAGCACAGCACCTATACCACAATAAAACACTGTGCTATGTGCTCCAGAAGAGTTATATTGATTCGTTTCAAACTTAATCGCACACAACATGACACGTAACACAGTATGCGAGTGTGCTTGGTACGTTGTGTGCTCCAAAAGAGTCGCTCACTCTGTGCGGCACACCCCACTGTGCGGAGTCATGTGTGCTAGCACACATAAAAGAGTCGCTTCGACCCAACACTAGTTCATACTACAATCGACGTGTAACAGGCGAACATATCCAATTTTTGTAAGGTAAAATTGGATATGTTCGCCTGTTACACGTCGACTATAGTATGAGCACAGTAATTTTTATAGGAATTTTCTCTCCGTGTAGAGAAATGAAACCAGGCTCAAAATAGTTTCATACTCCAGCATTAAAAGTAATAAAATTTTGACACATTTTGGTCAGTAAGTATTTCTTAAGTTATTGCCATTTTTAACTTCTTCGAAAAATCGAAAAATTTTGGTTTTTTCAATTTTCTCCGAACCTCGTTATGAAAATCGATGAACCTTAAACAAAAGGTATAACAAAAGTTCCCAGTTATTTTAAGGTTAAAATTTTTCGTATAGACTACGTTACTTCCTTATCAGAACTGAAAGGCTTTGCAAAATATTTCCAATCTTCCAGGAGTCGTAATCGTAAAATACTTCCAATTGGAGTTACAGTGGGTGAGGGTGATTTGAAATATGACAAATGACTCTCCGGAGGAATCAGAGACAAAATTTCGAAACAATTTATAAAACATTACTTTTGGGAATTCAGTTTGCAATGAAATTGTTTCCGACAATTTCCCTTAGATTCACTTATCTACCCCTAAAATCACAAGTCGTCTTTTTCTTGCTTATTTTTTTTTTTTTTTTGGCTGTTACCTATTCATAAACACTTATATATCAATCCCATATCAATTGCTGACCGCTACGCCCCTCCCACAGCAGGTTCCAAAAAATAAAATCCGGACACGAAGATCGTATAACTAAGTTATTAATTAGCTTTTTAAATTGTGTTGCAATGATAATAATTTATAAAAAATTTTCAAAAATATTGTTTCTCAACTATTTTCAAAAATATTTTAGCAAGTCTTGCATTTTCTTTGACCTTGTTTCACTTAAGTCTTGATATTGGTAACCATACTTTTAGTCTATATTACATTTTGCATCGAATAGGTTTTGATTTTGGTCTTTTTTTCTTATCAACAAAAATTGAGAGTAATCTTGATCTTAAAATTTTAAATGTAGGAAATCGCAGAAAAGGTAGCTTAAAGAAAAAAAAATTAACCTTCAAAAGAAATTTACGACCTAATCATCCTTCTTGCAACTTCCTACGATCCTTTATCATGTACTTAATTAAATTTCTATACATATATACTGACATAACTGTAAAGGTAGTGTAATATACATAAATTAATTATTAATTAATTAAACATTAATTTAATCACTAATTATCAATCAATCAGATTTAATGTTCCATTAATTAAGATATATAGACGAATTTACATACATACATAGCATAAGGTATATAAAAAAATTGCAATATGTCACAAGTTATAATTAACTTACATACTAATTTGGTTGTAATATTACCAATTATTACCGAAATGTCAAAACAACCAGTGTAATAATATTTTTATTTTAAAATAAATTAAGTAAAACAAATATGTAGTTGACTACAAATATATAGTGCTCCCAAATGATTTAAAATTTTTGTAGCAACGATGAACATTTTCAGATTCACAAGTTTTTTTTTAAGCAGTATGTACAAAAGACAAGTCTTAAAACCAAAATGTTTTTGATACACATTGTACTGTACAACAGGTTGTCCCGATTAACAGAAACTCCAATTTTGGATACTCCAGTACTGCCGTGTCACACAAATGTCATGTATCTTGACTTGAGATGATTAAGACTATCTGATATTTTATTCAAATCAAGTTTTCTTAAAACTATCATTTCTGAGTACGTGAGATTGGTGTGACACGACAGGGTAGCAGATTTCTATAGAAATTACCTTTTTTCAATATTTCGAGTGGCATTTTATAGTCCAAGCTTCGATAGCACAAAATCACACCCGATAAAACGCCTCAAATTAAAAAAGCTAAATCGATAGTAACTAATGCCGACAATGGGAACTGCTCGCCAGACCTTTAAATTTTTGTTAATTTCTATTTTTTAAAAATTTTTAAAATGGTAATTTTAAAATTTTGGTACATAGGTAAGTTGGGTCCAATCGTCGTTTTTTGACCTCTAGAATACGTTGTAGCTCTATGTCCCGGGCCCTTTACCAACAGCAGCGGGCCTCGTCAAACTAGGGGGTGGAGCCCTGGCTACCTTGCCCTCTCGTCGGGTCTGATGAAAGTGTTTCTATTGGGATGCTGTTGGTTATTTTCTTCCTCCTAATATATAGTCAATAGTTTTAATATTAACAGAGCATTTAATACATATACATTACAGCAGGGGTGGCCAACCCAAATGATCTTGCGGGCCACTTTGGAAGCGGATTATAATTCCGTGGGCCGCATATAAAATTATATGTACCCATATATTATATATTTTTTTAATACATTAGTTTTCACTACCTTGGTCATTACAAAATAAACATATTTTGTATATGCGTGATGAATCTCGCAGGCAAAAAAAAGTTCAAGGCGGGCCGCGGGTTGGCCACCCCTGCACTACAGTATATGTAGTATATACACGACAGTAATACTACAGTACACTATTATACCTAAGATAAATAACATTTTTCGTACATTACGCTTCAGAAACTAAACAATGAATCGTTTTCTAACTGCGTGGAGCTTTTGTTTATTTAAGCCATTTCAAACATTTTTTCCTTAAAAAATACAGTTAACGAGCAAAAGAAAGTCTTTTAACTTTGTTCAAGCCCCTAACCAAGACTCCGGGCTCCCGAGCAATAACTCCACTTGACCCCCTCTCGCCAGCTCTGATAATATGAAGTATGAACAGCGAATTTCGGCCCAAACTTTTACATCAATTTGCTCTGTTCCCAAACAATAAATAATTTTATTACATCAAAACAAATAGTAGTCAGGAAATTCTGAATAACAACTAATGTAAAAGCCCCTATACCCGAACGCGTTCAGTACTCGAACAATTTTAATATTATTATCGGTTTTCTTCAGAAATAACTTCATTAATATATAAAATATCAAAACTTTTCGAGTAGGTATTGAACGCGTTTGGGTATAGGGACTTTTACCCTACACAAAATTTGAAAATTTATCATAATTTCTGTAGGTATCATATTTTTTTTTACTGTGAGTAAAAAAATTGATTTAGTACCTATAAACAAAGACAATCTAGACGGTACCGTAAAAATCAATGTCTTACGCCTCAAGATTTATCAAAATTTAAATTGTTATAAAGATCTACACATCAAAGTAATATATGTAATTGGAATAAAACTTTTTTCCATATTTTTGCTTTATATCTTTCTCTTAACAATCAAGATGCTGTAAATTCTAAGAAAACCCCCGTCAATACCGAATTTATCTTTTGTTTTAACAAATGAATATTGTTATTGCTATTGATGACCTCCCCTACACAAAAAAAAACTAGAATTCATCATCGCCATACATATATTATATCTAATAATACAAAACAAGAACTTAGAACAATTTGAAGGAAATTATTTGAATGACTTTTTTTGTACTTCCTCTTTGCCCAAAAAACAAACACGAGATAATAATGAATACAAAAAACAAAAATTGGTGTTCTTAACATTTTAATAAACATATACATATACAATTTCCAACATAATTATTAGTTATGATTTATTAAATTATAATTTAAATTAATTATGTAAATCAATTTTTATTATAATAATTTAATTTGTTGATATCGCATTCGTCCGGTCATTCGTGGTCGTGGTCAAACATCGCTTATGTTTCGTGGACATATTTTTTTTTTTAAATTTATTTTTTAATGTGAAAAGACCACGCGACAAACCAATACATTTACATATTATGTTAAAGGCCATACAAATACCTATTATTGTAATGCTTTTCTATTTACACTCAAGCACTGTTAGATTTTCTGTTTTTGTTTACTACGAAAAGGTGACTAATTATTTAAGAAGTAATTCCAGAAGCACAGTTCGTACAAAATCTGAATCTTTATTGCTTTTTATCGATGCCGCTTCATAAATTTAGACAGTCAAACTTTTTGAAGTTTCGACTGATTTAAAATTTTGACTGTAACTTAATAATGAGTCTGGTTTTCTATTGAGTATCGTAGAATATTTTCGATTAATTTCGATTAATTCCATAACATGACGTCAATTTAAATAAAGAAAAGAAAAATGATTTGAAAAATCGACCGAAAATTTGCTATAACCGAAAAAATCCTACGACGTTTACTAGAAATATTCATTATTAAGCAACAGTTACAATTTGAAGTTATTCGAAAAGTCCGGAAAGAAGAAAAATGTGGTTAATTTCCGAGAACTACAGTGCCACTACTTTGTTCTTAAAAGATATATAAAGAAAATTTTGGCACCTTAAGACAGAATATTAATAAATCTTTTCAATTCTCTTAAATAAATTTTTAAAATGTGGTTATGTAAATTTGTCAACACAAGCTGATATATTGACCCTTATAAAAATTGTTTATTGCTTATTGACCGGTATAAAAAGCATAAAAAAGTTTGGAATCGTTATAACGATAATAATTAAAAAAATGTTAGAAATCCGCAATTCCCTTAGATCATTTCAGTCCCTCAAATACATTTTTTAGTAAATACATAACAAGAACACTCTCAAGCCAATTCGACAGTTAGTTAGATCAGAAAAACGCAGTTTCCTAATTGATTTTAATTAAAAGTTTTTAACTGATTTGATTGAATCATCTTTTCGGAATCATCTAATTTGTCAGTTATTCACCATTTTATTAATCAATACCATTCAGATTAGTTATGCATCTGAAGCTTGGAAACTTGTATCGAAGGTTTAGAAAAATTTTTTAATTAGAATTTAAACTAGAAAAATTGATACACTGGATGCATCATTTAATATATTCTATGTATCATTCTATGGTTTGAGGGTATTGTATGGTATGGAATCGAATACGTCTTTTGAACCCATCGACAAAAGTTTTTATTGCATTAATCTAAAGAAAATTACTTAATAAGAAAAAAGATCTGTTAATATATTGTGAATTCCACTGATAGATACTTTTATCAGGGTGAGAAAAAATAAATTATTCAAAATTAATTAGCTAACCATCAAATTTTTTGACATTCACGGACGCCACCTTAATTTTTGTTTCCTCTTTGTCGCATGCGTTGATAAATTTTTTTTTCAAACGACTTAATTGAAAAAATTAAAAAAAGATATCCGATCACACCTCAAGTAGATTAATGTTAAGAATAAAAGAAGACAAGAAAAAAGAGGTGATGCAGAATGATTTAATATCGGTTAATATGTCAACATCAGTGGGTATTTAGAGTACGGCGAGACATATATGTTACGTAGTTACTTAGCATATTTTTTTAAGTAACTACTTATCTGATTAAATATAAGGAAGAGAAAGGGACCTTGCCATCCTGGAGGGATGGGGGCAAAAAATTAACTAGTATAAAAGGTGTGCTAGAATTTTTCACAAACACAGTCGCTCTACAGTCCTTATTCAACGGAGGTAAAGCAGCATCAAATTAAATAAACATGAAGGTTTTGGTAAGTACCACGCCATGTGATCTAAGCGTGATACGATATGTGGTATTTCCATGTATGGAATATACCACATATCGATTGTCTATTGATTGAAATGCTTAATCAACTCTTGATCACGCATTCATTAACATATTACAATGCTGATCTAATCGCAATTTGAACTAATTGTTGTATACAAAGACAATAAATAATGATCGCAACTATTTCCTTCCATTCTAGGTTGTCATCTCTTGCATCTTTGCTGCAGCCGTAGCCCAATACCATCACGGTGGCTACCAAGGACCCCAACACATCCCAGTCATTGGACCCGGAGGCGTTCCAATTGAACCACCAGCAAATCAAGCCGCCCGTGCCGCTCATGCCGCCGCTCACGGCGGTGCTGCCGGCGTCCCAGGCGCCTATGCCCCAGTCCCAGCTCCAGCATACAACCCAGCCGGTTACGGTGCTCCAGCCGGTTTTGGTGCCCCAGCTGCCTACGGTGGTTATGCCGGTTATGCCGGTGCTCCCGCCGCTCATGGCGTACCAGCTGTACCAGCCGACACACCTGAAGTAGCCGCCGCCAAAGCTGCCCATTTTGCCGCTCTTGCTCAAGCCGGTGCCCCACAAGCTCCCGCCGCCTATGCGGCTCCAGCCCCATACGCCGGTTATGGCGCTCCAGCTTATGCCGGTGCTCCAGCCGCTCATGGCGTACCAGCCGTACCAGCTGATACCCCCGAAGTAGCCGCTGCCAAAGCTGCCCACTTAGCCGCTCATGCTGCTGCTGGCAAATAAATTTGGAATTTTGTGATATGTTGATGTTGATAGAAATATTTTGGGACGCCCTAAATTCGACTGATTAACTTTTTTTGTACATTTTCAAAAACGAATGATAGAGCGCTGTCATTTATTTTATGCAATGGATAAACAAGGACTTAGACAATTCTATATTCTTAATCTATTTATTGTTTTTTAGTATTATTTTTTATACAAATTGAAGAATATAAGAAAAAATGAGAAAAAAAAGTATTTAAATGAAAATATCAATAAATTTTTTTTTTTTTACTCAAAAACACATTTTCATATTTTATATTTCTCTTGTCTTTTTCGTTCAACTACATATCCCCTATGCATGAAATTTAAAAGTTTGCTTGTTAGTAAACTCTAGAGTCTAGAGCATTAAATAACATCAACTTAAAAGTTTATTATAAGAGTAAATTTTTAAAGAGAATAACGCACTCTTTAAATACATATATTTAAACCACAAAATACACAAAAAGTGCATGATCTAATGTCATTTAACAAAAAAACAAAAATTTAAATTTTTTAAAGCATAAATATAAACAATTAAACAAAAAAACTGATCAACAATTGATTGTCATAAAACTAACAATAAAAAAATCATAATTACTAAAAAAAAATTCGATTGCAAATAAAATTATTTTCAATTATTTTATAGAAAAAATCGTTTGCATTATGACCTCAAGGCTAACGTCTTTATGCTTGCCATACGATAGGCGTAATAAGCTGTTAGTTTTTTTTTTCTTGAAATATTAAAAAGGCGTCACCCTCGTAATTAGAGCGTGCATTTAAAGGTGTGGAAAATGACGTGGATAAAAATTCATATTTTTTTTTTTTGTATTTTATTTCATCAAAATAAAAAATGTGTATAAATATTTTCCGGTTTTTTGAAATCACAGTATTATAGAATTTGAACTTGAATATAAAAAACTCATACAGCTCAAGGCAAAGGTGTGGACTGAACTTACTAATAGTTAATTTATTCTCTAATGCCATCTATGGTCAATAACTATAATCATAATTCACTAGATTTGAATAAAATTAAGAAAATTAGAGTTTGTAATAAAATCAGGGCCGGATTAACCCTGAGTGCCGCCGCTAGGCACCTTGAAAAATGTCGCCCCTAACTTTTGTTTGAAAAGAAGAGAATCTACTTTTCCCTACTTTTTTTCAAACTTTCTCTTAAAAATAAGTGACGAGCAAAAAAAAACGTCTATTACTAATTTTCCCGCCCCTAGGCCATGGCCTAGGTTGGCCTATTGGCTAAACTGGCCCTGAATAAAATGTACGATATTTGAACATACCTGAACAGTAATTTCTTTAATCAAAACAGATCAACAACCAATGATATTGTACATTTACTCAAAAAGTCGTAAAAATTTTAACTATCCCACAAATCCCGTGGGCAGTTTTCAAAAAATGTATTTAAAATATATGTTTTTTCATACATAATAATTTACCATATTTATAGTATCTCTATCTCGCTATAAGAAAAATTCATTTTATGTATGTATTGTATTTTCGAGACCTATTTCTCTTTACCAAAAAAAGTGTTATAGCTATATCTTAATTATATTGTTTTTTCGTAAATAACATCATTAAAACTTTGATTTATCTAGTTGCGTGTCTGAATTAACACTAATCAAATTTTTTTTTGGTAATATCGTTATTTTTTATTTAAAAAATAATACCGAGAGTTTCACTATATAGTTAACTACAGTGACGGTTTTTCTTCTCATATTACGGTATCGTCAAATCATTCAACTTTATCATAGTTTGAAAAATTTTTTAAACCTAAGTTCCCAAATAATTAATTACTAATTTATCAATGGAGATGAAGGATTAGAAATAATACTCCGACATTCTTCCGTAGAGTAAATTGTTTCTTTATTTTTTCCAAAAATTTTTCGGTATTTTTTATACCTTCTTCACTGGCTACAAATACAAATAATTATTTACAATGTAAAAATTCTAAATATCTAATATTGTTTTAACAATAATATTGAATTTGATTAAAAAGATTTTAAAATTTTTTCAGTTTTGGTTTTGTTGGAATGTATAATTAATAATTTTTTTTTTATAAAAAAACGAGTGAAATGCATTTTATTTATAAATATCTTGGAGCGAATAAGAATGAAACAAGTTTATTTAAGTAAGAGAAGATTTAGTATTAATTAAAAATTGAAAGAATAAGTTGAAAGAATATGTTATAAAGTAAAATTAAGACTGTACAAACGACATTCATTCGTAACGTTAAAAATTATGTAGGTAGGTACTCACCAATTAGTTTTCACATAGTTTGTTGTCAAATCATCCTTTTTGGTATAACCAGAAAATTAGTGTTATCTCTTATATGATTTACGAAAGATAATCCTATTAACACCGATATCATTATGTCAAGAAATTTAATTAACACTATGAGGCCCGAGCACTTTCATAGTAAATTTCCCCGGAAGCCGGCAATATTTGAAAAAAAAAAACTATACCTATAAACAAATACATAAAACAAAATGATTCAAACACACAACATAGTTCCACACGTATGTATGTGTAAAACTGTAAACAGACGTACTACGTGATACGTACATACATACTACATATACACTGGCATTCAATTCAATTTTATTTAAAAATATAAATTATATTTTTTATGTATTTTTTGTTTATCCTAAAATTTTTTATACATAGAAACCAAGAGAGTAGTGTTTGTTGGTATGTATGTGTTTGTGTGAATGGGAACACATCCGTGTGATGAAGAATGATAAACATGATAAACATCGCACACAATGAGTAATCAACTAATCAATTAATCATTGATCGCGGTCGGCCTCTGGGGAAGTTTTGTTTGGTTTCGGATGCCGAAGCCGTGGGACTGAAAGTGTTAATATGTATTTCATAAGAAATTTGTCACATAATTTAAGTGCGATCCTTAATTTAAAGTAATTAAGTTCGTCCGGTCTGTTTAAAATCCAAAATTTTAATTTTAATTTATGAACAAAAAAGATAAAAATTATTTAATTCTAATTTTAACTGGTTATATAGTACAAGGAACATACTTAGTATGACCTTTTTATACTGACTAATTTTTAATTTTTGTCTTACGTTTTTAAAAAAAATAAAGAAACAATTTACTCTACGGAAGAATGTCGGAGTATTATTTCTAATCCTTCATCTCCATAATTGATAAATTAGTAATTAATTATTTGTGAACTTAGGTTTAAAAAATTTTTCAAATTATTACATTATCCCAAAAAAAACCATATTACTTTATCATAGTTTTTAATTCAAGTTTTCTAGAAACTTAAAAAACTAGTCCAAAATAGCAAAAACTGTAATAGATTAAGATGTCAACGAATTCAAACTTTTATCCCTCGTATTTTTTAGTGAAATATAAAAAATATTGTAAAATTGTTGTTCGCCCTTTGTAGTTAATTACAAGTAATATCTAACAAAGAATCGTAGTAGACTGGAAATTCTTGGCAGTAAATTTAGTTGCTACCAATGCTATTACTGTTTATACAAAGTGTCTCGATGGTAATGTTACGAGTTGTTAACAGATCGTAATATTATCCTACGTATAGTAATTTAACTCACTACTTGAACAAATTATTCGATAATGTTTCTAAAACACCAACTAAAGTTTGCAGATATGTTGAGAAAAGAAAAGTTGGCTGCTAATATCGGAAAAATTTATAGAACACTAGTAGTTTGCTAGAAATAACTCTATCGCTGAAAAAAAGATGCAACAGACTTTGTAAGCCATGAAATTTTTTTATAAAGCAAAGTAGACTGATAAAATTATGTTCAATAGGTAAAGTTAGGTCTGTTGACGGTACATACTTTTATAAATCATGCGTTATACTGTACCATTATATTACGTTCTACTGTGTCGATTCACACTAAAAAAATTTCATGCTAAATTGAACATTAAACGAATAGAAATTCAAATTCTGTTCGTCATATTACGCGATGTACAAATATTTGAGCTTTGAGTAGGTTAGAAAGTATGCAAGGGTCAAACGAATATCAAATCGATATTAAAAAACATTAAAGGTCAATCTTAGTAGTCACGTCCAATACTGTTATGCATCCACTATACTCTCACAATCAGTCGCGAAGTTCATTGCTAAAATACTCGGCGAGGTTCGTTCAAGTAGCGTCACCTCACACTCGTCGAACTTCACAAGTATCTCGTTGCAGTGATGTAGACTGTATGCATCTACACACAATTATATCTGAACACATTTAAAACTAAGGGTACCTTCACACTGCGCGCTATGCGATGCGAGGCTTTGCTATGCGATGGTAGGCTATGCTATTAACTTTTTCTATGTTTCAAGATGTGTTCACACTGCTTGCTCAATCTAGCATTGTATTTCATAGCGATTAATCATGAGAATTAGGGATGGGTGATGTCGGCAAAAAACGTCAACATCGAACTATCGATTCTTTTAATTTTTCGCCATCGAACTATTGATGTTCTTACAAAAATATCGAAACATGGATTGTTGACATCAATATTGAAAATGAGCGCGAAAATTTGCAAAAATTATAAAGTTATATTTAAAATAGATATACAATAGCAATAATTCAAAATTTTCAATTTTTCTTTTCAATTATCAATAATAAATTTAATTTAGTATCAAAAATTTTAATGTCTATTAAAAATATATAAATAGTATATAAAAAATATATTGTCATCTTTTCTATTTTATTGCTTCGTATAGTTTTGACCGTTGATCCCATACTGGCGAACGACATCGAATGACTTCAGTAAGTTTTACCACACCCATCACTGATGACTGAATAGCACAATACTGGCGAGTTCAGGCGATAAAATCAAACATACTGAATTGTTGCGTATAAAAGCTGCTACTAGCATAGCATCGCATCGCTCTCCATAGCGCGCAATGTGCACATTCAAATATGTTCTTGAATGTTTGTTTTGATAGCATTGCGTCGCATAGCAAAGCCTCGCATCGCATAGCGGGCAGTGGGAATGTACCCTAACTAAAGTAGGCAATGAAGACGGAGCAGTGTTATGAGTCGCTTCGTACCTGGAATTCGGGTCATTCGGCTCGGGTAAAAACTGACACAGAGTGGAAATTGGCCAAAGTGACCTTCTACACTTTCGTACTTGGCCCACTTCTGATAGCATGCTTTAAGTATATGTAATATATTAAAATATCAAGGTCAAATTTATAGTGTAACCGATAAGCCCATAAAATTTTAAATTACTTCTTTTTTTTGTAACTCAATCCCGGGTATTTCCACCAATAAATTTTTATGAATGTCTTGACTCACGATTGTACACAGTTAAATGCGATTCTCAAATTGCACGGAGAGAAAAAATATCGAATATTTAGTGTGTAGCAACTAAAGTGATCACAGACCAAATATTCTAAAATTATTGTTAATTTACATAGTAATGATTACAGTGCCAGCATTGAAAAAAGAATAATTTTTTTAATTATTTATTAGTGCTGGCACTCTGCTGTGTAAGTCAACAATAATTTTAGAATATTAATTTGATCTGTGATCACTTTAGTGTGCTACACAATAAATATTCTATGTGCTACAAAATAAAAAATATCAATTAATTTAGAATTCACAATTATGTAATAATATGGATAGATCCTTTAGAATTAAAAAGATCATTAAATTTTTTTTCATTAATTCTTAAGGTTATTGACATGCATTGTGCATCACTATTAACTTCACAACCGTATAACCATTCATTATGTATCAATTTGTGGTAGATTGTTAACTGACAAGCAAATATTCCGAAAGGTCGGATATATTAATTTTGATGAAATTTTAATATGTTGTAATATACTAAAAAAGAGGCTGCACGTACTTTTCTTTATTGGCGTAAAAACAGTTTGAAAAAGTGAAATCGCTCTTCAAAAATTGGGATAAAAAAATAACTTTTAAAATATCTTGAAAATGGTAAGAAATAGAGCAAAAGCACATTCTTTTTTGTAAGAACTATTCTATTTAGTGATATTCAATTT
Source organism: Brachynemurus nebulosus (assembly GCA_035578155.1). Lineage (NCBI taxonomy): Eukaryota > Metazoa > Arthropoda > Insecta > Neuroptera > Myrmeleontidae > Brachynemurus > Brachynemurus nebulosus. The sequence goes on from JAPWDM010000005.1 coordinate 16,199,567, forward strand.
CTTTAAATTACATCAACAGGGGCAATTGGGGGTTAAGGGGAGGTTTTTGAGAGTCGTTAAAAAAATCGATTTTTTTTTTGCAGAAATTGGTAGCTAATTGTGTGTAGAATATGTTCCCAAAGTGATTTTGCTGAAAGTAATTTAAGGGAAGGTTTACTTGAGATTTGATAAAAAAATCGAGTTTTATTGCCGAAATTGATAGCAAATTATGTGTAGAATATGTTCCTAAAGTGATTTTACTGAAAATAATTTAAAAACAAGATTCTGGCACATTAACCGAATCCAGCTTTCTATAAAAAAAAAAATTCAAAAAACGTAATTCACGCAATAATGAGTATTAAATATAAAATTTTGAAAATACGTTTCTCTATATATATTTTATAATATCTCGGAACTACATTTTTGGAACTGGTGGACACGATAACTCAAAAACTATTCCATGGATCCTTTTTTTTAATTTTTTATTTTAAAGGTAATTCAATTCTTCGGTACCTCTACCTAAGTTCGATACATTTTCAATATTTTTTTTTATTTTTAAATTTACTTTAAAGAGCGAAAAATAAGACAAAAATCGTAATCAAAAGTTCAAACATCCCCATTTTTTTTCTTTCAGGAATTTATTGATATTATAGGTAGAGGTGGCGGTACTCTTCATATATTTTTTAAATCTTTTTTGTTTTTGGATTTCGGTGGTTTATTACCGGCGCTAGGATGTCCACCAACAAGGCATTGGATTTTCGGATCGTCACACTTCACTATCTATAAAATGGACACTTTTTTAAATTTTTCCTTGAAAATTTTTTTTTTGTGTAGTTTAATACTTAATAAATATGTGCACAAAATTCGAAATTGATATTTAGTTCCGTTCTTGAGAAAAAAATTCTAGAAAAATAGCTAATTTTTAAGGACTTTTGAGTAAACCTCATTCCCTTAATTTTGTGAAAAGAAGATAAAAAAATAAAGAATATAAAAATTTTGCTAACAGATTTTAAATTTACCTTAGTTAACTTGTCTTTTAACAAACTTCAACAAGACAAATTTCTGTCACAGTCTCAGGCTGGTCTTAGCATGACACCTACTGTAATAGGTCCATTTGCGTTTTAAAATTAGCTAAAATGAAGACCGCTACCGCTTTTGCTGAAAAATACTGCATAATACTGATGTTACGTACAGAATTATAAAATTATTTTATATATGTACCCTAACTTATTTGCTTTGTTATACATTATTTATATAAAGTGAAGGGTTTAAGTAAAATATTTTTGTGAAAACAAAAAGTACACATTTAAACTATTTCATTTTTTATTAAAAATCTTATTTGTTTATTACAAATGGTTATTAATATCCATATGATTTATTGTCCTTCAAATTACAATATGTAATTTAAACTGTCCAGCATATTAAACATTGTAGGTTTTGTTTTTATTTTTAATGCATGAATGCGACTGATAATGAAAATATGCGTTACTAAATAATTATTATTGATAAATCGTGTATTTTTCCGTATATTAACTATGTAATCACAAGTACATATTGCAGTTTAACTGCATATATATTGAATAACATGCAATATTAGATTTATTAAGCATATAGAGTGATTATTGAAAGTTTAGATTAGTTTCAATATGTTCTCATTAGTATAAGAATGCTAAAGGTCGAATAGGACCATTTTTTGGAGTTTCGTGATCAAAAGTTAAAAAGGGGAAAACTTATAGTAATAAGATGATATAGAAATTCGTTGGGTTTAGAAATATAAAACTTTACACAGGGGTCTCTTATGTAATGCAGATAAGCACTAAGATGGGATTTTTGGAAATTTATCCCCAATGAAGGTTAAAATAAGGGATAAGAAGGTCAAATAAGCGGACAAAGGCTAGTAAGAGTACAAAAGTCAGCCGTCCTAATGTCGTATCTAAGGTCTTGTAAAGATTTTCTGGCGTTTATCTTCACAATTCCAGATGAGTGTCGACATAGTTTCCGTTAAGAAATCAGCTGCAAACGCATACTTTTCTAATCCTAGCCTGCCACCACTTCGCTACTCACACTATAAATGCATCATGGTATTGTAAAAGATAAAGTATAAATAAAATAAATGTTTTGGATAACGTCTGCTTTAGAAAAAGAAAGTCTCAAAAACGGACGATAAACTTCATTATTATTGTTATTAATATGATTATTTAACTAAGGGAGTTTTATAATAAAAAAACGTTAGGAATTACTAAAAAATTATCCCACTATGCGTCTTGAAGTCTCGAGTGTTTGAGAATATCTACATCAAATATAATTTTAATTTTATCGATAATTTTTATCTACATGAATCATCCGGTATATTTATTTTATATCAACACTGCATCCTATAAAGTTCACGATGTAATTTATATTATTTATTTAATATTTTGTTAAAATTAAATAAATTTTTTGATCATATTCTAATAAGTGCATGCAAGAATTTATCTTTCTTTGTTCGTCTCAATACAATTTATAATCGCCTGCAAGCTATATTTTTATTATAGAGAGGGCGTAACCATTAACCATAAAATTGGAATGAATTAATTTACATAAAATGCATTTTTCATTTGCAAAGAAAAAGTTGGAAAAACTGAAATAAATTAATAATGGTGATTCAAAGCTGACTTTAATTAAGATAAAGATATATCATTTTTTAAATGGTGAAAATGTCAACAAAGTTAGCCATTTTAATTAGATAGCAGTTTTTCACTTGTTAAGTCATCTAGAATATGATTCCGTACGTATATCAGTATCTATGTACTCTAGGTACTTGAACAAAAAAACTGATTTAAATACCTAATTTTTGTTTTAAATTAAAAAGGTTAGAAAATTTTTCTATTAATTATGACCAACAATGCTTATAACCGTTCTTTATATTTTTGACCACATTGGTAATTATTGTAAGAGTGACAAAAAAGGAAATTTTTATAGGATATTATAGGTACAAACTTGACCCAAAATTAAGTACGTACTTAAATTCTATCCTTTTTCAGATGCGACTCCCTTGACCCAATAGTTAACTTTAAAAGAATTTTTACATTTCACTTTTAAGTAATTCCAAATTTTATTCGTTATTGAATTAGTTATTCAGAGTCTTTCCTGCAGGCCCGGATCTAAGGGGGGCGGGGGGAGGGGCAAACCGGGTCCACTGCCCCGGGCGTTAGTTTCAGGCGGCGTCAAAATCATACTAGGTCGGTCTATGTTAAATGGTCTAAAAAAAAGTTGGTTGCTCAACCATTTTAGAAAAAATTAATATTCTTCCAGTTGTTTCTCTTATATTTGAAGTATTGAGAACAGTTCTTAAAAAAAATTATCTTGAACCGCTTAAGCGTGGTAGCCATTTTTGTTTTCCAATTTGCGCTGATTTTTTTGTTTGCAGCTATTTATGCCAATGCACATATTTCATAAACCATTGATCCTAAAAGGTTGAAATGAAAACCATTTTAAAGGTAATAAATATCTCTTTATTTCAAGTGATGTACATATTTAACATATTTTCGTCCTTTCCATAAGAAAACTTTACCTAAATTTGGATATCAAAATTTAGCAAAATTCACTTTTTGAACATTTTTTTCTTATAGAAAGAATGTTTTAAACCTCGCTTAGTATTTTTTATGAGAATAGCTATACGTGTACAACTACCCATTATGAAACAAATACACACTATTTCAATTGTGAAACTTATACCTTTAACTTTTACAGACTTCCGAAAACTGACTGATGGAGCTGGTGATAAAAATTTGAATTTTGCACAACTTGTAGTGCTTTCGGAGTAGATTTATTAAAATAAAAATCAACTTGTATCTATATTGATCCTTTACAGAATCCTCAATTTTTATCATTGCCGCAACGGGAAAAATTGGAGTTTTATAAAGGACATATTCTTATGAGTTTTTTTTTTTGACAATTTATGTCAAACGTTGGAAGGAGGGGGCATTTTCAAGTTTCTGCCCCGGTTCTAAAAAATCGTAGATCCGGGGCTGCTTCCCTGTAATATAAAACTTCAATAATATTGTGAAGAAAATCTTTTACAAGCACATAACTAACCACGGGAATGAAAGTCTTTGCGTACCAGTCCACAAATATTAGTGCTTAAGAAGGTTCGACTACGCCGGTCTTCAAAAACTACTAAATTTTTATCAGTTAAATAATCCACAGTGAATAATGATTGAGATGCAGTTTCACTTAAACAGCTACAATTTTGAATTTTCAAAATATGAATTGTGTCCAACTGAACCGAAAAATATAGGTAAATAAACATAAAATTGTCTTCAATGATGACATAACTTCGAATTCTTCACGTATTTAATAATGAATATTTATCTCAATTGGTTTTAGAATACATGCCATAAAAGGATACATTCCACTGCAAGAATGTATTTTTTTTTGTATTATATAATAATAATCTAAATATTATTTTCAATTAATTAATTTCAGAAATAATTAAATAAAATCGATAAATAATTACATACTAAAAGAAAAAAAATTATAACAATTTTTTCTCCATTTTGTAAATAGGAAATAAAAGGGACAGGGGCCGAAAGTAACCTTGTTTACCACACTACTTGGGGACAAAATTTTAAGTATATAAACCTGTGCGAAACCCGCTAACAATCGTAGTCATTTTAAGATCCTTTGATCAAGAAGTACCACCACCAAGACAATTACTTAAATAAATCACCAACCATGAAAATCTTTGTAAGTGAAAGTGCAATTACAATTATTATCGAAAAATTAATTCAGTGCAACACATTTAGTGTGACAATAAATAATCAAATTGTGTCTTTTCCAGGTTGCTCTCGCCTGTCTCATTGTTGCTGTATCGGCCGGTTGGCACGCCGGTTACGGACATGGAGCCCACGGTGCCTACCATGGACCAATCCATCTACCAGTGATTGGACCTGGAGGTGTACCAGTTGAACCACCAGCAAATCAAGCCGCTCGTGCCTTCCACGCCGCTGCTCACGCTCATGCCGCTGGCGCACATGGAGCACATGGAGCATGGGCTGGACCATACGCTGGTGCATACGGACATGGTGCTTGGGATGGTGCTTGGAACGGTGCTGCCGGACACTGGGGTGCCGGTCACTGGGGCGCTGGTGCCTGGGGTGCTGGTGCATGGGGTGGCCATGGTGATCATGGCGACAACGGCCAATACCTCGGCAACGCCGCCTACGGTGACGATGGATCTTATCATGGTGACCATCATGGAGATCATCACGGTCATTGGTAAACGTGGACGTTTTTTACTACGTGATCAGTATTATTATTTGTCGATGTGAAAAGGCTATGTTGTTCTTTTTGTAAATATTTTGTACATAATATGTACTTATTAGTTTTAGAGAAATAAAGCTCAATTTTTTTTTACGAAAATATTTATGGATTTTATTTTTATTATTCTTTACAAAAGTCAAAGATTTTCTACTTACCTAGAATATTTATCAAAAACGTTTTAAAATAACATTGACATCATCTATAAAATTTTAATATAGGTACTTAGGTAAAATAAAACTCAATAATGTAACTGTATCTGCAAATAAGATATTTAAAAAAATTAAATAGGACTAATTTGATTTTCATAAACTTGGTATCTACGGAAATCTCTTTATCAGCAAAAGGGTCCTGCATATTAATAGAAAATACATTTTTCATTTTAATTTTCTAAAAATTTTGGACTGAATATACAAAGAGTACATTGTGATCACTTATGGACGCGCAAGTTTCTTTAACAATTTTTGGGAAATGCTTTATAAATTCTTATCTGTGTCTTCGGGTGTTCAAATTTTTAGTATTTTTGTGGATTCGCTAATGTGGTAAATTAATCAAGTTTACCCAATACAACCAAGATTTGAGGGGCTCAGAACTATAGTGGTGTAAGTCAATTTTTTTAAGATTTGAGATATTGTGAAGTTATTGTTATTTAACCCGATCTTTATTCGGTGCCAAAACCACAAAGTCATTACTTACACAATAATGCCGGTAGAGACCATTATTTTACTTTAGTTCCATATATATACTATGCTTCACTCATACTTTAACGTTAAATAACTTAAAACAACATATTTTGACTTACACCGCTATAATTCTGAGCCCCTCATTTATGAATTTGAATCAAGTACTGATAAAACAGATTCAATTTTAGCTTCTATGATAAGTAGGTACAGAAATTCGCCAGTATCTAATCTTTAGAAATTCGCTGTTATGCAGGTGCTGCGACAGGAATATTTTTTCTTATTATAGACGAATTTTATTTTCCTAGAACTAAAGTTCTGGAAATAGCCGCCATTTCTTCACTAGCTTTCTCTTCACCGAATTCGACGTTTATATTTTAAAATCTCTCAACTGACAAATTCACGTTGATTAATTTTTCAAATTAATTAAGGAAATATCCCATCCAGAATCATGTTGGAGATATAAACAGGAATTGTCCTATCGTCTAAATATAATAATGTGTAAAGAATTATATTCACTTGTAGAAATATTCTGCCGATATAAATTGCTGATAGTAAGTGGTCATCGAATATTTCCGCTGTAAAAATTTAATATATTTTTTAGCTTCAATATTTGATATTTTTGGAATCAAATTTAAGGAAATGTTCATTAAACTGGATTCAAATTTTTCCTACATTTAATCGTGTTTGAATAGTTGAAACCTAAGTTTTATGAATCTGTCTGTAACTTTGTTCCCTATTTCTAATAATTCACTAGATTTTATAGAATATAACTGTTCTCGGTTAGACGTCAATCGACTTTTTAGAGAGCATCATTTCGGACAGCATTTCAAAGATATCCTCTGAAAATTTCAGAGAAAAATTTCAAATACTTTCGAAGTTAGAAGATGATTATAACTCCAAGTACTATAATGGGTATATACACTATCTCAAAACTTGAAATGTGAATTTCTCAAAGCAACTATTTTGTAATCGGCGTGCACAATAACTAAAAAACAATTTGACCGATCGGTTTAAAATTTAAACAGGTTCTTCTATACACAACAATAGCCATAGAGCAGATTACGATTATTTTAGTTGAGTAAAAATTCATAAAATATTAAACCTCCAAACTTTTTAAAGTTTGGTTTCGAAAAATATTTTTTTTTCGTAAAATCCCGTTAAAAATTGAAGAAAAAATGTTGAACCTTTTTTATTCTAGTCTGTTCTATGGCTATTATTGTGTCGAATAACATACTCGTACTAAAATTTCAGAGCGATCGATTGTATCTCTTTTAATTTATCGTGTACGTCGCTTACGGTTCGAAAATATCTAGAATTTTTCTCAGCAATTTTCAATGAATGTTATTGAAATGTAATACTTTTGAATAGGATTCTTTCTAAAAAAAAAATATTCAGACCCGAGAAGGTATAATATGACATTAAACATTTATGGAAATAAAAAATTTACCTAATCATTTAGTTTCAACAAACATATAGTACACTATTTTTCAAAACTATTAGAACTGTTGTAGTGTATCTGTAAATATATACCTATATATATTCGCCGCAATATTAAGAAAATATTTGTCCTAGAACCGAATTTGTTCCTTAAGACTTCACATGCAACACATTAATATTTCAGTCTGTGATAAAAATTTTCTAACGAAAATTATCTATTAACAACATATCTGAAAATTTTCATTACAATTATATACCTTTATTTATTTACTAATATTTGAGTTTAAAATTGAAGAAGCCGGTTGCCCTATTTAAAATTTTTAATAACAACTATTATTCTAAAAATGTTTAAGAAACGCTGATTTAAAGGGTACCGTTTTAATAACTTTTAATAAGATAGAGATTAATTACTTTATAAATTGTTATTGTAATACTCCAAATACAAAAAACAAAACAAAAAAAAAACTATTCATTATCATTAAAGGAAATCACTGCAAGAACTTTCACAGTAATTGATAACCTTGGTTGCATTTTTTTTTCCTTGAAAATTATTTTAATTCAAAAAATTCGATTATTTTAATTTTGAGGTACACACCCTTCTTATGAATTCTAAGTTTAAAGCCACACAAACGGGGAAAAGTTTTTAAAGAAAAAAAAGCTAAATAAATTAGTTTCAATATTAATTTATTATTTTAGAAAAATATATACAAATTTACAATTTTGTGGATCATATCAAATCCTGAAGCCTCTTTTAGCCTGATAATAGCCGCCAGTCTATTGCACAGCAATAAGGAAATTAACGACTCAGTGTCCATGGTATTGACCATCATCACCATAAGCGGCTTCACCAAGGTAGGCTCCATCATGTCCATTAGCACCAGCACCCCATGCTCCATCTCCGGCACCGTTCCATGCTCCGGCAGCTCCGGCACCGTTCCATGCACCACCATGGGCAGCACCGTTCCATGCTCCAGCACCAGCAGCATCGTTCCATGCACCACCATGGGCAGCGCCATTCCATGCACCAGCACCGTTCCATGCTCCAGCAGCAGCTCCGGCACCGTTCCAGGCTCCGGCACCAGCGCCGTTCCAGGCTCCGGCACCGGCACCGTGTCCGGCAACGTTAGCGTGAGCCGCAGCATGGGCAGCACGGACGGCTTGATTTGCTGGTGGCTCTACTGGGACACCGTGTGGTCCAATCACTGGAATATGGATTGGGCCATGGTATTTGGTACCTTGTTCCCAGCCGGCTGACACGACAACAATAAGGGCGGAAATGGCGATCTGCAAGAAAAATTAGAAAACAATATTATTAATTACCTTTCAGTGCAGTGAATTTCTATTGTTGTTGGTCTAGCACAAACGAATAGTGAAAACTTACAAAAACTTTCATGGTGATTGATTTTGGGGTGTGGTGGTACTTTTTGAATGAAAGAATTGAAACGACTGTGCCGTGTGCTAATTTTCTGTCGATTTTTATACTGAAAATTTTGTCCCCTGTCACATATTAGACAGGTATGACTTTCATACCCTTTGATTTTTTCATAAAAATTTAATCAATAATTAAAAAAAAAAAAATTCAATAAACTATTTGTAACAAGTGAACTGTAGTTGCATACCTATATATGAATTAAAATTGACATACGGTACCGCGTGCAAGTCACGTGTATGAAATTTGCATATAAAAAATCAATATTGTAATTAATGTTATTGACATTACGGTTCCTGTATGAGATTAAAGTAATTGAATACAAGTTCATTGCAAATATTTTAAGTTAAATCACTTTTTAATTAATAATTAACAAGTGTTTAATTAAAAAATAATTATTTATCATGGACTTGGTCTAATTTCTAAAACTGTTTTTCATGAATTGTTTCTTAAGTCGTAAAATTCTATTTTTAAAATATAGAAAATAAATAGTGCTTCCAGACCAAGTTACCACTAGAGCAGGCGCCGATAAACTTTTTTTGGGAAAGACTATAGTACAAAATGGTTTATGTTGACGAGCCAGTAAATAAAGATATTTGGTACTTGATTAATTTTACTCACTGAAAAACAACAAAATTTTATGGGTAAACTATAAATTTTGAATTTGAAAAATTAGGGGAGAGCTGAAAATTGGTATGAATGTTCGGAACACCATTATGAATAAGTGTTGAAAAGTCCTTATCGATCCTGTACGTGGAAAAAATTCAAGGTCAAAGGTGTTAAAAATGTGTTTTTCACGTTTTTCAGTAAAACGGCGAGTTTTGTCATAAAATTAGGTCAGACAAAAATTGTAGATCATATAATTATTTATAAAAAATGTCTGAATACTTTTTTCCTAAGAGCCACCGTTTCTGAGATATAACTATTACAAAAGTTGTAATCTTCATAATATGCACACGTTTCCACGCCACCTGTGAGGTAGTGTACTTAGCGGATTTTTTAAAGGGTTTCCTCGGTAGGTCTATTCCACGGTCTATGATGATCCTGTTTAATTGAAAACTATTGAATAATAAAAAATATTAGTATTGGGAACGATGAATGCGGTATAGATTTAAAAAAAGTGAGGGAAATTATTCGTCAGATTCATAATCGTCTAATATTTCAGCTTCCTCTTCTTCTTTTTCTTCTCCTTCTTGTTCTTGTTCTTCTTCTCCTTCTTCTTGTTGGCTGCAAGTAAATTGCCTCAATAACGATGCATCATACATCTCCTCGTTGGTATCATACGCATCCTCTTCTGTTGGTGATTCAAAATTAGAGCACGACTGGACTTGATAACTGGTACATGCAAGAGAACAAAACAATCCAACTTTTTTGCAACCGCATTTTACACTACATCCCTTTTTATAATTACAAAAAATTGTGTAGAGGAGTTTTTCCGATGCAGGTGGGAGATTTTTATAAGTTATATCTTAGAAACGGTGGCTCTTAGGAAAAATGTATTGAGAGGTTTTTTTTATAGATAATTATATAATCTACAATTTTTGTCTGACCTAATTTTATGATAAAACTTATCGTTTTGCTGAAAAACGCGAAAAACACATTTTTGACAGCTTTAACCTTGAATAAAATTTTTTCCATGTACAGGATCGATGAGGACTTTTCAACACTTATTTATAATGGTGTTCCGAACATTCGTACCAATTTTCAGCTCTCTTCTAATTTTTGTATCTTTACTACTATTTTTAGGGTTAAATTGATCGGATTATACCTACTCAATAAATTCACCTATGAAAAATTCAAAAACAGTAATATTAATATTTCCCATAGATCAGTACTATAAAAAAATAATGCTACTTTACAGAATAAGCTAAATTTTGTCGATTCAAAGTCAGTATAACCCATTGTTAAAGGTGTTGCATCGCGGTTAATTACATATTTAAAAATGACCTCAGGCCTGTCAAGAGAGGCGAAAACAGCCGTGGTTATTACCTTGACGTCCAAGTGTGCAAAGGGGGCCCAGAGGTGTTCATAGAGGGCTCATCAACGTATATTTTTGAGGAAATGGCCCGAGTAAAAGTGTCAAGGTTTTAAATTTAGTTTTTTTGTTTTTTACCCGTCACCTACATTTTTGGTGAAAAAATTTTGAAAAGTTCGGTTAATCTCCGAGCCCACTATTTTGTTCCACGGACTGTCTTTTCACTTTTCAAGTATAAATTTCCGACATAATTATGTATAAATTCTCCAGAAAATAATCTTATTGAAAATTTCAAAAAATTTTATTACACAAAATGACTTAACAACAGAATATGACGAACCAGTTTTTGCCCGCGGGCCATAATTTGGCGACGTTACAGCTCAGTAAAATCTCGGGTAATTTTATCCGGACCGGTTACATAATATAGGATCATGTATGACGATTAGGTATAAGCTTTCTAAAATTACATTATTTTATATTACCTATATTTATCATGCAGTAGTTTTTTTTTTTTTTTTTTTTTAACTACTATACTTAGTCAACCATGTAATTCAAATAAATATGGATAATCTCTTAAGCGTTAGAGTTTACAAGCAATTCTTTAATTTTGAATAGAATTTTTGTGATATGGAATCATTTCCATCGTTTGCTGAAATAACATTAGTTCGTGTAATATGGAATGGCGTTTCCGGAATACTTGACAAATCATGTAATTTAGATAAATATCGACACTTTCTAAACTAATATAGAAATGTTTAAAAACTATTCCAGTAATTTGAAATCATTTCCGCCATTAACTAGAATAACTTTAGGTCGTCTAATATGAAATGTCGTTTCCCGACCACTTACTCTATCATGTAATTCAGATAAATATCGACCCTTGCTAAACCAATAGAGAAATGTTTAGAAGCGATTCTTGTAATTATATATAATTTCCGCCATTAACTAGGATAACTTTAGGTCGTGTAATATGAAATGTCGTTTCCCGACCGCTTGATTTACCATGTATTTCAGATAAATATCGACACTTTCTAAATCAATAAAGAAATGTTTAAAAGTGATTCTTTAATTTTAATTAGAAATTATTTAGCCTGGAATTATTTTCGTTTGAAATGACGATAGGTCGTCTTATATGAAATGTTAATTTGTTTTTTTTTTTTGTTTTTTGCTTTTTTCTTTTTTTTTTTAAACAAAAATTTTGTGCTACAGTGTGTTAATCGTGTGTTATCATGGGCCGTAAATAAAAAACTACTTTCAAAAATGGATTTTTTTGATATATTTACTCTGCCACGCATATTATATTATTTGACGTTAACATAGTAATTTTTTTTTATAAAGGTGGTATCTCTAACAAATGAGTATTATATACATATTTTTTTTCAATTTCTTTAAATTATTAATAATATTCTAATTCATATAGTAGGTACATCATTATTTTTCAACTAGTGTAATTTGAAAAAATCACGGACGCCAATGGTATAAAAATTATACAATACTAGCTGTACCCGCGACGTCGCTTATGCGACGCGCTGTTATAAAATCAATGAGAAGTATAATAATTATACAGAAGTGTAATAATTATACAGAATGCATACACATGTTTAAAATGCTTTTTATGTTTTCCCAAGGGAATGAGACATTTCACCGTAATAAAAAGTCTCTTATATATTGATCCAGGTAATAAGTTAACATCAGACCAAATTTCATAAAAATTCGTTTAATAGTTTTTGCGTAATGTGTGCACATGCTCAAAATGGTTTTGGTATTTTCCCGTGAGAGTGAGACATTTTCCCGGAGAAAAAAGTATCTCAGATGTTGATCCGAAAAATAAGTTATCATCACACCAAATTTCATTAATATCGGTCCAGTAGCTTTTACGTAATGTGTGCACATACTCAAAATGGTTTTTCTATTTTCCCGTGGACATGAGACATTTTGCTGGAATAAAAGATATTTTAGATGCTAACCCAAGTCATAAGTTAGCATCATACTAAATATCATTAAAAATCCGTCCGGTAGTTTTTGCGTGTTTTAATATCTACATCGATAACTATTTGCGGTACCAGTACAATTTTAAAAAAAATATTCCATATACAGAAATGGCCTCGTTACAATTTTATTATATGTACCTATAGATTACTAATTTGTTGAAAATCCCTTTGTCATTAAAAAATTGTTTCAGAAATTATGAATTATGAAGTTTTAAATTGTTTGGATCCAAAATTGATTGGATAAAGTAAACACCAAAATATAAAGTTTTCTTTTATTTTAGCGATACTAGTTTTCCACTAGACTAAAGTTTGGAAACCGCTTCCAAATGCAGTCTTTAATTAAAAAGTAAGAAGAACAATGGTATCTCAAAAAAACTTAAAGAATTTTCATCCTAGTGTAGTAAGTATTTGGCTTTGTAGTTCTGCATAAACACTGTATTTCAAATTTTTTCTTCGAAGGGCACAACGGAGAAATTCCTTATAATTAAAAATAAAAAAGAAGAAAAAATTATTTTGTAACATATAATTTATTAAAAGACTATATACAAAATGTACAATTACGGATTGTGGTCAATCCATTTAAGCCTCTGGTCATAACAAATTTTATTGCACAACAAAAAACATAACATGAATTTAATGGCCATGGTATGAACCATCATCTCCGTACGCAGCATTTCCATGATATTGACCATCATCTCCATGAGCAGCACCACCCCATGCTCCATGAGCAGCACCACCCCAGGCACCAGCGCCATTCCAAGCTCCAGCACCGTTCCATCCACCGTGGGCGCCATTCCAAGCTCCAGCACCGTTCCATGCTCCATGAGCAGCAGCTCCTTTCCAGGCGCCGGCACCGTCGTCCCATACACCGGCACCAGCACCAGCACCAGCGCCAGCCCATCCACCGTGTCCGTGTCCGTGTCCATGGTCTGCGGCAATGCTAGCGTGGAAAGCGGCGTGAGCGGCACGTTGGATTTGGTTCGCATGTGGTTCTACTGGGACACCGTGTGGGCCAAGAACTGGAAGATGAATTGGGCCATGATATTTGGCACCATGTTCCCATCCAGCAGACACGACAACAATAAGGGCGGAAATGGCAATCTGTAAATAAGGTTCAAGTTGATATGAATTATATATTTTTTTTTAAAATTTTTATTGTTGTTGATTGTTTTATTACTTACGAAGAATTTCATGGTGATTGTTTTTTGGTTTTTTAGTTGGAGTGTGCTGAAACTATTCGATCTAATGATCTTGGAATGACTATGCTCTTATTAATTTCTCTTCGATTTTTATACTTTAAAAATGTCCTCCAGTTCGAAATTAATTTAAAAATTACTTTCAATTTAAGTTTAACAAAATTGTCAAGTAATTGTAAATAGTTTGATAATGAAAATATTAATTAATTAATTGCAACTGTATTAAAATTTTCAATATGTAAATTTCTAGACTATGTAAAAAAACTGAATCAATGACTTGTCCCTACTTATTAAAAATTTAATTAAAAAAATAACTGACCAGGAAACAGAAATATTCTTTGGGTAGGTTTTTATTAAAATTAGCACAGAAGAAATATGTTTGCCGGGAATTTGGAATTTCTATAAAAAATCCAAAGAAATATTCTAAAAATAGATTATTTTATGATTGCAGAAAGGGGGTGCCGTGAAACCACCTATCTGCATCTGTGACGGTATCTTCACCAAACTAATTCATTTTGCATTATATTATACATTAGATACATTTCTATTATATACATTTTTAGCATTGGCAGCCACGTTTTTCCTCGATAACACTAGTTAAAACTATAATGGAATTGAATGTAAAACTATAATTGAACTAAATGAATTAATATAATAATAAAAAAATTAATGATGATTTAACGGTAACTTTTTTCTTTAGAAATAAAATATTTCATAAATATTAGAATATCATTTGGAATTTTTAATAGAATTTTTATCTCAGCAAATGTATTTTGTTTTTAGCGAATTTCCAAAACTGGAAATTCAGCTTTTACGCCAGGTGTCATGGTGCGACCTAAGCCCGAGACCATATCAGAAATATGTTTTGAGGTCCCTAGAATACGAAAATGATATTCACTAAAATTTATATATATATATATATATATATATATATATATATGTATCCGCGCGATAACTCTCGAACGAAGCGTTTAATGCTTATGAAATTTTGTGTGCGAATTCGATTTTCCAAATCGTTGGATGAGTTCGTTAGCCAGACACGTCGGATGCCCAGAAGTAGGTTTTCCGGGCGTTTTTTGTCAACAAAATGAGTTTTTTGCCAGAATTAAGCAATTTTTCAAATTTTTTTTTACACTAAGCCATTGTAAAAGGTAAAACGCATAAAAAATGTTTTTATACCGTTGCTCTAAATTACTTACTTTTCGAGAAAAACTAGGAAATATGTCGTTCTCCATTTCACTCGCACTCGCATTCTTTTTTTTTCTGTCTCATTTTTTGCGAGCTAAATTCGAAAAAAGCCGCTTTATAAGTAGCGTGTCATGATTTTTTTAATCCAATTTAACGATTCGGCTATATTCTATTTCTCTGTCAGTTAAATGTTTTTATAATGTATCTCTGTTCCATTTTTTTTTACAAAAAAAATCCCGACGATATCTGTTATGTGATATGATCAGAATTTAGATTATATTTACACCTTCCTAAAATTAATAAGAGTTTGCTTCAATCGTATAAAAATTACGTTAAATCATATTCAAACAATAATATTTTTACGTAATTTTTTATCCAATTGACAATACAGTTATGATTAGAATTGTATAATCAGAGCATTCTAATATTAAATAATTTTGCACATTCAATTTTTTTTTTAACAAAGAAAAATTTTTTTAAATTTTGACACATTCTTTTATGAAATTTCGATTAAGAAATATTAAAAAATTTTAAAGTGAATCATTTAAAAAGAGTTAAAAATAAATTAAAAAGGAAACATTTCTCTATTTTAACATATTTGTAAAGAAAATTTTACAGTTTACTTACAGTTTTTTGAAAAAATGTAATAACATTTTTACATACAATAAAGATTATATTTGAACGGTAGGAAATCCACAAATTTTTTTTTATTTCTTTAATTAATTATTAAATTTGGTTTTAGAAGAAAATCTTCGTCTAATTCGCTCCAAGCCGAAAGTATAGCCACTAATAAGGACATTCCACTGTTAAAATAAATGGAAAATATATTGAAATTTATTTAATGAAAGCCATTCATACACATTTTTAAAATATCCTTTTGAATTATATAACAAATAAAATCTGTGTAAAAAAATCTAATTGACGTGTTTTTTCTCAATTTGCTAATATTAAGTAAGGCTCGTTAATTAGGGAGTGATTGTGTTAAAATTTTAATATAAAATATGGTAATTTTAACCCTCTTTAAAAGAACATTTCGATTTTAACAATAAAAAAATTTTAAAAAGTGTTTTCGTTTTTCCCGGATTACCAAAAACTGTTCATAGGCATATCTGTGACTAAAGTTGCCTCCCTTTCTTAAGAAAATAAAGTATTTTTAAAATTTTGTGCAAAAGAATAAAACACAATTAACGAAAAAAAAGTACGCGTTTCCATATTTTTAAGATTTTGTAGTACAAGAAAATCCTTATAAATTCATCATATCTGTTATTGCATTTACTAGCTTTTACGCAATTTAATAAACAAAAGTCTGAAAATGGACGTAGAATCTCACTGTTATTAATTATTATGTCTTAGTCTTTTGAAAAATTATTTTTTGAACTAAAATAAGAATAGGAGGAATATAAACTTAGGGGTAAACGACAGGAGTATATAAACTTTATTTTAGATTCTACGTTTATTTTTACAGAAAATCATCATGTACCTATTATTTCTTTTTTGAATGTATAAATACAAAAAGTTCGAAATTATTTTATATTAGAATTTCAATTTTGGTCGACCCTACGGGTTGTCCCCATTTACTCTTTTCTCGTCTCTTTTGACCCCAATTTTTCATAGAGAAGAAATTATACGATTTTTGTTAATTTTTCAAAAACCACCGATATTTTTAAATTTTTTTGGATACTGCTGATAAAGTGACCATCTTCGCGTAAATTTTTAATATATTAAAGATTAGGTACTCATAAAATAAATACAAAAAAATACGGTGTGAAGTCGGAATGCGTACCTATTCATCCTTGTCTACGGTAGCACATTTTTTATTGACATAAATATTAGAAACGCAGGAAAAGAGACCAGGAATCAACATAGAAGTGGATTATGGTACGATATATTTTCTGAAAAAAGTGCTTAGGACCAAAGTTATAGAGTTCAAAGTGATGCACTTGATGATCTTGAAGCACTTGACTCTCGTGATGCACTTGACTTTGAAGTTGACCTTGAGGTCAATTTCCAAAGTCATTTGAAAATCATTTAATATTTTTCAAAAGGAGTAGTTTACTTTTCATCCCTAAATGGTTCAAAGTATATTCGAACGAATTTCACATGCAAGATAGAAAATAAGTGATCAAGAAGTAATTTTGAAAAATACTTGCTCAATCGCAATCGGAAAAATAATAGTTAATCATATGTTGAATTTAATTCCTAATATGATAACTATAGAGTAGCAATAAAAATTTTAAAAAATTTTGAAAATTTCTAATATAACATAAAGTTAATGTTTAACTTACAATTGGAGTGATATTAAATCTTTTCTTAACTTCTAAAATTACTTACAAAAATGTTTTCTTCTAATTTTTTCTATAAATTTGCGCCTATTTTTTCATTTCGTCAGGTTTTTATTTTTTTTATTTTAGAAAAATAACGCAACAAATCAATTTTGAAGATAGATTGAGTCAATACATGAAATTACTGCTTATAGGTACAGGATACGGTCAAAGTTCGGCAATGGCTAATCATTTTCAACTGACCTTGAAAATCGATTTCAGGGTCACTATCAAGTGCATCGCTTTAAATTCTACAAATTTGGTACTCAGCCCTTTTTTCAAAAAATATGCCGTTTCAAAAATATTTAGCTATAACTGTTTTCATCTACAGAGGTTGAATGGTGTTTTCTACCCCTAAAAAGCGTATTTAGCCGAAATAAAAAAACACGTATTTAATATTTTTCGCTGTTTAATAAGTATGTTAAGTTTCATTCAAATTGGCAAGTATTAGTTGGGTAGTGTTATTTGTCAGAATGTTTTGCCGATCTAGTTTTTTCAATATTTCTTTGCTCGTTTTCAGAATTTGTATTTTAATTTCTACGGACAAATAACTCATTCTTTTCTTCGATTTTAGTAACTTTTATTTGCTGATGTTGACCATTAATTGATCGAAACATATCAAATATTTTTCAATGATTTTTTTAGCGAATGTCGAAAATTTTGAAAATTTTTTCACCGTTAGTAAGTTAAAGTATTTGAATTCATTAAGTAATTAAATGATGTCCACAAGAACCTTACGAACTACCATAAGTTATATGAGATCCCTAGGACCCGTTTTTTACTGTTAGGATAAACTTTTTACTAAAATTATTTTAGATGAATAAAGGTTATGTTGTATGATTTCCGCCAGGGTTTACTGTTCCCATTATTGTAAAAAATAAACTAACCGACCGATTTTGAAAATTTTTTCACTGTTAGAGAACTAAATTATTTTAGATGGATACAACTATGCTGCACAAAGTCCGTTCGGGTTCTTGGGTTCCAAAAATATCAAAACTAATTACCCAGCCGATTTTAAAAAATCTTTTACTCTTAGAAAGCTAAACTATTTTAAATAGGTACAGTTCTTAGATGAGATCCGCCAGTCCCCAAAATTTGGAAATTCGCTATGTTATGCAGATGCTGCGACAGGGGTATTTTTTTTTTTGCTACTGTTAACTCTTGAGTTGCAAAAACCTACCGAAAGGTTCTTTAGCTTCCTGGTCAGTTATTTTTTCAATTAAAATATTAAAAAGTAGGAACAAAATTGTAAGTCACACTAACATTGATTAATTTTTTTTTTATATAGTCTAGAAATTTACATACAGAAAGTTTAATTTCAGTTGCAATTAATTATTTAATATTTTCATTACCAAAGTACTTACAATTACTTGACAATTTTAATAAACTTAAATTGAAAGTAATTTTTAATTTAATTTCGAATTGGAGGACAGTTTTAAAATATAAAAATCGAACAGAAATTGATAAGAGCATAGTCATTCCAAGATCTTTAGATCGAATAGTTTCAGCACACTCCAACCAAAAAACCAAAAAAAAATCACCATGAAATTCTTCGTAAGTAATAAAACAATCAACAACAATAAAAATTCAAAAAAGAAAAAAATAATAGAATTCTTATTAATTTGAACCTTATTTACAGATTGCCATTTCCGCCCTTATTGTTGTCGTGTCAGCTGGATGGGAACATGGTGCCAAATATCATGGCCCAATTCATCTTCCAGTTCTTGGCCCACACGGTGTCCCAGTAGAGCCACATGCGAACCAAATCCAACGTGCCGCTCACGCCGCTTTCCACGCTAGCGTTGCTGCAGACCACGGACATGGACACGGACACGGTGGATGGACTGGTGCTGGTGCTGGTGCCGGTGTTTGGGACGACGGTGCCGGAGCCTGGAAAGGAGCTGCTGCTCACGGAGCATGGAACGGTGCTGGAGCTTGGAATGGCGCCCACGGTGCATGGAACGGTGCTGGTGCCTGGGGTGGTGCTGCTCATGGAGCATGGGGTGGTGCAGCCGGTGCCTGGGGTGGTGCTGCTCATGGAGATGATGGTCAATATCATGGAAATGCTGCGTACGGTGATGACGGTTCATACCATGGCCATTAAATTCATATTATATGTTTATGGTTGTGCAATAAAATTTGTTATGACCAGAGGCTTAAATGGATTGACCGCAATCCATGATTGTACATTTTGTATATATTTTTTTAATAAATACTTAATAAGTTAAAAACACTTGAGTCTTCCTTTTTTATGGTGAATGGTTTGTGTATGTGCATTACTTTGAGTTACAAAGCCAAATAGTGGACTGAAATTCCATAAAACATTTGAGAAACCACTGGTTTATCACAGATTGCATTAGGAAACAATTTCTTAAGTGCGACCTAGTGAAATTGCCCAAAATATATTAAAGTGATTCGACGCGAAGATCCCTTAATTTTTTCTTTAACCAAGAAGAAAATTTTCAAAATCTATACAATAGATTCGCACATAATTGTACTGTTTAACTGTGTTGTCTAACACATTTATCAGCTATGGCTAATAAGAGAAAGAATTTAAATAGTCTGACCTCAATTTTTTCTTTTTAAATAGTTTGCCGATAAACAAACACTGTAATGAAACCAAAAGTTAACTAATTACGGTAAATATACAGGACATAACTGGGTTCTTATTTATTTAGATGCACAAACGTAATATATTTTGTTCCTATACAGTAATTTGTTTTATATGTTACTTAGTAATGTAATAGTGTTTATGTGGCTTCCTCCTTTTTCAACGTTTTCGTATATTCTCGTTGAATAATTTAATCGTTCTTACGGCAATATTTCAATTATATGTTCCAAATTAGAATCTTCTTCGTACAGATATCCTTAAAATTTAACCATATGTTTTGAGAAATTGATTACCCTCTATTGTTTGAATAAGGTGAATAAACATATTTTTTGGGAAGAATATTATTAAAATTCTGACTTTACTCCCTTTTATATTTTTTTGTGCTATATTCTTTCAGTACATACAAATACTTCAAAAAATCCTACAATTCATTTTCTCGTTCACAAGTTTCTTACTATCGAGAATATGGGGTTAATACCCCTGGGCAATACTTGTAATCATATCGACAAATGCAAAATAATTTGATTTAAACAATTCTTTTTGGGAACTTCTGTACTGGAAATTCAGCTATTACGGCGAGTGTATATTTGTATTAGTATGAATTGAATGACAAACAGGTCTTTTAGGCACTTTTTGTCAAAAAAATTCGATTTTTAGCAAATTTTATGTTCACGAGTTTTCTCGTTTTTAAGTTTTTTCGTACATGAGTCTTCTCGTTTACGAGCTTTCTCGTACATGAGTTTTCTTGTCTCGTGTTTTCTCGATCACTTGTTTTCCAGTTCTCGATTTACCTCATTACGAGTAATTTCGACACTCAACACGTTTTGAGTTCTTTCGTTTGTGAGTTTTCTATATCATGAGTTTTCTCGTTTACTACTATTCTCGTATAAGAGTTTCGTCGTTTATGAAATTTTCCGTCTACAAGTTCTCTTGTTCATGAGTTTTCTCGTTTACGGGTTTTCTCTCGTGATGAAATGGTAAAAGCGAGAAAAATTACATAAAATAGGCTTTGCGCCACTATCGTTTGTAAGCAAATTTTAAAAAAAAGTAAGTAGTTTTTGTAACCTCAAATTCGCTTTGTTATGTGGGATGCTGCGGCATGAGTATTTTAATTATTTTATTTTATTACAACAATATTTTTAAAAAACATTCAATTTAACAAGCTCAAGGTGAAAAAAATCAAATCTCTAGATTCAACTACCTTAAGCAACATTAAACAATTACTACTTTACACCCATCATCATATTATTGTTTAAAAATATATTAATACTAGCTTTTACCCGCGGCTTCGCTCCGTGGCTTTTGAAATTATGACATCTGGTTAAATCGTATAAGGTGTACTTTCATCGCGTCGCTATTGAGAGCTGTTACTTTTTTCTTGGGAGTTTTCCCACAGAAATATTTTCCCGGATAAAAAATAGACTCTAACATTCTTTTTTTATATCATTCTAAATATATTTTCCCACGGGAATAAGACTTCCCATAGGATTTAGATATTTTCCCGGGGTCGAAAGTAATCTATGTTTATCGTTGTATATTGTTCTTTCTGTTAACAATATGCTAACCAATTGTCCGTTGTTATAATTTAAATATCAGGGTGACCGACCCCAGCCCGGTGGAAATTTCATCTGCATGGAATTTGTTAAGAATGCTAGGATGTGCTAATTGACGATAACTGGATAATTACCGGTTGTTTATTTCCTTATAGGATACAAATATGTAGATAATCTTTTGAACAGTAAATAAGCAATTTCATAGTAGTCGTCGGTAGAAATATTATTATTTGTTATTGGTGGTATCTATAGAAATATTTATTAATATTGTAAAATGTAAAATACATTTTATTAGTAACAAAAAATGAAAACATTGCTCGTTTAATAGTATAAGATACATTTTCCCACGAGAATTAAATATTTTCTCGGGATAAAAAGTAGCCTATAACCGTCTCTGTTCCGCAAAATACGTCTGTGCAAAATTTTAAGTTATTTAGTTAAGCTGTATAGGCGTGAAAGCCAGGCAAACAAACAAACAAACAAACAAACGCACTTTCGCATTTATAATATTAGTTAGGATTTAAAAATAGAACGTTAAAAAAACAAAAAGAACCCTTCAATATATTTTTTTTAATTTGAAAACAAAAGAGTATTTGAATATCGATTTTTAAATTTTGAATTGTAGGTACGTATTACATTGTTGTATATTTGGCAAATAAAGCTAATGGTAGTAATTAGTTATTTTAAACTTTTCCGAGCAAAAACTCTGGTAGTAAAAAAACAACAAACAAATATTCCACAATTACAATTTTATAATTAAAATAACTTTTTTTGAACCTATTTGCTGCTTTTTATACGAGTAATTTTTCTTTCTTTGTCTACCTTATCGTTAGTAGGTACTTGCAATAGATTATTGTATACAAAAATTTCAACAATAACAAATTACCAAGTAAATTATTTAAAAAAAAAAAAATTTTAAATAAAATTGTTGCAACGTCATTAGTTAATTTAATATGATTTATACATAAGTATTAATTACAATTGCTTTTTTTTAACGGAAGTTTTTATAGATTTAATTTTTGTTTTGACTATTTTTTGGTAAATGTTTCCTGATTTTAGATTAAAACTTGCTTCTAAGTTTTTCACTTTTGGCAAACGAAAAAGGAGTAAATAAATAAATAATCCAAAGGGATCCGAGAATTTAAAAAAAATATTACATTGAATTATAATTTTATTACTCAAGAATGGACTTTTTATCAAGCCGTCCAGAATTCGTAAAATATTCATGTAATAATTACACAGCCACACACAAAAAAAAATTTTTCTGACCTGGAGGTCTCACTATATGTACTATATGTTTTTGGGGTCGCTGAATCCGAATTTGGGGTCAGTTTCATTCCAGTACATCTGGGTTCGGCCATAACCTCAAAAACACCCTCAAAATTGCTATATTTGTTAATTTTGAGGGTGTTTTTTGAGGTTATGGCCGAACCCAGATGTACTGGAATGAAACTGACCCCAAATTCGGATTCAGCGACCCCAAAAACATATAGTACATATAGTGAGACCTCCAGGTCAGAAAAATTTTTTTTTGTGTATGGCTGTGTAATTATTCATCCTAGATACCTTTGGAAAATATGGATTGTTAACCGACTGTAATATTTTGATTATTAGCTTCATTGACACACTAAGTACATTATTCAGTATGGGGAAAATTCCGTATATTCATTTTTAAGGAAAAATCTTGTCAAATGTTTCTGTGTTTGATCACTTTTTACCTGACTGACTTACAAACACTTACTTTTCAATTTAAAACAATAAGAGTGACATTATAATAGACTAGCATTTACCCGCAGCTTCGCCCGCGTGGCAGTAGAAGGGCTAAGTTTGTTTTAGCACACTCTACGTCGTCAAAATGATGGGCACATTTTAACCCAAGGGGTGCCCATACTTTTGACACGGCAGTGTATCAAAACATTAAATACGGTACCGCGTCAAAAGTGTGGACATACCTTGAGTCAAGGTGTGCCCATACTTGTGACGGCGTAGTGTGTGCTGGAACCCGCTCACCCCTTCCACTTGTGGCTTTTGAAATTATGACATCTAGTTCAAACGTATAAAATGTACTTCCATTGTCCCACAGAAATAAAATGTTTTCTCCGGGTTAAAAGTAGACTATAACATTGTTTTAACAATATGTAAAGTTTGAATAAAGTCAGTGATCCTTTTTTTATCGTTTTAAATATATTTTCCCACGGGAATAAGACTTCTCACAGGATTCAGATTTTTTCTCGGCGTAGAGAGTAGTTTGTGTCCCTTTCTATCCCCGCTGTAAACATATGCAATGTTTAAAATCAATATTCCATTTTTTTAACAATCATTTGTCATTATTTAATTATTTCATTTTAAATAAGTACATTTTCCCTCGAGAATCAGATACTTTCTCAGTGTAAAAACCTATGTTTATCGCTGTATATCGTTTTATCTGCTAACAAGAGAGTTCCAACAAACTCAAAGAATCTTTTTTGTTTCATTTAAAATAAATTTTTTCGCTCTTAGAAAGCTAAAATATTTTACACAAATATTGGCTATGTTATATGAAGTTATGAAGATTAACGGGGTCCTGGCAATTCAAACGCGCAAAATTTATTTATTCAACCGATTTTGAAAAATTTTTCGCTTTTAAAAAACTAAAATACTGTAGATAAATATTTAATATAGACTATTTATATATACGTAAGGTATCCTGGGGTTCCAAAAGCGTCATAATTCATAAAGAAACTGCCAAACCGATTGAAAGTTATTTTACATGGACAAAGAGTGTGTCATATGAGTTTAGCTAGGGTCCTATAAGCATCAAAAATAAAAACTAACCGGCTTTTTTTGAAATTTTTTCACTATTAGAGAGTTAAAATATTTTAGAAACATAGACTTTGATATGTGAAGTCAGACGGAGTGCTAGTAGCCCAAATTTTCCAAAAATTAACTACATAATCGATTCTGAAATTTTTTATTTCGTAAACTTTTGGAAATTCGCTATGTTATGCAGAATGCTGCGACGGGGGTATTTATATATAAATATAGGTGTATATGTTCGTTCATTGGTCTGTGTTTCCATCATACTCAAAATCGTTTTTAAAAATTTTGAAGACTGTAGATATTATCACATATTGTAAAGTTTCAGAAATATTCTTTCTACTTGCCTTTGCACTTCTCGTTTTCGAATTATAGCACTTCGATTTATTGAGGAAAAATTACAAATTCTCTGTTGTAAATTTCGACGTGCATAAAATTGTTGATTCATATCATTAGCAGTAGCTAATATGAAATCACTCTAAACATTTAGCTGATATAAATCTTCAAAATTAACCTTCCAATTAGTAAAACATTTCAAAATAAAGAAAACCTTTTAATAATTTTAGAATCACTTAAGTGCGTTTAAATATTCTCAAATGAAAACAATTTTTCAGAAATAGGAAAAACAGAAATACGAGCAATAAATCAAATTTCCAAACCATTGTATGATTAATTAGATTTTCATATATTAATTAACCGTTATCTTTCATTTACCGACGATATAGGCGGAAAACCGTTGTACCGCCAGTGTACAACGACATTGTATGGAATGCAGTTTCCTCCCATAATTATAAATTTTTATGCGAAAAAACTTGACCTTCAAAAAAATCATTGTATGCGACAGAATAAATCTGCATTTAAATCTAATATTTATTTAGCTTACACCTATTAATTACATTTGTTACAAATACGTACATGTATTATTATCTTGGTATAAATTGAATAGGTTGTTTGCAATAAATGTACATTTTAATTGTTAATAATATTAGGTTATAAAAAAAAAATACATCACCATTTTTTTTACTGTATAGTTATGTGTATCTCTAAGGCACTTCCATACAATTAGATTAGGAAGAGAAAGTAATCTGGTTCGCCCTGATGACAACAAGGAGGGAAGGAATAATGCCAAGTATAAATATACGTTGGATAAGCTTCACTGATTACAGTCATTCTACAGTCCTAACATCAGGAGGTATAACACAAAAACCAGAAAAACACCAGCCATGAAATTCATTGTAAGTAAACACTTGCATTAACCGCTAACTTCAAAAACTAATTCAAAAAATTTTTATTCGCACAGGTAGCCCTCAGTTGTCTTATTGTTGCTGCCACCGCCCAATGGCACCATGGCGGTGCATACCACGGACCACTCCATTTACCGGTAATTGGACCCGGCGGTGTACCAGTTGAACCGCCAGCAAATCAAGCTGCCCGTGCCGCACATGCTGCCGCACACGCTGCCGCCGCCGGCGGTGCCTGGGCTGGTGCCCCAGCACACTGGGCCGGTGTCCCTGCTGCCGCTGCTTGGGCTGGTGCTCCTGGTGCTTGGGCTGGCCATGCCGGTGCGTGGGCTGGACACGGTGCCGACGGTGCTTACCTTGGTGACGCCGCTTACGGAGACGATGGCCAATATCGTCCACACCACTATTAGGATCCAAAGTTATTGACGAATGAGGACAGATTTTTTTGGTGGGAAAACAAAATGTTTATTTTGTAATTTATTATAATTTTTTTTTAATTTTTTTGGCATTTTAATTTTTACAAAATGCTTGTACAAAACAATTACTGTGTTCATTATTGAATAAATTTATTTTTAAAAATTCATAATATCTTCTATTTTAAAAATTCTACTACTGATCCTTTGAATTGCACCGCGATATTGTGAATTCCGTCCTACAACCTAATTTTAAACTAGTGAGTATAAAACTGAAAAAAACTTTTGTATATTAGACAAATATAAATTTCAAGTTTCATCTGCGGGTCATAATAATTAATTAACAAGTTTTTATGAACTTCAATTTTTTAAAATTACTTATATGTATTTAGATATAACGTAAAAGCCCCTATACCGGAGCGCAATCATACATTGAGTAGTTTCTTTTTCTAATTTGTAGTTTCTTGCAACACAAAATGCATTAAATTGTCTCCAAATTGACAATTCTGTATTTATTGTATTTTTCGGTAAACAGTTACCAACATTTTCTTTGTATTCATATTCAGAAAAATTTCCAAACCGATAGTACAATATTCAATTTATTCACATTACATTTTTTACTATAGTTATGAAGTTATGAAATAGGTAAATTTACGTAATGTGTGTACATGCTCAAAATGGTTTTCCCATTTTCCCGTGCGAATGAGACATTTTTTCGAAGTGAAAAGTATCTTACATGTTGATCCAGATAAAAATTTATCATTACACTAAATTTCATTAAAATTCGTCCAGTGGTTTTTACGTAATTTGTGTACAATGTACATGCTCAAAATAGTTCTCCCATTTTTCCGTGGGAATGAGACATTTTCCCGAAATAATCTTAGTATCTTAGTATCTTAGATGTAGACCCAGGTAATAAGTTATCATCACACCAAATTTCATTAATATCGGTCCAGTAGCTTTTACGTGATGCGTGAACAGATAGACAGACAGCGGTTTTAGGAAACCATCGCAAGCAACTTGTGGTTAGACATAAAATGTTAAGTACCTAACTGATACCTAACGGTTTTACCGTTTCTGGAATAAATAAACAACCACCTAGGTAGGGAATTCCAAAAACTTGATGAATGGTCGTTTAAGTCTGCGTTTACTTATCAAAAAAAAAAAATATCTGCAAATAATAAACAAATATTTTACTTCGAAAGTTCGTGCCTGCTCGCACTCATTATAATATTGAGGTACCATCACAGTGTGATCGGCCGAAGAATAGTCAATTTTCGCGAATTTTTTTTCGGATGGACAGGATGGGAGAATGAGGATGAATTTTTTTACGATTAACACCACTATTTAGCAATACAAAAAATTTTTTTATTCATTTTTATTTATTTTTATAATTATTATAATTTTTTGAAAAAAGTGTCTTTAAAAAAGGGCGGATATTGGTGCCCAGGAATGCGCCCGCAGTTTTCACCTGGAAAAAAAATTAAATAGATTATCAATCTGTAGGTAAGCCGCTATGTACATATGGAAGCTTTTTAGCTTTTTCTTTTTGAAATCTTCCTATTTTTCCACACGGAAAACTATAACAAATTTTGTACTTATTATTCAAACCGCCGCCATTTTTTCAAATTTCAAAAAAAAATCCTCCATAGGTACATAGCGGCTGACCTACAGATTGATAATCTATTTGATTTTTTTTCTAGATGAAAACTGCAGCCGCAACCGTGGGCACCAATATCCGCCTTCTTTTAAAGACTCTTTATTCAAAAAATTCTAATAATTATAAAAATAAATAAAAATGAGTAAAAAAAAATATTTTTGTATTGTTAAATAGTGGTATTAATCGTAAAAAAAAATTCATCCCCATTCCCCCACCCTATCTATCCGAAAAAAAATCGCGAAAATTGACTATATTTTTCGGCCGATCACACTGTGATGTTACCTTAAAAGATTTGACCGTTACTTACTTTATGGTATTCCGTATTTGTAAATTATTTACGAATTTGTATTAATTACAAATATGGAATACTATAAAGTAGAGCTCAAATCTATTAATATTAAGGAAAATATCCTTCTGAGCTGTAATGCCCACGGTCTACATAAGAACTTAAAATATCCTTTCTTCCTAGTTAAAACATAAATTTTTTTTTAAATTTCTCACCTATCTAAGCGTCATTCTTTGACATATTTTAACAAGGATGACAGAATGACAGTTTTATCACCATTACTAATAATCAATAGACTCTTTCGTCTCGATGCTAGTAGTAAAATCTATTTATTAAAAAAAATTTCTGTTATCCATTTAATTCGATTAACCGTCACACGCCTGGTCCCGACAGTAACGATTAATCGAAATTCTACTGTATTTCTTTTGAGGTACAGCAAATACAATCAATGATTAAATTATGCAAAATTCACAATAGTGTTCACTCCAAAATCCGGATCTAAATTTGTTTGTTGAAGGCAGGTATTCGACCAACCATGATTGAGGAAATTACCAAAATTATCTCAAACTAGTCTATAGAAAACAAAACAACATAAAAATTCACTAGTATCTTACTAAGCATACACCCTGAATTTTCACGGTTAAATAAACAAAAATGACATAAAAGTCACTGGAATTTTGGAATTACACATGGAGTGTGTAATTAGCGCAAGCCCACTAGACTAGAGGGTACAAAAATTATATGGATATAAACCAACCTATATTTTCAAAATGTACGCGCCTTATTTCAACTATGATTCCGGTCTGTTAACTTTGAATTTTTTCGAAAAAGACATCAGGCGTACAATTTTTCTAAATAACAAAAAGACATTGTTTTGAGGGCGTAACCATCAAGAACATTTGTATGCACCATATTACTTAATAATAACTCTAAGCAATTAGAAAGGTTATAAATTGATTGTAGTAATTAAAACTTTGACGCGGTAAAAACCGCTATTCTACTACTAAAGAGCAAAAAAAATTTAATAAATCGAATAACAGACAACGTGATATAATTGTTTTTTGTGAAATATTCATAATACAAGTCCAAGGTTTCATATGAAATTGAATTAATATTTTTGTAAATGTAGAAAAACAAAATATAACACTTTTTCAATACAATTAACATACAGATTAAGTCATATTAATGATCTGATGTTTTTAAAGTTATTAAATTTTTAATTTATTTGTATCAAGGGACCATAATAGTAACCAAATTACACTGTTCCACTTGTCGCCAGTGGGTGACGTAAAATTTCCCCACTCTTTTGGTGTAGATACACACTGTTTACAGTGGTATTGGTTTAATGGTTGCGTCTGTGTGCGTATTTACAAACACTACTACAACACACGTATTACCAGAGAGAGAAATGTGTGCTGTTCAACTAACAATGTCTAACAATGTAATACAATGCACTGTGGGTTCGGTGACGGACAGCGACTGACTACATGACTAAAGCTGTGACAGGCCTACAAACAGCTCCAAGCAAGCTACACTTCGTTGATATTAGTTGGCTTCTAGTGTTCTATAATTTGTATCCTCAACTAAACCGAAATGAGTCAGCATTAAAAACTGTAACTTGCATAGTTTTAGATAATAAATTTGACTAGCTAATATCTAATTGGATTGGTATTAGGATAAAATTATAAGACAATAAATATTTTTATTTTAATATACACATAAACTTTATTAATCTAAAGCTAAACCTTAAAATACATAGATAAGGAAAATTCCTTGAGCCTTTTCATAGATTACAATGATATGTACAAAGATATTGCATGGCAATAATTTCAAAACTACTCCTTAGTGACCACGCCATGATCCGTCATCACCATAAGCGGCATTACCAAGGTATTGACCATCATTTCCGTGAGCCCCATTCCACGCTCCAGCACCGTTCCACGCTCCGGGAGCACCATTCCATGCTCCGGCACCATTCCATGCTCCTGGAGCACTAGCCCAGGCACCTTTCCACGCTCCGGCAGCACCGTTCCACGCACCATTCCATGCAGCACCGTTCCAAGCGCCGTTCCATGCACCTGGAGCAGCAGCCCATGCACCCGCAGCACCATTCCAGGCACCGTTCCAAGCTCCAGCACCATTCCAAGCTCCAGCACCATTCCATGCGCCGGCGGCAGCACCGTTCCACGCTCCAACAGCTCCATGGCCAGCTTTGGCGTGCGCGGCGGCGTGAGCTGCACGAGCCGCTTGATTTGCTGGCGGTTCAATTGGTACACCTCCAGGTCCGATTACTGGTAGATGGATTGGGCCGTGGTATTTACCACCGGCAGCGGCCCCGTTCCATCCACCAGCTGCAGCAACAGCGATAAGGGCAGCAAAGGCAACGAATACTTTCATTGTGATTTTTGGTTAAATTATTAAACTGTTGGATACTTTTTGTTTTGAAGACCTTAAATGAACTACGACAATGTAAATTTTTGAAACGATTTATATAGTTGAATTCCCTTCTTTTCATTTAATTAAAACAAGGTCCTTCAAGTCCTTTTTGACAGATAAACAAACCAAAAAAACAAAACAAAAAAATTTATATCATTTGCAATCATACCTATTACCTATGTTGATATGTACCTACGTACAAATTAAAATGGTAGGCAAAATCAATTGAATTTTTTTTGCACACATATTTTCAAATATTGTTCGAATTCAATACACCGATAATAATAAAATAAAAATTTGCAATAGGCCTCCGGCGGAATTTTTGTCAATAAACTAATACAGGAATTGTAGTTGCACGGTGATTTAATTTTTAATCAGATTGGATCAGCATTTTAGTATATTAAACGATATACGTAATGGTAAATTATTAGAATCCAACTGCAGGTAAAATGAATAATGAAAAAATTTTATAGCGACAGCCTGCATATAAATTATTAAGAACGAACTAAAAGAAAGAAAATTGTTCTACATGTTTCAGTCATTTAAATGACCATCTTCAGGAGAATCAATAATTCAGTTGTGAAAACAACTGAGAAAAATAATATCAAAAGGACATAACCTCCAAATGTCAAATGGATGTCAAAATGACAGACGAAATTAAAAAATTAAAAATCAAAGAATCAAAAATTAACGGACCCCATACTAAATAGGGAAAGTCAAAATCATGATAAAATAAAATATTATCGCATCTCGTCTTCTAATATTTTATTTTATCATGATTTTGACTTTCCCTATTTAGTATAGGGTCCGTTAATTTTTGATTCTTTGATTTTTAATTTTTTAATTTCGTCTGTCATTTTGACATCCATTTGACATTTGGAGGTTATGTCCTTTTGATATTATTTTTCTCAGTTGTTTTCACAACTGAATTATTGATTTTCCTGAAGATGGTCACTTAAATGACTGAAACATGTAGAACAATTTTCTTTCTTTTAGTTCGTTCTTAATAATTTATATGCAGGCTGTCGCTATAAAATTTTTTCATTATACGTAATGGTGTTTACTATTGACTTGTAGAAAAATTTTGAAGAATTTGTATACTTTAAATTTTCTAACGCTGAAGCATTAATTCGTAAATAAAATTCTGAAACGCTTTTGCCTTTTGTTTTTATAGCGTGATAAGACCAGAATCGATAATACAGGCCTATAAGATGTAAAACTTGAAATACATTTTATTCAAAATTATGATTTTAAAGGCATATGAGAGCACGTTTTCAACACTACAATTTTTCTGAGTCACTAGCTTTTCAAATTTTTTTTCAAAAGCTTGCAATATTATTTGCTACGCTGATATAATTTTAGATTTATCTAATGACCTAGGAAAATAGTTTTTGGTCAAAACCCCGCGTTAGATTTTCTAATTTTAGATCACTCATTGAATCTCTGAAGTGTCTGCTGAAAAAGACGTTTTTTTTAAGACTTCGACTGCCCCACATATTTCGAAAAAACGCAAAAACACGTATCCCCTAATTTTTGGTGCTCTTTCTATTTATAGTGGTAAAAATTTGATACATTGAACCATTCAGTCTGTGCAAGAAAATTTACCCCCATTTTCACCCCCTCCAGCCCCCTTATGAACCCAGCCCTGGTTTAACCTATACAGGTGAATAGGTCTTTCAAAGAGTAACATTTCATCAATTTAAAGTTTTCCTCTATCTCTTATAGTTTTCGAGATATCTTAAGAAATACGATTTGAACCCCCAACTTTAGGGGCTGGTTTCACCCCCTAAACGTGGACGATGGCGGATAAAAAAAATACGGGTCCCTTATTTTTACCTATACTACACACCAGCGAAGTTTCATCAAAATCCCGAATTTCACTCTGGGTGCATCTCCTTGTTAGATAACCCCACATATAAAATGCATCGTTTTTGGATAGAAGGATACACACTTAAAAAAATCCTAGCAGTATATAAAAGCTCTCAGATCGATTGCATACGAGGTTTCTTAAAAAAGTAAATAAATAAAAAATAATAATAATAATAAATAAAAAATAAAATTAAAATGTGTTTAACTTTAAGGCCCGATTTACATTAACGCTCCGCTCTCGATACGCTCCCACTCCAGTCTCGCTCCGATATAATCTTGTTGTGTTCACATTACAGTGTTGATAACATGCTGGTACCTATTCGTTCTCCATTTACATTATAATGCCACTCTGCATACGCTCCCAGTTCGGTCTCAGTTCGATACAAACATCTTTTCATAACAACTGAATGCAAGCGGAGTGGAGTGGAATCAAAAAAGTGTTTACACTATAGGTACAAGCCATAACAAGTCTGATATCGCTCCGATAAAATATTACCTGAGTGGTACTGATATTAGAGTGGCATTGGAGTGGGGATGAACCGTGACTGATATCGGACCGATATCAGAACGATGATGTGAATACACTTATTATTTCTTGTGTAAGAATATTTTATCGAATCGGGAGCGGAGAGTTAATGTGGACCGGGCCTTAATCCTGAAAAATAAAATCGGCCGGGAGTGAGTCGGACTTGCAAAATGAGGAGTCCGTATAGTTAGCAGTCAATAGACCAAATTAATCTTATTTACGTATCTTATCTATCTTATCTAAATTTACTTGTAATAACTGAAAAATGAATAAATTGTTTTACATTATGGTAATCAATGACTCAATGTCTACAAGCTCTATTAAAGTCAAAATTTTAGTTTTGAAAACTTAGACGATCAGTGAGGGGCGGTCATTTCTAGCAAATTTCGAGCTATGTATGTCATTTAGACCACTAAATCAAAAATGATAAAAAAAATATTTTTAGATTTCTTAGAAGTAACTTTTTCTAATGAGATCTCACACGTTATATTAATTGATATTTATTTTTTGAACCAAACTGACTAATTAATTTAATACAAAATAATTTTTTTTTAATCGATGGCTGAAGATATGTATGCGTGCGCGTCATCATGACTTACATTATGCGAAATTGTAAATCCCTAAATTGTATAATTTTCTAGAGAAGCTTCTGTGACACACAAACAGACGAATACGAGAATGACCTTAGAAGGAGTCCGTTTTTCTTTTTAAGGTACTGTACCCTAAAAAAATAATTCAAATTACTGACTTACAACTTCGTAAATATTATCGTTGACAAAAATAAAGGTGGCCAACCCCTGTACAAAGCTCCAATCCTACGCACTCCAGTGTTTATCATAAGTGAATCCCAGGGCTAGTAATGTTTATTCAAATTCACTAGTGTGAACTTACAGTTACTAGAGAATATATACAACATACTAAATTTACCGTTAATTATTTTATCTAAAAAAAAAAATTATCAAGTAATTATTATTAATATATATTAATTATTTATAATTGCAATAATTTAGCCTTCTCTGTCATACAGACGTATATTTAGATTATTATGTTAATTTTACTGGTTAACGAGATTTTCAATTAATAAAATTTTATTTGTGATTGTTTTTAAATATAACATACATACATTCGTACATATATGTATGTATCATTAAGTATAAACAAGCGTGTAAAAAAATGCAGTGACTTTTTTGCAGTTGCAGGAATTAAAAATATATTATTATTTAATATTTGTTATATTTTTAATCAAATTCTTAAGATTTCGATATATGCAGAGAAAGTAAAACCTTGCTTTTGTTTGTTTACTTCATGCTTGAACTTAATTATTGGGGGGTAATCGGCAAAACACCAAGGTATAAATATGTAATGACACCAGCGCGAATCTATAGTTGCACAATCCTTTCGATTAAAACAAGGAGGTGAACAAACACAAAGAAAACACAATGAAAATCGCTGTAAGTATGCAAAATTATTTAAGAAGCACTTAATTTCCCAAAAATAACTATTCTATTTTCTTACGAAAACAGGTTGCACTTGCCTGCCTCATTGTTGCCGTCTCAGCCGGATGGCACGGCTACGCCCCGGGACATCATGCAGTCATCGGACCACACGGTGTACCCATTGAACCGCCGGCAAATCAAGCCGCCCGTGCCGCACACGCTGCCGCTCATGCCGCAGCCGCAGGGCACGCTGCCGGACATGCCGTAGGTGCTTGGGCCGGTCCATGGGCCGGTGCAGGTCACGGTGCATGGGGTGGTGCTGGTGCTGGACACTGGGACGGACACGGAGCGTGGGCCGGTCATGGAGCTTGGGCTGGAGCACCATGGGGTTGGGGTGCCGGAGCGTACGGTGCCGGACATTGGGGTGCGTGGGGAGGTCATCATGGTGACGACGGACAATGGCATGGTGAACACCATTACCCAGGCGATGACGGCCAGTGGCACGGTGAACATCATTATCCAGGAGACGATGGACAATGGCATGGTCCACGTGCTCATCATTACTAGACGTTGATTCGAGGTGTGCAAAGACCTTGGATTGTCCCCCAAGATTATTGTTGTTTTAAACGATACTCAAATTGCCATGTCTAAGGAATTCGTTTCCACTTGTATATATGTATATGTTAATCAGTATTATAGATGTTTTGTACAAAATTTTGTATGCATGTGTGTGTTATTAGTTAATTTATAATAAATTGTCAGCAAATTCTCATAAATTTCGAATTTTATATTTTACCTAATTGAAATTTCATTTAAATAACAATTGTGAATTTCATGTTTTATTGCAAAACAAACCTAACGCTACAAATACGCGTTGAGGTGTTGTAGGTGTTGCAAAAATTTGAATTGTAAATATTTTTACTTGGATGAAAAACTAAATATTTTTTATTTTAATTTCACCATTTTATTTTCTATGGTGACTGACGATGTATTTAACACTTCATCGGGTGCAAAGAGTGCGTTTCAATACAGATTTTATTCATATACGATAACAATTGTACTGTAACAATTATTTTTCGTTTATTTTTATTATCAATTTTTCTTTCCGTCACGTATTATAGATGATTTTCAGTTGATTAATAATACATAAAATTACAAAATGTACTTATAGATAATTACTGTCAATAAGTGAAGTTACAGTCTTACTACAAAAACGAATTCAAAGTTTCTTTACGATTTCTTTTACAAAAACGAATTCAAAATTGCTTTACGATTTCTTTGTTAAAAAATTAGAAACTTCTTTAATTTTTTTTCTTTGAATCGAAAAATATTTTATTGTTTTAAAAGAAAAATATGCTTTTTACCCAGACAAATAGGGGAGAGTCTCCTATATTGGGCCATTTTTGCCATTTTTGTTTGCAACAAGGAAACCAATTAAGATACAGCCTTCATTTTTGATTGTCAGATAAATCATTCTTTATGCTATAAAATAAAAAAAAAACATTAATTCGTCTTTAGTTGAATTTTAAAAAGGCTCTACCTTGGGTAAAAAAAATAATGTTATTTGGTCCAATTTAGGAAACTAGTTCCCTAAATTGGACCGATTGGTTCTTAAATTGGACCACTGTTGATAATAGCATAATTAAGCAAAAGTTGAAGATCAAAAAGCTCAAAAATTATGATTTTATTCTACTTTTATTGTAATGTATTACAACAGAAATCAATATTACATAGGAAAAAAATATATAGTTGAAACAAAAAGTACATATCAATTCTAAGATTAAAAGCTCAGAAATTATTTTTTACAATAAACACAAAAGTACTTTTTCACTCTCTCCGAAAAATTTGCATATTTTAAGTGATTCCATTCTTTGCACATCATGCACTGAATCATTGGATCAATTCTATCTTCTCTACAAATTCCACAGTACCAACTTTCAGTTTCTTTGTTAGATTGACCACTAGTGCTATTAGCTACTGTTTCAAAAATCATTTCTTCTCTTTATTAAAAGCCTGAAGTGCTTTTTCTAATTATTCTTGCTTCCATTGGCCTTACATTCCTCGTGATGTCATTCTAAAAGTAATAAAAATTGTAAATGTTAAATGGTTCTTAAATTGAACCGGTTCATTTTAGGAACTTCTACTAGGTCCAATTTAGGGGACCATAATGTTTTTCTACAAAAACCGTTAGCTACATCTAATCCATGTATATATTTTTAAGATTATGCCGTTATAATAAATTACATATGATATAGATAAAACATAAATGTAAAAAGAAAAAATAGTACCTACCTGTTAAGTGTTTAGTCGAATGGTAAGTAATGAAAATTTAACATCGACTTAACAATTTTTCATAAATTTGCGAGTTTTCAAAGACTGCTTACTTGACAATTACCTAAATTCATACTAAAAAATAAATTCGAATGTTGTTTGATATTTTTATTGTTAGATGGCTCTAAGTGTCTTTTAATTGCTTAAAACTGACGCGGTCCAATTTAGGAGCAGGTCCAATATAGCAGACTTCTCCCCTATTATGTATTAGTTACTCGAAAACGTCAATGAAATATTTCTTTATTCCAAAAAAATTTGAAAATC
Source organism: Brachynemurus nebulosus (assembly GCA_035578155.1). Lineage (NCBI taxonomy): Eukaryota > Metazoa > Arthropoda > Insecta > Neuroptera > Myrmeleontidae > Brachynemurus > Brachynemurus nebulosus. The sequence goes on from JAPWDM010000005.1 coordinate 16,236,489, forward strand.
ATAGAAATTCTTAATATTGAACAATAAAAGCGTTTTGAGAGTGTTTATAGTAATACATAATAAAAAGTAGGGACGTTATGGATATGAAATTTTGGATACGGATACGGATACGGATATTTAAAAACATTTTTTCGGTTTCGGTTTCGGTTACGGATATGTAATAATATCGGATAATGTTTCGGATACGGTTATGGTTACGGATAATTGCTTTTAGTGAATTTTTTTTTAGTAAAAAGGAGGAAATTTTACTCCGGAATGTGAACGTTAAACACGAATCAACGGAAATCTATTAAAAGAAATACATGTAGCAAAAACTTGCTTCGATGTAAACTCAGTTTTCCAACGGCAGTTGTCTTTTATTATCCGAAACAAATCCGAAACTTTTATTTTCGGATACGGTTTCGGTTTCGGATATTTAATTATTTCGGATATCCGATAGTTTCGGTTAGAGTTACGAATATTCATAACATCCCTAATAAAGAGCAAACACAAAATCTCAAAATTATGAATTCGCTTCAAAACCACATACCTAATTAAACCATCTATCAATGCCACTAAAAAATATAAAATTTTCATTATTAGCAAACTCTAAACTTTTAAATTATATTAAGTTTTTCTTAAGTTATTCTAGAAATCATAATAATTTTATTGGGAACTAAATATGGTTTAGTCTCCAAATACTTTTAAAATCTGGGCGAATTGACACTAGTAATAAGTAAGGTATCGATATTTAATGGAAATTCCTCGTAGTATTGTGGCTATCATTACTCCGATTCAGTTCGTAATTTCTAAAATTTCAGTTGCCGGAAAGCATACCTACGACATGCTGTACGCTTCTCAACCATATGGCTCCCCTAAAAATTACAAACTCCAGTTTTTGAAAACTTGCAATAAAACGAATATATAAATATGATCAAAAAAAAAAAAAAATAAATAAAAATAAAAATAAATAAAAAATAACCGGTATTCAGTTAAATTTTCATTTTTGACTTTGCTGTTAGGACAAAGCTAACTAGTCAAATATTCTTAAAAATGTTATTATTATAAGAAATTGTATTGGGGAAAAGCCCCCTTTGTGGAACGGTATCTAATACTGGAACAGTTTTGACATTTACATATTTATTTCCTTAATTAAGTAAGGAAACTTTAAATGTGAGATGAATTTAAATTGAAAAACAATCATTCTATTAATAATAATTTTTTTTTATCAGACGTTTCTTTCAGAAATAACTTCATTAATATGTAAATATTCATAATTAGATACCGTTCCACAAAGGGGGCTTTTACCCTATATACTGTTTCAAATTTCTAATTATTTATTATGGATAATAGTTTCTTTAATATCTTGAATAGTACACCATCGCAATTCGACAAAGATTTCAACAATATACGTACCAACCAACAATTAAAAGAATATATTAACAATAGTAAGCTTTCGTTAATATTTATAACAATTATTTTAGTATTTTGCAAGACATACATCGATTACGATAAAATTTGTAAGAGAACATAGAGGAATAATACTACTCAATTTCTACAAATCCCATAAAAAAAATGATCGAAAAGTCCCAAAGTTGTGTTGAGATTGGACAGACGCGACGAGTCGAAAGAGAGACACTTGTCGAAAGAGAGACAAAATTTTCACTTTCGAGGGAAACAATTTTCATATTTTTGAAAGTGACTACAATGTTTCTGCTACTCTAGTAGTCTCGAAAGTAATGTAGTGACAAAATTATTGCACTTTTTGTCCCAATCTTGTCAAAACTGTCACATTGTATTCCATTCAATTCCTGAACAGCACCATTTGTTGTAATATTATAATTATCTCTTTTTTTACACTAACCTACCTGTCTCATTTATTTACCTGTAATTGAAATTCAATTAACGCCTTCCCTTGTTTGTGTTTTTGATGTTTTTATACCTTTATACCTAACACACACGCAGGTAACGGACTACATGTTTATACTCTTTGTTTTTTTTGTTTTTTTTTTTTGTTTTTTTTTTTTTTTTTGTTTTTTTTTTTGAGTAATAAAAACCAAAATTTCCAATATATTATTTTCATATCACGTATAATATTGGAAAAACCACGCCCCAATCACACACACCCACACCCTAATTACCTTTGTTATTGGACGGATAACTTTCAAAGAATTATTTCATAAATTATTTATTATTGAATACTTTTTCTGTATGCAAAAATTATGATTTATTATTTGCAAATAAGTAATTAATGATTGTAAACGATCAATTAGTTCAATATTGCGATAACTCTTGATTGATTTTACAGTAATATAATGATAATAAAATACTTTAAATAAGAAATAAAATTCTTGTTGTGTAAATGTTTTAGAAAACTCATAAAAATTATGCAGTATGTTTCACAAACCGATTGAAAATTTTATATAGCGAACTTTTGTATATATTCTAAATAATCAGAAAAAGCCTTTTGAGTCGATGAGTTTCAAAACCATCTAATTAACACAACTAAAAATGTTCAGGAAATACAAAAAACTGTTATCTCACTTATAATAATGATTTTTGTGTGGTTTCTACCATCAAATTTTTAGGAAAAATCATATAGTTCCTATAAAGAAATAATAACAACGATACCACTCTTCAATAATTAGTAAATAACGATTAAAAATTATAATTAACTACTTTTGCAGCAGTTTGCTTTAATTAGATGGTTTTGAAACGGTTGATTTTGTAATTAGCCACTTCTGCATCAGTAACACCAACAATTAGACACTTTTGCAGCAGTAACATTAAAAATTAGACACTTTTGAAACAGTTTATTATTCTTTCAATAGGTTTTAAATAAAACAACATTTGTAGAAATCTATCTATTTACATCGTACAACGTCGTTTTTATTATAACTTACGAAAACGAAGATATTTTCTTATAACTTAGTAGAATATTCTCCTATAAAACAAGTCTCTTTACTGTAATTTAACAGTAAAACTCAAATCAGAACCACGATGTTTCACACAATTTTATTCTGCACACATTCGCAGCCTGTTATATTTGGCAATTCCACAGGTTTCTAATTATTTCAATAGTAAATATTTTCTTAGAGAAAGTAATAAAATTATCACATACAATTTTTGATCCTCTGCAGGCTCTGAAGAGTCACATATTGACCACCTAACTAGCTACCTTTGTTCCAGGTTTTTCTAGTGACGCCATTTTTATATAAATAATTAGATAGTTTTGCAACAGGTTTGTGTTGCTTGCTTTTTCAATTGGAAATATTGAAATTAGCTACTTTTGAAACAGTTTCGTATTTTTGTCATTAAAATTAAAGGGGAAAAAGCTGACTTTGCACCATCTAGTTGGTATTTTTTGGTGCAGTTTATCCTCCTGAATAATAAACCGTATCTAACTCAATTTTGGAAAAATCGTCAATTAGATGGTTTTGAAACTCTTTTGCGACTCTTTTATTTGTTTGAACTTCTAAAAATAGCTTTTGAAAATATCGCGAAAAATATTGATTTCCTAATTAAAAATGGCCGAATAAGGAAAAATTTTGTGAAAAGCACACAGTCAAAGTTACATAACGGATTTCTATAAGTGAGGCGGATCAAGTTTTGCCAATTTTCGTACGAAACATTAAAATTTAAAAAGGTTGAAATTTAAATGTATCAAAATTTTCGAAAAAAAAAGTTCATTCATACTTTTTTTTATTTTTAAAATGTCATGGGTACTATACCGATAATTTTCAAAATATCAAAACAAAAAATTGTCTGGGTTACTAAACCCAAACATAGTAGTAAATTCCTCATCTTTAAAATGTGAACAACTTTTTTCTGATTGTAATTTTACACTTCGCATAGCACACACAAATTTGAAAACCAGTTTTGTATTACTTAACATAATTATTGTATTATATGTAGGTACATATTTTAATTTTATGAATGAAGATGCCAGTGATCGGATTAATACTACACACAACTTAAGTAAGTTGTGACCTACACTTAAGTGTGTATGAAAAGTGAAGATGCTATTGATGAATCGAAGTGAGGTATTCCATTGATAAAAAAATATAATTACACACCTATATAAAATATAGTGTGTCTGATGAAAAGTGTTTAAAACAAATTGTTGTTAAAAATGTTTTTTAGACGCTAGATACTTTAAGATTCGGACATTTATACAATCCTAATATTCACGAATCGAAATAAAAATTTTCACCCGGAAATACTTCACTTGTATTTTCATTTTCCAATTTTACACATTCCAAGAAACGAAAGTTATCGTTAAGATCCACCGTACACCTTGTTCAAAAGCAACCACTCTGAATGTTGAAAATAACCGATGTGTATAGCGAAATTCGAAAATCAGCGTCCTTGTCGGTATTTTTTAGAACGATATTTCCATCACGTATTTGTTCAATAGACGGGTAAAACCGTGACTAAAAATCAAAAGTCTGTCTAGGTTTGACTCCAACTGTTATAGTTGGATTTTTTTCTGTTTTGCAAATCTCTCTATACATTCTGATAATTTTTTTAGATTGCTACTTCCATTTTGAAGGATTTTCAACCGTTTTAGACATCAGGTAACAACGCAATAACCTCATTTTTGGACGGTGTGTATGTCGGCCTTAATTAACTATGCAAATAAGTACATAAGTGGGGTGCGCCATAAGTTCTCGGTCTAAAGCCGGTTCTACACGATGCTACGATGTTAATTACTTCCAACGTTCGATCGAACGTTTGAGGTAATTAAGTTCGATAGTTGGTGCGACGAATGTATCTGCTACACGGTGAATCGAATGTTTGATCCAATACGAATGATGTGTTGGTACAAATGTTTATTCAGTGGACGAGGCTGTTATCTGTCTGATGTTATCTCTAATGTTATACACTGATGTTGTCTCTCTTGTATAATGTGTTGGTACAAACGTTTATTCAGTGGACGAGGATGTCATCTGTCTTATGTGATCTTTAATGTTATACACTGATGTTGTCTCTCTTCACATGAACGAGTCGTGCAGCTGCTGAGTCGAACCAACCAACGCAACCAACATTGACCTTCAAACGTTCGAAGCATCCCTTTGACTCGGTGCAAGAATACCGACATCGAGCGGGACATGGCCAAATGCGAATGTTTGACGCTCGACATTGGACACTCGTAGGTTCGAACAACGGCCACACGATGGGATGAACCATCGAACGTCCAATGTTGGAAGGTGTTCGTAGCATCGTGTGGAACCGGCTTAAAATAATTAAACTTATTTAAAGGTGACGTAATTTATACTCACAGAAAGTATTAAGTCTCTAGTAATCATAAACGCAGTGGACGAGTTTACATGTGTTTTATTTATTCTGTTGTAAAAGTGTAAAGTCAATATGTCGACCGTTTCAAAAATTGAATATCGTGTAGTCATAAAACTTCTGACAAAAGAAAGACAAACTCCAGAAGAAATTAAGGACAGATTGGATGGTGTATACGGTAAAGCCGTGCCAAAGGTTTCTTTTGCGGTACGAGTCCTTCAACGACGATGATCGTTCTGGACGTCCGGCAGATTCGATCACTTCCGAAAACATCGCTCTTGTAGAATCGCTACAAAGAATTTGCTTATTATTATAAAGGTATAGAGATGCTTATCCCACCTTATAATAAGTGTATTGAAATAGAGGCAGGTTATATAGAAAAATAAATTCTTTTCACTGTTCTCTCTGTATTTTGTAATACTCAAGCCGAGAACTTATGGCGCACCTTACTTACATATGTAGAGCCCTTTTACTCAAACTATTACCCTAATACAAATCACTCTCATTCAACCTGCTTTAAGAAAAACCAATTTTATTTAACTTGGTGACGTCATAAAGTTCATTAAAGTTTTTTGATGCATTAAAGACCATAAATTAAATGACAGAGTATTGAAACTGGAAGGAAATTATAGATTTTCGAAGCCTTCCTTTTCATTTTTACTAAAATTAATCATACAGCATCACTAAAACAAGATTTCTGTGGAATCAGCCATATTTCTGAAATCATTCTAATAGCAAAAAAAATAAATTATTCACAAACAAATTTTCCTAATACAAAACACTTTCATGCCACCTAGTTAAAAAAGTTTTTTTTAACTTGACCTGATCAAGTTTACTAAAATTTTTCATTATCTTAGAAACCGCAAATAAAGTAATCGAGTGATGAAATTGGAGACAAATAATGTTAGGTTCTCGAAGTCGTTCTTTTCATTTTTACAAAAATTAGTCACGTAGAATTACTAAAAACAAGATAACTGTGGAATCCGTCATATTTTTAGAAGGAGTTTCGTCATTTTGATCACAAAAAAGAAATTTCACACTCTATTTCATAATTACCCTAATCCGCGTTCGACTTTGTTTTAGAAGTTGAGTTCAAAATGATTCTTCAAATATTGCTCTAGTTATAATTTCTTTTTGAATATCTATAGGGATGTTAATACATCATTTGAGCCAATGAAAAAGTGAAATATTTTTTTTCCAATGATCTAACCCGTTGTTGAAATATAAACTATTCTGAGCCTCAGTATACATGAATAAATTGCTCTCATGATTATTAAGTTATTATATTACAGTCACAAATGAAAGAATAATTCAACTTGAATAAAAATTAACAAATAAATAATTTGTTATTGTCAAAATTATAGAATTCTTTGCCAAATATGTAAGTACGTGGCCATGTCAATCAAAACTTCAAAGTTATTAGTTCAATAAAGTTGTAACCATAACAAATCTCTTTCAAATAGTTAAATACATTGTTTTAACACTTCTTAAAACAAAAAGGGGCCTTCATGTCTATGTTTGAGTTACAATTTTTTTGAATCAGTCATTAAGAGTTATTTTGATATTGAACTTAATAGAAAATATGTAGACACAGTAATCCTATAGTCAGAAAGATTTTTTAAGGATATTATAATCAGTAAGTACACTAACTTTACAAATGACTTTCAATCACGGATAATATGAAAATGACACACCTAAAATGACAAAATAAAAAAAAAATTACACCTTAGTTATGATCTAGGTCACTGAACATATCGTACGCAACATGCATTACGGAATTACTTGAACTTCGAATTACGTAAAGTTCGATACCAAACTAACAGGATTATTATTAGATATACAGGGTAACGAATTTCATTGCTTTTAGAAAATTGAAATTGTTATAAACATTTCGACGAAGCTGTATATTCCACATAGTGTATTCTGGACCGAAAAATATAAAATAACTAATATTTAATTTATAAAATGACTCTCCCCAAGAGGGTTTAAAAATAGTTTAAATAATAATTATTGAATATTATTGCACAAAAAATGAGAAAGCTTCAACATAAATTAACTTTGATCCAAAAACAACTCAAATATTTGAAAGTTGAGAAAATTTTGAACTATTATTATTCGAGGTATTCGATTTTTGTAAATACTTAGAATTTTTAGAATATATTTAGCGCGTTTTTAACATTTAACAAATACCAGTACTGCACTAAAAATGTAGTTAGATTATGAATAAGTGAAATAAACAAACTTAAAGGTTATTGAAAATTTAGAGTGGACAAAATTAAAAACACTTTTTTCTAAAGTATTTTATCTACGACTACCATGAAATTGCTTGTTATTGTACAAAAGACTATCGAAGTAAGCGACGTTTTACATACAGCCACATATCCAGCTGTACAAAAAATTGCCCTTTACACGCATGTATAATAAAAATAACAAAGCCTACTACACTTTTATAAATTATTATAATTATTATATATTTTTACAGTGATATAGTATTACAACTCTAAGAAAAAAGTAAACGTAATAAAATTTTACAAGTTGGATTTACACTATAGCAAAAAATGAAATAAATTATTTTCAGTACGAAACTGCCCTCTTGCAGCAACATTCATAAAAATATTACTTTTCAATTCAAAATAGAATATGGAAATACAAAATACGATTTAGAAATGTTAAATTATAATCTAAATCAATAGTTTTAAAAATTATATACATTCATTTAACTTTTTGAATTATGAAGTTTTTTTTAGCTATGTAAATCCGACTTAGTTTGTGACATTTTTGTGTGAGACAGATAAGTAAATTAAACTTTCACTGTACAAGCTGTTTTTTTATCCTTGTCATCTTTTTTAACCAATCATATTTCTTTCAAAATTTTATTACCTTTACTTTTTTCTTAGAGTTGTAATATAATATACATGATACATATTATATTAGAATTGTACAAAACTTTTACCTAGCAACTGAATATTTACGTTTGTTTTTGATAAATTTCAAATACTACATAATTATAGTGTATTGATATTTGCAGATTTGTACCAAATTTTTATCGTTTATTGTGAATTTCATGTTCGTCGTAGATAAAGTATAGTACGTAACTCGGTTGTAAGGCATATTACACACCCGCGCAATTACGCACTCGCCGCGGCTCTTGCGTAACTTTTTCGCTCGTGTGGAATATGCAACTTACAACCTCAATCGCCTAATATACTATTATAGTTGAAATGACGTCTAAACCTGATAATTATTGATGATTACTTGGTACATCTACAACTTGTCAAAAGATAAATAACAAATTCTTTTAGTAACTTTAAATCTGCAAGACGTTCATTTTTGTATCTTTTCTGATGGCACTTCATCCGCTTCTCTACAAGTGGTTTTTAAACCTAAGATTCCTTAATACATAATTATGTCAACAAAAAATGAGAAATTCTATCCCTTTTGGTACAGTTTTCTTTGTTACACATTACGTTTAAGTTTAGACAAGGCAATTGAAATACTTGAATAGCCGATCTTTTTGATTCGAGGATCACAATTTTCCACATTGAGTAATATGACAGTGAATTAGCAATGTTTTCCTGTTTGTCTCCTTTACGCATATTACATATACCTACATACATACATACATACACACTTTATTACTTTACATATGTATTTAATGTAATAACCAGCTGTAATATAATATAATTGTAAGATTTGTTATTGACTTACAACAAACACATTACCTCTTTTTTATGACGTAGCGCGGTAATTACGATGTACATGTGTGATTGTGACCTTATTATTCACGTGTACGCTGTAAGCGTTAATTCGATTAAAATACCCAATGTTTCATATAAAATTCGATCAAACTCGATCATTAAAATGAAAATATAGAACAATGGTTTTCATTTTTTTGAATGATAAAACCATTAGTAGTCAATTGGTTTTAGAATTTTAAATAGTTATTTATGCAACAAGGTGCAAAATGAGAGTGTTTGTTTTTTTTTAGTAAAATTGTACAACTGGACTGTCGAACTGGATAATTATGACGAATGAAAAAAGCATCTATTTTGTGCGAGTTGCATACAATATTTTTTGTAATTCTGAATTAAAATGAGAAAGATAAAATAAAATTGATGAAAAATGGAAAAATTTTCTAAAATTACTAAGTTTAATAGCTATCTTTAAAAATTTATTTTAAAATATATACATACCTTCTTTAAACAATTTATGGATAACTATGACTTGTACAATAATGGTATTGAAAAAAAGAATATTGCTTATTTATACACGGAGAGAAAATTCCTATAAAAATTACTGTGCTCATACTACAATCGACGTGTAACAGGCGAACATATCCAATTTTTGTATGGTAAAATTATAAAAATTACAATAATATAACTATAATTTTTATAATTTTACCGTACAAAAATTGGATATGTTCGCCTGTTACACGTCGATTGCAGTATGAGCACAGTAATTTTTATAGGAATTTTCTCTCCGTGTAGGTACTTGACAATTTAACTCATTTATATTTTGTCCCATAGGAATATTGAATTTTTTTTACTTTTGTCGTAAAAAAATTTTTACAGCGAAAAAAGCAGTAACAAACTTTTCATTGACCATTTCATTGTAGGTAAACACGATGGAAATGAAACAAGAGCTTTTATTGGAAAATTTAACTGATTTCAAATTAATAGTAATGAATAATTTATATGAATATTACACAGTGAAAAAATTTGTGTTAAAATTAACACATTTCACATGTCCAGAACGGTCAAAAACATCAGTAGAAATATACCAAACCTGTTCACGTAATCGGAAGAAAATGTTATGAGATTGAGGAAGAGTATCAAAAATATTGCTTGTTATAATTCAAAACGACGTAAATCGAAACGATGTCTATATTTAGTTGAAAAAATCTGATGATATCCTGAAGTTGAATTCAAATTGGCTTTAGAAAATTAAATGTGTACATTTCAGTATAGATACCCTGTTTAAATAGATACCCTGTATAAATTGTTGGCGTATACATGTATTGTTTAATGTGTAACTAATGTATAACTCTATGTACTCATATTTTAATTGTAATACTTAATGTTAAAGTTTGCAATAATTTTTTTCCATTTTTTATGAGTAATGTTTTATATTTAAAATTGATTGAATTCTTCAGATTTTACGAGGAAGAGAAAGGAACCTTGTTCATTATTGTCTATCCCTCCGCCCTGATTCTGGGGGTAAATTCAATTCAATGAATTATATAAAAGTCACGGAAAATGTCCGTACTGATACAGTTTCACTACAGTCCTGAACGTAGGAGGTAGCAGCACAAATTTAATTTAAAAAAATTTATACAAAATGAAATTCTTAGTAAGTGTGTGTTTTATTGAAATTTTTATATTTAATGAGAATAGTTTTAAAATTTTTGCTCTTGCAGATTGCCATCTCCTGTCTCATCGCTGTCGTATCAGCCGATTACTATGGACACGGTGCCCATGCCGCTTACGGACACGGTGCCTACCATGGTCCACACCATGTTCCATTGATTGGTCCAGGAGGTGTGCCAGTTGAACCACCAGCAAACCAAGCCGCTCGTGCTGCTCATGCCGCCGCTCACGCCGCCGCCGGCGGACACGCCGGTGCTCTCGGTCATGGACTCTACGCCGGTGCTCTCGGTCACGCTGGAGTGCTCGGCCATGCCGGCGCCCTAGCCGTTCCAGGACTTTATGCCGGACACGGTGCTCATCTCGCCGCTCCGTTGGCCTACGCTCCAGGTTTGGCTCATGGTGCGCACCACGCTGGTCTCCCACATGACACACCCGAAGTAGCCGCTGCCAAGGCTGCCCACCTCGCCGCTCACGCCGCTATCGCTCACGGTGCCCACGGTGCTCATCATGGAGGTTATGCCGGTGCTTATGCTGGCCATGAAGATGACGGCCAATACCGTCCAGGTGCATACGGAGATGATGATGGTTCCTACCATGGTGAATACGATGATGGACAATACCATCATGGTCATTATGGGCATTATTAATTCAATTTAGACCATTAGCAATGTACGATGTCCATCTGAATTGATACGGATGGTCATTACTCAATAGATACTCAAATGACGACTGAGCAATGTTAAATTATTAAAGCCAAAGTATGTTTGTGTTCAGCGGCGTACCTACCAACGCTTTGAGCATCAATGTACAGCATTTAAGTACATAGTCAGTATTGTTATTTTTTTTTATAAAAAAAGTATTAAATTTATATATTTATAATATAAAGCAAATATAAACAGTGGTTCAACTGAAATTTTGTTTTTTCTTTACTTTTACAATCACTCTTGAGCTAATAATAGCATCTTTGACCTAATTTCATTGCAAAAGAAAATTTTGTTTTCCAAATTAGGTTGAATTTTTTCTTTGTTTGACGTTAATAACATATTTTTTGATAGGTACTTTTCAAAGTAAAGTTTGATTTTGATTATTAAAAAAAAAATATCAAAAAATGTTAACAAGTGAAATGTTGGCAGAAAAGTCGAAACAAGATTAAAGTCAAAATAAAATTAAAACAATTTTCTTTAAGCATCAAACAAAAAACGTTTACCAACGAATTAACATTTAACAATAATGTTTTTTGGTTGAATGTTTTTAAATTTAAATCGACAAAAACAAATGTTCATAATTTTTATACGTTAAGGAGGTTGTACTGCTACAAAAAAAGAAATATGATAGAAATCAGTACAAACCCCCCAAAACTGGGTATATTTTAAAATAAAAATAATTCCATTAATTCTCACATTTATAGGAAAGAATATTTTTTATAAAATAAGAATTTTTTGTTATATATGTACTAACAAAGAATGTTGGGAAAAATTTAAAATTTTGCCTAGCGAACCACAGAGCCGTACTAAACTACATAAAGGCATTATATTATATATTAATATTAAAAAAATTCCAACTGCAGGTGAAGATAATAAAGAAAAAAAGAATTTTTCATATCTTTACTACATAAAGGCGCCTAAACACACCAAGTTTGATGACTCCTGAACATCCAGCCATAATAGGTTTGTATACAGAGCATTAATCCAGATATTGAAATTTCAGTTCAGAGATTTCGGGATGTTTTAGTGTCAATTGAAATGTTGGGATCAAGAATTTCATACTATGTAATATGTGGTATATCTGAATAAAAATCTGCTAGGTTTATTGATTTTCTTTTATCAATCATTAATGTAAAATTGAAACTGAAACTGATCTACAACATTCTTGATGTCCTATTTTAACTTATATCAGTTCCAATTCAGTATATCTAGCGCGGGCAGACAAAAGGACTTAAGTCCAAAACATCAACTTTACAGTAGAGACTAAAAACTAAAATTAAATGCATGCAACATCAGTTTATTTGAATTATCTTCAAGTTTACAGGAAATTTTGTACATTTTTTTTAAATAAATTACTTTCTTAAGATGTAACACAGTAAATCATAAAAAAAGAATTAACTTTAGGCCTTAAACTAAAATTTTTTAAGACATTTTTATGGACTTAACATATAAAAAACAACAATAAATTTCATTGTTAAAACCATTTGTGGACTTAACCCGCTTTAGCCGGTAGTTGTTGCCATAAAAATACATTTCCAATTTAATTAGACTATGTACTTATTTATTATTTTATTAGGAATTTTAAGAAATTAGCTTCTTTTTTTAGTTTTTGAAAAGAATTTTTTTATAACAAGTGCATAAAAAATGATGTTAGGGGTGGAATTGACTTTTGCCCTTTTTGGAAATATATGAGATAGACTCTCTTGGTTCTTATTATAAAATTTTTAAAAAAAGTAAAAAATGGACTTAAGTCCTTTTGTTTGCCGGCGCTAGATATATAACAAGAATGCAGCAGCATATTACTGTTGAGAAATCTTATTTTTAATAATTTTTTTCTTTAAGGTAATAAGAATAAATCTGTATTTTACATACTAAGAGAATTTTTACCGTTAGTTTTATATTTCTGTTCATTAAAAATCCGATAAAAATAACTTCACTTTACTTTCATTACTACTACCTATCAATTAGTTTCTGTCTTTTTCGTACTAATTAAATTCAAGAAACCTATGGAAATCAATATATAACAAAATAAATTTTAAAATTAAAACAATTGATATGCATTTATTTGTATTATTTCAAAGTCAACATTCTGATTATCGATTCTGATTCTAATCGGGTGGTATTTAATCTTGAATTCGGTTTGAAAATAATTTATTAGATATTATTTGTTTTTTGCATTTTTGTTATTGGCTTCGCAAGTTCATCATAACAACGATTCGTTCAATTAAGTCCTATCTATAAAGCATATTTATGTTACTTCGAATTGGTTACGAAATCATTAAATTCCACTGTGATAATTAATGAAAAATTAGAAATACACGAATTTCAAATACCCGGTAAATTTCTAGAGCTGCTTATTTTGTTCTGGTATCAGTTGTGGATTTACCAGCACGCTGAGTAGGCTGAAGCCTAGAGCAGCAGATTTTAGGGGCGGCACTTAGTGGATTGGTTAACTCAGTCTTGATATTGGTCCCGCTAAAGCAAACATTTTGCGAAAATTGTAAGTCCATGACTAATTTTGCTCATCATAAACTTATACGTGTAATCCTGTTACACGTATTAACAAGAATACCTGTCGTCTGGAACAAAATATAACTAAAACTTCTAATTAGATCAATATAATCTGGAATTTCATAAATTTATTTATTTGAAGCGCCGACTAAAATTTTTAATTAATTTCCATATAGTATGTATATATTTTAATTATGCCGTTAGGAATTTAATTACTTTAATAATTAATTGATTTAACCTTCTAAACAAACGATAATTAATGCGTCTATCAAATAAATTATATAATATTTCTATTAATAAATCAAAAATATATATAATTCCACAGCATACGTTAAGGTGAAAACTTTCTAAAATAAAACCTAAAAATTCTATGCCCATTGAACCATTACCAATAATTTTTTTTCGATAATTTTTTTCAATAAATTAAATTACAGTTATCAAAGGTGTATTACGATGCGTTTCAAATATTTCATACCATTGTTTTAAATTATATTAAATTCAAATTAAAAATGCAACCACTGCGGTGGTGTGATCACAAAAGAGTAGGTGTGTCCAGTCCGTGAGTCTGTGAGTAGGATTTGAAATAGGTATTCAACTGCAATCAATTAATACAATAGACAAAATGATTAATAAAAATTAAAGGTCAAATGTAAAACCGGAAAAAATTTACAGTTTGATTTCATAAAATTACTAAATGGAAATTATGAAATATCCGTCCGTTTGAATACCTATTTTAAAGAAACAAATTTTCAGAAACAGAAGTTTTGCACCTTGAAGCGAATTCGAGTCTAGCCCTTCTGCTTCAAAAGTTCTCTTTTCTCCGTAAAAATAAGACTAACGAACAAAAACAAATCCAATTTTACACAGGCTCTAAGGACTAGAACATAATAAAAGCCACTTCCAAATGAAGAATTACTTTTCGTCCCGTATTTTACCAGTTGCATCTCTTTTTGTCATTGGAGCGACTGCTCCACTTGCTTCATTGTAGTTACGCCTCTGTTCAGAAATTAGAGTTAAATTAAATTAATAGAGTTAAATCCAGTCTATAGAATGATAATATCGGCTTTTTATAGGGCTTAATAAAATAAAAATCTTAATAATTTTACTATTTCTTTTCTTACCATCTTGATATTTTAAGAACATACAAAAATATTTCATACGCAAAAATGGAAATCTTTTTAAAATTTTGTAATATCCGTAATTTCTATCATAGAGCAATATGTACTGAAAGTACATTCCAGATTTAAATCTGAGTGGATAAATAGAACTCGAGGTATCATATCAATCAGGCCAAGAAAAGTAAGTTAAAAAAAAAAATGCATTTAAAATTTTAAATTAAAATATTGATACCTGAGCCTATACCATATTAAAATGGTTATCACTTTGTAAATTTTTGAAATTTGTAGTTTTCCAATCATGATTATAAAAAAATTGAAAAAAAATATACAAACATTAGTACTTAATTAGGATTCTTTCCACTAAGCTATAAATGTTTATAGTTACTGAGGAATACTGTCCTAACATACATATGTCTAACACGTATTTAACGAATATTTGACGTAAAGGAAGATGTAACTAGTAAATAATTACCAAATACTGTTTTTCATATTAAAGAATATTTCAATTTATATTATAACTAGCCGTATACCCACCCGATTTACCATTGGCAACATTTCAGGATGTCAGTCAGTGTTAAAGGTTTACCAAATTAGATATTATTTATTTTAATAGCCATAGTAACATATTTTTATATACCGCACTAACTTCAAAAATAACAAATTTCTATACAAATTTTCAACCCCTATTAAACCCACTTAGAGGACGAATTTTCAAAAATCCTTTCTTAGTGCTCACCTACATTACATAGGGAACTCCTGCACAAAACTTCATTCTTCTAAACCCAACGATTTGGGCTGTGCGTTGTCTGTCAATCAGTCAGTGTTAGAGATTTATTAAGTAGATAATTGAAGACATGAGCGGGTGAAGGTGTTATGTAACATTTTTATAATTTTACAGTAGAAGCGTTTGAAAGTTTTTATTTACATATAACGTAAAATCTCCCAATATTTAACGGTATCTAATACTGGAACAGTTTTGACATTTACATATTTATTTCTTTAATTAAGGAAGGAAACATTAAATGCGAGGTGAATTTAAATTGAAAACCAATCATTCTATTAATAATAATTTTTGTTATCAGACGTTTCTTTCAGAAATAACTTCATTAATATGCAAATGTCAAAACTGTTCCAGTATTAGATACCGTTCCATAATGGGGGCTTTTACGTTACTTCCCATGCAATAGTACGTATTTATTGTTGAATTTTTACAAAACTATTGCGTGTAATGAAACCAAATTGTAATATATGATACCTTAGCATTGAATATTCTAAAATTTTGCAGAAAATGACTTTTTGAAAAAAGGTTACATAACACTTTCATCCACTCAGGTCTTCAGTTAAGCCATAAACTAGATTTATTTCCATCTATTTCCATACTGTTACAAATTATTATACTATCTGTCTATAGACGATCGTTATACACAACTGTTAAACTGTTTGCCTAGACTTCCATACTGAACACTTAGTAAGAAACAAAATAACAGAGGTTGAATAATATTAGATTGTTATTATTTTATTCAAACATGCACATTCCAATATGCGAATTACTAAAAAATGTGATTAAACAATATAGAAAATATAGAAAACTTTTAAATGAGAGCCGTTCCATCTAGTGGTAGATGAAAGAAACTGTGACAATAAACTCTATGTTTTTCCCAAGGTAGTGATCTATAAAACGGTAAGCAACAGAATCATAATGTACAAAATGTAAAATAAAAGCGACCTTTTTATTATACCTGTTGAATTTTCTGTCGATGATGTCATCTGGTGAAGTAGTTTTGTAGTAATTTCCAGTGAACAACTTAAATTGTTTCGATATCTACAGTGACTACATTATAGCTACATCGAACGCGACGTTGACGCCGTGAAGGTTTTTTCCTTTTTTAAATCAACTTCTAAATTAACGTGTGATAGCTTAAAAAATTGCCTTTCAATGGCCTCTCCGAATATAAAATTGCCTTAGCTGTATCTTTTAGCAATAATAAGTTATCATTATATATATTATTTAAACATTTTGACATATAAATTAGCATTAAAACAATAAAAAAAGTTTTTTAATCATCAAAATATTTTTTCCTAATACTTTTAAATTTGCCCCATCGAAGCGCGAAATTCTTTTTGGATTTGATTATATAATTAGAGAGAAAAAAATTAAAAACATCAAATTAGAAAAAAAATTTCGTGGCGCTAACTTCGCGTAACTCTACATTATTCATTATATCAGTCAGCAGTCACTACAAAGTCACTTCATCGGATGAGGTCATTCCTTAGTTGATAAGTTTTAAAAATAAAAGTACAAGAATTCGAATTTTTTATATGAAATATTTTGCACAAAGCCTGAGTGAGGATTAAAAATTGATTTTTGCATTGATCAAATTGTTGAATTTAAAAGAAACTTGTCTCATAAAATTTCTCCAATACATATTATGTAATTTAAAAGGTAACTTTTTTAATTGTAAAAATTAATGAGTCTAGAAACCTAAAATTCATTCCAATTTCAATGTTTCAATAGGGTATTCGGGCAAAGGGTAACCTCACCACCTAGTTTTTCAATTCTTTTTTTTAAATATGATTCTAAATTACTTTCATTTATTTAAGAACTAATAACATTATTAAAAATCAATACTTACGCGAAAAGTCAATACTTTATGGACGACTAAGTTATTTTATTCATCCGTTTAGCGGACGACTAAGTTATTTTATTCGTCCGTTTAGCGGACGACTAGACACTTCGTTAGAAATATAGTATGATTTATTGGACAAGTCCTTTTGCTAGTGATCGTACACGCTAAATTTCGGTAAAAATGAAACCTATATCTCGTTTCCAGTTTCATTATTCTATCATTTTATTCACGGTTTTTTTAAGTATTTAAAAAAAAATTAGTAAACTTAAGGACGCCATCAAATTAAAAAAAAAATTATTTTTACCAAATCAAGCTTTATAAAAGATAATTAGAGTAATTTGGATATGGACTTGTCATTTTTGCTATTCAAAACACAAAATTTCTTTTCAAAATGTGATTGATTCAACTGAAGTCTCTCTCCTTGTTATTATACATATCTAATTTTGGAAAAAATGAAAAGATTTCGTCATTCTAAAAATTTGTTTTCGGTTCTTTGGGTATTAAACTGGATGACGTCATCAAATAAGACTTTTTTTTTTCAAATTAGACTTGGACGTGATTTGACTAGAAAACTCTGTGGACGTGATTTGACTAGAATAACCTGTTAATTTAGGGAAGTTTGAATGTGAACTTTGGCCTTATTTGAAGCTGAAACTGTTGAAATTTAAAGTCTACACGCATAAGGGATGATTTACTTTATAAGAGAAAATGCATTTATTGAAATCGTTTGAAACTTAAAATAGTTGCATTCATATTTTGTGGATTTAAACAAAAATTGTACTACAGCAAATTTTTAAATTCTATTGCAATATACTCTCAATCAAAAGAATGTTTGACCTTAAAATATTTACCAAAAATTAAATTTTTATGTTGACGATAATATTTAAAATTAGTACACATTCCACATAGTATTCAATATTTTAACAAAATATCCTAATGAACTAAATGAATTAATAAATTACCTTTTGTTATGTAATCATAACGGGTTTTCTTTTATATTTCAAACAGTAATTAAATGCAAAATATGCAGATCGATGTTATTGATAATTATTCCAGTACATAAGTCCGATTTAACAAACACATTAAATATATTTCAATGTCATACCCCGCATACGAGTATTCAAGCAAGAGCTTCTTAAGCCTAGCAGCACCTAATTACCTTAGTGTACACCTAACATGTAGCAGTACCTTCTATGTTTGCGCAAGTGGACTGATTACAAAAATGTGTCGGCATCAGATAGACAGACGCACAGACGAACAACACTTGTCCGTTATTACACAAAACAAAAGCCAAACTGGAATATCTCTTTTTTTTGTCATAATGACATTCCTCAAATGTGTTTAATTATGAAAACAAGCGTCTCCAGTCACACCTTTTTGCCGTGGGCAAAAATTTTACACAAATATAAAAGGACTGTGAAAAAGTGCTAGGACATCAGATATATCTTCATCGTGTAATCAGTGCGGTCGACATCATGAAAATTCTTGTAAGCATTTTAGTGATTTTATTTGGATTGATTGTTGTGGTGTTTTGTTAATTTTTGTGTATAATATTTTTTCTTTCAAATTTTCAGATCGTAGTTTCTTGCCTGTTGGCTGCCGCATATGCCGGCTACGTGCACCCATACTTACACCCATACGCTTACACGCATGGAGTCGTGTTGGGACCCGGTGGTGTACCGTTGGAGCCTCCAGAAAATGTAGCCGCCCGTGCTGCACATGCTGCCGCTCATGTTGCTGCCCGTACCGGAGCCGCTGTTGTCGCCCCAGCCGTCGCTTATGGTGCCCATGTTGTCTCAGCCGTGCCAGCTGATACACCTGAAGTCGCCGCCGCCAAAGCTGCACACTTTGCTGCTCACGCTGCCGCTGCCGGTCACGCTGTAGTTTCTCCATACGCTTACGGTTATTACGGTTTGGCTCATCATGTTGTCCCGGCTGTGCCAGCTGATACACCTGAAGTCGCCGCCGCCAAAGCTGCACACTTTGCCGCCAAGGCTGCCGCTTTACATGGCGTGCCGGCCGTACATGCCGTTTATGCTGCCGCGTACGGTGATGATGGCCAGTACCATGGTGAGGGAGAACTGGAAGGCCAATACCACGGTGAAAAGTAAATTTTGTGATTCTATGACGAATTTCTTCAGGAATTATCGACGGACCAACGACAATCAATCAACTGAGATGTGTATATTTTTGTACATATTTTATTAGTCATATTTTGTAAATTGCAATTTTTTATACAAAAAAGAAAAAAATATTTATGGAAAATAAAATTCTAAGATTTTTTTGTTAATCTATTGTTATTATTTAATTTTAATCTTAAGGTGCCATCACAGTGTGGGAATGGGATTGAATCTTTTTAGGATTAATACCACTATTTAACAATACAAAAATATTTTTTTATTCAGTTTTATTTATTTTTTATAATTTTTTGAAAAACAGTGTCTTTAAAAAAGGGCGAAAATCGGTGCCCACGATTGCGGCCGCACTTTTCATTCGAAAAAAAAATCAAATCGATTATAAATTTTTAAGTAAGCCGGTATGTACCTATGGGAGCTTTTTTTTTCTATTGAAATCTTCCTATTTTTCCCCACGAAAAACTATAAAAAATTTTGTACTTTTTATTCAAACCACCGCTATTTTTTCAAATTTCAAGAAAAAAAAAGCTCACATAGGTACATGGCGGCTTACCTACAGATTTATATTCTACTTGATTTTTTTAATTAACTACGGCCGCAATCGGGGGTACCGATTTTCATCCTTTTTTAAAGACACTTTTTTTTCAAAAAATTATAATAATTATAAAAATAAAAATGAATAAAAAAATATTTTTGTATTGTTAAGTAGTGGTATTAATCGCAAAAAAAATTCAATCCCATTCCCCCATCCTATCCATCCGGAAAAAATCGCGAAAATTGACTATTTTCCGGCTGATCATACTGTTTGAAAAATTTTCAGAACATAAGAAGTGTATTATAAAGTTTGAAATTTCAAATAAGTATTCTGTTAGAAGAATTGCGTGAATTCAAAAAAATTTGAGTTTGTTACAGTATCACACCTCCTCTGACGCGTCTTTCAAAATTCTAGCACAAACAAAAGCCAAAAAACTAGACCTTCTTGAACTTGGAAAGACTTAAGCAACTGGCTTGCCTTCAATTTCTGTTATGTTTGGCAGCATAACTCCGAAAAGTCCACAAAAAATTGTTGTTTGCCTTGCAGTTTCAAAAATACAATAATAAGAATTAAAAAAAAAATTGTTCATAAAAGTATTTTAATGCCATCTAGTGTAATCTACGTTATAACAAACAAGGTGCACCAGACCAGCCTATTGATTTTGACAAAATTTCAGTTTCCATACATTATCTATTATACGATGAAAATTTAAATCATTTTAGTACCATCAAAAATTTAAAATATTCGCAATTTAAATATAGAATCAACGAAAAAATATTTCATTTATTTCAGACAAATATATTGTATATATACTTTACTAGATGGCACACCCAAAATAACTGATTTATTAACTCGATGAATAATACTCCACAATGACAGTAGATGTCACATCAATCAACACGTAAAATTTACAAATTTGAATATATTTAACTTGTACAATTAGAAAAAATCAATTATTAAAATTTTTGAAACAAAAACAATTTTGGATGTATTTTATCCCAGTAAATTTATATTTTCTCAAAATTAAACAATAAGAACGTACCGCAGAAACGCAAGAGAAACATCGGGTAAAACTCTAACCGTAAAAACTCAATTTTTGGTGGTAGAAGCGCCGGGTACAATTTTAATTTTTATAGTTTCTTTCTACATTTATGTTAAACTGTTTGCCTATATCCGATGGGTGATTTTCCTAAACTTTTATGTTATATTCAATCAAATAAGGCAAGTTGTAAGCCATTTGGGTGGTACGGACCACGATATTATCAAAAATAAATTAGTATTAAAAATTTATTATGTATGTAGTATAGGTATCTGTGTATTTATTGTACCAAAATAAACACATATACGTTTTTATGTGTGTATGTATGCATGTATGTATTTTGCCAGTTCTTATCGTCTTCATCAGCATAAAACTTATATAAATTCAAATACTAATTTAAATAATTGATATTTGTTCAATGCAATATAGATATATGTATGTATGTACATTGTACATACAGCCTAGTAATGTTTCATACAGACAAAAATATTTCAATAAAATTTATATGATTTTTGTAAGTCCAGTTTTACGTTTAGTGTTTTTTCAAGGGTTGGGCGTGGTATCTGGTTCGCCTAACACATCCAATTTATATTCCACATTATATGATTATTATTATTATTTATTTTTATTGCCTCGGGTATTTGAATTTTTATACCATGTGTCCACCAGAAAAAAAAACATTGCTTCAAATAGTGTTTAGTTTTAACCGGAACGTGGCAGGACACCGTTTCGACACCTCCCAGGGATTTTTGTTTTTAATTTTTTTGATCGGTATTTTTAATAAAATTTACTCTATTTACAAATTCGTTTTATTAAACGTTTTAAAAAACCGGAATTTTTGACTTTTAGGGGGGCCGTACGATTGAACAGAGTGCAAAATGTGTGGGAATGTATTTCGGCACGTAAAATTTTAGAAATTAAGCACTGGCTTCAAAGTTTTTAGTTGGGCGCAAACGTTTGCAATTCCTTGTAAACCTATTGGCTTCCGTGAATAAATATTAATACCGTATCTTTTTCGTAAAATTGTCAATTTAACTGAAAAAAGGAACAGATTAAAGAAGGAGGAGATATTATTGATATTTAATTTTTTTTTATTTTGGTAGTAAATTCAATGTAATATTTGATGACTTAAAACATAAAACTTAAATTTCGAAAATAATTGTAAAAATCTTATACAAACTACAAAAACTATAAATTTATAGAAGTTAAATTAGTGATAGCGGGAACGTTTCGGTATTTAGCTACAAGAAATACTTTAAGCTTTTATCCCTAGATCTCGTATCGAAAGGTATTCGTAGGTCATACATACAACATTGTCTCCACTAGAAAAAAACACGGTTAAGTAACGAATTCTCTTTGATTGTATTAAAACCCTAGAACGACAAACTTATTTTTTCTACTCTTAAACTACAAACTGGGGTATATATTTACCCCACGGGATTTTTGATCGTAAAATCGATCTGACAGCAGTAATTTCACTTATAAAGACATGAATTTGTTAATTTTTTCATTCTGAAAGGGAACGGTGAAGAGAAAATTCAATTTAATCAAAGTTTAGTTGGTGAAAACTCGAGCAAAACAGTCTTAAAACTGAAACAACCGGTATGTTTCTATTCTATCAATATAATTTAAACAATTTTTTCTTCACATAATTCACACATTAAAACCTGAAATATATTTTAACATTTTCATATACATACCTACTTCATAATATATGTTATTTTTATATTTTCGTATAGCGGTAATTTTATGCGGTGATATTTCCCAAGGTTATTTTTCATGTAAGGAAGCAAAATATAGACAAAAATAATTACATTAATTATCTGTAAATTAATGGATGCTATGGTATGTATTTTGTCGAATAATTGAATTTAAAGCAACCATAATTATAACATGTTTTTTATTATTGTACAATTTTTTTTTTGAAATTTTTTGTTATCTGTAGGGGAGAGGGGGGCTTGTTGTCACAATTTTCAGAAAAACTGATCTAATTTAATATCTGTTAGCCATTTTAGCAAAAAAAAAGTATTTATCGTTAGTTTAACTATCCCTCTATCATATCCAAAAGAAATATGATCAAAATTTTTAATGTGTGCTTCACGTCAGCCATTTTCTTAGAAAAAGTGCGTTGGTACAATTTGCCGCGTGTTTGGGGCTAGATGTAACAGCCATGGGGTAGGTAGGAACAATAGAAGTAAAGTCTTGTAAAGTACTTGAGCTTTAATTTGTCATAAATAACATTTTCTAGTTAGATAAACTATATTTATAATTAACCTGACACTTTGAATCAAATCCATTTACTTAAAAAACTATATAATTATCTAAAAAAATAATCAGCCTCCGAAAAAAAGACGTTATATTATAATGACTGAATTCAGCATTCATCGGAGTAACAATAAATAACATGTTACAATTTATCCCAACATATTGTTACAACAAACCCCGTTACATAGTTTTCTACATTTAACAAAATTTTCATAAAATCATGTTTCAAAACGTGAAATTTTTAAAGAATATTAAAATTAAGTAGGTACATTTTGAAACTATATGCAAAACTAAAATTTGTAGACTATTCGATAATATACTCTAGGAACCAAATTTTATGAAAGTAATATTTTACGTTACCTAACCAAAGTGAAGCACGTGTATACCACCACTTACTGCGTCATCGGGGGAAATACTGGCTATGATGACGTGATGCCCCATGGTATAAGCATTAAATTGCACAAAGAATGGGTTTAAAATGTTCAGATTCCCACTAAAAATTTCGTGCTACTACTTACCTCTGTTACAACAAGCCCCTAGCTCCCCTATTTAGAACACGGTGCATATTATCGGCGACAAGATCGGAGTAGAATTGGATCACACACACCTTTTTTTCATACCTTTTCGAAACAAAATTTTTTGGTTATTAATTGACAGAATTGTTGTAGGCGTCAAACACTTTAAAAAACAATTTGCTTGTTTTATTCTATTAGATGATTAATTAAATTTTAATCCGCTCATATATGCATAAGGAAGAACGTACGTAATTATTTTTATTTTGTGGCTATCTTCATAATGTATATTTACAATGAAACCATTCTTACCCAATTTAGTTTATATTTAGGTGAAGTAAGGTAAAAGTAATAACGGTGCTCGATGCACTCTATGAAGATGCTGCCGGTTAGCATATAAATGATGCTTCCGGTTAAATATATTTTTATAATTTTATAAACATAGGAAATAAAAGTTCTAATAGCTTCTTTTAGTTAATTCGGAATTTAAAAAGGCATCAAAAAATGTAATTACTTTTTTTTTTACATTACTATTATAATTTTGCTTCTGAGACTACTAAAGTAACGGAAACATTGTGATCATTTTTGAAATATGAAAATTGTTTTCGCTCCAAAATGAAAATTAGTGCAATTTTAATTGTGCGATATTTAATAAAAAATAATACTACAGTCGAATGTGTAGGGGACGTAGGGGAAATTTTTCTCAGAAATTTGTTCCCCCACACTACCGCGCACTTAATTTTGTCGCTCGACTACTCTTTATAAAGCTATTTCATTTCAGCGTTGGATTCCTATACTCACAATTAATTAAGCATAGTCTTATGTGGTCTGGCATAAAACTCGAAAAAGTGATTAAGTGGGGGCAGTTGCAACTGTTGATTGAGGGAAATAGTCTTATAAGGGGAAGTCTTATAACGGGTATTCGACTGTATTTGAATTTTCGATTCCTTTCTAAATTCCTAACATGGAACTGAAAATTTGGATTGATTAACACAACTCGAATTGAAAAAATGATTCGAGTCATTGTGAAACATGTATCGAATTATTTAAAATAAAGTCGAGTCTCATCGCGTCTCGAAAATCTTAGAAGTGTTCCGGTGAAAACAATAACATAACATCTTAATAAAGATTTCGACCTTCTCAAATTATGCGGAGTCGTTAATTATCGCAAGGACTTCACTGTAAATTATATATAATATAATATACAATATATACGAAAATTGTTCTGTTTCACACTTGAAAATTTAATCAGATACCTAATTAGTGATTGAATGCGTGGAAAATTTTCCTAACTATAATTTAGATTTAATTTTCAGCAGCTTTTTGATGATTATTAAAGATTTTCTTCCACGAATTTTTTTTCCTCTTATCTATTTGTATGTGTGTAACGTTACAGTTATTGGAATCTTACATAATAATTTTTTTCCCTATATATTAATTCTGTATACGTTTTTTTAATGACTGTTTTTTGTAGTAAATAATAAATATTTAATTTGTCAAAACTCGTTCTGATCTACTTTCAATTACACATACATAAATAAAATGATTCTATCAAGAATCAAATCTAACCTTGATCGGATGATCAACTATGCATATGAGATTATTTAATTTAAATATAGTAGGGACATGTGGGGTAAAATATTATAACGGTATTTTTTAAAGTGATGAATCAGCTCTTTTTAAAATTTTATAATACACGGAGAGAAAATTCATAGAAAAATTACTGTGCTCAGCACTACAATCGACGTGTAAAAGGCGAACATATTCAATTTTGTACGGTAATATAAAAATTATAATTAATCATAGAAAATTTAAAGGATAGAATGTTCTTTCCGTAATATTAGCTCCGTAAAATTTGTAAAACAGCACAATAAAAAGTTCCATTCCTGACAAAAAAAAAAATATTTTTTAATTGTTTTTGTTACAAAAATTACCATGCTGTCTTATAATATTTCAAATGCTATCTGCTAATAGTAGAAAGAAAGAAAGAGAAGATATCAACGCTCACATAGCGAGGCAGGCTGCAGAAGGTATCAACACAATCATACTTGAAGGTCACATAGCTGGCTGGTGTGGCAAGTAACATAGCAAGGCTGGTCATTGCTGGTGTGGTGTCGTGTGCAAACAGTATTCATTAGAATGTCTTACAGGACGGTCACCGTTTAATTGATCATTTTGTTACTTCACTATATTCAGAATTAGAATATATTGTTGCCAGTCATTTTGTATGCATCATAAAGAATCAAAGGTCGGAAAAGATCGATTGTTCCTCGGTGCGTACAGCCCAAGCAACATAAGGTTGCGGGTCAGATGCGCAAATGAAAGAGTACGACAACAAGAATTAAGCTATATAACATATATGCATAAGAGTGTAATAGAAGTTGTGCTAGCACATTAAATTTTACCATGCTAGCACAACAATTTTTATGAAGCCATGACTAATACTTTTTACGTTTCAATTTAATAATATTTACATGATTGTAAAATATTTTTTACTTTGGTCGTCGATCGCGCACGCATTATGTGCTTAAAAATTGGACCGATCGTGTAGGCTACTGCATGGCCAGCCGAGGCAGCCATTTGAATGAAATTATTTTCCATTATTAACCGGAAGGATTGTACTTTCAAATAAAAAAAGAAATTTGAGAAAATATTTAGTAGTTTTTTTTATAGCATTTAAAAAAAAAAAGAAGTTATTTGGCGGACCCGTTAAGAGAGCATGGTAATTTTTCTGAAATTTTATCTACAAAAATTATATGATTTTTCTCTCCGTGTAAAGAAATTTTTTTCTTCAGAAATGAGTGTTATAGAATTGAAAGAACTATTTCACTTATTTTTACTTTTTTTTGAAGCTGAAAGCCGAGTCTGAGTCGAAACCTAAAGAAAATGAGTTTTTTTTGTCAGAATTTACCAAAACTCAAATGCTTTGCAAAATTCTTCTCACACTGTGGCAAATAGCGGAAAAAATCAAATAAGGTACGATTTTTAACCGTTATCCTATATAAGCGGGTTTTGGAGAAAAAGTATTTCTTTAACTGAAAATTTGCTACGTTATGCAAGATACTGAGACAGGGGTATCTCGTTATTCAATTAAGTGTGGGTCTTCGATGTGTTTTGAGGCGGCTTGTCAAAAAACAATTTTTCTTTTTTTCTAATAAGTGGTTTAAAAATAACATCCAAAAATGATTCATTATAATCTTTAGAATACTCTAATTATCTAATACACCAATCACTTTAATTTCCAAATATATTATCATGAGTACTAAAGACCAAAACCATTAAATTAAATTCGTAAATAGAGGTAATAATTTACCCGATGTGCCCTTATTCAGATGAGATCTACAATGGCTTTTGTATAGGTATATGTTTGAATATTGGTTTTACACTTGCACGCACGAATGAGATTCATATTAAATATAAACTTAACCACACACAATTTATAATATTTCAATATATTATTGTTTAAACTACCTTGGTTATTCAATCTGGTACTTACTATATGTCTGTGATCCGCTACTGACACAATATTCTCATCAGTACACATAAATACATAATAAACATAATTATTGATCAAAAACGCATACTTATCCCTATAAAATTTTTGCACGTACAGTTAAATAACTGTGCATGTTACTTTTTTTTTGGGTTTTTGCTCTGAAAGCTCTGAAAATCAAGTTTTTATCCAACCTTTTTTTCGGGTGGATTAAAAAAAATCACCAGATTAAAATGTTTATCGTAATAAAAATAATCTTCGCGTGTCTATTGATCGAGAACGACCTTGATTTTGACAATAGACCTTTTTTGGTTCGATCTAAGATATAATCTTTATTTACTTATCTTTTTTTTTAATGATTGAAATTATTATAGAAATTAATAGTTTGTTTAAACACACCATACCTAGTTAATTAAAATATTGTCGAGTCATTCTGTGCTCATAACTTTTGGTTTAAATATCATGGGTATTATAATGTCTAATGTCTTACCTAATATAGAAGAAGTTTAATGAAGACATATAGATATAATTTTTCAGAAAAATTTGTCAAATGTGCATAAAACACGCATAAAATCGAGGTTCCGTAGAAAATTCTAGAAATTTTCTGCAATTTCCAGGATAATATCGAAGAAATTTGAGCACATATTTTACAACCATCATACTAATAGATAAATACGAAGTGACTAGAAATTCAACGATATCCCTTGGAAGAATGATAGTCCAGCTCACAGGGCCGTGGAGAGAAATGGCTGGCCCCAAGGAAAGGGGCAAATATCATAAAAATTTCCCCCTAAAAAATAAATGATGAGTTAAAAAAAAGCTGATTTTACTTCATCCCGGGCCCTTATTGACCGCTACGGGCCTCCTCTTCCAGTCCAGGCCCTAGGGCTGCAACCCCGGCTGCCCCACCCTCTCGTCGGGCCTGCCAGCTCATACTGGAACTGCACCAGCATATTTAAATATAATCGTCCCTCCAATTCAGCAGTGAGATATTGTCAAAATAGCACTATTGAGAAAAACAGAATTAAAGTTTTCGAATTTTTTCAATTTATAACAACTTCTACTTAAATTAATTTTTAACTATTTTAATGCTTTTATAAAGACCAAAATTATATTTTCTACTGTCGTTACTAGTTTTAGGAACATAAATTCGAACATTTGAATAATTATAGCAATTTTATTGTAATTTTATTGTAAATATTCCAGTGTTACATTTTAAAAATTTACAAAAAATATTAATTTATAAGAAAATATCCCAAGGTTCTGCTAACTTATATTAACAACTTCGATACAAAAATTTAAATAAACAAAAAAATAATAATTCTAATTTAAAAATATAAATTATTAGTTAGGTACTAATACTAAATTATTAATCACTATTTCTATTATCATCTTACAACTCATTCTTAGATTTACTTGTTGTTATTAAAATTTCATAAAAATTGAGGTATACGCTTGGTAGTCTGATTTGGCTAAACTAGGGCTGAATTTAATATTTTCTTACCACCAGAAACCATTTTCACATGATTTTTAAATTACCGTTTGGTTATAAACTGGTTTCTCAAAAATATTGCTTCATGCTAAAATAAAATTTGTAAATTTACCAATTTTAATGAAATATTCTTCATTTATGTTCTACAAGTTCAAAAAACTTTGTTGTATTACACTATCGTATAAATATCTCAAGGTAATACCAAATAAAAATATGTAATATTATATTCCCCAATCGAACATTGAGATTTGGTCAATATCTTAGTGTACGACTTAGAAATATGGACAATAGTACTTCGTTGAACACTGGTTTTTCTGGCATAACTTTTTAAATATCAAACGGACAACATTCTTTAGTACAGCATTTAAGTACTGGAAAAATGGAATACGACAGTGTCAGTAACTCAATATGGCCATTTTTGAAGATATCCCACTGTAGCATTAGAGGGACGATATGGTCTTAGTAAGATATCATTACTTTTTGAAATATTGGGGCTTTTATGAATTTCAGAAATTTTCAGATACCATAGCTACAAAATTTTATTTTCTGGGTTTCTAATTTTTATTGCGCCACCTTAAAGAGGCTTTCTGTAGACCATAGCCCAGAATAAGAGTAATATCTTTGGAAAAATAAAACTTTTTTACCGATTCATGACTAAATTATTTTTAATTTGATTCTTCGTACGATAAAAAAAATTGTACTACCCTATCCTGGCAAGTTATTTAAAAAAATTGCTTATTTATATTAGAAAGGCTATTCAGGGCTGCACGATAAAAATTCGAATTTCAAATTTGAAATTCAAATTTTGTAGCTGTGGTGCTCGAACATTCCGGAAATACATAAAAATAATGATATTGTATTAAAATCACGTCTTGATATTCTTGTGAGGTATGAGCAGGTCTATCATTAACTCAAATTGAATCTTTCAAAACTTAGATTGGTATACGTATAAGCGGTGGGTATGCTCAAAAATGTAGAAATTTTGAAACTGTGACGGGAGATTTACGAACGAATTAGAGTTCCTTGGTTTTGACAGATTTGAAAAAAATTGAGCGATTTTTGCCTTCAACATACCTACTCATAAATACACTAGCGCATAATTCTTGCAAGTAAAGATATTATGCAGGTCAAACGGAAAAGGTGTTAGGATATACCAAACTACACATTCTAGAGGGTCAGTTGTAGTAAACTAAACGTAGTAATTTCCAGAAAATTTTTTGCCCAGATTAGTTTTTTTTAAGCGTTTGAAAAATTTTGTAAATAGACCACACCCAACTGGTGACGTGGTGGTTAAACTAGTGACCTATTATATTATTTATCATCAACTTTTTTTTCTCGGTCGAATAAATTTTTGTAATAACAATACCAATATACTCGAAGAATGTAACATGTTGCCTAATCATCAAATATCAATTTAAAGTAGAATTTGATGTCACAATGGAAAGACATGATTGATGTCCTGTAATATTATCGGGGGCGTTAATTTCCTTTTTTTCTTCACTCTTCTCCTCACTCTTTTATAAAATCGGAAAATATTGATCCCACGGGAGAGAAATTCAATGTAATTACTGATGTTGTTCAACAGAAAATAATTATTTGTTGAATTTAATTTATAAAAATTATTTGTGAACATGAATTTTGTGTGACCGTGAATTATTCAAATACGATAAAACAACAAATTTCTTACCACATTGCAAGCAACACGACAAATCATAAATATTCAAATCTTTATTCTGAGTGGGTGTGAACCATTGGGAATATTGTTTTGTTGATTAATATACAAAATTCTAATAAATTTCAGGTGGAAAAATGTGATGAAAAAATTATTGTATAAACGGTTTTTGTGTTTTAAATCATTTTTTTTTTCTGTCGTGGAACATATATTTTTAAATGATTGTATAAAATATTATTATAGATATAAGGTTCTTGAGAAAAATATTTACCTTAATATAAGAAAGTTTGTAAAAGTTGCGAGAAATAGGAAAATAATATATTTAATAACTATATTTGATCAGAGACGGTTCGGTAACTAAATGTTTTTCCAATAGATGGCGGAAATGATTTCAGAATACAATAATTATATTTAAGATTAAAGAATAACATTTAAACATTTCTCTTATCCTTAAGGAGGTGTCGATATTTTGTTGAAACATGTTGTTCCAACTTATGACGAAACTGATTTCAAGCTACAGGAATTCTATTTAATATTAATTGCTTTGAAACATTTCTCTAAAGCTTAAGAAAATGTCGATATTTATCTGAATTACATGATCGGCAAAGTGGTGGAAACCCACTTTTCATATTAAATATAAATGTAATTCAGAAAACTGTTAATCGTCATATCTCTCCTAATATATGTGACCAGTCCGAGATATTACCGGGCCATGACTGAAGAAAGGTTGGGCTGTTTTTGCTATTAATAAATAATACACTTTACAAAAATACACTACTTGACATGTTGCAATCAATTTGATCATTATTAAACAAGCTTCCGAATAAAAGTGGTATTTATTGCAAAATAGTTTACTTATTAATGTAGACCGTCAGCCAACGACAGGTGAAAGGTTGTGTTTTTATTTTTACTTGCCTTTTTGAGGACCGGTCATCCTCCATGTGCCAATGAAGATAAGCAATGTTTTAACCGTGGTCCTGGTAAAGCGGAAACGGAGAATCGATTTTTTCCAAAGCACTTTTTTGAGAATTTTTGATGTTTTCTTCTCACCTGTCATTGCATAAAATGAAAGAAATGATATGATAATGCCCATATCGAAAAAAATTGGTAGGAAATTTCCATTGACCGAAAGAATGGAAATAAGGGTGTTAATTTGCAAAAGAATTTTGAAATTTTCCACGACTTTTTCTTATCTGCCAATTAACAGATAATACTAAGAAAATTGGTGAAGTCTGTATACAAAAAAACTGTATACAAAAAAAAAATCAGATTTTGTATCAGATTTTTGTATACAGTAAAACTGTATATAGAAAAAAAATCAGACTGTACGAACTCAGCGTCGTTAAGCATACATTAGCGATTTAGTTGTAGTAATTGCAGAATGTCAAATTTCTGTATCAAAATCACTAAAAGATTTTATTCAGCAACAGTCAAATTATATACACAAATAACCCCAATTGATCCTATTTAATTACTAATCGACTTTCGAACTTAATTATATTGTCAGGAAAATTCAACAAAGTTGTAAACTTATAAAGTTATAAACAAAATTTATTGGTGGAAAGTGACAAAGAAAACATTTTTATATTTTCTAATATGGATTTTCACCAAGTAAATTTTATTCATATTATTGTTAACATTACTTTTTTGAAGCACGCTATATATCGATTAAAATATTATTAAATGTATTTTGAACATTAGACACGGGCGTATCCATTGTACCGCCTACCAAATTTTTTATCGTATCTATACTAAATGAACCATTAAAAGCCAATGAATATTTAAATTTCGTCGGCAAATAACTAAAAATTAAAAATAATGCAAGAAGCGCGTTGAAATATGATGTTCATGTTTTTTTGTGTTTTTTTAGTAGGTAAACATTATTTAAATGAGTAGCAGAACATGATCTGGACAATTAAAAAAAAACAATTGTTAATTTTTAATAATTATACATCACGTGGTAACACTATACGGCATAAATTCTTTTTGTTGTTAACAGTCTTTGTAGTTGCATTTTATTTCATATTATAATGAGAACAACTCTTTTCTTCTACAAAAAAATTCTTGTTTTCATTTCGATAAGAAACATGAAAAAATTGTTTCTGGATTTCTTACAACGCGGTTTCCATACACCGGGGTATACGAATCAATTACATGTTAGGAGAATTGACTGTATTCTTGAGTCTATTCAAAAGTATTTTTGGTAGCAGCTCAAAACTATTTTTTCATAATAAAAGTATTCAGTCGATATAAATTACCGATGATAGAGAATCATCTGACATTTCATTTTTAACAACCCAATATGTATGTATTAATTTTACTATATGTAATAGATATTCTACACACACCGGCAGAATTAGCGGAACATACAAAATATTTGTAAAAATCAAACAAACCATTTACTTTCAAGAAAATATTAATTTTATTTAATTATTCACTTAAAATTACATGTTCACAAATGTAACTCATGGCAAATTTTTGGAATCGTATGTCGTCTAAGAATAATGTAAGTTAAAGATTATTTAACAAATAGAAAATGAAACACAACGTTTTAATCCCGCCTGGTTCCTCCCGTGCTCTTATCAAAGCTTCCGTTCGTTTTTCTATACTCAGTATGATGTTATCTATAGTTTCCTGGGACAGTCTTTGCCATTCTTCAATTACGGCAGCTTGAAGCTCGACCACATTGAGAAGAAACGGCACTTGAATTCGAAAGTGACAGACCTTTTAAAAAGAATTGCATCAATAATAAATAAAAACAATTCTATGGAAAGTCAATTGATTCGTTACTTCAATATTATTTTAAGTAAAAATGAAAAAAAACCGCCAACTTTGTTTAATAAATAGGTTTTTATATTTTTTTGTTATGTTCCACTAATTATGCCGGTGTGTGTATAACTGGATTGAAATACACAATACGGAGTAATGTTGCATTTATACAACATACTGCGAACGCGAGTAACATGACAAGGTCACAGTGTGTGTATTCAGAAAGAACTGTGTTCGTACCACACAAGAAAAAAACAAAACAGAAGCAAATAAACAAAATACACGTCAGTGTTATATTTTCTGTGCTTTTTGTTGAACTATATATACTGCACCAAACAAGTCTGCCCACTTTTTCGCTTACAAATTTATGTTTCCGAAGTTATTTTTATCAGCAAGACCGAAACTACACCCAAATGTTCGAAGCTCAAGGATAAGGAAGGAAATTGATAATGGTAATAGCTAAACTGAATTTAGACACACACGACTTACTATATAACTAAATCATTGTTTTAATTAAAAATCAAATATTGATTAAAAAAAATATCAAACTGAATCGGTTGGGATTCGAATCCAGGATTCCTGATAACTATAGCCAAGTGTCCTGTAACTAGGTTACCAATCCCTGTTTGAGAACCACCCCACTTTGACAACGTATCAAATTTACTGGATTTTAGACTTTTATAACTTAAATTTTTTGATCGAAGTGACCTGAAATAGTTGTAATTGAGTATTTTTAATAAGTCTTAGAATTTGTAGTCTTTGGATCAGTAGAGTTTTTGGATCAATAGCTTAAAAATTACAGATGGACGACAAATGTGCCACTTTGAAGTTGAATATTTCGCAATTGAGACTTCAAAAGGGGAAAGGTAACAACAGAAAAGGAGCGTCAACTTCATTTTAAGAGCTTTTCATAATGACTTCCAACATAACGTGGCAAGTGAAAAAAAATTTTATCCCCACTTTTCAGTCCGGAAAAATAAGGAAGTATTTTGCTTAATTTTAATTAAGACTTATAACAAATACATAGAAAATTTCATTTTTAGACACTGAAAGATGTAAAAATTACGGGGTATGACCTACAGATAGTCAGACATGACGAATTTATATCGGTTCGAAAATTAATTTTTTTCAGAACCCTAAAAATTCAATTCTGCTAACAAGACGAAAAAAATTTTAGTGAAATTGAGGCGTTAGCTTTTCCAGAGCTTTATCGATAACTTTACAATCAATTCTGATTAATTATTTACTTTTGTATACACTAATTAAAAATGTTATTTATAGAAGTTTTTCAGATCAGAATCAAATTAAAATCAAACAAGATTATAATGAAATGTTTCTCAACTGATTACACATGAAGGAATTTCAATAATTTTGTTCAAGAACTGAAGAAACGATAAAAAAAAATTTGATTGGATTTCAGTATCAATTAAATAAACAATAAATTGAAATGTTATATTTTTTTAGAAAAAATATCTCCCAATAGGAGGCAGTAAATATTGAAGGTATGGAATAGTAATAAAATTTATAGGGTGTCAATGACCCGTACATAAAATATGTAACCTCTAATTTTTCAATTTACTTTCAACCTTGCATTTACTTTTTTTTCTGTTTATTTTCTGTTTGAAAATGTTTGTAAATGAACTTGTTAGTGGCACATGAAACGAAGTTTGTTTGAATTATGAAAACATTTTGTAAAGTTTAACAAGTGAATTTTCTTTGAATTCATAATATTTGTAAACTTTTGATTTTTTGTTTACAATAACCTCTTCACTGTAGACATGGTGATATTATTAAAATTCATCATTATAATAATTCGGAAAATTTGGGTTTAAATTTTCAATATTCATAAATATTTTAATTTTGCTAATTCGATTAAATCGAAAATTTAATCAGTTTATTCCAGTTAATAATTCTAATTCTAATTTCTAAACACACAAATTTGTCCTTCCAAGAAGGATATAATTGATAAAAGAGAGGACAATTGTCGACTGGCTTACCTTTACATTAGTACAACGGTATTCTTGTGTTGATAACAACGCGTTATAGGTAAATATAAGGAATTGTTAAATAAATCTCCGGTTTTCTAACATAACTGTTTTTAGATTTACAAATAAATAATTACGTATTTGGATTAAAATTGTAAATTTCTAGTCAATAATTTTTTTCTATTTTGTTAAGAGCAAAATTTGTTTTAATTTAATAATAAAATACCCCTGTCGCAGCATCTGCATAACATAGCGAATTTCCTCCTTTTAACTTATTTTAGTTCAAAAAATAATTTTTCAAAATACTACAAGACATAATAATTAATAACAGTGAGGTTCCACGTCCGTTTTTCAGACTTTTGTCTAATACAGACGCCACCTAGAATTATTTTTATCTACAAAAACATCAGTCTACATAATTCAATTTATTTAGGAAAATAATTCAAATATCACTAACAATAAATGTCTTCAATGAGTTTAAAAAATCAAAACCATACTCTTTATTAAATTGCGTAAGATCTGCACTGACTATTAAAAGTGGTCAAGTGGGAGTAAGCTAGTAAATGCAATGACACATATGAAGAATTTATAAGTATTTTCTTGTACTACAAAATCTTAGAAATATGGGAACGCAAATGCTGTAATATTTGTTGCTGTAAAATTTTCACGTACTTTTTTTTCGTTAATTGTATTACCCATAAAACATATAAGTCTACCAAATACTTAACACATAAATATTTTTTGTATATATCAACATCTAAAAACATTTTAGTCCCTTTTTGGTAATCCTGGCTAATCTACATAAAACACTTTTTAAATTTTTTTATTGTTAAAATCGAAATGTTCTTTTAAAGAGGGTTAAAATTACCATATTTTACATTAAAATGTCGACACAATCACTCCCTAGTTAACTAGCCTTAAACTGATTATTAGAAAATTGAGAAAAAACACGTCAGTTAGATTTTTTACACAGATTTAATTTGCTATGATTAAGTTATAAAATTCAAAAGGATATTTTAAAAATATATGTATGTATGGCTTTCATTAAATAAATTTCAGTTTTCCAATATATTTTACATTCATTTTAATAGTAGAATATCCTGATAAATTAGCGAATTAAACGAAGATTTTCTTCTAAAACCAAATTTAATAACAAATTGAAGATACAAAAAAAAAAAAAAAATTTGTGGATCTCCTACCTTTCAAATACAATCTTTGTTGTATGTAAAAATTTTATAACATTTTATTAAAAAACTGTAATTAAACTGTAATTTTTTTTATACATGTGTTAAAATAGATAAATGTTTCTTTTAATTTATTTTTAACTCTTGAGAGTTGCCATTTTTATTACAACCAAATTTTTATGATAGAAATGGTACTAGAAAAGGTTATTTTCTTGGATATAATGGAAATGTAACCAACCAAAACACTATCGGTTGAAGTAGCCTCAAGTACACATGAAAATTTTTACCGCCTAACTGATAAATTAAAGAAAAATTAAGAAATTAAACTTGGGTAAAAAAATTCTTTTTGCTCATTTATGTTGTAAATTAATGCATTAAATCAGTTTTATCGAAAAATTAATATACAGTCTCATTTAAAAATCTATAAGTTTGTACCATAGCTCGAAAACCATAAGAGCTATAAAGCTCCTGACTATAGCAATTGGTTGCCCCCGTCGATATCTACAACTCTTATTTGAACAATTTTTCGATTAAATCAACGGTTTGGCTTTAATAAAAATGGCAACTCTTGAAAAACTCACACAGTATATATAAATTTTAGTGAATATCATTTTCGTATTCTATGGACCTCAAAACATATTTCTTTTATAGTCTCGGCCTCAGATTGCATTATGAGAGCGGCCATAATAGCTGAATTTCGAGTTTTCGAAATTCGCTAAAAAAATTAATTAATTACTATTTTTTATGTGGTAATTATAATCAGAAAGTCACAACAGAGAAATAATATTTTTATTTTTATAAACAAAGAAAATACGCTCTCAAGGGGATGTGACACAGGCGGACGAACCGATAGCCAGACAAGAAGATAAAATTGTTCAGCAAGTTCTAAAACGTCAAATGAGTGCGAAATTTTTTTATTTTGGAAAGAAAACAGTTTTCATATTTCGAAAGTGCTCACTAATAATAGAATAACATTACACTAAATTTATTACGCTAAATATTAACTACCTAAAAATGCACTATCTGTAATCTATTATTTGCAGTGTAGATTTCGGCAAATTTTCAGTTTTTAAAATCTTATGGTGGAAGTTCCGTGAAATTTTTATTTCACTATGTTCTGACCCAATATATTATTAATAAAACTGTGACGTGAAATATATGTAAAATATTAATAAAATATTTCAGCCTGAATTTTGATAACTAAGTATGTATTTCAAAAATGATTTTTCACCAAGCATCACCGGCTGACGTCAAATGTTGGATCTTTAAGTAAAATTATAGATAGGATGATTCATTATTATAAATCCTCTTCTGATATTTATTATCTAATATCTTCAAATATAGTTTGTAAATCCAGGTTTGGGTTAGTTATTATTTTTCACAATTAAAACACCCTATTAATTACATTAGTTTATTAAAATATGATTTAATTACGCATGCTTTACATTATTATGCATTAAGACAAATAAGAAAAATAAAAATTCCAATTAATTAATCGATATTATTTAATATAATTTGACATGTAATGTAATTATTAATAATAATTAAGTAAAATAAATAAATTAATACTAACATTTGTTACGTTACATATGTATGTAGGTACATTTGAACTGACAATAATATGTCGTAAAATTATTGAAACTGATTTTAAATTTTTTCCCATTCTTATTCTATTTATGGCCAAATTATTAATTAAAAATTCTTTAGGCAATATAGAACAATCTATGGTTATAATCAGGAGATTTAAAGCTATTGTAGTTTTCAAGATAATTATGCTGCAAAATTATAATTTTTCGTAGAACAACATTTAAAGAACACTGTTTTGCTAATATTTTTAGAAAATAATTAGAAAAATTTTTATCTGTTTTCGAAGATGAAAATCGATCAAGTGTAACCGTACTTGCATGAATAGTACTCCTTGCAATAAGTTGCTCTTAAACGTTGAATTAACAGAATTTTTTTATAATTGAATTGATTGCGCTAGAGTTTTTCTTCTTATTCTCAATGTTTACGACTTTTTTCAGATTTTTTTGAGTGACAATTTCGGTGACAAAGCTAACGACCAGAAATTTCTTAATAACTCCTCAAAAAAAGTGAGAAATTCATGGTAAGTATATATTGTTGATCTAGGCGTACCCGCGCCGTTGTTCGTAATACGTATTTTTATAAACTCAATGAGAAATATATAAGTGTAATAATTATATAGGACTTGCATAGAACAATAATTTTTGCGTAATGCATGCACATGGTCAAAATTGCTTTTTATTTTCCCGTGGGAATGAAACATTTTTCCGGAGTTAAGAGTATTCTAAGTGTTTATGCAAGTATTAATCTATCACCACACCGAATATCATCAAAATCCGTTCAATAGTTTTTGCGTAATGTGTCCACATGCTCAAAATAGTTTTTTTCTATTTTCCCGTGGGAATGAGACATTTTCCCTGAGTAAAGAATACCTTGGATATTGACTCAGGCAATAACTTATCATCATACCAAATTTCATCAAAATCCGTTCAACAGTTTTTGCGTAATGCATGCACATGCTCAAAATGGTTTTTCTATTTTCCCGTGAGAACGAGACATTTTCCCGCAGTAAGAAGTATCTTAGATGTTGACCCAGGTAATAAATTATCATCACACTAAATTTCATTAAAATCCGTCCAATAGTTTTTACGTGATGCGTGAACAGATAGACAGACAGACAAAAATTTTAAAAATCGCTTTTTTGATATCTATGTACATCGATAACTATTTACAGTATCAGTACAATTTTTAAGAAATATTCCATGTACAGAAATGGTCTCGTTACAGTTTTATTATATGTATAGATTTGCGCTTCAATAGCTTTTCTCTGACACTTTTACACGATGAACTATTCTTCGTTTCCCACGTTACCCTCTGAAAGCAACTTCCATAACTAAAATTCATTTTCGCGGTTATAATGCCCCACTCAATCTTTGTACTAATTTCAAATTTTTATATTAAATAGATTTATTCTGTTTTTCCAGTTTTGGTACGGAACACGAAAATTTTTAAAATAAACTTTATTTAATTAGATAATATAACGAAATTCATTTAGTAAAAATAAATTTAGACCCCAAGCTGCTCTAGTGGTTAGCAACTCCGCTCTTGACTGATAAGATCGTGAGTTCGGAACCGACCGGGGGAATATATCATCATCATCAAACTACCATACCGCACCAATTATTTATAGCACATCAACACCAAAAGCAATAGTACAACATATACCAAACGATGCATATCACGTTAGTTGTGGCGCATCTAAGCAATAAAAAAAAACAAATTAATTAAAAAAAAATAATCTCGTAAATTTATAATATTTTCCATAGGTATCTCTCAATATTACGAATAAAATCAACGGAAATTCTTAGCTTATTCATCCTGTTTGTTAAAAATTAACCTACTATGTACATTGAAAAATCGTAGGAGGTAAATGTGTTAAGCTGCTGGTGATCAAGCAAACGCAAGTACTTGGATGTACGGTAAAAATTACATTACCGATAAATACAATGAATCGTGCAAAATTTTTATTACTTTACTTACATTTAATTATAAGTTACAATAAACGATTGTCTACGTAGGTGGGCTTCTGTTTACATTTTTATTTTTATATTAAACATTATAAATTATATAATTTCATAAAAATTTTATTGAAAATGCTCAAGTATAGGTTAGTATTATGAAATTATGACGTGAATCAGCTGTTCATTGTCGGCCATCATTTTTTTTTTTTTTGAACGTACGTTATGATTGGTAGTTGAATTTTTAAACAAACGAATTCTGTATTCTTTTAAAAAAAGAAATAGTTATTTTTAAATTATTCTCAGAAAAACCAAGTAGGTATAAAATCAGTAAA
The DNA here is from genome assembly GCA_035578155.1 of Brachynemurus nebulosus. Lineage (NCBI taxonomy): Eukaryota > Metazoa > Arthropoda > Insecta > Neuroptera > Myrmeleontidae > Brachynemurus > Brachynemurus nebulosus. Next base: position 16,277,047 of record JAPWDM010000005.1, read on the forward strand.
CGATTTTTTTTCTACTTAAAAATTATTGCATCGACTAACAAAAGTAAGTTGTTCTTATTCAAATGTCCGTATATGTCAATCTGATCTGACAATATACGTTTATCGATTTTATACAATTGATTTGTTTTGTGCTGTTGATCCCACCTTGTTGTTCAAATCGTTATTTTTTTACGTTTGTGCGTATACGATCATGGAAAAAACAAGAATATCGTTAAAATCTTACTGATAGATACGCATTGTTTTAGCGAATTTCTAAATGGAAAATTTAGTAATTACAACCACTGTCATGGTAAGACTTGAAACTGGGACTGCAATAGAAATTTGTTTTGAGGCTGCTAAAAAACGGACAGTGATATTCATTAAATTTATATATGGGTATGTATAGATGTGTCCGTGCGATAACTCTCGAACGGAACAACCTATTGTTACGAAATTTTGTGAAAACGTTGTAAGTTCTAAACGCTTAAAAGAGTTCTTCAGTCAGAGACGTTCGATGCCCAGAACATAGTTTTCTCGTAAAAAAATTGTCGAAAACGAGAAAAAAAATTACATATGGTAGGTTTTGAACCATTATTCTACGTAAATTAATTTTCAAAAAAAATAAAAGATAAAAAGTAGATTTTAGATAGCTTACATTTTGTTTTTACTAGTTTATACAGGGTATAAAAGAAATAAGTCTTATATAAACAGAGCAGAGAAGTCTCATTGTGTTAATTAAATTTTGCTATTAAATAGGTATGTAGGTACTGATAAAACTTTACTTCAAAGATTTTTGTTTGTCAAAAACTTGTTAAAGCGTCTTAACAAGAAATAAAAGACAGAAAAGCTTGCATTTATAATGCTATAATTAAGAGCATTACTACGTATGAAAGTGAAGTATCACAAATGACAGAAAAGGCCAAAAATGGATTCTTGAAGACATTTTGCCGATTTTTTGGCAAAAATTTGTCAAAATTGTATTTTTTCGAAATTTTTTACACCATGGCAAAGAGTGGAAAAAACCATAATACAGTCGACTCTCGTTAATTCGAAACTCGAGGAACTCTAAAAATATTACGAATTATAGAAAGGTTCGAATTATCGCAGGTAACAATTTTAATTTTTTAAGCATTTGCGATGAATGAACTTGAACTTGTCTCAAAATGTACTTACAATCTTTCTGTCTCTTTCTCTCTGCAACTTTGAATTGTCGAGAGTTTGACGTCAATGAGTTCGAATTGACGCGTCGTTTTGTTATGTAGCAATGATTTTTTTGTTCGAATTACCAAGTGTATAAAATGTATTGTTTTAGTTCGAAATATAAAGAGATTTTGTAGAGAACTCGTGATACCTTTGAATTATAGAGTTTCGAATTATCGCAGGTTTCAATTAACGAGAATCTACTGTATATTTTTTTGAACCCTTAGCCCTATGTAAGTGAGTTTTGGAGAAAAAAATAATTTTTTTTCAAAAATTCGCTACGTTTTGCGGGATGCTGCGACAGGAGTATTTTTTTTCCATACTCAATACATATTTTCAAATGTACGTGACTTTTATTGTGATTATCTGGTAAATTGTAAATATTTAGAAACCTTATAAGAAGAAAATGGAAAAATATAAATAACAATAACATGTTTATTGTTTTTGTTATGGGAAAACAAAACATGCGATTGAAAATTCCAAAATATTATTATTAAAAAGTTTTATACTCCTGCTAAGTATAAATGCAGTTCTAGGAACGTTCCTTTTACAGCTTCTCTGACACATTTGTTTCCGAAAATTAATACTACCGTCAAATTAAATAGTACATTATATTTTTTTTAATATATGAATAATTTACCATTACAGAAAACAGACGAAAACGATTCGGAAGTAGAATTTATTACTATTGTAAGTATATGCAAATATTTTATTTATGCAAAAAATAATATGTGTGTAATGTTTTGCAACGCCTACGAAATTGTTAGAAATATTTTACAATAAATTTTGTAGTGTCTCTGTCCGTAACGACGTTCCCTATTGGATTGTTTATGGCTACTTTATCGTGAACGTAAATATTGGCGTACATATACAAAAATGTAACAATTGGATTTTAACATTTTAGAGTTAAATCAGTTCAAAATTGTTTTCAATTGAAATGAAATTTTGTAAATTACATTCCGGAAATATAGTTAATGGAAATCATTTCGTTCTCAAAGGAGAAAAATTTATTTCCAGGTAATTTATGATCGCTCCCCAAAAAGTATTTATATATTATTAAAACAGAGGTTCTTCTAGCTACAGTATCAACTTACAAGTAAAGGTCCCGAGGCCGGACCTATTGATTTTGATAAAACTTAAATATGTTGTAGAACACTAAAAAATAAGGGACACGTATTTTTTTTTATCTGCGGAAAACCGGTTTGAAGGGGTGAAATCGCCCTTCAAAAATTGGAGCAAAAATTTAATTTTTCAAATATCTCGAAAACAGTAAGAGATAGAGCAAAAGTTTAAATTGGCAATATTACTCTTTTTTAAAGAGTTATCTATTGATATGCAATTTGTTCAAATTACATCAACAAGGGTGGTTGGCGGTTAAAATTTGGGGGTTAATTTTGCAAAAAAGGGGTGAAAAATAAACAATATAAAAATTTTGTTTACAGATTTGAAATCAACGTCAAAAAATCTAATTGACCGGTTTTTTCTCAATGTCCCAATATTAAGTCTAGGGATAGTTAACTAGGGGGTGACTGTGTCGAATAGTCGTACTATTTGGGTAGTTCAAAAAGTTCTTCTCTATGGAAAATAGTTTAAGACAATTAGAATAACGTAGAAATGAAATTCTCGAATTCAAAATTCAGTTTGAGCAACATTGGAGAGGGGGTGAGTCACCCTCTTAAATTACATACTAGTTTACATATACTAATTTTTGCTATTAATATACTGACAGTGGGTAATATTGTCACAAAGTTTAAAAAAACTATGATGAATTTTTGATAATGTATTAAGAAAAATTATTTTAATAATATATGTATATTATATACGAGTATTATTAAACATATTTTATTGAAATGAAAAATATTACTTTTTTAAAATTCATTGTTTTATTTTTATTTTCAAAAATATGACAACTTCATAAAACGACATAATTATTCTGTTACATTTTGAAGTTTTAAAGCATATAAGATTTCCAATAGTAAATGCTAATTGCTGTCCAAGAAAAATTCAAATTAAAATATTCTACAAACCACTGTAGAAATAAAATTCGTTGCGATAAAAGCACATGAGTTTAAAAATGTGTTGGTGTAAGAAGTTTTCCTTTTTAAGAATTTATTATTTATTATCTTTCATAATTAATTAAAAATAAAAATTTTTTAGATTAAATTTTACTGTAATAATAACCACAATCTGTTAAATTTTTAATATTATAATGCAATAAAACCTATATGTGCGTCAAATTTAAAATAACGAACTCACATGGAGCAAATTTAAAATGGTACGCATGCGCAATTTTATTTTAACTTTTTAATTAATTATGCTTTATCAGGCGACCCTACGAACATTTTATTGTTATATTTAGACAGTAAAACGATCTTTCTATTGTTACCAAAAAAAATTACATTTACGATTGCTTCCGGCTAACTTCAGTACAAAATTTTGATTGTTAATTACAAATGAACTGAAGGGCTACAAACGAAAATAAATATACTACAAACATCTACAAACGGCCTACAGTCGATTGAAATTATTAAATTTTGACTGCAAAAAAACTTCCGGTCAGCGTCATGATGCCCAATTTATGGGATGCTTCATTGAAGCATCTGGCGTGGTGTAACATGTGGAACATAATGTACGGTTTATTTTTCAGTAAACAGGACTATATTCATTGCAAGACATAATTTGTGTACAACGTATTTGAAAATAAAACCAATATCATTTCTTTTTCCAAAATTTTGCAGTTATCTTAAAAAAAGTTAAATTTTATTATTAAAATTGTAAGAATTGTTACTACTGATACCACAGTTACTGCACTGATTGCAATATGACAAAGTAACAATTGGTCGGTCCTGTGAAGTTGGCACACCGAATGTGAGATCTTTAAATTTTTTTTAGAGTTCTGGCATCCTTAAGAATAGTTCTAGAGTTCCCTATACATATTTTAAATAGTTCTGATGATTTAGTACCAAAAAATCAACTTTAAAAATTAGGTGTGCCAACTTCACGCAGCGCACCGAGTCGTAAAAATTAATTATTTTTTTAGAGTTCTGGCATCCTTATAAATAGTTCTAGAGTTCCCTATACATATTTCAAATAGTTCCGATGATTTAGTACCAAAAAATCAACTTTAAAATTAGGTGTGCCAACTTCACGCAGCGAACCGAATCGTAAAAATCAATTATTTTTTTAGAGTTCTGGCATCCTTAGAAATAGTTCTAGAGTTCCTTATACATATTTTAAATAGTTCCGATGATTAAGTACCAAAAAATTAATTTCAAAAATTAGATGTGCCAACTTCACGCAGTGCACCGAATCGTAAAAATCAATTTTTATTTTAGAGTTCTAGCATCCTTATGAATAGTTCTAGAGTTCCCTATACGTATTTTAAATAGTTCCGATGATTTAGTACCCAAAAATCAAATTCAAAAATTAGGTGTGCCAACTTCACGCAGCGCACCGAATCGTAAAAATCAAATATTTTTTTAGAGTTCTAGCATCCTTATGAATATTTCTAGAGTTCCTTATACATATTTTAAATAGTTCCGATAATTAAGTACCAAAAAATTAATTTCAAAAATTAGATGTGTCAACTTCACGCAGTGCACCGAATCGTAAAAATCAATTATTATTTTAGAGTTCTAGCATCCTTATGAATAGTTCTAGAGTTCCCTATACATATTTTAAATAGTTTCGATGATTAAGTACCAAAAAATTAACTTCCGCTAGCTAATATAGTTATTAGCTAGTAATAGTATGTTAGTATAGCTTAATAATAATTCTAGAGTTCTCTACCAAAAATATCAATAGTTCTGATAATTAGGAGTATAAAATCGGTTTTTGAAAATCGAATATGTGACAATGAAATTTTATGTGAAGTTTTTTTACAAGTTCTGGTTGGTCTAATGAGAGTTCTGAATGATGCTCCCAGAGTTCTATAGAAAGACGCTGTGACGCTTGAGTATAAAATAATTAATTTGAAAGTTAACTATATTTTTAACAGTCAAAATTTAACGGTTCTGAGAAGTTGGCACACCGAATGTCAGAATTTTCAAATTTTTTTTAGAGTTGTGGCATCCTTATAATTAGTTCTAGAGTTCCCTACATATATCTTAAATAGTTCCGATGATTAATGCCGGAAAAATTCATTTTTTACCAAAAGCTTCTAACATACAAATATTGATTTTTGTACTGGTAGTTCACATAATTCTGAGTAGACAATTGGTTTTTGAAATTCTGATATTAATTTTTTATGTGGAAATCCTTTTTTACAGGTTTTGGTTAATTTAGTATGAGTTCTAAATAGCGCTTCAAAAGTTCTGCAGAAAAGTAATGTGACTTTTTCCTGTAAGATAATTATTTTTTAAAATAACGCATTTTAAATAAATAAATGTTCTTTGAATAAAAATTGTTTTTTGAATAAAAATTATTTTTTGAGTTCTGGCCAATTCTGTATAAAACTCCAAGAATTCTATAAAAAAGCATTAGAACTTTTTTTTTTTAATTTAGTTATATCTTAAAGTCAATTTTAACAAAAATCTAAATATAGTGAATTTTGTTGTTTTTTAAGATTCTTAGGATTAATTTGGTTGTTTGGAGAGATATTTAAAATTTGAAAATGACCTAAATAAATACTAATACATTATAATAATTTATAAACTTTAGTTATAAATCAGTGACAATATATGGGTCGACCCAATATATGTCACAAATATTTATGACAGGATATCTTCTGTGTGTATAGTAAATTTTTTTTAAGAAATTGTTTTATTTTAACCTATTGTAATATTTTCTTTTTTTACAAAAAAACATATGTAACCTAAACTATGAATGTATTTTTGTTTGTAGTCTAATACTGATAAACAATAAATTGCTTGATATATGACAGTGGTTCACTATGGGGTAGCCTAATGTTTTTTAAGCCTTTTTTTACTCTTTTATTTTTTAAATATGAATCTATGAAACTCCGTAATTAACTGGTATGTAGTCCAGAAGCGTAGGATTTTAATTTTTTTTAAATATGTGTACCTACCTATAATTTATATATTAATTTTATGTAGATAAAAAACTATCATAATGAATATTTCTAAGACAATATTTTATTGAGTGCTGAGAAATAAGCTCCGATTTCGTATCTTGTATTACCTATGTATATCCTTTTATCGCTAACAAAATGAGCGCAATTAATCAGTTTGTACGATTCGAAAAATCATTGTTTACAAATCTTGGAATGTATGAGAAATATAGGGGAAAGTGGGGTAAGATGGCGATACTAAGGAAAAACTCAATTTTATCATAACACTTGTTTATTAAAAACAACGAAATTATAAATTTAAATAAATTAATATATTCTCTTTCAATTAGGAAAACTTTTAAAACCGAAAAACAAACCAGTTCGTAAATAACATAAGAAATTTGATGAATTGCATTTTCATCATCTTACCCACTATAGCGGGTAAGATGACATATTTAGTGGGGTAAGATGACTACAAACATAAATTGCATTTAAATTCTTCGACTCCCCCATAATTCGTACAATTTTCATGCTACCATGAAAATTTTTCATTGGAACAAGACGCACACTGTATCCAGTTTTTGATAGGAGGATCTTCATACAATTCTAGACAACCCGGGCAATAATAGGTTTTATTACTTGCAATACTCTTGGATTTTGCTGATTTTACTCCTAATTTCTTTTTTTTACATTTTTATTTTTTTAGATTTTCTTTTTCAGCAATTTCCTTTTGTCGTTTTTCTAAAGTTTCTTTAACTGGAGTGTTAGAAATTATACAGGATGACATCTTCCTACGAGTTGTATTAGAACGACACGAAGGCAGTGGCCGAATGCTAAAAACGGTTACACCAGAACAGCTAGGTTGGTCTTGAGTGTCAGGGGTTATTTATATCTCACCGTGAGTTTGAGCAGAAGTAGCTGACTGAATCCTACTTGCAATATTTATTAAAGGTTGGTCACTGTCAGAATCACTGGAAGAAATATCTCTATTTTGTACTAAATCTACAGATGCTGCTACTTTGTTAAAGCCTCGCAATCTGGCAACTGAAGTTGCTTCAGGAGTTCTAAGACTAAGGTTATTTTCTTCATTAAAAGATGCAAACCGGTCTTTCCCAGAAATCTTTTTCTCTTTATTGAACCTGTGCTCTATGCCATTTGTCTCAGCAGACTGGAGAGCCAATTTCCGAACTTGTATAGCTGTAAGCCCAAGACCCCTAGCATTACATTCTGTAATGTAATTTACAAAATCCTTAGTTTGTTCGGGTGTAAGCGTTTTCCAGAAATCTACCAGCATGTACTGCCAACTGAATACTTTGGAAATGTTTTTTCAAAAAACGCCTTAGTGTAGGTTCCGGAATGTTAAAGTTTCGCTGCGGCATTGCACACTGCATCTCCTTCTTCAACAGCTCGAATTGCAGCTTTAAGTGCTTCATCCGACAATAGGCGACGTTTACTTTTCCGTACATACTTCCCCGCCATTCTATATTGCGCAAAAAATGAATTTAGAAGTTAGGAAATTAAATTGTCATTTGGCTGGGGTAAGTTGACGAATCGTCATGATACCCGCCAATTATGATCGTCATCTTACCTCCGTCATCAAAATTAGTTGTCTTAAGATTATAACAATACATCAAATTGTAATAATTAAAATTCTAATTGGGGTCATTAATATAAATGATAATTAATAAAAAAATTCTATTAAAACTAATTAAATACCTGATAATATACACTATTTCACTAAATTCCTTTTCAAAAATATTATAACACCGTTGTCAAATGAATTTGTTCACATACAATTGCATATAAAGTTCAACGAAATTATCAACTGAGCATAAGATACAGAAATTTTAGTATTACATACTATTATTAGATGGCACTGTAAGAATGAAACTTCTAATGTTGTTCACTATTCAAAAACCAAGCATTTCGCCATCTTACCCGACTCGTCATCTTACCCGTCTCTCCCTTAGTAAGATTTGAAATGAAAACACTATTTCCCAGAAAAAATTTGATTATTGGATACTTGCTATTCGTCAGCTCTGGTTACGCCAAAACATTTTGTCAATGTTTTGTATTCTTAATGGCCACCCGCTCCTGAACTAATAAATACTTTTAACGATGTCCAGTAATTTGTTCAATTTAAAAAAAATGAGGTGATGGAAGTGGACCAAAATTGCATTTTTCCCTATATATATATATGTACATGCATAGAAGATTCTAATAGTATTTTTCTATAACGTTTTTCTATTTGCATTTCAAGTTTTTGTTAACAATTTATCGTATTTTGTTCTTTTTCTGTTTTTCTTTAATTGTTGTTTTTTTTTTTAAAACTTATTTAGTGTGTAAAGTTTTGGGTGATATTTTTGAAAAATAAAAGTTCGGTCATCAAAATCGACGTAAGTACAATTTTTTGTTTTTTTTTTTTTTTTTTTTTTTTTTTTTTTTTAAAACAGTGGTTATTATTTTATTAGTAGAGGAGTCCACCCTCTTATGCAATTAATTGCATAAATATATGTGGAGTTTATTTTCAAAAAGCAATTTCTAAGAAAAAACTGATTTTCAGATTAATATATAATAAAGTAAAGTTATATATATATATAATATAGTAAAGTTTATTTAGAAAGCCATTATTCTAAACGGAAATCTTTTTCTAAAACTGACTACAAAGTACCTAAAACAGGCATCAAATTTTATTTTCAAAAATAAATATCTAAATAAAAATGGCTTCCCAATAAAAATTTTTCCCAATAGAAATTCAACCCAATTCAATAATATTACGCCCCTCCTATATATGTTTCTTACCCATAAATTCTCATCATTTATTTTGTCATTCTACTCTGAGGATGGCCGAAAGGGCTGAGAACGCGTTCAGTAAAAATGATTTTAATTTCGTGAAATAGACAAAGTAATTTGAACTTTAAATATTTTCAATAAAGTAAATATTTTACTTAGTAAAAAAATCACGTTTATTTTTTAATTGTGACAATTGTTTCAAGCTTAAAAGCCCATTTTCAAACAAAGTAAAATGACTTTATTTATATGAAGGTAGAAAAAATTTTTAAAATTTAATTTTCACAAACAATTTTTAGAAATCCCTAACAAAAAAGAAAAAAAAAATTACGAAAATCAAGTTGAAGATGAAAAAAAACGGCAGAATGTGACTGCATTGGGGAAGAGTGTGGGATTAAAATTTGACGTAATACTAATTGGGTGGTAAAAATATGGAATATTATTTATTATTAAAAGCTTTTATTTAATTTGCTATGTTAGTATGTTGGTTTAGATCAAATCTAGGAATCAAAATTTAGACAGGTTCTAATTGAGCTAGAGGTTTCAAATTTTGCATACGTATTTAACCTTGATGACAATGCAATATTGTATAATTAGTTTTTCCCTAATTCGTCCCAAGCCAAAATTGTTGATTTTTAGTCCTATGCAACTTTTTGACATTTCGAATTATCAAATATTGTCCATTGATTTTACATTGCAATTTTTTGTTTCCGTAGTTATGTCTGATTAGGGTAAATTAACCGATTAAAATATATGTAAAAAAATTACTCCTTTAATTTTTTTTAAATTAATTGTAATCAGACTAAAAAGTAGAAAATAAAATAAAGCAAAAAAATGTTTTTTAAGAAAAAGTTTTTATTTAAAAATGGGCTAAAAATAAAAAAAAATAAAATAACTTTTGAGTGAAGTTTGAAGCAATATGCAACATAATTTATAAAAGCTTGAGGCGTTTAATTAAATTTGGTAACTACTGAAAAGTAAAAATATAGTAACTTTAATTAAAAAGTGCGATTTTTCCGGCATTAATCATCGGAACTATTTAAAATATGTATAAGGAACTCTAGAAATATTCATAAGGATGTCAGAACTCTAAAAAAATATTTGATTTTTACGATTCGGTGTGCTGCGTGAAGTTGGCACACTTAATTTTTTAAGTTGATTTTTTTGACATTTGAAAGTTTTGACATTCAGTGTGCCAACTCCACAGAACCGTTAACTTTTGAAAGTTAAAAATAGTGTAGTTCAAAGTAATTATTTTATACGCAAGCGTCACAGCGTTTTTCTGTAGAACTCTTGGAGCATCATTCAGAACTCTCACCAGACCAATCAGAACATAAAAAATGTTATATCAAATTTCATTTTAACGCACATTTAAGTTTATTTTTTGGTACTTAATCATCGGAATTATTTGAAATATGTGTAGGGAACTCTAGAACTATTCATAAGGATGCTAGAACTCTAAAATAATAATTAATTTTTACGATTCGGTGCACTGCGTGAAGTTGGCACATCTAATTTTTGAAATTAATTTTTTGGTACTTAATCATCGGAACTATTTAAAATATGTATAGGGAACTCTAGAACTATTTATAAGGATGCCAGAACTCTAAAAAAATAATTGAATTTTACGATTCGGTGCGCTGCGTGAAGTTGGCACACCTAATTTTTGAATTTGATTTTTGGGTACTAAATCATCGGAACTATTTAAAATATGTATAGGGAACTCTAGAACTATTCATAAGGATGCTAGAACTCTAAAATAAAAATTGATTTTTACGATTCGGTGCACTGCGTGAAGTTGGCACATCTAATTTTTGAAATTAATTTTTTGGTACTTAATCATCGGAACTATTTAAAATATGTATAAGGTACTCTAGAACTATTTATAAGGATGCCAGAACTCTAAAAAAATAATTGATTTTTACGATTCGGTGCGCTGCGTGAAGTTGGCACACCTAATTTTAAAGTTGATTTTTTGGTACTAAATCATCGGAACTATTTGAAATATGTATAGGGAACTCTAGAACTATTTATAAGGATGCCAGAACTCTAAAAAAATAATTAATTTTTACGACTCGGTGCGCTGCGTGAAGTTGGCACACCTAATTTTTAAAGTTGTTTTTTTGGTACTAAATCATCAGAACTATTTAAAATATGTATAGGGAACTCTAGAACTATTCTTAAGGATGCCAGAACTCTAAAAAAAATTTAAAGTTCTCACATTCGGTGTGCCAACTTCACAGGACCCAATTGGTCGTATTTTGAACGTATCTTGAGGTTTTATTTATTCATTGATACACTCAATTAATTTCAGGCGAGTTGAAGTTTTTGAAGTAGATATTTAAATTATTATTCGAATAATTAATAAGAACATTTGAACACAAACTGAAGATCTAAAATTAAAGTGGCCGCAATTTTGAATATAAAATAAACTACTTTTATACATTGAGGTGATTTGACTCGTATTGATAGTTTGGATTAATAATGTTTTTTAAACAACTAATAGTAAACATACATAAAAACATCGACCCGAAGAACGACGGAGGAGTCATAAACAGCTAAAGTTAATCTCCTATGTTCGGTTTTAACTATGAGGATGATTTTTTTTTTATATCTCTATAAGGAAGGACAAATAAATAGATACAGAAGAAAATAATAATATCCATTTAGGTGGGGCTTATCCGTTGCTGTACATATACTGTTATATCGTTTGTGGATTACATACATTTATACAACATGTATCGTATAATGCCCTTACGTGTTATGGTCACAAGGGCGTTAATTCGATACGTTTGTTATAGATTTCTTTTTTTTATTATGTAAAAAAATAATAATAGCCGATGCTACTAAACTTATATAAAAAGCAGATGAGATCTGAACTTTCGTTTTGTCTTCTTGATTTGTTGGTAACGCGATAATTGCGATTTTCGGGGAGATTTCATTTTTTTATTTTTCGTTTTAGTGTTTTGTTTTGGTGTTTAGCAATTTTATTTTATTTTTTTGTTTTGTTTTAAGGAAATAAAAAAGGAACGTAAACCATGATTTTTTATCATGTAAGTAAAATGTTAAAATATTTTAATACCTATTAAATTTTTCAAATTTTTTTAAAATTTTATTTTTATTAGAGCTATTGCTTTTTACATTTGTAGAACGTTTCAGATATTTCCGAAAGGATTTAATTTAAAACCGCTTCATAAATTTATTTTAAGCAGACATAACGCAATTTTTTTTTAAAATTTTATTTTTGCAGGTATTAATGATACTATTAATATCATACACAAGTGCATACCCAGCAAATTTCTTTCTACACCCATTAAGACTGACGGCCTTACAACTTCCAATTCAAACTCAATATCATGCTCAAGACGAATTGGGCCAATACAGTTATGGCTACAACACTCCTTATATTTCAAAAAATGAAATAAGAACAGCCGATGGAACGACACGAGGTGATTATGCGTATTTGGATCCAAACGGTCTACTCCAAAATGTGCATTACACAGCAGATTCCTCAAATGGTTTCCGTGTGGCCGCCTCCAATTTACCACAACCACCTGTAGTCAATTTAATGCCACCAGCGCCAGTGAAAGATACACCGGAAGTGGAAAAAGCGAAAATGGATCACTTGAAGGCCGTTGAACAAAAACTGCAGGAGATAAATACAGTCCCGCCACAAAATTTGGTAGCACCTACGCCAACTGTCCCAATATTTACTTCGTTGGCCTTACAGCCCTCGTTGCGAATCGCACCCATTATTTACCCGACTATTGCATACAACTCGTTGATATTACCCTCAGCTAGTACCCAATATCATGCCCAAGATGAATCTGGTCGGTATAGTTATGGATATTCAAATCAAATTAGTTCGAAAGCCGAGGCTAGAGCATTGGATGGAGTTACACGTGGCCGTTATGCTTATGTGGATCCACGTGGGTTAGTCCAAACAGTAAAATATGTTGCAGATGAACAAAATGGTTTCCGAGTTGCTGCTAGCAATTTACCAGTTGCGCCAACTGCCAAATATCAAATGAAAACGCCAACAGACACTTCTGAAATTCAAGCGGCAAAAGCCAACTTAGAGCAAGTCCATCAGGAGGCTAAACAAAGGCTTGAATCATCAGATTCATAATTTTCTTTTATAGTTTCTAAGTGCAATAAGTGTATTTTTTAGTTAAATAAAAGATAATATTTGTAAACTTTAGTTTTATTATTTTTATTTTTATTTCCCGCTTTTTTTAGAGAAGAAATAAGTTTTTGTCCTTATCCTACGATTTTATTCTTGCTTAATTCTTTAATAAAAAAAATTATGATGGTTCCTGAAAAAAAGCTCAAGTAAGAAAATAAAACTCGGAAAATCATTGCAAAACAAATATGCTTTTCTTTTTTTATTTATGTATAAAAAATTTTTTTGGACTATTTTTACAAAATATTTGTAAAAAAAAAATATAAAATAACATAAAATAAAATTAAATAGCTATCTACAATAACACTTGTCGTTGCAATTGTATCACATTGTCTGATTAGTAAGTGTTGCAATTAACAGTTCGGTAACTGTTAATGATAGCGCCCTAGCAAAATTGTTTATAGACGGTGGGTCAATTGCAACCACGAATGCACAACCATGTTACGTTTATTGACTGTTTATGCGGCATTGAGGTGCGCAATTTTAGCCGCTATATGAGCGTTAATGTGTGCAGCTTTAGCAGCAGCTACTTCAGGTGTGTCTAATGGGACGCCATGAGCGACTGCGGCATAACCTGGATAAACACTGTATGCAAGAGCTGGAGCGTATACATCACCAGCAAGGTTGCGGGCAGTAGCTTCAGCATGAGCGGCGAAATGAGCCGATTTGGCGGCAACAACTTCTGGTGTTTCTAATGGTTGTCCATCGGGTCCAATAGCGGGGTAAGTATGAGCAGCTGGAACAACTACTCCGGCAGCATAAGCGGCTGGTACAACAACGCCAGCACTACGAGCGGCGGCTTCGGCATGGGCGGCGGCGTGAGCGGCACGGGCGGCAACATTAGCTGCTGGTTCCAATGGTACACCGTTTGGTCCGATGACTGGGACATGGTAAGCACCGGCATAGTAAGCACCAGCGTGATAAGCACCAACAACTCCACGTTTTCTACGGCCAAGAACAGCTAAGTCTCCATTTCGGATTTTGGCTTCAATATGCGCGGCAGCATGAGCGGCACGAGCGGCAACATTTTCAGCTGGTTCGGCTGGCACGCCAGTGGCTCCAACAACATGCTGAGCACCTAAGACGAGGCCGTGATGGGCGGCGTATGCGAGAGGAGCTACAGCTGATACTACTCCCGCATCACGGGCGGCGGCTTCAACGTGAGCGGCGGCGTGTTGAGCACGAGCGGCAACGTTTGCGGCAGGTTCCAATGGAACACCGTTTGGTCCAATTACTGGGATGTGTTGAACACCAGCATAGTGTACACCGACAACGGGAGCGGCAGCAGCATAGGTTACGGCATCAGCGGCAGCACTACGAGCAGCAGCTTCCACGTGTGCGGCGGCATGTTGGGCACGAGCAGCAACATTTTCAGCGGGTTCCAATGGGACACCATTTGGTCCAATTACTGGAATATGTTGAGGTCCAGCATAAGTTACACCGACAACTGGAGCGTGAGCTACTACTGAAGCTCCGGCTGTACGAGCAAGAGCTTGCGCATGAGCAGCTGCATGGGCGGCACGAGCAGCCACATTTTCTGCTGGTTCCAATGGCACTCCAGCTGATCCAAGAACAACACTGTGTGGAGCGGCATGGAGGAATCCAGCCGAAGCCACCGCCAACATACATGATATCGCTACCTAAAATTAAAAATCAGACCGTTAGTTTTCGATGATCTTACAGTTTTCGCACAAGTTCCCCAGATACATACCAAGATTTTCATTTTGCTGATAAATTGCTTTACCTCCTGTTAATCTAGGACTGTAGAGCGACTATACCAGAAAAGTATGTTGATGATGCTTTTATAGTGCGTTTATGTTTTAATTTGGGCGGGGCAAGGTCCCTTTCTCTTCGCTCAATTTACGCTTCGGGCCAAACATCATGCCAACCCTGACCATCATTATGTCGTTGGTTATCATTTAATTTACACTGTATTGTTTTTTTTTTCACATAAGTTAATCGATGAGTTCGGCAAAAATTCAATTTCCTAGATGATTATTACCATATCAGATGACAAGGTTGACATTCTTTTACAATCGATGCATATTTGATTAGTTTACCATTAATTTTATTGACAGTATAAGTACGGCTTGAAGCGTCCGTTGTCAGTTGAAAAAATTACTCGCATTTGTTAACATCTAATCGTCTCAGTAAGGAAGAGATTAACTAAAGTATTTGTTTCTGATACTTTGATAGTTTAATTTTTAAATTATCGTAAAGTACCTATTCGTATAAAATTTTTAAATTTTGAAAGAATAAAATTTTAAATCGAATTGTTTAAAAGTCTGAACAATTTACGGTAAGTAAATTTTTTTTTCAAAACTGAAATATATTGTCAGTATTTAAAATATTTAATTTTTTTCTAGATTACCTTAAGTGGAATTAGTTTTTTTCGTTACAATTAATTGTTCTTTGTGTTCTTACAAAATAACTAACAAATTTCTTTGTTGAAAACAATACCTGTTTCAATACCTAATTTAGCATAAATATTTAATTACATATTCCGATACAAAATTGTGTCAAATAGTTTTTTTTTATTTTAATAAATTATGTATCTATGTTTAATAATATATATGTCTAATAGATAATAGAAATTGAGCCTACGCCTTTTCCAATTAAAATTGATAAGTAAAACTATGTATGTTGTGTGTATATACATGCTGATTAGCGAACCGTATCCGAAATTGTTACGACACCGTATATAATCAAATGTTAGAATCAAATATAAACTTTTAATATTTTTATAATTTTTGTAATCAACAGAGTATTTGTTAAAATGATTCTCTTTTGAAGGTTGACAATTCACACATAAATATGAGAATAAATTAGTAAAGAAAGTATAGAAGAATTCAGGTGATTTAAATTTTTAATTTTTTTTTTTTTGTAATTTTGATTTATTTCATACATAGGTATACATTATAAATACATTTTTAATACATTTTGTTCTTTGATATTGTTGTTTCAACATTTTGTTTTTGTCATGTGTTTACACGCTTATTAACGTAGTTGCTCTGAGATAGTCAAGTACAAAAGTATATCTCAGCAAAAAAATTTTCTTTTATTAAAAATGAAATAATGTGTTAATATTCTTCAGTTATTATATTTGTATACCACTTGTTTTTTTGAATTTCCGCGCGCTTATGTTGCAGCAATTTAAAAAATGTTGAAAAAGCAATGTAAAAACGTTGTAAAATGATGTTTTAAAATTTTATTTCAAAAACGGCGTGGTGAATAATTTTTATTTCTTATTAAATATAATTTGTAACTTTGTATTTCATAACATATTAAATTTTTATCAAATTCCTTCGGACACGTTTTCATTTTATTCAAGGTTTCCATAAAAGCTCGTGTTAATATTATAAAACTTTGAAATCGTTTTTCTCAAAATTGGGGTGGTCAATTTTTTTTTCCGGTAAGGGCTCGTACAATTGGTATTGGATTAAATAAATATCTAGAGAAGTTTCGTTAAAATCCTTTGAAAAAATCGTTTTATCGACCAACTACCTTTAATTTTTGTCTTTTAAAATAGATTCATCCAAAAATTATTCGATAAAAATTAGTTGACTTGAAAGCTATAATTTTCTTTGATCAAACACACTTCCTTTAAATTAGGGGAGAAATTAAACTTTTGTAAAAAAACAAAGATATAAATAATAACTTTTTCATTTGCATTATTTTTTATTTGCTTAAATTTTGAGCAGGACCCGCTCTAGGGGCAGGCAACCCGTGCATTTGTCCGGCGCAGCAAATTTAAAGGGGCGGCATTTAGACTGTTAATGAAAAAGGGGATCAAGTAATTTTTTTAAAAAAAGTTAGAGGAGCTTACTAGTTGTATTTTGGGGAAAAAAATAAAAAGGAGCGGGCGCTATTCTGAATGTTCTATACATTATTTTCTGGTTCCTCGTAAATTATTAAACAAGCAAATTATATAGTATTCCCTTCAAAGTTTGGTTTTGTAACCCTCAGCAACTAATTCAAGATTTATTTAACTTAGAAATAACAAATTTAACACTTTGACCGTTATTTTATGGTATTCTATATTGGCGTCAAGAGGTGACGAATTTAAAAAAAAAATGTTTTGTCTTCAAGTTAAAATTGCGTTTACTTACAAACTGATAATTTTTTTTTATTTCTTTATTTTGACAAATTTTTTTGATAAACTAAAACAGAGGTTCCCAAAGTGCGATCCGCGAACCAAATATGTGGGCCGCGAGGCTTGATCGGCTGTACTTTCGAATGCGTTAAGGTTATGTACTTAGTGTTTTTTATCAAAAAAATCCTATAAATCTGAACATATTATAGTGGAAAACTTTTCCGTTGGAAAATAGGTATTAAATTTCATATGGAAATTTTAGAGCTTCTAAAAAATTTGGTATATGTGATGACGTCATCAAGGTTAATTTTTTTTTTTAATTAATAACTACAAAAATAGTTTCAATCAAATCTAATTGTTGAATTTTAGGTAATTTGAGTACCAAATTTTCATTTTTCTACAAAAATGATTAAGTTTGTTCAGAAAATCCGACATATTTTCCGGACGTGATTTTTCTGCTAGGCTGTATCTACCTCGATTTTCAATTTGTAAACTGTACCTACCATCATTTACATATTTTAACCGTAGACCAACCGGTTCCATTGCGATCGGCGACTTAAACATCACTGTTATAATATATACATAGTTCACAAAAACAACTGAATTTAAGTAAATCAATACCTATAAATAAAATAGAAGGGTCTGTCTGTGATTTTCGAATTTTTAAGTATTAGTATGTTTTTCAGTTAGCAAATTCGACATATATCCCAAATATACCTTTAAAGAAATTTTTGTCTGTCTGTCTGCCTGTCTGTTTGTCTGTCTGTCTGTCTGTCTGTCTGTTTGTACGAACCGATTTAACTCAAAAACTATTAAAGTTATTGAGTTTAAATTTACAGAAAACATAGATATTAACCTCCCGATCAATCTTAGACACATTTTAATGTGATCTCCCAAATAGTTATGTACAGGATGATTCAAATAAACTTTCATTAAAAGTTTATAGTCTTCTAAATATAGTAGATTTTTAAAAATTTGATTACAGATGTTTTCAATTATGAAAATTTTAATTAAAATATTTTGAACTTGGTGCCATTTCCGGGTATACCGGAAGTTGACACCAAATTTGTTATTTGAAGTATTTTGCAAGTGAAGCAAATTTCAATTCGCTGGAAATTGTTACTAATAATCTCTATGACAGTGACATTTCAGCATTTTGACTTGATACAGGGTGGTCACATAAAGCATTTTTTTAAAAATATTTTCTTTTTATTGTGCAAATCTTTTTTTTTTCAAATGAATCACCTATATTTTTTATCATAATTATGTAGAAAAATGTAAAGTCTATTTATTACTATAAGATATTCTTATACCTAAAACTGATATTTTGAAAGTTACATAGAATTTATATAATAAAATGATCAGTGAGGTTTACTATGGGCACGGCTGACACAAAAACCACGAGACAGATTTCAGTGAAACTTTATAAATTTATTCCTTAGACGCTTAACCATCTCAACATCGACAACATCTCCAGTCAAAATTATCACAATATTTTTTATGGGGGTTGATATATTCAAGATAAAAGCTGATATATCAAAAATACTCCTTTAAAAATAAACGGAAACAAAAGAAAGAAAAACAAAAGATTACCTAAGTTGCAATAAAAATAATATTTAAAAATTTAAAAGTTAACTTCAAAACTTTTTTACTAAAATTTCACTTTAGAAAAGAATAGTAGTAAAGTTTAATTATGGAGGAACTGGACATAATTTTAAAAAGTCCACCAGGGTTCTGGGATCCCGAAAAGGATCTAAAATTGAATTAATTTTAAAACCATCAATATGAGAATCCATGGAAAGATCTTAGAGTGTGAAAATTAGATTTATTAATGGTTACTTCCGAGTCGTTTAGCGAGCGGAGCGAAGCATTACATGTAATTAACTTTTGATAGAATTTTGAACTGTTCGGCCAGCGAAGCGAAGCACTTTAAAGAACTGATTTGAAACTAAATTTGTCCGATTTGTTACGGAATAATTGATTTAAAGTAGCTTTACTCACAGTTAAGACAATTTTACACGCATGAAACTAAGGTCAAGGTCAAAAATAAATTAATGAATAGATGATTCATCACTTTTTGAAAATTAACCCTGTAAAGAGTAAAATATGAAATAAACGCAAAGAAATAGGGGAGAGGTCCAACTTTACATTTTCAATGTCTACTGTTCTAGCGTCTCTAACAATGAGTCAGTTACTTTAGGAAATGTTCAAATATAATGCAAACAGACTTATAGGGGATGTAGAAATTTAAATTTTCCAATAGGAATAGGAAGGATATTTATTTAGAGTAAAGTCTACAAAATGTTAGGCATTTTAAAAATATGTAATATTTGAGTATTTTAAATCAACATACTTTTTTTACTTCTATACCAAATTCATTGACACCTTACCTTAGATCTTTAATCTATATTATATGCTTGAAGAAATGACCAATTAGTTTTTGAAAATTTTCAATTGCTCCTAGATAATTAGCCAAATGGAGAAATTAAAAATAAAGAGGATTGGTGAGTGAGCTTACCAATAAATAAAGCCTATCATTTCAGCTTATGATAAGAAAATAGGGGCAAAATATTTAGCAAACTACCTAAAAAGAATTACCTTTTCTAAATTACGAAATTCACGCTTGCGAAGCCGCCGGTGACAGCTAGTAATTAATAAACGCATTTTTTTGTGACCCTCTTTATTTCAAAATTTTTTCTTGCCTCGCCAAAAATCTCCGGTTATTTATCATTTGGCCCGCTGACACAAAACTTTGGGAACCCCTGATTTAGTGCATTGAACAAAATTTTACTAGAAATATTGGTTTAAAGAACTGTCCTTGAACTTAAAATTTTGTTGTTTTGCTTTAGTTATGTAAATTAATGCTAAGTGTAATTTATAATATATTTGAACGATTATCAAAAAAAAAAAAAAAATTTTTTTATTGTTATTTGTTTTAGGTCGAGATCACTTTTTAGTATGGATGGAATGCATGTGGAAATTTTTAACTAGAGGTTTTAATGTGTAAGTGTCCAAAGTTTGAATATTCCAAAAATTTTAATATTTTATATAATAATTTGTAATCCATGTTTTAATAATAATTTAAATAAAATGTTTTAAAGATATTTTTTTCTTCTTTCTTTTAATCCCCTGTTTCTTTCCCCTTGTAGCTGTTTAGAATACAAAATACTAAAACAGATGTCGTTGAAACAATAAGCCACGTTACCACACCGATGAATAAATTACTTGTTTTTCAGTTTTTCAGGTTTTCAGTATAAATTTTCACTTGAAGTTGTATTAATTTTCAAACGTGTGACAGAGAATGTGGCTGGATTAAGGGAGTGTATAACATGTATTTTAAATTAAAATGTTTATTTTACATTTTTTTGTTGTTTTTAAAGTATATATTTTAATAAATTATGAACCAAATACAGAAGATGATAAAATTTTGACGAAGATTTGTACAATTTGTATTCGAATATGATTTTCGAAAAAGATTGTAAATTGAAATATCTAAATATGTTTAAGAGAATTAGGTATTATAGTTATAATTATACATACCTATAAGTTACAGAAACTGAAAAATATAGTATTTCAAATCACAAAGAAACATAAGTAATTTTTAAATAAATAAATAAAAAAAAAAAGAAATTGTAGAATTATATACCATGTAACGTTTTAGGTGAAATTTTTTTAAGATATAGTTATCATTTTCAAAAATTTGTGGATATTTCCTATACATTTAACCACAATTTGTTTTGGTCATAATTTTTTTGTCCTAATAATTAAGGTTACTGTTTGGCGATAGTTAAACTTTTTATCACGCTGAAAATATATTTAGTTATCACAACCGAAAAACTACAAATTTTTTTAGTAAAAAAAACACTCCTGACTCTACGTTTTTTTTTTACAGTATCTCTTTCAATTACTTATTTAATGTTTACTATGTATTTAAAATAAAATTGCTATTGAAACAGGTATACGATTTGAATCAAAAACAATTCCATTAATATATACCGCGCCTTTACCGACTCGGCTATAGGGCCATCAATACTGGTTATTCTTAAATATACTATACTACTTATAATTAGGTACTTATGAAGAATAAACTATAATATTATGTTCCTATTTTCTTTAAGAATAGACAGAATCATTTTATGAAGCTTTTATTAAACACAAATTAAAAAAGGTAAGTTGGAAAATTGCTAAAATCATCAATTTAATACAATAAAAAAATAAATTAAAAAATCAAAAAACCCGACTGCATTTAAAGTAAACTAAAACGGTGGAAACAAGATGAAATAGAGAAAAGAAGAATGAATAAAAAGTGAAGCAGTTGAAGGCATCAAACTTTTTTGTTTAACTTGGTACGACAGGTATGCCTCCGACTGCTTTACTTTTTATTCATTTTTCATTTTCTCTATTTCATCTTGTTTCTACCGTTTTAGTTTACTTTAAATGCAGTCAGGTGTTTTGATTTTTTTAATTAGTTTTTTTATTTAGATCTTTTTACCGTTGTTTAATTATTTAGAAGAAGAAATATATGTAGGTACGTATATGAGATTACTGCGGCTGGCAGCCTAAATTATCACGAATTTGATATTAAAAATTTTTTTATACTAGCGCTAATATAATAGCTTTTGTCTACGACTTCGTCCTCTTAGAGTCACCAGGCTTGACGAGAGGGTGGGATAGCCGAGGTTGTAGCTCTGGGACCCGGCTTGAAAAAAGAGGCCCGCAGTGGTCAGTAGGAGCCCGGGAAAAAGCAAAATTTTTTTTTTGTTTGTCACATATTTTTTCGGGGAGAAATTTTTAAGAGATGTGCTTTATTCCCAGGACTCGCCATTTCACTCCACGGCCCTGAGAGTCACTGAAGGTTGATTAAATGATTTCGTACACTTGCTATGTCGTCATCGACTCCACACGGGTGAATTCATCGACAAAAACTAGTTTTCATATAAATTTTCAACCCTTGTCCTACCGCTTTAGGGTATAAAATTTTAAAAATCTGCATTTGGTACTCGCTTACGTTACAAAAAAGCCTCTGTGCAGAATTTCACGTTTCTAGACTCAACGGTTTTCTATATAAATTTTCATCCCCTATTTCATATCCTTAAGAAATAAAGTTCCAAAAATCCCTTCTTATAGCTCACCTACGCTACATAAGGAAATCCTGTGTAAAATTTCACGTTTCTGAGCCCAGTAGGTTTTTTAAATAAACTTTGACTGCCTATTTTACCCCCTTAGGGGATGAATTTACAAAACTCCTTCTTGGTGCTCGCCTACATTATATAAAGAACCATTTTATAGAATTTCACGTTTCTAAACTCAACGGTTTTCTATATAAATTTTCATCCCCTAGTTTAACCCCTTAGGAAGCGAAAGTCTAGCAATCCACTCTTATTGCTTGCTTGCGTTACTAGAAGAACCTTTGTACAAAATTTTACGTTTCTAAACTCCGTGGTTTCCTATATAAATTTTTATCCCCTAATTTACACCCTTAATGGATAAATCTTTACGAAAATTCTCCCTCTTAATAGTCATTACATTACTAAAGGACTCCTATGACCCTGTGCAAAATTTTACCTTTCATAAATTTTCATCCCCTACTTTATACCCTTAGGGGATGAATTTCCAAAAATCTTTTCTTAGTGCTCCCCTACGTTACATAAAGAACTCGTCTACAAAATTTCACGTTTCTGGACTCAATGGTTTACTATGTAAATTTTACATCCCCTGTTTAGGGGATGAATTTTGAAGTTTCGTGTAGCCTATAGCAATCCCCAAATTAAGACGAATCCATCGACACTTTCCTTAGCAAAACCTGTCAAGCCGTTTAGGCTGCTGGCTGCGCCAAAGAAACAGACATAATTAGAGGATACACACAAACTTTCGAAAAACATCCCTCCTCCTGATGCAGTCGGGTAAAAAGGAGTACATTCAAATATTTGCCCGCGATGAAATTCATAATATAAAAAACTGATTTTTGTTGAAAATTATAAGTTTTCTCTGGACTGTCTTTTTCAATTTTTCGGGAAATTCTAAACGAAAATTTGGTATCTTGGGAGTAAAACTGAAATATTTACCAAAAAAGTATTAAGTTATAGGAAGTCGTTTCATGTCTGTGAGCTTAAACAAAATAAAAAATCACCTATGTGACGTCACCAAGTTCAACAAACTGATATCAACCTTCAAAATTTATAATAATGGGTGTTCAGAAAAGATTGATAAATATATCTACACCACAAACAGAAAATTAAGTTGTCAAAATAATTTCGAAACTTTGATGTTTTAAAGGAGAAAATGAAACCTGACTTTAATGAAATTTTATCAACAAGATCATAGGAATTATTTAAAGCGACGATACGCTTAAATAAATTATAACAATCTTTGACATCATCGAGTTCATTCAACTTTGCTTTAGATACAAAAACTTGATATTGATTACTAATTACCTATCGATTCTATTGAACTCCTGTGTTTATTTTCGATAAAATTACACCAGTCTAGATCGAGTAAAATAATACTGACTATTTTAATAAAGAAAAAAAAAATATCTCAAGAGCTCACTCATTGACATTAAAAAGCGAGTCTGGGAATACGTTAAAATTATGTAGTTCAAGTCAACCTTCTATCCGGTTACCTTTCTGTTTTCATTACACTTCCAATCAATCATTCGTTACACACTTACAAGCAAAGGTCTTGAAGTGACAATTCCCGATTTCGATGAAACTTGGTATTTGCCGGCCAAAAACGCCATTTAAGGGGTGACATTCACCCCCAAAGTTGGAGTAAAAATTTAATCAAATAAAAAAAAAGTTTAAATTGACACAACCCTTCATTTTTGAAGGTCTTTCTACTGATGTACTCAAATCCAGGGTCGGACCTACTGGGGAGCCTTGACTATAAAATTGGGGAAAATTAAAATTGACATAGTGTTTGAAAAATTACCAAACTGGATC
Source organism: Brachynemurus nebulosus (assembly GCA_035578155.1). NCBI lineage: Eukaryota > Metazoa > Arthropoda > Insecta > Neuroptera > Myrmeleontidae > Brachynemurus > Brachynemurus nebulosus. The sequence continues at coordinate 16,301,241 of JAPWDM010000005.1, forward strand.
GGCTAGGACTCGAACCCGGATCTCTTGGTTACCAGCCAAGCGCCTTACCAACTAGGCCACCGATCACTTGTTCGAGTGCCACTCCAATTCAGCAATCAATCAAACACAACCTCTCTCTAATGCGAGACGCAGTTTTATACTTTTAATTTCAAATGTTATCGAGTGCCTGTGAAACATTATTAGTGTATGGCGGATTTTTATCCGTATTTAAACATACACCAATATTCATATGTTCACTCAATGACCAGCTTTGGCTGATACTTGAACACTCGATGTACTTTGGCAAATGGCCAATTCATTATGTTAATTAAAATTGACATAGTGTTTGAAAAATTACCAAACTGGATCGGCTGGGACTCGAAACACTATGTCAATTTTAATTAACATAATGAATTGGCCATTTGCCAAAGTACATCGAGTGTTCAAGTATCAGCCAAAGCTGGTCATTGAGTGAACATATGAATATTGGTGTATGTTTAAATACGGATAAAAATCCGCCATACACTAATAATGTTTCACAGGCACTCGATAACATTTGAAATTAAAAGTATAAAATTGGGGGTAAAATTTGAAGTAGAGTGAATATGTAGGGTCGGTAGAAAGACCTTTAAAAAGGAAGGGTTGTGTCAATTTAAACTTTTTTTTCTATCTGTTATAGTTTTCGGGTAATTTGATAAAATTAAATTTTTATCCCGACTTTGTGGGGGTGATTTTACCCCTTAAATAGCGTTTCTTGCCGATAAGAAAATACGTGTCTGTTATTTTTCCTTGTTTTACTCACTTACCAAGTATCATCAAAATCGGGAATTATCACTTCAAGACTCAAACATTTTAAATGAGAAATTTCACAGATCATACAAAAATAAGACTATTTCTAGTTTCTTAAAAAAAATTTAAAAAGTGAACGAATTAGGAATAAATTCAAATTATTTTAAATTACTACAATTTCCAAACAAGTGAATATAAAAATGAAAAAACAAAAGTAATAAACATTTGACCTTAGCCTATGTGTTTGTAAATAGCTACACAATAAATCAGTTTAAATGGTGACAATAAATATTATATAAATTTACTGAAATAAAATTCCTAGGACTTTTGTGACGAAAAAAATTTCAGTGTTTATTTGTCGCAGTAATAGTTCTGCTGCCGTTATGCATTATTCAAAATTACTATAAAATTTATATAAGTAATTATCATACTAGAATAATAAATTTCTTAATTACCTAAGATAAACTGTAAGAATCATAAAATTAATGATTTTTTAATGTAAATGGCGCAACATTGCAATTAATATGGCTCCAAGCATAAATATAACTATTCTTGGCAACTAAAACAGTGTAATTTTCAGGATATTCTAGTTCAGTACCGGGATATTTGTGTTCTGGTATACAAATATCATACTATTGCTACAAAATTGAAAGAATTCAAATTTAAAAATTAGGTAGGGTTGACCGGGGTAAATGTGAATTGGGGCAATTGTGAACGGCGCCTATAATTTCTAAAATAACATTAATTTTGTTAAAAATCAAATCTTAGTATGTTTTTCTGTCCTTTCTTAATATGCTATTAAAATTTCATAACAATTCTCCAAGTATTAGTATCTTTTTTCTATTTTGAAAAAACCCTTGCAAAATTTTGTGTATCTTACTTCGACCAATCCTCAAAAAAAAAAAAAAAAAAATTTAAATACATTTTCTTTTTTTTAAAAGGTAAGAAATGGATAAAGATACTTCTAAATAAGTGGTCTAAAGCCTGAGGGGGTTCCTTATTAACTGCTAAAGAAATTGGACAAATTATTACCAATTCACAATTACCCCATGATTTTAAAATTCCGGGGTAATTGTGAACGTCATTCACAAATGCCCTCATCCGGTCAAAAATGTCAGTAGTGTCCTTTTCAGAATTGAAAATGTTGATGATGATGTACAATGACATTATTGTACAAGTTTCCGTTGTACAAACAACACAAAAAAAAAAATAGATTGTTTTTTTTTTTGTTGATGTAAACTGAATGTATTTCCTTGAAAACGTCTTATTTTCCTTGTTTTTGTGTGAAAATCATGTAATTTTTTATTTTTTATTTGACAAAATGACAAAATATCATCAAAATATCATTTTTAGCTTGTAACAAATTTGTTCTTACAATTTTTGTTATTTTTATTGAACGTTGATTTTTTGTACAAATTTGAGGTATGCGTAACTTGCATTAAACAAAGAGAAATTGTGACCGCTAAAGTATGATGAAAAATTTGAAAGTGGGGTAAACATGAAGAATTTGAGTTGGTCCTTACTCTGATGTACCTCACTCCTTCTGTAATCCATTCTAAATAATTTTTCTGATGGCATTCACATTTACCCCGAAATTCATAAGATTTGCAAAACCACACCGGGTAAATGTGAATGGCTTATAAAATTTTTGTTTTTCATACGAATTTGCTCAAAATTTGTGTGGTACATCCTGAATAATGTAGAATTAAAAATAAATCAACCATAATGTGATATATAAAATAAAAAATACTTAAAACAACGCTTTTATCTCAATTCATGAAAATCCATTCACAATTACCCCGGTCAACCCTATTAGCATGTAATACCAATAATCAAAATAATCTTTCGTACGTACTTTCAAATTTGGCCATTGCTAAATACACGACTAAATTGAATCAACACTTCTACAAGAGTTCTTGGCGGTGCGTATTTTGAAAATATACCCGAAGTCAGAGCTTGTGACGTCACTGACCGATCTAGGATCGGGTATAATTTACAAAACAGAAATTAACAAAATGACTCTTTAAAATATACCTCATTTCAGAGCCAAAATCGGGTATAGTTTCAAGTAAAAGAACACTACTATGAGAATTTGAATATATACCCGACAATAATAATTTTTAGTAATTTTATACAGCTACTAACAAGGTATATTTTCAAACTTATTTCAACTGTAATTTATGCTCGATCTTCATAAAAAAAAATGCACATATGATTTAAAACAAGACTTACTTTGTTGCAAACAAAAAAAACCGTTACAATTTTTTGAAATAATTTTTAGCTTCTTCTTATCTTAATTCTTAATTGTTAGGGTGTGAGTTAAACGTGAAAAATTTGTTTAAAATTAAATAATGATTAATAAAACAGATTTAAAAGGGTTTTTTACAAAAGCCTATGAATATGGACAATATTATTTGAATTCGAATCCGCTGAAAAATATTTGGTGCAATTAAGGTAGTAGTCTGGTAACTTGGATTGAAAAAATCGAAAATTTTTTTTTGTTTAATTCGAAAGTACTACATATTGAGAATATACTGTGAAAATTTTAGACTAAAATTCAATGAAAACAAAACAAAATAAAACGAAAAATTTTTGAATCCATTGCTATTTTATGAAAAAAATGTAAAAAAAAACCTATGCATAACGATAGCTACAATTATGCACTTTAATAATTTTTTTTCTTCTTTTAATTTGAAATGATTCATCATTGCAATATCGTTAGTATAATTTGCAATTTTTTTAGGTGCATTTGCATTATTAAGTTTGCAAATATTTAATATTATTCTATAAAATTTTATATGAATAAATGGATACTCATTAAAGTCTTTTTGATTCGATCCTCATATAGGTATTCACTCACATTTGCAAAAAAAATTCGCTAAAATTGTCAATTTTTTGCGGCGTCACAGTACTGTTTTTCCTTAACTACTTAATTGAACCATTTGTTTACCAATAAATTGAAAGTGGGTATGTTTTTCATACTATTGTTATTAAATATTGAGTTTGAAAATATACCCGAGCTCAGCGCTTTTAATGGGTATATTTTCAAGTATCGAACTATGCTTTTAAACATTGAATGTATACCCGAGTTCAGATACACTGAGCTCCTGAATACGGGTATATTTTCCAAATACGCCTTGGCGGTACGGTTCAAATTTTCCCCAAAAATGGAACATCCCGGACAATTGGTATTTGTTGGAAATTATAAACATAACACTTGATTTTTTAAAACCCAGTGGAAAGATGAACCGACTCTGTTTATCAGTTCTAATAATGTACCCTTGAAAAATTTTACTCACAAATTAAATGTGTATTTTTCAAAATAAAATTCTTTTAAACAAAAGGATGAATTAATTTAAAAAAAAAAAAATTGTCCGAGTGTGTGTTAAGCCCGCATAAATTTAGAGTCCTGCATTGGCTATAGATTTTGTCAAAATTTCCGGGATAATACATAGGGTATTTAACTATATTTTCGTTTCTAAACACACATACAGTTTGCACACAGTTTTGCAGATGTGTTACATGAAGATCAATTACGCGATAATTTACTTCTCTACATCCCTTAAAGAGACACATAAACCCTGAAGTTCAATATCAAAAGAAGCTCAAAAATCAATAGTGATAAAGAAACTTACATTTTTAGAATTTTTGAATAAATTTCTCACGTTTGATTCACGAGCTAAAAATTATTTCGAGTAATACTACTTAGTTAAATACAAAAATATTTTTTAACGGAAATAATAACGTTTACTTTCTGACACTAACGTCTTTCGAATTTCGAACGAATTTCGTCTTTCGACTTTCAACTTTCAATCTACCACGTTGAACTATCGACTTTCTACTTTTAACTACTTGTAAATTTTTGAGATTTTTTACATTTCAAATTTCGTTTTTGATTTTTGTAATTTTTTTGTAATTTTTAAAGTTATCGATCGAAGATTTCCGAAATATTTTAATTAAACGTTTTTAATAAGTCCTAGAGTCGATAATTTTTCCCGATTTTTTGAATCAGTAGAATAAAAATTATGGGTTGGTTATAAATCAAAAAGAAAAAATGGTAAAAGGGAACTCAAGTTCATTTTAAGAGCTCTTTTTAATGACACGATGTGATACGTGGAAAATTTTTTTTTATTCCAATTTTACAATTCGGGAAGGTACTTAAAGATTAAAGAAAATTTTTTTTGCAGTATTTATATGTGCAAAGTTTCATTTTCATAGTGAGACAACTGTTTCCACCACAATAGACTGAAGGATGTTGGAATTGTAGGGTTGTATCAATTCTTTTTTTCTTTGGAGCCCTAAAAATGGCGTTAGATAGAGTAACGGATGATTGACATTAATTGAGTAAACGCAAATAACGCTGAAGGCTATTTGAGTATATTAACATAAGAGAGGTGAGTACTTTTATTACTGAAAAAAAGATTATCTACATTGTAAAAAGAATTTTTATATTTTAAAGATAATATTCCTTACTTTAATAGAAAAATACCACTTATCTATATCAAAGAAAATATAAGTTAATAAAGATAACATCAGAATAAATGTGGAATCGATATTATATTAATGGCAAATAAGAAACATTTACGATAAAATCTTCCATCCAATAAAGAAGAGAGTATAAGAAAATCTCTATTTCTGAAGCGAACAAGTTTTATTTCTTCAACAAATGTAAGAAAAATTTTAATCTGAAACGTTCTAATCTGATGCTGACAAGATTTTTATCTAATAAATGAAACAAATATTTTGAGAGGTGATTGAATTAATAAAAAATTTTTTCCAAAAAACACATTTTATTGAATTTTTTAAATTTTAATTAATAGTTCAAATATGTAAATTTAAGTGATAATTTAAGAAAAAAAACTTCATGTCATCTGAAACCGGTAGAGGTGTATTCAGAAGACGAGACGGACATTAATGGATGAATCATCATACCTAGTGGGAAAAATATACATAAATTATTGAGTAGGTCAGTTAACTCATCACACTGTTAAAGATGTTCTCTGATCTTGTTTTAGTATGCATGATGACATTCTACTCGTAATCAGTTATGAAATAAATTTGCTGAAGATGAGTTTGTGTTATTTGATACATACAATTCGCAAATACAAAATATGTACCTACATAAATAAATTTTTGAATAATTGTTTAAATTGTGTTGTCTATATAATTATCTTTCTGGTGCATTTTAGTAGTGTGGTTTTTTGTTCAAAAAAATTTGTTCTGCATTAATTCTGCAATCGTTTTGATAACTCAATATTCTTTTATGAGTAATTCTTAAAAAAAGTTTTGATTTAGTGTTTTTGAGTGGGTTTTAGTATAACAGGAAACAAAATAGATAAATTTGCAATAACGTTTATTGATTTTTTTGGACTATTTTACACGTATTTATAAAAATTAAATATTCAATAAAAAAAAATTCGACTATTTACAAGACAATGTTGCAATTGAAACCCCATTATCCTATAGATAGATCAAATAAACTGTCACGACAGTGCTCTATCTTATATTTAACAATATTTCGGTGGGCCACTTGCAACCAGATGCATTCCATTCATTCATTTATAAAATACCAGCGGCGATTTTAGCTGCCAAATGAGCGTTAAGGCTGCTGTATGCGAGGGCTGGAGCGGCCAATGGAGCAGCAGCGGCGTAAGCGAGTGGTGCAGCGGCAGCAATCAGATCGCCATTCCGTGCTTTGGCTTCAATATGAGCGGCAGCGTGTTGAGCGCGGGCAGCTACATTTTCTGCGGGTTCCAATGGTACACCATTGGGTCCGATTACTGGCAAGTGTTGTGGTCCCAAGTAGGCGGTTGGAGCAGCAAGGACGGCTGGAGCAGCCAATGGAGCGGCGGCAATAGCAACATCACCATTTCGTACGGCAGCTTCTACATGGGCGGCGGCATGTTGAGCACGGGCGGCTACGTTTTCTGCGGGTTCCAATGGGACACCGTTTGGTCCAATTACTGGCAAGTGTTGTGGACCTAAGTAGGCTGGTTGAGCGGCAATGACAGCTGGAGCAGCTGCGTAAGCGTGGGCGGCTAATGGGGCAGCAGCTAATGGAGCGGCAAGGGAGTTGACAATTCCACGTCGTTTACGTCCAAGGATGGCCAAGTCACCATTTCGTACTTTAGCTTCAATGTGTGAAGCAGCGTGTTGGGCACGAGCGATTTGGTTTGCAGCTGGTTCAACTGGTACGCCATTTGGTCCAATGACTGGGAGGTGTTGTGGAGCAATGACAGCGGCATGGGCTGCATACGCAAGAGGAGCAGCGGCGGCAAGTGGGGCGGCAGCAAGAGCTGGAGCTGCGAGAGCTAATGGAGCAGCGGCAAGTGGGGCGGCAATTGCGAGTTCACCGTTGCGGGCTTTAGCTTCAATGTGAGCGGCGGCGTGTTGAGCGCGGGCAGCAATATTTTCTGCTGGTTCTAATGGCACGCCATTCGGTCCAATCACTGGCAAATGTTGTGGTCCCAGGTAAGCTGTGGGTGCAGCTACCGCATATGTGGCAGCTAATGGTGCTGGTCCAGCCAGAAAACCGGCTGAAGCGGCAGCCAAAAAGCATGAAATGGCGATCTAGAACAAAAGAGGGTTTTCGTTAAATACGTAGCAAATAAACGAATTTCCCGATTACAAAAGGGCTCACTTAACTCACCAACACTTTCATTGTTATTGGTTATTTGCTATACCTCCTTATTGTAGGACTGTAGAGCGACTGTGCCCACCGTGTACAATACCGTTCTTTTTATACAAATTTTTGCAATGTTCAGGTTTTGCTTGTACAATACTGTTCAAACGGGGGAGATTAAATGTTTGTACCTTTACCCTTCCAACAAAAAAAAAAAAAAAATTACTTTCTTCGTTTGTGATTAACAGTGATAATAAGCATTTTGTGGGCGCCCTCCTAAGTGTCTTTGCTAAATGTCAAAACCAGATGGAGGATATACACATACATATGTACAATCAAAAGGCAACTTACTGGTAGTGTAAGTATAAATAATTATTAGCTATCAAATTTTACAATTACAAAAAAAAAAAAATGATTTAAGATTTAATATTAATGAAACCGATAAAAATCTTTATATTATTAGCAATTAGGGGCGTAGTCCCGTATAACAAACACAACAGTTAGTTAGTTACTCTTTTGATATATCACTTTTTTATTGACTGTTCATTTAGGAAATGTCCTTCACATTATTTTGGTATAAACAAGTTGGTAGAATATCACACACATTAAATCAGGTAAGCAACAAAGGTGAATACATACGCGATTTCTTGCATCATTTATTTAAATGTACGGCAATGACAGGTTGAACTTAACATTTAAATCTGAACAAGTACATTAAATAAAGAAAAAAAAACTGAATAAAAAGGAACTACAAGTGTATCGAAAATTCTTTTTTAATGTCATTACGGTAATCAATTATTATCAAATTCAATTGCTAATCACAATTCATTGTTAATTGAAATTATGTAATTTCTTTTTGGAAATTATTTTACATTTTTTTTTTCGTAATGAGCCATGAAATTTAGAAATTCCGTTACCTTTAACAAAAAAATCGCTTAGGTCGGGATTTTGTAGTCAGTAGCTATATAGGTTTTTTTTCATAATTCTCGAGATCTACCTATAAGAATTTCATGTTAATGCTTACGAAATCCTAACAAGTAGCATTATTTATTAAACTAAGAATTGTCTCCTTAAAAAATTTTGCAATCTTTAATTCAGTACTAAGATACTAGAACTCTAGAAGTAGTTTTGATTTCAATTAAAACAATTTTTCAGACTTTTGACGAAAATTAAGGTACTTAGAATTCTTTTTAAATAGTTGATAAAATAGTTTTATTTTCAGTTTCCTACTCTATTCCTACCTCCTTAATTTTGTCTAAATTGAAAAGAATAATAGCCGAAATTTAAATACAACAGTGTTCAAATCTCAAATAATTGAAACTAAGAATTTGATTGTCGAAAGTTATTCAGTGTAATATTTTATAGGTTTATGGAATTTAAATTTAAATATATTACACAATTTTCAGTTAATTCTACACAATCTTTTGGAAGTTAAAACATTATTTGCTGACATCAATAGGCTGAATCGTTATTTTAACATGTATGTACCACACTATCACAGATGAGACAGATCAAGCCTACATATAAAAAAGTGTAATCCGAAAGTTGCAATAAGTAGCAATTTACACCACTACTGATTTAGTCTGTTACTGACCGTCGTGGTGTTCACGTCATAATAAATATTATGTTTTTTTAATTAACTAGTAAAATTTAAACAGAAAAAAATATGACGTGTTCGTATTTAAGTGTAAAAATTCTACTGAATAAAAAATTTCTTAGAATACAGGGATATCTTTCTTATCAATTTATTTCTTATAAATTTGTTTTTAATTGTAGACTGGTGGTAACATACGGTGGCCATCATAGTATATAGTATGTGTATGCGTACTGCATACGTCATCATCAACATATCATACTAACACATTGTGTCTCCATACATCACGTGTTTTGGTCGTAGTACCTATGCTGTTTACGTCACTCGTTGGTTACAGTGGGAACTGTTTGGTAGACATACTAGTTTGACCCTTGTACACTATAATCAAACGACATTTTCATCTAAAACCGGAAGTTAATTATAGTTCAACTATTAATTCTTTCTTAAAAATATCAAATTTTGTGTTAACATGTGAAAATGGCAAAAAAATGTACAGAAAATTAAATTGTTTTGTTTATGTATACATACCAATTTTTCAAAATTGTGATTTTCAAGGAATGATGAAATATCATTATCAGATTACATGACGCAAATACACGCGATTTCAGTAAAACACGTTCTCCTCCAAATACAAAATGATCGTTGTAGTGGTATAAGCAGTATGGTTATTGGGTGAATAAAATTCGATAAAAGGACGAATTAAAATAAACCACATTTTAAATTTGTAAGTTTTGCAACAATTCGTGACAACGTTATAAAGTACCTGATTGTTATATTATAGATATTGGCATTTCAACCGACAACTTTTGAATTAAAAAAATTTGGGTGACAGGTCTACCCACACTGTCAACTTTCCATCGGATGCCCTTAAAGACTATTGCAAATGAATAACTTTTTTTTAATTCAGGGGAATCCTCCTCTGGACCCCCGATAGAGGCTTTGCCTCTTGCACCACAGCGGGGGCTTCGCCTTCTGTACCTAAGGGTGGGGGTTCCACCCTTATCAAACAAATGATAACATCATTTGTTCTCAAGATACGCGAGGCAAAAAATATTTCACAAAAAGTTTCTTATTTCGTTTTTCCGTTTAGTTTTTTTCTTTCTTTTTTCTTTTAATTTTACTGGCGTTCTTAACATCACAGAAAGTTCTTAGGCCATTATATAATAAATACATAGTAAAAAATCTATATAATCTATGTTATGTTAATAAATTTAATTCCGTTTTTTTATCACAAAAACAAATCGCTAATCCGAATTTGCTGAAAACTTTATCCGGTTTTCATTTTTTGATTACTCATCTAATGAAATTAGTCCGGAGTTGATATCATCATTTGTTCTCGAGATATGCGAGATGAAAAAAAATTCACGAACGAACGAACGAACGAACTAAAGAACGCACACACAGACATCACGCTAAAAACGATGGATTCGGATTCTAGTGACCTTAAAACGTGGAGATATGTCAAAATTAGCGACTCGTAAAATCGGACTCATTATAATAACTTCAAATGGGAAGTTAAAAGTACTGTCATTGTTAGTCCCTAACAATATTATTTTCGAACTGGATACACATATTCGAAGGAAAACTTATTTCCACAAATTTGCATCAAATTCATTCGTACGAACGGCTGATTCTACTGGTTGCGTAATTTGTGTATGAATTTTTAATTAATATTCGATTGTTACTCGGTTAAACGATGTTGATTGGCAAAAGTGGCAGTTTTAATGATAATTTGCGGATCATTGAAAAAGTATTACCAATTATTTATCCAAATTATATATCAGAATGACCGAGTTTTTAGAAAAGCATAAACTTTCGTAATAATATATTTCATACGACCAGAATTATTAATTTCTTTTCGTAACTATTTTGTTTTTAAAACGAATTTTCGTCAAAAAATCAAAAAAGATTTGGTTTTTACTTTAAAAAAAAAAAAAAAAAAAAAAAAAAAAAAACAAATTTATAAATAAATAAGCTATACAATATATAATAAAACTGTAAAGAGACCGTTTCTGTACATGGAATATTTTTTGAAAATTGTACTGACACTGTAAATAGTTATTTTATTGATCTAGGTATCAAAACAGCGATTTTTAAAATTTTTGTCTGTCTGTCTGTTCACGCATCACGCAAAAACTACTGGACGGATTTTAATGAAATATGGCTGTGATGATAACTAATTACCTGGGCCAACATCACGGATACTTTTTACTCCCGGAAAATATCTCATTTCCATAGGAAAATAGAATACCCTATTAAGCATGTGCATACATTACAGAAAAACTATTGAAAGGATTTTTATGAAATTTGGTGTGGTGATAACCTATTACCTGGGTCAACATTTAAGGTACTTTTTACTCCGGCAAAATATCTCACTCCTACAGGAGAATAGAAAAACCATTTTGACCATGTGCAATGTGCATGCATTACGCAAAATTATTTATTGTTCTATTCAAAAGCTTTATAATTATTATCTTTTGAAAGATGAAATTTGGAATTCGGTGCATCGCAATTTTATGACAAAACTGAGTTTTACAACTCATATTACAAAAATTTTTTCCAAACAATTCTAAACTTCCTCCAAACGTTTTGGTGTCTGCACCCATAAAATAAAATATTCCAGTCAATCAAGCAAACTTGAGATAAATCATAAAAGTTCACAAAACAAATTTCATTGAAAAATACATAAGGAAAAATTTATTTGATTCAGCTATCTCATAAATTTTTTACTCATTAAAAAAAGATAACTTTCCTTTTATGACTAACATAATTCCCGGATAATGTTTTAATTATGTTGTTAATTAGTAATTATAATATGAAAACATGTAATAATATTATTAAATAAATAAATTTTATTAAAAATGTAATTTATTAATAAAAGGATTTTTATTGAAAAGAAGTTTTTTCTTTAATTGCAACGTTAAAACCTCCTAGTTTTTTTTTTTTTTTTTTTTTTTTTTTAAATCTAAATTTTTGTACAGTTATATTATAATTATATAAATAATTAATATAATTTTTAAATGGATTTTTCGTTTAATATATTATATATAAATATAAAATTATTTTTTATGTTATCAATTTTTTGTTTTCCTATTGTTAAATGTTTTTTCTAATTTTAAAATATATTCCTAGTTTACATGCTCTTAGTGAAAATTTTTCAAAAATAACACATGAAGGTGATTAATTGGTTTTGTTTTTTTTTTTTTATCAAAATCTCAAATTTTTGGAACAACTTAAGAAAAGAAATTTTAAAGTTTTGTTGTTAACTCTTTTGAATTGTGATTCTTAAAAGGGTCAGTACGGACTACCAATAGGTAATAGAAATCTAAGGGGAATTTTTTGATCGAAAGAAAATTTGGACAACGTTGATGAGCGTCAACTATCCCCTTAAGCATTTCTTACAAAAGTGCACTGAAAATTATTTTACCATTCAAAGGTAAACGCTTAGTTAAAGGTTAGATTTAAGATGTGAACATTTACAAATTTTAGTTTGCTTTTCTAAAATTAATTTTCTCATGAGATCATGAGACAAGAGAATGTCGTTTTATAAGGAATATGTCAAGGACTCAAAGAGACATGGGTATTGTTTTATCGATTTTAGACTATCAGATGTTCCAATCGGTAATTTATTTTGTCGAACATCTAAACTTAATTTGGAATCAAAATTGAATTTATGAATACGTATTACAAACAAAGGTAAAACTAATTTCGGGATAGAATTGAAACAAAAAATATGTTTTAAAAATTTTTAATATTTATTTTTTAAATAAAATATATAATTTTTTTTTCATTTTTTTGGAGTATTTCACATGACGAGATTTTTTTTGCTAATATCATTAAATTATATACAAACACAGTCATAACAACTGGAATCACTTAACCTATGACGTCGGTGAGATATTTTGCCTATAACAATATTGTTTGAATGACAACGGATTCAAAGCATATACTGTTAATTTATAAAATTCCGGCGGCGATTTTGGCGGCAATATGAGCGTTGAGGTTGCTGTATGCGAGTGCTGGAGCAGTAGCGGCGTAAGCTACTGGGGCAGCTGCGGCGTAGGCCACTGGGGCAGCGGCAGCAATGAGATCACCATTACGCGCTTTAGCTTCAATATGGGCAGCGGCGTGTTGGGCACGAGCGGCTACGTTTTCTGCAGGTTCGAGTGGTACACCGTTTGGTCCGATAACTGGGAGGTGTTGTGGTCCCAAATAGGCTGGGATACCAGCAGCGTAGGCTAATGGAGCACCAGCAGCGTAGGCTAATGGGGCACCGGCAGCGATGGCAATTTCACCGTTACGGGCTTTTGCTTCAATGTGTGCGGCAGCGTGTTGAGCGCGGGCAGCCACGTTTTCTGCGGGTTCGAGTGGTACACCGTTTGGTCCGATCACTGGCAAGTGTTGTGGTCCAGCGTACACTGGTTGTGCGGCGGCCACGATTGCTGGAGCAGCGGCGGCGTAGGCGATTGGGGCGGCAGCAACCAATGGAGCGGCGGCGGCGTTACGGGCGGCAGCTTCAGCATGAGCGGCAGCGTGCGCGGCTCGAGCAGCTACATTTGCTGGTGGTTCCAATGGGACTCCGTTGGGTCCGATCACAGGAATGTTTTGTGCATGGATGATTGCACGTGGTGCGGCCAAGAAACCGGCGGACGCCACAGCGAGGTAACATGAAATGGTAATCTACAAATAGAAAACAATATCGAAATAACAGTTTGGACACTTCAGTCACGTTTCGATAGTTTGAAAATATTTTTTGGGTACTCACCAGTAATTTCATTTTGTGTTATTGTTGGTGCGTGCTTTACCTCCTAATAATTTTGTAGGACTGTAGAGCGATAACTGATGCTCACTCTGTGACATACCGATGTTTTTATAGTAATCTTTCTCTAAATGGAACGATTAGTAAATTGTGGGAAGTAGGAGTAGATCTTCACCCCTCCAAAATATTTCACTTTCTTTTCCGAACAAATTAATTTCCTGTACGATTAATTTGAATGAAAAATGCAATTTTTTGTCACATTTTTTTTGATCGTGCTATTCTGTTTTGGTTAATTTCAATTACGCAAATTATCGTCAAAATGTGCATTTTTGTGCAAAATGTGCAAATTATGCATATCATTAAACCATATAGATTGGTTTTTGAATGGTCTAATTATAAAATAATTTTTATATCATTCAAGGGTACTACGAAACCGTATCTTCATTTCTGTAACGTCCTGATTAATAACTAACGCATTCACTCACCAACTGCTGTAATACGATCATGTTACACTTATGTCTAGAATGTACTCTATATTACCTAAGTCAAATACATATTTAATGTGCATTATACGGTCAGACAAGGACTTCACTTGTGTATTTCAAATCAAGTTTTAATACTTTTTTTTTCTAAAAATATTTTTGTGTAAATATTTGAATATGTCATTAAAAAATTTGAATAATTTATACACCGGCCGATATTAATCAATTTAAAAAAATGGATTATACAAGTATTTTCCATTCCAAAAAAGTAAACTAACTCATACTGAAAGAAACTATCACGCATAGTTAAGGGGAGATTTACTTGAGAGTCGTTAAAAAAAATCGATTTTTTTTTTTTTGCAGAAATTGGTAGCTAATTATGTGTAGAATATGTTCCCAAAGTAATTTTGCTGAAAGTAATTTAAGGGAAGGTTTACTTGAGATTTGATAAAAAAAATCGATTTTTTTTTTTTGGCGAAATTGATAGTAAATTATGTGTAGAATATGTTTCCAAAGTGATTTTACTGAAAATAATTTAAAAACAAAATTCTTGCACATTAACCCAATCCACCTTTCTATAAAAAAAATTCAAAAAACGTAGTTCACGCAATAATGAGTATTAAATATAAAATTTTGAAAATAGGTTTCTTTATATATATTTTATAATATCTCGGAACTAAATTTTTGGAACTGGCGGACACGATAACTCAAAAACTATTCGATGGATCCTGTTTTTTAATTTTTTATTTTAAAGATAATTCAATTCTTCGGCACCTCTACCTAGGTCCGATACACTTTCAATATTTTTTTTATTTTTAAATTTACTTTAAAGAGCGAAAAATAAGACAAAAATCGTAATCAAAAGTTCACACATCCGTCATTTTTTTTCTTTCACCAATTTATTGATATTATAGGTAGAGGTGCCGGTACATTCAATCTTTTTTGTTTTTGGATTTCGGTGGTTTATTACCGGCGCTAGGATGTCCGCCAACAAGGCATTGGATTTTCGGATCGTCACACTGCAGTATCTATAAAATGGACAATTTTTTATATTTTTCCTTTTTTTGTATACTTTAATACTTAATAAATATGTATACAAAATTTGAAATTGATATTTACTTCCGTTCTTGAGAAAAAAATTCTAGAAAAATACATAATTTTTAAGGACTCTCGAGTAAACCTCCCCTTAATAGTTAAAATATCGACTTTTAGCATTTTATATTTTCTATAATTTGTATATATTTTTAGAAAATTTCATATCAATCGAAATAAAACTGGCATGCTTACAAGTGATTTTAACTATAGACACGTTACTGCCAGGACCGGCATTCTCATTGAAATTTAACATACGAATTGAATTTTGACATAATGTTAGGTCTTAACGATGCACATACATATTGCCAATCAACAATTAGAAAAAAAATTACATGTTTAGAATCTGACCAAAAAAGCTTGGGGTCCAAAAAAAAGAAAAAATATATCGTGCAAGATATCATTCTAAAAATCTTTTTTTAAAAATATTTTTTGGTCCAGTGGTCTTATTGATATAGCTCCCTTAAGTTTCTAAGCTAAAATTTAAATTTTAATAAGGCTGGTAGCTAGTCGGAAAGCTACAGTTTTTCTCGAAAGAATAATAGTTGTTGAAAAAGAGAACATTTTAAATAACATGGGATAGTGTTTCAATACAATATGGAACAGTTCGTGCATTTTTCAGTAATAACAAGCGATTTTGGATAAAAATTTAATCTCGTCTACTGATTGCTCACCGAAAAATGCTTGGATATACACCTGTGCTAAATACTAATTAAATTTACTTAAAATCATTAAATCACACCAACTAACCAAATCACTTGTGCGAGATTTCTGTAATTGAAAACTTTTAGACTTAATCTATTAAGATTATATTATTATGTACATTACATAAATATGTTTATTAAATTTTCAAGACAGTAAATATGAAAACAAATGAGCACAACACGTTATTCATGTTTTCCATGAAATATGGAAATTGTTCTTACTATACAGAACATGACAATATGTTGTTTTACAAATTCACCTAGGTACAAGCAACTTTATATATTGATGTTTGGCTTCCGGCGATACATCGTATTGTTTTGTACATTATTGTCAAGTCAAAATAATATATATAAACGCGTACCTGCCTTAATACACATATACTGTGCGGCGCAGCAAAACATTAAGTAAACGTTAAGTCGGATAAAGTTTTATGCAACGAACATAGAATAACGATTGAGCAGGTGTATATATGTTGTTATTCATATCTAACATTATTCAACGCACTAGATTTTCTCTAGAAGTTCTCTGTTCGTTGTCTAGAACGTGGATCCAAAATATTTTGATGAGCCATAATGTATATGTATTCATACATATATACAATTTACCTCTATTCCACTTTATCAAATTTATGTCTGTTTTGAAGTTGAGTGACTGAAATGACAGCTAAAATATTCTTTAATTTGAATTTGATTAGTTTGATCTAAAAATATTAAATCAATCATACAATTTGTTTTCATACTTCATGCCTAGGCAACTGAAATGTTTTAATTGCCGCTGAAAAACTAAAAAATATTGGTACGTGATTGTTATTAGAACACTCATTTATGCATATAAATTCATGGAAACCCCAACAGTGTGATTTATTTCTTAATTCTTAGCTATATGGATAAATATTTTGTTCCAGAGACTACTTAAAAACTACACTGAGAGAAAAATCATATAATTTTTCTAGATAAAATTTCAGAAAAATTACCATGCTCTCTTATAATGCGTGCGCGATCGACGACCAAAATAAAAAATATGTGCTAGCATGGTAAAATTTAATGTGCTAACATAACTTTTATCACACTCTTATGTATATATGTTATAGTTTAATTCTTGTTGTCGTACTCTTTCATTTGCGCATCTGACCCACAGCCTTATGTTGCTTGGGCGGTAACTGTAGAAACTTCGAACCTGTAAGAACTTTATGATGCATACAAAAATGATTGCCAACAATATATTCTAATACTAAAGATAGTGAAGTAACAAAATGATGAATTAAACGGTGACATCCCCGCCCTCTAATACAGTGTAATGAATACTGCTTGTTGCTTGTAACCAGGGTTGTCAGAAAATTTTTATTCAAGTCGCGCCATTTGTGATAAAAAGTCGCAAAGTACCTTGAAAATTCACAATAAAAAAATTCTTTCTTTAATAAATAAAAGACAGAATATTATTTACTTACTCAATGTTGAAACAAATAAATAGTTTCCTGAGATTTTTATAACAATAATATTGTCATCGATTTTGAGGCTATTTATTTACTTATTTCAAGTTTGGTATCTTTTCAGTTAATTAAATCTTACTACGTATAAAAAATTTGCGATTAAAAACTTTTTTTTTATTTTAAATAAATTATTATGATGACTAATTCATGGAAATGTTGCAACGAAACTACGAGGCAGAAGAAAGAAAATAATTAAAAACGGTCGGGTAAAAAGAGACTAATTCACTAATTTGTGATTTGTCACCCAACTTTAAAATTTAGGCGCTTCCGCATGACGAAAATCACCCAATTTATGATAAATCACCCAATCTGGCAACTCTGCTTGTAATACAGTCTAATGGATCAAGGTGCTTGGTCCGACCCGTCCGACCAAGTTGGTCGTCCAAACGTATGGTTGGCTATGTGACTTGCTATGAGTGAGGTACATTTCAACAGCGTTCGGAACAAACACAACCTTCTTTCTACTTTTTTCTTTCTACTATTAGCAGATAGCATTTCAAATATTAAAATACAGCATGGTAAATTTGTAAGAAAAAGAATTAAAAAATATTTTTTTGTCGGCAATGGAACTTTACTGTGCTGTTTTACAAATTTTACGGAACTAATATTACGGAAACATTATTCTATATCCTTTAAATTTTCTATGATTAATTATAATTTTTATATTTTTATATTTTTATAATTTTTTTATGATTAATTATAATTTTTATATTGTAATCACTTTCGAAATATGAAAATTTGTTCACTCCAAAATGGAAATTTTTGTGTGCATTTTACGTTTTAATGTTTTTTGAACAATTTGGATTTCGCGTGTGTCTGTCGATTTGTCTGTCTGTTCGTCTGTGTATCCGAAGAGCCTACAAAGTGTCATGACTTCAAAACTATTCAATCGCTATTCACAAAATTTTTAGAAATTGATTTAAAATTATTCTTGTTTTAAACAATTCAAGCACAAAATTAATTTAGAGTTTGGATAAAAATCTGTTGTGAATACAAGGAAGCTGGGTACCACTCCCCACTGGCAGTGTATTTTCATTTGATCACTAAAATATTTAATGTATTCAAAAAATAATTTTTCCTTTTTGAATTAATTTAACAACTTTTTTGGTTTGACAAACCAAATTAGCGTATAAGAACTGGATTTTGGTTTTTATGTTGATGTTGACGTAAAAATCATTTTTATGGAATTACATATTACAGTTAATTTATCACCACAAAATTGTAATGTTATTGACATTAATCAAAGTATCAGGAGTATTTGCATAAATTACGAAAAAAATAAATTTTAATTTTAAACTTGAGCTGCCGTATTAATTTATTAAAATTTTATACCACTTTTTTTTGGATTATTTAATAAGTATCTTTACTGTCTCAAGACTGTTTAAATGTGTACAGCGGATAGCTAAATATGCATAAAATTTGTGAATTTTTAATGGGTTGATGAAAACTGGAGTATTTTTTTTTTCGTTTTGGAATTTTAAATAATTTTAATATTGATGTTGGCCTTAAGTCTTGTGAAGCAGTTAGGAGGTCAGACTCTGATAATGATTGGGTATATTATCTAATTAAGGCGTTTTTTCATATTTTTCGCACCAGAATTCTCCAATGGTGTTGCAGGCTATAAGGAGACTTTAGAGAAAAATGTTTTCTAATAGGAAAAGTGGGAAAGACATTTTAATATTGCACCATCAATTGAAAAATTACTTTGAGATATACAATTAAAATATTGGATAAAAATTTTCGACAAAAGGTTTTATGGATGCAAAACAATTTTTTATAACTTTGCAACAAAGTTTATTGATTTTTTTCAATTATTTTTACAGTATTTATAAAAAATTAAATAATTAAAAAAAAGCAACTATATATTTACAAAACAATATTGCAACTGAGACCCATTTGTAGACCCATCCTACAAAAATAAATAACTCAATTAGATAGTCCAAAAATGAATTTTTCCTTGGGATCAGTTGCAATTTAACAATTTATTTATAAGATACCAGCGGCTACTTTTGCTGCCAGGTGAGCGTTAAGACTGCTGTAGGCAAGAGCTGGAGCTGCAAGTGGAGCACCAACGGCTAATGGGGCGGCAGCTAATGGGGCAGCAGCGATGGCAATATCCCCGTTACGTGCTTTGGCTTCAATGTGAGCGGCAGCGTGTTGAGCGCGGGCAGCTACATTTTCTACGGGTTCCAATGGCACACCATTGGGTCCAATTACTGGCAAGTGTTGTGGTCCCAAGTAAGCTGGTTGAGCGGCAATGACGGCTGGAGCAGCAGCCAATGGAGCGGCTGCAATAGCAACATCACCATTTCGTACGGCAGCTTCTACATGGGCGGCGGCATGTTGAGCCCGAGCGGCTACGTTTTCTGCGGGTTCCAATGGGACACCGTTTGGTCCAATTACTGGCAAGTGTTGTGGACCTAAGTAAGCTGGCTGAGCGGCAATAACAGCTGGGCCAGCTGCGTAGGTGGTGGCGGCTAATGGAGCAGCAGCTAATGGGGCGGCAAGAGAGTTAACAATTCCACGTCGCTTACGTCCAAGGATGGCCAAGTCACCATTTCGTACTTTAGCTTCAATGTGCGAAGCAGCGTGTTGAGCACGAGCGATTTGGTTTGCAGCTGGTTCAACTGGTACGCCATTTGGTCCAATCACTGGAAGGTGTGCTGCACGAATGATGGCATCAGAATTTGCGTAGGCGATGGGAGCAGCGGCAGCAAGTGGAGCAGCAGCAATAGCTGGAGCTGCGACGGCTAATGGTGCAGCAGCAAGTGGGGCAGCAATTGCGAGTTCACCGTTGCGGGCTTTAGCTTCAACAACAGCAGTGGCATGCTGAGCGCGTGCTGCAACATTTTCAGCTGGTTCCAACGGTACACCGTTTGGTCCAATCACTGGCAAATGTTGCGGTCCAATGTATGTTGTTGGAGCTACAGCGACAGCTGCTGGAGCGACCGCAGCCAAGGGTGCTGGTCCAGCCAAAAATCCAGCTGACGCTACAGCCAGTAAACACGAAATGGCAATCTATAAAAATATGAAGGATTATTTTCCACAGGGCAAAACTACGAAGGTTGCAGTTTTAGAGTTTTGACTCACCAATACTTTCATGTTTGTGTGTTACTTGCTTTACCTCCTGATTGTAGGACTGTTGAGCAACTGTGTCCACCATGTACGATTCCCTTCTTTTTATACGAACTTCTATCAGCAAGCCGGTATTGTTCAAGCGGGGGCGACATTTGGTTTGTTGTTACCTTTACCTTTATGTAAAAAAGAAATACTTTCTTTTTTTTGGTAGAGATTTGACTTTGAAATTCTGCTGTCTTACTATAAATAAACACTTGAAGTGTGCTTGAAGTAAAATACTAGCAAAAATGTGATCTTTATCACAATGACAAATAACTTTTTTTTTTTTGTAAACTTGTTACAAATCGTTAAAAGGTGCTTTTCAAAGTTATTTTGACATAGATGATGAAATTTCGAGTATGTTTAAAATGTAACATTTCAAAACAAGTTTAACAGTATCTTCGGGAAAGAATTTAAGTATTTCCACTTCCAATTTTGTAGAATCAGTGGAATATTTTCAAAAAATGATTCAGCTCAATAAAAATTTTTTCCTACTACTGGATCAACTCCATAAAATGTAACCTTGTTAATAATTTTTGTATGTTGCTTTGGAGTCAACACAGCCAATTTATTGATAGCAAATTTTCAGCCACAATATTAATTATAATGATCAAATGTGAATAAATTAGCTCGAAGTGTTAAGTATTTATCATTGCAGGTTATAATAATGACAAAAAAAAGAAAGAATTCAAAATATATAATTAAACTTTTTTTCTGATTTAGTAATATGTAATTTCTTTTTTATTGATGAAGATTGATACACTGGTCAACAGGTTCGCGGGTCCAGGTAAATATTAATCAAGCAATAGCCGCACATCTTTTGGCAACATTTAATGACATTGTAATTACAATCTGGATCAGAAATTGCTTAAGTAAATAATTGTGATCTTCCTGTTTACGTCTCTGGGGTACATACATGTTTTAAAGGTGAGAGCAGACGTAGTTTACAACGATTTTGTGGTTTTAGTATAGCAAATTTCTGATTTTGATTGTAAATTTTTATAAATACGAGTAGATTTGACTGATGTTAAGAATTTTTTTTCTTGATGCTATTAAGTAACCTTGTAATCACTATATAACACTCGTTAAAGAACAAATAATAATCACTCATTTTTGCTTATTAAATAAGGCCTCGCCTTTTTGTAATCTGGTTTTAAAAATATAAAATTAATAAAAAAAAACTAACTTAATATACATATTATGAATTTGTATTTGAAATAAGGCGATACAGTAGGCGTTGGTATATTTAATCAAAAGATGAAATTCGTCTACGAAAATTTGGTTGTGGAATTGAGATGTTCTTACTTAAAGAAAATGTTCTATAAATTTGAAATTTTCTCCAAATTAGCAGATCTAGGACAGCGATATAACTATAGTAATGTTTAGAATTGACACTTCTTGTGTTGAAAGACATCCATATTTCATTTTTCGGTTGAATTTTGGTTACCTTCTGGTGAGAACAATGGCATACGTCGTAAGTATTTAATTTTTCATATGTCTACGCGTTTTGCGAACACTTTTACAGCGATGTGGTTGAAAAGAATGATATGAATATCTTAAGGTACAAAATATCGCCTGTCGTAGCATCCTGGATAACATAGCAAATTTTCGGTTACAGAAATTACTTTTTCTCGAAAACCAGTTTACCTAGAATAATACGAGAGTTTTTCCTTTCTTTCTGATGGTGTAGAAAAATGTAGAATACTTTTAATTGTAGCACATTTTCGCAAAAGTCTCATTCTTTGAAGTCTGCCGCGTCGGACACGTATGGCTGAAGAACTCATCCGAGGGTTTGGGATATCCAACATTTTCACAAAATTTCGTAAACACTGAATATTTCGTTCAAGAGTTAGATATCGTGCGGATATATATAATTTAGTAAATGCCGTTTCCACTTCTAGGTATCTCAAAACAAACTTCTGTCATAGTTCCCTGGCTCAAATCTTACAATGATAGTGGTTGTAATAGCTGAATTTTCAGTTCAGAAATTCTCTAAAATGTAACTTTTAAACTAATAAGTGATACTACTAGATGGTACCAAATTTTGATGTTATCAAATATATAATAATATGTACCGTAAAACCGTCTAGACCCGGACAGGGTGTCTATACCCGGACACTTTGCACCAATCTTCAAATTAAATAATTTCTACTTTAACCTGCAACAATAAGCATTTGTTCTTGACGTAATTAGAGAGAAAAAACATTCTCTAAACAGCTGTGCTAATAAAAAGCTACGGATTTCAACATTTACTATCTCATTTTACAGGACTACTATCCTACAGTTTTTCAAAGAAATAAAATGTGTGTCTAACTTAGATATGTAATTTTCGTCATAATTGTTATATAAATTGTTTTAGTTTTGACATGTATGTGCTCAGAATTTTATGGCGCATCATTTAATGACGTTTGAAGTTATATTCGATGTATATATAAAATAATACATGCTATATATGTATATCCGTTTAGACCCGGACACATCAGTTTATTACATTATGGTCGCGATTCGCACCAGTTTTAATACGTTAATATTCCCCCCAGAATTACGCGGTTTATGCCTCCTTCTGGTGTCATATCGTATGTTTACTTTATAGAGAGGTATACTATGCATTGTCCCCTCTCCCTTCCCCTAAAATATTTTGAAGTCTTTGACAGGTTCAAAGACATCAGACGATATAAAACACTGTCCTAAACCCGACGGGAGAGGTTAGTTTGCATATTATTACATTATTTAAGTTAGTGTCCGGGTCAAGACGGATTTGGGGTGTAGACCCGGACACTTACTAATCATTCTTTATTTTTTTTTATTTTTACTTATAATGAAACAAATGGGTCAGGGATATAACAAATATTATACGCTCTTTTTGTTGGTGATACATATATATGAAGGAAACATGTATAAACATAAAACTATTCCAAAATATGTTAAAAAGTGTTCGGGTCTAGACGGTTTTACGGTATATAAGTTTTTTAAATGTATTCCAAGACACATACTAAATTAGAAATCTTAAGTGAAGTGATATACTATAAAGCGTTGATTATACAATGAGACTTGTCTGCCCTATAAATTAGGAGGACTTTTACACCATGTATATTAAATCGGCAAGACTTATTTACTTACACCCTATATTCTATTATTCTACTGGGAAGTTGGTAGCGTGGACCTATCCGATTGCATCACACATCATTATGCAACACAGCTTTTATTCTTTTATGATGTTAATATACTTCTTGGGTTTTGATTTACCTACTATAGATATTAATTTTGAAATTGTGTTAAAACTCTAATTCAAATATCCGAATATCATAACTTCAACTGTACTGCTTGTGTTCAGTACCATATTAATAATGCATCTAGATACATAGTATATATTATTTATACCCATGTATAAATTTGTAATGTGTATATTTTAAAATTCAATGTGCACCAGTTTGTGAATTATACAACTTTATTTTTTTGGCGGTACTGGTAACATTTGGCGATTTTCCGTTACAAATATTTAATTGGTTTTGGAATTTGTAATTAGTTTTGTGTTGGTATTAACATATTACAGTTAAGTATATTCCAATGTATGTTCATAAATGTCACTTTGTTTTCGTCTCTACTGGTAAGAAAATTTACCGGTTGCCGGGGTTGATCAAGTTCTTGACATTAAGTTGACGTTTGGAATGCTACAACTTTTTTTGCATCTTGCTCCAATTTTTTTTTTTTTAAACTAAAATTTATTTCAATAATAATTTGTCGTTGAGGAAATTCAAACGTGGATTGATGATGAATTACAAATTTTAATTGATGTATTATAAGAAAAAAGTTATACAAGTTTAGATATTTGTATCAATACTGTGTGATTTTCATTCAACTGGGAAGTAAAGGATTGTTCCTACTTCCGTTAATATGTTGATCGCAATCTTATTTAAGAATGCGGCGAAAACTGTTAATCCTTGTTACTCATTTGATATTTCTTAATCGTGAAACTCATACTGGAAAGTCTTTTATCAAATGTCAATTAAATTTTTAGCTTTAAAACAGCATTTCCTTAAAAACAGTGAACATTTTAGAAACGATGTCATATTCCTCCTTAGATTCTATTTCTATGGATAGCTAGAGAAATTACGCGAAAAATTATATAAAGTTCACAATTATATGCCAGAATACCAAGTTATCGTACAATAATTAAATGTTTTCTTGGTCCTATACATTACGTGTCTATAGACCAAGTTATATGATCGTGGAAAAATTTGATGTTGGGTTTTGAGTTTCCCTGGGTCCAAATTAGTCATTTGCAAAAATGTCTCTCTGCCTGTTCGTTAGGGGAAACTGTTTTGATCCCTAATTGTAAAACTACTTAAGGGAACTCAATGAAATTTGGTACGGAGATGAAGTGGCGTTATCAATACACCCAAAAGTTGCTATGGACGGAGCCTAGTAGCCCTCGAATTTTGAAAATATCCCGAAAATGGACAGATCAGCCATTTACGCAAAAACGACTGTAACGATTTTGATTAAATTTTAACCACATAAATTAGACAACTTTTGTGTGGGTAGAAAGAATCTGGAAACTGAGATACAGAACGTGGAAAAAGGGCCTGACCATGAGCCTGCCTCCAGTGGCAAGCTATTCTCCAAGATACGACTATTTGAACAGTTTATTTTTTATTAACATTGTCATCACTTTTCCTTATATAAAAAAAATTTATTATTAATTTTAACTTTTTTAAAATTAATATTAATTAATAATACATTTTAGGGAATTTTCAAATCGAAAAATCAGCTATTACAGCCACTGTCATGACGCGCCTTGAGTTCCGGACTATGACAGAAATTTGTTTTGAGGTCCCTAGAAACCGAAAATAATATTCACTAAAATTGATATATATATATATATATATATATATATATATATATATATATATATATATATATATATATATATATATATATATGTGTGTGTGTGTGTGTGTCCGCACGATAACTCTCCAACGAAGTGTCCTACTTTTACGAAATTTGGTGAAAATATTGGAAATCCCAAACCGTTGGACGAGTTCGTTAACTAGACACGTCCGATGTCCGGAACATGGTTTTTGTTCTTAAAGAAATAAAAAAAAAATTTTTTTGCCAAAATTTCCACTTATTCAAAAATTTTTGCGAAATTATTTTAGACCATTTGAAAGAGGAGAAAGAATTACATAAAAAAGATCTTTAAACTATTATTCTATGTCAACTAGTTTCCCAGAAAAACTAATTTTTGTAAACGAAAATTCGCTATGTTCTGGGGGATGCTGCGACAGGGGTATTGTGACGTTTTACACAAAAATATGCGCTCAACTGGCGTCAACATACATACTATAAAATCATGTTAACTTGTAATGTAGCGGTTCAGTTACTACCAATTTATTTACTATAAGTTATTATTCTAAATTTCAAAATTAGTTCAAGAATAATAGCAAAGGAAAATTATATACATTTTTAGAGTTTTTATGTACTATCCTACAACTCTAAGAAAAAAGTAAACATAATAAAATTTTACAAGTTGGATTTACACTATAACAAGAAATGAAATAAATTATTTTCAGTACGAAACTACCCTCTTGCAGTAACATTCATAAAAATATTACTTTTCAATTCAAAATAGAATATGGCAATACTAAATACGATTTAGAAATGTTAAATTATAATCTAAATCAATAGTTTTAAAAATTATATACATTCATTTGACTTTTTGAATTATGAAGTTTTTTTTAGCTATGTAAATCCAACTTTGTTTGTCACATTTTTGTGTGAGAGAGATAACTAAATTAAACTGTCACTGTACAAGCTGCTTTTTTTATCCTTGTCACCTATTTTAACCAATCATATTTTTTTCAAAATTTTGTTACCTTTACTTTTTTCTTAGAGTTGTAATACAGTACATACTTTTGTATATACATTTTTACAGTTTTTAAATTGGCAGTAAGTACTGATATATTGACTTACAATATCTCTATTCTGATTATAATATTTATTGTGATATTTACTAACATAATATGTGATACTGTTCTGTTTAAAGTTTCATCAGACAAAATTTATAGCCAACTAACTCATAGTACCAATAATTATTAAAATACGCCGGCCGCAGCTACCTGCATGATATAGTGAATTTCTCAGGACCCATTTTTAAAGGAGTAACTAACTGTCACATAAAACAGGTATGTATTTCAACGCAAAAAAAAAAAAAAAAATTTTCAAAATAATTGTAGTAATAATTAGAGAGTCTTGTGCTGACCTTAATCCTGTCTGCGCTGTGTAAAACCTGTTCACTTCGGGTAATGATTCAAAAACATATTTTATGTGATTTTTTCCTCCTTTTACATTGGTATGAAAAGGAAAATTGGATAAACTTTTGAATTTTGGCAAAATCCCGATTTCACGCACCAAGAGTTTCTAGCTGAAGAACACATCCAAAGGTTTGGGACTTCGAAAATTTTCACCTTTCGTAAAGAGAGTACCCATATGTTTCGTTTGAGAGATATCGCACGAATACATTTTTGGATCAATCTCACCATGACAGCTGCTGACAGAATTATTGGACAATGTTCATTTCATAATTGTGATAAAATGAATTATTTAAAACAGAAATTGCTATATCCAATCAAGAATCAAACTTAAGGGGGGGGGGGGGAAATAATACTAGGCGATAAGGCGAAAAATTTAGTAAAATCAAAATATGAGTGAGTAACCGCTATTTATTCAGCAGTAAGTATAATTTCATCGTGTGATGAGGGAAACGCAAGATTTCTTGGGAACGGATAAAACCGGTTATATAATTATATGAAATATTTGTAAGTTTGAAAATTAAAGAAAATATTTGTCAGCATTTTTCCGGTATAAAAAGGTACTTCACTGCTCCTAGTGAGAACTTTGACCATATTTGACTCACTTAGTGTGAAATATATATTACAAATTTTTAAGAATTTTTAATTATAGATTATTCATTAAAATAACATAATCAACAGGAGATATTCTTATACTTTAATTTCTACATAAAAAATATTATACTTAGGTACATATATCTACCAAAATTAATATAAAGTTTCCAAAAAAAGGAGTTCAATCAAAAACAAACAAGTATTTCGATAATCAGGAAGGAAAAACAAATTAAAAATATTGAATAAATTCAAAAATTTCATATTTAAATTGTATTAACTGTAAAATAGTTGAAACAGTTTAACTTTTTTTACTGAATTTCATTTTCGTCTTATTATTTCATCATTTTGAAACAAAAAACCGACCGTTTGATGAATGACCTTGACTACGGAAATTATTTAGAATAAATAAAAACTTTACGAGGATTATTAATTATTACTACTCTATTTTTAATCGAGAAACAAAAAACCAGTTATTTGTGTTATACATGTATTTTTTTGTAAAGGTAAAATTACATATCTACATCAAGTAATGGGATTCGATATATAGATAGAGAGAGAGATAAAAATATAACAACTTTAATATTGTCAAATCTGATTAGAATCGATTGGTTTAAATTTTGATGTATCGTTTTAATAAATTGCTTGTTTTGGAATTTTTAATATTTATTATTATATTATTTATGATCATTGTATCAGTATTATCAATGATTTATTGAGTCTAAATAAATTGATATGCACAGATATGGATTGTAAAGTTTTAATAAAAGATATATATTAGATTGTGAATAAATTTTTAAAAATTTTAATCGTTTACATATTTTGTTATTAGTCAATCATACTTGTTTAGTCGAATTTAGGCATTTTAGGATTTCGTAGTTATACCAATGAAATACGTATAGATTCGCCCTGTCTGTCATCGCAGACAGGATGAATTAACATAAATCCGCCCTTAATAACGCAATTGAATAAACAATATTGCTATTTAATTGAAATCATATTATTTTATCTCAAAAATTGTAGAAAAGTCTAGCAATTGTTTACGAAATCCTGACTTTAATTAACGTTTAAGTTTAGTAACTCAACATCATAATTCGATTTCTTTCTCAACTATTTCTGGCTTACTTTTCAATATTTAAGCCATAATAGCTATTTATGCAACAAGTACATAATGAAGATCTTTATCAACGAGCCGTGTTTATGGCTGAGCGAGCTTGCGAGCGAGACCAATAAAAAAAAAGGCGCGTTCACAAAATCAAATTATGTACAAGTTGCATACAATGCTTTATGTACGACTGCTAAAATTTTTAAATATCCAAAAAAATCGAATTTATAAATCTGGCGTCTACACTTTAAATAAAAAAAATTATTCTATGCATAGTTGGCATAGAAATAGTATATTATTCAACAAGCTGGTAATGATAGCTATTACTCACGAAGATGAAATTGCGACACGAGCCGAGCTTGCGAGGTGAGTGTCGTAATGCATCTGAGTGAGTAATGGCCATTGCAAGCGAGTAGAATACGATATTTTTTCTGACTTTTTTTTTTTTTTGATTTAAATAAAATTGAATATTTTAAATATTTATTTTTAAATTTTTAAATATTTATTTTTAAATTTTAAATATTTATCTCTAGTTTCATTAAATATTTATATATGTACAAACGACGAAAACAAAATACAAGCTACTTTGTTTACTTAGATGTTACTACGCAACATATTCGAAATTAAAAATTGATACGTATATTATACACAATACAAAAGCCAGCCCATTGAATAATGGTTAATACGGTGATTTCATTGGTCAAAAAGGTAGTGAATAATGAAAATTCCTCCACACCTTTGAATAATGCCTGACTTTCTCAACAATTAACGGATATGTAACGTGTGTGTTCTTCAACAGGAGTAGAAAAAATGTATTCTAAAGCATGTTTTTGTTGTAATTATCTGTCATCTGAAGTTAATAAAACACTGCGACATTTTTAGAAGATTTCTCAATAAAAATTACTAATATTTAAAGAAGAGAGGAGGAAATTGTCTGGAATAAATATAAATAATGGTTCAAATTATTTATTTAATATTATTTGTGTAAATATTTGTAAATATGTTATACAAATCAAGTTAGTATGTTTTCTGTTTATTGTAAGATGTGCCTAAACTTCTACTTTTTATACCTCTTAACAGTGTAAAAAATAGGCTTCTATGATTCAGTTGTACATAAAATATTTTTCACAAATGAAAAGTCATATTCAGGTCTAATATCTGTAAAATTATATATAATAAAATATAAGAACTATGGTTTCTAACAGTAAGAGAAAAGAATGTTGATCAAAAATAGTTGTTTCTAATATGTAATGGTGGGAGAGCTGGACACATATTAATTTCAACAGCCACTATAACCACAGACAAATTTTCGATCTTGCCGCCTATGAGCTACCGGTGTATCTCATTGTTCCTACTGCCATAAATTATCTATATTACACAATTATTATCATGACGTCATCAAATCAAAAAAGTCAGGCTTTACGAAGATTAATTAAATTATGGTGGATGGTTAAATAAGATCTAAACTTTTTATTTTTGCCATCAAAACAGCGAAATTTCTTTTAGAAATATAACTAGTTTGACAGAAATCTTTTTTCTAATAGTTCCACTCGATTAATTTTGTTAAAAATGAAAAGAGTGACTTCGAAATTTTGAGGGTATCTAAAAATTTTAGTGAGCTCGATGACATCGTTAAATTAAAAAATCTCCTGTTTCTCAATTGAAACTTTATGAAAGTGATTTAAATTAGGATAATTGACTAAATTAAAGTAACTTTGGTGTGAATTTTTCATTTTTTTGCGATTGGAATTTGTTCCTCCTTACGGACAACAACCCCCCACCTAGTCCCTCTAAATACGTCACTATAACTAAGTATATAACATTGTTGTTCAATAAACCAACTCTTTAATGAATTTATGCATTTTATTGATCAGTACAACTCTGTGTTTTAGTCTAACAATATTTTTATGTTAGCTATTAACTAAAATTTGTTAATTTTTAATTTATTCATTATTAGTAATAGATACACATACATAAATTCTCGCACTTGAATTGTTCTAAAATGATTTACGTTTTTATCTGATAATAAATAGATGTTGACAAGGTATTTAGATCTAGTATCGATGAACAGATAAGAAATGATTTAAATTGTTTAAATGAATACCAACCTTTTAATTGTTTCAAATAATTTAAAACCTAAATGTTCTGTTCTCTTGCTATAGAATCGTCTTTTTCCTGTAACTCTTACAGCAAACCTTGTCCTACCAATGACTAGTGACATGACTAGACTTATTGCGTCCAGCTGGAGCGATTTTGACTCAAACGTTTCTCTGTTACTCTTCTATGCTCGGAATCAAAATAACTCACAAAAAAAGCAAACAACACACTACAAGCTTTTTTCTTTTATTTGAACGATCCTAGCGCCCGTCACTCAAAGGTTCATGATTTTACAAAAATCTTTTTTAAGCTTATATTAAGGCTTTTTTGAATGGTGAGCGCAATTATTTTAGGATATTAACATATTAAGTGTACTATATCGCCAATAAAAATTTCAGCTAAATCCGCGACTCCAAGGCTGTGCCCTCCCCTTGTTAGGAATTTCTTGAGCTTTTTTTTTTTTTTTAATAATTCAGTCAAAAATTTTGATTATCCGTTTCATGTTTACTTCACACTAATATTTAATTGTATTAAATTTGAGTTAATTATCTACGGAGGCCGGTTATAAGCCGCTACATTAAATAATTATTCCATACTACTCAACTCAAATTTAACAAAATATGTAAATCACATGTCAACAATCGTAAACAATACCTTCTATAAACAAATAAATAAATAAATTGCATTTATTTATTATTATAAGATATTATTATATCTATTTTTTTTATTTGAATTTCATTATGCAAAAAAAAAAAAAAAAATATTAAATATTATTAGGAATGTGTTGTGTGGCCTATTCAATTCAAATCGACTTCAGTCACGCCAGGTAGACAAATATGAAAAAACTGTCTCCGATTAATAACCACCTTGTGTCAATGCTGCCGTTGCTTCAAATATGCATTCAAATATCAATGTCAAGAGTCCCGGATTAGGAATAAATTATTGTGCAGTAAAATTCTGTAATATTTAGTAAAAATTTCTACTTCTTTAAGAAATCAATTTGTGTACAACGACAAATTGTATCCTAACTATCGCAAATGTGAAATGGGTTCATTATTTGTGAAAATATTAATTGGAATTTTATTACGTAATTAAACTAATTTTGGCTACGGTAAAGAAAATTCAGCTCCAAAGAAATTGCTTACATTCATTTAGTTTGCTATTGCAAGAAGGCAGTTCAACAACCTTATGGCAAAATGTAATTATACCTGAAATTTTATATTTAGACAATTACGTCACAAATTAGTTCAACCCTTCAAAATGACGTCATATAGATTTTAAACCAATAACTGAATACAAAATTTTTAATACTCCTTAAAAATACTCCTTCTCGATTTAACATTACGAGTTAGAAAAAGATAATATAATAATATAATCCAACCTAATTAAACAAAAGCAACTGAAATATTAATGATAATAATATAAAGAGGCGACTTACGTCGTTACCTATTTGTAACCACACTCCAGAAGAAGACGTAATTATAATGAGTTGTCTGTCAAATGTTATTCTTAATAAGATCTTCAAATTTGTTTAATTTTGTACAGTAAGGCTCAACGTAATGGTAAACTAGTAATTAGATTTTACCGTGCAAATGGTTTAAATAGTTATAAATTATAGCTATTTAATGACAAACAAATCAACCAAACTTTTCAATCTTATACCTAAACTTTTTCTATCAATAACAACTCACTCATATTTTATTTTAAAAATGCCTACTTTTTTAGCTTATCGTACTTTTTAACTTGACCTAGTAGTGTACTTTTAAATAGTTTTAGAAATCAGTTTACTTATTGCAATTCAAATGTTTGATGAATTTCTGCAAGGAAAATTCAGCTACTACACCATATCTCACCAGGTCACCATAAAAAACGCTTTTATATTCTCCAGCCGCCATATTGAAATCACTGTTGTGTGAGGACAATTTTGCCACGCATATTTGAAAAATAGAGTCCATAACCTTTAATTTGAGATATTGCAGATCTATTTTAAGCAACACCAATTTTTTACAGCAGGATGTCCCGTTCAGAAAGAATGTCATATATATATATATATATATATATATATATATATATATATATATATATATATATATATATATATATATATATATATATATATTTATATGTACCGGCCCATAATTACATAGTTTGCCGTGCATAAAATTAATTATAAATTAATAATATTAGTATGCTGGGAGAATAATCTTGGTAACAGATAACAGAGAAAAATACATGATTTTGGACTGACAATCGGATTATTATTTCTCTTATTAAATATCGATAATACGGAGTCAAGCACACGCAACATAATTATATATATATATATATATATATATATATATATATATATATATATATATATATATATGGGCCGCAGAGACCGGAGGGGGTGGGCAAAGGGGTCCCGACTCCCCGAAAATTACGTAAATTTTCATTCCATTCATTTTATTCATATTAAACTGTTTACTGGTATTTTTCATTTGAAAATCGAATTTTCGGAGACGAAACTTTACGATAATATTTTACAATGTCATCGGAGAATTGCGTTATCAAAAAGTTGGGTTGTTTAAATTTTTGTTGGACCTCTCGGTAGATTTGTAGTTGTTGCGCCCCTTTATTATATATATATAATATATATATATATATATATATATATATATATATATATATATATATATATATATATATATATATATACATATGTATATATATATATATATATATATATATATATATATATATATATATATATATATATATATAAATTTTGGTGAATCGGCATCATTTTCGGATTGTGGCAACCTCCAAATAAAATTCTATCATAGTCCCAAGCTCAAGTCTTACCATGACAGTGACAGTAGTAGCTGAATTTTCTTTCCAGTCGGAAATTCATTCAAACAATTGAAGATAGGAAGTAATGAAATAAAAATTTGAAATATATTTAGAAATACACTACCAGCTCAAGTGAGAAAGTACAATAAGCTAAAAAAAATAAATATTTTTAAAATCAATCAAAGGGTCTCGCCGGGTAAGCATTATGTGATTTCGGCCCAGCGGCTTTTTCGGCTATTCTTTTTCACGAATGTTGCTTATGGTGAGTAATGTTCGAAAATATAGGTATTAAACCTCTACCCCCTATATTGTTAGAGATATGGGGGTAACAACCCTTAAATTTAAAATTTTTTTTCCTCAAAACTATTGAAGGTAATTAGATGAAATTAATAAAGAATGTTGACATAAAGTAGCTTTATATTATAGAATTTTTTTACATTCGTATGACGTTATTCACTAGATTAAAATAATAATTGAATTTTTGAGGATGCATGTTTTAGATCAACCCCTTGAGTGACACCTACCAAAAAAATATATGTTATTTGGCTCTAACATAGTTATCGTGTGTAGAAATTTCAGCAAGGTCAGATTGGTGGAAGGTGTATTAAAAAAATATAAATTTAGGTTAAGTAACAATAAGACACCCCCTCGAAAAAAATCAGGGTTGTGATTTCGGTGAGTGACGATGGTATTTCTTTGCATTTTTCGACTCTGAGTGCGAATCTGGAATCAAGAAAATTCTTATACCCCTAAAATTTTTGTATAGAGCCACAAATATCCCTTAAGTAGGTGTAAAGTTATGAATATCAATATCATTATTACAGAAAGGAATATAAACAGGCATTTTACAATCCTCGTGCCCTTATATTATTGCTAAAGGCTCCACCAAGGTGATTTTAATGGATAGTATCATCATTCTAGAATTTGGATTGATCCATGTCTTTAAACTTTAAATAATTTATTTAGCTATCTTCTAGTAAAAATACTCATTCTAAAAATTCATCATTAAAAAGCATTACTAAAGTTAGGCACTAAATTGATTGGTGAGCCGGATTAAAAACAACAGGTGGGTCAGGTCTGGCGCAGCGACCGTAGTTTTCTGACGTCTGGTTTAGAAGATTAATGGAAAAATTAATTTATTTTGTTATTAGACCTTGTACTAACAAAAACTAAAAGCGATTCAAAAAAATCATTTCATAAATAAAAGTTAATTGACCTTAATTTTTAAGGTATACAAAGTTTAATTACCATATTTAATAAAAATAATATTGTTAATAACCCTTCCTTCATCACTGGAAAGCTTTGATATTAAAAGTCCACAAAATCAAATATGGCAGTTCATATTACTTATTGTAATAGACCGTGGTTTTGGAAAAGAGACATCAACGCCGATTTACATATGAATTTTATAATACGGGAAAGGTTAAACTTATCATTAAACGGATGCGTATGAAATAATAAGGCCCTTAAAACCGCCAGAAAATTAAATTTATTTCCAAAAACTTTTAAAAAACAATCAATAAATTCCAAGTACATATCTTTGTTTCTTACAAAATGCAGTGTATTACAAATCTATAAATACATATAAAAAAACTGTAAATGGACCGAGGGCCGTGGAGAAAAATAGTGGGCCCCGGGAATAAACTACATTCTTTTAAAAAATTCCTCCCAAGAAAATAAGTTATGAGCAAAAAAACTTTTCTTCCTTGGCCCTCTATCGGCAGTTACGGGCCCCCCCCCCCTCAAGGCCGGGGCCCGGGGCTAGAACCCCAGTTACCCCACCCTCTCGTCGGGCCTGAATGAACCGTGTCTGTATGTACATGGAATATTTTTGGAAAATTGTACTGATATTATAGACAGTTATTAATTTAGATACCAAAACAGCGATATTTAAATTTTGACCTGTCCGTCTGTCTGTGCACGCACCATGCAAAAACTACTAGGAGGATTTTGATGAAATTTGATTGATTTTAAAAATATTTATTTTTTTAGCTTATTGTACTTTTTCACTTGAGCTGGTAGTGTATTTCTAAATATATTTCAAATTTTTATTTCATTACTTCCTATCTTCAATTGTTTGAATGAATTTCCGACTGGAAAGAAAATTCAGCTCCTACTGTCACTGTCATGGTAAGACTTGAGCTTGGGACTATGACAGAATTTTATTTGGAGGTTGCCACAATCCGAAAATGATGCCGACTCACCAAAATTTATATATATATATATATATATATATATATATATATATATATATATATATATATATATATATATATATATATAATAAAGGGGCGCAACAACTACAAATCTACCGAGAGGTCCAACAAGAATTTAAACAACCCAACTTTTTGATAACGCAATTCTCCGGTAATATTGTAAAATATTATCGTAAAGTTTCGTCTCCGAAAATTCGATTTTCAAATGAAAAATACCAGTAAACAGTTTAATATGAATAAAATGAATGGAAGGAAAATTTACGTAATTTTCGGGGAGTCGGGACCTCTTTACCCCCCCCCCCCGGTTTCTGCGGGCCATATATATATATATATATATATATATATATATATATATATATATATATATATATATATATATATATATATATATATATATATATATAGGACATTCTTTCTGAACGGGACATCCTGCTGTAAAAAATTGGTGTTGCTTAAAATAGATCTGCAATATCTCAAATTAAAAGTTATGGACGCTATTTTTCAAATATGCGTGGCAAAATTGTCCTCACACAACAGTGATTTCAATATGGCGGCTGGAGAATATAAAAGCGTTTTTTATGGTGACCTGGTGAGATATGGTGTAGTAGCTGAATTTTCCTTGCAGAAATTCATCAAACATTTGAATTGCAATAAGTAAACTGATTTCTAAAACTATTTAAAAGTACACTATTAGGTCAAGTTAAAAAGTACGATAAGCTAAAAAAGTAGGCATTTTTAAAATAAAATATGAGTGAGTTGTTATTGATAGAAAAAGTTTAGGTATAAGATTGAAAAGTTTGGTTGATTTGTTTGTCATTAAATAGCTATAATTTATAACTATTTAAACCATTTGCATGGTAAAATCTAATTACTAGTTTACAATTACGTTGAGCCTTACTGTACAAAATTAAACAAATTTGAAGATCTTATTAAGAGTAACATTTGACAGACAACTCATTATAATTACGTCTTCTTCTGGAGTGTGGTTACAAATAGGTAACGACGTAAGTCGCCTCTTTATATTATTATCATTAATATTTCAGTTGCTTTTGTTTAATTAGGTTGGATTATATTATTATATTATCTTTTTCTAACTCGTAATGTTAAATCGAGAAGGAGTATTTTTAAGGAGTTTTAAAAATTTTGTTTTCAGTTATTGGTTTAAAATCTATATGACGTCATTTTGAAGGGTTGAACTAATTTGTTACGTAATTGTCTAAATACATTACTTCGGGTTTACTTACATATAATTCAGCGACCGTTTCACAATTTAGTTCCAAATTTTAACTGATAATTCTTTAAATATACCTAAAGAAAAAAAAGGGTAACTTCAAAAATGTAAACTTTACCGCATCGATGCAGCATCATGACCTTTCTGATGCGTCTAATACTACATGATGCGATGCTGATGCTCTCTTGAAAATCGATGCACATTAGATGTTTTTGAACGGGATATTGGCATCATTTAACCTCTGATTTGACTATAGATAATATAGCATGATTAGACTATAGATAATATAGCAATACAGTGAATACAGTCCTTGTATATATTATCTTTGAATTTCAACTTGAACTTACTTGAAATTGAAAATTGAAAAAATTGAAATTATTTGAATAAAAAATGTTACATATTTTGAGTGCAAGATGTATTCAGATAGTTTAAACAATTTTAATGAGAGGTAAATAAATTCATCCTTTTCAACATTTAGTTCTTCGGAATTATTCCTATAACCGTTATGGTCATAGGACCATTGGTATCATCCGTTATTCACATTACCATAGCTACGACAGCCACCTATATTTTAAATGTAAGTAGCTGTGATATTACATTATGCGCATGCCACGCATCACCAAATTTCTTGATGCATTGTTTTGACGCATCAAATGCAAAAATGAATTTTTGATTTTTCGTTGTGATGCGTCTGATGCGTTTTTGAACTTTTGACTCTGCCTCATGCAAGCAGTGATGCATTTTTGAAGTTAGCCAAAATTAGGATTTTTTTCTACAGCTCTGAATAACTCCATAATATATATTATTTTAATTGAAAACATTCAATCAAAATAAGTCATAAATTAAAAAATAAAATAAGGGCCATTTAAAAAATTATCACATAGTTTCACAGTATAATTCAAAGTGGTAAATATTTCCGATAAATACAAATTTTTACATAAATTATCAACTTCTATACAATAACAATTATTTATATTATTATTTAATTAATATGCCAACCACGTTAAGAATGCTTTAAATACACCTATAGATAGGTAATAATAATAATAATCTAATTTCTTTATTAACTTAACCGATCAGAAGCAGACAGAGACAGACAGACGCTCAATTATATATGCATGAAGTATATAAATCAATCTGAAATATATTTAAAATGACACAACGCAATCACCAAACAATTAATATTGAATTTATTAGAAAATTTTCAAATAATTGAAATATAATAACATATAGTTGATGTGATATGAAATGTTAATTGCACACTAATATGGATGATATTGATGACATCACAATATTCGAAAATATTTAACTAGTGTTTCTTTTTGTCCAATATATTTTGGCATTGTTGATGCCTTTTTTCGTACCCAAAAAGAAACTTCATAGTACAATTATCTGATATCAATTGTTTATTCGTTTCTACGATTCGTTTAATTTCTCTAAAAATATTTTAAACTTTGAAGTTTCATAGTTTGGGAATAAAACCTAATTTTAAAATTCAGGCTCCGTTAAACACTCCCGTGGGGATACCCGGATCTTTTTCAAAAATAACCTTGTCTCGGATTCCTACAAAGTTTCCGCCAAAGTGGCTGCTATCTTATGCCTTGTTTACACTGGCTTATTACTAACCATTAGCAACTGCTGTAAACACGCATACTCTTAAGTACCCTTCCAATATATATGATTCAAAGTAATTCTATGCCTGTTTGTAACAACGACTAATGACTGTTGTCTCCTTTATTATTAAGTTCAAAAATTTAAAAAAGGAGAAACACAAAAATTTCTCTAACTCCTCAAAATATTTAGTCAAAAATTCATATAAAAACCATCGTTGCCATCGTTACAATAATAATTATAACCTTATAATAAGTAAGGTAACAACCGTTAAAATACTTGCAATATTCTATGTTACGCCCAGTTTGCTTAAAGATGAGTTATAAAAGTATACATTAAATCGGAAATTAATACCCTAATTGTATTTTTACTACCTTTTTTTTTTAAGGAGGGACAGAAATCCCGATATAACCTATTTAAAACACAGTTCTTTCGAAAATCCTTTTTTTACTTACCTCCTATGACAACGTTTTGAAGGAATATAAAACTAGCTGTGCAATTAAAATATTTTTACTTCAAGATTATTACGCTGTGATAAACTATATGACTATAACTATTATTGTAACAAAGTACCATATTTTTTTATTCGATTAAAAATGGAACGTTAGTATTTATCGTTCATTTAATTACATTATTATTAATTTTTGTTTTAATTAAATGAAAGAAAAAAATTCATTGTCACATAAATCCATGATAATTATTCCATTTTTATCACTTATTTATAAAAATTAAAACAATCTAAATTTAAATGTCTCATAAAAATGGGCAAGTTATGTTCTGTCATACATTTTTGTAAAATCAAAATATGTATGATCAAAGACGTTTTTTTTTAACAACTTAGCTATTACTTAAAATGCAAAACAGTTTATCAATGTAAATTATTATCAGCGGAATTATAATTGAAAATTCCATAAAATCTTTTTGTTTCACGTTCCGCCAATGACATTTTGTGTTGTCCACTCCCAGTATACTCGGTGTGTCCTTGATACGAGTTCTTGCAAAAATCCCGGAAGTATGGTTCTAAAAAAAATATATATTATATATTGATGGGAAAGCAATAAGCTTTTTTCTCTGGTTATTAGAATATTCTATTACCTATTCTATTAGAATATTAATTGACCGAGTGTGCTAAGGCAAATATATACTTGAGTTAGAAATTCGGAGATTTGAATCCTCCTACAGCCAGTTCTGTAGCTGAACGTTTTTTGCAATTTTTCCTTCTAATTCGAATCGTCCTTCTAACGAAACGACAAAAACGACTTTCAGGATAGATAATTCTCTTCCAGTTACCACATTTTATAATTTTATGTTTCTTAGGGTATTAAAAAATTTTAGTAAACTTGATGACGTCACCATGTTAAAAAACTTACTTCTCAAATGATGATTTATGAAAGTGATTTGAATTAGGGATTTTTGCTACCAGAATGTACGAAATTTCGAAAGGTCACTGCTTCAACAGAAATATCTTTATTAGTGAGTTTAGATGCTTAATTTTCGTAATAATCAAAGGAACGACTTTGAAAATCTATGTTTGGCTTCCAATTTTATTTACCGGTTTTAGACACCACGATTAAGTATAAGTTTATCACCATTCAGACAAATGGGAGGGGGTATGTTACCTCAATTTTATAGCAATTAAATACCTTAGAAATTGAATGTGTTATAAATTTATATTGTAAATCAAACTTGTCAACAAGTGGTTTTAATAAAAAATTTGACTAATAATCACTAACAAAAATGTTAAGGACTAAATCGAATTATTTTGTCGTCCTTAAATAAATCAGACTCCAATAAAAAAATACCTTATAGTACAATTTTACATAACATAAAATTACGCTATCCAAGGTCGCTGTGGTATCCGGTTCTTGACTTTTTAGTAATAATTGTCATTCATTAAACTATTTTAAGCTATTATCTCTTTGTTTGCAAAATTTCATAGAGATTTCACTGTTTGTATCAAACGGACCACGCCCCTAACTGATATTTGTTACTATTTTGAATTGTTTAATCACTAAAATTCAAGATATTTCCAAAAAATACTAAAAAAATTATTATATTAGATTAAAATTTTAGACTTTAATTCTTATGCAATTAAATTCATATCACTATAATTCATTTGTTTCAAATAAAAACAATTAATTAACTAAAACAAATGAAAATACAAATTAAATAAAAACAGCAAACAATCAATTAAAAAATAATTTTTTTTCCTCAAATAAATTTAACTAATTAATCTGCTAAATGTTACATTATCATTAATATACGTAATAACACGACAAATAAAATATTAAATGTCATTTAGTTGATTTTTTGTCCTTTGTAGCTTGCCCCTTGCTACCACACAAGCTTCCATTTTTAAAAAAAATAATAATTAATATTTGAAGAGATAAAATTATACGTTGAATAATAGAGATATTAACTTGTATAATTAAATTCGAATAAAAGAATGTCAAAAAAAAGATTGAAGTAACTTTTCAACTGTTTTTACGTGGGCATAAAGATTATTAATAAATTTATTTATTAGGTGTACTGTTAGAATTTGACAAATATTAAATAATTATAGTTTTGAAAATCGGAACAATATGAGTAATTGTAATAATCACTCATTTAAATATTTATTGTTTAATTTAATCTAAACAATTTGTAAATAATTTATTGGTAATTATGAATTTGTGACAATATAAATAAATATTATTTACTATTTTAATAATAATTTAACAATTTTATGAATAGGTACCGGGTTTCTTCGGACAGCTCAAGACCGTACTTATTTCAATAAAATTTTGCAACTAAATTACATTAAATTATGCACATTTGAATGAATATAATTGGTCAAAAATTACATTTTTTACCATTTAGAATACTAACAGCATTTTTTATTTGACGAAATTAAGAAAATTCAAAAAATCGGAAAAAAATTTTTGTAAAATATATTGAAAGTTGTTGAATATTTAGACGGTCCACTATAATAGCTAAGACGTACGTATCTACTAAGATTTTTTATTATGGAAAAACAAATTTTTAACAAGCAACTATACTTCTATCTCTCAAAATTGAAAACAATAAAAAAAGATGAATTCATTTAATTTAAATGACATGTCACATAAATCACATAAATAATATAAACAAAAATACTTTTGATAGTCAATTAAAATTACAGTGGCACTTTTCAATTGTGCAGGTAATAAATAAAAGAAAGAAAGGATGTTTACATAAAATACGTATAAATAATATTTTGATTCACATATGTATGTATGTGTATGTAACTTGTGTACGTTGTTTTTATGAAAATATTTTGAACTTTTAGTCACATTGAGTGCAATATGTATACCTGTATATTCTAAAGACGAAACTGTCTGATCCGAAAGAAATCCGATACCAGGTAATTATGAATTTGTGACAATATATAAATAAATATTATTTACTATTTTAATAATAATTTAACAATTTTATGAATAGAAACTTATTGATTGATTATATTATAATTTGTACGTATTGTTGACTTGAAGCATAATAAATTTGTAGATTTTATTACAGTGTTGAAATAGAAAAATTGATTCATTCACCTTGATATCTTCAAAACTACTTGAAAGTATTGCAAGTTTGAGTGTAGAGAATTTGAATTTTATGTTAGTTTTAAGTTTCTGATGACATTCAATTTT
Organism: Brachynemurus nebulosus; assembly: GCA_035578155.1. Classification (NCBI taxonomy): domain Eukaryota; kingdom Metazoa; phylum Arthropoda; class Insecta; order Neuroptera; family Myrmeleontidae; genus Brachynemurus; species Brachynemurus nebulosus. Next base: position 16,343,525 of record JAPWDM010000005.1, read on the forward strand.
GGATTAAATCAGATACGGAAGTAACTCATTTATTTCGTAATGGCAAATAGAACGTAAGTCCGTTTTGTTATCTACTTATTGTTAGTGCAGATCGCTTCTACGGGGACAAGGTATTAAATCAGCTAAATGTTACCTTTTGTCCAGTTAAATGGCATCCAAATTTGAAAATCGAAAACGGGCAATTAATATGATAAAAGCCGAAAAAATGTTCTACCATTATGAGGTCACCAAATGCTCTTATAACCGTAAAATCGTAAAACTTCTAGCATTGAGTATATGAAAGCCAGTATTAGGTTTTTACGGACACTCTTTTTATTTTTCATCAAGTTAGAAGTGCAGAATTTGTAAAAAGTGGAGTTTTAAGAGATAAATTACATTTACTTTATAAGAGATTGTAATTTTTATTGTAAAAATTAAAAAAGTGTTTCCAAATTATTCAAAACCCACCTGTTGTGTATCTGCTGTAACTGAATACTTTAGTATCAAAGTTAAATAGAAAATAAATACCCCTGTTGCCGCATCTGCATAACATAGTGAATTTCCAAAGATTGGACACTGGGATACTCATATAACAACTTGTATCCATCTAAAATAGTTTAGCTCTCTAACAGTGAAAAAATTTTCAAAGTCGGTTGAGTAGTTAATTTTTGGCGTTTTTGGGTTCCCAGAACCCTGGCGGATTTCGTATAGTATAGCATATATGTATTTAAAAGAAATAAAATTTTTAAAGGTGAAAAAATTTTCTAAATCGTCTGGGTAGTTTTATTTTTGGCGCTTTGGGACCCCCGGGTCCCGGCAGACCTCATGTAACATAATTTGCATCCTTTTAAAATAGTTTAGCTCTCTAACAGCGAACAAACTTTCAAAATCGGTGATGATGCGTTCTTGAAAAGCTTGTTAATTTTTATTTTGAAAAATGAAACAGATATAGGTAAACATTGTTATTGTAATGATAAAAACGATGAAGCATTTGTTGTTTCGAAATTCAGCAAATCACTTAATTTTTCTCAAAAGCTAGTTCACTTAGAACAATGTTTTAGAAGCTTGCCTTATGTAGTTTTTTACGCTCTTTTCGATGGTGTAAAAAAAATCAAAAAAAATTTGAAATCTAACCAACTTTTTCCAATAACCACTAAAACTGGTAAAAATTGGCCAAAATTTTCGCTTCCAAAAATCGGATGTATCTGGCTGACGGACTCATTTAAGCTATTGGGACTTTTGACCTACACCAAATTTCGTAACAATTGGAGGCTACGGTTAAAATTTACAATTTTAATCACAGAACATTGAATTTCCCTCGTTACTGGAATTGGAAAAAAACCACTTCCGTATAAAAAAAAATTCTTTTTCCTTCTCCCGGTCATATTTTGCCCTGTTACGCCCGTTTTGTCATGCACCCTGGAGCGACCGTTCACCTACTCCATTGTAGACTGCTCTGATTAATTTAACTTAAAATTTTCCCAAAATTTCTTCACAAAATTACAGTTGCTTAAAGTCTACACGACACATGCCTTATAGTTATATAAATTAATACAACTTTACTATAACAGCATAAATTGGAGGTCAGAATTAAAAATTCAAATTGAAAACCTTTGTAAAAAATGATGCAAAAAACAGAAAGAGTTTTTTTCTTTATCGATGTGGGTCTTACCATCCATCATAAAGGTTATGAATTTAATACACACATTATATACATTTCAAGGGCGTATTCACATGGGTGTCGTTTCAATAGTGCAATTCGCGTTTTATTACATTATAAAATATACTTATATTGTATCTAGACTATTTGATATTACGAAACTGGTAAATAAATATTCACAGTTGTTGAAAAAAGAAATAGGACAGTACCTATTTAAAAAAAAAAAATTAACATCACCAATTGTGTGAAGATCACCGTACAAATTATTGATTCTTCTATTTCTTAAGGGGGGAGTTCACGCCAGAAACGGCTAATAAACTATTTTTTTTTCGAATCTCGTTTTTTGTTTTTATTTCGTTCTATGGTTCTTTACAAACACGGTGATATATAAAACATGACCAAAAAATTTTTTTTTCAAGTAGAAAAATATTTATTTGTGACTCGCGGCACAGCCAAGTTGCTGCTCCTTTGCAGATAACGCTTGCACCCCCTCGCGATTTGATCAGTAATATTTAGTTTTGGTATGTATACGAGTTATCGTATGCACTAGAGATGTCGATTCTCCAAAAAAAGAACGATTTTTGGATCGATTTAAATCGAAATCAAAAAAATCGATTCAAGAAAAAATTGGCTAAAAAAAAATCGATTCTGTGAGACCGATCTAAAAAATCGAAATTTTGAAAAGTTTAATAAAATTAGCTGATAATTTTTGTTTAAGGGACTTACTTGATAGTACATAGGTAATATCGGTAATATCGTGTAAAAACGCCTTACATTATATTTGTAAAGGCGATGAATGAGTTAACTTTTCAATTATAATTATAAAAAATAAGGCAATTGAATATGTAGGACGAATACCACGAATTGAACCAAGTTTATTCAAAAATTTCAAACAAATTGACAAAAAAATGTTTTCTAAATAAGTCGCTTTTGTGGGAAAGGGATCGTCGTTTGCACAGATAGATGATCTCTTCCTTCCTTTTGTATTAATAGTCTGACTTATATAGAGCCATAGGAGGGGTTCGTTGATATAACGAGTAAAAAGTGACAATTAACAATAGAGTTTTTGGTGTTTCATCTAAACACATGTTTCTATGTAGAATTACTATTGAAATGAAGTTATTTTTGGAAAAATCGGTTATCGATCTGTTACTTTTAATAATCGATTCATGAATCGATTCAAATGAAAAAAATCGAAAAAGAATCGATTTTTTAAGCTTCGATTAATCGATTTTCGATTAATCGATTTAAAATCGACATCTCTAGTATGCACTGAGATAATGTTCTTTTATTTGGAGGCCTTTGTAGACGTTTTAATAAACAGTGAGTAAACCGCTTCTTTTGTTATTATTTTTGTTTTTTACCCGGAACTTGTGTTTTTCTCGACAAGGAAAATCATATCTCAAGGTCTAGAAAAAATAGAGACTTAATTTTTTTATTTTGTTCATAAACATATTGCGCATAAAGTGGAGTATGCTTTTTCCATTTCAACAATTGTAACTATTTTTAAACATTTTTTTTTAATAAAAAATTGGGTTTTATAATTTTTAAAACTTTGGGATTACAATTTTATAGTTAATTTTTAAAATTACCTGAAACCCATACTCAGCTTTATGGACAGATTCTTTAGGAATAAAATAATGAAAAAATATTTAAAAAATATTCATTACTTTTTGAGATATGGCGTTCCTTGCAAACGCTTAAAAACTTGTGAAAAAGGGCCCCCTCCTCCCACAGGGAAGAGTAATGAATGTTTCAAAAACAAAATTTGCTAATAATTAATACTAGACAGGTTTACTTTGTGAAAATCCATATTAAATATGGTGTCGTTGCTTTGTCACTTTTCACAGCAAAATAACAGAAAAACACGAGTCGACTTTCGGCTTTTACACCATCATCAGGTGAAAAACTTAACTAAAAATTGCTCTTTTTGGCGAAAACTATTTATAATATAGATCGGAGCAAATAATGCATTGGTGGGGGATGCTAGAGACAGAGACAGAGACAGCTATTGTTCATCAAAATTTGCTATTTGAAACCATCCCTAATTTGAAAAAAATTTTAACAAGCACAATAATCATAAATAAAAAAGTTGTTTTTTATTTGAACTCGTCCCTTAAGTGAAAACTTCTATAAAAAGGGCAATAAAATTTGTAACTGTCGAGAGTGAAAACCGTAATACCTTGGTTATAATGAAATTTGTAACGGTTAAAAGGTGAAACAAACGCTAGTGGTTAGTTGATCATTGCTAAGTGGTTAATATTGTATATTTTTAGTTATTTAATTTATTCAAAACATCATGGATGTCTCATTTTGTATTATTTACACTTGTATTTAAATCAAAAGGATACAGCAGCATGTCACTATTGAGAAAGTTCATATTTAATAAAACATTTCTTTAATAACTTCAATGGAAATAAACATACATTTATATGATTAAGTTTAACACTTGTTTAGTAAAAAGTAGATAAAAATAACTTCCCCAGATGAGACAGATCAAGCCTACATACAAAAAAGTGTGATCCGAAAGTTGCAATAAGTAGCAATTTATACTGCTTACCGATTAGTCGTCCATCGGCTCTTCAAGCGCACACATTCATTGTTAAGTCGTGGCCACAGTGGTGGCTGTTCATTGTTACATCATTAGTAACAGGTACATGCATATGGTTGTTCGAGTATACGTATCCATTCCCACCTTGGACCACCGCTACATACATACAGAGTATTACACACACAAAAATCCACTACCTTACACATACCAACGCAAACTCTAAATACGTATATAACCTCCCATATCTCTGGCAAGTCTGATGACGTAAATTCTGATTACAGTCGGAATGCTAACTATCATAATACACAGAAAAAAAAACTCACTGTATATTACAAAAACGTGAATTAATATTACAAAATTTTTACTCCAATAGAACCGTTTAGTAATATTACAAAACCACTTTTATTAAAAATCTGAGTACTAAAAGGTTCTATTAATTCAGAATAATTTTTGTAATTATCACAAAGACTTATTTTTGTGAATAAAACTCAACGTATGTTTTGTTGAACATTTAATAAACTTTGTTATAATTACTAAATGGAATTTGTAATTGGTATGATTTATTTATTAATAAATACTAAATTTTATAGTAAATTTTACTATATTTTTTTGTTGTACTTACAAATAACCCCTGTAAATATTATTAAGGATATTTGTGAAGGAAAGGAACTTATTGGATATACTTTGATAATTAATGTAAAAAACAAAACAGATGTGACTATAAAATACGTACAAAATTCAAACTTCACATCTATTTTACACAGCATTACATTAATTATCAAAGTACATCCAGTTAGTCTCTGTAAAATAAGAAAAATTTTATTTTATATAAATGAATTTATTAATTAATTAATACAAAAAAATAAAAAATTATGTTAAAATGTATTAACTTACAGGAGGTATGGCAAATGTTTTAGAAATAATTCTAACATATTTTTATATTCAGAACTAATATTAAGCAAATTTCAACAAAAGATATAACTGTAGTCCAATATTCAATTACATCTTCAAAAGCCAGTGAAAAATTTTAAAAAACAAAACGAAAACAAACATGTTGTTTATCTGTAAAAAAGCACATTTTACTAAAATAAGAAACATAAAAAATGTCTAACCAAATAATAAAGAACTTACTTGAATTTGAAAAAGAATTCTTTTAATTTGTTAGTAATTTACTTGACTGAGGTTTTTCACATATAGTCGAATAATGGATTACATATTCGATTCAGAATCAAAGTAAAAAGATAAAATAGGAGTACCTAGCATGTTTTCCACCTGTAAAAAAAGAATATTTTACTGACTAAAATATGAAGCTTAAAAACATGTCTAACCAAAAAATAACCCTTACTTGAATTTGAAAAGGAATGCAAATTTGCTAGTGTTTTATAAATTTCTGAACTGAAGGAACTTTTCTTTGGTTATAAAACAGTTTAACTGCAAATCTGAAATTATTTTTTCCATAATGTTCAAAATTGCTTTTAGAATCTGAAAAAAAAAAAGAGAACAAATTTTAACAGGAATATTATTAATATTTGTGAGCAAAAAATAATTTATGAAAATACTTACTAGCCATTGTCAGATTTTCGATAGTAAAACCATTAGCAAGTTTTCTTGTCATATTTCTAACGTACAAACAATCTTTTAAATTGAGATTGTATACTATGTTTTTTCATAAACTCTTGTCAGGTTATAATAAATATTATGAAGATGGACTCTATCACAGAATGACGCTATGAATACTACACAACATTCTAAAAATCATAGAATTCGTTAATATTGCGCTTGCGTCAGTTATTTATTACAAAACTTTTTGTTATAATTACAAAACACAATTTTTAAATGAGAAATACAAAACTTTTTGATAATCACTAAATCAGGGTTTCTTTAAATGCATATACTTATAGGTATTATGAACGTTTACAAAATATCACATAAACGTATCAACTTGTCAGCTCTGCGAAAGCGTCATTTAATTATTACAAAAATTTTCGTTTTAATTACAAAAGAGATTTTTACTTTAAGCATGCGCATTTTGATTTTTAAAACAGTGTTATAATTACAAATATTTTTCTTATATTTACTTAAAATATTTAATAGAACTGTAATTAATGCTACAAAAATATACTACTAAATTATTTTTTTAGTTATTACAAAAGTTTTTGTAATATTTACAAAATTTTATATTAACAAATTAATAGAACGCAATTTGTAGGATTAATAAAACTTATATTAATCACTGAAAGCGAGTTTTGTTACAATTACTCAAATTTTAGTTCTAACAACGAAAGCTAAATACTAAAAGCGGTTTTGTAAATAAAATCACTGTTTTTTTTTTCTGTGTAGTAGTTTGGCCCCTTGATAACTTCACTTTACTTTCATTTAGAGTACTTGTTAATTATTCTATATTCTTTTCAGACTACTAAATTGCAACAGATTTATGAAAATCAAAATAAATTTTAAAATTAAAACAATTGAAATCTATTTTAATATGCATTTAATTAATATTAAATATATTTTTTAGTTGCATTATTTCAAAGCCAACATTTTGACATAAATTATTTTATGGAAAACGGACAATTCTTGTTACTGATTCGGGCTTAGATACCTGCAGGCATTTAATCTTGAACTCGATTTGAAAAGAAATTATTTTTATTTGTCTTCCGCATTTTTATTATTGGCTTCGCGCGTCCATCCACAATAGCAACTCGTGTAATAAAGTCTTATCTTCAAATCGATTATGAGATTGCCATAGAAATTTTCACTTCAGTGCAGTGGTCTTAAGGACATTAACAATTTTTTGTAGGTAAAGATATACGATATACTTAATGTTGTTAATATAGCGTTCCGTCCGTGTGTGATTAGTTTTCACCACAACTGTACAATGTGTTATTTCAGACGATATTAAGGCAGCTACCGTTCCAAAAAATGATACTGATATTTTATCATCACTGTCGATAATAATTGAAATTTTTTTTCGTCAGAAGATACAAAACGAACGTATTATTGATATAAGAATTCTGTCGCCAGTTTCGTCAATTTGGACAACGCCCAAATAATTGTTCTAAATAATATCTATATTACGTTCATAAAAAATTTGATTTGAATATTATGTTAAGGTGGTTGTACAAATTGATAGTTGATTTAGATGGTACAGTTGACAGTAAAGAAATTATTGGCACAAATTATCAAAATTTGAACCAATAATTTTATTGTCCTAAGGCGTAACTTACGAGGTAACATTTTTTGGGACGAATTGCACAATTAATTAATATTAATTTACGACAACAATTCGTAATTTGGTCGTAACTCCTTATGCTCAAATGCGCTAACCACCTTAAAGGCACAAATGCTATGGTTAAAATAATTTTTAGCATATATTTTTTTCTGATAAGAACGTAGGCTTTTCTAATGACAATCGATCCCTCATTTATAGTAGTTTCCTCATACTTAGACTGTCGATAAATTTTTAGTAAAATCATTAGTTTCTGGAACAACACAATATTTTTATTTTTCCCTTGGGCATTGGTTTAATGACTTAATTTGAATCTCAAAACCACATAATATACAGAATGTTAACATTTCTTTTAAATAAAAAAAATACACAAGCATTGTATTTGAGGTATGTTCTAATGATTTCAGATAATTATTATAATTAAAATAGTCACATAAATTAGCAACAATCAAACCCATAATGGGCAAAGTAATTTTGTTGTCTAAACGATTTATAATTAACTTAAGAACGGAAATTTAAATTATCTCAACTCGAACAAAACTACCTACAATTACAGTCTCATACAAAAATACCGAAATACTCTTGTTTTATTAACCGAACATTATGGTTTTCGTTACAGATGTGATGAAAAATTACATCAAAGTCACAGAAGAATGTCAACATGAAAAAGATTATTGATCCTAATGACGTCATCAAGTTTACTCAAGTTTATTTTAACAATATTAATAGATTCAAGCGTCACTGTAGAATATTCAATATTTTTGTAATTTACAAAACAACTTATGGCAATTGTTTCGAGTATTAGTTGCTAACTTTCAAACAAAATTTTGATATTTTCGGGCATTTGATTTGAAACTGAATAAATAATGTCTGAAATAATTGCTAAAAATTTTCATAAATAACAGAATTATTTTGCAAAGTATTTGTTTATTCTTACAGGAAGCTAAAATTAAGCATTTATCAAATTATGATTGTCGAAGTCTACTTTTTAAGCGAATTTCTATTTTGGAAATTCACTTATTACAGCGGGTGCCATGAAAAGACCTGAACCCCGGACTATGGCAGAAATTTGTATTGAAGCTTCGACAAACCGAAAATGACCTTCACTAAAATTTATATACGTATATATGTATATATGTGTCTGCGGGATAACTCTCGAACGAAACATCCAGTCATTACGAAATTTGGTGACAAGGTTAAATGTCCCAATAGCTTGGATGAGTTTGTCAGCCAGATGCGTGCGATTTTTAGAAGTCAATAGTTTGGCCATTTTTCGCAATTTTTGCTGGTTTTTTACAAAATTTGGCCTGATTTCCAAAAAATTTTTAATTTTTTTTACACCATCGAAAAGAGCGTAAAAAATTACATAAGACTGGCTTTAAAAACATTGTTCTAAGTGAACTAACTTTTGAGAAAAATTAAAAAATTTGGTGAATTTCTTTACAATAAATGTTTCATCGTTTTTGTCATTACAATAACAATATTATTATAAATCTGTTTCATTTTTCAAAATAACAATTAACTAGATTTTCAGCTGCGTGTCATGACCGATTTTGAAAATTTGTTTACTGTTAGAGAACTAAACTATTTTAAATAGATATGAGTTATGTTATATGAGGTCTGCCAGGGTCCGAGAGTCCCAGAAGCGTCAAAAATAAAACTACCCAACCACTTTTAAGAATTTTTTCACCTTTAGAAAGTTAAACTCGTTTAAATGCATATATGCTATACTATAGGAGATCTGTCGGGGTCCTGGGGACCCAAAAGCGCCAAAAATTAACTGCTCGACCGATTTTGAAAATTTTCCTACAGTTAGAGTGCTAAACTATTTTAGGTGGATACAGGTTGTTATATGAGATCCACCAGTGTCCAGTATTTGGGAATTCGCTATGTTATGCAGGTGCTGCGAAAGTGGTATTGAAAATTTATTACATTTTTTTGCAGATTTTTTTATTTTTAAAGGGAAAATTTTTTTATTGTGTTTTGTACAAATAAATTAAAAAATTTATAACAATAAACTTATTTAGTACCTGTTTGCATGTAGTATATCTAATCAATGTTAAAGGTAATAATTTAACATGATTTGTGATACCTGATCATTTCACTAAAGTATTATCATCTAAATTATTGCCCGTAGGTAAATAAAATTTAATATATTTTTACACACATAAGTATTTATACTTGCACCTATGTTGTATATTGCCAAGAATAATTCTACTGCTGATGTGAAGATGCGTGATGACCAACCAAGTATAATTATTAAATGATTTTACATATACGTACATATATTAAAATTTACGAAATAAGATAAATTGTCACATTTTTGTATGTCGCTTAACATCACCTTAAAGCAGTCAAAATCACATGTTTTTTAAAAATTTTTTGTCAAGAAAATAAAAAAAAAATTGGAAATAGATACTTATCATTTTAGAATTTCGTAGTACAACAGCGATTTCGGAGTTTTGACCTTTTAAATAATAATAAGTTACGTTTTATAAAAAAACTTATTATTGATTTTTTTAAAGTCACATAGCAAATAAAAGGTTCATACAATCAAATTTTTAACAAATTAACGGTTAATTTTAACATTAAATAAAAGCCAGAAATATTTTAATCTGAAAATTGTGAAAATTTCTAGTAATTGACCACATGCAAAATGCTGACTTAATGTACTTAGCGAATTTTAGTAGTGGATATTTTATATAATTAAAGATAGATCCTTCTTGGAGGCACTCTGTCGTAAAAATGAATCTAGAACAAATATTTTTGAAATACAATATTTACATCAGAAGACTTGGACAATATTAAACAATGTTAATTTTTAGAAAAAGGATGGTATCAATTTAAAAAAATATATTTGTCAAAAATGTTGACCTTAATAATTTGCTTAGAAAACCGATAATTTTTGTAAATCTATCACTTTTAAAATTTGAAATCGATCAGTCGAATATTAATTAAAATTCACATAGTGTTCGAAAAATTATCAAGTTGGATCGGCTGGGACTCGAACCCGGATCTCTTAGTTACTAGCCAAGCGCCTTAGCAATTAGGCCACCGACCGGTTGTTCGAGTGTCATTCCAATCTGATAATCAAACACATCCTCTCTTTAATGCGAGACGCAGTTATATTTCTAATTTCAAATGTTATTCAAACAGTCGAATATTGTTCAAATTATGCTGCGCAAGCGCGATATGAAAACAGTTTCGAGAAAAATTTTGGTACTGTTAACCCAACACAAAATCATATAAGCACGATTTTAAAGGCGTAAAAGGACATTTTTAAAGATAATAACTATTTATGCAACAAGTACTTACATATTGAAGATCTTTATGAACGAGCCGTGTTTATGGCTGAGCGAACTTGCGAGCGAGGCCAATAAAAAACGGCGAGTTCATAAAGTCAAATTATGTACAAGTTGCATAAAAAGTCCTAGTAAAATTCCTAGTTATCGATAAAAATCGAATTTATAAATCTCACGTCTATACTTTAAATAAAAAATGTATTTTATATATAGTTGGCATAGACCAATTTATTGTGTTTAAAGTATGCTTTGGTTATTATCTGTCATCTAAAACTAATAAAATATTGGAGCATTTTTAAAAGATTTTTCAACAAAACTTATTAATATTTAAAAAAGAACGGAGAAAAAGCTGCCTGGAATAAATATTAATAATAGTTCAGATTTTGTAATTAATATTAATTATGCCAACATTTGTTAATATGCTATACAAATAAAGTTAGTGTGTTTTCTGTTTATTGTAAAATTGAAATTAAAATTTATCAAGTAGACTATTCTTTATTTCACTAGTGCTTTTTGCTTTTCATTATGCAACTAGTGCCGAAAAGTAATACTTTTTATATCTCTTAACAATGTAATAAAATAGGCTTTTATGATTCAGTCGTACATAAAAATAATTACATTTACCATCTAATTTACATATTTTATCCTTACGACTTTAAATTGTACTTTTTGCTCATCATTGAGGCACAGTTACTCGTGTTAGCTCTAGGCGCGAGGCTTCAATATAACGGATTACAATATATAAATGATATTCTGTTCTATGTATGTACCTATGTATGTACTATACGTGCGCCACGAACCTTGAATAATTTAATACGAAATTTATACGTTGAATTATCAGCTTCGATTTTATGTGTATTTAATTTATTTTTAATATTACTTCAAGGATTCAATATGAAATTATCTTTACACCCTTTTTTTTTAAAGTAATACAACGGTGAACTGAAATCAAGCTCGAAAACCAGTCACCACCAGTTTTACTACGATATCAGTAGCCACTGCCTTCACCTTAATCCAGAAAAAGATTTCAATCTTCGAAAAAATTTGTTTGGGTTACCAGGCCAATATTCTAGAATATTGTAGGTATTTTTTTTAATTTTACAAATGAACTTTTTTCAAATAAAAATAGAAAAATGAAAATTTACATTAGATACGGTCAATGAATAAGGTTATTCAAGCACGATTTTCCATTAATTAGAAAACGTACACATATACGGAAAATGTGATAAGAAAATCTAGTACAGGATTTTAAATTTAAAACAAAATAGTTCAAAGTTCAACTGCACTTTGTATTTTTGTTTTGTTTTTGTTTAGTGATTGCGTATGATACAGGGTTGAGTTCAGTTGAAAAAAGTTGTCAAGCGCAAGTTATATTTGTGCAAATACCATTCTATGCTGCCAGTTAGCATATGAAGGTAGACAAAATATATTTCCTAACGAATCTTATCAGATTATTGACTTATCAAAAAGATACAGTTGCTTTTTTCAAAATAAATGTATCAATTCACGCAGCTTTTTAGTAGGAGGACCATTGATTGGTATTAATTTTGTCTTTTGTGTTATATTTATTTCGGAGAAAATTGGGAATCTTGACTACAACTTGTTTAGGCATGCGTCACTTTATCCATGTCTACCTTATTTGTATGCTACCCTTATATATAACTCTCTAGCACAACTACACAGTACCTAGGGATTACAAACATAGAAGACTCATCATATGGGATTTCGAGAAGCTCCCGTTGCAATATAATTACCCAGATACAAAATATTGTTGTATTTAAAGTCTTCAAATACCCCTGTCGCAGCATCCTGCATAACATAGCGAATTTCCATTTACAAAAGTACCTTTTTAGAAAAAGCCTTCTTTATGTGACTTTTCCGCCTCATTCCGCCAAATTTTTCGAGAATATATATATATATATATATATATATATATATATATATATATATATATATATATATATATATATATATATATATACATGGGATCAGATGATGAATATTAATAATTTATTGTTAGCATTTATACTATTTATTGTTAGGAAAAAAATTCCTTGGGTTCGGTTAGGTTAGGCCAAGTTCCGTTAGGTTCAGTTAGGTTTAAAAAATTTTCGTTCACTTCACCCACCGCCGGAGGTTTCTAGAATCGCCCCGGTAGCTCTACCTCCTCCTTGGGGTCGGTCAAAAAAATCGGGTGGTGGGTCCAGAACTGTCCAATCCACTACTGACTTTTTTTTCTTATTATCTCAAAAACTAGCTAACCTAGAATAATAGTTAAAAAACCTTTTTTATGTGATTTTTTCCGTCTTTGCAATGGTGTAAAAAAATGTGGCAAAAACTTTTAAATTATAGCAAATTTTGGCAAAAAACTAATTTATTGCAAGAACAAAAGCCATGTTCCATGCATCCGACGTGTCTGGCTGAAGAACTCATCCAAGATTTTTGGACTTTCAACGTTCTCACCAAATTTTGTAAACCTAGGACATTTCGTTCAGAGTTATCATGCGGACACACACACACACATATATATATATATATATATATATATATATATATATATATATATATATATATATATATATATATATATAAATTTGAGTGAATATTATTTTCGGTTCCTGGGGAGCTCAAAACCAATTTCTGCCATGGTCCCGGGTTCAAGTCGCGTCATGACAGTGGCTGTAATAGCTGAATTTCCATTCTGGAAATTCGCTAATACGGTCCTATCTTGAATTTATTTTTTTATTTTTTTGGTATATTCTAGGGGTTAATTAAAGTAAAAAATGTTATTTTTGTTTGATATGAGTAATTTTTGCTTCAACAATCATGTACTTTTTCTGTCTCAATTTTTTTTTTTTGGGGTTTTTTCCCATATATTATTGAATTAATTCGGTGTTACTAATTCAAGAAACTTGAGAAATTATCATTATACTGACCTTTACCGATATAGTTTAAGATTTCTTTCAGATCTTTTTTCCTTGCCCAATCTTTAACAATAAAAAAATTTAATTTTTTTAAATAATGAAGTATACATTTTCTGAATTTTATATGACTACTGAAGTGTTATTATAAGGTTTTACTGTAATAATTTGTAATCGCACTGATGAAGAAACATATGACTTGGCGTCTCCATTTATAAAAATTCCCAAAAATAAAAATAAAATCGTCATTGATAAAATGTGTAATCAGACAGACTTTTTTAAATTTTTTTATGTTAATTATATATTATTTTAAATTAAATTTTTTAATAATTACATACTTTTTTAATAAGCAATAAATTATCTCTTCACAGATGATAATTTATTAACTGATTAAGAATTTCTTATCAATTTTGCAGTTTGTTGGCTTCTTAATCAAAGAAAATTGCGGGGAAAAGTGGCAGAAAAACTCTTCCAATTTTCTGAAAATTGCTTATTTTAGATACACAAAATATTTTTTAACAAATTTATGGAAAATTTTCGTCAAACTAAACTTTATTATATCCGCACTTAATTTCGATAATTTTTGGTATTTTTAGCTTTTTTTTATAATATAGCTGTGACAATATTTTTGATACTAAAAATAGACTTAAAATATGATCGTTATCTGCTTTAATGTTGTCTAAAGTCTGAAGTTCCATAAACATTAAAATAACTCGATTAAAAGCGGGGTGACGAATATTATCCTTAAATAAAATTATTTAAAATTTTGAAAAATTTTTATGTTAATTAAAAAAAAAAATTGAAATAGGTGTTATCTATCGATTATCGCTCCTAGGCATTTAAAATTCTTGTATCATTTCCTTGTCACAGAATATTGATTACCTATCATAATGAAAATTATGAAAATATTACAAATATTCATTGAATGCATAGTTTAATACTAGTTTCCTTGTTCTTATTACCCTTTATATATACAAATTTTCATCTACAGTCAACGTACGATTATTCGGAAAGTGTTATTGATCGAGAAAAAATAGAAACACAATCAGTATAAAACTTTTAGTGTGTCGTATATCTGATTTGTGGCAGACAAAAAATGTTTTCCGCCAATTTGTAAAATAAAATGGCTGATACAAGTCGAACAAAAACACTTTTTTTCAAAGAGGTTCATGGTAGGCTGCATAACAATTTTCAAACAGCAGCCAAAAAGAACTTTTAATCAATTAGATTAACTTTACTAAGGCGGTATACAGTTTCAAAAAAATTTCAATTGGATAAAAATTGCTGGAATTATCTTACCTATTGTTTTGGAAAACGCAGTTTCGAGAAAATCCCATGTTAAAGCTTCAAAACGTGTTTATGGTTTTTTGTGTTTATACTTACCATTTTTGAGTTATTTATGGAAATATTGCAAAAGTAACGAGATAAGTTAGTGGAGTAAAGTAGCAAACTGAGCAATTCCAAAAATTTGCGCCCTGCGGATGATGTTCCAGAAATCGAAAATGACTAGATGACAATAACTAATGTGTGTCTTGTATGTCGCGAACATTAAAGTAACAACTGTAATTAATTTCACAATTATTAATTTCATTGTCTTTAGAAACAATTAATCCTTCGCTCAATTGTCCTCAACAATTCAGTTACAAAATACACCAATAAAATATTTAATTTATTAATTTTACTATATCAATAATATAGCCATAGATTATTATTTATGGATATTAATAAAATAATATGTGTAAAACAATATATTATTATTCATATTAATATTCATAACTGCATAATTAAAAAAAAAAAATGTATCATATCAATATATAAGCCAATTAATAAAAATATTTCATAGAAATACTTCGATTAATTAAATGGGATAATATTTGTAAAACGGAACTAAATATTTTTAATATTTTACAATGATCACTGTCTGTGTTGCTACTGTTTAGCCACTGTTTTGTTTTCTTTTTTTTAATATTTGTTATTAATTTATTATAAATTATTATAACTAATCGTGGTTTTTCTGATTAGTTTCATAAATTGTAATATTTTATTTTATTAATTGTATATTTTTCATTTTTTTAACAATTGGGTATTTGACTGATGTAGTTATTGGTAACGAAATATTGTGAATAACATAGAGTATAATTCGAGGATAATGATTAACCATTTAAATTATTTTAAAAAAATCTATAAATATTTTATCTTTTTAATTGAAAATTATGAATTTGGAATTGGCGGTTGATGTGATGAAAACGAATCATTGGCGTGTATGACGTCAGAGCCCAAACATAGTTCCTCATAACAAGAAGAGATGTCGTTGTCAATGGTAAATGAAATGTGTAGCGAGATACAGTTTTAATGTAGGCCATGTCTAAATTTTTGGAATCTATGTAGAGTTTGGCTTTTGTTAAAATAAAAGCAGGATATTTTTTGGAAACGAGTCGCACGCATAAATTTTAATATATTTTTGTAATTTATAATAAATTTTCATAATCATATTTGTGTTATATAAAAATAATAATAAATAATTTAGTAGTGAATTTGGATGTTTTTATTGATAAAGGAAAATATATATATAATCTTTAAGATCAGACATTCATCATCACTACACTTGGCGTCCAACGTGGGGCTTGAGAAAAGGTGTCTAAGAACTCAGAAAAGAAACGGTGTAGCCGTGTGGTTGTGAACTTTTGGAAGTGAAAGACAGTTTTCCAAAAAAAAAAATTCACGATAGTCAAAATATCTCGAAAATTATTTTTTTGTTGTTTGTTATGGAAAATAAAGAAACATGGTACTAAATTGTACTGTCAAAACAAGAAGAATCTACAGGAAGATTATCGTGCAATGCATTGTAAAGGTTTTCCTCAATATATTTTTTGAAGTTGCAACGCATTTTGAAAAGCTGCCACTTACATTATATTAACATTTTTTTATTGTGTGCATATATGTCTACAACAGTTGAACTGTTGATCAAATACTGTGAACACATTTACGTGTTTTCAATTAGGGATTGTAAATTTACCGACTTTTTCAATTACCGGTAATTCGGTAAATTTTTTTAGCAAAACCGGTTTTCCGGTAATTTAGCGGTATTTTTTAAAACACGAAAAATATGAGAATATTAAAAAAAAATAAAACATAAAATTATTTTATTAAGGTCATTATATACAGTACCTATACAAAATAAAATAAAAATTATGTAAAAAAAAATTATTGAAAAAAAAATGGACAAAAAAAAAATTACAAAAAGTAATCTGCAGTTATTCATCAGTATTAGTATCTGCAGTATCTACAGTATCTACAGCTTCCTTCATAGAAGTATACCGCCCATTGTTAGAGCCAGGACACACGAACCACGCCACGACCACGCGACAGCGACAAAATAGTGGCTATTCTGTGGCCGGGTATGTATGCATGTACTTTTCTTATGGAAACACAAATTTCAAGACACACGAGCCACAGCCTGTCGTCGTAATCGGACACTGTCGCAATGTGTCGTCGTATTGTCGTTTTTAGTCGCTAAAACTTGCGACCAATGGACCACTTATAAGCGACAGATACGTACTACTAGTACTACAGTGTCTCTCGAACATTACAAGAAATCATTGAATAATACGACTCAAGCAGGTGTTTTGTAATTTTTGTTTTGTTTAGTTTTCTTAATTGTGTGTATTTTTATTTCTTTTGGTCTTTTTTGATTGTTTTGTTCATTTTTTATTATTTTGTTTTTTTGTTTTTGTTTTTTTCTTGTTTTGTTTTTTTCTTTTTTTTTTTGGTCTTTTTTAATTTTTTTTTGTTTTTGTTTCTTTGTTTTTATTTTCTTGAAAAAATGGCAGTGGTTAACGAAGATTCATTTGATACGGAATTATTTATTGAGGAAATCCGGAATTTACCCGCAATCTGGGATTACACATATTCGGGATATAGTAACCGGATGGAAAAAGTAAAGGCATGGGAACATCTTTGCTTCAAATTTTATGATAACTTTGAAAATAAAGAAAAGAAAGAAAAAAATTGAATATAAACCTTTTTATGACACATTTTATTTACAATAAAGGTACCGCTGTTATAAACGTATCCTGTATATATATTGTTTATTGATTTATTTTTGCAGAATTATTTATGTAATACAAAATAATTATTATAAAGGCAAATTGGTCAACAGAATTGAAACATTTTTATGGCATGGAAAAACCCTTCGGTTAAGAATAAAAGCATGTACTAGAAGCTCTCCTGCTGTTTGAACGTGGATTATTGACTATTATTAGATAAATAAGCTATATAATTATTTAAACCTTTTTAGTTTTATAATAATAGAAAAAAATTAAAAATTCAAAGAAATAAAGAGCTGAAAATTGTTGAATTGTTTCATCAAATAATTTTAAAAATTGAATCTGCAAAAATATGTAATACCAAAATACCGATATGTATTTTAAAAGAAATATTATTTAAAAGAAGAATCACCTCTCTGATTAATTTTGTTTATTTTTATCCTAGCGTACCTACTTCACGCTGCAAAATTTTAAGTTCCTTAAATTTCAGTATTGATAAATCAATTATTGTATGAATACTTAACGCAGACACTGTATATAACAAACAGTATTAAGTGGCTTTGATGCCTCCTAGCAGTGACTGTTCGTGCTGTACGTCATTCGGCCACTAAAAAGTGGCTCGCAAGTCGCCGTCTAAGACACACGAACGACAGTACAACCACACGACAACCACAAAAAAGTGGTCGTGGCGTGGTTCGTGTGTCTTGGCTCTTATTGCTTATTGAAAAAGTAATTTTAAATTTTGTTAAATAATCATAAAATATGAATCAATTATATATACCTACCTGTAATAAAAATTTACTTACCGCTTCTTACAATGTAATCATTTAACGTAATGTTTAATTATTTTGGAAAAAGTACAGCTGATTTAAATAATATGTAAGTAAATACAAAAAGGACAAATATGTAAGTAAATACAAAAGGGTTTTATTGCATATCTATGGATTTTAAAATTGACCGTTGCATTGTGCGATTTTATTGTATCATAGAATAGTTTATTATGGATACACAGTAAGGGGTAGTTTGATTATGTACATTTATTTTCAATAAATTTGATCATTCTTCTATGAAATATGATGAACTTATAAAAATTTCCAAATATATTATTTTGAATTTATGGAATTACCGGTAAAAAATCAGCGACTTACCGGTAAAAATTTTAAGGCATTTTTGGTAATTTACCCCCTCGTAATTACAATCCCTATTTTGAATGGACGATATTGTACATTATCGATCTGGAATTGATTATTTCGATACATCTTCGTCACTAATCCGATACGTCGATACTGTGAGCACTGTGTACGATATTGTGTATTGTCGGTTTGGAGTCGATTGTTTTGATACTTTTTCGTCACTTACTCGGTACGTTCATACTGGAAATAACTCACACGCATAAATTTTAATATATTTTTGTAATTTATAATATGTAAATGTTCATAATTATATTTATGTTACATAAAAATAACAATAAATAATTTAGTAATGAATTTGGATGTTTTTATTGATAAAGGAAAAAATATATAATCTTTAAAATCAGACATTCATCATCACTACAAATGTAAAATTAATTATTAAATTGCGAAATTGGTGTTGGTAACGCATATTTTTCGATCTGTTTTAAGAGTGGTACTACAAATTATCAACAGATGGCACTACAAATTATCAATAGATATTCAATATAATCGTGAGGAGAGCGACATCTCTTTGTTAAGTGATGAACTGGTATCGTCCTGTTACATCAATGAAAAGTCAGTAGCTGTTTTCGCACCAAATTCAAATTAACTTTTTAAAAAATTTTTTTTCTCTTTAAATCGCCTTTTTTTACACAAAAGTAAATTACTAGGATTGTATTTAAATCTTTAGGAATATTTTAAAATGCTTTTTAAAAATTTGTCAAATACCCAATTGATAAATAACGAGGTAAACCTTCCAAACTTTGAAAGTCATATTCTGTGTTAAGTAAATATTTTAATTCAGTTTGAAAGCGTTCGCTGCTCCACCCGAACTTTTTTCTAAATATTTTTCAAGGTGAAATGATACGTTACGACCTGAAAAAATGCAGATTTTGAATATCTTGTGAATTTTGAATGGTAGAAAGCCTCCGGATGATAAAAAAAATAAATATTTTAAATTGGAAATATTAATTCAGCATCATAAAATAAATTATTAGATAAAATAACCATTAAAAAATCACCATTAAGTCAAATCACATTTTCAAAATAATTCAAAAAAATTAAAACTCCCTAAGATATGTCAATCAACTACTACGGTCCGCAGAGGAAACCTACAATTTTATTTTTATTTTTATAATTTTAAACTCAATTTTTTTCCTGAAATCAACCTTTATGGAACAGATCTGAATTAGACTAATTGGTTAAATTAATGTAATTTGGATGCAAGCTTTTCGTTTTCTCTGTCAAATTCTTTTTTAAAATTATGACTGCTTGGATTTAAGTATTTTTTTTAGTAGTCTTGCATGCTTAATTTTGGTAAGAATGAAAATAACGACTTCGAAAACATACATTTCTCTACTAATTCCATTATTTTATCATTTATGACGCCATCAAATGAAAGGATTCTTTTTTTTTTAAATCAAGTTTAATGAAAGTGATTTGTATTTTGTATTTTGTAGTAATTCGTCTGTAAATTTTTCATTTTTGCTATCCAACTGACGAAGATTTCTTTTAAGGGGAGGTTTACTTGAGAGTCGTTAAAAAAAATCGACTTTTTTTTTTCAGAAATTGGTAGCTAATTATGTGTGGAATATGTTCCCAAAGTGATTTTGCTAAAAGTAATTTAAGGGAAGGTTTACTTGAGATTTGATAAAAAAATCGAATCCAGTTTTCTATAAAAAAAAATTAAAAAAACGTAGTTCACGCAATAATGAGTATTAAATATAAAATTTTGAAAATACGTTTCTTTATATATATTTTATAATATCTTGGAACTACATTTTTGGAACTGGTAAACACGATAACTCAAAAACTATTCGAGAGATCCTTTTTTTAAATTTTTTATTTTAAAGATAATTCAATTTTTCGGCATCTCTACCTAAGTTCGATACACTTTCAATATTTTTTTTATTTTTAAATTTACTTTAAAGAGCGAAAAATAAGACAAAAATCGTAATCAAAAGTTCAAACATCCGCCATTTTATAAATTTTTTTTGTTTTTGGATTTCGGTGGTTTACTACCGGCGCTAGGATGTCCACCAACAAGGCATTGGATTTTCGGATCGTCACACTGCACTGTCTATAAAATGGACACTTTTTTATATTTTTCCTTGAAAAATTTTTTTATGTAGTTTAATACTTAATAAATATGTGCACAAAATTTGAAATTGATATTTACTTCCGTTCTTGAGAAAAAAATTCTAGACAAATACATAATTTTTAAGGACTTTCAGGTAAACCTCCCCTTAAATATATTTGTCGGTCCTTGAATTTTACCGCCTTGGGCTGTAGTTCGTTTAGCCGCCCCTAATTGGACACAACTTTAAAGTTATAAAGAACTAATAGTATGTCATAAGCCCAACATTGAATTATTTAACTATTCTGTAAATAGTTCTAATGGTGGAGGCGCCGAATTCAGATACTAGTACCTACAACTACGTGACGCTGTATATTTTCCAAAACAAAAAGAGAAAGTTATAAAGAACTAATAGTGTGTCATAAGCTCAACATTGAATTGTTTAACTAGTCTGGAAATAGTTCTAATGGTGGAGACGTCGAATTCTCATGCTGGTACCTACAACTACGTGACGCTATATATTTTCCAAAACAAAAAGAGAATTCCGTCCAGAAGTTGTTATAGTGTAAGTTTACTGAAAACATTAGTTTAATCAAATAAAATAAGTAGATACTTTACCAAAAATATTACCTACCCTTTTTTTTATCAGAATCTAAGTGAAATCTTGGTTAGCGCACAGGAAAGAAAAAGAAAAGATATATGGTAATACACTTCTTTTATTTATTCTATATATATATGACCAAAACCATAAATAAAAATGAATTCGAATATCTTTTCGTTTACTACGTAATACCTATTCGCAAACATTGGCACCTATGCCCACATACGATGCATTATACATACATATATTTCACATTTATAGCCTTTTTTGGCTGGCTAGCTACTATCGAATAGAGAAGAATACATTTTAAATTATTTATATATTTTTTTTATTTTATTCCCGCTTTTATCCCTTCTTTATCTCTGTTCAATGACCAGAAAAAAAATCATTAACAAAATCATTCACGTAATGTGTAGTAGGAAACATAACTTTCGGAAATACGTCATCGAAATTTTCTTTGGATGTATTTTTTCTTTTTTCTAAAAAAAACAATTTAAATAGGAATAACAGTTGAAAGTTTTGAACACAATAAGTAGGATTAGTTCGAACATCGTATGATATCACAACAACAAACCGACAAAAAATTCTAATGACGTATTTTCTAAAACGATTATTTACGTCGTATACAATATATCTTTTGATAATAGAGACACGTGGTATGCCATGAAGCCATCCGCTTATATGGAATTGTAAACACAACTTATAAACAATGTGTATTTACTAACAATATTCCGTGCCACTGTCGTATGCCATCGCCTTTTAGTTTTCAAAACCGAAATTCTTTTTAATCTGGTCTTTTTAATATAACTTTTTTTAAAGTGATTTACAAAAAAATGCTCAGAAAAATGTAACAGAAAATAAAAAATTTAAACATTAGTTTGCTGTAAGGTTAGCTCCTGAATATTTTCAACGCGTTTTATCATCGCAATACATAGTATTACAGACATACCGTGATTAGTAGAACCAGATTTCGTCGGATAAGTGACAGAAAGGAAATGTAAAAGAACCATACAAAACGTACAAAATAATGTCTTAAAACAGTCATGAGAACGGCCGTAAAAGCTGAATTTCTAGTTTTGGAATTTCGCTAAAAGTAAATCAACAAATTAAGAGTTCATTTTTTTTTTTTTTGGTCTTTTTTTAAACTACCTTTGTCTATAATAATTGTTTAATGTTCATTTGACTGCAATTATGTCAACATATTGAAATCGACAATAAACTAGAAAAGAAGAGTAGATTCAAGTACGCATAAAAGTTCTTTTATCAAGGTACGTCTGCAATTGAAGACATGAACGGATAAAGGTGTTATGTAGATAACATTTTTCCAAAAAGTTGTTTTTTTGCCAAATTTTGAAATATTCTCTCCTGAAGTATCATATATCAAAACTTGGTTCCATTAAGTTCAATAGTTTTATAGAAATTGAATAATAAACATGTGCTATTACATGGGAAGTGTATATAAATAAAAACTTTCAAACGCTTTTATTGTAAAATTATAAAAAAAAAATGTTACAAAACACCTTCATCTACTCATGTCTTCAATCATTAACAATATTTATTAAAATATTGAGATCTGGATGATAGACGGCATACTGTAGTAACACCATGCTATGACTACTGTTAGTAAATATACTTTGTATATAAAACTATGATTATAATCTCCGATAAAACGACATAACATACAATGATCAAAAGTTGAACACTTACGTAATACATAAAATCATTTTTCCGTCCTGTGATCTTTGCAAAAAAATTGAATGTAAGAACATCACAATCGGATCATTACTGAATTGAATTTTTAACCTAGATAAAAAGAAAAAGTCACTGTCAAACAAATAATGTTACTGAAAGTCTCTGGCAAGTGAACTTTGACTCAATTAATGATAGCTAATTGTAATTTAAAATAAAACAAAATTTGAGAGATTATAATAAATTGAGTAGTTTTGAGTTTCCATGCATTTTTTTTTTACTATTTAAAACATTCGATAATACAAATTATTAATGAATATAAAAAAATATTTTAGACTTCAAACAATTTCTTAATTAATGCGAGAATAAAAAGAAATGAGGCAACAAATTGTCCCGAAACGTTCAAAATATTTATCAAAAATGACTTTGAACCCTTCTGAAGCATAGCCCCTCGAATTTTCTAAGCTCACAACAAAAAATTATTCAAAAATATAACCAATTTACACAATATTATTAATTATAATAATTTTTTGTATTACTTTAGTAACCTTAATATTACGCCACTGTTTTACTCGTTTGTACAGATAACGGTTATGTAAATAAAATTGCTTACTAACGTGTAAACAGAAGGGAAAACAACGTAAGTAAATAAGAGAGTTTTCACCGCAGTAATTTTTGTTTGTCTAATTTTTTTTTTTTTTTAATTATTCCTCTTGTCGCAGTAAAACTAAAATGTAAACGAATTTAAATTTTATTACGTTCTAACGATATTATTTATTTTTTGAATATTTGTTTATATAAAAAAGCATAGGAAAGAAAGACTACATTTGGTAAATAAAAAAAAAGTATGTACAGAATTATAAACATTGCAACACTCACTGCGATGAAAATTATAATCGTTATTTTAAATTTTTTTATTGATGTTCGGCCTCTAGTTGTTAGCTTTAAGGAGCTATACCGCTTAAAAAAGTGTAATATTCACCAGAAAGAAGTCAGAGCCGAAAATTGAAAAATCATTTTATTTTTTATATGATTAAATTGCTCCTAAATTGCTCCTTTGAAATCAGTAATTGCTGTACCTGAAACTTAATTATTTAATTAGTTATTTATAAAGAAAAGAAATTTTTTCCGTTATTTAGGTTATTAAAATCTCCCAAAATAATATTTTTTTATATAATTTCCTTACGTCAATAAATTGCTCCCAATTTGCTCTACTTAATTTGAAAGATAAATATTAATTTTTTTGAATAATCATTAAAATATTTTGTTTCTTTATAATGTGATTTAACTGTCAAAATTCAATTATCCTTACATATATGCAAACGACTTAAAGGTTTATTGAATTGCCTATATGTTTTAATAATACATAACTGTAAATATTTTTTATTTTAATATATTTTAATTATTATTCAAAAAAATTAATGTTTAACTTTCAAATCGAATGTAATGAAATTATATAAAAATGCATTATTTGACAAGATTTTAATAATAGAAATAGTGAAACAAAAAAGTTTTTTTTGTTTGTAAATAACTGATTAAATAATTAAGTTTCTAGTGGAGCAAATACTGATCCTAAAGGAGCAATTTGGGTGCAATTTAGTCATATAAAAAACAAAAAGATTTTCCAACTTTCGGTGATAACTTCTTTCCGGTGTAATTTCTACTTAACAGAATGTACGACTTGTACTATTGAATATTGTAGAGTAAGTTTTTTATTAGCTTCCATTTTTATTATATTCCAATTTTCTTAGTACTTAATTAAAACTTCGGAACACCTCAAGAAAAAAACTTTTAGTTTACAAACGTTTTACATAAACGTTTTACTGTAAATAAAATAAAAGCAAGAGGCTTGTCAGTATTTTTTTTAATTTCGTGGCCGATAACATTATGTAAATGACCCATGAAAATTTTAAGATAATCTTTCAATATATTATAAATGATCCATACCTCAAAATCTTATTACATACATTTAATAAAATCACACGAGTACAAATTGTTAGCATCTAAAATAATTTTAAAGTTTATGAACAAATTAAACAAAATATAAATAATAAATTGTAAGAATAAATTAATAATTGTGTAGCGAACATGTCCGGAAAAGTGTTACAAGAGGAAAATTCACGGACTATATTAACAGTTAGTGTACAGGAGATGCCAGATTCGAATAAGTTACCACAATATACGGCGGCTATTCTAGGTAGGTTTCTAGATTTTTATGAAGAGTAGTAGGGTTGTGATTGCTCGCACTTTTTGGGGAATGATGAGAGTGTTTAGTTAAATATTATGAATAGTTGCTTATCTAGGGAATCTAAAGTAGACGAATTTTAGCATAAAATAGTAAAGCTGTGAGCTAGAAATCTGCGAGTCTTAATACTGATAATGTTTTACTCATACCTTGAATAGGTGTAGTATTTAGAACTTCTAGCGGCATGCGTTCGCCGAGAGTTGATTTTCAGAAAACCTTAAAAATATTTATTCAACCACTTAAATCGTAAGTTGTCGTTTTTATGGCAGGTAATTTTGGTAAACTACATTTATCATTAACTTTTCGAGTTAACAAAATATAAGAAACAAAGCTAATAAAGTCTATTTACTTTCCAAAGCACGTAGGAAATTGCTTACCGCCAAATAGAAAATACATTTCCCACGTATTATTACAAGAGATGTTTATATTTTTCCAATAAATTTCTGTTTACATAATGTATAACGAAAATTTGCTGTCTAATAAGCTAATGAGAAGAACTTTCAACTAGCCAAGATGCGACAGCACACCTGGATTATTTTTGGGATGATAGTTCTTCGAATTAAATTGTTTTTAGGCAATAAAATAGAGTTGTAAAAAATACAAACTTATTCAGAAAAATATAAAATTCCAATCTACTACCATATGACAATTTGACGAATAAGTTTAAATGATATTTAAATTTAAAATTTCGCTACTATGGATTTGAAATAAGTTAATTTGCCAATTTTAATTTTGTTTACCTACAACAAAATGGCCAATGAAGAGATTTTAACCATTTTTGTCGCCGCAAAAATCTATTCTAATATTATTGTGGAAAAACTGGAATATCCTTACAACCCAACTACATTCTCGCGAAGTTGACCGAGTACGAGAGTGTAGACAGTCACCTCGTTGTGCCTCGTGGTTGGTGTTATAATGCTATTTATGTGCCTCGGCCTGCCTCAGCCAACCTCGCCTCGGTCAATTTCGCGAGAATGTGGTTGCTCCTTTATAGGACTATGGAAAATAGTTCCTTACAAATGACTATTTATTATTTATTTTTATTAAAATTACGTTGTCAGTAAATTGTATTATTTTTTGTTCAGTTTCTTTAAATTTATTCAAAATTGTTTTGTTTGAAAAATAATTTGATTGGTATTCGTACCGTAAGTTTATTTTGGTGGTCATGGATGCTTAAGGACGTTCGTGCGTCAAACCTAATAGAAGATAAAAATTTTAATTTTAGAGAATTGACAAGTTCAATTACATAGTTATCTTAGATTTTAAGGCCTTCATAGATCATTTCTTAAAGTAATTGACAGAGCTATTAGGAAAAAATATTCTAAACAGCATTTTTTCATTTTAGAAATTATAGTAAGTATATTATAAGAGTAGATACCATAATAAAAAATGTTTAAAAATATTCTTTGAAATATGCAATTTATATAATTGCACAAAAAACATCGTGTTGACGAACGTTAAAATGAAATATTAATTATTGAAATTAATATTCGGGTAGATTTTGAAGTGTAAACGTACATAATATACATACAAGGTCAAATCAGACTACTGAATTTCAATCAACAACTGTGTATGCCTTGATGTCATAGATCAGTATATAGGTGATACGTATAGCAATCGCCCATATACACGACACGATATGACACATGAACAAGTACAAGCTCTGTATGCATAACATACAGGTATAGTGTTTTGTGGTAGCTACATAACATTATTCTGTAGGGTTTCGTGGACGCACTCGAATGTCTTTACGAAGCCTCGACTTTTAGATTTACATTTTTAACTTCTAAATCCTCAAAACGATTTATTTGTTCTTTGAAATTTTGAAATTCTGAAAACGTTCATTCCGACATAAGTGAGCGGAAAATTTCTCACATACAACTAATTGACTAACAAATTAAAAATTTATATAAACAAAATAACTCATGTTAAATTCAATATATATTTTCTTAGCAATATCCATATATCGTATTAATTAATAAAATGACCCTCAAGAAATGCATTTTTTACTTACAATCAATCCATAAAACAAAACAAAAACTGAAAACAAATGATTATTGATCCCGCACGAATGACGTCAAATAAACTACTTTCGTATTGAAAAATTTAAATGAGTCTTGACGTATATTGAGTACCTTAAGTAACTCTAATCATTATGATTTTTTTTTCTACGTGTGTTTTGTTGAGATATTGAAAAATTTATTGCTAAATGTTTACTAATTGACAATAAAATGTCAGAAAAAATTAGTTGATAACAAATTACAGTATGATCAACAATTGTGTGGTTCTTACAATGACGTTCAATCATTAATCATTATAATAATAAAAAATATCAGTGTAATATCACTAATCGTGACACAATATTGTCAAGTTTGATTTAATTTTATTTTTTTGATTTAGAATAAAACGAATAATTCATTGTATAATTTAATACACCTAACTGGAAAATCACCAATGGTTTATAATTCTGAAAGCAATAGAATTAATCCAAATATATTTTATCACGTCAAGTTTCTTTAAATAGTTCCCACAGGGAAATTAAAAAAAAAATATTACTGATATAATTCATTTAAACTTAAAAACTCATTGACATATGAAAGTTCTAAAAAAATTTCTTGTTTAAATTGTTGTAATATTTAAAAATTCAATTAAACCAGTGGGCAATAAAAATTCTATTGGAATTTGTGGATTTCCACCATTTATCTCACTCCCAGTTTTTACCAAAATTTGCCACGTAGTCTGTCGGATCAATAATATTTATCAAAGGAATTGGCTTTTTTGAATATACCCAAACTCGAAAATTCATACTAAAATTACCTTAATTCAAACCACTCCAATAAGACTTGCTTTAAAATAAAGAAATTTTTTTAGTTTGTAACGCCATCAAGTTTACAAAAATTTTTTAATTACGCAAAGCTCGTAGATAAAATGATAGATTGAAATTATTGTTCTTCTCATTTTTGGTAAAGTTAGGCAAATAGGACCACTAAAAAAAGTCTTCTGTTGGACCCAGTCACATTTATAAAAGGAATTTGATCATTTTTACAGACAAAATGTAAAGCTCAGAATGTTCAAATTACCTTAAATCAATCAATCGGTCTAATTCAAATCACTTTCATAAAATTTAATCTGAGAAGAAAGAAATTTTTAATCTGATGACGTCACCAAGTTTACTAAAATTTTCCAGAGCTTAAAAAACCGGTAATTAATTTAGGTAAATTTTTTTAAAATTTGTAATTTCGAAAATCATTAAGATGACCTCCTAATTTGAGAGGGAGTTGGATCCTCTCGTGAATTTAAAGCAATTCGAACCATTTTCAAAAATTTAATTTTAAAATTATATATATTTTATATTTTTTTTGCAGCAACATTAACAGCACTCATCGCTGGAACATGTTTGGCATGGACTTCACCAGCCATCCCAATCCTAGAATCACCCGATTCACATATTCCTGTGACGACAACGACAAAGTCATGGATCGGTTCAATAATCACGTTAGGTGCATGTTTAGGTGCTATTCCTGCAGGATTTATCGTCAACACAATTGGACGTAAATTGACGTTGTTAATATTCGGATTTTTAATATTTGCGTCATGGATACTAATCGCTTTCAGGTAAGAAACAATCTTTATTTTGTTATTTTCTTACGTTCGTCGAGATTTTTCTCTTGAAACCATTAAAATATTAGTGATTTTGTTAAAGAGTTACTGTAAAAGTAACTGGAGTACTGGAGTTACTTTAAGATTTTTTAAAAATATATATAAAATTTTGGGGCGGGGGCCTAATTTTGTTACACATTTGATACCCAAAGCACACATTGTTCTATTCGAGTAAAAGAATTGAGATTTTAGCTGTTAAAACAAAATATTACCAACAAAAAACTTCTGATACTTGTCAAAAGTAGTCCCATTTTACGGTATTCATCAAATAATTCTTTTATTTTAGTGAATTATTTTATTTTTATGTAATAACTGACACAATAAAATGATTTCAAGATAATAAATTTTGGGTATTAAAAATGTACCTAATTATTTTGCCTTTGCGTTTCAGTGTCAATTTGGTGATGTTACTAATTGGACGTTTCCTTGCGGGATTAAGTGTGGGCTCGATCAGTGTTGCTGCGCCATTATATGTAGCCGAATTGGCTGAGCCACGAGTTCGTGGAACACTTGGAACCTTGTTCCAGTTACAAATAACAATTGGAATACTCTTTTCGTATCTGTTAGGTAAGCTTTTGATTTATTGTAACATTTCCACCAGTCCCATCTTCAACCAGTTCATAGTAAACATAATTATGTAAAAGAATTGCAATAAATTTTCACTGTGGCTGATGAGATTTA
Source organism: Brachynemurus nebulosus (assembly GCA_035578155.1). NCBI lineage: Eukaryota > Metazoa > Arthropoda > Insecta > Neuroptera > Myrmeleontidae > Brachynemurus > Brachynemurus nebulosus. Next base: position 16,373,338 of record JAPWDM010000005.1, read on the forward strand.
TATTATCGCATTGCAGTTATTATATTCGTCTATAGTAATATTATATTACATTGCGATATAATAATAATATCTACAAAATTATATCTAAACTTTTAAATAGAGTTTCAACCTTGTCGTTGAATAGCGAACAATAACCATATTTAATCGCCAACGATGTTTACATAATATTACAATGTACGCTCATTTGTTTTTACCATTTCTACACGGTGGTCGTCGCATTACGCTCCGGGAGCAACAAAACAACCGGAGCAATTCAGTTCAAACAAACATCGTTCTATTCAGACCCCACGGGAATTGTATTAATTATAAATGACACAATTCTTTCAGATTCTGGTCGGTATATAAATTTTTTGTAATGTTATTATGCATGTACATTGGACAAGGATAATTGTGGCATTGTAAACTGAATGCGCTGTGATCATCTCGATTTAAACCAAATACATGTAATAACTGTTTAGGAATATTTAGAATAAAATCAACAAATTCTTATATATATATATATATATATATATATATATATATATATATATATATATATATATATATATATATATATATATTATATATATATATGTATATATATATATTATATATATATATATATATATATATATATATATATATATATATATATATATATATATATATATATATATATATATATATATATACGAATTAGTGTTAGTGAATAAGTGCGAAAAATTTTAATGGGTGATTGCTAAGGATTTTTTATGTAAAAAGGTTTATATAAACCCAGGTCCGAAAACGCTTAGCTTCCAAGATACAGAGTGTCCCGTTTCTTGTTTTTTAATAACATTTTTCTATATTAAATTAAAAACAAATTATGTGGTCATACTGTAGAAATGAAGCGTCTTCACCTTTTTGTTGGTAAGACTTTTTCATAAAATGACCTCAGCAGTTAATACGAGAACCGAAACCGGTTTTGTAGTAAGAACAGTAATTGAAAATTGTTTTTTATCTTGAAAACGGACACATGAACGACAAAATAAAAGAGGTCATTTTTATCAACAATTTATAGAACATTTAAAAAAACATTTTCAAATTGGAAAAAATCATTGGCGTCCCTTTTTTTTCTTCAAAAATATATCATCATATGGCCGTACGGACGCCACTGGTTTGAATGGAAATATTCTGTCTACTTCAAAATATGGGTATTTATCCTGTCGTAGCGTATCCCAAATTTAATGTGAATATCTCAAAACGTTTTTGAAATATTTGAGAAAATATTTAAGAAAGACGAGAGACTGAACACTCTGTATCTTGGAAACTAAGCGTTTTCGGACATGGATTGATATGAATTTTTTACATAAAAAAACCTCAGCAATCACCCATTAAAATATTTCGCAGTTATTCACTAACACCCTGTATATATTATTTTGGTAAATTAATTTAAAAATTGAAATGCATATCGAATCGTAAGGTTGCCAAACGAGGTTCCAGGCCGAGTTGGGCAGTTGCGACGAACGAAAAAAAAACACTCATTTTGCACGTGTTGCATACGCGTATATGGAAAATATACCCGTATTCAGAGCTCAATGTATCTGAACTCGGGTATACATTCAATGTTTAATAAGCATAGTTCGATACTTGAAAATATACCCATTAAAAGCGCTGAGCTCGGGTATATTTTCAAACTCAATATTTAATAAGAATAGTATGAAAAACATACCCACTTTCAATTTATTGGTAAACAAATGGTTCAGTCAAGTAGTTAAGGAAAAACAGCACTGTGACCCCGCAAAAAATTGACAATTTTAGCGAATTTTTTTTTGCAAATGTGAGTGAGTACCTATATGAGGGTCGAATTAAAAAGACTTTAATGAGTATCCATTTGTTCATATAAAATTTTATAGAATAATATTAAATATTTGCAAACTTAATTAATGCGAATGCACCTAAAAAAATTGCAAATTATACCAACGATATTGCAATGACGAATCATTTCAAATTAAAAGAAGAAAAAAAATTATTAAAGTACATAATTGCAGCTATCATTATGCATAGGTTTTTTTTACATTTTTTTTCATAAAATAGCAACGAGTTCAAAAATTTTTCGTTTTGTTTTGTTTTGTTCTCGTTGAATTTCGGTCTAAAATTTTCACAGTATATTCTCAATATGTTGTACTTTCGAATTAAACAAAAAAAAATTTTCGATTTTTTCAATCCAAGTTACCAGACTACTACCTTAATTGCAGCAAATTTTTTTCAGCGGATTCGAATTCAAATAATATTGTCCATATTCTTACGCTTTTGTAAAAAACCCTTCTAAATCTGTTTTATTAATCATTATTCAATTTTAAACAAATTTTGCACGTTTAACTCACACGCTAATAATTAAGAATTAAGATAAGAAGCTAAAAATTATTTCAAAAAATTGTAACGGTTTTTTTATTTGCAACAAAGTAAGTCTTGTTTTAAATCATGTGTGCATATTTTTTTTAAATGAAGATCAAGCATAAATTACAGTTGAAATAAGTTTAAAAATATACCTTGTTAGTAACTGTATAAGATTACATTAATTTATTGTGGGGTATATATTCAAATTTTCATAGTAGTATTCTTGTACTTGAAAATATACCCGACATTGGCTCTGAAATGAGGTATATTTTAAAGAGTCATTTTGTTAGTTTCTGTTTTGTAAATTATACCCGATTCTAGATCGGTCAGTGACGTCACAAGCTCTGACTTCGGGTATATTTTCAAAATACGCGTTGCATACAGTATTTTTTGTAATTCTAAATTAAATTGAAAAAAAGTAACGAGAAATGGAAAAATAAGCTCAAATTATTAAAAGTTTGATAGTTATATTAAAAATGGCTATTTTAACATAGTTGTTTTGAATTATTTATGGATGACAATCAAATGGCTTGCATTGTATCGTACTATAGAAATAAATTTGTAAAGGAAAGAGATTTAAGAAAAATCGATAGACTTTTTTAAGATTTAAGTCGTAGTATATCTTTCACACAAGCTACCTTAATGAAAATTCATAAGAATGAAGATTAAAATCTTACATTAATGATGAGAGTGGAGGCGTTCCACATCTTTAAGCAATAAAAGTATACAAAGAGTTGTTAGAATTTTTTTTAAATTTTCGATTATTTTTGCTTAAAGTCACATTCGTATAAAATATTTCCTGTCTCGCTTGTCTTTTCTGCGCAACCAGCAAAGAAATAATTATTCCTGTCAAAAGGTATGAGGTAACACGTAATATACAGTAATTATTTATTATAACCGATGTCATAAATTTGATTACTAAAAATGAGAATCATAATTAAAAACGAACTTGTTTTTTCAAATTTTGATTATACTCTTTTGTTTTTCCTCGGCTGAAAAATTCAAAGTCAATTAAAAATTGTCTCTATTGTAGTACTCAAGTTTTAGGTTAGAAAATTATCAGTCCAATACAACAATATTTGCAATTTTACCATCAAATGAAGCTCCAGAAACCCAATTACTGAGACATTTATTACAAATTAGTTTTCCAGTTAATAAGTTCATATAAAACTATACTTATTAGTTCAATGTCGAGTGAATAAAGTATACAATTTTAATCTAATATTATTTCCGGTTAAAGTTTTGCCAAAGAAAAGTTTCTGATGTTCATCATTTTGTACTGTACAACTCAAAGTATACATTTACTGACATGTCTTTGCAATTAAAGTGATAGAAATAGTTTATAATTACATTATTCATATAAGGCTATATACAACAATTTCTTGTATAAATTATAAATTTGTTGATGCTATACTTCATCATGTGAATGTTAATGTTTAAGGTACAGTAGCAGATTTAATTTATGAGCAACACTCAAAATTATTAAGAAGTCCGGAGTATTTAATCAAATAATAGATAACGGTAATAGACATGGTTGAAGTGAAAACCTCTATGGCTTATTGTTTGTTTACCAAAAAATAATTCATGTCGGAAAGACTCAGTGGGCCTGACCGATGAAGCTCTATTACGCTAACGGTCCTCCGATCCAACGTTTAAAAGTAATATAGACCAGAGACCATTCTACATGTCAAAATAATAGAATTTTATACTTCAAATCTCTTTGTTGACAAATAAAGTTTTAAAAGTTTTTTCTCAACAAATAAAATCATCTTTCATAAAAATTTTTCCTACAATAAGTTCTTAATATTGTTCCTCATTGCGGTATAGTTAGGCTAGAAGTAATTGATATTTCAGCCATTCTTTTGTTACGGACATGACATTTTCTTGCACTTTACACGCCTTCTCATAAGAAAAAAAAATAGAAGTTATTTCTTTCTTATAAATTTTCAATATTAAGCAGATAGAAAAATGTGTACACAATATTTGTACTGAATATAAAATACATAACATTATTATTTGTTTTAATGCTAGAGCTAATAGAGTTTGTGTTACGGACGTGACAAAAAAGTACCTTTTTATCGCGTCCGTAACATATCTCTAGCATTAAAACTAATAATATTATGTATTTTATATTCAACCCAAATATTGTGTATACATTTGTCTATCTGCTTAATATTGAAAATTTATGAGAAAGCAATAACTTCTATTTTTTTTTCTTATGAGAAGGCGTGTAAATGAGCGTGAAAATGTCGCGTCCGTAACTAAAGAATGGCTGTTATGTATCAGTTTGAATATTTTTAAGTAAATAATTTTACCGGTCGGTAGATAACAAGTCGGGAGCGAACTAACCTACGACCTTTTTTCAAGGTACGATTAAAATATGACCGCGGGAGCGAACTGCAAAGGGTATGTTTCAAAAGAGTGGCTGATCTACAACCTTCCCAGCTAAAACCGAAAAATTACGGAAATAAATCAAAAAATAATAAAAAAATACTGCCTTTTTTTTTTTTTGAGATAGTAACTGAATGTGAACCCTATAAAAATAACATCGGATTGGATTTTATCCTTGTTATTATCCTTGATAAATATGTCTAATATTTTTGTGTTTGCCTTCATGTGGATTTGGAAATGTTTTCCTACGTTAAGTAGATACCGAGAACCATATTTTTGAATAAAGCAGCAGTTTTTATTATTTTTTTATTTATCTCCGTAAATACTCGGTTTTAGCCGGGAAGGTTGTAGATATAAATTACTTATAGCCTCACTGTACCGTTAGTACAGTTATTAAGGGGAGGTTTACTTGAGAGTCGTTAAAAAAAATCGATTTTTTTGCAGAAATTGGTAGCTAGTTATGTGTAGAATATGTTCCCAAAGTGATTTTGCTGAAAGTAATTTAAGGGAAGGTTTACTTGAGATTTGATAAAAAAAATCGATTTTTTTGCCGAAATTGATAGCAAGTTATGTGTAGAATATGTTCCCAAAGTGATTTTACTGAAAATAATTTAAAAACAAGATTCTTGCACATTAACCGAATCCAGCTTTCTATAAAAAAAAATTCAAAAAACGCAGTTCACGCAATAATGAGTATTAAATATAAAATTTTGAAAATACGTTTCTTTATATATATTTTATAATATCCCGGAACTACATTTTTGGAACTGGTGGACACGATAATTCAAAAACTATTCGATGGATCCTTTTTTTTATTTTTTTATTTTAAAGATACTTCAATTTTTCGGCACCTCTACCTAAGTTCGATACACTTTCAATATTTTTTTTTAATTTTAAATTTACTTTAAAGAGCGAAAAATAAGACAAAAATCGTAATCAAAAGTTCAAACATCCGCCATTTTTGTTTCTTTCAGCGATTTATTGATATTATAGGTAGAGGTACCGGTACTCTCATATATTTTATAAATCTTTTTTGTTTTTGGATTTCGGTGGTTTATTACCGGCGTTAGGATGTCCACCAACAAGGCATTGGATTTTCGGATCGTCACACTGCACTATCTATAAAATGGACACTTTTTTATTTTTTTTTTTTTTTTTGTGTAGTTTAATACTTAATAAATATGTGAACAAAATTTGAAATTGATATTCACTTCCGTTCTTGAGAAAAGAATTCTAGAAAAATACATAATTTTTAAGGACTCTCGAGTTAACCTCCCCTTAATATAACTGTTTCACCGTGGGGGTAGTTTCACCATGGAGGTTCGGCTAGACCCTTTATGGATTCCATCCTGAAATTCAAAGATTAGGTGAACATTTAGAAAATGTCTGTATAATAATTTCTATTTTTTAAACGTTTATTTTGAAATTACTTTCACAAACATTAATTTTTTAGTTTAATATAATTTTAAGGTGCAATATCTTTTATGTTAAATTTTGAAAAACTTTCGTCCCATTGGCATTTTATACGTCTAATAGCGTTATATCAGTCGTACCGGTTTCAGTTTGCGGCAAAAACATGTACCTATTCGAAAATAATTTTCTAAACTATAGGTTTCATATACCATTTTACATATGACCAAATGTAAACATTGTGAACAGAATACAGATGCCTTTAAGTGTTTTCGTGTTTGTTGAAATTATGTAATATTTGCGATAACTTTTTTTTTCTATATTTAACGCCTTTGAGAAATAGAGAAAATTATCAGTCAATATTTTAAATATTGCTAATTTATTCATGAACCGATATTCAGGTAGGTGCAATCGATACGATGCGATGCTTTGAATAACTGGGATTTATGTTTAAATTAATTTGTGTAGGTGGCACATTCATTGTCAGGGATAAGTATAAATACAGTAGAAATTTTCGCATAGAACGCTCCTGGTTATAATAATTGCCCATGACGTATAAATAACGGGGAGTATACGTAAGAGTGTGCGATGAAATATTTCCATGTTATATACCGACAGTTTCCAGTTTTTTCTAACATAGGCGATGATATTTTTCGAATAGTTTAGCAAAACGATTCCCCTCACACATTAAACACGTCTTCCTATTATGGAAATTTAACTGTAAAATCTGTGTGACCAAATGGTAACGTAATCTATTTGAGTTAGTACTGTCAAATAGGCACACTTTACACAGTTAAAAAATTTGTGTTAAAATTAACACATTTCACATGTCCAGAACCGTCCACTCAATTTTTTGTACTATTTTAACACAGAATATGTGTCAAATCTTTACAAAAGATTTGTGTCAATCATTTAATACACAAGAGGACATACATTTTGTGTTAATTTTTCAGATTTATCAGAGTTAGTTATTAAACTTTTTTATTCAATATTTTACTTTCACTGCAGCTTAAGATATTTGAAAATTGTCAAAAATTATAACGGTTTTGTTCACATATTTATAAATGAGACTCAAAGAACTCAAAGTAAGTCAGTCCCTTGTAAAAATTCTTACTTGTATCCATATATGTATCTACCAAAATATATATAATAAAAAAGATGAGAGTAGTTCTTATTATTAAGCAAAATCGAAAAATTATAAGCTCTTTCAGATATTGACGAAAAATTATAAGTTTTTTCAGTTACTGACGAGTATAGTTTTACTAAACGTTTAAAAATGAAACAATTTTTTTAAATTTTAAGGTTATTTTGTTACAGATTCAGTTACAAAAAATCATGTAAGCTTACTTGAGATTGTATATTATAATATACAATCGCAAGTAAGCTTACATGAATTTTTGTAACTAAATCTATAACAAAATAACCTTACAATGTACGAAAATTGTTTCATTTTTAAACGTTTAATAAAACTATACCCGTCAATAATTGAAAAAACATATTTTTTTGGTTTTGCTTAATAATAAGAACTACTCTCATCTATTTATTATATATATTTTGGTAGATATATATTCTAATATAACTTACGTACTTATAACATTTTTTTGCTTTACACAAAGATTGTGTTACTTCTTTGTTGTTCAAAGCAGGTTAACATTTTTATTATATTAAATCGAAATTTGTGTTAGTATTTTCATTTAACACAAACACAAAGTTTTACATTAACGCAGGGTTGTGTTACTTATTTAACACAAAAATTTTAACCACTAGTTTTTTTTACGCAGAACACACATTTTTTTACTGTGTAATTAATTGATGATTATTTATGAAATTTCACATTTACATTAATGTTTGTTTTAGTTACCCTTTCTGGGTTCGACCTCCTCCTCAATACCTTCACGTGTATAGACTAGGATAGCTTTCTACATAATATTTTTTTACCATACCAATCGAAATCTTATAAAATGAAAATTTTAAGAAATACCTCGCAATATACATATATTAAATCATGCGAGCGCTGTGTGGGACGTTATAAACGTTCTACATAGCACTCCCACTCTTTGCAGGATTTTATATATATTTTATAATGTGGCTGAATAGAAAATATCAAATGTCTTTATAGAGTGACGTAACGCGACTTGTGGAATAGCAATTTTAATATATCTGGATTAAGGCCCGATTTACATTAACGCTCCGCTCTCGATACGCTCTCACTCCATTCTCGCTCCGATATAATCTTGCTGTGTTCACATTACAGTGCTGATAACATGCTGGTACCTATTCGTTCTCCATTCACATTATAATGCCGCTCTGGGTACGCTACCAGTTCGGTCTCAGTTCGATACAAATATCTTTTCATAACAACTGAATGCAAGCGGACTGGAGTGAAATCAAAAAAGTGTTTACGCTATAGGTACAAGCCATAACAAGTCTGATATCGCTCCGATAAAATATTACCTGAGTGGTATTTATATTGGAGTGGCATTGGAGCGAGAGCGAACCGTGACTGATATCGGACCGACATCAGAGCCATGATGTGAATACACTCATTGTTTATTGTGTAAGAATATTATATCGAACCGGGAGCGGAGTGATATCGTAGTGAGAGCGGAGCGTTAATGTAAATCGGGCCTTATTTTTATTTTAAAAATTCGTACTAGACAAAATTTGTATTAGACCAAAATTCTATGTATAAATGAAATTTTTTAGACATAATTTTTGTATTTTACTAAAAATCATAAAAACAATTGTTTATTCGAGGAAGATCTGCGTTATACGAAGTGTTGTAAAGTATAGGGTTGAAAGAAATGTGATGCTAGCCGTCCGTTTTGTTTTTCATGATTTGTAGAAAGCCATTAAAAGGTCAACTACTTATTAGCTTACCTAAAAATAGTTAAAATACGCTTATTTTGCTTCCGAGACTACTAAAGTAGCGGAAACATTGTGATCACTTTTGAAAAATAAAAATTTTTTCCCTCCAAAATAAAATTTTTTACGAACATTTTACGTTTTAAAGCTTCCTGAACAATTTTGGTTTGGTGTCGGTCTGTCCGTCCGTCTGTGTGTCGCCAGTTTACACCAAGTGTGCATAGCTTCTGAACTATTCGATTGTTTTTAATGAAAATTTTAGAAATTATGCAGTTTGGTCCCCTATGAATTTAATCAAAATCGGAGTAACAATAGCAACGCCGCTAACTTTTTAACTATTCAATTCTTTTTTATGAAATTTTCAGAAATTATGTAGTTTGGTTCCTAAATGGTCCCCTATGAATTTAATCGAAATCGGAGTGACGATAGCTACGTCGCTACCATGAAATCCCATTACATGTCAATATCTTATTTACTGCTAGTCCCATTTCGCTCAAATTTTTAGGGTATTTTGGGGGTTAGTTTCTAAAATATTTATGCTATTATTTTATAATTGAGCCTTTAAATAATTTGAGTTACAACAATTTTTTATGAACTTTAAGGCGAAAATATAATGTCACGGTATATATATATATATTTGGTAGAATACGGTTTTAAAGTCTTTTACGTGTACGAGGAAGTTGTGTGCCACACCCCATTGGCAGTGCATTTCTATCTAATGTTTTTTGTTTTTATATATTTTTGTTTTAAAGACAGCTAGTTTTATTAAAGTCAAGAAAAGGCGTCACGATAATGTTTGTATTTACAATCCTTCAGTATACGCAAGTTAATATTCTTATATGAACTGCTAACTGCAGAATGGTAACAAGTCCATAAAATAAAATTTTACAGGAGATGAAAAAAACGTTTTACTTGGAACCCTTCTAACAAACTAATGAAATTTTATTTTTTAAATATTGTTAGTGATTAGCTGATTAACCTTTTGTAAAAGATTTAATTTTTTTATGTGTTATTTAAAAAAAAAAATTGTTTTGTTTTTGGACTTGTTCCCTTTCTGCAGTAAACGTATAATAATTTATGACTAAACTACTTGCTATTGCCGTAACAGATGATAGACAAGATCTGTTTCTGTTGTAAATCATCCGTCTATACAGCATCTTTAGTTTAAAACAAAAAAACGCATTTTCAAAATATTGTGACTTGTTACCTTTCTGCAGTTAGCGGTTCATATGGTAAAAATCCATTTAGAGTTTGTAACAAGACAGACAAATAAATAATTTAACAACACAATTCAACAACTTTTCAAAGTGTAAAATCTTAAAAAATTAATTCAATTTATTATTTAACACCCATTAAAACCATTCTCATGAGAATCATTTCAAAAAAAAAAAGTTAAGACAGTTTTTTTTTTATTAAATGAAAATTTACTTCCCACATTTCAACCCCTCTTCCCCACATAAATCCCTACTAAATGATAATTTTATATAGTTAATTAAATGTGAATATTTCCTCTTTTGCAAAAGGATTCATACAAGATTTCGCACTTATTTGTTACGTGGCGGCCATCGGTCCAATCCTGTTTCTCATTCTGTTCGCATTTATGCCCGAGTCACCGGTACACTTGTATAGGAGCGGGAGAGAGCGAGCGGCACGTGTGTCATTGCAATGGTTCCGTGGCGCACACTACGACATCGAGGATGAGCTTCAACGTATTGGTGACACCGTACACGAGGCGAAACACAATCAGGCAACAATAATGGATTTAATTAAGTCTCGTGCAACAATACGTGCTCTAATTGTATCATTTGGTCTTATGATATTTCAACAATTGAGCGGTGTGTCCGGCATTATATTCTATTTGAATCAAATTTTCAGTGAGACGACCACAACGTTATCGCCACAATTATGTACAATTATTTTTGGTATTGTACAGGTTAGTATTGTTTACAGTAATTGAACATTATGATTTACAAACTCATTTATGTTAATAAAATACATAAATTTAAGTAAAAAAGGTTTTTAAATCAAGCTTTTACTTAAAAATGGACCAAAAAGACTACTTACATCTGAAACGGAAAATCCATAATGAAGTCGCAAACTTTTATAAATTATGTTGTACATTGCTTTAAAATTTACTCAAAAGTTATTTTATATATATACTTTTTAGTCCATTTTTAAATAAATCTTGATTTAAAGAGCTCTTTTACTTAAATTTATTTTATTCTTTTTCGTCTGATTACAATTAGTTTTAAAAGAAAATTAATTAAAGAAGTAATTTTTTACTTACATTTTAATCGCGTTTTTTACCCTAATCAAATATAACTATGGAAACTAAAAATTGCAATATAAAATCAAAAATATAAGTAATTCCCAATGACGAAAGAATATAATTATGTATTATAAAAGGATCTGTAAAAACAGTTGCTTTATTGAAGCAAAAGTTAAGCAAATGCTAGACAATCGCGGCAACAAAATTAAATGTTTATATATGTATGTAGAAATTCATTTCAAGTAAGTTGAATACATTTAGGCCCGATTTACATTAACGCTCCGCTCTCGGTACGATATCACTCAGCTCTCGATTCGATATAATCTTGTTGTGTTAACATTAGAGTGCTGATATCATGCTGGTACCTATTCGTTCTTTATTCACATTATAATGCCGCTCTGGGTACGCTACATAACAAGGCTGATATCGCTCCGATAAAATATTACCTGAGTGGTATTGATATTGGAGTGGCATTGGAGCGAGAGCGAACCGTGACTGATATCGGACGACATCAGAGCCATGATGTGAATACACTCATTGTTTATTGTGTAAGAATATTATGTCGAACCGGGAGCGGAGTGATATCGTACCGAGAGCGGATTGTTAAAGTAAATCGGGCCTTACAATTGAATTCTCATAAGAAAAGTGGTCAATTTATTTTAAGTGGACTTTATCATGCTTTACATCCTTTGCATACTTGATATGTAGGTAATATTAAATTATTATTTAACATATCGCACGCTTAATAATAAACCGAAATAAGTCAAAATTTCAGAATTCAAACTTCTTGTAATAAACCGAACTACCATAGCTCAAAGAATGTGTACAAGCTGATCGCCACGTGAAAAAGCAATAGAATATATTATAATATTGCTTTGTTTGGCGTGGCGATCGGATTGTATCCATTCTTTGAGCTATGGTAGTTAGGTTTATTATAAGAAGTTCGAATTCTGAAATTTTGACTTATTTCGGTTTATTATTAAGCGTACGATATAATGTGTATACGCAAATATTTTTTCGAGACAGCTAATATATGTATATCAAAAATATGTCAAAGAAATCTTACCGGTGAAATGTTATTCCTTGTGCTTTTTATCTACTAGGGTCTTTACATTTGTAAGCAAAACTAATTGCCATATTTTTTTTTAAAAAATACAACGAAAAACGCAATTTAAAAAGTGAAAATAGTGAAAATTTTTACATTATTTTTTCTAATTTGCAATACAAAACATGGCTGACTATGCTTCAATTGTAGTTTTAATGTCTTAGGTATCTTAGAAAGAGAAATATATATTGACAATTTACATGCTATTTATAATATTTGTCTCTTTTTAACGTGTACGTAATATCTTTCGTATGTAATATAAGTTAGTGGTCCTTTCATTTCTAATGTCTATCGTAATTTCATTAAAATGTACACTTAATTTCAGGTTATAGCTACATACACCTCAACCCTTCTAATGGATCGTGCCGGGAGACGTATTCTTCTCTTAATCTCTGACTCAGTAATGACAATCTCATTGATATGTCTCTCAGCCTACGCCTACTTCAAGAATTACTACGACCTCAGTGAATTCTCATTCATCCCGCTGATTTGTCTAGTCGTGTACATCATCGTCTTTTCTCTGGGAAGTGGCCCAATCCCATGGCTCATGATGGGCGAAGTTCTCCCGTCAAATGTGACCGGTCCAGCCAGTTCAATTGCCGCTGCTCTAAACTGGACCACTGCGTTTCTTGTTACAAACGTATTCAGTAAAATGTTGGACGAATTGGGCAGTTGTGTAACATTTGGAATTTTTGCCATCTCTTGTACATTGGCCACAATATTTGTATATGTCCTTGTACCCGAGACAAAAGGCAAAACTATTGACGAGATTCAGTTAGAGTTGGCCGGCGAAAGCACCGCGAAAACGATACTGAGCGTTGAAAAGGGAACAAAGATTGTAATGTCTATTAATGCGTAAAAAATGCAGAAAATTTTTTGAAAGAAAATGTACAAAAGAAAAGAAACTCTCAAGACGTGTAACAAAAGGAGAAAAACACTTTCACTCTCAAAAAAGATTTTCATATAGTTTTAAGTATTTTCTTTTTTCCCTTCAGAAAATGTGATAAGAAGTTTTTCAAGATTTTCTTTTTTTCTTATATTTATAAACGAATATATACATAAATAGGAGATTTAGGGAGGTTGATTGAATGACTGATTTCTTTTTATAAGACAAAAAATTTTATCAGCTAATCAAATCAATATAATCTTATCTTATAAAAATTACTAAAAATACTTTTAATGCCTTGTCATTTACAGAAAAAGTAAATTGAATTATTTTTAATATTCCAAGAAACAATTACTTTTTTAATTTTAATTTTGTTTGTAAATATCATTTATTTATTTTTTTTCTTAAATTTTTGTAAATATTCAGAAACAAAGACTGATTATTAAATTGTGAAAAGAAAGCAAAACCTGAAGTGAAAATTTTATTACAGTATTGGTCTTATTTAGTGTAGGTTGTTACTTAATTTATTTAAAAAATTGTTAATATCTAAAACTAGTTCCTAAAATAATTTTAAGACTTATTGTTTTTATGTATAACAATAAATAAATTTTTCTACAAAAATTAAAAATTTTTTTATTTTTTATATATTAAGAATTTCTGGATACTTAAGTATGTTGGGGAAGGAGGTACGACGAGAAAACAGGTAAGTACCCTCCCTAAGAACACATCAATCGCAAGTAAATATCCAAATTCGGTCAAAAATAATGTTGCATATTTTACCCTAGTACCAAATTTTTGTTTGTTCATGGTTTTAGCAAAGTTGCGTTAAATAGAGAATAAAGTGGATTCTTAAGGGATATCTTTTTTCCCGGCTTGTCCCTTTTGTCTTGCCCAATATATGAGGCACTGTATATTTTGTGAAAACGTGAAACATTTGTTGTCTTTTTTGATTTAATTTGAAAGACTGATTATCAAAAATAGTAGAAATAATTTAAAATTTTTTTTTTTTATTTCAAGAACTTAACATTTTATTTATTATCAAAGCTCAACTACCTCGTCTTCTCCCACCTTTCTCTATTTACCTTTCTGTATGTAAATTATTCAAAAAATTTTTTCCAAAAACAATTTACTTACCTGTTTAATTGTACATTCTAAAATAATATTTCTCTAATTGAAAAATAAAAAAAAATTAAAATTCAACATATTAATATTTATTTGAATAATTTATTTGTCTATAATTATTATTTTAATGTATATTTTAATTAATTTATGATAAAGGTAGTCCGTTTTTTATTGATTTAATCATATTTAAATTTTTCATAAAATTCAAATATACATAAAATATTTTAATTTGAAAATTTTAACATTGATATAAGATTTATTTTGTTTGATAATTGATATACATTTAATAATATTTAACATTTGTTAACATTAATACTTTTTATTTACAAATTACAATTAATTTAAAAAATAAAAGTTTTTTTTTAAAAAAAAAAAAAAGGAAAAAACAAATAACACAGTTAGCAGTATCACACTAAAAAAATAATTTGCATTGATTTCACAAGTAACAATAATATTGATGACATCTTATATATTTTTTAAAAAATTTTCTTCTTATTATACATATATTTTTTACTATTGTGAAAAATTAGCTCATTTTCGGAGTTTTGTTTAACATAAAAAAGTTATTACATTGTTTATTTTATTTTTTTTATTCATATCTACGGAAATATAAAAATTTTTTTTTGTTTTCTTTTAATGACTTTATTTGAAAATAAAGCCGAATTTTTTTATAACATTTTTTAATATTAGTAATATATATAGCGAATGTTTTCCCCTTTAAAGTTAATAAATTTACTACAAATAATAAAAAATATTCTTGTAAAAAATTTTAATGCAGTGTTTTCAACATGTTTTAAAAGTTAGATGAACGTTAAACAGATAAAATATGTATGTACTTCGAAACATATGCTATTTGTCTGTAAAAAAAATTTACGATGGGTAGTCCATGTCATAATAGGTTGATAATTTCAATTCTAAAGTATAATAAAATAGATCCATTCCATTTTATACTTTGTTAATAAATTGCACAATATTTTAACAAGCGATTCATCTTACTCATTATTTCTACGAGGAAAAACTAAACAGACGTACAAAAAGTGTATGAAAGATAGATATTTTGAAATTAATAAAAATTAAAAAAAAATATATTTAAATGTTCATTTAGCTTTTAAAACATTTTCAAGATAACAAAAATGAAATTTTCTTCATTTGGAAATTCAAGTTCAATTTCCTGAAACAAAGAAAATCCATTCATTGTATCGACTGTAAAGTTTACAAAAACTTTTCGTTGTTTTTAAATTAATTTTTTATGAAAATTCGTTCAAAAATTTCTACATACGAAAATAAAAAATATTTAAAATTTATTAATTTAAAAACAACAAATTGTTGAGCTAAAAGCAACGAAATTAAATCAGTCGGAACAAATAACATTTAAAATCGATCTATTCTAAACTTTGATCACACTTATTTTTGTCTATGGTAAGAGAATTTGTTGCAATTTTTTTTGACAAAATTGTTGAATGCTGGAATCATGAAATGATTACAATATAGATAATGGAAGAGCTCTAATAAGTAGCAATTAACATGTTTCAAATTTGCCGCCATTTAAAATGTCAGTCGAACATAATCTTTATGTAAAATGGATGTAAGTAGGATTGGGAATAACCTCTATTTGATATTTTTTTTTTTTAGTAAAAAGGTTTCACTTTTTTGTACTTTTATAAAGTTTAGGTAATTCAATAAATTTAAAATATGTAAGAAAAGATTAGATTACTTTGGAGTTTTTTAATGTTTAAAATATTGATAAGAAGGCTTTTAAATTTAATTATTATAATTTGTGACACTAAATTCAGTATTGTTAAGAAAACAATATTTAACACTTCTTAATAAAATATGAAAATTTGTTGGCTAGAAATGATTTTAATGAGTGGGAGAATATTGTAGAAGTGGATTAATTATTATTTGCGTTTTTTTTTTCATCTGATTAAATGACTTAATTTGATGTGAAACTGAATGGCTTTAGGGCTGCTAGAATGATGAAGCATCTGAATTACACTACACATGGGAATATAGTAAGTATGGTTTTGACTGGATAAATGAATCTTGGACGCAAATAACAATTCAATTTCTACTCGCAAGTGTGATACTGCATTAATATTTTTGTTTTACTAACAAATTTTTGGCTACATACACAGCCATATGACAAGAGCATCATGATTTTCATTTTATTTGGAAATTCGGACGTATTAAGTACATTTTTTATAAAAAATGATGACAATAATATGAAAGTTGCAAATAACATTGATATAGTATAAAAAAATATATTTTTACTTTTTCAACACAAAAATAATGTAAAATTTGAAGCATTTTAAATTTTGAAGAATTTATCATCAATACCCGAAACTAATTAATTTAATTATACTTAAATTAATACCTCCGTCATTTTCGGTTCTACATTGATAGTTTCATCGCCTTTAGAATTCTGAAAGTAAATTAAAAAAATTCTGTTTAGAATTTTTATACTTAATGTAACGTTAATATTTTTAAATCAATTAGGCCAATTGGATTTTTAAAATTTTTCTTAAGCTTGGGTGCCCACCCGTGAACTAAAAAAATCTAACAAAGTATTTAGATCCCGAATAATCATCAGTTTAGAGAGCGGAATTTCAATATCAATAGAACTTCGAACCGTAACACAAGATTACATTGACATTAATAGTAACTTATGATAGACTTTGGAACTGCCTTAATAGAGCGCCAAAATCCGATTTAAACGTGTAGGGTTGGATAAATTAAAATATCTATGTTAATATTCGTTAATTCGAAAATTTTTGTTTGTTATAAATACAAAATTAAATAATTTGTTTGTTATAACAAAATATCAAAAACACTAGCGTTAACATCAGCAGTCTATCTTAAACTAATCAATAAAAAAGAAATACTTATTCATTTTTATTGTTTTTGTAAGTAGTTAAGTATTTTATAATCTTTATATCATTTACTTTTCGGATAATTTTTTATTTTTAGTTTTCTTTATCGTCTGATGGTCTTATAATACTCTTTGTGCGCCCAAAAGATTTATTTAAAATGTCAAAAGTAAAAATGTTACTAATTCAAATTTGAATAAAATCGATCTCAAAAAAAAATTTCTATTACGTTTTGATTTTACTGAGTTTTATTTATATTTGCATTGCCAATAAATTATTAACAAACTACTCTTTTGCTGACCCTATTTTTGCATTTATTGCTGCATATTTTTGTTGCATATAATTCCGCTCTCTAATCATCATATTTTAATATTTCAAGATAAAAATTCCAGTATGATCTGTTTTTGTATTTTTTGAAAGGTAAGCAATTAACATCGCGAAAAAACAATAAAAGAAATTCTTTATTTCAATAAAAAAAAAAAGAAAAGAGAATAAAATAAAATAAAATATCGTCTCTACCTTTTCCTACCACTTGTTTTACGCAAGAGTTGTGTCGAGTGACTGGCTTTGTTCTGGTTAAATTATCTTTTTCCGTTTTTATATTTATATTTTCCTGCCTTACTGTGAATTTTCCCAAACGTCCTAAACGATTATAAATAATTGTTTCAAATTGAGATCATTTTACCACTACAAATTCCTATTTGGTGTTACCATTAAATTCTTCAAAAATATTTAAAACACATGTATGACTCACCAAACATAAGTATTTAAGTTTTGTGTCTGCATGTCTAGATTGTTCATTTTTTAAATTATGTGTGTGCCTTATCTAAATATAACTAATCAAAAGGCAAAAGTTTCATATCATGTCATGTATTGTGACGTATGCGATGATGTACATTAATGGCGTTAAATAGAGTGAAAGAGTCATATATGTATTCCAAAACAAATGACAAACACTAACAATTACAAACAGTATAACAAGATAGATCCATCAAAAGAAACTTTGATAATACTTAAGTATACTTAAAAGCGAATATATGTCAGTCACTACCAGTGACAATAGCCACCTGGATATTAACTGGTTCATAATATCTGACCGTACTACTCACTGTATTCGCATCGAGCAAATTGATGTTAACAGAAAGAGCATTAAAATTTCACAAATCAGCTTTGCAACAGAACAAAATATACTGAAAATGTCAAATTTACTAAATTATTTCAGATTTCAATTGAATATATACTACAGCAGAGCCTCAATCACTCGGATGAATACTTCATTCCGTAAAATGTATTTAAAATTTTCCTTTTGTGACAGTAAAATCTGTTTTTTGCCGTTAAACTGCAAAAGTTTCTCTAGTTTATTTCAATTTTTGCTTTTACTGTCATCTCCACTACTTATTAAATAATATGTAAGGACAAGTTGCTTTCTACAACGATCGAAAACATAAAACTGGTGACGATTGTCACTGATGGCGATTGACAGGACACCACTTAAAAGCACAGAATAATTGTGTGACTAACTTTAATAAATACATTTGACTCTTTATCCTCAATTGACACGAAATAATTCTCTTTTTGACGTGCGTGACCGTGGTGCCGTTTGCGATGCTTCCAACATCTGTTTCGTGGTGGTCACCTTGAGTCCGACGGGTCGCCACACGGATCACTGTCCTCGCCCAATGAATTGTGCACCGGTTGTGCATTGTAGCTGGGCGAACGAAACTGTTTGCCCTGCATCTGTGAGCCGTCCGAGCCACGACGTGAATTTGGCGCGTTAGTTCGTTTACAAAAACAACGACATATAATCCGTTTGAATGCGAAACGAAAGTCTTTCGAGAATAGTGCGTAAATTAACGGGTTAATTGCACTGTTACAGTAACCTAACCAAAACAATACTGAAAATACAATTGGATTGATACACTCTTCACAAAAAGCACGTATTAAGTACATCGTGAAAAATGGCAACCAACAGAAAATGAAGCCACCGACAATGATGCCTAACGTTTTTGCCGCTTTCGTTTCCATACGGAAACGTTTCACTTGAGCTTTAATGTTTCTCTTACCCATTCGTCTAGAAATGATTTTTGGCTTTGTGTCGGGCGACGGGCTCAGATCCCGTTCCATTGTATCACAGCTGCTTGAACGTCGCGGCGTCGGCCGACGCGTCTGGTGCACGCGGAGGTGGGTGTTGTTGGAGTGGATGTGATGATGATGCTGTTGTTGATGATCGCGAAACAGTGTGGTTTGAGTGGTTTCTTTGCCGTTGGCCGTGTAATGGACCGTGTACATTGGTTGACCGGCGGTGGCCGCGCTCGGGGACGACGGCGTCGACAGGGTGCTGTTGCCAGTTTGTGTTTGACTAGTAGGTTGGTTGGATGATGTGAGGTTTTCATTGGACGCATAACTAACATTAATTTTAATACGTTCGTGCGGACTCCGATGTGATTTCGCGGACGCCGGCGATGCACTTCCGGTTGTTGTTGTGCTGTTACTTCCGTTACTGTGCGGTGAACCGTGATGCATCATTGATCGTCCACGATGGATACGTAACGTTAAACGCGGCTCGTCAAACCGACTTCCAACACCACATGAACCTTAAACAGAATCAATAGTTCAACGTTTATTTTCCATGTATTGGAACTGATTTATTAAACAGCCTCTATAGAAAATTACAAAAGTCTACATAAACAATGTTAAATACTTATAAAAACAAAACTAAACGAACAAGTATTGTCGTTTTTAGCGAATTTCGAAAACTCGAAATTCAGCTATTACAATAGGTGTCATGACGCAATCTGAGTCCGGGACTATGGCAGAAATCTGTTTTGAGGTCCCTAGAATACGAAAATGATATTCACTAAAATTTATATATATATATATATATATATATATATATATATATATATTTATGTGTTCCCACGATAACTCTCGAACGAAACGTCTAACGCTTATGAAATTTTGTGTGCGGACTGGATTCTGAATTGGCTTGGCTAAGTTCGTTAGCCAGACACGTCGGATGCCCAGAAGTAGGTTTTCTGGCCATTTTTTATCATTCGAACCTATCATAAGGCAGTTCAATTTTTACATCGTTGAAAAGGAAAAAAAAAATTATGAAGAAAATATTCTTATAATTTTCTTTCTATTTTAAGTATTTTTCGAGAAAATGTAAATTTTCACTTTTATTCTTTCTTTGTTAGTCTAATAAGTAATTTATATTTATATCTCAGTTCTTTATTAAGTATAAAAATATTTCACTTTTTTATTAAAGAATTTTGTGAGAACAAGTGAAAACTATTCACATATATGTGATATAACACACATACATATATAGAGTTTTGTTTCTCATTTATTGCATTATAATTAGCATGGTTCTATCCCATGTTAAAAAATGTAAATTAAACAGATTTTCTAAGCTAATGTAATGAAGAATTTTTTTTTTTTTTTATTGAATTTTTAAGTAAACAAGAAATTGAAGATTATGTTATGATATAAATATTATTAAATATGAAACAAAAGAAAATATGTACAATGTACATATGTATGTACGGAAAAATATTTTGAATCGATTTTGAAAATTTTTCCACTAATAATTAATAATGTTAAAAAATTAAACCATTTCAAATGGATTTAAGGTATTTTATGTGAGGTCAAGGTTTTCGGGACCTAAAAAGGCCAGAAATTAATTAACCAATCGATTTTAAAAATTTTTTCACAGTTAGTAAGTTAAAGTATTTGAATTAATTAATTAAATGATGTCCGCAAGAAGCTTACGGACTGCCATAAGTTATATGAGATCCTTAGAACCCTTTTCTTACTGTTAGAGTACTAGACTTGTATGAGTTTCGCCAGGATTTACTGATCCCATAATTGTAAAAAATAAACTAAACGACCAATTTTAAAAATTTCTTCACTGTTACAGAGCTAAACTATTTTAGATAGATTTAGAATACATTATGTAAGGTCCGCCAGGGTCCACAGGACCCAAAAGTGTCAAAAATAAACTAACTGACCGATTTTGAAAATTTTTTCACTGTTACAGAGCTAAACTATTTTAGATAAATATCGATTACGTTATGTAAGGTCCGCCTGGGTCCATAGGACCCAAAAGTGTCAAAAATAAACTGCCTGATCGATTTTGAAAATTTTTTCACTGTTACAGAGCTAAACTGTTTTAGATAAATATAGATTCCGTTATGTAAGGTCTGCCAGAGTCCATAGGATCCAGAAGTGTCAAAAATAAACTAACTGACCGATTTTGAAAATTTTTTCACTGTTACAGAGCTAAACTATTTTAGATAAATATAAATTACGTTATGTAAGGTCCACCAAGGTCCATAGAACCCAAAAGTATCAAAAATAAACTAACTGACCGATTTTGAAAATTTTTTCACTGTTACAGAGCTAAACTATTTTAGATAAATATAGATTACGTTATGTAAGGTCTGCCAGGGTCCATGGGATCCAAAAGTGTCAAAAATAAACTAACCGACCGATTTTGAAAATTTTTTCACTGTTACAGAGCTAAACTATTTTAGATAAATATAGATTACGTTATGTAAGGTCTGCCAGGGTCCATGGGTCCAAAAGTGTCAAAAATAAACTAACCGACCGATTTTGAAAATTTTTTCACTGTTGGGGAACTAACTATTTTAGATAGACATACATTACGTTATTTAGGGTCCGCCAGGGTCCATGGGACCCAAAAGTGGTAAAAATAAACTAACCGACCGATTTTGAAAATTTTTTCACTCTTACAGAGCTAAACTATTTTAGATAAATATAGATTACGTTATGTAAAGTCTGCCAGGGTCCATCGGATCCAAAAGCGTCAAAAATAAACTAGCCAACCGATTTTGAAAATTTTTTCACTGTTGGGGAGCTAAGCTATTTTAGATACATATAGATTACGTTATGTAAGGTCTGAAGTAAGGTCTAAGTAAGTAGGACCTAAAAGTGTCAAAAATAAAATAACTGACCGATTTTGAAACCTTTTTACTATTACCAAGGTAAACTATTTTAGATAGGTACAGGTTGTGTTATCTGAGAT
Organism: Brachynemurus nebulosus; assembly: GCA_035578155.1. Classification (NCBI taxonomy): domain Eukaryota; kingdom Metazoa; phylum Arthropoda; class Insecta; order Neuroptera; family Myrmeleontidae; genus Brachynemurus; species Brachynemurus nebulosus. The sequence continues at coordinate 16,395,658 of JAPWDM010000005.1, forward strand.
CCACAACTGTCCTGCGGATGCAAATGCGGCGTAGAATGCTACACAACGGGTTTTGAATATATAGATATATATATATATATATATATATATATATATATATATATATATATATATATATATATATATATATATATTACATAAAGTCCGCCTAGAATATACGGTCGAGCTGATTTTTTAATGAGGTCCACCGGGATCTTGCAGATCCGAAAACGCCAGTAATAAGCTATCGAACCGATGCTAAAAAATTTCTCACTGCTAGAGAACTAAATTATTTTAGATGAATACAACTATGCTGCACAAAATTCGTTCGGGTTCTTGGGTCCCCAAAAATACCAAAACTAATTACCCAACCGATTTTAAAAATTCTTTTACTCTTAGAAAGCTAAACTATTTTAAATAGGTACAGGTCTTAGATGAGATCCGCCAATGCCCAAGATTTGGAAATTCGCTATGTTATGCAGATGCTGCGACAGGGGTATTATAAATACAATTTGATTTGCGCAATACAAACAGAAACGTTAATTAATATATATTATCAGGTTGTAACATAAGGTAAGTGCGGGAGAGATGCCGCAGTAGCCATAGTTCGTCCGCTGATTGATAGATAGCGCTATTAATGGATTATATGTTTAAAATAAGTTATTTATTTAAGTTGTATATGGTAACATTTATGATTAGTCCATTAGTTTAGTAATTATCCCAATTTTTATTATTGAAAAGTAAGTTTTTTAACATAATATTTTATCAAGCATTTAACTCATTAGAATTTAAGAATGTATATTTCATTGTTTTAATGAAAATGAGTTTTGTTCAGGGCCGCGCCAAGCGGGGGTGTTAGGGGTGCCTAGTACCCCGGCGGCAGGCTTTGGGGGCGGCAAATAAAATATAAAATTATTACTATTTTTATGTGGTAATTTTGATGACACTAAATGTTACCCGCATTTTGCTTAAATACTTGTCTATTATGATTGTTGTGACCCGTCGGTGATCCGATTATTCCGATTGTCGAGCAGCGACAACAATCATTTGCGCGGTAATCGGCGAGATCAAACGGGATCGGGATCGAACATGTTCTTGCACGCTTTAATTTTATAAAAACCGTCGTTGAATTCTACACATAAAACATTTATCAATCTTTAAAATTGTTTTGTTTTCGTTGCGTTACGTTGTATATAGTACGTGACGATTAGTAAACGAAACAAATTAAAAATTGATGACTGAGGATCTCTCAGTAAAATATTATTCTTTTAAATAAGACTTAGTAAACACTGTATTGAACAGTCGAAATATAATAAAAGAGTTTAAGATTTCAATTGTTTGGTTTTAAAACCAACATTTTTATTTTATCTCCTTTTTCCTATTTGGTTGATATCTTAAACCTAATTTATTATTTCTGTTTTTTGTTATTATTATTATAAATTTTGTTTTCAATATTTGCTTATCCACATCTGCAAGCAATTTAGTTTAAAATATACATGTTCTTTCGATATTGCTTATTCCACTTAGGATAAGATAAGATTTATGGATGTTCTTTAAATTGGAGCACTCCATACTCTTTTCTTGGAAAAGTTACATTATTTCGTTTCTCAGAAATTTAAGCAAAAAACATCCCCTTTTGGGCTCTGCGGAACGAATCTGATATAAATGCGTTAGATTTATGTGATGAAATAGAAACTCTTTTAACATATATTAATCCTGACATGAATGCATTAACAGTTTTAGATTATATATTTTCTAATGATCTTACTACAGTGTTTCCGAATATGACAATTGCATTAAGAATATTTTTGACAATACCTGTGACAGTCGCATCTGGTGAGGGAAGTTTTTCGAAACTTAAGTTAATAAAAAAAGAAGTCAAGTGCGTGTTAGACACGCATCAAGGCAGGATTTCGTAGTACAGTAGCAAGAATTCGAGATAAAATATTTTTTTCATTTACTTAAAACGTTGACGGCCATGAGCACCGCATAGCATCAAGTTAAACTGACTAACTGTGACACAACGCTGCACCGTGTCAACAATTCTATAATAAGTGTACTAATTGGGAGTTCCGTCATAATAGGTTATGATCGTCTACGCGTTAATATTAAAATTAACCTATAACTTTTTAATAATCCCATGCGCACACGGAGGACTTTTATCACCGTGACATTTTTGTCACTTCTATCTGTTATATGTGTTAGAAAGAGAGCTAACTCTATTATGTGCTTCTAACCCACAAATTAAATAGGAGTGACAAAAATGTTACGGTACCTAACAAAAGTTCTGCGTGTGCGCGTGGGCTAATAAGAGTATACAAACCTTTTACGTTGTACATAAGTTATAAAAAAAATTTACAACTTTACAACTTTAAATTTTTGTTTTCCGTTTTTTTTTTTTAGAATGCCCACCTTTATACGCACTATACATATTAGCGTAAACAGGTTTACATATTACAGGACAGGCGGATGAATAGGGACAAAACGAAAAATGTTATTTATGAGCTTATTTTAAAATACTAGACTTAAAGAACATATATCTCCTTTAAACTATAGTAAAATAATTATTTGTTCGGGTAACAATAGTGACTAATTGTAAGTTTGAAGTTCGATAGAAAATATTAAAAAATCAGTTCAGATTGACGTCTTTAAACAGTACTACCTACTTTTTGAACTATTTAAAATTATTTATTTTGGTGCTCTTTGGTTAAGAATAAATATTGTTTTTTAATTGAAAATTTAGTTATTTTGAAACATATCTGAGAAAAGAAGACTGCAAACTTTTAGTTGTTTTTGTTTTTTTAAGAAGAAATAATAAGGACTTGACATTTAGGCTAAGTTGGAGGTTAATAGGGATGGGAAAGGTGTGATTTGAGACCATATATAGGTTAATAGGGACGTTATATCAAGTATAAAGAGACGAATGTGGGGTGATTAAAGCTGGATGAAGGATGTATTATTGGAACATAGAACAGAGTACTTTCAAAGTCATCAAGTCGTTCGATATTTTTATAAACACATTCAGCATAACATTTTTAAACTTTATAAACTTTAGATTTTACTATTAGATACGTTTACTTTGTGAAAATCCATATTAAAACATGGGATCGTTTCTACGATTTTGTGAAAAGTAACAAAGCAACGATCCCATGTTTTAGATTTTACGTTTATTTCTACAAAAAATCATGAATTATTATTTCTTTTTTGAACGTATAAATACAAAAAATTCAAAATTATGTTATATTTAAATTTCAATTTTGGTCAGCCCTACGGGTCGTCCCCATTCATCCTTTTATCGTCTCTTTTGATCCCAATTTTTCATAGAGAAAAAATTATATGATTTTTGTTATTTTTTCAAAAATCACCGTATTTTCAAAATTTTTTGGATACTGTGATAAAGTGACCATCCTCGCGTAAATTTTTAATATATTAAAAATTAGGCACTAAAAAAATAAATACAAGAAAATACGGTGTGAAGTCTGAATTCGTGCATATTCACTCTGATCTACGGTATACGTTGTATTCTACAAAAACATACGCGTTGTATACTATGTATTTGTACATTGTATACTACGTTTTTTCAGTTTTTTCACAACTTCCACTTTTAATTCATCTCAGTAAACACAAATTTTTAATTATACACCTAATACCTGGATTGTAGGACTTATTTACAAGGTTCAAGTTAAAATTTATACTTTATTACACTAATTTGAAAATAACATTAGTATTCATAAATAACCACTTTAGTAAATTTTTCTTAAAGAAAACAATTAATATATGAATAGTTATAGTAATATATAGTTCGTCTAACTCGTTTATGTCTGTTGTCCCTCTTTGTTAACCCCTAACCATTATTCTTACACCTTAAGGACGTTTGTGCGTCAAACCTAATAGTAGATAAAAATTTTAATTTTAGAGAATTGACAAGTTCAATTACACAGTTATCTTCCCTCAAAGATTATAAGGTCTTCATAGATCATTTCTTAAAGTAATTGACGATTAAAAATCAAATTTTTAACGCAGAGCTATTAGGAAAAAATATTCTAAACAGCATTTTTTCATTTTAAAAATTATAATAAGTATATTATAAGAGTAGATATCGTAATAAAAAATGTTTAAAAATATTCTTTGAAATATGCAATTTATATAATTGCACAAAAAAAATCGTGTTGACGAACGTTAATAATTATTGAAATTAATATTCGGGTAGATTTTGATTTGTAAACGTACATAATATACATACAAGGTCAAATCAGACTACTAAATTTCAATCAACAACTGTGTATGCATTGATATCATAGATCAGTATATAGGTGGTACGTATAGCAATCACCAATATACACGACACGATATGACACATGAACAAGAACAAGCTCTGTATGCATAACATACTGGTATAGTGTTTTGTGGTAGCTATATAACATTATTCTGTAATGTTTTGTGGACGCGCTCGAACGTCTTTAAGCAGTCTCCACATTCTCGCCGAAGTAGGTCGAGGTTCCTCGTCGAAGTTCCTCGCCGAGGTTGGCCGAAGCATATGAATAGCAGTAAAACACCAACCGCGAGACACAACGAAATGACCCTCTATATTCTCGTTTCGTCCAACCTCGGCGAGGATGTGGAGACTGCTTTACTTTTTATTGGAAAAAATAAAAACAAATCTGTTGGTAAATTAAATTTTTTTATAGTTTATAAATTTTAATATAGATGTCAGCGATGGTTCTAAAAATAAATTAAAACATACTTATAAAACTTCAATTTCAATAGAATAAAAAGAGATAAATATACTCATGCCTGTGTAAAAAAAGAAGAGAATAAAAGAATCATTTTGAATAATTAAGCTAAACCGGATAAAAAGAGATGTATATATACACATGTTTATATACAACAAAAAAAGAGAAAAGAATATTGGAATATTCTATAAATTATTCATAAATATCGATATGATGACAATCATTGGTGCCCATATATTTTTTTTATTTACTTTTCATCCCGATAATTAAAAAATTGCTTGTAAAATAATAAAAAGACGAATGAATGTAAAAATTAATAAGTGTGAGTTAAACTATTAAATAACTAGCAGTAAATTCGAATATATTACTGGTTTAAATATGTTTTTTTTTTATTATATAAATAAAGAAAAATACCCCCTTTACCGCAAAGTAATGCGGAATTGTCATTAGCAGGATTGTTCGTGAAGTGCAAATTGGTCACACATTAGAACGTGTAAAATGCTACGACATAAGGATTTCGTAGATAGTTTTTCTACGAAATCCTAAAAAATTATTTAAGATCTAGTATGTCACAGGAAAGAATATCGTATTTAAGTTTAATTAGCATAGAAAACAAAATTGCTGCAGATATTGACATGTCAGATTTAATAAATGAATTTGCAATAAAAAAGGCAAGGAAAGTGAATTTTATATAAAATTTTAAAATTGTTACTATTCGTTTTTGTTTTGTGTAAAATTATTTATTTTTATTTACTTATTCTTGAAATTTATGCGAAATAAATTGTTAAAAAAAGTCTAAGTGTTTTATTCCATTTATAATCCTAAATATTTTATAATATTTTATGCATTTCATTAAAGCAAGTATATATAGTAAGTAAACTGGTAGCCGGGAGGCATATATTTTATTATCAAAAATGTATTACAAATAAGTTTGGCGTTTTAGAGGCGGCAATTTTTGTCTTGCACCCCAGCGCAAATGTCCCTTGGCGCGGCCCTGGTTTTGTTATTAATTTAGGTATATTTTAAAAGTACTGTATAAAATTTTAGGTTAGAATTCCGCATTATGCTTGCTTATAGCAACATAAGGCATCTATCCCAACAAAAAGGAGAGAGGCCGCACTTAAAGTTGGTATAGATGCCGCATCATATTACATGTTAAAAACATAGACTTATATACCTTAATTATGCAATTTTTTATTTTTTTTTTTGGATTGTAAATTATGCCAAGTAAATATAAAAGATCTATTAATGGATCAGGAAGAACCCTCATATTAGTGAAGATAACAAAAATAATGATGACTGCCTGTGTATTAAATGTTTTGAAAGCTACTCAGAAACAAAAAAAGTTGACTGGTTAAAATGTATAATGTGCCAAAAATGGTTACATATGGCATGCATCATGTATGGAGATGTGTGTAAAATGCAAAATTTTTAATATGAACTATGCGGCATTTCACCTTCTTTGATGCGGCATCTCTCCCATAGGTGTGGGAGAGACGCCGTTTTGCAGACTCTACAAAAATGTTAATACTTTATGACTCAAAAGTACGAGACTGGGTGGAACTTGCACGAAAACTGGGGGTAAGCCATATGACCGTCCATCGTCACATGGAAAAGAAAAAAATAGCAAAAAAATTTTCAAATTTTTCGGACAGAACTTATGTTACAACCTGATATTTGTGAAAAGCTTACAAAGTAATATTGCGTAAGCACTGATCAAAATAACTTTGTCTTAAGTATGACAATATCTAAGATTCAATGCTTTTCCAAACCGCGGAGTTATCCTTTTTTTACCTCCCTTTTTGATAGGTGGTAAACTTCGGCGTGTCAGTGAAATCAAGTAATGTCTTAGAGGAGGTTTATAATGGGGTCATTACACGCCACTTCATCCAGGTCATGTCACCCATGACGTCAGATTTAGCTGACATTTTTTTATTTGTTTATTTAACATCCTTTCATCTGTACAAAATTTAAAAAAATTATTTCTAATTATTTTCAAGTTATGAATTTTTGAAATTTAGTAAAATAGGGTTAAAATTATGTTTCTGTGGTATCACTTTCGGTGACGTTGCTATATTAAAAAATCCATAACTTCTGTAATATTTAACATAAAGTAATAATTTTTTCATCAAAATGTTCAGAAAGGTCAGGAGATTACAGGAAAAATAAATTTGGTTAATATTGGTTATTTTTTGTTTATCGATTAAAAAATGTCTCAAAAATTTAAGTCGAACAAAGCATTACATAGAAACATGAAGTGATAATTAAACAAATTTATTTTTCCTGTAATCTCGTGACTTTCCTGAACATTTTGATGAAAAAATTATTGTTTTATGTTAAATATTACAGAAGCTATGGATTTTTTAATGTAATAAAGTCACCGAAGGAAACATCATTTTAACCCTATTTTGCTAAATTTCAAAAATTCAGAACCTGAAAACTATTAGAGATAATTTTTTTAAAATTTGTACAGATGATTAGGATGGTTAAATAAACAAATAAAAAAATTTTCAGCTAAATCTGACGTCATGGGTGACATTTTATGTTTTTATTGGATGATTTGAAATGAAATGACCCAATGGCCGAAAAGGTACTTCCCAATTAAAAGCAGGAAACTAAGCTACGAATAACTGATAAAAAACAATTGGCAAGTAATTTGGACATTACCAGTTGTGATTTTCCGAAAGGTTTCCAAGTTTTGCAAAAACTTCTCTTAAAATAACCATCTTCCATCTACTTATTGCTTAAAATTTTGCGCAACATTGAGCCAAGCTATTCTTATAAACAATACACAATAACTACAGCTTACAGTGTATTTATAACTCTACAGATTATAACATCTATGTTTCCTTTACCTTTTGTCGTACGAAAACCTTGATTAATTGCCCGTGTGGTACGTACAGCTGCCTTATATATACGCCAATAGAAGAATAACATAACAAACATCGGTATGTAGAATGAACCTAATGCCGAATAAACCACATAACCTGCCTCGTTCGTTAGTTCACACGTATACGGACATGGCGGATAATCTTCCGGCGACGTGATTGTACCATTATGTGTTGTATTGTATATGTAAATTTCTTTTGGTACCTAGAACAATATAGAAAAAAAAACCAAACATAAGCGACAAACACACATCACATACCTAGTCGAAAAAACAAAAGAATTACGTTAATTAGAATTAATAGCGGTTGCATGAATCGCGCTAATAAATCAAATTATTTATTGACACAATCAAACGAAAAAAGTTTGGTTATAAAGTTGGTGAGACACCATATAATAGGGGAATGTCTGATTATATAATAAATTCTAATCGTACACGCAGAGAAAATTCCGATAAAAATTACTGTGCTCATACTACAATCGACGTGTAACAGGCGAACATATCCAATTTTTGTACGGTAAAATTATAAAAATTATAGTTATATTATTGTAATTTTTATAATTTTACCGTACAAAAATTGGATATGTTCGCTTGTTACACGTCGATTGTAGTATGAGCACAGTAATTTTTATAGGAATTTTCTCTCCGTGTACATAACCCACTCTGGTACTCATGTACTCACCTTTCTTTGGAATTACAAAGAAAAAATTGTAGTTCCTACCCGGTGCTTCCCGATTATTTGCCATATAGTAGTCAGACCTACCTTGTAGGTAATAATTTTCTCGTACATGTGTAAAAGAAGTTAAAATTTATGGATTTTATTGAAATTAAGTCATACATTTTTAAAGGTAGTTGACATGCCAAGGTTTCTATATTTCTGCTACCTAGTCAAAAAAAAAGAAAATACGAACAATAAATCAGGAAAATTATAGGTTATTAAAATAATTTTGCCTGTGTTTTAAAATATGTACGTGCCACAAGAAAGAATTCGAATTTTTCGAAAATTATGTGAAATCATAAATTTGAAACCAAAAATAAATAAAATTGTACAATTTTGAGTAAAATCAGAATAGTATTCATACAGTTTTCCAAAAATAAATAATAAATCGTAATTAACAACTTCTGAATAGCTGTTTCAGTGAAATTGTAAAGTTTTTCGAAGTCTAGGATTATCACAGCGTTGTCCACAATGCCAGAAATATTCAGTCGTCTGATAATCAGATAAATTTAAACATATGCGGTTTTCACTGGATTTTGACGTTTTAGAGCCTCAGAAATCGAATAAATCAAAAATTAAAATTCGGATTAATAATTTCGGAAAAATTAATTTTCATCTAAACTTTTTTGGGCTCTTTTGTATATATGTATGTACGTAGCTTGGCGTCCAAATTACTGAAAATCTTCAGATCTACTGGCGCTAGAGAAATGAAGCCAGGCTTAAAGTAATTCTACGTAATAATATGGAACATTAAAAGAACCAAAATTTTGATACATTTTAGTCAGAGATTCTACACGGAGAGAAAATTCATAGAAAAATTACTGTGCTCAGCACTACAATCGACGTGTAAAAGCCAAACATATTCAATTTTGTACGGTAAAAATATAAAAATTATAATTAATCATAGAAAATTTAAAGGATAGAATATTCTTTCCGTAATATTAGCTCCGTAAAATTTGTAAAACAGCACAGTAAAAAGTTCCATTCCCGACAAAAAATATTTTTTGTTTTTCTTACAAAAATTACCATGCTGTCTTATAATATTTCAAATGCTATCTGTTAATAGTAGAAAGAAAGAAAGAGCAGGTATCAACGCTGTCACATAGCCAGTCGGGCTGCACAAGGAATCAACACAATCATACATGAAGGTCACATAGCCAGGCTGGTGTGGCAAGTAACATAGCCAGGCTGGTATGGTGTGATGTGCAAACAGTATTCATTAGAATGTCTTACAGGACGGTTACCGTTTAATTCATCATTTTGTTACTTAACTATCTTCAGTATTAGAATATATTGTAGCCAATCATTTTGTATGCATCGATTGTTCCTCAGTGCGTACAGCCCAAGTAACATAAGGTTGCGGGTCAGATGCGCAAATGAAAGAGTACGACAACAATAATTAAACTATAACAAATATACATAAGAGTGTGATAGAAGTTGTGTTAGTACATGAAATTTTACCATGCTAGCACAACAATTTTTATGAAGCCATAACTAATACTTTTTACGTTTCAATTTAATAATATTTACATGATCGTAAAATACTTTTTACTTTGGTCGTCGATCGCGCACGCATTATAAGAGAGCATGGTAATTTTTCTGAAATTTTAATCTACAAAAATTATATGATTTTTCTCTCCGTGTAGAGAGTTATCACCAGATAAGTTTAAGACACACTACAACTGAATTTATACCGCAAACGGAAAGATAATAAATATTTTGCACATAAATAAATAAAATCAATTTTCTCCACATCCATAAATTGTCTACCCATATCATTTTTGAAAATCGAATTAGCTGAAAATGAATTCTATCGTTGGTAATTGCAAAATCTATTGTAGCCACGTTCCAAACATTCATATAAGTGACAATACAAACCCATAGTATTGTGTACTTACATATTAGTGTTGGATTATAGATGTGTATCTCTGGAACAGCTCTAGAGCAGACAGAGGCCATATTTGTTGAGTCAATTTTAGAGCAAAATAATTATTCATGTGAGGTAATATAGTATGTAGAAATTGAAATATAAATCTTACAGGGTAATATTGAGATGTCAAATGGTTGGTTGCCGTTATTTAATCATGACTGTAGAGATAGATGTAGGTAGGTAACTACCATATAAATATAGAAAGGTGTACTTATTGTATATGTACCGAATGTATATGTTAATAGATGCAATGGATTTTTCTCGATAAATAGTGATAAATTTTTTTTCGTAATATGTTAATAAAATGTCTCAAGAATATACTCTCAAATTTTCTGAGCAACACTCAAAGTCCTTTGTACGTTTTACCATTTGAACGTAAAACACATTTGACAGTGTAAAATATGTAGCTTATCTGTAGTTTTGATTATTATATATCGAAATTTTAAACACATCAATACACTTTTGCGATTTTTATCCCATTTTCATAAATCTTTTAGTATAGAACCGTTATAACCTTACTACATTTGATATAAAACTTCTGTGATCTTGCTACTTTTGGTATAGAACCGCTGTAGCCGTAGTACTTTTGATACAGAGCCGTTATAACTTTATTACTTTGGTATAGAACCGCTGTAGCTATACTACTTTTGGTATAGAACCGTTATAACCTTGTTGCTTTGGACATAGAACCGCGGTAACCTTACTACTTTTGGTACAGTACTGCTATGACCACTACTTTTGGTATAAATATTTAATGGATAAAATTACCGAAGAAGTGAATCAATATTGACTAACGGTAAGTCCGAAATATATTAGTAATAGGTTAATCGGTCAAGTTAATATAATTATAACAAAATTTTGATACAATTCAAATAAATTACATATCTTTATAACAAATATTAATATGTATTCATGAAAAAAATAAATAAATATACCATTAAATACAAATGTTTTTAGAGCAAAAGAAAAAAAAAAAACATTTTAATAATAAGAGGCGTGAAGACATACGAAATCTGGTCCGAAAAATTATTACGATACTGACTTATGTATTTTTTCCTTAATATCTTTCACAACGTTAAATGTTCCCGACAAAGAATAGGAAACATCTCACATCTGTAAGTAATAACTACAGGAGTTGTATTCTTCGACTAGCATCAACAACAGTAGTTGGGGGTTAATAAATTACCACACCTAACAAGTAAACTTTTTAATTAATTTTTTATGCTTAACGTGTCCTAAGCACCGTAACTTTTAGACGACGCGGCACAAGTCACGCTGCTTGTTATTCTTTCATTTTGATAATGTTTTCTCGAACGGATTAAAATTGTACGAGAAAATATATTGTGGGACGAGGGAGTGGAAAATTGTTTCATTTTCGTTTGTGGAAATTACACGTGACGGTAATTTCTATCACGGTCGTTATACATTGCTGGGATATAAATCAATTCGTGGAACGTAACACAGCATAGGTACAAAATACTTTACTTACGAATGAGTTTTTCCATATGGTGAATTAACTAACCGACCGGTTTGTTGATAATTTTCTTTTTAAGTGAATTATCGATAATTTGTTATTGTTTCGTTTCTCGTCTAATAGAAAGTCAATTTTTTCGGCCTTGAACAGAAAAAATATGGTTTTTCTTTTATCAAAGTCGATGTAGAATGAAAATTAGGGTGAATTAAAAAGGTTTACAATTAGTTATTTGAGGGTAAGTTGTTGAAATTTGTTCGAGAGAAACAAACTCTCGGCTTTTAATTTTAGGTATCAAAAAAATTAAAAAATACTGTTATTTTCGGTATCGATAATTTTTGATAACGAAAACTATAACATCCATTAAAAAACAAACCTTATAAAAATCTTACATACGATAGTCCAACTTCAGAACCGCTTATTGTGACATTATTACCAACTGTCAGTGTGTTAATATTAAAAATGAGTGTATGTAAACTTGTATGTAATTTAAGAGAGTAACTGACCCCCTCTCCAGTCTTGCTCAAATTGAATTTTGAAATCGAAAATTTCATTTCTACGTTATTCTAATTTTCTTAAACTATTTTCCATGAAGAAGGACGTCTTGAACTACCCAAGTAGTACCTACGACTATTCGACACAGTCACAGTTACTCCTAGACTTAATATTAGGACATTATTGAGCAAAAACAGGTCAATTAGATTTTCTGACGTAGATTTCAAATCTGTCTTGTTTTTTTAATTTTCACCCACTTTTTCTAAAATTAATCCCAAAATTTTAACCCCCAACCACCCCTGTTGATGTGAATTGGTCAAATTACATATCAATAGATAGCTCTTTAAAAAAGAGCAATATCGCCAATTTAAGCTTTTGCTCTATCTTTTACTGTTTTCGAGACATTTGAAAAATTAAATTTATACCCCAATTTTTGAAGGGCGATTTCACCCCTTCAAACCGTTTTTCCGCCGATAAAACAAAATACGTGTCTCTTAGATTTCGACGTAGAATAATATACTTCAGCGGCATTGAAATCGGAGGCGGACACTTGGGAACCTTTCCTTGTAAGTTTGGGACAAAAATGAAAACAAATGTTTACAAGTTGACAATACCTCTTTAATTTTCTAATTTTAACAAAATATTTATCTTTTATGAGGTTATGTTTACGTTTGCAAACTAGGCTTGTCACCTTCACTACTTAATGTGATTTTTTCTATTATTAGATGTTGACGGATAACATAAAACTGTCGGATAATTGAGTAACGGAGTATTACGCCATAACGCCATAATAAAATTATTTTAACCCTAGAATCATACGTACTCGTCAAAACGACGAACGAACTTCTCTACCTGCTCCAATACTACAATTTGTCGGTGCCCGCTTGCTGTGAAACTTCTGTTATCTAATTTATTTGTTATTATAACACATAAGACGTATAAATTTTGTTTATAGCTATTGTTGTTTTTTTTATACTGAAATAGTGTGCGTCAAAAGGACGACGATGTATGATTAACCCATATTTTTTTTTAAAGATTTTGTACTCCACATATAAAAGTTTTCTAATTTTTCTAAAATTTATTAAAGATATGGATGTTATAATTAATTTATTCAATGATTATGATAACGTGAAAGATGATTACAGCTGTTTGACTTATAGAGACGACATAATACTGAAGTTTTAATATATTGAATCGAAAACTAAAGAATGCGTTTCAAGTGACTTAATAAAAGGTTAACAATTTATTTTATGGAAAATATTTTAATTTTTATTATTTTTTGAGATCTTATTCTAAAAATTACTAACAAATTTTAGAAAATTTACAAATGTGCCTAATGGGGAAATAACTACATATCTATAGGAATATTTATGACAGAAATTTCACATTCTGTAAAGTCACACAAGTCCACTGACTCATAATAGTTCATAAATTAATTATTTGAAAGACATGTTTTATGATACAATTTATGTATTTATCTATTTTTTAATTTTTATAGTGAAAATATGCTTTGATAAAAAGATTAAAAAAATTAATAAATATTTATATTAAGAAATTTTTCCAAATCCAATTTTTTTAAATATTTTGTTCGCTTTTGTAGTATTGTTATGTAAAAAAATTTTTTTTTGCAAATAAATTCTAAAACTCCCCGTAAAAAGTCCATTCGTCGAAACGACGCCGATGTATGATTAACTTGACTCGTAGACCAACGTATGATTCTAGGGTTAAGAAAGTTCGACATAATATGCTATACTTAATTGCTATTCTTGTAATTCGATGGGAAGAAATCTATAATTAAATTCGAATTTTGTATTTTTATGCTCATTTGAATTAGGATTTTTATAAGTTTTGGAATTTTAGTGTACGTGATGACGTTTTCACGTTAAATTAAAAATTTTAAAAACAACTGTGAGACAAATTTACAAAAATTGAATAATTTCAGTGTAAAAACTTCAGTTCTGATGATGAATGTGTTTTTCTGTTACTTGCACGTTTCCAAATTTTAAATTTAAATTATAAAAGAATCGGTGCACTGAAGTATTACACAATGTACTAAAAAATGGATTTGAAATTAGATTTCGTAATATACTAATTTGTCACATTCCCATGGGTACAAAAAATATCAATTTTTTTTTTTTTTTAAATCAAAAATAAAATTATTTTGTAAACTGTCTTTTACCATGAAAATTATATACCAATACTTTTATAAACAGGGAGCTATGGGACGATTTATTCAAAATATTTTCACAGATATACAAAAAATATCTGAAATGTGAAATAAGTCCTATTTTTGAAAAAATAAATTTTTCATCGCGTACCCAACTTAGAATAAGGAAGAAAATTTTAATATTATTTTCGGCGACTATAATTTAAAAAAATTTAGGCAGCAAAAAGAAATTTTTGAATCCAGCATCAAAAAGCATACACTTTAAACTTTAAAATATTGTTTTCAGTCACTGTCGGATTATTTCCGATTGAAGTACAGTCTCTTACCGGTACAAAATATTTAGACAAAATCATTCAACAGCTCTCGGATTTTTATAAGTTATAAATTTAGGATTAATTTTCTTTTTTTCATATGAGTAAATACCCACTATTGATTGTTGATTGAAATTAAATTATGTTCAAATGATATCCCAATGGTTAACTGCATGATATTTTCACAGAAAATAACGGACTGACGTCATAACATCTATCTGAACTTAATATTATTTTCTTTTGGTTATTTGTATGCTGAAAATATTTTATATTGTTTATTTAATGGATTCCGGGGTGCGAGAGGTGTGAGGGAAGTAGTAGGAGACAGTATGGTATTAATGGCATTAAAGCATATATTTATCTAATATGAATTTTACGGTAAACCGCATGGAATGTTAAGCAAACACGTTGTGATAAATTGGTTTAGATTGTACAATAAAAGTCAGTTGTTTTATTTTACATAATTTTTTCATTTATAAAAATAAGAGTGAAAATTAACAAATGGTTTTGCTTTTTGTAAAAAAGCTTTTAACGTTTATTTTTATTTGATATTAAATTCCAATTTATTTTAATGACTAACTATTTAAGGTTTAAGAAATTTTTAAAAGTAAACCTCTTTAAAAATGTTTTTATTAAGGTTCATCTGGCATGAGGTTTAGTTTTTAAATGTGGTAATATTGAGTCCTATATTAAAACATTGATTTTTGAAAGCATAGCAATGAATTTATGAGCCAGGACACACGAACCACGCCACGACCACGCGACAGCGACAAAATAGTGGCTATTCTGTGGCCGGGTATGTATGCATGTACTTTTCTTATGGAAACACAAATTTCAAGACACACGAGCCACAGCCTGTCGTCGTAATCGGACACTGTCGCAATGTGTCGTCGTATTGTCGTTTTTAGTCGCTAAAACTTGCGACCAATGGACCACTTATAAGCGACAGATACGTACTACTAGTACTACAGTGTCTCTCGAACATTACAAGAAATCATTGAATAATACGACTCAAGCAGGTGTTTTGTAATTTTTGTTTTGTTTAGTTTTCTTAATTGTGTGTATTTTTATTTCTTTTGGTCTTTTTTGATTGTTTTGTTTTTTTGTTATTATTTTGTTTTTTTGTTTTTGTTTTGTTTTTTTCTTGTTTTGTTTTTTTCTTTTTTTTTTGGTCTTTTTTAATTTTTTTTTTGTTTTTGTTTCTTTGTTTTTATTTTCTTGAAAAAATGGCAATGGTTAACGAAGATTCATTTGATACGGAATTATTTATTGAGGAAATCCGGAATTTACCCGCAATCTGGGATTACACATATTCGGGATATAGTAACCGGATGGAAAAAGTAAAGGCATTGGAACATCTTTGCTTCAAATTTTATGATAACTTTGAAAATAAAGAAAAGAAAGAAAAAAATTGAATATAAACCTTTTTATGACACATTTTATTTACAATAAAGGTACCGCTGTTATAAACGTATCCTGTATATATATTGTTTATTGATCTATTTTTGCAGAATTATTTATGTAATACAAAATAATTATTATAAAGGCAAATTGGTCAACAGAATTGAAACATTTTTATGGCATGGAAAAACCCTTCGGTTAAGAATAAAAGCATGTACTAGAAGCTCTCCTGCTGTTTGAACGTGGATTATTGACTATTATTAGATAAATAAGCTATATAATTATTTAAACCTTTTTAGTTTTATAATAATAGAAAAAAATTAAAAATTCAAAGAAATAAAGAGCTGAAAATTTTTGAATTGTTTCATCAAATAATTTTAAAAATTGAATCTGCAAAAATATGTAATACCAAAATACCGATATGTATTTTAAAAGAAATATTATTTAAAAGAAGAATCACCTCTCTGATTAATTTTGTTTATTTTTATCCTAGCGTACCTACTTCACGCTGCAAAATTTTAAGTTCCTTAAATTTCAGTATTGATAAATCAATTATTGTATGAATACTTAACGCAGACACTGTATATAACAAACAGTATTAAGTGGCTTTGATGCCTCCTAGCAATGACTGTACGTCCTGTACGTCATTCGGCCACTAAAAAGTGGCTCGCAAGTCGCCGTCTAAGACACACGAACGACAGTACAACCACACGACAACCACAAAAAAGTGGTCGTGGCGTGGTTCGTGTGTCTTGGCTCTATTTATCTGCTGTGCTGCTAAGAAATTTTGAAAAAAGACAATTGAACATTTATAGGAAAAAGGTGTGATGATTTCAATTCATTCAATTATAATTTAAACTGAGGAAAATACACAAAAATTAATTCAAATATGTATTGTTTTTTTATTTTTATTATTAGTACCAGTTATTAGTGTGCACTGTACATACTTTCAAAAAAAAAGTTATATTTTTATTTTCAGAAGTTTTATAAAGAAACAAAATGAGGTTAAGCAGCTTTAGCAATACATATAACCCCTCTCACATTATTTTGATTTCAAATACATAACAGTGTTGCCAATGTTATTGCTACTTTAGACGTTTTCGTTACTTTAGATCAAAAGTCAAAAGTTCAGTCGACCGGATCACATCTGAATTTTGAGTATCGATTCTTTATTGGTTAAACTACACACACCGGCAGAATTAGCGGAACATACAAAATATCTGTAAATATCAAACAAACCATTTAATTTCAAGAAAATATTAATCTGATTTAATTATTCACTTAAAATTACATGTTCACAAGTCAAAATACTTTTATTTTCGGTAGCAAAACAAGTAACCATATAAAATGGCAAATTTTTGGAATCTTATGTCGTCTAAGAATAATTTAAGTTAAAGATTATTTAACAAATAGAAAATGAAACACAGCGTTTTAATCCCGCCTGGTTCCTCCCGTGCTCTTATCAAAGTTTCCATTCGTTTTTCTATACTCAGTATGATGTTATCGATAGTTTAATGGGACAGTCTTTGCCATTCTTCAATTACGGCAGATTGAAGCTCGACCAAATTGAGAAGAATCGGCATTTGAATTCGAAAGTGACAGACCTCTTAAAAAGAATTGCATCAATAATAAATAAAAAAAAATTATATGGAAAGTCAATTGATTGGTTACTTCAATATTATTTTAAATAAAAATGAAAAAAAAAACCGACAACTTTGTTTAATAAATAGGTTTTATATTTTTTTTTATGTTCCGCTAATTATGCCGGTGTGTGTATATCATATCAATTTTTTATTTAATTCTCTTTATTAGAACTATTTTTTTTTTTTTAAATTCGAAATTTTTACTCAACTTTGGTAATTTTTTTCTCGAGTCTCAGCGACCAAATTTTTTTGTTCTTTCATAGGATGGTAAAATACCTTTTTGAGAATCTGTATGCAAATTTTTATTATATTTTCTCCAGTCAATCCTCATGCCAGGACAACTTTAAACGAAATATCCCTGTCGTGGCATTCTGTGTAACGCAGCGAATTTTCCTTTTTGGCCACCAAAAATCTTAAAAATAACACTTTATCAATACATAATGAAACCTGTACGCCCTCTCGAGACTTTTTTTGCATCCTAATATATTAAACTTAAATAAACAAAATGTAAGCAAACTAAAATCAGATCCATTAATTTTACATCAAAACTAATTGAGATAGAATTACGATTCAAGAACCTATCTCGTATAATAAAAATTTCGAAAAACTTTGATGTTTTTTAAAATTCTCGAAAATCAGTTAATCTTGTCTTAAAATTTTTTCGGTTCTTTCCCATGGTTTGAGAAAAATATAGGAAACTTTTGAATTGTAGCAAATTTGAATACAAAACTCATTTTTTAACAAAAAATGCCCAAAAAAGCATGTTCTGGGCATCGAATGTATCTGATCGAAAACTCACTCAACGGTTTGGAGCTTCCAATGCTTTCCCTGAATTCATAATACCTATATTCCTAACTCACGTCTCACCATGACAACGGTTGCAGTAGCTGAATTTTTCCTCTGGAAATTCACTAACAATAAGAAAATTTCAATCTTTTTATTCTTAGTCGTTAGATGATTAACGGCCGGCTTTACCTTCATAATTTTAAAGGTTCTTTAACTAAAGCTACTTTTAATTTAAGGTCGACTTTATTTTTAGCATTGTTTTACAATGATCAGGTCTGCTTACTTTTGTTAAAGGACTTTTAAGCGTAGCATGGATAAAACGAACTATGAATGATCGTAGCCAATCTTACATTTAAAAAAAAATAACTATAGAAACGAAAATATCAATATGATTGAATTTCAGAAAATACGCATTGCACTCAGTTCGCTACTGCCAGTGAGATTGGAATAGAAAACTACATTATTTCTTTTTAAAAGAAATTTATCATAAATACAATGAATTATAAAAGAAATCGCGGGTAACCCAGAAATCGTTCAGCCAGTTTAACCCAAAAGGAATGTTTGATATCAATCCAAGACGTAAAAATAATCAAAAATATTATTGAAAATAAGCAAACAAATAAAATTTTTATTTTATTTATTTAAGGTAAGAATATTTTACAGAAAAATTATGCTTATAAACAAAATTCAATGATAGTAATCAGCAATAACAAATAGGTATGTTAAAGCCAACTTTAAGCAGTAAAAGTCGAGATAATTCTTACTTTAGTTTAAAGTCGACTTTTACACCAACGGGGCTTTAAATTTGATTGTAAAACAGTACCAAAAATAAAATCAGTTTTAAAGTTGGCTTTAGTGTTAAAGTCGACTTTAAATGTGAATGTAAAACCGGCCGTTAATGTTACTCGACTGAAACCTAGATTGAATCTAATCAAAACTCTATTTTATATATTGTTTGTTTGATTCTGTCACCTCCGACTTCGCGGATATTGGTAAGCAATCTTCGACTCCAACGCTGCCTCCGATAAAACCATCACCGTAATATATACCGACCATTAGCGATCATTTTTTAAGATATAGTGATACTGATAGTATTACTTTTAACCAAACTATAAATACATCTTTACCATGATTGAGTGTGACCTACCGTCATATATTACATATATGTATGAAACTTTAACCTATTTTACCGACCAATATTTATTTGCATAGTAACAATTTTACTAATACCTACATGTACATTTGCCTTGCATTTCGTACATACATATACAACAACCTAAAAAAGTATCGTGCTTTGATATATTTCCATAAGGTATGTCGACATAGTAAAATAAAATAACACAATATCGATACGTACATGGTTGCATCAAATCGTCTAAAAATAACGGAACCCCAGTTAAAATTTATTTTAAAGGTAAATTGAAATGTTGCGATTTGAATTTGTAAATATTTATAACAAATATTATAAATTGATGAACTGCTTATAAGATAACATGATATGCCCCCGTGAAGGTAATTGATATTAGACAAATCTCCCTGTAGAAAATCTAGTTATTAATAGAATCACGTCAGTTGATAACGAAAATTTTCAGTATCTAGAACATTAGTTATGATTTGATATTTAATATAAATAATATATTTATAATAATTGCCATTCTCATTCCCATTCTAATTTCAGAAGAATCCATTTTAGGAGCCTTGAAGCACTGGACTCCACTATATGGAAATACAGTTGACTCTCGTTAATTTAAACCTGCGATAATTCGAACCTCTATATCAG
The DNA here is from genome assembly GCA_035578155.1 of Brachynemurus nebulosus. Classification (NCBI taxonomy): domain Eukaryota; kingdom Metazoa; phylum Arthropoda; class Insecta; order Neuroptera; family Myrmeleontidae; genus Brachynemurus; species Brachynemurus nebulosus. Next base: position 16,415,959 of record JAPWDM010000005.1, read on the forward strand.
TGTTTTTCAATCTGTGGGTCACGACCCCCTAGGGGGTCGCGAAGCCTTTCTAAGAGGGTCGCAGTGGTCTAAAAATAAAACCACTCTAGTTCAATATATGATATTTAATAAAGAGAAGGTTAATTAATGGTTACATTAATATGAGTGTTTCATACTTTTGAGCGATAAAGTTTCAAAATTGCGACTTATTTTCAATAACAGTAAATCCGAATTTTAAATAATTGTCGTCATATAGACACTTTTTCTTTCGTTTTGTTTTATTACTCTCATTGGAACTTGAAGTTGACGGTTGTGCATGTTTCCAAAAACTTATGCATTTTCAGTAATTACAATGAGCATAGAATTTTGAATATTAGACAATAATAAGTGAGCAACTACTAAACAAGGCAATTCAATAAATTTAAACACTAACGCGAGTTCGCAATTCAACGAATTCAAATGGATTACTCTCGGAAGTGTTAAACGGTGACGACCGTCGTGCGTGCGCATGTCACTTTTTACGCCACGTGCGCCTTCAGAAGCTACTATAAGTCGTCAATTTTGATGTCGATATAAAAATACGCCTGTTTCAAGTCCTTAATTACGTATTTAATCGATACCTAACTATGAAAATAATTAATAATGATGAACGAATTCGATATTTATAACATAATAAAATAAAAGTTAGTAATAGTGGGGGGTAGGGGGTCGCGAAATATTTATCAATACTAAGGGGGTCACGCCATGGAAAAGGTTGAAAAACACTGCTCTATATAATTCAAAGTTATCACGAGTTCCCTACAAAATCTCTTTCTATTTCGAACTAAATCAATACATTTTTATGCACTTAATAATTCGAACGAAAAAATCATTGTTACGTAAAAAAACGACCCGTTAATTCGAATCCATCGTGTCAAAAACTCGACAATTCAAAGTTGCAGGGAGAAAGAGACAGAAAGATTGTAAGTACATTTTGAGACAAGTTCAAGTTCATTCATCACAAATGCTTAAAAAATTAAAATTGTTACCTACGATAATTCGAACCTCTGCATAATTCGTGATATTTTAAGAATCCCTCGAGTTTCAAATTAACGAGAGTCGGCTGTAATTTTTTTTTTTTTTGGTTTTACAAATATTTTATAAATGTATAAATCACTTTATTTACTAAAACATTTGGTAAATATATCCGATCAAGGTTTGAACCAAAGTGATTCAAAATAAAATTGATCCAACGTCGAAATTTGACATTAAATAAACTACAAATACTGAGCACTGGCACAGACATACACACTAGCAAATACACTAGTCCAAGATTTGGTCTAGCATCGAAATTTAACGCTTGAGAAGCCAATCTTGTCCCAAGTTTGTCCTTTTTTTTAAGCTTGAGACTTTCTACATGGGTTGAAACATACGTGTTCATTTTTCTGAAGTTTCAATATTTTGTTCAGTATCTGAACAAAAATTGGATTAAATACGTCCAGTCGTTCGTTTTGGATCCTTTTGAGACCTCCCGGCCTTAAGGACTATTTTAACCTGATGTACATATTTCCCATGTAGGATCTTAACAGTGATTCAAGGAAAAGGCGAAGATCTGTTCAACGATTTATTTAGGATTTTTATGGGAGCCCAGAAACAATTTTAACCTTTAAAGATTATTGACTTACAGCTGGAATGAGATCTTTCTTAGCCGGACAGGATTTTCACGCGAAAATTTCTTTTAAATCAAATATTCCGAAATTCTACACAAAGTCAGTTATTTTTATAGTGCTCCACTTCGTTCGATAAAGGACTCAGAATTAGCCATTTTCACATTTCAGTGGTAATTTGCGCGTTTTATTATTTGAATACTCACATGTCACAAAAAAATTTAGATTAAGGTGAATCGATCACTTGAAATTTTTCAAGTTTAGAGTTTGAAATTTTAGTATATTATAGAGAAAGATATGTTGCATTCACTGATACTATATTTTGAAAAATTTCTGACATGTAGTTTAAAAGAAATAATTTTTCAAAGTTAGAATTTTTAACGTACGAGTAAATGCCAAAGAGTAATTAGAGGCGAATCAGTGGTATGTATTTAAGTAAGTTGTGTCATTAAAAACCAACTTTAAGATTTAAAAAACTGAAAATTATTTTATTTTATGTTTTTGAATCATTAAAAAACTGTTTTATTTAATATTGGACGTTTAGTTACTGTAATAAATAGAAAAAAAAACTATAAAAATGTCATTTTATACTAATACACAAATTTGTCAGAACTGATCGATTCACCTTAAAATTAAAAGATAACAATTTCTCGTTATTTTATTTTCAAGTGTTTAAGTTTTAATATTTTAATTTATTTTCTCGAATGAAAAGGGCATAGCCGGGTAAGATAGGGAAAACGGCCCTTGACACAAAATTGATTGTTTTTATAGGAAATGATACTTTTTAGCCCCAGATACATTCCAGCCAAATGTCAACCCTCCAAGGCTAATACACTAGCGGAAAAAATTAAAGGATCCAAAAAAATTCCAAATTTTTAACGATTTTTCGAAAGGCTGTATCGTCGTGAAAAATGGTCGTATCGGAGTCGTAATAAAAACCAATTTAAAGCTGGAAGTCTCTAGTTTGGAGATCTTGCGATAAAAATTTTTTCAAAGCAATGTGTATCGCTCTATCCTAATAAATACACTGAAAAAAAAATTTTCGGAATATTTTCAGTTTCTTTTTTTTGGTCCACGGACTTGGTAAAAAGTTTTCCGACTTAACCACCATATGGGCCGTATAACTTGTTCATTCAGCTTCAATTTTCTTCCTTTACACCGTTATACGACCACTTCTCGCTGAGATATCGGACTTGAAATGGAAAAGGATAATTTCGTCTTTGACCATTTATATCTCAGTAATCAATGATCACACACAAAATTGAAGATGGGTTTTAAAAACTCGAATAAATTCTTTACAAGAATTAGCAATTGTTTTTTCAGGAAAGTCAAGAAAAACAATTGCTAATTCATTGCTTGAAAAAATCAAGAAAAACGAGCTTTTGGTGGCTTTTTGGAAAATTAAGCGTTGAATTAAAAATATCGAGCAAACCGTTATTGAAATTTTCTGACATTCATCCCTTAAAAATTTAAAACCTTTTTTTAAAGCCCCGATCAGCCGGACACTCATTATCAGTTTTGAAACCACCAGAATGACAAATCGCTTGTAGATTTTCAATCTCATTTCGCTTGTTGACATTCAATACCGAAGATGAAGGGAAAAATTCGACTTCCGTGATGGGGTCCCGCTACTCACGACGTTTTTAATTTAGATACGAACAATGCAGTTGTTAACTAGTTGGATAAGCAATATTTACATATAAAACGTTATAATATGTTTTAAACATTGAAAGCAATCCTAAATTGCACAGGATAGTATTTAAGTAAATATTGTAGAAATTTTGTGTTCAGTCTTCAGTAAACAGACGAATCCTCTCTATTTACTCCAGTTCCTTATTTAAATTTGTTTATTTATCATTTCTTTAAACAAAAAGGTTCTGATATTTACCGAAAAAGAAACCAACTGGCAAATATAACAAAGTAGCAAAAAAACTGATTTATAGGTATACCTTATATTATATTATATTATAACTTACAGTAGCATGCATAAAAATTCTAACATATTATCTTACTTTTTGATCTTTCCATCCGACTAACGGGGGAAAACAAATCACAAATGACAGTACCCACAATCCAGCAATCAACATTTTCGCCCGCGAATGTGACATGATGCTTGGATATGTGACAGGTCGTGTTACTGCCACGTAACGATCCAACGATATGGCACACAAGTTTAAAATACTCGCCGTACACATCCACACGTCCATGGCCAGCCAAATGCTACACCACAGGTCGCCGAAGATCCACACCTGTAACACAATTGCACAAATTTTTCGTACCCAATAAGAGTAGGGGAAAGCTTGTATGAAAGGGATACATATTCAAGGAACAATTCCAAATACCGTAGAAACAAAACTAATTTTGTCGTGTGGCAACACCAATACAAGCTTAATTGCAAGCTGATATGTCATTTCAAAGATGACGGTGTTGTGTTTATGAATTTATTCATGGTCTAAAGTATATTCTTCGTAATTTTTTCCAAATGTTTTGTGATAATATATTGTAAATGTTTCCTTGAACTGTTTGTCATTTTTGGATAAAGTTGTAGCTTTAGAGTAGGGATTCCGTAGATACCGTCATCTGTAATTTTATAATTGCAAAGACTTTATTTTCTATAACGAAACCATAAAACTGACTATATTATAGTTAAACATTTTTCTGTTGGAAAATATAAAAATTTATATGGAATATATACCTTTTTATTACATCAATTTCATACATCAGTGATGTTCAACCTTTGTTCCTATGCGACTTACTTTTCTATTATATTTGATTCGGTGATCTACTTTTACACAAATCAGGTACTTAGGTCAAAATAACCAAATCTGTACAGGAAATGTAATTTAATTTCCGCCTGTAATTTTTAAAAGCTTTTATTTAACTTGCTATGTTAGTATGTTGGTTTAGATCAAATCTTGGAATCAAAATTTAGACAGGTTCTAATTGAGCTAGAGGTTTCAAATTTTGCATACGTTTCTAACCTTGATGACAATGCAATATTGTATAATTAGTTTTTTCCTTAAATTTCCCCAAACCAAAATTGTTGATTTTTAGTCCTATGCAACTTTTTGACATTTCGAATTGTCAAATATTGTCCATTGATTTTACATTGCAATTTTTTGTTTCCATAGTTATGTCTGATTAGGGTAAATTAACCGATTAAAATAAAATATAGGTAAAAAATTACTTCTTTATTTTTTTTTAAATTCATTGCAATCAGACTAAAGAGTAGAAAATAAAATAAAGTAAAAAAAAATGTTTTTTAAGAAAAAGTTTTTATTTAAAAATGGGCTAAAAAAACGATATAACTACTGAATGAAGTTTGAAGCAATATGCAACATAATTTATAAAAGCTTGAGGCGTTTAATCAAGTTTGATAAGTACTGAAAAGTAAAATAGCTACACTTATATCCAAAACAGAAATAATTAATGATAACGCCTCAAGCTTTTATAAATTATATTGCATGTTGCGTCAAACTTCACTCAGTAGTTATATTATTTTTTAGCCCATTTTTAAATAAAAGCTTTTTCTTAAAAAACATTTTTTTTACTTTATTTTATTCTATTATCTTTACAAATTCAAATTCAAATTTCATCTTTCTCGCATTAAAATTACTGTTTTTGAAACTTTTAAGAAATGTTATATTTGTGATGACGTCATCAATTTCAATTTTTTCTTTTTTAAATTAACAATTACAAGAATAAGATGAATTAGAACTGGTTTTCTTATTTTCAATTTGTAAATTACATTAATAGATTGACTAAAATTCGCTTTGCTATCGCTAGGTTGGACACCACTGTTTCATATAATTTATTCACCGACTTCCTTATTTTATGAAAATTTATTCTTTGCCCACCAAATACTTTGATATTTGTAATTTGGCGCACCGATGCTAAGCTTTAGGAACCCCTGCTTTAAAAGCTAAAAGATTAAGTGAAAATACCGCAGATACCGCATCAAAGAAGGTGAGAAGCCGCATAGTTCATATTAAAAATTTTGCATTTTACACATATCTCCATACATGATGCATGCCATATGTAACCATTTTTGGCACTTTATACATCTTAACCAGTCAACTTTTTTTTGTTTCTGAGTAGCTTTCAAAACATTTAATACACAGGCAGTCATCATTATTTTTGTTATCTTCACTAATATGAGGGTTCTTCCTGATCCATTAATAGATCTTTTATATTTACTTGGCATAATTTACAGTCCAAAAAAAAAATTGCATAATTAAGGTATATAACTCTATGTTTTTAACATGTAATATGATGCGGCTTCTATACCAACTTTAAATGCGGCATCTCTCCTTTTTGTTGGGATAGATGCCGCATGTTGCTATCGTAAGCATAGTGCGGAAGTCCAATCTAAAATTTTATACAGTACTTTTAAAATATACCTAAATTAATAACAAAACTCATTTTCATTAAAACAATGAAATATATATTCTTAAATTCCAATGAATTAAATGTTTGATAAAATATTATGTTAAAAAACTTACTTTTCAATAATAAAAAAGTTGGATAATTACTAAACTGATGGATTAATCATAAATGTTACCATATACAGCTTAAATAAGTAACATATTTTAAACATATAATCCATCTATCAATCAACGGACGAACTATGGCTACTGCGGCATCTCTCCCGCACTTACCCTAATATTAAAATTAACTTAGCGGAGATTGTTAATTATTTTCGCAACAATCCATAAGTAAGTATTTCAAAACAAAAATATCTGTTTCATTCCACCTTTCCCCTAATAGACCTTCAGGAAAATGTAATTTCACGCTCGTGGTTTCATAAGCAAAAACAAACGCATATCTATTTTGCACAACATAAATCCTTACACGAATTTCAAAACAATATATTAAGCATTTCAATGACTTCCCAATTACAATTTTCGTTTTTTCTCGCTTTCGTGTTCAACAATCGAATCACATTAATCAACAAACCGAAACCACACGACCCATTTCCATTTCATTCGAGAACTTAATACAAACACGAACTATACAAACCTCGAAGCAATAGTTCGAAACAAAAAAGGAGGAATCAATGGTTAACTGGTCTGTTGATCAATTGATCGGTTGACCGGGAAAACTACACTATCTATAGTGGTTACGGTCTAATTATCGTGACTTTTCCTGATTTTTGCTTCCTTCATATATCGCATGTCGGTACAATACGGACAATTTATGTTATTTTTACTTTTAGTTACAGAATTTCGTGACCACATCACGTAGAATAAATCGTGCCGCGGAGAACACTCTATGACTGAGAGTGGTTTAAATGGGAAAGCAATTTACGATAACCATAGATTAATGCTATATAAGAGGTTACTTTGCTACGATTTTGTGTATTTTATTTAACATGGCAGAAAAAAAAACGCAGAGTAACATTGCCGTGGTGAATAACAAGGCAATGAAACCAACCAACGGCAACGTATTCGTACCTCAGCACTTGAAACTTCTAAATACTCTTTTTTAGGGTTTCAAAGAAATAAATTGAGGAATTTTTATAATTTCATCACGTTTCCCTGCCCCTCCGTTGGTCGAACTAAGAACTTTCAACAAAAATTACTTCGGGTAGGTTCGATCGGTAACTTTTAAAAGTTCCAAAAGTCAAAATTTGAAATTAAATTTGACATTTAATTATAATACAAGCTGCAATCTAAAATTTTTTTCATAATACTACTTCAATTTTTCAAAACTATTTCAACTCAAGGAATTACCAAGTAACCTTATTTTTCCTATTTGATAAATTTTATAGTGAGGAAAATCCCAAATATTTAATTTTTGTTAAAAATTTCGTTCTCATATATAGCTCCCCCATAGCCCCCCAGTTACGTCGCGCCATTACAGTGGATAACACGCATTATTTATTAACTAATAACTTGTAGCCTTTTTACAGTATTTAAAGAACTTGAGCTATGATTTAACTAAAAATTTTTAATAAACTCACTCTTAGTGGTGTTTAACCCCTTAGAAATTAAGTGACCCCAATAAAAAAAATTCTATAATAATTTTGATAATATTTTGTCATTTTATCATATAAAAAATCAAAAAATTACATAAATTTCATACAAAAACAAGGAAAATGAGACTTTTTCAAGGGAATACAGTTAGCTCACATTAATAAAATTAGGTCTAATATTGTAAACGAAAAAAAATGGTTTTGTGTTAATCCTATTGCCCTTGGACATTCACAGAGATATTGAAAACAAGTAATTTTTCTGTTTTTGTAAGTTGTTATTGGGTAAGGGAGCACAGCAATTATTTCGTAGATTGATACACAAAACATATCGCTCTTTACACAATTTTTTTTTGTATTGTTTGTACAACGGAAACTTGTACAATACTGTCACCACCATTTCCATCAACATTTTCAACTCCGAAAAGGACATTACTGAAATTCTTGACCGAATGGGGGCATTTGTGAATGACGTTCACAATTACCCCACAATTTTAAAATCATGGGGTAATTGTGAATTGGTAATAAATGGTCCAATTTTTTTAGCAGTTTATAAGGAACCCTCTCAGGGTTTAGACCACTTCTTTAGAAGTACTTTTAACCATTTCTTACCTTTCAAAAAAATAAAATGTATTTAAAAAAAAATTTTTTTTTGACGATTGGTTGAAGTAAGATACACAAATTTTTGCAAGGGTTTTTTCAAAATGAAAAAAAAAAAAAGATACTAATGCTTGGGGAATTGTTATGAAATTTTAATAGCATATTAAGAAAGCACAGAAAAACATACCAAGAGTTGATTTTTAACAAAATTAATGTTATTTTAAAAAATATAGCGCCGTTCACAATTGCCCCAATTCACCGGTCAACCCTACAACAAATTCGGGGATATCGTCATAATTACGTCATCATAAGTGAGTGGCCTTCGAAAGCACGGGGCTTTGTGCGGTGCATCGTTTACACCGGCTTCCGGACGGCTCTGGGTGCAGGTAGTCAAATTTGACAGTTTTGTTATACTTTAAATCGGTAATATATATTTGTAATAAAACTAGGGTACCTGGGTTCTAATCTTTGTCATTTGCTTTATTTATTTATTTTTTATTTCTATTGTCACAAAATAAGTTAGTTAGCAATTAAGAATTTACTAAGTTAATAAAACAAATAATAAGTTTAAACATAATTTAAATGTAGTTTAATGATTGACCAGAATTTTAACTAAGAATTTCCTAAGTTTAGATTTTCGGAAATGATTTAATTGAAAGTCATTATGAAGGAGTATCACCCACAGTTCTTTCAGGTTTTTTAAATTTCAAGTTTTGACTTTTGGAAGTTTTAAAAGTTACCGATTGAAGTTACCCAAAATAATTTAAGTTAGAGGTTTTTATATAAATAAAAAAAGTTTTCATTTTTAACGATTGTATTTTTCTAACGATCAGTTAAAAATATACTTAAATATCTTATATTTTATTTCAAACACTATGAAAACTCTGGTTACTGTGAGACCCTTGTTTGATGCATCTCCGGCACGAATTTTTTGAATTTTATTTCATTAAAATAATTAAGAAGTTGATTTTTATTAGATGGTCATTGCACATCCCTTCTTAGGAAACACAGTTATCCGTTTCCAGATGTAACAAGAATTGAATCAATTAAGAAAATTCTCAACAATAGACAAACTAATTATCTCGACGAATTTGGATTATTCTAACATGACGCACAGCTCTACTATAATTTGTGAAAACAATATATTAATTAGTTCCGACAAATTTTACCCTTTCCCCACAATTACCTCAAAGTCGTCCGTTCGCAGCGGTACGTAAGTAAAATTTTCTTCTCAATTTTCAAAAAAAAAAAAGGAAAGCACATATTATTATTCACGGCATGCCTAGAATTTCGTTCATCTTATCGTCACATAATAAGCAATTACCCCAGTTTTACATTATTCAATTATGATTTCGTCAAACCAAGCCGATGATGATACCCGACTCATGTAGCTGGCTGCCTTTTTATTATTAATTTACTCTCATGAAAATGGAGATGTCAGTGTGAATGTGGTTGTGAAAACGTGTAGGTACAAAAGAATTTTCCTAGTCGTTTATTTTCGCAAGACTTTCCTTTCTACATAACAATCATCACTTTGTCTGCTGTGGTAGTATACGTGTTTAGATATCCACGCATTGGTGATTTTCTTTTTGTGGATGGTTTTTATATTCACACTTGACATTTTCACAAAGTAAACCGAGATCCCTTTATCTTATCGCACGCCTTAAATGAACTTATCCTTCTGTTGTTTCATTGTAATTTCGTTAAATCGGTTAGTATACCATTTACAGTAGACTTTCGTTATAAGTCCGCTCCTTATGAGTCCGCCGATTTATATTTCTATTGTAAACATTCCCCCTCCATGACCGACAAAAATTCATTCAAGTCTTTCGTTATAAGACCGGTGCTCTGTGGGCCGGAATATTGCTATTGATGTAATGATAATGACCTAGGGTTAAGCGTACGATTAGTGCAACTCAAAAATCATCCTGTCAGAATCTTTTTATTCACTGAAATAATTTTTTTATAGGTCCGTGTTTACATAATACATGTGTAGTTGACCAAAACAAGTTTTGTTCGTTCATTGCGCGGATTATATTACAAACTTTGTTTGACTAACAATATTATTTACAATTTGTACAAAAGATTTAAAAACAAAATTTTTAAAGAAAATATGTGCTGATAGTATCGTTTAAACTTTATAAATAAGTACACACTCACATGCTTGAAAAGTAGGGGAAGTGTGAGTTACGGCGGTCGACTACTAAGCACAAGTGGGGGTACAGGAATTCTTAGAATTATATTCTCCTACAAGCCCGTAAGCGGACTTATAAAGAAATTGGAATGTACTTGTCTGAGAGGTAAGTAAAAAAAAAATGATTGTTTAAAAATAACTCTAGAATGAACTTTTTATTATTGTTAATCTATATGCGGTTTCATAAAAAGAGACAAGTTGCGACACAATGTGCAAACTAGAATTGTAGCTTAATATCCACTAATTCAATATTTATTGTCCTTCCCTCTAGATGCATTTTTGTGGCTCCAAAAGTGACTTTTTAACTTCCCATAGGAAGTTATTGTAATGGGTCCGATTTTACGAGTCGCTAATTTTGACATATCTCCACGTTTCAAGGTCACTAGAAGCCGAATCCATCGTTTTTAGCGTGATGTCTGTGTGTGCGTTCGTTAGTTCGTTCGTGAATTTTTTTCGTCTCGCATATCTCGAGAATAAATGATGATATCAACTCCGGACTTTCATTAGATGCGTAATCAAAAAATGAAGACCGGATAAAGTTTTCAGCAAATTCGGATTAGCGGTTTGTTTTTTGTGGTAAAAAACGGAATTAACTTTATTAAGATAACATAGATTATATGAATTTTTTACCATAACATTATTATATAATGGCCTAAGAACCTTCCTTGATGTTAAAAACGCCAGTATTTCATTATAAAATTTAATAAAATTAAAAAAAAAGGTAGGAAACTTTTTTTGAAATAGGGTAAACGCACTAGTAGTTGACACCTTAAGGAAATTTTCGAAGTTTCAGGAAAGATATTTCATTATACACTAGCATCAATGGACTTAATTTTGCAAAACCATAACTCTTAAGGTCTTTAGATTTTACTAGAATAGCAATTTTCTTTATGAAAAGTAGATTTTGTGAAATATTAGCGATATAAATAAAAAAAGTGTGAATTCACCAGTAGTTGACATAAGTCGTACTAATAGATGTTACTATCTTGCCTAATAGTTGACACAAGTTTTTTTGTTATGCATAGTGTATTATTATGTCCATATAGTTTGTAATTTTACACTTAATAATCTAATTTTATCATACCAAAGTTTTAACACTGGTTTAATTATGACAACCAAATATTTGGTAAGATACAGACGAAATAAAATTTATTTTTATAAATAACATAATTTTGTGCTTAATTTTTTCTTCAAGGCCTAAGACATAATACATATTTGATTATAAAATGAATGTAAAATAGAATAACATTTTTCTTTTTTTGATAAGTTTTATTAAGAAAAAATACATACATTCTACATCATCGATTCTTTCAAACTTACAAAAATAGCATATGGTTTGATTTTTCAAAGTACTCGTACTAGATCACTACTGAATATGAAATTATTTCTTATTTTAGATTATTAACGTTTTTTGAAAATCATAATTTTTAGATAATTAATTTTAAAAAAATGTATCTTACTAGCTTTTTTTTAAATTTTAAGTTTAATTAAAATATAAATTAATTAGATTTGCATTTAAAGCAAAGGAACTTTTTCATTGACCGAACTGATACACACTTTTCGTGGTACCAAGTTTTACATTTGAAACACATAATCATATCAGCCTCATCATCCATTTCGCAAACGTCACAATACCAGCTTGCATATAAACTATTTTCTAAATTTTCTTTCCCTCTTTTCCTGGCAATTTCTTTCTCATATTTTTTAATTTCCCTTTTTCTTTTTCTCTCCTGCACAGCTGTTACTTTCTTTTGTCTTTCCTCTTCTTTTTTCCTATGATATTCTTGCCATTTTTCTGAAGTTACTACTGATGGGATTTTTTCCTTCTTTCTTTTTTGTTGCTCGTTTTTGGGTTGAGGCCAGAATAAAATATTTTTAAATGGACTTGGCATATTAGATGGTAAACACTTAGAGGTTGATGCCGCTGCTGTTACTTTGCACTTCGGGGATGAATTTGTGCTAGGAACAACCAAATTTGAAGATTCCACTGGAGTTGAACAGATTTTAATTGGAGTAGAACAGGATTCAGTCGCAGTAAAACAAGTCTCAGTCGGAGTAGAATAGGTTTCAATCGGAGCAGAACCGGTTTCAATCAGACTAGAACAGATTTCAATTGGAGTAGAACAAATTTTAGCCGGAGTAAAACAGGTTTCAATCGAAATAGAAGCCGCATCTGTGGGTATTAGCTCATTGTTTCGAATTTCAAATATTTTGCTATTTTCCTCTCCCAATACTTGAGACAAATCAGGTTCAAAACTCGTCATATTTTCTGAGGCTACCGTCATATTTTGTTCAGAATTATTTTGTTTTGCGCTTACTTCTAACTTTAAGTTTTTCCAGTAAGAAAAAAGATTTTTATCTTCTTCCGGGCCGGACCAACCTTTCATAAGACAACTCCTAAATCTTTCTAATTTCGTTTTTTCTATTCGAGATTCGAAAATATTTAAGTGTTTAGAAATGTTTATACTATGATTGGCGTCAATATTAAGACCAAGATCTTTGGTAACTTGTTTAGATTTTTCAAAATCAACATTATTCTCATTAAATGGAAATAATCCAGTTTTTTTAAATCCATTTATTAAACAATTCGGTCGTAACTCCCCAATTACCTGTTCTAACAGAAGACAAAAATTTTTTTTTGATAAGATTTGAAAGTCATTTTGTATTTTCCACTTATGAACAGCCTTTTTCCATAATTGTTTCAAGGGACCAAACACCCCTACGTCAAGTGGTTGGATAGCATGAGTGGAATTTGGATATAAAGTAACTAAAACAATCTGCTTTTCTTTACAAAATTCGCTTAAATTTAATGTTAAATGAGACTTATGTCCATCTAAAAATAAGATAACTGGAAATTGAATCTGTTTTTCTAGAAGCCAAGGGTAAAATACGTTGGTAATATATTCAAAGAATGACTCAGCCGTCATCCAGCCTGTTTCGGTCCTTCCTACTCCCCAGTTTTTTGGAACAGACTGGCCCAGATCTTTAGAAATTCTTTGATATTTGAAAACTATCATGGGTGGCGCAAATTCCCCAGCCGCATTTCCTGTCAATAATATTGTTATATTTTCCTTTTCCCCCGAAGTAATTTTATTATAGACAAACTTTGATCCCTTTCGTACCAATACACTATTATCTTTTGGTGTCAAAAATAGAGCGGATTCATCGGTGTTAAACACTCGATTAGGATCTTTTAAAACATTAGAATAATTGTTTGTATCCATAAATTGTCTTATTTCCTGAAACCAATTTCTTATTTTTTCTTCCGTTACTGCACCTCTAGACATTGATAAATTTTCAGCTATTCTTTTCGAAATTATTGGATGTCTATTTAAAAAAGAAGTAAACCATCGTCTTCCAGGACGCGAATTTACAAAAGGTGTGTCATATTTCAGTGCTTTAACTAAAAGCTGAACGCTATCTAGAAGTTGGTCCTTAGTAACAGGAAAACCTGTTGATCCAAGTTGCAGAATCCAATTAACCAGTCGATCTTCATCTTCAGCTGGTAAAATTGAACCGGGTCCCATTTTTCAACTAACAGGAATTTTCCCCAGATTTTTATATAAAAGAGTAGTTCGAGGTACACCATAGATTCTAGACGCTTGAGCTACACTCATGCAATTATTTTTTATAGCATCTAATGCTAAAGCTAAGGACTCTTCTGATTACGACCAGAACTTCTTTTTGTTGGTTTTAGTCATTGTGTTCCTATAAAAACAAATTGAACTAGTAATTGACATAAAACATGTACTATTAGTTGACACCAAGTTTTAGCCAAAATATTAAGTATTTGGAGAGAGAAAACACTATGTTATCTATTAGTCTGAATTTCAACGGATCATTTGTGAATTCATCAAAGCCATTTTTATCAATGTAGAATCAATAAGAGGAAAGGAAATAAGAAAAACGTACTGTTATAGGCGTAACTAGTAGTTGACAGTTTCATCAACTACCAGTACCAACTAAAATAAAAGTGTATTAGTAATTGACAGGCTTATTAATTATAGGTTAAAAATTAATTTTTAAGTTGAAAATGATATTTTTCAAGAATCTAGTTATTACTTACCACATATATTGCCCGACAACTTCAGTTTTTCTAATTGCACGTAAAAAAACCGTGTTAGAAATTTGTGACGTGTCTTAAGTTTTTTTTTAACAAAATTGACTCACTTACAACACATCAACAAAACGTCATATAAAACATACATTTTGCGCATGTTTACATCCATTAAAAAGAGTAAATTTTTAACAAACAAATTTAAATACGTTAAAATAGCTTATGCGAACATGCATCATTTCCTAGAAATAAAATATATTCTTAATATTTAAACATATACCTTTAATGTGTCAACTATTAGGTCCGTGTCAACTACCGGTGCTCTTACCCTATATTTTGTCTCGCATATCTTGAGAACAAATGATGTTATAATTTGCTTGATAAGGGTGGAGGTACAGAAGTCGAAGCCCCCGGTATTGTGCAAGGGGCAAAGCCTCTATCGGGGGCCCAAGGGAGGAGTCGCCTGAAATGAAAAAAGAATTATTTATGTACAGTAGTCTCTAGTCTTTAAAGACACCGAATGGGAAGTTGACAGTGTTGACAGTGGGAAGTTGACGCTTAAAAAAAAAAACATCTTTTTATCTTTTTCGGTGCATAGCATACAGCTTTAATGGGCGATCAGAAATAAGAAAATCAAACGAGGTTTTGAAGAAAACAAATATTTTGAATCCCTAAACCTAAAATTCAGAAAAAATAAAAAAAAAAAATCGAAAAATCTCGATTTTTTGTTATTTTTGTCTGTAAAAACGGTTGAAATTTAAATGGGGTTAATTTTTTTAGGCTTAGGACAAAAAAAATTTATTACGCTTTCAATGCACCCTTACACGTTGTAATTAATAGAAAGCTACGATCTGTAAACCTGTGCGCTGATTTAAAAATGTAGTTTTGAGTAAATAGCTTTTAATATTTTTTTTTATTTTTTTTTTTTAATTAAGACTGATTCAATCCAAAGAAACTGTTTACATTTATTTAATATGCTATCCCAGTATCATACAGATGTCCGAAAGTTTCCTCAGACAGTTCTTTTCGCTCAGAAATAATTTGGCTTTTTAGCAGTCCTCGCTCTTTTGGATTTTGCAGTGCAGTGTTTTTCCGAAATTTTAATAAGTTCATTGTTTCTTTTATTAATGCAATTGTATGCGTATGGTCCAATGTTAAATCCCAGCACATCGGAAAGTCTAAATAATTATTTGGGTTTTGTTAATAAAGATTGTTGAAAATTACCGTGTTTTGATTGCAAATATCAGAACTACCCCCTCAAAGAACCTTTAAAATGATAAATGTATAAAACCGGCCGTAAAACAAATACGAAAAATAATTTCACTATTGAAATTATAAAAAAAAATTTGTTTTGTCCTTCAACTGATACTTAAATCAAAAATAATTACACCGTAAATACCTATAATTTCATATTAAAAACACCCCGTGATAGAATCAGTGAGCATGATTTTTAAATAAAAGTAATTTAAGTTCCTCAAGAGCTTAATTACATTTCAAAGCAATTTAAAGTTAGCGTGATGTGTCCCATATTCATTTGTATCCGTGCGAGCATACATGTATACATTTTAGTTAATATTTTGTAATAATTTTTTCCTAATTTAATATGTCAATTTATTTTATTATAGCGTAGTTAGTTACTCCCATGACATTTCAGAATTTGTACGAGCAATGAAATTGTTGTTCGGTAAACACCCTCCTCGAAATAAAAATATCATTCGAGGTAACTAAAGCCTACACTCATATAAATTCAAATCAGTGGTACTTGACCAGAAAGGAAAATGGATGCATGGTTAACTAAAATTATATAATTTTAAATTACGTTTAAAAGTTATGTTAAGGGGGGAGTTCAAATAAGAAAGCAACTTTCTTATTTATGATTATTTTGCTTGTTGAAATTTTTTTTCAAATTAGGGAGAGTTTCAAATAGAAAATTTTGTTTTTGAAACATTACTCTTCCCTGTGGGGGGAGGGGGCCCTTTTTCACAAGTTTTTAAGCGTTTACAAGGAACGCCATATCTCAAAAACTAATGACTATTTTTTAAATATTTTTTCATTATTTTATTCCTAAATAACCTGTCCATAAAGCTGAGTATGGGTTTTAGGTAATTTTAAAAATTAACTATAAAACTGTAATCCCGAACTTCTAAAAATTATAAAACCCAATTTTTTATTAAAAAAAAATGCTTAAAAATAGCTACAATTTTATGAACAAAATTTAAAAAATTAAATCTCTATCTTTTCTAGGACTTGAGATATGATTTTCCTTGTCGGCAAAAACACAAGTTTCGGGAAATGGTAAAAAACAAAAACAATAATAAAAGAAGCGGTTTACTCACTGTTTATTAAAACGTCTACAAAGGCATACAAATAAAGGAATATTATCTCAGTGCATACTATAACTCATGTACACACCAAAACTAAATATTATTGATCAAATCGCGAAGGGGAAGGGGCAAGCTTTGTCTGCAAAGGAGCAGCAACTTGACTGTGCAGCGGCTCACAAATAAATATTTTTCTACTTGAAAAAAAAATTTTTTTGGCCATGTTTTATATATCACCGTGTTTGTAAAGAACCACAGAACAAAATAAAAACAAAAAACGAGATTCGAAAAAAATTAGCTTATTAACCGTTTTTGCCGTGAACTCCTCCCTTAAGAGGGTTATGTATTCAGGGTTGCAGAAAAAAATTTTCCCCGGTATTTTTATTTCTTTATATCCCAAGAGGCATTTGTATTAACGAAATTTGTATTAACGAAATAAATACACGTCGGATACCAGAAACTTCAAGAAAATGATCTTGTTGTTGCCAAAATTCAAAATTTTCCCGAAATCTTTTTACACCATGACAGAGAACGTGAAAAAAGGTACGCTTTTGAACTATTTTTCCAATGTAAGCAGAATTTCGAAAAATGGTAATTTTTGTAATCGGAAATGTGCTGTTATATATAGCACATCGAGACAAGGATTTGTTATTTACATTTTTATATCAATGCCTACCGAATTGCCCCGTTTGCGACACGCTACTGAATTATATTATCGAATAACTAAATGACACTGACCACCCACTCTAGGAACCTTCAAAATAACCTATTGCCTTTTATAGGTAAGTTTTATATAGTGTTTTATGTATAATAAAAGTACCTTTATAACATGTAATGCACAAACACAAACTACATAATATAATATCGCTCCATTATTGCAATAGTCGGTTATCTGGGCAAAATTACGTTTTTGAGTTATCTACACCATTCGAAAGAGGAAAAGCGTATCTTTCAGATGCTACAATCAGTTAAGCTCTAAGCTTAATATTTTTGCTAATATAATTGATATCCTTGTATGACAATTTTAATAAATTTTAATTTTAATTGTTGCAAGACTAAGATATATCGATATATCCGTACTGTTGAAGCGTCAAATTCAATTTATTTTTACTACAATACTAGGTTATTGCATTTTATCCGAGTATTAAAGCAAAAAAAAATTTAGAAAATTTTACAGATTAGACAACATAACCGAATTTTAAAATTTTAACGTCTTCTAATGATTTAGTTTCTGTAGGTTATTGTGTTTTTTAAATAAATGTTTAAGTTTAACTGATTTTTTTATTACGTGGTGTTGACATTAGTAACAATAAGAAATTCGTTATGTCAAATCAAACAAGGAAATATTAGCAATGTAGTAGATGTATTACAAAATGCATCGTTTTAGCGAATTTCCAAAACTGGAAATTCAGCTTTTACGCCAGGTGTCATGGTGCGACCTAAGCCCGAGACCATATCAGAAATATGTTTTGAGGTCCCTAGAATACGAAAATGATATTCACTAAAATTTATATATATATATATATATATATATATATATATATATATATATATATATATATATATATATATATATATATATATATATATATGTATCCGCGCGATAACTCTCGAACGAAGCGTTTAATGCTTATGAAATTTTGTGTGCGAAATCGATTTTCCAAATCGTTGGATGAGTTCGTTAGCCAGACACGTCGGATGCCCAGAAGTAGGTTTTCCGGGCGTTTTTTGTCAACAAAATGAGTTTTTTGCCAGAATTAAGCAATTTTTCAAATTTTTTTTTACACTAAGCCATTGTAAAAGGTAAAACGCATAAAAAATGTTTTTATACCGTTGCTCTAAATTACTTACTTTTCGAGAAAAACTAGGAAATATGTCGTTCTCCATTTCACTCGCACTCGCATTCTTTTTTTTTCTGTCTCATTTTTTGCGAGCTAAATTCGAAAAAAGCCGCTTTATAAGTAGCGTGTCATGATTTTTTTAATCCAATTTAACGATTCGGCTATATTCTATTTCTCTGTCAGTTAAATGTTTTTATAATGTATCTCTGTTCCATTTTTTTTTACAAAAAAAATCCCGACGATATCTGTTATGTGATATGATCAGAATTTAGATTATATTTACACCTTCCTAAAATTAATAAGAGTTTGCTTCAATCGTATAAAAATTACGTTAAATCATATTCAAACAATAATATTTTTACGTAATTTTTTATCCAATTGACAATACAGTTATGATTAGAATTGTATAATCAGAGCATTCTAATATTAAATAATTTTGCACATTCAATTTTTTTTTTTAACAAAGAAAAATTTTTTTAAATTTTGACACATTCTTTTATGAAATTTCGATTAAGAAATATTAAAAAATTTTAAAGTGAATCATTTAAAAAGAGTTAAAAATAAATTAAAAAGGAAACATTTCTCTATTTTAACATATTTGTAAAGAAAATTTTACAGTTTACTTACAGTTTTTTGAAAAAATGTAATAACATTTTTACATACAATAAAGATTATATTTGAACGGTAGGAAATCCACAAATTTTTTTTTATTTCTTTAATTAATTATTAAATTTGGTTTTAGAAGAAAATCTTCGTCTAATTCGCTCCAAGCCGAAAGTATAGCCACTAATAAGGACATTCCACTGTTAAAATAAATGGAAAATATATTGAAATTTATTTAATGAAAGCCATTCATACACATTTTTAAAATATCCTTTTGAATTATATAACAAATAAAATCTGTGTAAAAAAATCTAATTGACGTGTTTTTTCTCAATTTGCTAATATTAAGTAAGGCTCTTTAATTAGGGAATGATTGTGTTAAAATTTTAATATAAAATATGGTAATTTTAACCCTCTTTAAAAGAACATTTCGATTTTAACAATAAAAAAATTTTAAAAAGTGTTTTCGTTTTTCCCGGATTACCAAAAACTGTTCATAGGCATATCTGTGACTAAAGTTGCCTCCCTTTCTTAAGAAAATAAAGTATTTTTAAAATTTTGTGCAAAAGAATAAAACACAATTAACGAAAAAAAGTACGCGTTTCCATATTTTTAAGATTTTGTAGTACAAGAAAATCCTTATAAATTCATCATATCTGTTATTGCATTTACTAGCTTTTACGCAATTTAATAAACAAAAGTCTGAAAATGGACGTAGAATCTCACTGTTATTAATTATTATGTCTTAGTCTTTTGAAAAATTATTTTTTGAACTAAAATAAGAATAGGAGGAATATAAACTTAGGGGTAAACGACAGGAGTATATAAACTTTATTTTAGATTCTACGTTTATTTTTACAGAAAATCATCAAGTACCTATTATTTCTTTTTTGAATGTATAAATACAAAAAGTTCGAAATTATTTTATATTAGAATTTCAATTTTGGTCGACCCTACGGGTTGTCCCCATTTACTCTTTTCTCGTCTCTTTTGACCCCAATTTTTCATAGAGAAGAAATTATACGATTTTTGTTAATTTTTCAAAAACCACCGATATTTTTAAATTTTTTTGGATACTGCTGATAAAGTGACCATCTTCGCGTAAATTTTTAATATATTAAAGATTAGGTACTCATAAAATAAATACAAAAAAATACGGTGTGAAGTCGGAATGCGTACCTATTCATCCTTGTCTACGGTAGCACATTTTTTATTGACATAAATATTAGAAACGCAGGAAAAGAGACCAGGAATCAACATAGAAGTGGATTATGGTACGATATATTTTCTGAAAAAAGTGCTTAGGACCAAAGTTATAGAGTTCAAAGTGATGCACTTGATGATCTTGAAGCACTTGACTCTCGTGATGCACTTGACTTTGAAGTTGACCTTGAGGTCAATTTCCAAAGTCATTTGAAAATCATTTAATATTTTTCAAAAGGAGTAGTTTACTTTTCATCCCTAAATGGTTCAAAGTATATTCGAACGAATTTCACATGCAAGATAGAAAATAAGTGATCAAGAAGTAATTTTGAAAAATACTTGCTCAATCGCAATCGGAAAAATAATAGTTAATCATATGTTGAATTTAATTCCTAATATGATAACTATAGAGTAGCAATAAAAATTTTAAAAAATTTTGAAAATTTCTAATATAACATAAAGTTAATGTTTAACTTACAATTGGAGTGATATTAAATCTTTTCTTAACTTCTAAAATTACTTACAAAAATGTTTTCTTCTAATTTTTTCTATAAATTTGCGCCTATTTTTTCATTTCGTCAGGTTTTTATTTTTTTTATTTTAGAAAAATAACGCAACAAATCAATTTTGAAGATAGATTGAGTCAATACATGAAATTACTGCTTATAGGTACAGGATATGGTCAAAGTTCGGCAATGGCTAATCATTTTCAACTGACCTTGAAAATCGATTTCAGGGTCACTATCAAGTGCATCGCTTTAAATTCTACAAATTTGGTACTCAGCCCTTTTTTCAAAAAATACAAAAAATATGCCGTTTCAAAAATATTTAGCTATAACTGTTTTCATCTACAGAGGTTGAATGGTGTTTTCTACCCCTAAAAAGCGTATTTAGCCGAAATAAAAAAACACGTATTTAATATTTTTCGCTGTTTAATAAGTATGTTAAGTTTCATTCAAATTGGCAAGTATTAGTTGGGTAGTGTTATTTGTCAGAATGTTTTGCCGATCTAGTTTTTTCAATATTTCTTTGCTCGTTTTCAGAATTTGTATTTTAATTTCTACGGACAAATAACTCATTCTTTTCTTCGATTTTAGTAACTTTTATTTGCTGATGTTGACCATTAATTGATCGAAACATATCAAATATTTTTCAATGATTTTTTTAGCGAATGTCGAAAATTTTGAAAATTTTTTCACCGTTAGTAAGTTAAAGTATTTGAATTCATTAAGTAATTAAATGATGTCCACAAGAACCTTACGAACTACCATAAGTTATATGAGATCCCTAGGACCCGTTTTTTACTGTTAGGATAAACTTTTTACTAAAATTATTTTAGATGAATAAAGGTTATGTTGTATGATTTCCGCCAGGGTTTACTGTTCCCATTATTGTAAAAAATAAACTAACCGACCGATTTTGAAAATTTTTTCACTGTTAGAGAACTAAATTATTTTAGATGGATACAACTATGCTGCACAAAGTCCGTTCGGGTTCTTGGGTTCCAAAAATATCAAAACTAATTACCCAGCCGATTTTAAAAAATCTTTCACTCTTAGAAAGCTAAACTATTTTAAATAGGTACAGTTCTTAGATGAGATCCGCCAGTCCCCAAAATTTGGAAATTCGCTATGTTATGCAGATGCTGCGACAGGGGTATTATGATTAGTATAATGTTATTGAATCAATTTTTTAATTATGTTAGTAGAATTTTACTACGTTTTAACTATACTGCCCGGATGTCCAAGAAAAATCATAATAGGAGAATACCGGCTCTCAAACTTTATCTTTGCTGTCCTGTAAAATTTGTAAAATTGTCGCTATTAAGTTCTTTCTTTTTAGGTTTTAATTAGTGATAAGTTTGTTAACTTTTTTTTTTGCTATTTTTCTGTTGAATAAAATGGTTTTATTTCAATTAATAATGGTTTTCATTTTTAAAATTGGGTTATTTTTACCATCGTAGTAATTTTATTCAAAATATTTTTATGCAAAAGTCAGTTATCTAGGAAAATTTGAAAATTTGGGCCGACAAAATAAAATAGTTCTTTTAATTTTTATAGCATTATTTAATATCGTGTTTAAAGAGTTTTCTGTCAAAATTGCATTAATATTGGATTTCAAATAACTCTCAAAAGACAATAAATATATTCTAAAAAACTTTAAACTTGAATATCTCAAAAGTTGGTATTTCCCAGATAACCGACTATTGCAATAATGGAGCGATATATAGACTTACTTGTAACTAAATAATCAATAAAATAATAATATATTATGTGACCGAGGTTTACTTTTGCTTGGTTATAAAAATTGTTTTTGTTTATGAAAATTGTAGGTAATTCAAGCAAATTAGTTTTGTTTTTTTTTTTAGTAAAAATTGTCCCATATAAATGGATTTTATTTAACCCTTCAAATAAATATTGGAGCCAAACACTACAACGCTTTTAACTTTTTATCTTTAAGGCTGGTCGTCCATTGGTTGCGGACAACTGCGATATTTGATTCAGACGATTACGCACGTTTGTTGTTCGTCCGAAATGATATGTCTACTCTCCGTCCACTAGCTCAATATTCGTCAGTATTTTTCTTTTTATTTTTTTTTTCTCAAGCTATAAATGCTATAAAAATACGTAAAAAAACAATTTATGGCACGTAATATGCAAAGGTACACAGTTATAATTGTAATTTACCTTCAATTTCATTTCAATAAAAATAAAAATCTCATGAAACGGACTTCTTCATGGACGAGGATGTATGGCTTCACAGCTGTTTCGTGCGTTCGTCCGTTTTCATGCGTATTCATCCGAATTAAATATCACACGTTTCCGCATCCAAAGGACGACCAGCCTAATTTTAAAATAGAGCTACCGATAATTTTTTTTTTTGAGATTGGTATTTCTTGAGAATTACTGAACGATTTACATTTCAACGTTAGAAAACCTGAAAATGAGGTCAAGTCACATTTTTTTTGCTTACCAACTCTATTTGAAATAGTGTTCCGCATAAATTTACGAACTTAAAAAAGTGTTCCGTGAGGAAAAAATTTGGGAAACTCTGCCATATGATACAATACACTGAAAGTTGGCTTTTTTCTAAAAGATTTCAA
Source organism: Brachynemurus nebulosus (assembly GCA_035578155.1). NCBI lineage: Eukaryota > Metazoa > Arthropoda > Insecta > Neuroptera > Myrmeleontidae > Brachynemurus > Brachynemurus nebulosus. The sequence continues at coordinate 16,439,477 of JAPWDM010000005.1, forward strand.
GTTTGACATAATTTTAATATTATATTAGTCGTAGACAAAGTATAGTACGTAACTCAGTTGTACGGCATATTATACACTTGCGCAGTTGTACATTCGCCGCTGCACGGGTCTCCCAAAATTACTTCACTTGTGTGTAATATGAAACTTCGATTACGTCATATAATATTTACTTATAAATAACTATTAAAATTCATTTGCTTCTACGTCGTTATTTCGTTTTATGTTAAATATCTAATAAAAGCGAAATAAAGCGCCTTTGGTCATAACAATTTATATGTTCTTGAATACCTAGAATATCCTGTATGTAAATATATAATTCAAATCTTTTAAGGAGTCTCCACATTCTCGCCGAGGTTGGACGAGGTTCCTCGTCGAGTTCCTCGCTGAGGTTGGCTCAGCTATATGAATAGCATTAAAACACCAACCGCGAGACACAACGAAATGACACTCACATTCTCGTTTCGTTCAACCTCGGCGAGAATGTGGAGACTCCTTTAGAGATATTTACAAATATTTTAACAACGAAATATTTACCTTAAATATTTCCCACGTCGCCGAAAATGGTAACACCGCCAATCCAACCATCAAATCCGCAACCGCCAGCGAGACAATAAATAAATTTGTGACGGAACGTAATTTTGATGAACAAAATACAGCGGCAATAACTAAACAATTGCCCACAATAACTAAAACATTAATAAATGCCAATATTGCTAATGAGGCCAACAATGACGGGTCTGTCCACGATACGTCATCCAATAATGCCGCGCATGCGGTGGCATTAATTGTGTTACGCATTCCTTAAAAACATACACAGGAGTCACTTAAAATCGTATTTCACTTAAGTCACTTGTGAAAACACGGGATTAAGTTAGTTTACATTTTTGCTATTGTTTTCTTATAAAAATTTTACAGGTACTCGATGAATTATTTCACTTAAAATATAGAATTGTAATAAATGCATTTTTATAGAAAACATTTTAGGAAGAAACACAATATTTTTTTTATAAGTTAAGGTGTTAAAACGGAAGCATAGTTAGGCCTATAAAATAAATGAACATAAATTTTCCAACTTTTAATTGTTTTGAATCTATTTGGCGGCCGAATATTTAAAATTAACAGATAGAATTTATTAAATGACATTCTTTATTGTGAATGTTTTATCTATGGCATACATGAACGTATATGGTTTTAGTAAATTTATGTTTTTTTATAATTTATATAATTTTTTTATTTTTTATTTTTTTATTGTTTTATTTTTTTTATTTATATAGAGTTTTGCTTTTGTTGTAATAATTATATTTTTCGGTTGAATACGTTCGCACAAAGAGTTGTTCCACGCCTCCCCACAGTTATTGTAATCCCGGAAAAATCTGAAACAAAAGAAAAGTAGAATTATTATTTTTTGAAACCGTAGCTTAAAAATTATAATATGGCAATAATATGTATAGGTGTCTCTCTAATGTTTAAAAAAGTATTGATAGAGTAGACTCTCGTTAATTCAAACCTGCGATAATTAGAAACGCTCTATAATTCAAAGGTATCACTAGTTCCCTACAAAATCTCTTTATATTTCGAACTAAAACAATACATTTTTATACACTTGGTAATTCGAACGAAAAAATCATTGCTACGTAACAAAATTACGCGTTAATTCGAACTCATTGACGTCAAACACTCGACAATTCAATGTTGCAGAGAGAAAGAGACAGAAAGATTGTAAGTACATTTTGAGACAAGTTCAAGTTCATTCACCGTAAAAGCTTAAAAAATTAAAATTGTTACCTGTGATAATTCGAACCTCTCTGTAATTCGTAATAATTTTTAGAGTCCCTCGGGTTTCGAATTAACGAGAGTCGACAGTATTTATTTAAAGTACGTTAAAAACCAAGTGGTCGGAACTCGACATTTCATATTACACAACCTAATGTCATTTTAGCAAACGGTGAAAATGATCCCAGTCTAAAGAATTATATTTAAAATTAAAGAATTGTTGTTAAAGAGTTCTGTAATGCTTAAGAATGTGTCGATATTTATCTGGATTACAAATGACTTCAGACTATAAGAATTCTATCCAAAATTTAAAAAATTACTTTCAGACACTTCTCTAATGCTTAGAAAATTGTTTGTATTTATCGAACTTACATGGCAGACCAAGTGGTCGGAAAATGACATTTCATATTAAAAGACCTAATGCGGTTTCAGTTATACCGATCCGTCACAGAAAATTCCTCTTTCTCTTCTTTCTGTAATCATTCTGTATAAAATGGACATTTCCTAATGTATCAATGTATCTTATTACGTTTTATCATTTTTCGAAAACTTAATGCAACGACTTTAAATTCAATTAGGAATTAGGAGGAAATTCTTTTTATACGCATCTAATTTAAAATACGAATCAATGTTTGGCTGAATATTAAAAATTACAAGCGATGTCATGTAATTTTGTATTCCCATAACATTTCCATTTGACGAATCTTATTAAAAACGCAAAAGAAAATATTCTGTCGCGTCGAGGGACTTTTTTTTTTTAATACGTGAATAAAATTTGAATTTGATTGAATGAAAACGGAATAAAAGGATATATTTTTTCAGGACAAATAAAAATAATTTACATTTTATTGGTGCTTTCGTTTTCTCTGAATTACCATATTCCTTTTTTTTTTCTAGAAAGATACATCTTCTGTTTTAATATGAAAAAAAAGTTTCTAAAGTTACGCCGTTCGCTGTACACTGTTATTTTCTCGCCCATATATAGATAGACTACAGGGTAGCTATAGCTGTAATAAAGGACGCTATGGTAGTCAGAATAATATAGGCAGTACCAAATTAAAAGTTTTCTGGATTACGTATATTGGCTGGGTGCGTGATGCCAACGACATCTTTAATACACATTTTTTCATGCTATTAAATAATGATAACCGTGGAAATAAATTTAAAATATTTTCAAAAAAACCGTAAAATCTGAATACAAATATTTGTAAATTTACAATTATTTATTTTTTTAATAAATAAATTTGAACAATTTGAGGTATAAAATACTGGATGAAGTATAATAATTGTATTAATAAAGTATTTAAACAATTTTCGACGTTAACATGGATATAATTATCAAGACAGTATTTCCTTTCAACCCCGGACTATGCAAAGGAAAAAGTTGCTGGTGATAGTGAAGCACGTCAGGGAAATTCGAAAATTAAGAAATACTGGCATAAGTCATTTAGTTGAATGTACAGTCATACATAAAACAAACATCAATAACTTCTTGTGAAACATCATTGCATGTGAGTTTAAAATACCTCAAATATTTTTAATTCTGTATTTATGGATTGACGTGTAGACGTTAATACGTTGACAGATAAATAAGGAACGACATATTAGTGGCAATTGCGTTTATAATCAAAGTGGATCAATGTATTATATTTTTATTTAATATTTTTTATTACACTATAAACACATATGAGCATGTATTATTGCCTATTTTCTCCACTACTCACGCTGCAATCGATTTAATTATCCCCACCACATACTACGCACCCTGCCAATACATAGCAATGTTGGGATATACTGGGTCTTGACACATGGAACGTGGAGGCCAAGTCTTGAATTTAAATATCATTTAACACATGTGAAAATATGACGTCATGTGATAAATTAACACATTTTTGCCGATTGCAACAACTTTCCTAAATAATTTCGCTACATGTCCCTAAAAATTTTCTTCGGTTATTCATAAATAACTACTGTTACTGGTTTCCCAATCACAACCTAAGAAACCACTACTTAAGAAATAAATCAATTTTCCTAACTTGTACGCATACTGCAATAAAAATTAGAGATTAGTAACCGAAACTATCGGATATCTGAAATTGAAACCGTATCTAAAGGAAAAGTTTGAGAAGTATTTCGAATGATTATAAATAACTACCATTGAAAACCAAGTTTTTGCTGCATGTATTTTTGTTTCGATTAATTTTCATTGATTCGTGTTAGCTAACTTTCCACTTTCTATTTACTTCTAAGAAAAAAGTTCACTAAAAACAGCTATCCGTAACCGCAACCATATCCGAAACATTATCCAAGACTATTACATATCCGTAACCGAAACCAAAACCAAAGAAAAATGTCATTAGATACCAATAACCTCTCAAATAAAATTCATTGTCGACAGTTACGTTAGGCAAACTATCTAACATTAATAGCAAGTGTTTGTATATACAGCAAAAAAATTAATACAATACATGAGTTGCTAGGCAAAGAGCAGAACATACACGATCAGCATTTTGCATAAATAACTTGTAAATAACAGCACCAATTACCGATGCATTTATATATTTTCAGTTTTACGTAAAGGCTGATTTTTCTTTTCAATGAAATGGATTACGGCCATTAAAATTAATTAAGTGTTTTATGGCCATTTTCGAATTTTCCAGATACGAAGAATACCTTTTAAATGAAACATTTTCACAGTAAAATAGAGTTGAGGTTTATCGGAACATTCATTCGGCAGACAGAATTTAATGCTGTTTATTTAATACACTAACATAATATGCTTATAATTGGATTAAAGGGTTAGTTATATGTGTTATGTTATGTGTTAGTTTGTATCAGAGGTACCTATGGCTACATCCACTATCGCAGAATACTAAAAAATAATAAAGAGTATACAGAGAAAGAATACATTAATATTTCCAGCGCTTGCTCGATTGAAACAGTTTACTGAGTTTTTTACTTTTGGTTAGCACATAACTCCGGCAATTTTCGTTCGACAGAAATAAAGGGGTTTACAAACAAATCATAAAACTCACAAATCAGTCAATATTGTGGCAGTTTTAAATGCTTCAATTGTTGTTAATTCCTATAATAATGTTAATTGAATTAATAACAATTATAGGTGACGAAAAATTTCTTCAAATTCATTTTTAAAAGGATATTTAAAGAAAAACCAAAAAGTTTATACCAAAAATATTTTTTACAAATACCTATTGTAAAGCTTTAACGACAAGAAAGCAAAAAATTAGCTTCACGAACGTAAAAAAAAAAAAAAAACCTATAAAAGTAAAAACTTCCCTTAATACAAAGAATTTGCTGAAATTCAAAGAGTCGAACCTACTAACTAAACTAACTTGAAGGTTTTTAGTTATCTGAAGATTATCTACTATACATTCCCAAGAAAACGTTACCAAAATATTGCACCTCAGCGACAATAACGGAACTTGTGTAAAAATATGGAATTTGTGTAAAAATGTAGCCCAATTATTGCCGAAGTTCAATGTGCAATATAAAAATGAATGTTTCCCTGTTAGCCCCATATGCGTTTCCATACCATTCATCCGATTACGATGAAACTTCGGTGAGTTGTTGTGCGCACGCCCGTGAAAGTTTCTGAATTAGTACCATTATGGTGGCGCGCAAATCGTTTCAACTAATACGTGTATTTCGTATAGTTTATTGAGCGACAACTCTTCTCATATTTTTAATATTCGATGGCCTACATTCTCACAGTTCTCGATTCGACTCTACTGTCGACATTACAGTCAACAAATAATTATTTGTATAAATTATATGGAGGTTGTTAATATTCTGAAATGTTGTATTCAATTTTCCAACCGTACATCTGTCTGTTTGCTCGTCCTAACACACGTTATCTAGGTGCTTTGATTTTCCTATATACGTATTTTTAAGGGGGATCACTAGTGTGACCGCCTGAAAAAAGGTGATTTTTGGGAACTTTTTTAAAAAAAACTAATGTATGGAATGTTTTAATATTTTAAGAATATATTCGTTGATATGTAATAAATTCGTGATAAAATTTTTGGACCGAAAAATTGAAAATTCAGTGAGTTATTCGCGATCTCCCAAGTCTCCAAAAAAAAAGTTCCCCCACTGCTGCAGTGATAGCGACCTTCGCAGTACCTGAAATCAGAAAAACCAAAAAGCCTATTAAACTAGAAAGTATTGCCCGTAGCATGAACCTCAATCGAAAAAAAAGTTGAAATTTAACAAAATGGCGGAATTTTTAAAAAAGAGTTTCAAATTTTTGGCACGAAAATTTGCTGATTTTTGGCCTGCAAAAATTACATTTTTTATTCGATCGGAAAACTGGAGGATCATGGCACGAAGAAGCATATATAAAAGAAGCTGCAATAGAAACCAAATCGATCGGATGATTTGTCTTCGAGTTATAACTGCAGCAAATTTGAAAAATGTAGTTTTTCTGTACTTGACCTTTCAGTTTTAATCACTAAGAATTTTTACTAAAATTATTTACGATATATTCACTATAACGGTTATAGTAAAACTAGATGAGTCGTCTAAATGTGCCAGGTTCTAGCTTGTCCACAACATGTGACTGGTAGCCACGTCCAGAAACTTCCGAACTATCAACCTTCATACATTTCTGAATACACCAAAGTTAACAATAAAAGTCAGAATCCGCTTTTCGGATGGCTGTAACTCAAAAACTATTTGAGGTATGCACTTGAAATTTTAGTATGTTATTTTTAAAGGTATAGACTATCGAAACATGCAAAAAAAATTTTCCAATTTTTTCAAAATGTCACACTAGTCCCCCTTAATTAAAAGTCCCCTTTAATTAAATAAATTTTCTTCAGAAACTAAATAAATTAGTACCTACTGGTAATTTCGATATAGGTGCTTCGTATAGGTATATTTATGAAAATTTAAGTGTTTTTCGAAAAATCGTTTCCCAGAAATGATTGAAGTGTACGTGCAAAAACTTTTTGAAATAGATATTTAACTTTAATTAAAATTTCATCAGACATTTTTAACCGTGAATTATTTACTTAAAAGAGTTAATTATCAGATCTTCTAAAAGGTACTTTTTTGTGAAGATTGTTTGTGAGTATTTAAGTAATTTAATTAGTAACATTTTGTAAGAAAAAAGGTACGGTAAAGACCCATTATGTGGGCCTATAACAAATAAAACTTCCTAATTTTGCGTCATATACCTACCTTACACTCAACCCAATTCAAGGAAATGGGTTAATAAAGAGTGTTTTCTATCGACATATTTGTACAGTCTACCTAAAAAGACTGTAGCCAATAAAAATTTAGAGCGTTTAGAAAGTTGAGTAGGACGACCAAATCGCGACGCATCGTTTAGCGAATTTCCAGAAGAGAAATTCAGCTATTACTGCAGCACTGATGCCTAATGGTGAAATCCAAGTCCGAGACTGTGACAGAAATTTGTTTTGTGGTTACTGGATTGTGAATAACTAGAAGAACTGTAATTAGAGAAATAGTGTGGAAATTTGCTAGTCAAACAGAACAAAAAATACACTGACAGCGAGGGGCCGCACACAGCTTCCACATACTCGTAATTCAATCTCTAACGTGATTTTGAGTTTAAAAGGCATCTTATGTTAAATTTCGTGTTTTATCATAATCATATGGTCGCCTTCCAGGCATAAGGTCGTATCTCATTTTTAGTGATTTTTCAGGAGAGTAGAAAAACAGAAACTACTGTTACATTTTGTTTTGTAAATCATAAACGATTATAGATTCTTGAAAAATATTAGTCTGAAAATACATTGATACCTAAAGTTCAAATTTATAAAACAAAATGTAACAGTAGTTCTTGTTTTTCTGCTCTCCTGAAAAATCAATAAAAATGAGATACGAGCTGGAAGGGGACGATATTATCGACATACAAGAATGATTTTAAAACAAACATATAGGGTGAACTACACGGAGAGAAAAATCATATAATTTTTGTAGATAAAATTTCAGAAAAATTACCATGCTCTATTATTAAAAATGATTAATTAAACGGTGACCGTCCTGTAAGACATTTTAATGAATACTGTTTGCACACTACACCACACCAGCAGTGACCAGCCTGGCTATGTGACCTTCATGTATGATTTTGTTGATACCTTCTGCAACCTGCCTCGCTATGTGACAGCGTTGATACCTTGTCTTTCTTTTTTTCTACTATTAGCAGATGGAACTTTTTACTGTGCTGTTTTACAAATTTTACGGAGCTAATATTACGGAAAGAACATTCTATCCTTTTTTTCTATGATTAATTATAATTTTTATATATTTGCCGTACAAAATTGAATATGTTCGCCTTTTAGACGTCGATTGTAGTGCTGAGCACAGTACTTTTTCTATGAATTTTCTCTCCATGTACTTCTTAATTTTTCATTTTTAATGTCAAATCAATCCGTAGATAAAATTAAGGAACCAATCTGATGTTTCGAACTGTTAAATAATTGCAAAAAATTAAAACTGAAAGTTTTCTGTTTTCAGAGTAATACACCCAGCGTTAACATATTTTACACTTGCGCACGTACAGTAACTATCATTACTTTGATTTTATTAAAATTTATAAAGAACCATAATTAACACGAAGTTATGCCACTTGGTGGAATCATTGGACTTTCAAGAAGCTCTAAAACGTAAAATTCATGTTAAATATTTCATATTTCAAAAGTAATTAGTTAATTACAAGACTTCCGCTACTTTAATAGTCTCGGAAGCCAGAAATTACAAAAACCCAGAGTAAACTGCTGCTTACTAGTATTAAATCTGATTTTGTTAAATCAACATATTATTCTTTTCTTATTCTTTTTGAGATTATCATTCAAAAGCATACTTAAGTCTTGAAACGTGAAATTTTCCTCATGAATAATTATTTATATAATTATCTATTATTTCCATCAGTATTTATACATGTAATATACACAATAACTAATAATTTCCATCATTTTCCAACACGGGAACTCTACAACGTAAATCTATTTGCAGTGTTTACTTACGTAACTAGGCGTACATGGGTTATATCTGTAGTTATATAATCACAACAACAACAATTATATGTGCAAGTAAACAAGTAAACAAACAATTTAATTATTCCTATCTAGTAAACGCGATAAACTTTATGTAATCTCCGCGTGACACTGTTAGTATTACCGTTTCTATTTACCAATTATATTAAACAGTCTGTCTAGAAATTTTGTAAAATTTCGTGATGTGTCGAATCCGCATTTTCGAAATGGAATTGAACTATAAATATTACGAGAAAATAATTACTATCGCGAAAATATTGATTCTGTATTTGCAATTGCTAAACTTCACTTTCCAAACATAATCTAAATAAATATTTAATTAATAATTAAAATTTTTTTTACTGAAAGTTATATCGAAATATTTCATTAAACTTTTAAATCCAAAGCAAACATTCTCGAATGACTGAAAAATTATATACATTTTACAAAAATTATATAGTATAAAAATTTTTCTACTACTGTTGAAGAACACACTCATTACATATCCGTTAATTGTAGAGAAAGTTATGCATTATTCAAAAGTATCGAGGAATGATCATTACTCAATACCTTTCGAGCAATGAAATTACCTTATTAACCACTATTCAATGGGCTTGCGATTGTTTTGTGAATAATATATCTATCAAATTTTAATTTCATATATGTTGCGTAGTAACGTGTAAGTAAACAAAACAATTTATATTTTAATTAGATCAATTCCATTGATACATATAAGAACATTTAATTAAATGAGAGGATAGATTAAAAATTTTATTCTTTTGATTTAAAATTTATATTCGATTTTATTTAAATCAAAAAGGGAAAATTCGTAAAAAAAGTATAGTATTCTACTAGCTTACAATGGTTATTACTCACTCAGATGAATTACGGCACTCGCCTCCTAAACTCAGCTCGTGTCACAATTTCATGCTCGTGAGTAATAGTTATCATTACCAGCTCATTGAATAATATACTATTATACACTTATTATTACAGGAGAGGTATGTATTTTTTCCGATAAATTTGGATTTGCCAAGCGAGAATTTGTTGCCTAGCAATTTAACGAAAAGAACTGTCAACTAACAAAAACGCTTCAGCTTCGCTGTAGCGTTTTTGTTAGTTGTAAATTCTTCGAGTTAAATTGCTTTGAGGCAACAAATTCGAGTTGTAGAAAACACAAACCCGACCTTTAAGGGGGTGGTGGGTAACAAAACAATAAAACTTTTCCAAACCGGTTGGAAATAATGTTTCGGTCAATTACCTAAAACATATCCAAAATTCAGCTTCTTAGGATGATTTGAAGGGAGTAGAGGGGCGAAAAATGATTTTTGCTGGATCTTATGCGCCCACAGTCCCCCAGAATTAACTTAGAGGGTTGAAATTTGGTATGCTGATAGAGTTCGTACCTAGGGTCTGCTTTTTTGAGGTTTTAATATTTTACCTCCACCCCACCATTTTTAAGCTACAAATTCATGCTTTTTTGACGTTTTCGAAGTTTGTGCCACTCGCACAGGTCACCTAAATAAATCTAGAAGGCTGAAATTTTGTATTCGGATTGAGTTAGTGTCAAGGGGGTGCCTTTTGGAGGTCTCAACTTTTAACCCTTACTCTCACCATTTTTATACCAAAAAGAACATGATTTTTCTTCTTTTTTAACAGTTTCGTTCGGGTCAAAATCTCCCCAAACAAACCTAGAGGGCTGAAATTTTATGTACAGGTTAAGTTAATAGCCAGCCACTGCTTTTTGGAGGTTTCAACTTTTAACCCTTCCCCCATGATTTTTATGCCAATATTTCCTTGATTATTTTGCCTTTTCTCCAACACGTCCAGAGACTCTCTAAGGAAACTTAGACGGTTGAAATTTTGTACATGTATTTAGTTAGTATCCAGTTAGTGCTATTTAGGGATTCCACATTACTTTTCCCCCCACTTCTCCCATTTTTACATCGGAATTCAATGGTATTGTTAACTATGTTTAAAATGCTTTATATTTATACTATAAGACAAGTAGGCGAATAGTAAATTTAAAAATTTAAAAAAGAATGAATTTACTTTTATAACAAATGCAATACATACATATTAAGTAATTTAAAAATGTTATTAAAGTTAATGTTTATTTATAAAGTAGGAATTTTGGATTTTTATTTATAAAATAGAAATTTTGGATTTTTTTTTGAAAGAAAAATATTTTCATAAAGGCCTCCCAGTTTACTATTTTAGGTCCTTTTTTAATATTTAAAAATAAAACATAATGGCAATTGGCGGATAAGCATGGATCGGAATGCCCCTGTACGAATTGTGTTGGCTTTTTTTCCTACTAACTGCTATCGGCATAAAATTGAAATTTACTGAGATTCAACCCTTAGAAACTTAAAACCTTTTTTTAAAGCCCCGATTAGCCGGACGCTCATCATCAGTTTTGGAATCACCAAAATGACAAATCGCTTGTAGACATTCAATACCGAAGATGAAGGGAGAAATTCGACTTCCGTGATGGGGCGCCTCTGCTTATGGCGTTTTTAAATCTCCAACGATTTTTTAAAACTTACCACTTCTAAAATTAAAATTTATTACTTCAATTATTAAAATATACATTTAATTGAATATATTAAATGAATTCAATTTTACTATTTGGTGAAATAATTATGGTTAAATTCACATATTTATGTCTCGCTAATTACCATTAGTAGATTTGTGTATATACATAAATTAATTAAAATTTTAAAACATATTATATTTTATTATCTCAAATTTCCACGGAGCTACTGAACGTTTTAGTATTATTTATGTGTTTTTATACCTAACCATTCCCCCTAGATCCATGGACCCCGTTTCCAAAATATTGTATTGTTAATTATATTAGGTACAGAAAACACAAATTGGTAACAAAATTAATATTCAAAACAGATATTAAAATGTATGTGTGTATAATATATGTAAATTATAATATATTTTTACATGAATATTAATTTTAATATTTAATTTTATGATGTACTCATATGTACCTACATACAATTATTTAGCAACAGTTGTAAGCAAAATTATTGAAACGGTACGTATACAAAAGTTGAACAATACTTATTACGAGGAATCACTAAAAACAAATTTACTTTTTATTTCATGTTTTGCAGTAATTAACTTCAAATATCCGAAAATATAGATTGTGCAAGTTAATACCCATAGTCAAAGACGTTTATGGCGAAACATTACTAAAGTGATTTAATTGGCGGAAACAGTACTAAAGTGAACCACAAGTGGACCCTAGATAAAAATTAAATTAAGAATTCTCAAAAGGTTAAACTAGGAAATTCAGCCAGCGAAATTCTGGCGAGAATTATTTAACCTACAGTTCAATATTCTTTAACTTCTTCGGGGGATAAATATAGCCGTGACAGTAATAAGATAATCTTAGAAAAGATTTACGAAATTTTTTATACATATTTCGATTTTATTTTTCGATATCTCAAATTACGAGTCGATTTGCCTAATTACTAATTCAACCATGGCCAAATTCATAATACAGTGACATATTGTGCTGTTTATTATTCAGTAAACAGGACCACGTTTATTGCAGGACATAATTTGTATACGTACATATTTGAAAATAAAACACATATCATTTCTCGCTTCTCAAAATAATTAAATTTTTTATCAATACTAACCGTATACCCACCCGATGGGATTTACCTCCAGCAAAATTTCAGGATGTCAGTCAGTGTTAAAGATTTATTAAAATATTATTTATTTTAATAGCCATAGTAACATATTTTATATATCTCTAACTTAAAAATGACGAATTTGCATACAAATTTTCATCTCGTTTTTAACCCAGTTAAGGGATGAATTTTCAAAAATCGTTTCTTAATGCTCACCTACATTACATAGGGAACTTCTTTGCAAAAAATTGCATTCTTCTAAACCCAACGGTTTAGACTGTGCGTTGTCTGTCAGTCACTCAGTCCGTCAGTGTTAGATTTATTAAGTAGACTAGCCGAATACTCGATTGGATATCCTATCGACAATATCTTGTTATGAGGTACTCACTTTCTGCTCACTTTTAATGTTTTTCAAAATCCTAAATCAATATCCACGTTTCTAGCTTCAAAAATGACGGACTTCCCATACGAACTTTCGTTTCCTGTTTGAACCCCTTAGGGATAAATTTTCAGAAACGTTTACACAACTGACTTTTATTTATAGATAGAAATCAAAACGCCAATTTTCATATTTCGTCCTTCTCCCGCCAATTTTCATTCTCGTGCTAAATTTCGTCCTTCTAAACCCAACAGTTTAGGCTGTGCGTTGTCTGTCAGTCAGTGTTAAAGATTTATTAAATAAGGTATTATTTATTTTAATAACCATAATACATATTTTTATATAGGTATCTCTAACTTCAAAAATGACGAATTTTCATACAAATTTTCATCCTCTATTTAACCCACTTAGGGAATGAATTTTCAAAAATCCTTAGTGCTCACCTACATTATATATATGGAAATCCTGTACAAAATTTCATCCTTCTAAACCTAACGGTTTAGGCTATGCGTTGTCTATCAGTCAGTCAGTCAGTCAGTTAGTCAGTTAATGTTAGTAGTCGTCTACCAAGGGGCCAAACTACTATATGATAGTATTCCGACTGTAGCAGAAAGGTGACGTAAAATCCCCTCCGTTTCGCACCATTATGTTGTGTAGGTACATACTGTTTGTAGTGGTGTAGGTTTGATGTTTGCTTTTGTGTGAGTATTCACACACACAACTGCAAAACACGTATTATCGGACAGAGCAACGTGCAGGTCAAGTAACAATGGTCTTACAATACATAAAAATCGTAGTGCATTCGGTGACGGACACCGACTGACTAAATGCCTTAAACTGACAGAGCAACAAATGACTCCAAGCGAGCTATACTTTTTTGATATTAGTTTGTTTCTAGTGTTCTATCTTGTCTACACTGCGTGCGATACTTGACCGAGCGTTACCGTACCGAGCGAGACCGAACGAGTCTGAATCTACCTAGTGTTCATATTGATTGCTGTTTTGTGCTGTCTGCGATTTACTGAATTTGACAGATCACTGCAATTGTCAGTTTAGTTTCCATAATTATTATTTATACATTATTATACACAACGCTTTTGTAATAGGACAAACTATTTAAAATGAATAATTTTATTTTATATACTTATTTTTTAGAAAGTAATATGAGGTTACGTTTAGAACATAAAAGGCTCTTTAGAAATCTTTCGCACTGGGTCAATGAAATAAATAAAAATAGGTACGAACATGGTGAATTTTATCATCTTTTACCTCAGAAACGACAAGATCCATAAAAATTTTTAAGGATACTTTAGAATGACTTCTAGTACCTTCGATTATATTTTAATTTAATTATTAAACCAGCTAAATTTAATTTTTTTGAAATATCCTGCCATAATCTGGCATCATAATCTCGGTTGTGGTAATTCCCATGTTTTGAATCCCACAATACTTGGCGTAAATAAATTTCATTTATTAATAATTCGAAGATCATTTTTTATCTTATTATTATAAGTATTATGTATAATAAATGATACAAAAGAAATATTATATATGTATATTATATTACGACGCAGCAACAATGGACAAAAACGATAAAAACGACAAAACACACAACAGAGAGCACAACAAACGAAATCAGCTTGAAAACGCTTGAAAAATCAAATTTGTTTGACATTTGCAAATCAGCTCGGTCCGAACTCGCATCGCATCGCTCGGCAACGGTTTGAATCACCCCTGCGTTTGAACATATACATTAAAATGGATGTGTTTAACAAAATAGCATGTATACTCGCTCAGCATCGCTCTGCGCTTACTCGCTTCCTGTGTGCACGTACACTTTTAGTAATTTATTAAGTAGATTGTATTTTGACAATAATTGTTTGAAAAGACATTAAAAATTGTTACTACGGATACGATGTTTATTTCACTGATTGCAATATAGCAAAGTAGCAGTTGGTCGTATTTTGAGAATATCTAAAAGCTATATTTATTTATTGATACACTTAGTTTATAGACTATATATGTAATATGTTCATTGGTCTATGATTTAAATATACATATAATGACATCAAGTCTATACATCTCACAGACAAATTTAATGTACAATATGTTAGCATATTTTTTTCAACAACTGTATATTTATTCATGTTTATATAGATATGCCTATACAATAATGATATGTATTTATAAGTAAGAGTTATGCGTCTACAAAATTTCATATTCTGCGTACGAATATCGTTTTGTGTACTATATCGAAAATTTTGAATAATTATTGCGGGCAAAATGCTAAACTTTCAACCAAGCTCATATATTATATACACTTATGGGTCGCTATAACTATCTTTGATGGTGAAAACTTAAGACTAAATTTTGGCACGCATTTTATGTAACAAGTAGTATGAGTGATTTTTGTGGAAGATTACTTACGCGGGCGTCAAAAATTTTGAAATTTGTTTCAAATTAAAGAGCGAACTAAATTAAAACACGATAAAATAGAAAAACCGATAAGCTTTTGAATCGTTGTTCTAACTGAAGTAGTTTTTGAGAAAAATTAAAAAATTTGTTGAATTTCTTTACGATAAATGCTTTATTGTTTTTGTCATTACAATAACAATATTTATATTTTTAAGGATATTTTGGAGTAATGGTCATCCAGGAAAACAAAAATGTGTTTTTTCCTAAAGGCTACCGGTTTGGACTTTTATAATCTTCTTCAGGCCTCTGGGGAAAAGTTTATTAATGTACATAGATAAAATACAAAAATATAAAATATCTATGTATATTAATAAACTTTTCCCCAGAGGCCTGAAGAAGACTATAAAAGTCGAAACCGGTAGCCTTTAGGAAAAAAAACATTTTTGTTTTCCTGGATGACCATTACTCCAAAATATCCTTAAAAATAATAACTTTCAGTGTCTTCAAAACCCCAATTTAAAATTTAATATTTATATTTGTTTCATTATTCAAAATAAAAACTGACTAACTTTCCAAGAACGCGCCATCAATTTTGAAAATGTGTTCACTATTCAAGAGTTCTACCTGAACTATTTTAGACGGATGTAGGTTATATTATATGATATCCGCCAGGGTTCTGGGGACACAAACGCGCCAAAAATTAACTGCTCAACCGATTTTGAATTTTTTTTTGTTGCATCAAAGGTAAATTGCTTTAGACACAAGATGAAACTTGTTATATGAAATCCGCCAGTGTCCAGTCTTTGGAAATTTGCTATGGTATGCAAATGCTACAACAGGGGTATTTTATTAGGTGCAACGCTTTTGTGCTGTGTAATCACTTAAGCAGAAAAAGATATGTACATATTGGACATTATGGCGATTGACGTCAAATAGTCGCTATTTTCAGAAGCGATTTTAGAATTTTTATTTTGGATATAGATCCGAATTTTTGTATACATATTTCAATAGAGGGTCCTTGAAGACAGACAAAAAATGTCGATTTATTTCTCCAAAAAAATAACACATTTTTCTTCAAAAATTTAGTCGGTAAGCAAAGATACAACAAAGTATTGTTGCTAGGAACTTTGGTTAGTGAGTAAAAAAAAAAAAACGTAATGATAAATCTTTCAATTATTTTTATTTTTAATTTTTTTTCGTTTTTAAAAATTTTTGAGTAGGGGCGGGGCTACTGGTTTATCCGATAAAATCGTCACTGACTATTTTCTGTTTCTTGACACATTTATACGTGACATAGATAGGCGTACAATTTCAAAAAATTTGCAATACACATTTTTATTTTCTTCCGAATTTAACCACCCTAAAAGCTAAAACGAGTCTCTACATAAGAAGTGTGCAACGGCCACTCAAAAAAAAAAAAAATCCGGCTCTGTTGCATGAAAGAAATATAGCATCTTAATTAAAATAATTTAACGAGCGATATTTCAGATTTAGGTAATATTTAATTTGACAATTAACCCACATTATATCTAAATGTCAACGGTCAACACACAATCGAATTGTTATTTTTAAATTCCGTAAGACTATGGATAATCACGCAACAGAAAAAAATTTTGTCAACTAATTCAAATAAAAAAAAAAAAAAAAATAATCAAAAATATTCTAGATACTAGTGTTTGATAAAAATTAGTCGATAGGACATGCGGCAAATGGGGAGAGGGGATTGAAATAGTGCCAACAAATTATTTGTTCTATTGTTACAAATTATTGTTGTTTTTTTTGTTTTTGTTATTTTAGTAAATAACAACAGTTGCACGATAGCAATGACGGTACTCACGTATAGGCACTAAAAGGGGACATTTATATTGTTATTTATGGTTATCGGGAAATTATTATACTACGTGTATGTCTTGCCAGAAATAATTGTGCCTTTGAAAGGCTAAAAACGGTAAGGAAACCCGACTAGAAATTTTCTTTATTTGCAGAAAGTATGATCGGGTCCTTATCAGGTTTAGATAAGGCAATCCCTAATAGGGAAAACCTGATAAGGTCCTTATAAGGATGTGGTCAGGATAACCTTCTTTGAAAAAAAATATTTTTCATCGGGTTAACCTGATGAGGAAATTATCAGGTCCATGTCAGGATAACCTTACTTGTAATTTTTGACAGGTTATCATGATCAGGACATTATCAGGATCATATCAGGATAACCTTATGTAAAAAACATAAATTTCCGATCGGGTTATCCTACTCAGAACATTATCAGGTCCATGTCAGGATAACCTTACTTTACAATCTCATGTAAGCTTACATAATTTTTTTTAACTGAATCTGTAACAAAATAACCTTAAAATGTAAGAAAATTGTTTCATTTTTACACGTTTAATAAAACTATATTCGTCAATAACTGAAAAAACTTATAATTTTTTCGGTTTTGTTTAATAATAAGAACTACTCTCATCTATATTATTATATATTTGGGTACATATATATATATATATATATATATATATATATATATATATATATATATATATATATATATATATATATATATATATATATATATTTATATATATATATATATATATTTATATATATATATATATATATATATATATATTTATATATATATATATATATATATATATATATATATATATATATATATATATATATATATATATATATATATTATATAATATATATATATATATATATATATATATATATATATATATATATATATATATATATATATATATATTCCAATGTAAGTAAGGTACTTATAGCATTATTTGCTGTGCACAAATATTGTTGCTGTTCAAAACAGGTTAACATTTTTGTTCTGTTAAATGGAAATTTGTGTTTTATTTCCATTTAAGATGAACATAAAATGTTACATTTAACGTTGAACTCATTTTATCTACATTGAAGTATTAATACGATTAATTCTGTATAATTATATAATTTTAAGTAATTTAATATGGAGCTAACCCGATAAGAACAGCCTGATTAGGATTAAATAAAGTTATTCTGATCATGATCTGATATGGTAGTCATGATAAGGACCTGTTTTGCGTGACAAAACTGATAAGGACCTCATACGGTAATCCTGATCTGGACCTCATCAGGATGTAAGGCACACCTGATAAGGTCCTTATCTGGACCTTATTAAAATTTCTAGTCGGGAAGGTTGGGAAAGGAATTTTATTCACATGTGTTATAGTTGTTGCAATAAAAGGCTAAGCATTTCATGATTTTCGAATGATTTTAATTGTTCTAATTTTCACTCTGACTGGAGGATTCAAATTTGTAATGATTCGTATGATTGTTGAAAATAGCAGATAGACAATTCTTTTCTGTGAAGAAATATTATTTTAGCGTCATTTAGACACCTACAAAAGGGATGAGTGCTTTTGATTGACTGAATCGAAAATGGAAAATGGTTTCTAAAAATTCATTTAAAGTACAAAATGGAAAATGGTTTTGCGGAACATATTTAAAATAAAAAATGGAAAATGGAAAATAGCTGTTTAAAATGGATTACAAAATAGAAAATGCTTTTTTACTTTAAATTTATTTTATAAATCTTTTTACCATTATTTATATTAATAAATAAAAGTTAAGAAAATGTCAAGCGTACTGAAATTAAATAAGGGCAGTCATTTGAGAAAATTTTACAAAATTTGCATGATATGAAAACGAAATTTGACTCTTGATTGTTACTCAAAAATAAACCTATATATTATAAAATTTAATTCAGCCTTGACATATTCAATCTAAATTGAAGGGGCAAGTGCATGAAGGGGTTATGTGACATTTTTATATTTATAATTTTACAGTAGAAGTGTTTGAAAGTTTTCATTTACATATACTTCCTACATGCACTTGTTTAGGGTAGAGTCGTGTAAGATGGCGCGGTCGGTGAGACTGTGCACTCCTGTTTTCTCGAAACTGGAACGAAATTTGTAACCAACTTAGACTGCGTTCAGTTCGAGATCTATGATTAATATAAGTCATATAAGTGTCATACATATACACATAAATTTGAGTATACATGCATTTTCATTTTAAATGTAACATGGATTCAAATTTTCATTTTAAATACAAAATGGAAAATGGTTTGACCGAACTTATTTAAAACAGAAAATGCAAAATGCCATTTTGTATTTTAAATACATATTTAAAATTAAATCATGCCCTGGTAGTATCGTGAATAAATAACGAAACTAGCCATTTCATGACATTACGAGTAAGCAGCTTAGTTCCTAGGCCGGTTACGGTACAACGCGTAAAGAAATCATTAGGCGGTAATTCACATTAATGTAGTCTACTTGCACAATCTCTTGTTAACCTACACTAAATACCCCACTTTAGCTGTCCAATCCATGGACACATGGAATTTTCATTTCCATCGGTAAAATTATTGTTGTCAACAGTGTGAACATACATATACAAAGAGTGTAGGTATATGAAAATCATAATGAGTTTATTGGACGCATGCAATATAAACGTTAAAAAATATATGATTTTAATTACATATTTTTTTTGTATTATGGCTGATACTTTGGTTAACCAGCATTTTGTTATTGTTACAGATACGCATATAGTATAGTCATTAAAATTATTGACCATAGATTTATTTATTAAGGGGAGAGATATTTTTTGACAGGCGGAAATCAAGGCAGTTTGGGTAAATTTTTAACAATAGTACGGTGCAGTTATTCAAAAAAACGGCCTAACTTCAACATCCAAAGTAACAGTTTCACTCCAACACCAGATTGTTCTATAGGTCCACATATTGTTTGGCAAAAAGTTACACCATTTTGAGCGTCGGGTTTTGGGGGGAGGGGGTAGAAGTAAGCAAATTGTCGGTTTTTTTTTAAATATTTCGGAAGCTATGGGATTTAGCGTAAAAAGTGTCATGTACAAAAATAAACTACATTAAATTGCGAACAAAAATGGTCCTGTGCATAATCTTGCTAAAGTGAACAGTTCCAGAGTTACGGAGGGTGTAAAACTCGCAATTTTTAGTATTTTTAACCACTGCTGCACCTATCACCAGGTGTAGCAGTGGCTGAATAAGTACAAGAATTCGCTCGAGTGGGGAGTGAAAAAAGATTGACGAACACCTAACACCAATTACCTACAACAGCACATCCTGCAGCTCGCGAGGAATTACTTTCCTTCATAGTGTGCGCTTGCAAGAACGAATGTGTCGGTAACTGCGAATGCAGAAAGAGTGGTCTAAACTGCTCAAGCATATGCGGTAATTGCTCAGGGTTAGGATGTGATAACAGGGATACGAACATCATAGATGAAGATTTAGAAGAGGAAGGCGCTATGTTTGAAGAGGACTAATCGCAATTTCCTTTTACAAAACACAATCCTGTATAAAAAAATTAGTTTCCTTAGTGATAATGTGTCATATTTTTTCCAAAAAATTTAAAAATACTGAAAATTGCTACTTTTACAACCTCCATAACTCTGGAACTCTTCACTTCAGCAAGATTATGCATAGGACTATTTTTGTTCGCAATTTAATGTAAATTATTTTTGTATAGGCACTTTTTGCGTTAAACTGCATAGTTTTCGAAATATTTAAAAAAAAAACTGACGAAAACCGTTAATTTGCCTACTTCTACCCTCCTCCCCCCAAAACCCGACTCCCAAAATGGTGTAACTTTTTACCAAACAATATGTGGACTGTATAGAACAATTTGGAGTTGGAGTGAAACTGTTACTTTGGATGTTCAGGTTTGGGTCTAATTGCACCGTACTACAAGGAAAAAACTGATCTATTGAAAATAGTAGTGACAGAAGTCCTAGAAATACATCATTCTATAACATTATTGAATTATTCTGTTGGCATACCAAGTGTAACAGGTAAAGGTTTAAGGTTATATTATTGGAGAGGGACTTTCAAGGGCGTACAAAGGTGTACGCACAATAATCGCATGTTTTCTTTCAAACAACTAATCACAATTTATAATTACGTATTGATTTAATAGACAAACGCTATAATATGCATCAAACAATAAGAATAATAAATCTAAATATAATACTGACTATATATCATTTCTTATATAGTACTGTTTTATATAGTAGGTTCAGACATTTCAAAACTATCCAATTCTCCTCTCCCTCCGATTTCTCATTAAATAATATTCTGTTTTTTTGATTAATAAGCTAAGAAGCCAACTGAACAAGTCCGTGAATAGTTACTTCAATTAAATAATTTAGTTAATATTATTAGCTGTTTGAGTATATTTTACAGTTCAAAACAGTTAGTCGAAAAGTCTATCAAAGAAAAACAGGTACGATTTTAAAGAAATATAAAGTAATAAATAAAAATATATTACTTTTCTAACAGGCTTTTCAGTCTCTCGCGAGTATCATTACTATACTTATGTACCTACAAAACGGTTTAATTTTTGTACGAGCATTTAAATGTATTTTTCCTGGAATTTTCTTATATTTATACATATTTATACTTATCTTAGTCTCAACTTAACGTCACATGACATTTATATTTTCAAAAATTGACATTTATATTTTCAAAAATAATTAACATTTGAAAAATTTACTTTATAAAAAAAATTATGTATCCATTTTCACTGTCACTCTTCATCAGTAAATAATTTATAAAATTACAAGTTGAGTGTCGGCTCATTGTTAGAGAGAATACAATTGTTCAACTCTATAATCTCCATAAATTATTTACTGGTAAAAAGCGATAGAGAAAATATGTTAGTAATTATATTTTTTTCTAGTGAATTTAATCACTTATTATTTACATTAAAGGTTATGTTTTTAATAAAGATTTCTATTTCGTTTGTATCGTGTTTATCTACCAACTTGGTCAATGAAATGACTAATGAAAAGTTTCCCACCATATTTCTTGCTGTAAAAATCTGTCCTAATATCTCTTCACTAAAAAGCTACAATATGTTCTATGGGACTTAATACACATGAGTAAAATCGTCACAAATAGTTGAATAATTGTTTAAATTAATCCAGTGAATATTATTTCCTACTTAGAATGAGAGGTAATTCAATACAGACAAAATTATCTTTTATAGATATTAATTAAATATCTTGATAATTAGAAATAGGTATATTTGTTTAAACATTGACTTGAAGCAATTTTATTGATCATCTAAGAAATTTACGCTTTGAAGTTACGGAGATGAACACACGCAATATTAGAGTATTTGAGATGATCTAATATTTCATATGGTTGGGAAAATTCTAGGTACCATGCAGTAAGTAGATACACTTTTTATTGGCTTCAGGGTTTAATAACAATAAATTTATAACATCAAAGTATTTTCTTATAATGATTTTATAATTTCCTGCAAGCTATTTTTTGACAATATAAAATCCAGTTTATTTCCAAAGCATGACTTATCTTAATAAGTTACTTCACTAAGAATCACATTAAAAAGGAAGTGTATTAACTCTGTTAGCAGAAAGTTAGGTTCATTAATAAGAAATTGCTGCTTTCAATGTATTCTTAACCTCCTGGAGATATAGAATTTTAATATTGTTAAGGTTAAAAATTAAAATATTTAATAATTTAATATTATTAAAAATAACTTATAATAATGATCGATTGTTTGCTAGAAATTGATGAAATATATTTTACTACGTTATATATTGGGATTTATTAAACGTTCACATATCCAATATTTATGATTAGAACGGGCCCGACTAAAAGCGCATATTCATAAGTGATTTTTAGGGTCTTTGTAAGTCAATTGATGTAGAACCTCTATAGCCTTGTTACTTTTGGTACAAAACCACTGTAACCTTACTGCTTATGGTGTGGAACTGCTGTGACTTCTACTTCTACTTTTGATATAGAAATGTTGTAACCTTACTATTTTTGAAATAGAAGACAAATGGTAGGCTCGAAGTAATATTTTATTATTATACATTACAACAGATACAAACATTAACAGTTTAATATGCACATCTTATATAGCTTTCAGAATAGTTAAAAAGTTGAATACAATTCAAAAAAATAAAATACAGAGTTTTAAATAAATATTGTAATTACATATTTGTAAAATTATGATTTTATGGAACGATAAATTTTGATTTCATTAAATAAATCAATATTGTCTTTCAAATGTTACATTTAAGCTTTTGATTTCATAAAATTAATCAGGCACTATTTTTGGTACTGCCATCGCACCAAAATTTTTCTCCAAAATAGAATATTTAATTTAGCTACTTAAAGTTACTGCATCATATATATGCATGTATATACAAACATTCACCTTCTTAATCATCTTGTACAAATCCTAACACTGATTGAAAATTAGGAAACATTATTTGCAACACTTTAAATGTCATAAATAATAGATTCCGATAAAAGCGACTATTAAACCAATTTTCAATAATACAGTTTGAAAAATTTAATCGGGGAATAGCATTATAATTTATGTATGCTCTAATGTAACTATTTTAATGATTTAATACATATCTGCAATCTTGTATTATAGTTATGGAGATTTATTAAAGTATTAGGTAGAGATATATCACCTTCCCATAACGTACGAGACAACAGTATATAACATTAAGTGCCTCAGTCGAATGTGTATTATTCAATTTAGTGATGATTGGTTTTCGATGGTTACGACTATGGAAGTTGATTAGATATAGGTCAAATCAACTAAAAATAGTCTGGCGTCATTAACATATAAAGTTAGTTACTATACATAGAGAGAAAATTCATATAAAAATTACTGTGCTCAGCATTACAATCGACGTGTAAAAGGCGAACATATTCAATTTTGTACGGTAAAAATATAAAAATTATGATTAATCATAGAAAACTTAAAGGATAGAATGTTCGTTCCGTAATATTAGCTCCGTAAAATTTGTAAAACAGCACAGTAAAAAGTTCCATTGCCGACAGTTTAATTGTTTTTCTTACAAAAATTACCATGCTGTCTTAAAATAGAAGAAAAGTAGAAAATAATAAAAGAAGCTAATAGTAGAAAGAAAGAAAGAGAAGCTATCAACGCTGTCACATAGCGAGGCAAGCTGCAGAAAGTATCAACACAATCATATATGAAGGTCGCATAGCAGGACTGCTGGTGTTGCAAGTAGCTGGTCAGCTGGTGTGGTGTCGTGTGGTGTCGAAGCAGTGTTCATTAGAATGTCTTGACGGATGGTTATCGTTTAATTCATCATTTTGTTACTCCACTATCTTCAGTATTAGAATATATTGTTGCCAATCATTTTTGTATGGATCATAAAGAATCGAAGATCGGAAAAGATCGGGCATCTTCGAAGTTTTTACAGGTACAGCCGAAGCAACATAAGGTTGCGGGCCAGATGCGCAAATGAATGAGTAAGACAACAAGAATTAAACTATAACATATATGCATAAGAGTGTGATAGAAGTTGTGTTACCACATTAAATTTTACCATGCTATATTTTTTACTTTAGTCGTCGATCGCGCACGCATTATAAGAGAGCATGGTAATTTTTCTGAAATTTTATCTACAAAAATTATAAGATTTTTCTCTCCATGTAGTTACTCTAATATAAAAAAATAATCAAGGGGAGAAGAGACAGAAATCCATCTTATTAGAACCAAATTAGATATTACTAAGATTATGCATAATATTAGTGTGACGGTGCACTCTTTCTAAGATCAAGATTCAAGAATTTACAGATGACTATACAGATCCGAAATTTTATTACCATCTTAGCCAGTAATCCTTATTATTTCTATTAACATTATTCGAAAATTACTTTTGTTGTATTTTTTGCCCTTCACCACTCATGGGGGATATATCGTTAAAAACCATTTTCGTTTAAGTGGGTATTACATAAGTACATATCGACACCGTTACCAAACAAGTCAACAAGACGTTAATTAACGATATAAAGTAAATCCATCAACTTATTAACAAAGGCGAAGAACATATTGATATTTACACCATTCATCGCACACTAACTCATCCGCCCCCACCCCCGTCACCTGCACCCTCAGCAACTGCCGCCAAGCCCTTCACAAGTACTCACTTATTTTCCATTTAATGTACTTTCAACATTGCGATAGACAAATTTAAATGACGTTGATAAGAATAATTGTACTTCGGATGATATTTGCAAGACATGACAGAGTAATTAACAACCTCTTTGTGTACAGAATTTTGTATAGAATGTTTTCGAGTAGATATAAACAACTTCGTTGACGTGTATTTCTAACTCGCGTACCGGAGGATTGGAGAAGTCTCGTAGTGTGGATAATGTAGTATATAGTTGCATTTAATTAAAGTATAGACCAAAATTAATAAACTGGTGAAACATTTTTTGAAATCCGTTAATAAATAATAGGAGAAATAGCCGATCAAAGTTTAAAGCGAAATGATTGATTTCTAAATCGCTTGTGATGTCAAATTTCCGCACAATTGGACACCGAGTGTCTTTTATACAATATTTTTTAAATTAAATTATGTTAAATTACCATGGATTTAATATTTTTAAAAAAATATATTTCTTTTTTTATATAAATATTAACGAATCTTTAAAAGTTCAAAATACCCCTGCCGCAGTATCTTGCATCTCATAGCTAATTTCGGTTTATAAAAATTCGTTTTTCTGTGATTTTTCATCCTTTTAAGTGATTATTCCTCCTTCCTTCTAATGGTGTAAATAAATGTCACAAAACTTTTCGAACTTGTGAAAATTTTGGCATAAAACAAATTGTTTTCACGAAAAATGACCAAAAGAAGCATGTTCCAAGCATCTGACATGGCTGGCTAACGAACTTGTCCAACGGTGTGGGACTAAATATAAATATAATATATCAATTTTAGTGAATATTATTTTCGGTTTCTAGGGACCTCAAAACAAATTTCTATCATAGTCTCGGTAGATATCTTTCTAAAAAATAGAACTTCCTTTGAAACCCTAAAAAAATGGCAAATATACCTAACATACAAACATATACATATGTATATGACTATACAAGCTATTATTCTGTTGTACAACATACATAATATATTCCTTTAGGTAGTATGTATAAGTACCTACTTACGTTCATATAGTTTTATAAACGTAGTAAAAACACTTCTGACTCCAGTTTTCATTCATAAAAGTTAATTTTTCTTAAAAACTAGTTCACATAGAACAATGGTTCAAAAACCTTTTTTAAGTGATTTTATCTCCTCTTTCCAATGGTGTAAAAAAATGTCGCAGAGATTTTTAAATTGTAGCAAATTTTGGCTAAAAGCTCATTCATTTTCACGAAAAATGCTCAAAAAACCATGTTCCCGGCATCGAACGTGTCTGGCTGAAGAACTGAAATGAAATTTATCAAATTTCATAAAAGTAGAAGTTTTTGTTCGAAAGTTATCGTGCTGATACATAAATACGTAAAGACGTAAATATATATATATATATATATATATATATATATATATATACATATATATATATATATATATATATATATATATATATATATATATATATATATATATACAGGGTGGTCCAGAATTATGTACCGTAATTGCTGGAGCTGATAGTATGTTCAAAAATAATTGTACCTTTTCATCTACACTTTTTTCCAAAACTCAATAATAAGGGAGATAAAGCAGAGAGGTAAAATGTAGAGGGGTGGAACGATACTAACTTCTTCTTTTAAAAACAATTTTGGGCGCTTTTGATTACTCGATTCATAATCTAGGGGTGCGTATGAACATTAAGATAATTAAATTTATGGTATCAATTATTCCATCAATTATGGTTAGGGGATAATTTGGAAATAGATACTTCTATTAGATAGAAATATCTATTTACAAATTATCCCCTAATCATAAGTGATCGAATAATCGATACCATAAATTTAATTATCTTAATGTTCATACGCGCCCCTAGAATATGAATCCAGTAATCAAAAGCGCCTAAAAAATTTAAAAAAAAAAAAGAAGTCAGTTTCGTTCCACCCCTCTACATTTTACCCCTCTGCTTTATCTCCCTTATTACTGATTATTGAAAAAAAGTGTAGATTAAAAGGTACCATTATTTTTGAACATACTATCAGCTCCAGCAATTACGGTACATAAATCTGGACCACCCTGTATATATATATATATATATATATATATATATATATATATATATATATATATATATATATATATATATAAATTTTAGTGAATGTTATTTTCGCGTTCTAGGGCGTCAAAACAAATTTCTGCTGTAGTCCCGGGCTGAAGTTGCGTCATCAGGTAGACTGGAATAGCTGAATTTCCATTCCCGAAATTCGCCAAAATGACATTTTAAAACATCAAAATATTGAATTTGTCAAAGATGAAAATTTCAAAATCGTCGTATCCGTAGTAAATAACGTATTTTACCAGCGTTATAAAACTCCTCGTTCTATTTGCAATCCCGTAACAAAAATAACGTCACACATCTGTATCAGAGGAAATAGAACTATGTGTGTAAAGTGCAACTTTAAAGTCCCGTAACCTTGTTAGTTGTTGAGATATTCTAATT
Organism: Brachynemurus nebulosus; assembly: GCA_035578155.1. Lineage (NCBI taxonomy): Eukaryota > Metazoa > Arthropoda > Insecta > Neuroptera > Myrmeleontidae > Brachynemurus > Brachynemurus nebulosus. Next base: position 16,467,254 of record JAPWDM010000005.1, read on the forward strand.
TTTCTGTTACACTTTTGCTTGATTTTGCTTTAATTTTTATTTTCATCCATAAAAAAAAAAAATTGGTAGTCTTCTCTATTAGCGGAAAGCTGATTTACTATTTATCAAAGTTAATTTTGACGAGAAAGGTACACTAAAATAAAATTACATTGTTACTATTGTCTGTCATAGTTATTGCTATACTTTTAATTTCTTTTTAATTCTAATTAATACTTTTAAAAGTGATCAGTGGCCTAGTTGGTAAGGCGCTTGGTTGGTAACCAAGAGATCCGGGTTCGAGTCCCAGCCGATCCAGTTTGGTAATTTTTCAAACACTATGTCAATTTTAATAAATAGTTATTGCTGTATATCACTAAATATCAAGTTCGAAATAAAACGACAACTGTTCGATTCAACGTCCGTTACTATTTTTAAGAAACCTGGTGATTATTATATTATTTTCACATCTACTTAATAAATCTCTAACACTGACTGACTGACTGATTGACAGACAACGCACAGCCAAAACCGTTTGGTTTAGAAGAATGAAATTTTGCACAGGAGTTCCCTATGTAACGTAGGTGAGCACTAAGAAAGGATTTTGGAAAATTCGTCCCCTCAGTGGGTTAAATAGAGAATGAAAATTTGAATGGAAATTCGTCATTTTTGAAGTTATTGATATTTTCAAAATATGTTACTATGGTTACTATTTAATAAATCTTTGACACTGACTGACACCCTGAGATGTTGCCGATAGTAAATCTCATCGGGTGGGTTATACGGCTAGTTTTAAATAACACTTTAATAACTTCTTAATTTTTATAATTTATTTTAAATTATCCCCAACTGTAAAAAATAAAACACGTGACGGAATTAACGCGTTTCTTTTGACTTCTCGTAGGAATTGTTATTGTTGGACCTTTACAGGCCCTCTGGTAACAAATTTCACACTTGGAATCAAATGTTACTTTCCTTGATGTAAAAGGTACCAATATAGATACATACTATTTATTTGGAGATTAGTAGCAATTTAGATGATAACAAGTTAAGAAAAAAAACGTAAAAAATTATAATAAATCTATTGAAGTGTTTCTTTCTTTATTAAAAAATTCAGGTACTTTAAAAATTTAAGTCATATCACTAGAAGTTTATTTTAATTATTATTTTATTTTTTTGTAATTTATATAGAACTTCTCTGAATACGTGTATCGGCGCAACATCGTAACATATTTATTCATGTCAACACATCTAGCTCGCATTGCTCCACGCCCAGTATTTATGCATACGTACATATGTAGCTCCAATTTCTCAGATAATTTATACGGTTTTATATTCACTGTTTAATAATACATACAGGTCCAATTAAAGTTGCGGTTTCAGAATCAAAACTGAATTAATTATTTATTTAAATTAATGCCCACACCCTCCTCCCATTTTGACATCAAATTTTCCACATAAAATTTAAAATAGTAAGCTAAAAGGTTCATGTTCACCAATACCGGAAGTTATTTCAAATTATATATTTTTGGAATATTTTCTGTAATTTAATTAAATGTTATAAATTATAATTTTCTAAAGAGTATTTCATTAAATGAATCCCCGACTGTATCGGGGACGTTAATTAAAATTATTAAAATTAATTCAGATTTATGATTAAAAATACCCCTGTCGCAGCATCTGCATAACATAGCGAATTTCCAAATCTTGGGCACTGGCGGATCTCATCTAGACCTGTACCTATTTAAAATAGTTTAGCTTTCTAAGAGTAAAAGAATTTTAAATCGGCTGAGTAATTAGTTTTGGTATTTTTGGGGACCCAAGAACCCGAACGAATTTTGTGCAGCATAGTTGTATCCATCTAAAATAATTTAGTTCTCTAGCAGTGAGAAATTTTTTAGCATCGGGTTCGATAGCTTATTACTGGCGTTTTCGGATCTGCAAGATCCCGGTGGACCTCATTAAAAAATCAGCTCGACCGTATATTCTAGGCGGACTTTATATATATATATATATATATATATATATATATATATATATATATATATATATATATATATATATATATTCAAAACCCGTTGTGTAGCATTCTACGCCGCATTTGCATCCGCAGGACAGTTGTGGATCTCAGATAACACAACCTGTACCTATCTAAAATAGTTTACCTCGGTAAAAGTAAAAAAGTTTCAAATCGGTCAGTTATTTTATTTTTGACACTTTTAGGTCCTACTGACACTGTCAGACCTTACATAACGTAATCTATATGTATCTAAAATAGCTTAGCTCCCCAACAGTGAAAAAATTTTCAAAATCAGTCGGCTAGTTTATTTTTGACGCTTTTGGATCCGATGGACCCTGGCAGACCTTTACATAACGTAATCTATATTTATCTAAAATAGTTTAGCTCTGTAAGAGTGAAAAAATTTTCAAAATCGGTCGGTTAGTTTATTTTTACCACTTTTGGGTCCCATGGACCCTGGCGGACCCTAAATAACGTAATGTATATCTATCTAAAATAGTTAGTTCCCCAACAGTGAAAAAATTTTCAAAATCGGTCGGTAGTTTATTTTTGACACTTTTGGACCCATGGACCCTGGCAGACCTTACATAACGTAATCTATATTTATCTAAAATAGTTTAGCTCTGTAACGGTGAAAAAATTTTCAAAATCGGTCGGTTAGTTTATTTTTGACACTTTTGGGTTCTATGGACCTTGGTGGGACCTTACATAACGTAATTTATAATTATTTAAATAGTTTAGCTCTGTAACAGTGAAAAAATTTTCAAAATCGGTCAGTTAGTTTTATTTTTGACACTTCTGGATCCTATGGACTCTGGCAGACCTTACATAACGGAATCTATATTTATCTAAAACAGTTTAGCTCTGTAACAGTGAAAAAATTTTGAAAATCGATCAGGCAGTTTATTTTTGACACTTTTGGGTCCTATGGACCGAGGCGGACCTTACATAACGTAATCGATATTTATCTAAAATAGTTTAGCTCTGTAACAGTGAAAACATTTTCAAAATCGGTCAGTTAGTTTATTTTTGACACTCTTGGGTCCTGTGGACCCTAGCGGACCTTACATAATGTATTCTAAATCTATCTAAAATAGTTTAGCTCTGTAACAGTGAAGAAATTTTTAAAATTGGTCGTTTAGTTTATTTTTTACAATTATGGGATCAGTAAATCCTGGCGAAACTCATACAAGTCTAGTACTTTAACAGTAAGAAAAGGGTTCTAAGGATCTCATATAACTTATGGCAGTCCGTAAGCTTCTTGCGGACATCATTTAATTAATTAATTCAAATACTTTAACTTACTAACTGTGAAAAAATTTTTAAAAATCGATTGGTTAATTAATTTCCGGCCTTTTTAGGTCCCGAAAACCTTGACCTCACATAAAATACCTTAATTCCATTTGAAATGGTTTAATTTTTTAACATTATTAATTATTAGTGGAAAAATTTTCAAAATCGATTCAAAATATTTTTCCGTACATACATAATATGTACATTGTACATATTTTGTTTTGTTTCATATTTAATAATATTTATATCATAACATAATCTTCAATTTCTTGTTTACTTAAAAATTCAATAAAAAAAAAAAAAAATTCTTCATTACATTAGCTTAGAAAATCTGTTTAATTTACATTTTTTAACATGGGATAGAACCATGCTATAATTATAATGCAATAAATGAGAAACTAAACTCTATACATGTATGTGTGTTATATCACATATATGTGAATAGTTTTCACTTGTTCTCACAAAATTCTTTAATAAAAAAGTGAAATATTTTTATACTTAATAAAGAACTGAGATATAAATATAAATTACTTATTAGACTAACAAAGAAAGAATAAAAGTGAAAATTTACATTTTCTCGAAAAATACTTAAAATAGAAAGAAAATTATAAGAATATTTTCTTCATAATTTTTTTTTTCCTTTTCAACGATGTAAAAATTGAACTGCCTTATGATAGGATCGAATGATAAAAAATGGCCAGAAAATCTACTTCTGGGCATCCGACGTGTCTGGCTAACGAACTTAGCCAAGCCAATTCAGAATCCAGTCCGCACACAAAATTTCATAAGCGTTAGACGTTTCGTTCGAGAGTTATCGTGGGAACACATGAATATATATATATATATATATATATATATATATATATATATATATATATATATATATATATATATATATAAATTTTAGTGAATATCATTTTCGTATTCTAGGGACCTCAAAACAGATTTCTGCCATAGTCCCGGACTCAGATTGCGTCATGACACCTACTGTAATAGCTGAATTTCGAGTTTTCGAAATTCGCTAAAAAAGTATTATTTTGTATCCCGTTTGTTTTATTTTGCTTCTTTTGTTTGGATAAATAAATGTGCCCTAACTTCATTAATTATGTATATTTGAAAAAGATATAATATGAAAGGTGAGATTTGTAATAATTCAATCTATAAAATTCACTGTTAATTGAATATTTAGAGCAAAAAGCCAATAGTGCAGATGTAAAACTTTTCCATCCTATTTCTATTTTTCAAAATCTGCTGAGAAGGAGTCGTTGGGGCAGGTCATTTATTAAAAAAATAGAAATGGTGTATGATAGGTGCATTTTTAAGGTAAATTGTCGGAAACAATGTTGTTAAAAATTGAAATTTTACGAATTACTCAGGGATAAGTTTTGACCGTGGTCTTCTCCTATTAAGGGAAAAATTCACATTGCTAATCACCCCAACGCATTGTTACGCCATTTTCAAAAAATCGTTCGCCGATTGGAAGTGTGCTACGACTTCTATCTTGCTCCAAATTTGAAGAAAATTTTTTAAGAATTTTGAAAAAAATTTACCCTTAGAACATAATTGGGACTTTTGCTATACCTTTCGCCTATGTTTCATCGATTTCCATAAGCAACTTTCAGAGAAAATTGAGAAAACCAAATCTTTTTGATTCTTCGACATCCATCGAATTTTAATTTCCAGCTCTCCCACCATTACCTGAAAATAATTACAAGTTCATTCCAGTTTACCCATTTTGATCAAATCCTATGTAGTATAATACTACAAACATAATACACACTATCGAAATTGTATGTGTATGAAACGATTTAACCTCATTTTCAATTCCAGAACAATCAATTTCGGAAAGTTTTTATCCTCTATAGTGATTTACGATAATTTACAATTTTCCATATAATCAACCAAAGAATCATTTTCTGTCTGAAGGAAAAACATCACTAATGTGACAAGAATATATAAAATCGTTGAAATAATGTTTTAATAAAATTCTGTTACCACCCTAAACAACTTATTATATTCCAATATTACTACATTGTTATTTATGGTCCGTTATAGCACAGTTTAAATAATAGCTTGTTTCACAAACAGTTACGAAACTAGATGACGTAAGAGTGTCATTTGGAATTAAAAAATTCCAAAGGGTTATCCATGTTATGTACCTAAATAATGCATAACATTATGCATACTAATACAGTGAAAATATCACCACTAAAATAAATTTAATTTTGAAAAATAAATTTGCAGGTCAAATTATTTTGTAAAAATTTATAGTTGATAATTATGTAAATTATTTAATTTTGTCTAACTGTCATTAAATTTTTTTTATTTAAAGCTTGTCATTAGTTATTTTTTATATTTCCTTGTAATTTTAGTGTGTTTTGTGATCTGTAAGATATTTCTGATATGTAACATATTTAATTATTATGGTGACTTAAAATGTCTGGTGATAACTCTTGTGCTACTAAATTTTGTTTAAATCATTCAAAACAAAATTTCAATTTATGTTTTTTCTGAGTGCCATTTGATGCAAATTTGTAAGTATTATTATAATTTGAATGCTTATGTAAAAATACGTTAAATAATAAATAATTATTAATATTTTATAATAATTCAGTTAATATTTTCGATTTCGACAGTGGTTGGTGCTAATAGGTCGTGACCATCTAAATTCTCGTGTTGAATACTGTCATCAATTTCGCGTTTGCTCAATTCATTTTGAAGAAAGTTGCTTTTAGTTGTTCATGTAATTTAACATGATCATTATCAAACCTCAATCTCACATGTACAAACACATACAATCACATAAGTAAAAAAGGACATACATAATTGTTTGTACTTATATCAAAAAAGGATAGAAAGTGCGTTTCGCTACTGTCTATGGTAATAATCTTTTATTTATACTGTGGTTATAGTATTTTTATAGTTGTAAAGTCCGTATAAATGCCAACTTTAACGTTTTATTAAATATATTCAGTGAGTTTATGATTTGTAAAACTATATGAAGTTTTTTCTATATTGATAATGGAAATAAATTATCAATGTCATTAGAAATGAATCGGACGAAAAGACGCACATAGGTATACTATTTAGTGTTGGGCGCACTCGTATTTTTTAAATGAAAACTTCTATAGCGCGGATGAGAGTGCGTGAGAGTGTAATGAAATCTGTAAGTGGAAATGTAACAAATTTGTAATGGTCGAGATGGTGATGAAATATTACACAGGCCTGAAAATTTTAAGTCATATCATCCACTTTTGCATTTGATGAATGATCTTAGGGTATTCTGGTGCGCTGATTATGAATACGTACTTAATTTTTCGCTATCACCCTCAGGTTTTGTGGAAAAGCCCTATGAGAGAAATCACAAAAATAGACACCACTTCAGGAAAATGAAATTATATTAAAAACAAAAATGTATTAAATTACTTAGAAACGTAATAAATGTATTCATATGACCTAAATACATAAATAACAATAATCAAATATTTCTGTGGTATCGGTTTTTTCTTTCGCTGAAGTTTCGATTGTGAGGTTTCCTCTTAAAATTTTTTTTGGGTCATCTCGCTTTAGCAACCAACAATAGTCTGTCATCATTCGGGTATTCCACGTTCCTTGATACCTACCCTCTATTTCTTTCAAGTCCTGGAGAAATCTTTCTCCTTTCTCTTCACTAACAGCTCCCAAGTTATCGGGAAAGTAGTCTAAGTGAGAATCTAGGAAGTGGAGCTTAATGCTCATCGAACATCCCATTTTTCGAAAATTTTCTATTATTTTCTTCACAACATTTTCATAGTTAGCACTTTTATAATTTTCTACGACATTCCTCACTACTTTTTTAAAAGATTTTCAAACATCCAATTCATAGTCACTTATTTTTTCATCGAATTTTGTGTCGTTTTATTTTCTTTAAATTATTTTTTAAAAAGAAATATTTTTTTATTAACAACATTTAAAATACAGTCAGCCAGTTAAATTTTCAACAATTTTAATTTAAAAAAGTTAAAATTTTTGTGCCTTTTAGTTGCCTTAAACTAATTTTTATTAATAGCTTAATAGAAAATATATCCATACAATTTTTTTTTTTTTTTTAAATAGTATTTACACCTATTTAATATCTTTTAAATGTTTAAAATATTAGTACGGGGGTCCTTTTAGCACCGTAAACTTGTGAGGTTTAGTAATAATTAAAACTGATTAGAAAAAAAATAAATTACCCTCACTAATGAGCTCGTTAGCGAATGACCTTAAAATTCACCTTTATTTGCAAAATAGAGATATGTCACGTGGTTAATTAGGTTACATTTAACATACCATTGATGAGAATGCGCTCTTAAAAGCCAACTGAAATTATGTAATGATTTTTTATTAGATAGGAAATAAATAAAAATTCATAATCTATTCTTGACCTGGTCGACCTATGTAATTTTAATCAAAAATTTTAAGACCTAATATCAAAAAATTCTGTCATGTTGGAATTTTTGGAATATTTTTTTCGTAATCAGCGCTCTAAAATCTATCAAAATCAGTTGTCATTTCTCAAAGGGGAAAACCATTGTAGCCCTGTGTTATTAATTCCATTTATTCCCATAATTGGATGTTACTGTATATTTAAAAAAAAAAAAAAAAAAGATTATCGATTATATTTAATTCAATTTATCCCATCGCTAATATTATTACGTAAAATATAGATTGTAGATTTTGATATACAATTTTATTGTTTAATAGATTTTTGGGAAAGGGAAGAGGAATCAGAATTTAAGTTTTATTATTTTTTTTCTCTTCTAAAAACATATTAAAATTTTTATTGTCTTGTATATTGATTTAATATTTGTAATATGTATTTTCTTATTGCAAAATCGAAAACAATATATTGAAAAATGTCACATAAAAAGGATGTTAGTGTTTGGCAATAGCTAGAATCTTTAAACAGATTTTATATGAAGAATAGTGTATGATAGGTACCCTAAGTGAACGAAGCGTGACTTTGAACCCCGAGTGTAAAGTTTGTTGCCAGAGGGCGTGTTAAATGCGACTACAAAAAGTTGTGTAGCCGATTCGGAGTAACATAAATACTTATATATTCTATAGATAGGACTTTATTGAACGAATTGCAGTAATGATGAGCGTGCGAAGCAAGTAACAAAAATACGGAAAACCCAAAATAATAAAATATCTTAAAACCGAGTCTACATCCAGAGAAAAAACAACTTAATAAAAACCACATTGATTCAATGTAAAACATTAACGAAAGTCTAGTAATGTTGAAATTTATTGTTTCAATGTAGAAAAACTTTCTTTTAAAGTTGAATAATATTGATTAAAAGAAAAGTTCCCTATCACTTAAATACAATTTTTTTAAGTTGTACATTATTGAAACAATAATGATGGTATTTAATTTTAAGTTGCCATTTCTTTCTCCGTGTAATACTCTCAGGTTATAGAACCAGAATACATAAGAAATCAAAGTAAATATCAATTTAATAATTCGGTTGAAATATCCATAAATATTTGTTTTGCCTTTTCTATTTACCACCAAATAATTTATGTCAGAAGGTTGGCTTTGAAGTAACACAAATTAGAAAGTGATTTCGATTGTTTTAATTTTAAAATTTATTTTAATGTATTTTGGTAGGCAATAATAATAAAAAAAATGAAGTAAAGTTGTCTTTATCTAATTTTTATCTTCTTAAAGTGCTTTCTAAAGTTTAATTATTAAATCCTAACTGGAGAAAAATCTGACAGAACTATTTTTTTGTGGCAATGCTTATTAGGCATTAGGTTATTAAAAGTAGCGGTATCCACACCTGTCATAAAATATCACCGGTGTTTTACTTTTAATTAAAATAGGATTAAAATAGTTCATATATTTGCACAATGCACGTTCAGATATACATATTAATATTGCTATTATAGTTGAATAGACCATAGAATTTAGAAGTATAGTTTTCTGCTATATGAATATTATCTTTTATTTTGCATTAATACAGTCGAAACAGTAGGGGAAGGTCGCCCAAAGCGGGTAAGCTAAGATTAAACGCCCAAAAAAGTGACTTTTGACCTCGATAAGCAGATCTTTTTTATATTATCAGATAGAGTAGTTATCGAACTTTAAAATGAAACTTCGCTTAACAAATGTTTATACGATATTTATTTTTAATAAAGAAAATACAAAACCTCTGCAAAAACCCGCTTTGCCCCTATAGGTATCCTAAAGCGGGTAGCCCTCTTTGGGCAAAGCGGGTAAGTACATTATGTATTTAAATACTGTTATTATTTTGTAATATAAACTTTCTTAATTATATAGAACTTAACAATAATAATAATTAAGTAAAAAAAATTGAAAAAAGACAAAAATAACAAATTTATAACAATTAACTGTAACTTTCTTTACAACCTCCATATTGGAATATATTACTTCAGGTGATTCCCCATCAAAATCACCACAAACAAGGCAGAAGTATTTTTTTTAAGCTTTTTCCCTCATTCCGTCGTAAAAAGAAGATTATTTATGTTTTTTCCCCTTCCAACAGTTTTTTCCATTAAGATGCTTCTATTTTGTCTACCCGCTTTTCCCATACCCGCTTTGCCCAAAAAGAATTAATTTTGTTAACTTAGAATAATTTCAAAATGAAAGCCGATACATGTCTACCTATTTCTACATTAAAAGTCAAATGATGATAAGATAATGCGGTCATACCAAAAAGATTACAAATAAAAAGATTTGTGACTAGTCACAGAATATTTATCGTCAAAATTTTTAACAAAACCAACAAAAAAATTTGATGAAGCTTAACTAGGACATTAAACGACACAAGCGTTCAAGTGCAATTGATTGACATTGGTTGATATTCGGTTAATCTCGGTATACACACGGCCTGACAAAAACATTCGATACAACGATATACAAGCGCTTACCCGCTTTAAGAGGGGTACCCGCTTTGGGCGACCTTCCCCTAATTTTGTTGATGAACGAAAATAGAAGAATACTTATACCAAAAATTATGTAGAGACATTTTCGATTTGGCGCTACGATTGTGTAGGTATACTCTTTGTAAGTTAAAAAAATATCAGTAATTTTTGCTTCTAAAGGAAAAGCGTATTTTTCTACAAGACACATTTGTAGTTGTGCTACAAAATCCCAAAAAATGATATTCTGGCGAAAGTGCTACATTTAAAAAATAAAAAGAAAACAAAGCGCTATATTCACGGGCCGATCGCTATAGAAAGTAAGACTTAGGCCCGATTTATATTAACCCTCCGCTCCACTCTCGCTCCGATATAATCTTGTTGTGTTCACATTACAGTGCTGATATCATGCTGGTACCTACTCGTTCTCTATTCACATTAAAATGCCGCTCTGGGAACGCTCCCAGTTCGGTCTCAGTTCAATACAAATATTTTTTCATAACAACTGAATTGAAACGGAGTGGAGTGGAATCAAAAAAATGTTTACACTATAGGTACAAGCCATAACAAGTTTGATATCGCTCCGATAAAATATTACCTAATTGATATTGGAGTGGCATTGGAGCGGGAGCGAACCGTGATTGATATCGGACCGATATCAGAGCGATGATGGGAATACACTCATTGTTTATTGTGTAAGAATATTTTATCGAATCGGAAGCGTAGTGATATCGTACCGAGAGCGGAGTTATTGAGAAATCGTACTCACTGCAAGCCATCAAAAGACAAACGTTTTGAAATTTTGATTATAAAATTGTTCTTTTTCAATAGTTTTTGTAACAAAAATTAATTTTTAGTACAATGTGCCGCTACTTTTAGAACCAGATTTCGTCAAGTGTGTGACGAAAGAAGAAGACTAAAGCATCCATACATACCACACAAAATAATGCTTATAGATTTGCTTATATATTTTCACATAAAGTTGATGTATCTTTCGATGAGATTTATATGAATATAATCTTATTGTACAGAGCGTGTATCGTTGCAACTTTTGTACCTATAGTTAGTATAGTTATGAATGTTTATTAGTTTGATATTTCTGGTGACATTCATTTTAAAATTCCAGTTATTTTAATAAAATTTATTAAATTAAATATATAAGGAAAAGTAAATAAACAAATTAAGAATCCATTTTTCTCTTTTATTGTCTCAAACAACTTCTCTTGAAAATGATTTGCTGTTCATTGAAATGCAACTATGTCAAATTGTCAACATAAAAAAGGACAATAGACTATAGAAAAAGGGTAGATTGAATTATAAGCACAAAGTATCGTATTCTTTTAGTCATAGTAGACCTGTATGCTGTACTTAATATATTAAATAATGGTATGTTTTATTTGAATAAATTTTGATTTTAAATTCTGTTATTTTCCTTAACGTTAGGGCATATCGTCGTCGTTACTTCAATATGTCGTATGTCAAAAATATGTCATTTTCTGTTAACAATGCTATAGTAACCAAAATCATCTTTTCTATAAAGTAGCCAAAATTCCAATGTCTAGGACTACAGTGAAACAGAATGCGCACTTGAAAATATTTCGTATATCGCCATTTTTATTTGGCAATGCGTCATATGTCGTACGGTGCTTTAAAAATACAGGTACTTTAATAAACAATAAATAACACTAATACACATCACCAAAAATCCTTAATAATTCAATAAACAAAGCAACCAAAAAGAATTGCAGCCTAAAGAATAAAACAGCTTTTTTAAATTCTGAAAAATATCTTTTTTTCACATACGACGGTTTGAAGTAACGGCGACGATATAATCCTTTAAGAAAAAAATAACTTCACCAGCAAGTTCGTTTAAATATTTTGCTGTCTATTAAAAATTCTGTTTCTCGAAAATTTGTTGAGGTAAGGGCTTGAAATTTGTTGTAACTTTCGACCACAATGGCTGGGTCATAGACTTAAAATAATTAACGGACCCTCAAAGTAGAGATGTCGATTCTCCAAAAAAAAGATCGATTTTTGGATCGATTTAAGTCGAAATCAAAAAAATCGATTCAGAAAAAAAAATCGGCTAAAAAAAAATTGATTCTGTAAGATCGATCTAAAAAATCGAAATTTTGAAAAGTTTAATAAAATTACCTGATAATTTTTGTTTAAGGGACTTACTTGATAGTACATAGGTAATATCGGTAATATCGTGTAAAAACGCCTTACATTATATTTGTAAAGGCGATGAATGAGTTAACTTTTCAATTATAATTATAAAAAATAAGGTAATTGAATATGTAGGACGAATACCACGAATTGAACCAAGGTTATTCAAAAATTTCAAACAAATTGACAAAAAAATGTTTTCTAAATAAGTCGATTTTGTGGGAAAGGGATCGTCGTTTGCACAGATAGGTGGTCTCTTCCTTCCTTTTGTATTAATAGTCTGACTTATAAAGAGCCATAGGAGGGGTTCGTTGATATAACGAGTAAAAAGTGACAATTAACAATAGTTTTTGGTGTTTCATTTTAACACATCTTTCTTTGTAGAATTACTATTAAAATGAAGCTATATTTGGAAAAAATCGGTTATCGATCTCTTACTTTTAATAATCGATTAATGAATCGATTCAAATGAAAAAAAATCGAAAAAAGAATCGATTTTTTAAGCTTCGATTAATCGATTTTCGATTAATCGATTTAAAATCGACATCTCTACCTCAAAGTGGTTCAAAATGGTAAGAACGCTGCAAAATGGTTATTTCAAAATCAGAATATTTCAATGTCGAACCAATTTCGGGCTGGGACGCGTAATATATTTTTCTCACTTGAATAGTTTCTCCCATCAAGTGAATAACATACGCTGGCACACAGTCAGACAGACACACAGCAAATAATATGAATGAAAATTTATGGTGCATCTTTTTCAAATATATCTCAATGTCTATAGTTTCTATTTATTTTTATTTTTGTGTGTTAGTACTGATAAATACATCATATACACATTACAGGCGGCAGTAACACAGTATTATTTACAGTATTCAACATTATATAATTTGACAAATACGGATTGACAGTAAGAGAAATAAAATTTTTTACACGATTGTGTAGGGGAGAGGTGTGTCAGTAGTAACAGAGGGTCAATTGTAACTTTAAAATTTGCGAGACATCTATCAATTCTATTGAGGAGTATTACATATCATAAAGCGGCTTCTAAAGTTGTGCTTTACTGACAAAACTTTCAGTTAATATCATCCGGCGATTTTCTCTCAGCAACATAAATTGTGTTTATATAAGCTAATCGTAAATTTTAAGTACGTTAACAATTTTTGGATTTTCGCAGCAAATACCCCATCAATTGGGAGAAAAGTGATTTTATTGGAAAGACAAGCAATCAAATAGTATTATCAGATAGGTAGTTTCGCTTTTTTAATCATAGTTAATATTTTATAAACTTTTTTATAAAATGAAACAGCGCTGGAACAATTTAACAAATTCAGTAGTGTCGATTGTAACATGTATAACTCACAAAAAATTTTAGTTGAACAAAATTAAACTTTATATTTTAGGTATGAATCGGAGTAATAAAGGTAACAACTTCGGTTAATAATTTAAAAAAAAATGTAAAACGAAAAACTATATTTAATGATGTATATATGAATTCCGTTAAAAGAGTAATAGAAAGAGAAAAAATTCAGAGCTGTTGCCTGAGACTGTGCTATTTATCACCTTCCTCACTCAATATGTAAGGAATAATTTATAAAACTGGATTAGTTATAATAACTAACGTGTAAATTCAACTAAATATTGAGTGTTACAATTGAACCTAAGCCCTGTAACAATTGATCCTCTGTTGGTAACGATTGTAACATTACACTTTGGTCCACATAAATGCAGTGATTTTAATTATAAGTCAACATAGAGTATTTTTGTGCAGCTCATTCAAAACCTGAAAAATGCCCGTATCTTATAACAAAAATTTAATTCTCTGTAACTAATAAATACAAAGTTACTAGCCTGTATATTTTTTTTGTTACTATTGACACACCTCTCCCCTATATTCATGCACTTATCGATGCTGTTTACAATGCTAGCAAGTTACATTTCCTGAACGTTTGTTTAAATTTATGGTAACCAAGTAACAACAGTTCGGTAAGTAAATAAGAGTGCGGGAAGTAAAATCAACTTAAAAATGATTGTAACTATTTACTTATATATTGAAATAAAAAGCACAAGTTGAACAATTGTTCAAATAGTAGTTTTTGCACGTACTTCATTTTTACGTGTACGCAAATCCGACTTTTGAAAATAGATCAGCTAGAAAAAGATGAATCTGTCTGAATCGTCATATTCGTTTTCGTTTACTCCTTACAACCAATCAAAATTTTCACAATTGTATTGCGGATTCACTGCCAACTCGTGCTTGTTAAAATATATTGTTACTCACTGAATATACTGAATATACTAACAACCGGCATAGATTCACTTGTGTGTACAGATAAGTAAATTGAATTGCATGTAAATCGAACAAGGATGCAGAAATGTAGCCTATTATAACAGATTGTTCTATGTATATATATATAATAATATACAACACGTGTGTGTACTATTAGACGGATTGTATGAGAATATATTATCCTGTTGAGTAGAGGTTTTAGAGTGTAATATTGTAGTTGAAAACATAATGAGAATTTGAATGCAATAATGTCCTAACTGAAAAAATACGGGTGATTTTGGCGAGTGTTCTAACTGCCACTCCGCTGAGGATACGTTGTAAATATATTTATTGCATACATGACCTGCTGAAACGTTCACAAAAGTTATAGATTCGTGAAAAATTAAAATTTGACTGTGCATTGATTAAAATTTTCAAAGCTCATTCTTTATTATACATGTTATGTGGTTTTGGTGGAAAACCCATTATAATGTTTTATTTATTTATTTATTTTTTTTTTTTTTTTGAGGCTATAACTTTTGAAAGAAATGCTGGTGATATAAATACAATTAAGCGTACAGAATCGTAATCATTGGTATATTTCTAAATCAATGAAATTTGGTTTGGGGCAGTTGTTGGCCATAATTACCAAAAAATATTTTATCCAAGGATGTCAAAATAGAATGACTTATACTATAATGAAGTAAATATAATTTAGACTGATTCTTAATTTCTTACTTGTCACTAAACAGTGAAAAAATTTGTGTTAAAATTAACACATTTTACATGTCCAGAACGGTCTACTAAATTTTTAGTGTTATTTTAACACAAAGCATATGTGTCAAAT
Source organism: Brachynemurus nebulosus (assembly GCA_035578155.1). Classification (NCBI taxonomy): domain Eukaryota; kingdom Metazoa; phylum Arthropoda; class Insecta; order Neuroptera; family Myrmeleontidae; genus Brachynemurus; species Brachynemurus nebulosus. The sequence continues at coordinate 16,482,734 of JAPWDM010000005.1, forward strand.
CTTTACACAAGGTTTGTGTCAATGATTTAACACACAAGAGGACATACATTTTGTGTTAATTTTTCAGATTTATCAGAGTTATTTGTTAAACTTTCTTAATCAATATTTTACTTCCACAACAATTTTTGGAATGATTTTTCGAGAGGGTGTTATTAGTGACCATAAACTTTCAAGAAGTTAAATTATTTTATTGCTTACAACAAATACCACCCTACGTTCACTCCACTTGTATTTAAATTTGTTACCTGTTTTACAAGCGACGATTTCTTTTTGCATTTATATAGATAAGTAGGTAACATGCTGCGAACAATACTGCTGATTATTGTCGTACTTGAAAAGTTATCTCATTTAAATATTGCCAAACTATACCTACAACTAGTGCTTAACCCTAACCCAACATGTACAATACTAAATAATTACAATACATGTGAGAGTAGTTCTTATTATTAAACAAAGTCATTAGTTTAATCAGTTATTGATGAATACAGTTTTATTAAACGTTTAAAAATGGAACAATTTTCTTACATTTTAAGGTTATTTTGTAACAGATTCAGTTAAAAAAAATCATGTAAGCTTACAAGATTGTATGTTATATAATACAATCTCAAGTAAGCTTACATCATTTTTTGTAACTGAATCTGTAACAAAAAACCTTAAAATGTAAGAAAATTGTTTCATTTTCGAACGTTTAAAACTATATTCGTCAATAACTGAACAAACTTATGATTTTTCGGTTTTGTTTAATAATAAGAACTACTCTCATCTTTTTTATTATATATATTTTGGTGGATATATATTCAAATGTGAGTTAGGTACTTATAGCATTCTTTTGCTCTACACAAATATCGTGTTACTTCCTTGCTGTTCAAAACAGGTTAACATGTTTATTCTGTTAAATCGAAATTTGTGTTAATATTTTCATTTAACACAAACACGAAATATTACATTAACGCAGGGTTGCGTTACTTATTAAACACAAAAATTTTAACCACTGGTTTTTTTTTACGCAGAACACAAATTTTTTTACTCTGTAGTTCAAAATAATGGAGTTTATGTAACCTCTATGAGAAAACCGCAGATAAAGTCAGCCGTGAATACTGAATTCGAGTCGATCAATTCAAGAACCAATAAAATACTTTGCAGTGGTGGACTAAGGGGGCGAGACGGACGGTCCGCCCAAGCCACACAGCAGGTTAGAGAGGATATTGAAATTTCAAACCTCTAATAGTTTTTTTCGATCCGTACACAAATTTTACCTATATTCTTCTCTTATCACTTTTTTGCGGTTTACTATCCGTTTTTTCTAAAAAATTCGGGAACTATAAACAAAGTGCATATTTCATTCTTATATTAACCCTAGAATCATACATACTCGTCAAAACGACGAACGAACTTCTCTACCTGCTCCAATATTGTGACTTGTCGGTACCTGCTCGCTGTGAAACTTCTGTTATCTAATTTATTTGTTATTATAACACATAAGACATATAAATTTTTTTTATAGCTATTGTCGTTTTTTTTATACTGAAATAGTGTGCGTCAAAAAGACGACGATGTATGATTAACCTATATTTTTTTTAAAGATTTTGTACTCCACATATAAAAGTTTTCCTAATTTTTCTAAAATTTATTAAAGATATGGATGTTACAATTAATTTATTCAATGATTATGATAATGTAAAAGATGATTACAGCTGTTTGACTTATAGAGACGACATAATACTGAAGTTTGAATATACTGAATCGAAAACTAGAGAATGCGTTTCGAATGACTTAATAAAAGGTTAACAATTTATTTTGTGGAAAATATTTTAATTTTTATTATTTTTTGAGATCTTATTCGGAAAATTACTAACAAATTTTACAAAATTTACAAATGTGCCTAATGGGGAAATAACTACATATCTATAGGAATATTTATGACTGACAAATTTCACATTCTGTAAAGTCACACGTGTCCACTGATTCATAATAGTTCATAAATTAATTATTACAATTGATGTATTTATATATTTTTTAATTTTTATAATGAAAATATGCTTTGATAAAAAGATTAAAAAAATTAATAAATATTTACATTAAGAAATTTTTCCAAATCCAATTTTTTTAAATATTTTGTTCGCTTTTGTAGTATTGTTATGTAAAAAAAAATGTTTTTTGCAAATAAACTCTAAAACTCCCCGTAAAAAGTCCATTCGTCGAAACGACGCCGATGTATGATTAACTTGACTCGTAGACCAACGTATGATTCTAGGGTTAAAACGACAAAAATTGAAGAATTATTCAGTTAGTTATTTTTATTAAGGTGTCCTATGGGCTATGATGTTTTGATAAGGACGAGATATCGAAAACGGTTTGGAGGATAAACTCGAAATGTTTATAATTCACAGTAGTAGAAGCATTTACGGACTTAGATTTGATTCCTGGCTTCCAAATGCAACATGGTGTTTAATATGTAATTAATATTATTTGTATATTTTATCTAAATAAAAATAAAAGCGAGATTCAGTCTCTTCATCATTTTAGTATAAAAGTATAAGATAAATAGTAGCATTTATTTTAATACATAATTAATAATGTCAGTAGCAATATTTAAGCTATAAATCTAAAAAAAATTATTTTCTCAAAATTTTGTCCAAATACTTTTGTTGCTCAACTATACTAAGATCGAAAGAAAATGGATTTTATGATTTTATTATTTTTGTCTGTTCGATCTACCATGCTGGTGTGTTCTGGACATAAAACAATAACTACAACTTTAGGATAATGGACAAATTGGGGGCTTAATGTTCATGAAAGCTTTCAGAAACGAGAATATATTTACAGTGTTATATTACTGTTGAAATTAAATAATTGAAAAAAGTAGATACATATTGTTATTTCCAAATGGAACATGTACGTATAAGAAGAAAAGTTTTATAATACTCGTACAGCAATATATGAAAAGAAAAAATAAATTCAAATGGGAAAATTCAAACATGTGTATCGAGAATATTCTTTTTCGTTGTCACTGTTTTTCGTATTGTAAATTTTTTGTATCGTTTTCTCGAAAAATCTTAAGTGAATATGAGAATTATTTGTATTTTTGTTCACTAGATCTTGACAGATACATATTGGAATTATTATTATAAAGGGCGATCTAATCCAGAAAGAATCAAGTGTATGCGATGAGGATCAAGGAATATTCGATTAAGATTTAATGTTCGTTGCTTATTTATAGATAGGTACTGGTAGTTGCTTGTTCTATATTGAAAAATTTAAATATAAAATTACAATAAAAATCGATTTAGATAACCTTAAAATAAACAAACCACACTCCGCTATCATTATCAAACACAAAGAGTTTTTGAATTACCGCACCCTCTGTTGTAAACATCTCAAGTCTCACAATGGTAGCAGAGCGTGGTTTAGGTGTTTTACGATTGTTCAAATAGATCTCCATCACGCAGCAACTCATATTTTTAAACTGAATTTTAATATTTTTACTGAAATGATTCCGTATGGTTTATGGTTTCCGAATCGAAATCACAATTTTCAAATTGAAATTAAATAATTTGATCACAACAAAAGTTTAAGGCTGAGAACTTGATGTCTGGTAGTTTATCCAAAATATAAGTAATTTTTAGATCACCCTTAATCAAAAAACCTTCTTATTTGTACTCTTTTTTATGTATTGTCAAGGAAGCTGATTATTTTAAATCTACAATATACTATAAATGATCTACTTTTGTATTGAATAATATATATTTATAAGTAACTACATCCCATAATAAACACTGCCTCTATCTGACAAAAAACATAAACCAAAAAGAAGAACAAGAAGAATGATGATAATGTGAAAAAAGAAAAATGGATACGAAAAAACATTTTGAAAAAATCATCTTAAAACAGTTAAACTTGAATAAACCGAAGTTAGAAATATCGTTGTATATAATGTACACGATTGTATCCAAAAGAAAGAATTAGGAGCGGTTGTTTTGGAAATTTTTAACTTTACCAAAGAAAATATATAATTAAATTTTTTCTAGGTTTTGACAGTGATCAATGAGGATTTGATTGCCTTGAAAAACAAGAATATTTTACCACTTTTTTTGTATATGAATCACTTAAATTCAAAGTGCGAATTTATACTTAAATTCAAACTGACAGACAACGTACAGCCTAAACTGTTTGGTTTAGAAGAATGCAATTTTGCACAGGAGTTCACTATGTAATGTAGATGAGTACTATAAGAAAGTATTTTTGAAAATTCGTCCCCTAAGTGGGTTTAATAGGGGATGAAAATTTGTATAGAATTTCGTCATTTTTGAAGTTAGTGGTATATAAAAGTATGTTAAGTACTATGGCTATTAGTAGTTTTTTTTTGCACGATCGTGTATTTTCATGCATTTACCGAGGCTGTTGATAATGCTGGTAAGTTACATTTCCCGAACGTTTGTTTATATCCATGGAAACCAAAAAATAACAGTGCGATAAGTGAAATAGATGCGTGGTAAGTAAATAGGAGTGTGGTAAGATAATTAGCTCAAAAATGACTGTATTTATTTATTTATATTGAAATTAAAAGTACAATTTGAACAATTAGGAAAATAAATCCATTAATAATATGAAAATTTTCACTAGTTTGCACATTATTATTATTATTGTTGACATCAGTCTTCTTATTTTATTGACATTTCAAAAGGTCGTTCAATCATTAAGATTTTCTGTGGCTTTCATAATCTTCCTTTCATTTTACGAGAATAAATTTGCAGTCAAAAATAAGATGCTTCATCAATTTCATTATTCTCACTAATAATATAGTTTAACAAACTATTTTCCTCAATTTTTTTTAATAGAAAATTCAAAAAAAATATTCACGCCAGTGAAATATTGACACTTAATTTTTTATTTACAAATATAGTTGTCAATTGTCACTACAAAGATTCATATTAGTTGTTATGAATATTTATAATATTTATTCATGGCATTCTATGTCATAACATAGAAATATAAATTTCATCTATATTATCTGAATTTTATTTTTTATTTAACACATTTTTAATCTTTAATTATTTTAAATCGATCGTGCAAAAAATATTATACAATACACGATGCGTTAAGTGCATTTACTGATCTCGAAAATTGCAAAAACTCGACCCTACGGGTCTCGTTTTGGCAACATTTTCTCGATCAGTAAAAGCAACTTACCGAACTTATATTGTAAAATACTATTACAATATAAGTTCGGTAAGTTGCTTTTACTGATTGAGAAAATGTTGCAAAAACGAGACCCGCAGGGTGAAGTTTTTGCAGTTTTCGAGATCAGTAAAGACACTTAACGCATCGTGTATTGTATAATATTTTTTGCACGATCGATTTAAGATAATTAAAGAATAAAAATATAATAAATAAAAAATAAAAAATAAAATACGGATAATATAGGTGAAATTTATATTTCTGTTATTACATAAAATGCCATGAATAAATATTATAAATATTTATAACAACTATAATACGAAGATTTGTAGTGACAATTGACAACTATATTTCTAAATAAAAAATTAATTGCCAATATTTAATTGGCGTGAATATTTTTTTGAATTTTCTGTTAAAAAATTGAGGCAAATAGTTTGTTAAACTATAATATTAGTGAGAATAATGAAATTGATGAAGCATTTTAATTTTGGCTGCAAATTTATTCTCATAAAATGAAAGGAAGATATAAAAATAATGTGCAAACTAGTGAAAATTTTCATACTAATCGATTAATTTTCCTAATTGTTCAAATTGTACTTTTAATTTCAATATAAATAAATAATTATAATCATTTTTGAACTAATTTCACTTACCGCACTCCTATTCACTTACCGCATTGTTATTTTTTGGTTTCCATGGATATAAACCAACGTTCGGGAAATGTAACTTACTAGCATTGTCAACAACATCGGTAAATGCATGAAAATACACGATCGTGCAAAAAATAAATAATATCTCATTTAATAAATCTTTAAAACTAACTGACATCCTCGAATGTTGCTGATGGTAAATCCCATCGGATGGGTATACGGCTAGTTCAAATAGAATGTAGTTATATGAACATTATTATTTAGAGTCTGTAATAATATTTACTAAAATTATTTTGTTTTGTGTAACTCTACAATAGTAGCTGAATTATTTGCTACTCCAATAATTTCTTATTGTCACTAGAGGCATTATTTTTTAATTGGGGCAACTAAAATAATTTATTCGATACAGTATTTTACAAGAAAATTTAGTAGGTTTTCGATTGTGATAACTAAAAGATTTTTTTCGCGTACATCTAAACTTCGATTCAATTAAATTCTCAAGAAATTCTGGCAGTTTTCTCCGTCAAATTATCGTCCCATGATATCATTTTGTATTGTCGAACAATTCCAAGTATTTCTTTAAATAATATAATCCTATTCCTAGAATCCATAAAATTAATGGCTCTCTTTGATTAATGATCATTTTATAATGCACGAAAGTAATGTCACATATCCACAGCAATACTAAAATATAATTGTACTATTACTTACTAACTTTCGAGAACGTTTCCTAGAACACTTTATATCACCATTTATAATCAAAGGACAATTTTATCTACACGAAACACTCCACAAAAAAAACGCTAAAAGTGAGACCATATAAATGACGACAAAGAAAAAAAAACATAAATGATAAATTTTTTGGTTGATAAATGGCTCCTAAAAAATAATTAATGATCCTACGTCAAAAATTATTAAGTTAATTTACCACAAAATAATAGAGTACCATAATATAATTTTGTTTTGTACGGAATGTGTCCGTGCTTGAATTTTGACCGTAATGCAACAAAGGTAACGCAACCGTCACAAGAAAACATTCGTTTGGTGCTGTCATTTTTTTTTTTTGTCGTAATGAAGGTGACAGACAAAATTTTCTTTTTTCCGAAAATGAATAGGAAATAAGAAAAAAAATGTTTAGTGGGAAAAAAAAAGAATTCGGAAGAAAAATTTTCATATATGATTTTGTTAACGTCATAAAGCTTAGGAAATTAAAGTTTTGTCGTTAAAAGGTTTTGTTTTCGCGTGTACGATATTGGCATTGAACTACGGCATATATTTTTTATCATGAAATACAGAATTACTCGAGCACTCAATAAGATACTAGTACATAAATAGCTTTCTGTTCCTCTGATTTTGTTTATACATTCACGGATTTAAATAATTTTAGAGATAAGATTTAATTTTTTCAAATACGTAAACAACTGGAAAAAAATTAGTGGCAGAAGTTAAAAATTTTTTGTATGGCTAAATTGCTTTCAAACTACTCTTTGAGGTCAGTAATGACTCCACCCGAAAATTAATTATTTATTTAGTTATTTATAAAGAAAAAAATTGTTTCCAATTGTTTCCAGTCATAAAAACTAAATCGTTCTCAATTTTTCATATCAATTTCTAATTTGAGCACATTCAATTTCCAAATGATATAAAACCGTGTCCAAATGGAAGCGGTTAGGTTCTCCTACCTACGTACTATTAAAATTTTATCCATGTATTCTGATTCCAATATCCGTTACTTTGAAACCGCTTGTATAAACCGTCTCAATCGACTGAATATACGGTCACACAAAATAAATACATATCTACACAATGATGACCTGGTTTCCGCCAACTGGCTAAAAGGATATCGATTCAAGAAACCCTTTCGAAAAAATTTAATACAATTCTTAGTCACCTATATATCTGTTTCACATCTTTCACAGTTGTTTTGTATATAATTTCTTTGCTGTCTGACCGCAATGTCTGTCGGACCGCTGTCAACAATTTTGACATGTGAAAAATTGAATAAAAACATACAAAACGAATGATTATTTGTACGAATGTCCTTACAATGAAAATGTTGGTTTCGTGAATATTCAGAAAAAATATTATTCAAAATAAATCATTTTCTTGCGAAAAGTGAATATCAACAAAAGAAAATACAGGAAGAAACCACTAGACAAATAACAAATCAAAAAGAGATTAGAGGGAAATAATATTTTTATTTATATTTGCTTTCAGTATTTCCACAATCTGTACAGTGAATTCCAAAATGTTCTTAAAGTGATGTTTTGTTCCAGTTTTACTCAATATTATCATTCAAGTATTGTTGGGATCCCTACTGTTTTCACATTGCGTACGGCATTACGGGGTGCTACTGTACCTAATGCAATTACACCTGCACACATAGAAAGGCTTCAGTACAAGCACCAGTTCAGTCGGTGACCAGGTGATGCAGTGGTGAAGCAGTCGGACCACAGATACTAAGGGCCCGGGTTCAATCCCCATCAGCGACGACAAACCACAATTAATTTTTTTTTATTAACTTTTTTTTCTTTTTCCACTTTTATGTAATTGTGGAAGATTCTAGAACCATCGACAAAGTTTCACCACAATGAAGACAACAAATACATAACCCGAAAAACAACCAACGTTATCACTCGAAGTTAGTTGGAAGTCAAGTGTTCGAACAGTCAGTTGAAGGACAGTGATATCAAGGAAAGCGGAAATTCGAAGTTACAATCGAATAGTGGAAATCAGAGTGGATAATCAGTGGAGTGAACGACCGTGGACAATCGAAACGAAATTGGAATCACCCCGGTGGAACCATAACTGGACTTTGAAGAAATATCCATTTTACTAAATATTGTTATTTCATATCTAAAATTGTTAAATAAAATTATTGTTCGAAAACTCTCGTTTTATTATTTGGATAGCACACATTGGGAACGTTGGGTGCTCCAAAAGTTTTCAAGGATTGAGACCAGAGTACCGCAGCAGTATTGTAACTGGATTGTGTAGATTTTATTTTGTGACATATTTTATCATAACCGTTCCGTAAAGGCGATTGCCTATATGTAATAAGAACGTGTTTCAACATACTTAGAAGAGGTTTCAATATTTTTAAATACCACACATTTTTATGTAATGGTTGGAACAGATCAGTTGTCGTATTTGTCTAACTTATTTTGCAATGTAAGATTTATTAAATTCTCAACAGTAGATAAGTTTCCAAGTGGAGAGAATTTATTTTTTCTAAATAGAAAACGAAAAAATAAGCTTCGCTGGCAACTATAAACTTACCTTTTTCACGTTGTGATTAAACAAAAGCAATATCTGAAAATCAAATAAAAAACTGCGGATTGTATTCAAATAAGACAGAAAAGAAATGTAAAGCTTTAGGTATTTGTCATTGTAAAAAGCTTTTGAAAATGGACGATTACCACTTATAGATAAAGTCTCTTCTATAAGGTCTAAATAACCGTCTGTAAATGTACCTATTGAATGGTTGGTAAAATAAATATTAAAGTTTACTGAATATATTATTATTGAAGCTTGAATTAGAATCAGAAACTGGGTCGTTATTAAAAGTACAGTGAAAACTCTATATAACGAAAATATAATCTATGACCTCTCTTACCTACAACAGATGATAACAGAGTGTTAAACACATTTCAAAAAATCGGCAAAATGTCGGCAATCAGCGCCCGCTCTAGCGTTTACGCCACCGCTCGTCAGCTGTGCAAACGCCGCCCTCTCTTTACAATAATGCCGCCCTTAAAATTTGCCACCCTGGGTAAATAGTTTTTTTTTTTTGCTCATCAATTGTAAAATGCCACCTTCTTTTTACAACTTTTTACAAAAATGCCGCCTGGGGCAAATGCCCGGGTTGCCCCGCCCCCTGGAGCGGGCCCTGCTGCAATACCTACGTGAAAGACAGACGGAAGCAAAATCAGGTTTCAATCAATTTTAAGATCATGCTAACAATTCGCTTCAGTGTTAGTAATCTATAAATATTATATGTATAATAAAACTGTAATGGGACCGTGTCTGAACCAGTGATGTCGAATAATTAATCGAATAATCTATTTAGTCGACTAACTTTGTTTAAATTTAGTCATATTTTAGTCGACTGTTTTACCCTCGACTAAATGACTAAAATTATTAATTTTTTTTTAACTGACTAAAAAGAATTAATTTATAGTAAATTTATTTATTGGACACCAAAAAATGAAATCTAAAAATTATCTATTTGTACGACTTTTCACTTTTCCCCCATTCCGCGGTAATCGATACCAGAAAGTAAAAAAAATAATTTGCGAATATGCTTATTAAAATAGAAAATTAATAAGCTTTATATTTTCAATTTTCATAATTCAAAGGAAATTTATCAATATTTTCGCCGAAACTCAGAGGGTTCCAAAGTCATGGTAGAAGGGGAAAAAAAATTACAAAATGGCAACACATTTTTCTTATGTCAGTGACACTGACAGCCCGCCATTTTATTTGCTCTCGATGTAGTGACTTTATAAACAGGTTTTTTTATAAATTTGCCTCATCAGTTCATGTATTTGAAAAATGATGTAATATTCCTAATATGCGGGATAATGGTGAAAACTCATATCTAAACTATTATATGTAATTCAAGTAGAATTCAAGTTTTTAATATTTATATTAATAAATAAAGTCTCAAAATATACTTAAACTTTGTTTAATTTATGCTCGTAACACCCGTCACAAATCTTGTAACACCCGTCACAAGCTTTTATTGCAAAGAAAAAACATAACAATTAATAATATATCCACTAAATACTTAGAGTTATCAGAAAGGTAGATTCTTTAACTATCTACTTAGTTGTTAATATTGTGACAAAAATTTCTAAATTAGCTGGACTCTGATGATTGGCCAACAAAGTCGTATATTTCACAAGAATACCCGTAACACCTGTCACAGGACTTAAATCTATTATTGCATCTGAACGCTTGAATAATTTCTAATGTGTTTTTGTTTTAACTTAAAAAATTATGGAAATTAATTAAATTGTATTCAAAACGCAGACATTTTTGTTCTTATTTAAGAATTATAACAGTTTGAATGCGTACAAATATAACACCCGTCACCGCGGAATGGGCCTTTTATAACACATTTCGATATGACATTGTGATTTTTCTTTTTCTTAAAAAAAAAAAATTAAATGTCGTCAGTTAAATTTAAAAAAAAAAAACGTTTTGGAAGAGTTACATAAATAACCGTATTCGATTAAAAATGTAGTCGATGCTTCGACTACTCTATACTCGATATTTTCGACTAATGATTAATTTTGTTTGAAGTACAAGTTTAGTTGATTAATCGACTAACTACTCCTTCACTCGATATCATTAGTCTGGACATGAAATACTTTTTTAAAATTGTACAAGTATTCTGGATAGTTATCGATATAGATTATCAAAATAGTGATTTTTAAATTTTTTGTCTGCCTGTGCAGGCACCAAGCAAATAACTTATCTGGGTCAATATCTGGGATATTTTTTACCCCGGGAAAATGTCTCATTCCCACGGGAAAATACAAAAATCATTTTGAGAATGTGCATGCATTACGCAAAACTATTGTATTCTTTGCAAATTCTTTATAATTATTATACGTATATACTTCTCATTGATTTTATACCAATGCGTTGCACAAACGACGTCGCGAGTGCAGCTAGTATAAGATATAATAGAAACAAACATAGTCCAACATAAATTGGTTTTTCCGTCTGATCTATCTAAACTATAAAATATAAAAAAAGCCCTGTGTAATAATAACCTTGGTTCAACTATTATAGCTTCGTTAATGATGAATCTTCCACTAACGAAAATTTCGAAGTAGTCTAGTGGTTCGGAAACCTTTTGTTCGTATTCACTCGATACCTCATAGAGGAAAAAACTGTTGGTAATGATAATAGGTAGGCAACAAATCTTTAAATAGAATGTCACAAAGTTAAAACTATATAATAAACAGCTATTGACATAGCCACTAACATACTCTGGTATCTTTCGTTTGTTATTGTGTTTTGTTGCCTGGTTTAGACACAACACCGCTTATTGTGTACCTACCTATTGTCCCGCTTCTGATGCCGTCGATTAGATCAGTCGACCATCCGAGTAGGTTGTCGACGCTTGTATCCCACCAGTAGCAAGTGACTGTCGACTGACGTCAAACAACAAGTGAAATTGAAGAGTGCTCAATTGAGCTATTGAAAGTAATTTTTAGGATTTCGTAGTCATAATGGTGAAATTTATATGAATTCGTTATGTTTGTTTTCGCATTAGGCGATCTACCCGCATTTAATGACTTTTTAACAGTCAGTATCCGACTATACGAAATTTAACAGATGGTTTCGTTTTTATAGGTCCGAAGACATTCGTCAATGTTCGGACCTATTATAATTTCGTTCAAATTCTTGCTATTCTTGAAACATCAGTAGCGCATACAGCAAAAATTCACTTGTCGCACACTCCAAGAAGTGCGACATCGACATTAAGTGAGGGAGAGTCCATACCTCGTTTATTCACGTACAGTGCTTCTTAAGTATGTGTGTTTGTCCACACAACGTATTCGCCTTGTCATAGACGGTCATGTATCGTCATATTGTATGCTTATCTTAAAGTATTATTAATTTACCTATGCATATTATATTACAGGTTTTGAATCGATTCTTGCAATTGTTATACATTGTTGATTTTAATGCAATTTATTATTTTTCGTTATTATTAAAAAATATAATATTTGTTATTATTTTTTATTTAAATTGAGTTTAATTATATTTATTTAATAGTTCAACGTATTATTATTATCATTATCATTATTTTAATAAAAAAGTGTTTAAAAAATTTATATTACAATTTTTGTTGAATTAGAAAACATAGTTTCTATCTTTTGATTTGATATTTTGTAGTTGCAAAATTTGTTGCCATAAAATGTTCTTTAAAAAAATATAACAAAAAACACAATTTAAAAAGTGAAAATAGTGACAATTTTTACATTATTTTTTCAAATTTTTTAATGCAAATATGGCTATGCTTCAATTTTAATTTTAAAATTTTGGGGTATCCTAGAAAGAGAAATATATATATTGGCATTTTACATGTTATTTATAATATTTGTCTCTTGTTAAAGTGTACGTATTATCTTTCGTACGTAATATAAATTACTGGTCCTTTCATTTCTAATGTCTATAGTCAAACATATTCATCTATTTCTTTAATAAAACGTAAAAATGTACTTAAATGCTTTATACACTTTATCCCGAAAATTGAGAAACAGTAATCACTGAGGACCTATATTTAATGAGTGTCAAAGACGCCCTTGACGACTTTTTATTTAAAAACTATTATTGAATTTAATATAAAGTAAAAGCAAGAAATATTCTATCCCGAGAATTTTGGAAAATTCTAGACACTGATAACGAAATCCTGACATAATGTTTGTCTAGCACGGGCATTATTCCTTATCCCAAGGTTATATACAAATTTTATTAGGGATGGTAAAACACAATTTTGTTTAACTTAATGTAATTTTCCCATAAAACTAGACATTTAAGAGTTTCCGTAAAGTATCTATACACAATTGAAACTAACAGTGTCATTGTGAAAAACTATTTGAACTTGCCAATTTATTGTTGATTGGCAATTAATTGAGGCATTTGAAAAATGTGATCATTATGTAAATTTATGTTGGCCCAGGGCCCCGTGTGAGTGTTCTAACGGAGAGACATTACTATTTGACATATTTGAAGACAATAAATATTTTGTGGAATTTTGAACGAAATATAGATTAGTATATGTTGTAAAATAATTCTTAAGGCGATCAATCTATATTATCTAAAACTTAAGAGGATTCTATAACTGTTTAAATAAGTCATCAGTTACTCCATACCGCGCCGAATTGAATCGGACAAATCGGCATAGACTTAAATTTATTGTTGTAGCTCTTTGAAATTTTTTCCCAGTCTGGTCGACATAAAATTTACAATTCTATACAGCCGATCGCCTTCAAATTTAGTACAAGCCCTCCATAATATTTTTTCTACCGTCCAAACGTTGAAAAAATTGAAATCTACACTCTAAAAAAAAAATTAAAGAAATTTTTTAATCCTTAAACAAATAAATTATTTTGAGGGTGTATTTTTATTGCTATTTTGTAGAAAATTGACTGTTTTTGCTCAGCTGCTCACGAATTTCTCTCTTTCTTTGGTCCTAGTGATAACGACATTAGTTTTTATGAAAAAAATTGTTTTATTAAAAAAAGAGATAATATCTCTCATTTTTTTCTCAAAAAAATTTTTTATACATTCTCAAAAGTAGGTGTTTATAGGTGCTCATGAAGCTCGTTAGAGTAATCAATTAGTTAATAATTATAATCCAGAGACATTGTAACAAGGTTTGACAAAAGGTTTCACATTATAGTCCGTAATGCGCAAATTTTGTACCAAAAGTGTAATTATAGCACATTCAAAAAAAACCAGGGAATATCGCTGGTTCAACATAATTATATTTTTAGTGACAAAGATAAAAATACTCATCCCTGATGGGAAAAAAGTAAATACTATATCTACAATATATCCTATAAATAGCTACATATATAGCTTAGTCAGCTGTTGCAGAAATGCTGGTTGGTATTATAAATTCATGGATTCAGTTATCTATCTGTATTATTAACGTAGACAGACTTCCATAATGGGCAAATACATACAGTGTCTTTCATAAAGTTCGCTCCAACTCCAAACGGGAAACTTATTTTACTGTTGATTTTTCTGTTATTTAATTTTCTTTATTGAAAAACCAACATCTGTAGCAATATTTTGATGGTAGTTGTGATTTTATGAATAAGCAGATTTCAAAGAATGGTATAAAAGTGGAAAAGTAAATTGTTGGGCTTTATTTTTACATACTATGGTACTTAGCTATCGGAATATGTTTACTAGACCCAATTTTGTAGGCATTACGACGAATTTTTAAAAACTCTCTTATGAGATTCAGAAATATCTACTTAAACCAAAAAAATGTTATATTTAAAAAAAAAATCGATTTATAAGTATAAAATTGTTATTTTAATTATTAATTGCGATATACACGTCAAAACGCTCGAATATGTCATGGCGTCTGCTGTGACGTCACTTCTATGTAATCAGTTGCACGGATACACAAATATAACGCAACTGTCTATATTGTGTTAAGTTTGAGTTAGAAGAATTTAGTTGATTTTTGTTACAAATATGAATACTAAAGTTTATACGTGGTGTGCAGTCCCTCAGTGTGGAAATACATCAATAAAAAATTCTAGCAAGTTATTTGTTTACGTTCCACATAAAAAAAACATGCGCACTAAGTGACTTAATCTTGCACGGCGAGATCCAAAAGCTATTTGTTTAAATTCTCCAATTTATTTTTGTGAAGATCATTTTGACGTAAGATTTTACTTCATTTCATAGATTCTATCTATGCATAATAATTTTGTTTGATGTCTAAATTTAATAATAAATTTGCTGCTTTTTAAAGTTATGTTTCATCTTGATTATTCACAATTATTTATATTAATGGGTACTTTATCAATAAATAATAATAGCCTCTTCTTTTTACTTGTCATGAAGTAAAAATAAGAGCACACAAAAAGCATATTTTACGGATTTCGAAGTTATAAGTCTTTTTTTTTAAAAGAATATTGATGTACTTAAGTTGAAGTTTTGACATTTCTAAATTCTACTGAGCAAAAGTCTTTATTTGATGCAAGAAACTCTCCCAGCATTAGCAAATCAATTTTTGGTAAATTGGAACTATTTGCCTTAGTAAATCCCTGTTCCATTGCTAACGTTTCTTAATAAATACAATAAACAGTGCAGAGCTTGTACACAAAATTGAATTCAACAAAATATTGTGTACATAGACGTGACGTAGTTTACTATGATTTGTGTTCAACCTGTCATGGCGGACAGCTGTAATTTGTCGTTTTATTTTACTAAAAAAAATTAATAATAAAATAAAAAAATAAAAATTAATACGTTTTTTATTATTTATGAACCCTATTTCATTAGATAAATATATGATTTCAATAATTCTTTATTACTGTCATCATGCCTACTCACAAATTTGAAATTTCCAATTTGCCGTCAAACGAAGGAGGGGAGACAGTAAGAGGCGTTTAGTTAATTTTCCATTCTAGCCAATATACCAACTTCCCCACTAATTGAAAGATATTTTTTTAAATTTTAATAGTAAAATAATTTTCTCATATTTAAGTGGATTTTATGAAAGACACTGTACAATATGTAGTTGCTTTTGTATTACCCTTAATATATTGGATCTAGTCAATATGTCATATTCAATAAATAGCATTAATCGAATTCCGTAATCGGATATTCGTAGGCCGATAGTATGATTGGGTTTGAGTTTAAATCCGCAACACAGCTACGGAGACAAAACAAATAAAAAAAAAAATAATATAAAGCACTATAAGGTTATTTTTTTAAATAATTCTAAAATATAAACAAAAATATCTCTATTAGATAGGGTAAGAGACCCGATGACCGAACACTATTTTTAGCTGTATCATTAAAGTAGTTTAAAAAATTAAAAAATAAACAAAACACCCATTTTTTTTTCTTAATAAGTATGAAACCAAGTTTTTTTAATCCAATGGATATGTTTTTAAGAAAATATAACCCAAAAATTTTGATTTATTAATGTTTTTGTTTTTTAATTTGTTGACCTATCTGAAAAAACGGACAGAATATATTAACCTGCTTTAAAAAAACAACACACTGACCCGTAAGAAAAAACACGCATTTAATGTACATGACATACAATTACATACCATCTTCTCCTATCGAATATTTAAACCATTATCTTGCAGCCACTTTGACACTCTATCCACTTCAAGGGGTCAGTCTGTGTCATAGAGTATCACAAAGTGACACCTTGTGAAACATAGCAACAATGACAGAAGGGTTTAAATATTCGATAAAATAAACCACTAAAATACTGTATTTTCTTTCGCCATCTAATGATGTTTTAAAAAACATTGTGTACATTCTAACTTATCTATACGCCATTGTAAATTTTTAAACAGTTAAATTAAGTATATGACGTATATATTTATATGTTGTTTCAAATATAAATGTCTGACGTTTTTATTCCAATTTCGAAGTTTTAATTCATTATTAATTATTTTTCAATTGATTTTACGTTCTGAAATAAATAAAATATTAAATTGAAATTATAAAAACGGTTAGTTAAGTGTTTTAAATCCAAAAATTAATTAAAAATGTTTATAAAATAGATATGTAATATATAATTCTCAAAATGGGGTACCCAACCTTAAAACTTGGATCCCAAGAAGAAACACTTCTACAAATAATATT
The DNA here is from genome assembly GCA_035578155.1 of Brachynemurus nebulosus. Lineage (NCBI taxonomy): Eukaryota > Metazoa > Arthropoda > Insecta > Neuroptera > Myrmeleontidae > Brachynemurus > Brachynemurus nebulosus. The sequence continues at coordinate 16,499,938 of JAPWDM010000005.1, forward strand.
TAACGCATATAAAATATAATTTAGCTATCCTAATCTCTTAAGTGGACTAATAACAATTATTTGTATACTTTTATTATGCTAATAACTTTAAAAATTCGGTGAAAAATGTTACAATTTATAACTCATGTGTTTTGAATAATGATCATCCATCATATTAAAAATTCACGAATTCAACAAAAATTGTTCGATATATATATATATATATATTTCTTAAATTAAGTGAGGAGACTTTAAATGTGAGGTGAATTTAAATTGAAAAATAATCATTCTATTAATAATATTTTTTTTATCAGAGGTTTCTTTCAGAAATAACTTCATTAAGATATAAATGTCAAAACTGTTCGGACTTATAACCCCGTTCGACAATCGGGTCTTTTACCCTAATTAAATACTAAATTGCTTCTTTTGCTTTATTTTCAAAAGATTCGGAATATGTGTCTTTTTGAAATTCAAGTAAATATATCTCCAACTCTGCCAACAGCTATTTTTCTCACCCACTAATTATTTCACGTGAATCCAAATATATTTTATAAACACTTTTTTGTGTTTATCAAAATTATTCCAAAATCTAAGCGAGTTTTTCAATGAAACCAAATTAAAATTTATACCGAGTACATTAAAACTTACGCTGAATACCTTCATACGATGGGTTTCTCTAGAGTTTTCGGAATTTTAAAACTCGATAACTGGACATAAAAGTAATAATGTAGCAATTCTAGAAAAATTCACGCTATCAAAATGTACTGAAAAGAACTTTTAATGTCAGTAACGTCGCAGGGAAGGGGTCATAAAGTGTCGGGCCAATATGCACCAAAGGGATGCTACATATTACTATACGTGTTTATGGTAGGGGAGGGGGCGCCAATAAAGTGTCGTGCCCTAGACGCCAGTTATATTCACCACGCCACTGTTTAATGTACCTACTCATATTTAGACCATTTCGTGCGATCTCCTTTTAAAATACAGTCAAGTCTTCTATAGCGTGATTGATTCGTTGATACCTCATTATATGGTCAAACCACTGACCGAAAATCCCTCTCACATAAATTTCCTTTTGGGTTTTTCATAAGTAGGTACGCCGAGAGATCCTATAAAAATTACTGTGCTCATACTACAATCGACGTGTAACAGGCGAACATATCCAATTTTTGTACGGTAAAATTATAAAAATTATAGTTATATTATTGTAATTTTACCGTACAAAAATTGGATATGTTCGCCTGTTACACGTCGATTGTAGTATAAGCACAGTAATTTTTATTGGAATTTTCTCTCCGTGTAGGTAGTTTAATTTTGTAATTTTACCAAAACCTCTTTAAAACACATCGAATAAGTGCTATCATAGACAATTTCATCAAACCATATGAGTTGGTGGAATTCTTTTGTATGAAAAATGTGTTCTAAGGAGAGATCACGTTCGACTGTAATTTCAATAATTTTCGATACAAAACTATAGCTACATAAGAATAATTTATTTTTTTTTATTGTCTAAAAATCAAATCCCGCCTCTCTCGTGAAGGCTGATCACGAATTGCATCCCGCGGTTGAAAAAGATCGACCCGACCCTAAAGTTATAAAAAAAGGTAAAAAGCGAAACACACGAATTGCATACCGCGGTCAGTATTTTATTGCTTTATTGCTTTTGAAGGTGTAGTTGAATACAAATATATACATACCTACAATACAACTTATTCATTATTTTATACAAAATAATTTTTTCTAAAATCATTCATAGTTTGGTTTCATTAAAGTTCTGTCTCACCTATTTATTGTATTTTAATAAAAAAAAAAATCGCCAAGTACGTATTCAGTCTGAATTGAGTTAGGGTTGGTAATCAGTAATTTCTTAAATGTTTGTTATTATTTTTAATTTTAAATATCTTGGAGAAAATTTTACCGAAAAACAATTTAATTCCATTTTTCTTTGAATCTCTGGAATTCTAATTTGCTATTTTGGTCTAGTTTCATGTAGTTTAAGATTATCAAGATAGGACTATTTATGTAGAAAATTTCCATAAATGGTTGAACAAAAACATTTTTTGTTAAATATTAAAGAAAAAAAAAATTAATAAATATCATTGTCTGAAAATATCTAAACTTTAGTAAATTTTTAAAATTGTATTTTATAAAGAACCACTTGAACGTGATAAATTTTCCTGAACCCTGAAAGTTGTAAAAAAATAGCTACTGATAGTTTTCTCAGTAAAATTTTCTCCAAGTTATTTAATATTAAAAATAATAAAAAAAAGTTTAAGAAACTACTGACTACGGAACCCTAACTTAATGCAGATTGAATACGTAGTTGGCGGTTTTTTTATTAAAATACAATAAAGACTAATAAAGTGGTGAGGTAAAACTTGAATAAAACAAAAATATGAATGATCTTGAAAAAAATTATTTTTGAAAATTATTTGATATAAAATAATGAATAAATTGTATGTATGCATTTATCTATAATATAATCAACTGGACCTTTAAAAGTAATAAAATATTGACCGCGGAATGCAATTCGTGCTTTTTTTTATGGTACCTTGGGGAGATGAAATATACATATATGACTGACCGCCGGATGCAATTCGTGTTTAGCGTTCGTGAAGGCCATAATTCTTTGTTTGTTAAATATTGAATAATACACCTGTAATAAGTGATCAATTTAGTCAATGGATACTATTTAATTAAATCTATAAATATTCAAATTATTAATTGCGTTAAAATGTATTTATGTATTAATTTAAAGTAAGTAATATAATTGAAAACTAATACTAAAATTCACAATTTACCAGAACACACATTTATAAATGGGTATGTATGTAAATTTTCAATTAATTTTCATGCTATCGAGGCGCTTTCTATAATTAACAATATGAAATGGTTTAGGCATATAATATGTATAGGTAATTGTATTTAAACTTTAATATACTGAACTGGTTTTACGGACGAAGAGTAATATCGGACCACTATAATTTATTGGTTTCTAGAATTTTCGTTATCGTAAAATGGACAAACCAAAGGTTGTCTATCGGTCTGCCCGTATGTTGGAGTGCTTTTACTTTTACATTTCCTTTGATCTAAAAGGTTAAAAATAGCCACAAAGAGAGTCAAAAGAGGATATTATATGTAAAATACTGAAGACTGAAAAGTTAGTGAAGGTATTCGGGGCATTTAAATGTTTATTGAATCAGGGCATTTATTAATTAATTTATACAATTTTCTTTTTTTAGCGAATTTCCAAACGAAAATTGAGCTACTGCAGCAAGTGTCATCGTGAGACTTGAAAATAGCGTTCACTAAAAATTATGTATACAGAACGTTCATAAAGTTGCGGAACAGCTGAAAATCTCAGTTATTATTGACTCTATCGGAAAATGACCCGAACAAAAGTTTCATGGGAAGAAATGAGGAACTAGAAAATGACCTCGAATTTGACCTTGCACATAACCTTGACCAAAATTCGGAGGTAAACTTTGTTCTTTAAATGGAAACCCCTATTTTTGACCTCGGATTCGGAAAGAACGGGAAATTCTACGTTCAAAACCATATTCATACTTCATATCCCAAAGTCGTGTGAAGGTCACAAAAACGAAAAAAATATTATATGGTCAAGGTCATGTTCAAGGTCACATTCGAGGTCATTTTCTAGTTCCTCATTTCTTCCCATGAAACTTTTATCCGGGTTATTTTTCAATAAATTCAATATTAACTGAGATTTTGCGGAACTTTCGTGGAGCTATTCAAAGGGTTCATAAAGTGGCGGAACAGCTCCGCAAAAGTTCCGCAAAATCTCAGTTAATGTTGACTTTATCGAAAAATAACCCGGACAAAAGTTTCATGGGAAGAAACGAGGAACTAGAAAATTCTATGTAAACCGGTTTTCCAGAATAATTAAAAAATCAGCATTTTTCATCAAAAAATTAAGTTTTTTGTCAAAATTTATAAACTTTCAAAACTTTCTCAAAAATTTTCTTCGCTGTGGTAAAGAACAGAAAAAATCAGATCAGATAGGGATTCAAATCATTATCCTATGTAAACTAGTTTTCGAGAAATAAAACAGAAAATATGTTTGGAACTATATACCAAAGTCGGCATTTAATGTGTCCCCCTCTGACTTTTCAATCGAAATTTCAAACTGTAATATATGCTCTTTCTGTATAACAAGATGTTATTTCAGTAAAATAATGTTTTTGAAAATTCGCGTTGTTTACGCAAGATGCTGTGACAGGATTATTCTTAATTTTTATAAACGTACACACATATGTAGCGTGTCCCTTCATAACATGATATGTATGTACGACGTCTAGACCTTGCACAATTGTGGAGTGACATTTCAAAACGTATTTTGTCACAATTACCAGAAGGTTTGAAAATCACCAAAAACTATTCAACGTACCATTTAAGGGTTTGTATTTTTCAAGTTGTATTATTCTGACAGATTAAATGATTTAAAATACAATTAAAATTGATTTTTCGTCAAAATGTTTTTCTTTTATGAAGGAAAATGATCTTATATGATGGACAAAACACTATCTGAACAGACGGATTGAACAGAACACATGTTAATTCATTTTGTTGTGGATAAAACACACCTTGAACAAATAATACTTCTAATTAAACGAATTGAAAGATCCTTCACCACTAACAAACGTTAATATCTAAATTTTATTAATAAAATATTAAATACATAAGTTATTTTCGTATACACAACCATTACACAACATGCGTATATAAATCATATTTGCAACTGGCGCATATCACATGTTTTGGTTATATGATCCAGTGAACCAATCAGAACATATTGCTGACTGATTCCCATTGGTCGTTGGACAAAACGTTGTTTGAATCAAACATGATTATAAATATAAGGCGGTTTGAATAAATTCATCACTTTCTATCTTAATATTGATGGAGTAAAATTTTTTTTACGGAAATTGAATTGTCTAGTCTGATAGAAAACAGTAAGAAGTATCAGACGATATGCCTATTTCAATTTCGAATTTTTGTGACATAATGCTTTTTGATTAGTCGCTCCACAATTATCATATTGCAAGAAAATTGTACATAATATTATATGAATTAATAATTATATTACAGTAATTCTGTATGTATGGATACAAATTTCACCGTAATGCATGATGACCTTGAACTGAAATAAACCGCACATATAACATTATTCATATCTATATATAGTATACCGTAAGTTCCACTGTTGCAAATATTATGTAAGCGTTCAGTTCTCTATTGAGATATACATTATATGAATGTATGGAGATTAGACAAGGAGACGAAACTCAATGTATTCAAAAAAGTGTCCAAATCAAAGATGGCACTGGTGTTCGACGGATACGAAAGCGGTACAGTACTTATTCTCAAATGGAAACCCGGGCTTCTATACTTATTATCTTTGTTAGCTTTTGAATAGAATCTTCTGAAATCTTTTTCAATGTTCAACTCAGTTATAAAGTGGGTTTTTCGATCGTTTTTAAAATAAACTTAACAATTTTTATTTTACGTCGCATCATTTATATTGTATATTATATAATTCGCCGACGTCACTATGTAAAATTGGAGTCAGTAACATTGGATATCCGCCGTATAAAGTAATTTAAACTATAAGAATTTATTTCATACATATGTAATTTCTATGTATTTCCTTATTATTAAATATCATCAACCGACATTGGTGTTTCTCAAATGGAAACACTCATTTTCCCAGTCCCGATGTGTTTCCATTTGAGAATAAGTACTGTAGTTACATTCTGTTTTATCCGTTTTATGTTACTATATTCACTATATTCACATCAGTACTCGAGCATTATAACGCCGCGAGTGGTAAAAAAAGAAAGCCTTATATTTACCATTTTCCTGACCAATTTTATCAATTCCTCTCATATGAGTAAGATCTTCATCTTATATTACTCCATTTATGAATGTATAATGTTGTGAATGAATTAATATTACCAACATTAGTATTAGAGTGATGATGTTTCTGATACCACCGTGTACTTACCAACCTTGATACCAACAACGTAGCTAATACGTATGGACATGTGAGCTGTGAACAAAATAATGATAAAATAACATTTTTGCTAACTTTTTTTAGCGAATTTCCAGATAGAATTCTGGAAATTCAGCTATTACAGTAGGTGTCATGACGCGACTTGAGCCCGGGACTATGGCAGAAATTTGTTTTGAGGTCCCTAGAAACCGAAAATAATATTCACTAAAATTTATATATATATATATATATATATGTATGTATGTATGTATATATGTATCAGCACGATAACTCTTCAGGAAAATTGCTAGCTTTACGAAATTTGGTGACAACGTTGGAAATCCAAAAATCTTGGATGAGTTCTTCAGCCAAGCACGTCGGATGCTAGGAACATGGTTTTTGTTCTTGCAAAAAATTAGTTTTTTGCCTAAATTTCCACTTATTCAAAAAATTTTTTTACGCCATTTAAAAGAGGAGAAAAAATTACATAAAAAAAGGTCTAAACTTTTTTTCTATGTCAACTAGTTTCCGAGAAAAACGAATTTTTATAAACGGAAACTCTCTATGTTATGCAGGATGCTGCGACAGGGGTATTTCAATTTTACATCGATTTTCTCTGGTCTCATACAGCAACCCTTAATGGGTTCTTTGAACCCATTTCTTACACAATACCCAATAATATCTGTCACCATTGTAATCAAAAATTTCAAACATTTTCAAAAAGATTAAAGAAAATTAAAATTTTCATTTAATAAAACTATATCCCCCCAGATGGACCGTAAAACTTATTTTGACCGATTTCACAGAAATTTTGTTAAACACGTTACGGACAATCCACTTTGTGAAATCTTGCCCTAATCGCTTAATACAAATAGAAATGTTGCGTTACATAATTTATATTAATCAGTGTATACACTGTACCATAATTTTTCTTTTATTGTGTTCTAGTATTGTGAACATGTGTTTTTTTTTCCGCAATATGCAATTTAATGATAAAATTTCATTAACTCAACAATATAGTTAGTCAATATAAATAAAATAAATAATATTAACAAATATAATTACTGAATTACCGACGGTATCGTTTGATTAATTAAATTTTGAATACCGTTGTGACATGACAATTTAACATGTTTCATTCAGTAGGGGACGACTGGGTATTTTTACTATTGGAGGATTTAGTAGTTATTTAATCCTTATAATATGTCAACCTCGTTAAGGGGTTATTTTTAATTGTTATTACATAACTTTTTTTTGCTAGTATTTCATCAAAGAACTACTTAAGTATGTTTTTGCAACATCATTTATGAATATTCTATTAATGTGGCTGTGAAACGCTTAATAATATGAATTTTTCAATTAATATTTTCATTTTAATTCAGAATTGTAAAAAATATTATATGCAACACGTGCAAAATAGGTGTCTTTTCACCCGTCGTAACTGTGCAACTCACCAATTTTCGTTGGAGATTTTGCAACTTGCTACATAAGTAATTAATAATAAATTTCTACAAATTTGTTAAATTGACTATTAAAATTTTTAGAACGTGAATTTTCCAGGAAACTGATTATTAAAGCGATCATGTTTCATTTTCCAATTTTGTGAAAATGTGATATAAAATTTATAGCATGTTTTTTGTTTGATTTGTTTTACTGGAATCAGCAGCAAAACTTATTCCCGGTAAACTTTTTTATTGATTACTTATATTTCTTTAAAAAATGTGATTCACCGATTTCACCCACGCATTGCATACAAGCACTGGAAAGTTTGATGCATATCTACAACGAGAACATTCGAGTTTAATTTCAATAATGTTATAACTGTAAAAAAAATACTGAACTTGCGTTTCGAAGACTACAGGATGCAAGTGTTGGTAATTTCTTAACATTTTAGCATTAAGAAATGCTAAAATTAATATTAAGAAATGCTAAATAATAAAAGGTATTTATTATTTAACCCTAGAATCATACGTTGGTCTACGAGAAACGTTAATCATACATCGACGTCATTTTGACGGATGGACTTTTTACGGAGAGTTTTAGAGTTTATTTGCAAAAAACATTTTTTTTACATAACAATACTACTAAAGCGAACAAAATATTTAAAAAAATTGGATTTGGAAAAATTTCTTAATGTAAATATTTATTAATTTTTTTAATCTTTTTATCAAAGCATATTTTCATTATAAAAATTAAAAATAGATAAATACATCAATTGTAATAATTAATTTATGAACTATTATGAGTCAGTGGACATGTGTGACTTTACAGAATGTGAAATTTCTAAGTCATGGATATTCCTATAGATATGTAGTTATTTCCCCATTAGGCACATTTGTAAATTTTCTAAAATTTGTTGGTAATTTTTCGAATAAGATCTCAAAAAATAATAAAAATTAAAATATTTTCCACAAAATAAATTGTCAATCTTTTATTAAGTCATTCGAAATGCATTCTTTAGTTTTCGATTCAATATATTAAAACTTCAGTATTATGTCGTCTCTATAAGTCTAACAGCTGTAATCATCTTTCACATTATCATAATCATTGAATAAATTAATTATAACATCCATATCTTTAATAAAAATAAAAAAAAACTTAGGAAAACTTTTATATGTAGTGTACAAAATCTTCAAAAAAAACATACGTTAATCATACATCGACGTCCTTTTGACGGACACTATTTCAATACAAACAAAACGACAATGACTATAAACAAAATAAATATATGTGGTGTGTTATAATAACAAATAAATTAGATAATAGAAATCTCACGGCAAACAAGTAACAACAAGTCGTAGTATTGGAGCAGATAGAGAGGTTCGTACGTCGTTTTGACGTGTACGTATGATTCTAGGGTTAATAGTTTTATGTTATGATAATTTTGCAGTTGTAGATGAATTGAATTCATGTTGATTAGCAACTTATAGCCATAATGTGCATACATCTAGATGCCAACGATACTTGCTACAGTCGTTTCGTTATAGTGGTAACGTTAACGTTAGCTACTGCACCATGTACCTACCGTACCTACTATCGCTACGTAATATTACATGTTCAAATGATTCATGTACGCTTTAATAATATGTATGCACAGTTATATCGTAAAAATTTTTACTACCACGTTGAATGAAAAGGCAGTGTCACAATAATATTTTACAATATAAGTTCGGTAAGTTGCTTTTACTGATCGAGAAAATGTTGCGAAAACGAGACCCGCAGGGTCGAGTTTTTGCAATTTTCGAGATCAGTAAATGCACTTAACGCATCGTGTATTGTATAATATTTTTTGCGCGATCGATTTAAAATAATTATAGAATAAAAACATGTTAAATAAAAAATAAAATTCGGATAATATGTATATGTAGGTGAAATTTATATTTCTATGTTATGACATAGAATGCCATGAATAAATATTATAAATATTCATAACAACTAATACGAATCTTTGTAGTGACAATTGACAATTATATTTGCAAATAAAAAATTAAGTGTCAATATTTTACTGGCGTAAATATTATTTTTGAATTTTCTATTAAAAAAATTGACGAAAATAGTTTATTAAACTATAATATCAGTGAGAATAATGAAACTGATGAGGCATTTTATTTTTGGCTGCAAATTTATTCTCGTAAAAGGAAAGGAAGATTATGAAAACGACAGAAAATTTTAATGATTGAACGACCTTTTGTAGTGTCAATAAAATATGAAGATTAATGCCAACAATAATAATAATAATGTGCAAACTAGTGAAAATTTTCATATTAATCGATTTATTTTCCTAATTGTTCAAATTGTACTTTTAATTTCAATATAAATAAATAAATACAATCATTTTTTAGCTAATTTCACTTCCCACACTCCTATTCACTTACCAGGCATCTATTTCACTTACCGCACTGTTATTTTTTGAAAATACAAGTACCTATAAAAAGGAAGTTTCAATTCTAGCAAAAAGTTTCAAATCATCGTTTTTCAAAATTACCAAGTATTTCATAAAAAATATTAAAAATTGCAAATTAAACCTAGTTCCATATATATTTGTCTTTTTTCCGAAGAGAATTAATTTCTTGTAAGAATAAAAAATTCATTCAAAAATAGATAATAAACAAAATTACAACCTAATGCTGAATGTCAAAATTGCGATTTACCTATCATATTTTGGTCAAACATCGCAGAAACTAAACAACAGAATAACCCAACATAACCCAATGCGCTTATCACAATCTATACATATATTATAATAAAACTGTAACGAGACCATTTCCGTACACGGAATATTTTTTGAAAATTGCACTGGTACTGTAAATAGTTATCGACGTAGATATCAAAACAACGATTTTTAAAATTTTTGTCTGTCTATCTGTTTGTCTGTCTGTTTACGCAACACGCAAAAACTATTGAACGGATTTTAATGAAATTTGGTGTGATGATAACTTATTACCTGGATCAACGTCTACGATACTTTTTATTCCGGGAAAATATGTCATTCCCACGGGAAAATAGAAAAACCATTTTGAGCATGAGCATGCATTACGCAAAAATTATTTTTCTCTGTAAGTTCTGTATATAATTATTACACTTATATCCTTCTCAATGAGCTTATTACAATGCGTCGCGCGAGCGACGTCGCGGGTACAACAATTGTACAATAAATAACGACCATAGATTTGACTTTAAAAATATTAGAGTACTAGATAAAGAAACTAATTACAAAAAAGATTAATTAGTGGAGGCTTTTTTATATAGTTGAAGTAAATAAATAGTCTCTAGCATTAGACAATTCATACGTAGAAACTTAAAGAAAAAATGAGATTAAAAAAAAAATATTCTCAATACAGAAAATTTAGAGGAGCTACGAATTTAGATGCTGCCACTTAATTTATCATGACAGTGTAGATATATCTTAACGCGTACGTACAATTTTTGTAATATAATGCAACTTAAATGCATTTATATTTAATGGATTTCACCCTGTAATTTAATACTTCCCAGTTTTGCAATCTCCCTGCCTATCTTTATTACACGAATCGACATAATATCTACTTTATATTATGTTTTATGTACACTGACGGTTTGAAAAAGTTTAAAAAAATGTTCTAAATTTAGGCAAACTATCAGTAGCGTACATCATTTTTTAAATGTAATTATTTTAACATAGTATCAGAAATAGGTTCTCCTGTTGCAGTTTCGTCTAAAATATTTATTTTTTCATCGATCATTAACCATTTTTTATTATTTATTTTTTCATCGATTATTAACCAAAACCAATCGTCACGTGCAAATTGTACTTGAGCAGATAGTGTTCCGTACTATCAGTTGTTATTATGAATTTGATGTAAGAGCATAAATATATAGGAGAAGACAAAATAGTTTTTCTGATTAATAACTTTTATTCCGGAAATAAAATGTATTTCTCGATTTCAAAACGATCGTATTTTTATCTTATTCTATCGTGATGCTAAATTTCAGATTTTCACGTCGAATAGTTTCAAAGAAAATCGTCTGTGACAGACGGACGGGCATCGAAGTGATTCCATCGAAGTGTTGCGTCTTGCTAATTTTGGTACGGAACACTAATAAAAGATAGTGTGAAAAGTTTGAGCAAATATAAATAATATTCATACGTAGTGTACAATGTTGGCTACGCTACTGATCTGTGAACCAAATGTGACGTAATAATCCAATTTCGCTTTTTGTGTAATAATTATGTCTATGTATTTGTGTAGGTGCAAACTTAAGCGAAGCATCAGTGTAGTGTACATATATTTTTGAAAATGTATTTGTTAATGCTTCATCATTTATCAGACATGAATTTTCTTTTATTCAGTGAAAAAAAATTTTTGAATGACGTTTTCAAATTAATCTAGGGCTTTTAATACTGAAATGTTAGTACTTTGTCTCTTAAAGTCTTATCTATAAAACTTTTAATTTCCTTGTCAGTGTACTTTCTTTAAAAAAAAAAAATAATAATTAGAAATATTAGAAATAAAGTTTTTAACACTTTTTAAGCAGGAGGATACAAAAAAAAACTTTTACGTCAATTTTAAAAATTTTAGTAGCAGGAAAATCTACGAAATACAAATATCATTTTTATTCAACGATTACAGGAACCATTTATCAAATGAATATTTTTTGAGTCAGTTCCAAATTGTGTATTAACGATGAAACGGTAATTTTTCTTTTTTAATTATTTGTAAACCAGAAAAACATGACAATTTTTTGAAAGCAAAAATTAAAGGCAGTTACGAAAAAAATTCTGAATAATACATCTGTTGAAACGTATATTGATATCTTAATAATTTTATTTAAAAAAGAAATGGTGATATTTACAATAAAACTTAATTGTTTGAGTGAAAAAATAAATGTTTATAGAAGACAGAAGTATCAACCACAAACTAATTACTAGAGCTTATATTTTTATTAAAAAATAAAAGAACCACGAGGTGGGTGTTGGACACGTATCAAATCAGGGTTCCTCAGTGGCTACATATTTCACAAATTACGAGATAAAGTATAGGACTTCTAAATATAATTTTTACTTTTTGTTACAAAAAAAAGAGAAATATATATCTTCAAAAGTTATATCACAGTTTAAATAATAGTTTGTTTCACAAACAGTTACGAAACGAGATGACGTAAGAGTGTCATTTGGAATTCAAAAATTCCAAAGGGTTATCCATGTTATGTACCTAAATAATGCATAACACTATGCATACTAATACAGTGAAAATATCATCACTAAAGTAAATTTAATTTAGAAAAATAAATTTGCAGGTCAAATTATTTTGTGAAAATTTACAGTTGATAATTATGTAAATTATTTAATTTTGTCTAAGTTTCACTGACTTTTTTTAAAATTTTTAACAACGATGGCAGTGGAATTTTAACTGTCATTAAATTTTTTTATTTAAAGCTTGTCATCAGTTATTTTTGCTATTTCCTTGTAATTTTAGTGTGTTTTGTGATCTGTAAGATATTTCTGATATGTATTTAATTATTATGGTGGCTTAAAATGTCTGGTGGTAACTCTTGTGCTGTTAAATTTTGTTTAAATCATTCAAAACAAAATTTCAATTTATGTTTTTTCTGAGTGCCGTTTGATGCAAATTTGTAAGTATTATTATAATTTGAATGCTTATGTCAAAATACGTTAAATAATAAATAATTATTAATATTTTATAATAATTCAGTTAATATTTTCGATTTCGACAGTAGTTGGTTCTAATAGGTCGTGACGATCTAAATTCTCGTGTTGAATACTGTCATCAATTTCGCGTTTGCTCAATTCATTTTGAAGAAAGTTGCTTCTAGTTGTTCATATAATTTAACATGACCATTATCAACCCTCAATCTCACATGTACGAACACATACAATCACATAAGTAAAAAAGGACATACATAATTGTTTGTACTTATATCAAAAAAGGATAGAAAGTGCGTTTCGCTACTGCCTATGATAATAATCTTTTATTTATAGTGTGGTTATATCTTCTAAAGTTACCAAGCCAACTTGAACGAAATTATTTTAATTGAAATTTTATTACCAAGCGCAAACATCTGAATTTTTTTAAATGAATTTTTTGTATTCATGGAAGAGGGAAGCAAAATCTCAATATTTTGTAAATGGGACCCTTTCAATATGAGAAAATATATATCTACCACAAACATAAAAATTTAAAACAAAATTTTTTCCTGCGTATTGATTAAGTTCTACAATTTTCCCATATGTATAGAAAATTACATGTTCAGAGGCCGAAAAATGTTGGAATTGTGTACTTACGACACACAGACAAACTTAAGAAAACCCAATATTTCTTCGGGCCCCTAAAAATTTACTAATAAAAACATTAATTTATACAGTGAAGGACAAGACACTGTTTATATTAATAAAGACCAAGTTAAGCCCCATGTTTGTACATTCAAATGAGAATTGAAGAAAGTATGAAATTATTATTTCCATAAAAGAGCGAAGTTCAATATTTCCTTCTTTTCATATAAGAGAAAAAAAAATTGAAAAATTGATAAATAATTGGAAAAAGTGTTTATTTTAGATAAAAAAATCATTTATGTCGAGATCATTCAAAAGAAAAATGTTTTTCTTCTATTTTATGAGAGTGGAAACTCATTTTTCGTTCTTTTCCAAACATAGTATCATATACGAAATGGTTCTAAATACATGTACATAAATTTTCGAGAAAATACTTTTCATCTAACCTCTTTCTTATCAGAGAGGCCCTCCAGAAATGAAAGGTTTTATATTATATAATATATAATAATAACCCCTAGTATTATTTATTAATCTGTCTGTAATAACTTTTCTATAGTAAGGATTCCCGAGGTCGCCAAGGAGTCGTAAATATACCTGCTTATTATTAGACAGGATCAAGGGGTTAATTTGAATAATATAAATACATATCCTGCGAAAATTTTCACATCAAATAATGAATTATGGTAACAACTTCCTCAAAGTATCACACCAAAGGATACTAAATTATAATGTACCATTCAAAAATTTCGATCATAGATTTCCATATTGATGATACAGAGGTTGTAGCTTTAAATAGAATGTTTTAAATATATACACAATGAAGAAACTGGACTATTGTCGTTATTATAATAGAAATGTTAGTTAACTTCAAGTAGTTGCTTTAACACGATAGGTGCTATAAATGTGCTGAATCGATTCGTAGATGTTGCAATACAAATTAAATTTTAAATGCGTAGTTTAAACATTGAGTGAGTATCTAAAGGAGATAAAAAAAAATTAGATAAATACGCTAAAACAAAACAAAAAATATTGATATAAGGTCTACGGGTTTTCTATCTAGTTGTGTACAAATAATTATTTTAGTTACTCCAACAAAATCATTTGTAATGAATGCATAATATTTTGATTACATTAATAACTAGCTGATCCAGCGATGCGTTGCTGTGGCTCAGTAGTTATAATTGATTGAATTAATTTAATTCTTATCATTTCAAACGATACACTGAACAATTATAACACAATACACAGTATAATTATAAAAATCATTGAGATCGTGAACATAAACAAATATGACGTGGCATAGAATGTATAATCTAAAATGTAAAATCGAAACACAACGCCATCTACCGGGTGTCTACACAACCTAGATGTCAAACAATGTTAGATTAAATTATAAGTGAAATTTATAGGTCAATTCAATCATATTATATTCAACAATTCTGTGCAAAATCAATTATTTATAGCATTTGACCCTGCTCGCCCAATGACTCTAAAATAACTATCTTCATATTTTATTAGCATGGCTAATTTCCGCACCATAAGAACTTTGTATGGGTACCTATACTAGCATTTTTAGATTTGTTTCTATCTTAGGCCCTTCAAGTCACCAAGGCCATGGGAAACCATTTGAACGTCACTTTCATTTTTCACAGAGATCTCAACAGTACTTGAGTAAAAATTGTCAAATTTCTTCAGCTTTTTAATTTGCGCTCTATTTGGTGTAACTGACGGACAATGTGATCACACGTTTACTTAAATTTGATATTCTGAAATTTTTTACAAAATCAGTTCCTTATGTGCTTCGCTTCGTTCGCTCGACGACTCTAAAGTATTTTTATATTTTTATATTTTCAAGTCATATTCATATTTTTATAGCATATCTAATTTTCATCTTTATGGAATTTACTGAAAACAGCAGAAGTGCCAGTGATGGTAACTGGACAATCCAGTTGTTTATCTCTTTATAGGATACAAATAGTATTTTGCACAGTAGATAAGTAATTTCATAGTAGTCGTAGGTAAAAATATTATTGGTGGTATCTATAGAAATACTTATTAATACTTACAAAAATTCCAAAATTATTTTTCTCCAAATGCCTAACAACAAATTAATTTGCATGATTTTTTTATAAATTTTTCCACGGATATCTGTATACAGTAATAAAAAATTGTTATTTTGCGCTTTTTCGTAAATTTCTACGGTTAGACTACAAATTTTGCGATAAAAACTATCCGACCTTTTAAGTTGGACCAAATTACAGATAGTAACCAAATTTGATCAAAATCGGTTCAGTAGTTTCACAGTTTATCCTAGCCGTACATTGTGACTTGAGATTTTTATATAAGTATATATATATATATATATATATATATATATATATATATATATATATATATATATATATATATATATATATATATATATATATATATAGCTTATTGTTATTATTTTGTTTGTGCAACCATATACTAATAGTTAAATTGTCTGTTACTCTAACAATTTTTTGTAATCATTTCAAGCACTATTTGCACACATTTTAGTTACAGTAAATAAATAAATTTATTTGATGCCGTATTTCACTAAAAACCTATTTGTTTTTCATGATAAAAAAGATTTTCTTTAGTGCATAACGCAAAAGCAGTTAAGAGGCAAAAAAAGTGTGAAGAAAAACCTTTTTGTCGTATTCTGCCGTTTGACGTAATACTATATTATAAAATTTTATAGACAATCAATGAATTTTACATAATCGATAGAGCAATTTATATTCTGTTATATCAGCATTTTTTAAAATATAACAGTTTTGACTTCGTTCCGACTTTTTCTCTTACAATAGACTAAATATTTATACACTAAGGTGCAAAAAAAGACGGACATGGAGCATCATAGACAAAATTTAAGGAATTAGAATACCTGCAGTAAAGTTTTTATTTTGATAAATAAACCCTTAAATTTTCATATATTTAGCTGAAGTATTTCAAAAGTCATACCAAGTAAAGCGAATTAAAGCGATTATACCATGTAAAAGCTAAAGAAATAAAATATATTTCTTTTATTCAAAAAATGCTATTTTTTTATTAATTAAAGAATTTTTTTTTGACTTTTTTTTCAGTAATCAGGGAAAAAATATTTCTTAATTTAAAAAAAAAAATGATTTTTCATAATTCAAAAAATAATAATTTTTGCAATTCGGGGACTCAAATATGTACATGATTTAGTCTCTCATAATAGGGAGTAAAGTGGCACTATTAGTTCCAAGGAACAAAAATATTATTTTCTTCCCGCTTTTAGACCAATTAATAAGCAGAATTTACAGAGCATCATCAATTAGCAAGCGAAATTTAACTTAAATAGTGTTGTTAAGTAATTTAAAACAATATACAAATTTAAACTTGCAGATAAAGACAAACAGTTATATTATATTGTACAATTCGATTAATTTGTCTAAAGTATACTTGATGTAATATTATTCTAAACAATCTGTATGACATTTAAATAATTTCTTCTTAATTTTCATAATTTCAAATTAACCGGGAGTGCAAAAAATATATACGCCACAGGACTAAAGTGTTTTTTTTTTTTAAATCTCTTATATGAGTTGTTGCCCTCGAGCTTTTACAGGCCCACTGGCAACAAGCTTCACACTCGGGATTAAAACTCACATTTTAGTTCCTTGTTGTGTAATATACTATTTTAATTCAAAGAAAAAAATACCCCTGTCGCAGAATCTGCATAACAGAGCGAATTTCCAAATATTGGGCACTAACGAATATCATCTAAGACCTGTATCCATTTAAAATAGTTTACCAATTATATTTTCTTTCTAAAGGAGGACATCATACAAAAATTTCTTTTCCATAACGTACTCTTAAAAAATCTGGCTAATTTTAATTTAAAAAGATGAGGCAGAGCTATTGTTATTCTAACACTTATAAAACGCACACACACACACACACACACACACACACACATATATATATATATATATATATATATATATATATATATATATATATATATATATATATATATATATAATAACTAACTAGCACTTGTTTTATTTACAAGAAATTGTTTTTTCTACTCCTACTATTAAAAATAACATTTTGCGCACGGCTACCTATATGTATAAGTTAACAATTGCCCACACTGTGTCGAAATAGGCGTGGGAAATTATTTCGCACGGCTTAATATAATAAAAAGTTGGCTATGTCTGATTTAATATATATTTAGTATATATTTAATATATATCTATGTTGATTATTTATTACTGTTTCCATAGTTTCAAAGTATGCTTTGGCAAAAATTTGAACATCTTACCACTGACATTATAAATTTAAAAAATTTTTACTACTTATTTAAATTTTATTTTAATTATTTATGTTAAATTTTACGAAAAAAAATGTGGTCGTAGAAAAAGTGTAGTGTAAAATACGTGGGATATTCGTGAGAAATAAGCCTCTTTTCCCACTTATTGTACAATATACTATTTTTCCATATTTCATATCGTAAAGAAAGCATTAGCAATATAATAATAAAATAAAAAATTACAATTTTGTCGAGAACTACTGAACATAGAAAAAAAATTATAAGAACACTTTCTTCATAATTTTTTTTCTCTTTTTAACGATGTAAAAATCGAACTGTCTTATGATAGGATCAAAAAATGGCCAAAAAACCTACTGTCTGGCATCCGACGTGTCTAGCTAACGAACTTAGCCGAGCCAAGCGGTATTCCAGCTCGCATACCAAATTTCATAAGCATTAAACGTTTCGTTCGAGAGTTATCGCGTACACACACACACACACACACACACACACACACACACACACACACAACGAAACGAAACGAACGAAACGTTTAATGCTTATGAAATTTGGTATGCGAGCTGGAATCCCGCTTGGCTCGGCTAAGTTCGTTAGCTAGACACGTCGGATGCCAGACAGTAGGTTTTTTGGCCATTTTTTGATCCTATCATAAGACAGTTCGATTTTTACATATATATATATATATATATATATATATATATATATATATATATATATATATATATATAAATTTTAGTGAAGTAGATTTTCCGGTTCTAGAGGCTCCAAAAAAAAATTCTGTCATAGTGCCATAGACTTAGGTCTTACCATAAGAGCTGCCGTAATAGCTCAATTTCCGGAATGGAAATTTGCTAAAAAAGAAATTTTGAATCATTATTTTGTTTCAAATTGTGTATCTGATCGTGATGTCCCGATATTTTTACCTATTACCGTATATTATTTAAAATATTACATACATCCATATTATAAAAAGAATAAGGAAAAATTGCTTACAAAGAAAAATTTATTAAATAAAATGATAAAATTTTAGTACTGTCAGTTAGTGTGGTGTTTGGTTGGTAAATTCGATTTTTTCTATGACTATACGTGAAAAACTACAAAGAAAATCATCGTAATAAATCATACAGATAGTATTTCCTTGACCATTTCCCACGTTCGTTGAGTCGCTGCCGCTTTATGGTGTGCCGCTGAAAAAGAATGATTTAGTTACTATACTATTACTTGTATTTTTCCTGTATTTCCATATACACACATATCAATAAAATGTACATATATTATGTATATAGAGCGGATAAAAAGATAATCTACCTTTTTGGTAAGCATTTTTCATATAAATTTTGTAACATACTTAAAGATTCAAAGCGCAAAATTTATTGTCGAAACAATTCTTTACTATTTGTTCAAACAAACTTAACAATATTTGCGAATTCGCTTCTGTTTTGTGTGGTTGTATTCTAGGTTTTTGTTATTTATTTCTTATTATAGCTACGTGCAGGTATATTTATTACACCGCAGTCTGAGTGTCTTATCTACGACTAACGTCACTATACACAGATAGATAGATAGATGACACATTAATAGCTGACACACAATATAAAATGAAATAGAGCTATATAAATAAAATTATGGCACATGCTATATGTTACAGTTTCATAATATACTAACCTACATACCTACATTGGAAATCCCTTGAAAATATATACTGAGGTGCCCTTAAAATATGTTGAGGTACACCAAGGGCCAATTAAAAGTTGAACTTATCAATATGATGATGATAATAAAATTGTTACGAGTCACCTAACGAATTCCTTTAAAGGGAAATTTTTTATAGGGGAGACTTGGTCAAAACCGTATAGCTAAGGATTTAGCACTGTATATCATTCATTATAAAACGTAAATGTATGAAACCAACGTTTATAATTAGTCAGTTTCCTAAGGAACATAATCAAATCAACATATTTCAGATAATCCCAATATTCAACAAAAATAACACAAAAAATTCAAACCATTATTTATAACGGTTTTACCCCGATACATGTACAAAACCGTAGACTATACTCAACACCGAAGAATCGGTTTAAATGATCTTAAGCATGTTGAAGAACCCAAATCATTTTTTTGTTTGAATTTGTTGACTCAGTCTTATATAATGTTGATTTTTGTTGACCTGACATGTTCGAGCAGTTTTGAAGTACACCAAGGTTCCATCAAAAGCAGCTTCAACGGCTTTTCTTATGTTATTCCAATCCCATTTTTTTACTAATAATAGTAATATTATGATCGCGTGGCATCTTTTTTGCAACTAATAATAAAAAATCAGTTTAGTTCATATTCATACGTCCAAGTCAAAATCATATATGTTTTACCCCGTACGGTTTTGACCCGGAGACCTATGTGTAAACAGATAATTCACTACTACCTATGCAAATCGATTTTGCCGAAACAAATATTGTAAATTACGAGTAAATTCACACACTTTAACATAACTGATTGGAGACTAACTTGCAGTACAGATAAACTTAACTATTTTTCCTTGAATTTTCACAAAAATAAAATCAAGTCTATCAAAAAACACTAAAATGAAATATTTTGAAAACGTTCGTGCTTACCGCTGCAAGTGTTTGTTGACAAATAGCTCTCATTGGTGAACGCTGTTGAGCGGCTTGTGTTTCGGAAATTTTAATTAATAGCAAAAATAGACCTACTGTACTGTTTTACCCTGGTATACGATCTTGTACAGGTTTCCCCCACATTTAGCTTACGTTCACAATTATTATCTTTGAGACACAATTATTTATCTTTTCCGAGAAGTAGGAACATGACTTAGGGCGTTATCAGGGCTTACACCCAGACTACATGGATGATTTAGCGAAAACTAAAAATTCAAATAAAACGTACCATTGAACAAATTAGGTTATTTATATTTAAATTAGGTAGTTGCGACTCAAAAAAATAAAAAAAATTTTACACTCTCAAAACGATTTCTTTGTTCAAAAATAAGTTGTCCTTACCTTATCGAATCTTGAAAAGTAAGTCTCTTACCCAAAACCCAAGAAATTTTTTTAAATTAGGCCGATTTTCTGGAAAAAATAATTTTTTAAATTGGAATTTTCACTATGCTATGCAGAATGCTGCGGCAGGGATATTTTTTATTCAAAGAAAAAGGTTGAGGTATCAAAATGTCTTTTTCTGTAAGTGGCTTTTCCTAGTTTAAAATAATATATGGCAAGCAAACATGTTTCTAAAAAGTTGTATTCTCGGAAAAAGTGCCTTTTAAGTTTTTAGTGTAATTTATATATATATATATATATATATATATATATATATATATATATATATATATATGTATATATATATATATATATGTATATATATATATATATATATATATATATATATATATATATATATATATATATATATATATATATATATATAAAGAGCACTGATATTTTCTAACTAATACAGAATTATCGATTTCAATATTCAGTAGCTCCATTCAGCAACCCCTTAAAAATGATTTCGCTTAGCAATGAACTCTTTATAACTATCTATATTATAGTATCTCGTTCTAATTTACAACTATTCTATTATTTTAATTGATGTAGTCTTTTGAATGTAGCATGCCTTAAACATGATATCGAACTTGACTGTATCCACGAGTATTTATTTTATTTTCCTCCTTATCAAAAATAGATAGCATTAATATAATTAAATTGTACTTTATGTATCTATTTAATCAGGAAATATTTCCCCTGTAATTTCAATCTTTGAAATTTCGTAAATTTCATAAATTAAAATTAGCATATTTCTTCCATCGTCTTCTATCATCCGCATATTCAATATTACTTACATGCAAAATTAGAGTTTTAATTACTTGAAATGCTGGAAGTTATAATGTGAAAATTTAAATTAAGATATTTTTGAAACTATAGAATATGTTGATATAAAGGATACATTTTAAAATGCATATAAATATAAATAAAACGTCTTTTCCATATTTATTTACAATTTAACATTACAACTAACAATTAGACACTACGCTAAATGATTAAATTTTAAGAATATATATATAAAAATTTGAAATTATTTTTTGATAAACAATAATAATGGGCGGTATATTTTTATGAGAGAACCTGTATATCCCTATAAAGTTGCTGGAAATCAAAAAAATAAAATAACCGAAAGCTAACTGTTGGATTTTTCCAAATATTTTATACTCAGAAAACAAATCACAACAACACATATTCGAAATACAAAGAAATTGTGTACATGCATTAAAGCTGATCCAGACGCAATGTCTTATTTGAACGACTTGTCTGATTCGACAAGTCGTTCAGATAAAACGGAATGTATGGACCACAAAACGTACGTCTTGCATTACGGAAATGAGGTTGTACGATAAGTTGAAAATCTCAGCTGCGAAGCATCATTTTATAAAAATTGGTTCGGTCTGGACAAACTTCCGTTTTATCGGAACGATTTGTAGTTATTTTTTTACATAATATTGTACACGGAGAGAAAAATCATATAATTTTTGTAGATAAAATTTTAGAAAAATTACCATGCTCTCTTATAATGCGTGCGCGTGCGTGTTAACATGGTAAAATTTAATGTGCTAACACAACTTTTATCACACTCTTATGCATATATGTTATAGTTTAATTCTTCTTGTCGTACTCTTTCATTTGCGCATCTGACCCGCAACCTTATGTTGCTTGGGCTGTACCTGTAAAAACTTCGAAGATACCCGATCTTTTCCGACTTTCGATTCTTTATGATGCATACAAAAATGATTGCCAACAATATATTCTAATACTAAAGATAGTGAAGTAACAAAATGATGAATTAAACAGTGACAGTCCTCTAAGACAGTCCTCTAAGACAGTCCTCTAAGACAGTGTAATGAATACTACTTGCTGCTTGTAAGACAGTCTAATGAATCAAGGTGCTTGGTCCGACCCGTCCGACCAAGTTGGTCGTCCACACCTATGGTTGGCTATGTGACTTGCTATGAGTGAGGTACATAGGTGCATGTCCCTGGCCCGGCCATGTCGGAAATTCGATACAAAAACTACACCACGATTTAGTACCTAATTTGTACTAATTTGTGCCCCCAGTTTCAGAATTTGTACCCATAAGGTGGCGGAGATATTAGGGGGGTCCCAAATCCGGGCCAGCGACATGCCAGCCCGGCCATGTCGGAAATTTGATATAAAAACTATACCAAGATTTAGTACCTATTTTGTACTAATTTGTACTCCACTTTCAGAATTTGTACTCATAAGATGGCGGAGATATTAAGGGGGTCCCAAATCCGGGCCAACCCGGCCATGACGAAATTTTGATATAAAAAGTATACCACGATTTAGTACCTAATTTGTACTAATTTGTACTCCAGTTTCAGAATTTGTACCCTTAAGATGGCAGGGATATTAAGGGGGTCCCAAAACCAGGCCAGTACAATGCTAGCCCGACCCTGTCGGAAATTTGATACAAAAACTATACTACGATTTAGTACCTATCTTGTACTATGTTGCACTCCAGTTTCAGAATTTGTGCCCCTAAGATGGTGGAGATATTAAGGCGGTCCCGAAACCAGTCTAGTACAATGCAAGCCCGGCCCTGTGGGAAATTTGATATAAACACTATACCACGATTTAGTACCTACTTTGTACTATGTTATACTCCAGTTTCAGAATTTGTTCCCCTAAAATGGCACAGATATTAAGGGGGTCCCAAAACCAGTCCAGTACAGTGCCAGCCCGGCCCTGTCGGAAGTTTGATATAAAAACTATACCACGATTTAGTCCCTATTTTGTACTATATTAGGCTCCATTTTCAGAATTTGTACCCCTAAGATGGCAGAGATATTAAGGGGATCTCAAAACCGGTTCAGTACAATGCCAGCCCGGCCCTGTCGGAAATTTGATATAAAAACTATACAATAACAATTTAGTACCTAATTTTTCCTAATTTGTGCTCGAGTTTCAAAATTTGTACCCGTAAGATGGTAGAGATATTAATGGGGCCTAAACCCACGCCAGTACAATGCTAGCCCGGCCTTGTCGGAAATTTGATACAAAAACTATACCGGGATTTAATACCTATTTTGTACTATATTGTGCTCCATTTTCAGAATTTGTACCCCTAAGATGGCAGAGATATTAAGGGGGTCCCAAAACCGGTCCAGTACAGTGCCAGCCCGGTCCTGTCGGAAATTTGACATAAAAACTATACCGCGATTTAGTACCTAATTTGTACTAATTCATACTCGAGTTTCAGAATTTGTACCCCTAAGATATCAGAGATATTAATAGGGTCCCAAAACCAGTCCAGTACAGTGCCAGTCGGGCCGTGTCCGGCCCCGACACAACAATTAATTTTAAATCAAGTACCAAGCAAAAATATATTTATCAACAGAAATTTAGAAATAAAAAAAAAACTTCCTAATATTCATTGTCTGGCCTCCCTGCCCCGTATTTGCTTACCTGAAACTCGTTCAACATCAAAGATCGTGATTTTCCTCTCGCTTCCGGTACACGTGTGTTTATTACCCTTTCTTCTGGGTTTCCCGTTTCTTGACCGATCCATTTATTGTCTTCAATTTTAGCAAATTTCCAAAACTGACTGGCATGACACTGTCCCTGAGTACGTAACCCTTAATAACCCTGCCATCTTACAGGTACAAATCCTGAAGCTGGACTCCCCTTAATATCTCTGCCATCTTAAGGGTGAAAATTTTGAAAATGGAGTACAATATAGTACAAAATAGGTACTAAATCCTGGTATAGTTTTTGTATCAAATTTCCGACAGGGCCGGACTGGCAGTGTACTGGACTGGTTTTGGGCCCCCCTTAATATCTCTACCATCTTAGGGGTACAAATTCTGAAAATGGAGCGTAATATAGTACAAAATAGGTACTAAATCGTGGTATAGTTTTTGTATCAAATTTCCGACAGGGCCGGACTGGCATTGTACCGGACTCGTTTTGGTACCCCCTTAATATCTCTGCCATCTTACGGGTACAAATTCTGAAAATAGAGCGTAATATAGTACAAAATAGGTACTAAATGGTGGTATAGTTTTTGTATCAAACTTCCGACAGGGCCGGGCTGGCACTGTACTGGACTGGTTTTGGGACCCCCTTAATATCTCTGCCATCTTAGGGGTAAAAATTCTGAAAATGGAGCGTAATATAGTACAAAATAGGTACTAAATCGTGGTATAGTTTTTATATCAAACTTCCTACAGCGCCGGGCTGGCACTGTACTGGATTGGTTTTGGGACCCCCCTAATATCTGTGCCATCTTAGGGGTACAAATTCTGAAACTGGAGTACAACATAGTAGAAAGTAGGTACTAAATCGTTGTATAGTTTTTGTATCAAATTTCCGACAGGGCCGGGCTGGCATTGTACTGGCCTGGTTTTGGGACCCCCTTAATATCTCTGTCATCTTAGGGGTACAAATTCTGAAAATCGAGTACAATATAGTACAAAATAGGTACTAAATCGTGGTATAGTGTTTATATCAAATTTCCCACAGGGCCGGGCTGGCATTGTACTGGACTGGTTTCGGGACCGCCTTAATATCTCCACCATCTTAGGGGCACAAATTCTGAAACTTGAGTGCAACATAGTACAAAATAAGTACTAAATCGTAATATAGTTTTTGTATCAAATTTCCGACAGGGCCGGGCTAGCAGTGTACTGGCCTGGTTTTGGGACCCCCTTAATATCCCTGCCATCTTAAGGGTACAAATTCTGAAACTGGAGTACAAGTTAGTACAAATTAGGTACCAAATCGTGGTATACTTTTTATATCAAAATTTCGTCATGGCCGGGCTGGCCCGGATTTGGGACCCCCTTAATATCTCCGCCATCTTATGAGTACAAATTCTGAAAGTGGAGTACAAATTAGTACAAAATAGGTACTAAATCGTGGTATAGTTTTTATATCAAATTTCCGACATGGCCGGGCTGGCATGTCGCTGGCCCGGATTTGGGACCCCCCTAATATCTCCGCCACCTTATGAGTACAAATTCTGAAACTGGGGGTACAAATTAGTACAAATTAGGTACTAAATCGTGGTATAGTTTTGATATCGAATTTCCGACATGGACGGGCCAGCGACATGCACCTGAGGTACATTTCAGCAGCGTTCACAACACACACAACCTTCTTTCTCTTTTTTTCTTTCTACTATTAGCAGATAGCATTTCAAATATTATAATACAGCATGGTAGTTTTTGTAAGAAAAACAATTAAAAAATATTTTTTTTCGGCAATGGAACTTTTTACTGTGCTGTTTTACAAATTTTACGGAGCTAATATTACGGAAACAATATTCTATCCTTTAAATTTTCTATGATTAATTATAATTGTTATATTTTTACCGTACAAAATTGAATATGTTCGCCTTTTACACGTCGATTGTAATACTGAGCACAGTAATTTTTATATGAATTTTCTCTCCGTGATAGTATTCTGTTGCTTCGTGTCCGTGATTTTAAACATTTTTGTATTGAATTTGTTTTTTATCAATTTGTAATGTCTGATATTCATAGTTTCAGTATCTATCCTTAGGTAATTACACCAATCATTTGCTTCATTATGAACTTCACGTAATAATCGAACATGAGAAAATTCATGTCTTTTCAACATCCATTCCGTCGAGCATCTATATTTCCGATTTTATCGCTTAGTTTTTATTATGATACAAACACCATAGAGTGCCCAAATAAGCGCTTCCTCCGTGACAAGCCGATAAGTGACTCACCGATAAATTGGAAACGTGTGGACACGCTAATTTCTGTAAGTTTTGTCGAACTTGCATGAACGTTTTATCGTTCCGATAAGAGGTTGTGTCTAGACTGGCCTTTAGGTACAGATGCTTCACATTTTTGTAATATTCACAATAACGCATTTTTAAATTGGTATCACTATAGACAAGCTGTGTAGCTCAAGTAATGCGCTCTAGTGGCATTTTTGTCAAAACTGACGTTTGACATTTAAAAATACTAATGTATAAAGTTTATCAAAATGGATTTAAGAGGCGGAAATAATAATAAAAAATCCTCAATGACAATTAAAATGAATAATTTCAAATTTTTATTTTACTGAAAACACTCTTTTTCAGCTTATATTACTTTAATTTACGGATGGGAATGAATTTCTTCAGTTTGATATTTTCATTTAGAGGGATTCTTTTCTACAGTAGCTATTTATTTACATCAGTTGTAATAAAAAAAGTTATTGTTAATACTCACAGTTTGCGGCAATATTCATCCTTTTAAAATCGTTTAATTGTAGAATGATAATTATAAATTTTAACTTTACTACTGTATTGTACTCTATGTAGAAATCCCATATTACAAATATATTTAGCGAACTTTAATACTGTTTATTATTATAATTACTAAAAAATTGCGGACAAACGTAATGAATGAAATAATTATACAAATCTTTAATTTTTGTCAATAATAAAGAAATTAGTTTTATTTTTTAAAATCAAAATAATTACATTACTGATATTTTTTTAAGTTTATCTGTCAAAAGGGTTCTATTTAACTAAATTATTTAAAAATGAGTCGTAAATTTGACATTTTGGTATTGATTAGAGTATAAAAAATTGATGTTAATGAACTGAAAACAAAAATAAACAATAATTGTCATTTTTATTCATTTAATGAGATATTTTTTAAAAATTTACATTTATATTTAATGTAATAGTGAACGCCAGGGTTGACTTATTTTCACGATAGGCGGCACAACAGTCGATTTTTAAAAGTACACAGCTTGTCTATAACTGATGCTCTATTGTACCCATTAGTATAATGTTAATTTTTAAACAAGGACAAACACACAATATAATGATAGTATATTAATTGATATTATTCAGTTAATAAATAAAATCGCAATGGAAATTGAAAACTCAATTATTGTAATATAACCTGACATAAATGGTCAAACAAGCCAACACAAATTGAAAACAATAATTATTGCACTAGCACTAAATAAGATATCACAATGGTTACCAAATATGGGCTATAACAAATGGTTTTTTTAATTTTTTTAACCCTTACAAAACAACTGGGATTAATTAGTTACACATTCATACATAAATGTAAATAATCAAGAGTATTGACGTAAACAAAATCTACTTTGATCTACCTACCACCAAATTGTTCCGACATGCGACATCGTAAACCATGTAGGTGTCAAATTTTTTTGTTAACGTACACATCTGATTATTTCGCCGTGACATTTTGTGACAGTGTGACGCGTGACGTGGTGACAATAAATACTGAGAAATTTCCGCTACACATAACGCCGTAGGTATTATAAAATGTTTTAAATTAAATAGAATGAATAAAAATTTTTATTTGAAATGAAAAAAAAAGTATTTTGTGGTACGTCATCAAAGGTGTCTTATGTTGATTCAACTGTAACGGTTTTGTGTAGGTGTGAACAAGATGTGTAAAATGTTCATTTAGGGGAAAAATCATGAGAGACTTGCAATAAAATTTATAAAACAATAAATATTGGACCTTCAATTCAAGGGCGGATCCAGTTCTCAAATTAAGAGGGGTCACATTTTTTAACGGTTTCATAATACTTTTTTAACATTACAAAATTCAACGAACGACTTCGAAAACCAATAAAGGGCTTTTTAGACGGTCATATCAGTTCTCAGTTCAGTTTCAGTTTCCGTTCTTGTTTCATTTCAGTTCGGAAGAAGGTTTGTTTTTACACGGTCCGTTCAGTTCTCACTGTTCTCAGCCGTTTCAGTTCTTTGTATAATCTGAATTACTCTAAACAAAGTGTTTTGCTTTAGAAGTCTTCAACTTATATTCTTATTCTAGTTTAAAAGTGCTAATATAATAACTCATGGATGAAGATTATTTCACTGCAATAGCGTTAGCTTTGGTGCTGAAGAAAGAGCGGAAGAAAAGAAGCTAGTGGAGTAAGGTTTGGCTTCTTAAAAGAAATTCATTGTCGCGTATAAATTTAAGGAAGGAACTTCGCTTACAACCATGTGATTGGTTGAATTATTTGCGAATGAATAAAAATACGTATCTCCTATTCCTTACTGATTTTCATCGTCGCCGTCCATGGTATTAACACTTGTTACAGTCGGCTGTTGGTCGCTGACGAACGAAAGGAGATCATAATACCATAGTGATGGTTTGTATACTTCCCCAGTTCCTGCTCCACTTATTTCACTGTCCTTAACTTTCTTAAGTTCTTTGTGGTAAGTTGAGCGTAGCCTATTTATTTTAGATTTTACCATACCTACTTACCACCGTATTCTTTATATTTCTTTAATAGAAGAGTGTAGGCAGCTTCCCTAATATTTACATTGTAGTAACGTACATCTGTCTTATTCCATGAACACGGTAAGGTTTTATAAATTTTAATAAATTAGACAACAAAATCGTGATCCTTGTTGGATATAGCGACAGTTGCCTATATAAAATGTGCACTTTGTCAGATTTTCAAAAAAACTGACGTGAGTAAACAGACTGAGGCATGATGCGCTTGTTTGCACATACGATTTCTAAGAACTGAAACGAAACAAATAGGTCTATCCATCCTGTCAGTACTCAGTCTCCGTTTCAGTTCTCCTTTCCGATTTTGATTTTTACAAGTAGAAAAAACTGACAGTTCGACTGAAACTGAACATGAACTGAGAACTGATATGACCGTCTAAAAGGCCCTTAATTCTCTTCCAATTTTATCACTATATCATTTCATTTACGACTCTTAACGCATTGTAAAAATTTTATGACGTCACTAAATTAAAAAAATTTTCTTTTTCTCAAAACAAACTACATTGAAAGGATTTGAATTAGGATGATTGATTGAATTACCGAAATCTGGGTAATTTTTGCTATAAAAACTTTCATAAGGAACTCTAATCCTAAGTACGTCCAATACGCATTTGACGAATTATTTTTAATCAACTATGACAATCATAAAATTTTCGACCATTCTGTTTTAGTGAATAGGTCAAAAATTTCTCAAATACTTTTGATCGAATAAACAATCGAACACAGGTTACATAGATAGCGATAAAAAGTTATTTTTTACGGTGAGAAAACAAAAAACTATTTCATCGGCCAACATAATTACGATACAACGCGGCGTGGACAAGCGCGAATGAATATCTAACAACAAAATTGAACGTTGCGTTGTCATTTTAAAAATTTATGATTTTTATAAATAAAACAAAGTGTAAAGCGAGATGCAATAGATGAATAGAGAATTTATTGAATTGGCGACAATTCAACTGATTGCAATTAGAAATATTTAACCGTTACATTTTTATTTCATCTGCACGCAATGTTTTTGAGGACAATATACGAAAAAGTGATAGAGAAATATTTGTTTCTATTTGTTTCTAACTGTTTCTATTTCTGAATAGTTTTTACATCATCTTACTTCGCAGTGATTTTCCAGTACTCACCGTTGCAGTAAAATATTATTATGAAATTTACGAAAAAAGAAAAAAATAATACTTTTCTGCGAACAGGAAAAAACAAATTAATTAAAAATATGTATCGGTAATTATATTAATTACGAATATAAAACAACATAGGTAGCTTACGTTTAACTGAAATTAGTTTCAAGAATTTTCCTCTATATACAATATGTATGTAATTTAATATAATTCATAATGACAATTAAAATATAGGGGAGACCGGGGCAAGTTTGGTACAGGGGTAAGTTTATACAATCCTTATTATAACTCACAAACCGTTGATCGGAGCGCAGCACTTGTCAGGCCAAACAAGTTACTGAGACTGCCATTTTCAAGTACATCAGTTTTCAACCAGTACTATTAGTAACAAACAACGTAGAGCAGAATTTGTGATTTTTTTTAAAATGAGTAAATTTTTACACTACTATGTTGATGTGAATAGTAATTATACTATAAGATCTTTATAATTCATAATGGATTATCTTGTTAGGCCGTTCTTTTACGGCTATTTTAAGATAGTTTGTTAAATGCTAATCTCATTAAAAAAAATGATAGGTTATATTTTGTTGAAAATATGCCGAAGGGGCAAATTTACACAAGGCACATGGGGTATGTTTACACATATGATAACTGTAGGTTTATTGAAACTGATTCAATTTTTTTTGTGTGCATGAACTGTAACAGTGATTTTGACTGTGACTCATCCTAAATGATTTGTAGATCCTATGAATTTTTCGTTATTTTATATTTTTTGGTATTTGAATGGGAAGTTTTATGTTATTTTTTTGCTAATAAAACTGATTCGCATATTTATTTGTTTGTTTTTTTTTTTACAGTTGTTATCCCTATTTTTTTCCATTTTAGAAAGTGTGTAAACTTACCCTAGGTACTGTATAAAGATGCCCCGTAATGGGGGCATGTTTATACAGGCGACATCACTCAAGAAAAAGTTAAGTATCTAAGAAGGTATGATAGTAGAAAGGTTTTTATAGGTGTCAAAATGAAGCTTAATAATCAAGTTATATTTGAGTATAAATAGCATGTAAATAGCTGTAATACAAAAAATTAGAAAAATCGAAAACTAAAAACTGTGTCAACATGCCCCGGTCTCCCCTACCCTAGGCACAATATACTGCACTATTTCTACGTATAAATGTAAAACCGTTCCCGCTTACTGGAAATTTAAAATTCCACAATTACCCTAGGTCTACACTGGCAATCATTTATTGAAAGCAATATTGAATTGAAACATAATTGCTAATGTAGGCGAGTATATCGAAAGAGTTTTCATGGAAACAAAAATTGCTTTCCATTTCTGTAGCAATTTTTGTTTCAACAATTTTGACGTTTCAATCGGTTTAGCTAGTTTGTTACATAAATATAACGTTAACTAAAAATCGTAAAACTTCCAAAGTTACCAAAAAGAAACTTTTTATTATTTATAACGGATTTTAACTATTACAAAAAGAATAACTCGTTCAAAGCCGACTATCTTTTAATTATTGATATACTTCAGTAAAAAAATTTTGTTTGATGGCAGTAAGCTCTCTGATATAAATCCAAAGCTCGATATCACAACTTGTGAAATTTTGATTAAAACAGAGCTCTGTATTTGTTTTTATTATTTTTCATTTTAATTTTGTTTCGTTAATATTACGAAATCCAGTAATCCAAAAAATATCATCTAATCTGTTTGTTGGAAATTAGATACCGTAAAACCGTCTAGATCCGGAAAGGGGGTCTAGACCCGGACACTTTGCACCAATCTTCAAAGTAAATAATTTCTACAGTAACCAGCAACAATAAACATCTGTTCTTGACGCCATTAGAGAGAGAAAAATATCCTCTAGACAGCTGTACCAATAAAAACTACGGATTTCAACATTTATTATCTCATTTTACAGGATTACTATACTACAGTTTTTTAGAGAAATAAAATGTGTGTCTGATTTAGACATGTAATTTTCGTCATAATTGTTATATTGTTTTAGTTTTGACATGTATGTGTTCAGAATTTTATCGCGCATCATTTAATGATGTTTGAAGTTATATTCGATGTATATATAAAAAAATACATGCTATATATGTATATCCGCTTAAACCCGGACACATCAGTTTATTACACTATGGCCGCGATTTGCACCAGTTGTAACTCCCACTATTCGTACGTTAATATTCCTCCCAGAATTACGCGGTTTATGCCTCCTTCTGGTGTTATATCGTATGTTTACTTTATAGAGAAGTCTACTATGCATTACCACCTCACCCTTCCCACAAAATATTTTGAAGTCTTTGACAGGTTCAAAGACCTCAGACGATATAAAACACTGTCCTAAACTCGACGGGAGAGGTTATTTTGCATGTTATTACATTATTTAAGTAAGTGTCTGGGTCAAGACGGATTTGGGGTGTAGACCCGGACACTTACTAATTATTTTTTATTTTTTTTTATTTTTATTTATAATGAAACAAATGGGTCAAAGGATCAAATAACAAATAATATACGCTTTTTCTAATGGTAATACTTTTATTGGTGATATCTATGAAGGAAACATGTATAAACATAAAATTATACCAAAAAATGTAAAAAAGTGTCCGGGTCTAGATGGTTTTACGGTATCACAAACACCATAAAGTATCTTTGAATTAAAGTCCAGGAACAACACAACCACATGATATTTTTTAATTCAGTCATGGAACGAGAATCCTGAGGTAAAAACCTTCGTAGCGAAAAATACATTTGATTAAAAAATAATCGCCCAAGAACGAGTCGGGTTCACACAATTAGAGTTCCGGATAGTATGCAAACCAAGTCCTAAGCGTGTTTGTAAAGAATTGTGGATAGCAGTGTGCTCGGGTGTGCTTGATACCGCTTAAGTGTGTCAGTCACACAGCAACTGTAGCCGAGTTCAGATCGATTGTTATCAACCAGTTTCAACAATAAGAAAATACATATATAGTAATATGCAGGTACCGAAATACTAGCATACATATGCAGAGCAGTCGTCTCCCTCCACGGACAGCGTGTGATGTTGGTACACATACAACTGTACATCGCACGCATACATTGATACGAGATCTATGTTGCAACATGTTGTGCGTTTGGAGGGGACAGAAATCACGTCATTTGTGACGTAAGCTACTGTCCACATTGAAAAAGCTAGTACAGAGATACGGAGTTTGTTTCTGAATATTCTGTGATGCAAACCAATGGACAAAATTCACTGTGTCTCCTTTTTGTTATTTAAAAATTTTTTTTTCATTACACTGTTGAAAAAACTTGTAGTTTTTTTGGTAAACTGTTACTCAACATCAACTAACCCCATTAAAATAAATATTTT
Source organism: Brachynemurus nebulosus (assembly GCA_035578155.1). Taxonomy (NCBI): domain Eukaryota; kingdom Metazoa; phylum Arthropoda; class Insecta; order Neuroptera; family Myrmeleontidae; genus Brachynemurus; species Brachynemurus nebulosus. The sequence goes on from JAPWDM010000005.1 coordinate 16,533,855, forward strand.
TGTTTTAGGAATCTAGAAGACCAAAGGGATCATTTAAAGCAAATTGTGCGCTATATTATTAAAAACCTTGGACTAAAAATTATAAACTATATTTTTAGAATACTTAGAGGTAGCTCTATGAAATGACACCTCACATGATATATTAATTAGAATTTTTTTGGACCAAACTTAACCCCTTATGTTAATCCAAAATATTTTTTTTTAATCGTTAACTGGCAACATATGTGCAGTCATCATAACTTAACATTTTAAATTCCTACGTTACATAGTTTTTCCACAAAACTTCTGTGACAGATGGACACTAAAGTGGCCTTATAAAGCATCGGTTTTTTTCTTCTATAGTACGGAACCCTAACTAGATACAGGCACACAATTCTCTGGAAACTATAAACACAAGTTCCAAGGACACTTTCGTATTTATTTTTTCAAAGAATTTGCGTGCATACATTTACAAAGTAAAATTCTGTAAATTCAAAAAAAAAAACAAAAAAAAAAAAAACTGATAACTGTGTATTTAATCACAAACTAGAACGAAAATTCCTTTTATATACTCGTAGTGCACTACTCGGAAAAATTTGCTCTATAAAAAACAGAAAATATAGGTATAATAACACAGTTTTGGAAATCTGGCAGGCCAAAAATACAAAATTTATACTTAAACTTGTTAGAAAAGTGAGGGTTGGGGTTGGTAGATGATAAAGAACTGATATGCAATCATCTGTAAGTAAGAACAGCCACCCAAATATCAATGAAAAACATTATTTGATTGTGTTTTTGGGGTAAGCCGGCACATTTGTAAAGGAAGTTGTCGGAGAGAGTTTCCCGAAATTTTGCAAAAATAATAACAATCTTCTGTATCACTTTTCAATCAAGTTTTCTTAATTTTCTTCAAAAATGGCAATACCACTGGGCGAAGCGTCACCAAATTTTTACCCTTTTAATATCTTATTTATAAAATTATTTTGAATCTGTCTCTAGCCTCAGTTAATTTGGAAATATTTATAGTGACCTAAACACCAATATACGTATGTGCACCTGGCTTAAAACTTCGAATATGAGTAACCAAACTGGTAAATATGAGTAACCAAATATACACATGGCTAAATTACCAATTAAGTAAGTACTGAAAAATACATGAATCATTATCGGAAAGTAAAAATTTACATTTTCATGATGATAATAAACACACAAATAACAAAATATAGAACGTATTTGCAATCAATAATAATGCAATATAATCTACCCTATTTTGTTCTTCCTTATATGGCTTGGATACCACACATATTTCGAAAAAAAGCAAAAACACGTACCCCTAATTTTTGATGCTCTTTCTATTTATGATAGCAAAAATTTTATACATTGAACCATTCAGGCTGTACAAAAAAAGTTACCCCCATTTTCACCCCTCCAGCCCCTCTTATGAACCCGACCCTGGTTTAACTTATACAGATGAATAGGTCTTTCAAAGATTAACATTTCGTCAATTTAAAGTTTTCTCCTATCTCTTATAGTTTTCGAGATATCTAAAGAAATACGATTTGAACCCCTAACTTTAAGAGGTGGTTTCGCCCCGTAAACTTAGAAGATGGTCGATCAAAAAAATACGGGTCCCTTATTTTTGTTTATTCTACACACCAGCGAAGTTTCATCAAAATCCCGAATTTCACTCGGGGTGCATCTCCTTGTAACTAAGTTTCGGTTTAGGTTTCGGTTTCGGCCGAAACTCAGACCGAGGCCGAAGTATCGGTTCCGGTTTCGGTTTTGGCTGAAAATCGTCTTTCGGTCGGACATTGATAAATAGTAAATAGATAATTAAATCATTTCAAGAATATGAGAATAATATGTACCATCACCCACGCGTTATCTGTGTATCAGTAGAAGTATTACTAATAGAGGTTTGGATTATACAATAATTTTGGTACATATGTATGTATATTCAATTGTAAATATTATTTTCCGATACGATTGCTATTTGGACGGGTATACAAATTTATGCACGCTTTGATAGATAATATATATAATGGATGTCCCGGCCGGATGTATACATATGATTTACATGTTAATTTTTAACATTGGATTCCCATAAGGAAAAAGTTATGTCACAAGAGTGCTTTGGATAAGCATATTCCTATTTTTGGTAATTTTCTTTTGTAAAATAGTTTCTCTCCACCAAATTATCTGCACTATTTCTTCAACAGAAAATTTTTTTCGTATTTTTATTATTTTAATATTTATTTTCAAGAAAATAAAAAAATGCCTTTTTGAATTTATAGCAGATGACACAAATATTTATTATGTAAAAATGTGAATTGCTTGAAAATTGCGACATTCATTTCTTTATTTTACTGAATTATTATTGTTAAAGCTATAGTAACAGTAGTTATAATATTAAATTAATATTATTAGTTTGTTCAAAGCACTCTTGTGACATAACTTTTTTCTTATGGGAATCCAATGTTAAAAATTAACATGTAAATCGTATGTATACATTCAAATGGGATATCCAGTATATACAATAACGAAAATCAAAATTATGTGTCAATACTTAATGTAGAATCTACATTGTAAAAGATGAGTTTTGAGTAGCACTAACGTCGATATTTCTCACTTTCAAAAAATTTTGTATATTATCTAGTATACCGTTTTTCAACGCTTCAGTTATGGCTCGATAAAGTCACTGATAATTTTGTGCAGACCGGTCATATAGAGGATCACATATGGTGATTATAAATTTTCTAAATTACATTTATATCTAATATGAAACGTTATTCCACCGTTATTTGAAATAACATTAGTTCGTGTAATATGAAATGTCGTTTTCCGACCACTTGGTTTAAAAAGTAACTCAAATAAATATTGACACTCTCTTAAGCGCATTGATGAAATATTTAAAGGCAGTTCTTTAAATTTAACTAGAGCTCTTGTAACTTGGAATCATTTCCACCGTTAGTTGGAATAACGTTAGTTTTATTTCACCAATTTCCTAAATCTCGATAAATCGAAAACACATTTCGCTCTTCTTCATTTACATATTATTAAATCGTAGCTAGTAACACGGCCTGACAGATAATATAATAATTTATATGCATTATATCCAACTACCTTTAATGATTACCTTTATTCAAAATCAAACAGGTAAACCATAGATAGAATATATTCTGGGTTCGTATCCGTACACCTAGCTAGGTGATAGATTATAATATTCGACAGAACAATATATAATACAGTGTGAGTTTTTCGAGAGTTGCCATTTCTATTACAGCCAAACCGTTGATTTAAGCGAAAAATTCTTCAAATAAGAGTTGTAGATATCGACGAGGGCAACCGATTACTATAGTCAGGAGCTTTATAGTTCTTATAGTTTTCGAGTTATGATACAAACTTATAGATTTTTAAATGAGACTATATGTTAATTTTTCGATAATACCGATCTAATGCATCAATTAAAAATATAAATGAAGAAAAAAAATTTTTAGCTAAGTTTATTTTTTAAATTTTTCTTTAATTTAGCAATTAGGCGGTAGAAATATGTATATGTATTTGAGGCTCTTTCAACCGACAGAATTTTAGCCGGCTAACGTTTCTATTACATCCAAGAAGAGAACCTTATTTAGTATCATTCTCTGTAATACAAGTGATAGTTTTTGGAGTACAGTTTTGGAGTAATTCAGATTTTCGAGTATAGATGTCGGGCTCTATTTCAAGTTTTTAACAATTTTGCATAATAAAATCAAATTATTTTTAAAGATTAGTATTTAAAGTAACTTAATTTAAATATAATTTGAAGTATTTCAAAAACGTAATAATCGTTTAATTTTTCGTTACTACATTTATTAAAATGGCGGCCATATTGAGCTAATATTTTTTTTAAATTACGTAAAATCCTAATCGTTTGCAAGCACTTGAGTACGAAAATTGAAAGTGACATTTTTAAAACGTAATTACTCAAAAATATGAGATAAAACAATGAAAATTTGAGTGTTACGGGTAGTTTTGAATCATAAACAAATTTTTGAAAAACTTTTAAACATACCTTTCCATTTAAAAAACTATAAGTTTGTATCATAACTCGAAAACCATAAGAGCTATAAAGCTCCTGACTATAGCAATCGATTGCCCCCGTCGATATCTACAATTCTTATTTGAACAATTTTTCGATTAAATCAACAGTTTGGCTGTAATCAAAATGGCAACTCTCGAAAAACTCACGCTGTATATATTACGTATATCTCTAATACGCGACCTCTAAAGGTAGACATGTTATTTGCTAACGGAAGCCAATTTTATATTCAACTGATACAGCAGATATCTCACTTAATTTAACTGAAAATTCAGAAATGCTAACACCAACCACGAACTAGAGGAATGAATTAGATCTCCGTTATATATTGACAGATACAAAGAAAAATTGTCAGATCTTTGCGATAATATGAAGCGTTCGTGGAATATTAAAATATTACACGTAGATATCGAAAAGAATTGTTTCTCTTTGATAGAATTTTTGATGGGTATGTAAATTTGTTCGACAAAAACAGTATCTTTATAATTTACAAATAAAATTTTGTTGAGTGAGAAGGATTCGAAGGAGAGGGGTGTATGTAGGAAAAAAACGTGAGTGCTAATTTTTTTTTCTTGAAGTAGTATTTTAGAGAAAATATTGCAAAAATGAGACCCGAAGACGAAACGTGACGAAATGTTTTTTAAGTTATTTTTTTAAGTTATTATATGATCAAAATTTAAAATTTTAAACTCGAGATTGAAAATTTTTATGTTGACGGAATTAAAATGTGTATGGGTAGTTCTACAAACGAGGGAATTTTGGACAGCCCAACTCATTTTGTATATTATTTTGAAAAATAAATTTTTTCTAGATCGAAACTGTAAACTATTACTGCGTCTAACTGGCCACTCAAAATAACCCGGTTTCGAAATATATTTTTTATAAAAAATTACACTTAAAATGTAAAATTCTCAGTCTCTTGGCATGTCTCCTCTCCAAAGTAAAACATAGCAGACTAAATAATTATTTTTTCTGAATGTATAAAATAAAATTTACACTACAGTAGTAATCTATAATATTGGTACTTTTTTATTGTATAAATAATTTTTGAATATTTTTATTTTTTCGTTAAGAAATATTCTATTGAATTTTGTCTCCTGAACTTTGCATCATTCTCCTACCAAACAAAAAAAACTTAAAAATATAAAAAATTTATATTCCGATTAAATTATGGTTTGTCGTAGTAATTAACTGAAATATAATAAACAAAATAAAGTACATGTTTTACTTAATTTGAGGTTGTATCAATTAATTCAGTTAACATTGTAAGTAAGATCGTACTCGGTCCAGTCAATTTCTCAGTATCCTGGTCAGCATTTTAGTGAAAACTACCGCGGATATAAGAAATTTTTCAGTTGCATGAGTTGTAAATATGTTGTATTGGAATAGAGGACCTGTTTTATTTATTTATTTATTTTTTTTTATGAAACGTTATTTAGCCGATTTTTAAAGAATATTGAAGCATTCTCAGTCTCCTGGCAGCTCCAAAAAACGGGATTAAACTTAAAATAAATTAGGTAAATGTCATTAGAATACTGTAATAAATGACTCCATATAATTTTTTATAAAAAATAAATTCCCATTTTTTTTTTTTTTTGGTATAGACAATATAATTAATATAACTACTGACACATATACTACTAATATAATATATAATATGTATTAAACTGTCGTAAATGACTTCGAATATTTTCTAATAAATAATAAATTCGCAATTATTTTTTTTATTTATTCAGTAATATTTTTAAAATTTTTATTTTTATTTTTATTTTTAATTTTTTTTTAAAATACATATATATATATATATATATATATATATATGTACACTATATAACTACTAATATATATACTACTAATATAATGTATATTAAATAAATAATAAATTGTTTAATAATTAAAAATTTAATAATAAAAATAATAAAAATTGTTTAATAATAAAAATTAATAAATTGTTTAATAATTTAATAAATTGTGCTTAATAATAAAAGTGAATATAAGAAATTCTCTTGTGTTAATTTTAGTTTTTTACTCATTTTTTCACTTTCCTGGATGTTTTTTTTTATAATGGCCATAAAATTTATAATTTATAATTTTTTGACTGGCCACTAGTGTGAAAAATGTCATCAAGTTGAAATAAAACTACTTGCCAAAGCTTATGTATGAAAAAAATGTCGGGCCGGAATTAAGTCCATTTTCTTCCCCTTTTTTGTATAACTACCCGTATACTTATAATTACAGTTCCTAAAAATAATTTTTAACTCTTGATGGAAGCGCTCAGACAACTTCTGGAAGAATTCATCGCTCAAAACAAATAAATTTTGTATACTTTGTATATTTATTACTATAATCTTGATGCTTCTAGTTAAGTATACATATTACTTCAATCAGCTTCACATGTTTACTCGAATACCTCTACACGTAAAAAACAAAGGTAAATAGTTAGTATACGTTATAAAAATGTTTAACGCATTAGGCATTACATACATTTTTATATTTACATACAAATTACCGGGCAATAAATTTCAACAGCAGCAAAAAATACATAGGTAACATTAAGGCAAAAATGTATATTTGTTTTTTTATAAGTATTTAGTGTTGGGCCGAGACAACTCTCTTATGTGTGCTAGCACATATAACTCGGTGCAATGAGGTGTGACGCACAGTGCAAGTGACTCCTTCGAGGCACACTACCACACATGCATCAGAGTCACATTCGCACAGTGTGCTAGTGTGAATCGGAATAAATAGGCACGAATTCAAACGTTACATCGATTTTTTTTTTTTTGTATTTCTTTTAGAAGGATCTGTTCTTTAACATACTAAAAATTTACATTAGTATGGTTAGTTTATTACCGTCGTCAACAATATTTGAAAATATCACTGGCTTTTGAAAAGTTACAAGAATCATATAATTCCTACTCTATGGTAAATCGACGTCGAAAGAGACGATAAACGGATGAATTGAGAGGATCAGTGCGGGACTGACCGAAACTGAAACTGAAATATAATACAATTAAAAAATATTTTTATGTTTATACATCCAAAAAAGGAATAATAATACTTCATAATTTTGTTCAGAAATAAAGATGAAATCAAAAGTAAAGTTCATAAGGTATAGAAATGTCATGTTGAATGTGTTTATAAAAACTCTGTGTTCCAATAAGTACATCCTTCATCCGTCTCTAGTCACCTTACATTCGTCCCTTTATACTTGATATAGCGTCCCGATTATCTCATACGCTATCTCTACTTACCCCTTTTCCGTCCCTGTTAACCTCCAATTTAATTCAAATGACAAGTTCTCTTGATTTTCTCTTAAAAAAATTAAAACAAATAAAAGTTTTCAGTTTCCTTTTCGCATATATGTTTCAGAATGACTAAAATTCGATTAGGCAATAATTCATTCATCAGAACATCAAAATAAGTTATTTTTAGACAACGATCCAATTTTAAGGTTTGTCACTATTGCTACTTGAAAATAATAATTATTATTCTACTAAAATTTAAGAAATATATATATTCGCTTTTACGTCTAGTAGTTTTAAAGCAATTTCATGAGTAACTTTTCGTTTCGTCTCAATTAACTCCAATTTAAGGGTAAATGTTGGTGTTGGTGATGTGAGTCAGTTGAAAGAGTGACTCTTTTAGTGTGATTCGCACAGGTGTGGCTCAGTACTACATTATACAATTATTGTACTTTATGTACATACATTATCTTGCTACTTTATATGGTTTTGCGTCTGGTTGGCTATAAAAAAGGTAGATAAAAACTGTATAAAAATAACATGCCAGCATCACAATTTATATACATATATATGTATGTAGTTGTATGGGTAGAGATGTACTGATGAAAAACTATTTATGTTAATGTTGAGTTGGAAAAATTAAATAAAATTTTGTTTACTGATGATATTATTAATTTAATTGTTTATTTATTGTGTTACTTTTGTTTACACATATAAATAAAACCTACATAGTGTTTCACTAATGTTAAGTCATTAATTACCTTGTAAATTTTAATTAAACGTGTCTACAGTAATAATTTCCATTCACAGACTTAATTATTATATTTTCCTAAACCAGGATCGAGTTAAATGTAACTGAGTACATACCCTATAATGGTAAATTCTGGGAAAAGATTTTTTAACGCCAATATGAATTGGTTTTTAAAGCACAAAAAATTTATTTTGTTAAAAAATCAATCTATTTTTATTATAACAATTTTTTAGATTCTAAAGCCACGGCGCAGCTCAGCCGTGATACTAGTGGAATATTTATAATGTGAAATATAATATTTCAAATAGATATAATAAATTCAAAAATAATATTCAATTACTGGAACGTTAGTCACTGGTATTGAGTCAGTTATCTGGGCGCACAAGTAATCAACAATCTTCTAATCATTGCTCTACTTTTTGGGATTTGCCTAGCCGGGTAATAACTAAAGTTTCCTCAGGACCTAGGTACAAAATTGTTATTAGTAAAAAGTAATGTTCTTGCAGTTCCACGACATCAAAATGAATTTTTAATAATCTTAAACCTAATATTAAAAAATATTTATTTCCAATTTCAGAAAAATTCGCTTTTTCATTGATATTTAACTCATGTGTATCAAGTCCTATAAGAATATTGTAGTTTTTTCACTTTTACCATGGAAAAAAGTTGGGGCAGACTTTTACAGCGATAAAAGTGGTACAAAACATTTCATTGGTTATTTCATTGTAGGGTAAACACGATAAAAAAATTTTATTGGCTTCAGAACCATACTAAAAATATATTAAATTATATTATGAATTATAGTAATTTATTTTATTTGTTAAATTATCTTACCGTATTAAACTTGAGTTTTATATTTTTTCTAAATAAATCTGTTTTCTACAACTCAAATTTCTTGCCTTAACAGCAATTTAACTCAAATAATTGTCAACCCAAAAACGCTTCAGCTCCGCTGTCGCGTTTTTGTTAGTTGACAATTCTTCTCATTAAATTGCTAGGCAACAAATTTTCGTTAGACAAACTCTTTATTCAAAAAAATACAAACCTCTCGTGTAATAATAAGTGAAAATAGGTTTTAATTTTTTATTCCTTTGTTTCCAGTTTTGTAAAAAATTATAAAAATTACCCTTTGTTCCTTTCTGTAGGTTTAATTATATTAATGCACTTTTTCTGTAGGTTTAATTATATTAATGCACTTGTTTACGTCATAGAGGTTGAAAAATTCTACGAAAGTATGTAGTAATTGAATGAATTAAAGTATTTTTTACCGACTTCAAAAAAAAGGTAACGATTGGCTTGCTACTAGTTTATACTTATGTTTTGATTCACGGCATAATTAGTTTTTCATACTTACATCAGTGTTATTACTTATTATTTAGAAATCCGTTTTTTTAAAGATTTTATTCTTTTAAATGTGGCTTACTTGGTTCAACATCTAATAGGCGTCTGGTATCTCAATTGCAGTTAGTGCTAAAAAAAAGTTGTTGTTGAAGCATTCAAAATATTTGTACAAGATGTCAAAAAGATTTTAATCGGTCGAATGTCCGTGAACTCTTCGTAGCGTTAATGTTAAAAAAACGTCTTAAAATAAGTATGATATCATATCACTGTCTATCAGACTATGTTATAATAATAACTTTAATATAAGGAAAGAAGTCTTTAACTCGAAGGTCAAAAAAGTCACATTATAAGAAAAATCAATAAAAATATATAGAGAATCATTTTTGTTCGTATATTACCGAATTGTTTTATCAAATTATTAAAAAAATCCTTCATGTCAATCAATGTGAACACTCTTCAAAAAGTTATTTTTTGGGCAATTCTCGCGTGACGCACGGGACATCTTTGCAACAAAAACATTCTTTTTTTTAAATGAAATTAATAAGTTTATAACACGGTGCAACTGGATTAAAATTTTTTGAACATATTTTAATTTCTATCTGAAATGCAGTACTCCAAATATAAGACATAAACTTCGTTTCGTACGATGTCCCGTGCGTCACGTGAGTTTATCTGGATTGCAAATAAGAATTAGAATATGCTCAAAAAATTTTAATTCATTTTTGCGTATTATAAACATCCTGTTTTGTTTATTATTAATTGCATTTTTTATAAAAAAAAAAAAAAAACGTTTTTGTTGCAAAAATGTTCTGTGCGTCACGCGAGAATCGCCCTTTTGATCGGTTAAAATAATTAGCATACTCGAAATTCCTCAAATTCTTTTCTCTGATATTTTTCGTCACTTGACATAGCATCGTCAGTCAATAAATTATCAAATTCGCACAGTTTTTTTTTTTAAGCAATATTCAATGACACTCTCACAAATTTGTTGAAAAAAAAAATAACAGTAATTTTCCACTGGAGATTACACTAACGATTAATAATATATATATATATATATATATATATATATATATATATATATATATATATATATATATATATATATATATATATATATATATACGATAACATATTTACGATGTTATTGACTGGTGAAAGCCACAGAAATTTTTATTACACTTTTTTTTTTTCAGTTTAATTTTATTTTATCATCAGATCATCACTTCATATAGGTTGGTAGTAATAATAGTACTTAATAGCATAAAAATAAAAATATTTATTAATACAACAGGTGTACACGTGCAGGGTCGTAAACAAATAATGACTATATTCCTAAGTATCCATTCACGTATACAGAATGAGTTATGAAGATAGTTCGAATAGGCACTTGTAATCGACTAAAGTTGATTTTCAGATAAAGTTAGTCATTAGTCGAACATGTGGAGCATCGAGTAGTCGATTACTCGATTAAATTGTTAGTTGAATTCATAAACAAGGTAATCTCTTTTAAAAATGATGTTTTTCTTTTGAATTTTATTAACTTTTAATAAGAAAGATATATATATAAAAAAAAAAAAAACAGATAACTTTTTAGTTTAAATTTTTTTGGAACTCAATAAATAATATAGAAAAATTATTAAATTAATTGTTTTTAGTCATTAAAAATAATTAATCATTTTGTGGAGATTAAAACACTCGACTAAAAAATGACTAAATGTAAGTAAAATTAGTCAACTAAACTGATTAATCGATATCATTAATCTATACATATAATAAAACTGTAAATCTGTCTCTGTCTGTCTGTCTGTCTGTTCACGCATCACGTAAAAACTACTGGACGGATTTTAATGAAATTTGGTGTGATGATAACTTATTACCTGGATCAACATCTAAGATACTTTTTATTCCGGGAAAATGTCTCATTCCCACGGGAAAATGGAAAAACTATTTTGAGCATCTATACACACATTACGTCAATTTACATATTTCATAAAAAATTTCATAACTATAGTAACAAAAATTGTAAATAAATTTTGTAGTTTGGAAATTTTTCTGAATTTTAAATAAAAAAAAATTTTGCTAATTGTGTACCGAAAAATACAATATATACACAACTGTCAATTTGGAGACAATTTAATGCATTTTCTGTTGCAAGAAACTACAAATTGGAAAAAGGAACTACTCAACGTTTCGCGTGAACAACGTCAAGGATACGGCTAGTATACACTATATGCAACAAACAAAGATTACGCAATGATAAATACCATCCAATTTTACCTATTGAAGGTAACTTTACTATACACGCTGAGTTTAAAAAAAAATTACAATTTCATGTAATGATACATTTCTGTTTTCAATAAGTGTGCAAATTTCAGTTGATATTTTCGAAACCATAAAATTCAGGTAGGTAATTTCATCATATGAAAAATTACAGAATCTCATTTATTCGTGCATTATCAAATAATTCGTTTAAGTGTTTGGTTATTACAGGGTAGGTAAAGTTATAGCTTTTTAACAATTGATAACACTCCCAATCACACACCTAGCACAGGAGGTTCCCAAATTGTGTGCTGTAGCGCCGCTAAGTACCAGTCACAATGGGCGCCACCGCTGCCTCATTAATAAAGGGAAACTCAAGTTAATAGTTTCAGGCCCGGTATAAGTATAGCAAATACTCCTGTCGTAGCATCCTGCATAACATAGTGAATTTCCGTTTATAAAAATTCGTTTTTCTCGGAAATCAGCTTACATGGAATGATGGTTTAAAAACCTTTTTTATGTAATTTTTCTTCCTCTTTCTAATAATGGTGTAAAAAAATGTCGGAAAAACTTTTGAATAGGTGGAAATTTTGGCAAAAAATTAATTTTTTTCACGAACAAAAGCCATGTTCCGGGTATCAGACGTGTCTGGCTAACGAACTTGTCCAACGGTTTGGGATTTAGAAACCGTTAAAGAAAATTATCTGTCACCTTATATCAGTACTTGATAAGAAGTTTTAAGTTTTGATAAACTAAAATTGCTACAGTTAAGAGTACCTATCTCTATGTTTCCATTTTTTTGAAACTCATTGTATTGGAGATATACTTAATAGTTGACCGTAATTAAAAATAATTAAAAAAAAAAAATAGTAATCAACCGTAATAAAAGTAGTAATTATTAATATCAAACATTTTAATAAAACGCTTGTTAATTACACCTTGCACCTACAATACCTATATATTATAAAAATTAATTAAATTATTTTCTAAAACGGTAATAAAAGAATAAACAATTATATCTACATCTACCAATATAACTTTATTTCCCCACAATAATAAAATTAATTTAATTTTAATAAGAGTATATACACCGATATTTTTTGTAAATAAAAACAAAAAAGTACAATAAAGCCCTATAAAATTCTAATTAAAATCGCAGTACCCTATGTTACGCATTAATATAAATACGTAACTTTTTTGAAGAGAAAATTATTTCTATCAGAAATAAAAAGTGATGGAATGGGATATTTACATATTATTAATAATACAGTTTAGTTGAAATTAATTTGATTAAATATCCGATTATCCTTTCATTGAATTTTCCATTTGATAGAACAAAATACTATGATAAGTACTTATATATTAAAATTATAAAATTATATTTTATCGGGTGGGAATGAGATATTACATTTTCTTGAGTCTATTCGTTTACGCATTCGATTCGCTCCCAGTTTGGTCTTTGTTCGACAAAAATATATTTTCATAATACCTCAATGCTAAACGGAATGGAGTAGAATTTAAAAAAATGTTCACACTATCGATACAAGTCTGATATCGCTTCGATAAAATATTACCCGAATGGTATCGTATTGGACCGGGATGGGAGTCGGGACTTCTTGTGTAAGAATATTTTACCAAACTGGGAACGTATTTAAACTGTATCGAGAGCGGCAGGATAGTATGGATCGGGGCTAAGCTTTCCCAGAAACCTGCACAAAATAATACAATATAATTATGCAAATGTGTTTTAAAAAAATAAAATAAAAAAAAAAAATAAAAATAAAAAAAATAAAAAATAGAAGTAAACACTATGTCAATAAAAAAACAATAAAATGATAAAAAAAAAAAAACATTTATAAATAAGAAATATATAAACAACTAAAAATTATATTATATTTACATATACTGTGTGAGTTTTTCGAGAGTTGCCATTTTTATTACAGACAAACCGTTGATTTAATCGAAAAATTGTTCAAATAACAGTTGTTGATATCGACGGGGGCAACCGATTGCTATAGTCAGGAGCTTTATAGCTCTTATGGTTTTATGATACAAGCTTATAGATTTTTAAATGAGACTATATATTAATTTTTCCATAAAACTGATCTAATGCATTAATTAACAACATAAATGAGCAAAAAAAAATTTTTTTACCTCAGTTTAATTTTTTAATTTGTCTTTAATTTATCAGTTAGGCGGTAAAAATATGCATATGTACTTGAGGCTACTTCAACCGATAGTGTTTTTCTTGGTTACATTTCCATTACATCCAAGAAAAGAACCTTTTCCAGTACCATTTCTATCATAAAAATTTGGTTGTAATAGAAATGGCAACTCTCAAAAAACTCACACGGTATATTATTATTATGTTATCCATCTATAACATTCGCAGATATCATTACATATTTTTAACTTATACATAATGTACCATGATATCGTTTTCGTTTACATTACCATGCTAACTATTTTGGCACATTAGCCTAAATTATTGTTTTTACAGTGCTGAAAGGTATCCATTCTACAATATACGTATGTTAATTTCTAAATACATATATTAATTTTTGATCCTCCCTTTGTTAATTGAGATCTGTATCATTTCCCACTCATAAGCTAAATGGCGTGGCTCTAAAAAAGCCTAGTAACAATAAATAACATAATAAGTATTTTAAAAAAATCTTTTAGCCTATTCAGATTTTAAGTCGTCCTCAGAACACGAATTTCAATTAAACTCCAGGTGTAGAAAATTTTCAACAAGAACACGAAAACTTTTAAAATATGTACTAAATTTTAACGATCAATTCTCACCGGCAAAAAAGAATATGTAGATACATATACCTACCAACAAAATTATAAATTACTCTTGTTACTTTCATTTTAGAGTTATCCCCGCGCGAATAATTATTTACCAAAATTTTAAATCATAAACTCCACCAAGAGTGCCATCAAATGAAATTGCACTTCTTGAGAAAATTTCATTAAAAACTTTTCGTAAACGATTGTTATATAAACATTTTTTTTTACACGAAGGATCGGTCCCAAGTCGACCGAAATCGAGTTTAATATTTACAAAATTACATACATAGGTCGTTGGGTATACGTACAATTTTCCTTAAATTTAACACGTCATCTGTTTAATGCAAATGTGACTGTTGCCAGCTACCAGCAGGAGATACTAAAATGGCATCTATTTAGGTACCATTAGATATGTACATAGTAGAGCGGGTTTGTGTATTCATTAACTAAATAGGTCTCATGAGACATAAATTATAATGACTGTATTATGATTATGTTCGCGTTAAAACATCATATGTAGGTACATAGATATGTTCACATTGTTACAGTAAGCAACAAAATTAATTGAATCAATTAATTGAAGTGGTGGTTGATAGAAACTGTATTATATAGTTTGAATACTTTAGCTTAAAAATCGATCGCAACTAGTGATCACACATGTGCGCGATGCTACCGCGAATGGGTATTGACTGGTAACATGGTAATACACTGTCAGTATAGTGATGATTTCATTAAACGTTACGGACAAATAACATAATATAACAAGTCTACTGTAAAATACGCTATGTATTATAGATCACATCGTACCGCTCCGTTACCCACAATAACTAGTCAGAGAGTGAGTTATGTTAGTATACCTAACGTATAAGCGTACACTAATATTGGTATAGGTACGCTTTATACGGAATTGTTGACGTGGTACAGCGTTGTGTCAACGTGTTGAAAATATTGTCGACCCCTCGGGTAATTTAATGCGTAGATCCGCGAACTATATAGTGTAAATATTTTCAGCAACTAAAGTTAATAATCGTTTCTGTAATCTAGTCAAAATAAACATTTAACTTCGGGAAAACCTGTTCCGTAGATTATCCGATTCTTTACAAAAAAAAGTTTCTATTCCTACATTTTTTTCGACAACCTATCCTTTATGAGATATTGCGGTTTCAAAAATTCGAAAGTAATATTCTGCATAATATACACTCTTTTCTACACCACCATCGAAGTAAAAATTATAGCTCAGTTTTTTACGTAGTCAGCGCCGGCTCCAGGCGGCAGCCCGGGCATTTGCTTGTGGCGGCAAATTTTAAGGGCTAAATTTCTGTAAAAAGAGGGTGGCATTTTTACAATTGACGAGAAAAAAAGGAAAGGTCGCCGGTTTCACCGCGGCGGAATTTTTTCCTTTTTGCCCGGGGCGGCGTAAACGCTAGAACGGGCGCTAACGTGGTGTCCCTTTAAATAAATGATTCAATTTTTGGTGGGTAAGATATGAAATCCTGCAATAAAGAACTGTAGTCGCCTTATACATTACTATAACTGGTCTTCCTGTAGAGTATGGATAATGCTGCAACTTTGACACTGGAAGAAATATCTGCACAAACTGAAAGAAGATTCAAGTATGGTAATAGCTGAAAAACAAGAACGCTTAACCATTATCTGTTTTATGAATGTTTAGCACGATATTCTCGGCGAAGTTTGGTACGATAATAAAAAACAAAATGTCAATTCTGGTCTTTTCAAACCTGGCCAGATGTCTGAAAATATTAATAGCGGCATTCCAGAGTCACTATAGTTCATTTTTTGGGGCCGATAATTTTACAAAATAAACGTTATAACTTAAAACATTTGAGAAAATTGCACAGTGATCTATGAACGACGATTAATAATTCAAAATCTGAATGTCAAAAAGAGTCAATGGAGGAAATTAGGTCATATCTTTAAAACGATTCACCCCTTCACATTAATAGCTGTTTACGTATTTTTGCTAATTACTGTACATTGATACATCAACATTATAGGTAGGAACACATTAATAAAAATAAAGTAGGTGGATATTATTCTGCCATCAAACAAAATAGTGATGTTTTGAATTTTTCTTTCTCGTGTTATGTTTTTTTTAATTTTTCTTTTTTTTCTTCAATAACAAAAATTTACTCTAGCGTTAATTTTACCTTATTCCCACATATGTCTATTGTGTTTTGTTTATAATGAAACAAAATAAATACAGCCGACTCTCTTTATCAGTCCGCTTGTTATGAATCCGCCGATTTATATTTCTATTGTAAACATTCCCCCTCCATGACCGAAAAAAATTCATTTCACTCTCTCATTATAAGACCGGAACATTGGTGTTGATGTTTAATAGTGCAACTCATAAATCATCCTGTCAGAATCTTTTCATTCACTAAAATTATTTTTTTATAGGTCCGTGTTTACATAATACACGTGTAGTTGACCAAAATAAGTTTAGTTCGTTCATCGCGCGGACTATATGACAAACTTTGTTTGACTAACAATATTATTTACAATTTCTATTGTACATGTATGCAAGAGAAAACAGAGTGGTGGAACCTATATTGAAACACACAGACTCACTATACACGAATACAAACACAACATCTGTGTATGGACGTGATATCGGAGTGGGAATTTTACATCATCTTTTTTCCATGCTGAGGGAACTAGCACAGAGATAGCAACTTTGTTTTTGATATATTTTGTGGTTTCACCCGTAGTACGGTCTCATATCGAGAGACAGAAATCATTTTTTTTTCTAGCTATGGAGAGGGATGGTCTTCATTGGGAACATAAGTTGACGGACTCGTAACAAGAGGACTCATATCGCGACTCGACTGTAATTATTTAATAGAAATTTGTTAACTCATATAGACAGTTTAAAGTTCAGATTACCATATTATTAACGAATTAAAAGAAACTAATTTTAATATTAAACGCACAAAGAAAAAAAAAATTAATAATAATAACACTAGTTGAAACATGCTTCACTGTGAAAAATATATTATATCCAGCTCTGCTTATATCGAAAATAAAAAATAGTTTCCAAAATAACATGACACTTCAAGGAAATTTTTTTTATTCTAAAATCTCTCCAATTTTAATGACTTTAACCGGTTTTCATCATTTTAATCATAGGGAGTCGGTCTCTAAATACCTTATGTTTTATCTCAAAAGTGTACCAAACTGTAGTCACTGGGAAACCTGGGTGGATTTTATTTAAATAAAACGCAACATAAAATACGAATAATTAAATCATTTGAGAAGAGAAATCTGTCCAATTAATTTAAAACTCACCAGCACAAAGTGAGGGACAATGTGCATCCATTTAGAACATTGAATTAATTAGTGCATAACAAAAAACCATGTTATTTTTAACATGACGCATTGCAAACATAAATATCCTTCTACTTTTCTCTCAGCAGCATTTCCTAGTGTCGCCTCGAAGAAAATCGTATTATACACACATAAATCTCTTGTCTCGTTCATTTCTTCTTGAAACAGCCAGTCATATAGAGTTGTCGACGAAGCGACAAGAAATATCGAGGTACACAGCGTATGAAAAAGTTAAGCTGCGCTTGATATGCTAACAATGTGTTGTTCTATATTATTTCCGTTACCGGTGTATTCAAACAGCAACAACAAGAAATGGGTTGAAGATTATTTGGTTGAATAATAGGACGGTGAAAGATGAGTAAATAAGATGTAAGTCGACGAGGAAAGACATGGTAGGTACACTGAATACAGTTTTTGTATCCGTATTAACAAGCGCGGATACAGACGGTGGTAGCCACAGAGATTAATTCAGACTTCATTCTGGTTTTTCTTGATGATTATCATCAGGTTTGTCATCAAAATATTCAATAATTTCAAAATCGTAAATAAAATGATATAATGGTAAAGCAGGAAACGAATTACGACATCTTCAAGGTCGTTCTTCTCATTTTCACTAAAAAAAATTTGGGGGACAGGTCTACCCATACAGTCAACTTCCCATTGGATGCCCATAAAGACTATGGCAAATGAATAACTTTTTTTTAATTCAGGGGACTCCTCCTTTGGGCCCCCGATAGAGGCTTTGCCACTTGCACCACACCGGGGGCTTCGCCTTCTGTACCTAAGGGTGGGGGCTCCACTCTTATCAAACAAATGATAACATCATTTGTTCTCAAGATACGCGAGACAAAAAATATTTCATAAACAGTTTCTTATTTCGTTTTTCCGTTTAGTTTTTCTTTCCTTTTTTTCAAATTTTACAATAATTTACTGGCGTTTTTAACATCACAGAAGGTTCTTAGGCCATTATATAATAAAGACATTGTAAAAAATCCATGTAATCTACGTTATGTTAATAAAGTTAATTCTGTTTTTTTATTACAAAAAACAAACCGCTAATCCGAATTTGCTGAAAACTTTATCCGGTCTTCATTTTTTGATTACGCATCTAATGAAATTAGCCCGGAGTTGATATCATCATTTGTTCTCGAGATATGCGAGACGAAAAAAAATTCACGAACGAACGAACGAACGAACGCACACACAGACATCATGCTAAAAACGATGGATTCGGATTCTAGTGACCTTGAAACGTGAAGATATGTTAAAATTAGTGATTCGTAAAATCGGACCCATTACAATAACTTCCAATGGGAAGTTAATAAGAACGTTAAACCAACAGCAAAAGGACTTCTGCCGAATCGGTCACATTTCTAAAAGAAATTGCGTCATTTTAATATAGTACAAATCAAAATTTAACAGGTAAATTACCCTAATTCAAATCACTTCAATAAAGTTTGATTTGAAAATTTTTTTTAATTAAAAAATGTCAATCAGCTTATCAAAATTTTTCAGTGGCTTAAAAACCGTGTCAATAAGATGAACGAACTCGTTTTCTTTTTTAACTTTCCCAAATATCCGTAGACGGCTAGACCTGGAAAGGTGACTATTGTCGAATTAGTCGTATTTCTCAAAAAAACTGTCATTTTAATAGCAAAAATGAAAATCTCAGATAGAAATAACCATAATTCAACCAGTTACCCTAATCCAAATTATTTCAAAAAAGCTTTACTTGAGATAAGAAAAGTTTTAGAAATTCACGATGAAAAAGCTCTGAAAAGTTTCAAATAAAGATTCGATAAATAGAGGAATAAACATTAGTTTTTTCTAAATTATAATGAAAAAATTTTTACTTTACCTGGAAATCTTGGAATACTCTGGAAACGACTGAATTAATTTTCATCAAACCTGGCTAAGAACCATTCCGGAATTACTAACTTTCAAATGAAAAACCGCATGAAAATTGGTTAAGCCGTTTTCTAACCTAATGACGTCATCAGGTTTACTAAAATTTTTCAATGAGCTATATACATTCGAAACTGGACGATTTTTTTCTATTTCAAGAAACCATTATGAAGGTTTTAAAAAATACACCTCCTTTCTACTTCGATAGCTGGATCCGCTCCTGTGCGCTCCCGTGTATTAATACTTGGGTTGGTATATTCACAGTTTACTAAGAAAAGAAGATGAGAAGTAAATGAGGTTATAGACTTTGTTTGTTGTAAGTGAAAATATATTTTATAAGCAAAACTAACATCAGCAAACAATAATGGAAATGGTCGTACAGAATAATCCAGGTCATTTGTTCGAATCGACTTACAACGTTGGAGATTGTATATTTTCGTGTTGAAAATAAATGCAACAGCTACAGCACTACATCGTAACCGATATAATATATATTACATCTTTATTGCCAGGAATGGTTTAATTTAAAATGAAATTTAAAAGTAGTTTCAAAATTACAAATAAACCTTTTTTTACTTTTCCGTCCATATACGTAAGCTCTAGAGACACAGAAAGCAGAAAATCCGGATTTATGTATTAAAAAGACTAGTGATGTCGAATAATGAACCGATTAATCGGTTTCGTCGACTAATTTTTTGTACCATTACTCACATTTTTTAGTCGACTATTTTACCTTTGACTAAGGGACTAAAATTATTAATTTTTTTTTAAAACTACTAAAAACGACTAATTTATTAATTTTTCAGAATTATTAAGCGTACAACTAAGTTCTACCTGTTTTTCAGCAACACTTTTTCCTTGATGAAATGGCGAATATGCACACTATTTACTTCCATTTTCAGCTCAATAAATATATATATATATATATATATATATATATATATATATATATATATATATATATATACCATGTGAGTTTTTTGAGAGTTGCCATTTCTATTACAACCAAATTTTTATGATAGAAATGGTACTGGAAAAGGTTCTATTTTTGGATGTAATGGAAATGTAACCAAGAAAAACACTATCGGTCGAAGTAGCCTCAAGTATATGCATATTTTTACTGCCTAACTGATAAATTAAAGAAAAATTAAAAAATTAAACTTGGGTAAAAATTTTCTTTCTCATTTATGTTGTTAATTAATGCATTAGATCAGTTTTATCGCAAAATTAATATAATATATAGTCTCATTTAAAAATCAATAAGTTTGTATCATAGCTCGAAAACCATAAGAGCTATAAAGCTCCTGACTATAGCAATCGGTTGCCCCGTCGATATCTACAACTCTTATTTGAACAATTTTTCGATTAAATCAACGGTTTGGCTGTAATAGAAATGGCAACTCTCGAAAAACTCACACAGTATATATTGAAGATTAATATATTAAGAGCATGATGAATTTACATAGTAAAAACAGCTGTGATTGTATATATGCGTATTAATAATTAACCTATAACCGGCCGTGAGATACCGCCATCTCTTGATGAAAACGGGTAGAACTTATTTGTACACTTAATATTTATTGGATTTCAAAAAACGAAAACTAAAAAATTATGTATTCGTATGATTTTTCACTTTTATGTGATCAGCACATTATGATTTGCCATATCTTTCTACTTCTTAAAAAATATATTAAAAGTCAATAATTAAATTCAAATGAAAACATCGGAAAAATTTAGTCGGTTAGTCGAGTATTGTATGCACGATATTTTCAACTAATGACTAATTTTGTCTGAAAAAAAAACTTTAGTCGATGAATTGTCTAACTGCTCCTCAGCTCGACATGAGACCTGAAACCAGGCTCAAAATCATTCTATATACGGCGCATTAAAAGGAGCAAAATTTTGATACATTTTGTCAACCGATTGTTAACTTTTTAGAAAAATTGGATAATTTGATTTGTTTTCTCTTTTCTACGAATGTTATTTTTGAAAATCGATAAAACTTGTACGAAAGGTGTTACAAAAAGTCTTCAATATCTTGAGGAAAATTTTTTTTGCAGCAAATCAACTAGCTTCAAATAAAAACACGCCGGGAAAGTTCCACTACTATTATCAAGATTATAAAAAAAAAAATAAGTAAATAAAGTAAAATACATAGCCCAGAGCCGGAAACATAATGAAATCAATACTTACCTCAGCACAGGATATTTATAAATTTTACCTACTGGCATGACTTTTTGAAAAAATGTTACTTAACACCTACATCCACTTGCCTTTTCAATCAAATAAATACATAGTATTTTACTGCCACCTATTCGACCTGCCTATAAATACAATTATTGTAATAGGTAGTATTATTTTAAAACAATAGACTTCAATGAATTCATTTAAATATGACAATTCGATTTTCGCGAAACAATTCAACTGCAAGTGAAATTTTTAATTGAATTTCAGAGCTACAAATCAGTATTTAAAAAAATCAAATAAAAGAATGTACTAAAACAGGACAAAAAAAAAAATCCTAACAATAAATTGTAAATTTGTAAATGTAATTAACTAATGAATTAAAAGTTTTAATATAGTTACTCGTAAATTGAATTATCAACAATTTATTAGTGTCCACAAATATTTCAATTGACATGAATTTTTTGTGTAAATAAGAATATGTGTACCGTAAAACTCCAAATCAGGCAAAGTTTTAAGAAAAGATAATATTATAGGTTGAAATTTTTGGTTGATCAACTGTCAAAACGTAAATGATATTAAAGTAGTCAGTTTGGTGTAAAAAATGAGTCCAATTATTCAAACATATTTAGGTTTATTTTTATTTAATGTAGGGTCGACCGGGGTAATTGTGAATTGAAGCAATTGTGAACGGCGCCTATAATTTCTAAAATAACAGTAATATTGTTAAAAATCAACTCTTAATATGTTTTTCTGTCAAAAAACCCTTGCAAAATTTTATGTATCTTACTTCGACCAATCCTCAAAAAAAAAATTTTAAATACATTTTCTTTTCTTAAAAGGTAAGAAATGGTTAAAAGTACTTCTAAAGAAGTGGTCTAAGCCCTGAGAGGGTTCCTTATTAACTGCTAAAGAAATTGGACAATTTATCACCAATTCACAATTACCCCATGATTTTAAAAATGTGGGGATTCGGTCAAAAATTGCAGTAGTGTTCTTTTCAAAGTTGAAAATGTTGATGAAGGTGCTGGTGACCTTATTGTACAAGTTTCCGTTGTACAAACAATACAAAAAAAAAGAAAATCGTTTTTTATTCATGTAAACTAAATGTATTTCCTTGAAAAAGTATTATTTTCCTTGTTTTTATGTGAATACATGTAATTTTTTTTATTTTTTATATGATAAAATGACATAATATCATCAAAATATCATTTTTAGCTTGTAATAAATTTGTTCCTACAATTTTTGTTATTTTTCTTTAACCTTGATTTTTTGTAGAAATTTGAGGTATGCGTAACTTGCATTAAACAAAGAGAAATTGTGACCGCTAAAGTGAAGGATTAAATGTGAAGAGTTTGAGTTGGGCTTTACTCTGACGTACCACACTTCTCTTGTAATCCATTCTAAATAATTTTTCTGATAGCATTCACTTTTACCCCGAAATTCATAAGATTTGCAAAACAGCACCGGGGAAATGTGAATTGCTTATAAAATTTTTGTTTTTCATATGAATTTGCTCAAAATTTGTGTGGTGCATCCTGAATAATGTAGAACTAAAAATAAATCAACTATAATGTGATATATAAAATAAAAAATACTTAAAACAACGCTTTTATCTTAACTCATGAAAATCCATTCACAATTACCCCGGTCAACCCTATATAAAGAGTTTGGTAATTATGCAGAAAACAAGTCCACATCGATCATCATTTTTTTGGAACTGTTTGGTATCACGACGCGTTGTTTAAAATGTATAACATCACTTTGGAATGCCAGAAAAGAAGGTCTGAGCCAATGCAAGAAGAAGGGCCATAAGAGTGAAAAATGGTATCATTTGATTAAACAAGAACTCCTCTCTCTTTCTAAAAGGCTGCAATTATTTGATATGTTCATTACTTTTTGATATGTCTATTCTATTCCACAGCTTTTCTCTCCTTAGATTCGTGGCACACAGTCGATTTTAAATCGATCGATAATTTAGTCGATCTCTGTAAAGCCATTAAAATACATGTAGGTTTATTTGTGGATTTACAAAACAACTGTAAATGATGATTAAATCATTAATGGTAAAAACCTTCATGATTAAATAATTATGTAACTGTTGACCAACTGATGTGGTGTCATAGCATTAACTTGCGCTCCATAAACTTTCTGTCTCTCTAATCTTGACTGGATAATTTTTCTACTCTTGACAATATTTTCTCCCACCATGATTCTGCCGTAACCAATTAAATTCGTAATTAATGACGCGTATATCGCGTATTTGGTATCTGTCTCTATCTATCTCTTTTTATAGATTTAAATTGCGTGTGTTGCGCATTCAGTGCGCATAGGAGTAGTAACTAGTGGGCATGTCAAGACTAGAGAATGGTCCTGGACATACTTGTCAAGATTAGGAAGCTTTTACTGTATAACGAACATAAGATATTATGTACCTACATTAAATCTTAAAATCGATTCCGTGTGTGCATGTATGGCGATTTCTAACAGACTAAATTATTCCGTTAACAATAAAACAATAAACAATCGATTATGTGACCGAGGCCTTCGTACATAGTTAAAGACGTTTGAATATTTAAATCGATATTTTCGAAACACATTTCATCTTCCTGATATGATTGCTAATATTGTCTCAGGAATTATAATATTTACAAAAGAATACAAATAAAAAAAAATATTTCCTTCAATTTTAAGATAAATAATACATTTAAAAAAGAAAAATAACAGAGAGAAGTTCACATTCTTTTTGTCCATTTTCAATTAAGTCGAAAGAATTGAAGACACATAATAATAAAAATAAAGGGGCTGCACACTTTATTTACAAATGGAATAAATGAAGGATTGAAAAAAATCGATTGCTTTATTGCTGTAATTTAAAAAAAAAATAAATATCGAAAAGCAGCAGAAAAGGAAAAAAAATAAGTATATTTTTTAAAAAGATAAAAGCCAGAAAAGAAATTGATATTATTTTTTAATACATACTATTTGCCATATGTATTAAATCATACGTATGTCTAAAAATATAATAAATTTTTAAAAATATAATAAAGTATTTAGTCTCTTCAAAAAAACAATAAGATTATTTTTACTCGTGACGTAAGTAAATAACTTCCATACATGTAAGAATAATAAAATTTGTAAACTTTGAAATTTTTGTTACTTAAAAATGGCATTAAAAAAAAAAGATACAAATATCAAATGTAATTCTAATAACTTACAGTTAAGTTAATTCTACTGAGATTTTCCAACTCGCTAACAGCGGACAAAAATATTCGGCAAGTGTGTATTACACACCGCGACCAGCCTCCGACATCTCATTGCATCTTCGACCCCTTCACTCCAACTTTTTCGAGGTCGGCCTCTCTTGTGCCTTTCTATAGGTGTCCATTTAAATATGAAATTGAATAAACGATGTTCCTCCATTCTTTGCACATGCCCATACCAAATTAACTGTTTTGTTTCAACAGTTTCTTTACTTTGTATACACTGAGAAAAAAATACAGTAATTTTTACTGAAATTTCTGGTAAAAAATTACTGAGCTCTCTGGTAATGCGGACATAAGTGACAAGCTAAGCAAAAAGTACGATAATTTATAGTAAAAATTGTAAATTACCCTATAGCTCAGTAAAAATTACCGTATTATTTATAAATAAGGTTTTTTTTTTATTTACTAATAAATAATTGGATTAAAATAGTTTGAAAGGATATTGATAGAAGGGTAAGCATTAAAATCAAATTATTAATATATAAATTCTTTATTTGACATATTACATGATAAAAATTTTTAACAATAAGAACATTACAATAATTTGTATAAAAACATATTTCAATTAACATCAATACATATAAAAAAACATACAAGAATTAAAATAAAAACTAAACAAAAATTCATGAAACACAACAAACAAACACTTTATAAACATCCAGTCATGATGGTTGTTATTGAACAACTGAACGAAACAACACAACGGCCGGAGAATCCTGCTTAGTTGCTAGGTCTGTAACTGCTGTAACTCGTGTTGGTCGTGTTAGACAATGCTCGATGCGCTTGCGTGCTTGTTTTATTTATTCTCATGTCTGTGTGATGCTTGGTATGCAATGTTATGTGAGAGGGATGAAATGCACAGCGACTCAGTAAAAATTATTCAATGTCCAGTATAATTTTATAAAAAATTAAGTAAATTTTCCCGGTGTCCACATGAAATTTTACTAGCCCATCGAATTTTATGCAGCTGTATAGGAAAAATTCTTAAGGTGTACAGGAAAAATTTTCAAATGAATCGTAAAAAATAATGTTTGAAACGCATTTTTTATATTTTTGCTTAATAATTTCCTACGGACTGGTCACTTAAGACTCGTTTACCGGAGGCAGCTCAGTAATTTTTACTGGAATTTTTTCTCTGTGTATAAATCCAAACCAAAAAAAAAAAAAAAAATTCAATAACAAATTGAAAAAAAAAATATACTATCTACTAAATTGCGCAAAGGTCTGACACTGGTTAATTAAAAGTGTTCAAATGCAGGAAACCCTCTAATGTAATAACACAAATGAAAAATTTATATGGATTTCGTTGTAGTACTACGAAATCCTAAGAACGACCCAAAAAAAAAAACCCGTCAATAATTCGTTACTACTTTCGAGTAGATACTTTAAGTTTACAAATATTTAAACATAAGATGAAAACAAGCAAATATATTTTTTGAGTCTCCTGTGTCATATTGCTCATCAAACCTTAATTAAATGTTTACTGGTAAATATCTAGAAAGTTAAGTGGGCGTTGCTACCCGCAAACTTATTTTACATACTTAGCTTAAATTTATCCAAGGATTACTCACGATATTACACATATTATTTAGCTATCTATAGATATTTTGATCTAACATTTTATAACAACTAATTACATAGTCTGCTGAGATTATAATATAATGTGTCGATTAAATAAACAAACATTAGCGTTGCCACCAGAGTAGTACCACAGACACCACAGTTTCAATCAGTAAACACTGAAAATAAATACAAAATTATATAATAATAACTGATTGTCGTATTGGTTTAATATTACAAAATTCATTTGCACAATCCACAAATCAATAATTTATTAAGGGGTTACATTACTCGATAGCAAATTGATTTTTCAGTTAAAAGTGTTTCCGATAGTGTGGTAAACTCGACTGAATCATCGTCGCCGTCGTCTAAAACTCTAAATCGTGCCTCTTTTACACCTAAATTAAAAAAGATATTTAGGAATATGCAATGGTTAAATTATCTACCAATGACCAAAAATAATTTATTTCTAAGGGATCTTCTGCAAGACACGTGGGATAAAAAAACCACTTTTTGGAATTTTTTTGGAGAAACTATTTATGGTAATGAAAAAAAAAACTTTTGTACGTTAAAGTAGGTAGGTATACATATAATCAAGTGTATCTTGAATATTTTTTTTATTTTTGATCAGCCATCTGCCCTTGTAAACCCGTTAAAAGTCACAAATCAAAAAAAAAAGCCAATGATTCAAAAAAACTATAAGTCTGATTGGACTAGAACTTGATGCATTCTCTTTATTATGGTGTTTTTTGTAAGACTATCTAGAATCAGCCCTTAAAATAAAAAATTCGCCTAGAACGCCTGAAAGGTCAAAACATCAATGATTCTTACTTCTTCATTCAAGATGGTGCCAAAAAAAGTATGAGATCTGATGAGCTGATTCTAGATAGTCTTACAGAAAACACCATAATACAATCGAACTTGTATTTTTTTTTTAATCGTTGACACCGTTTCGAATTACAATATTTACATTTGATATTGAACAGGCCTATAAGAGCAGATTGAAGGTCATACAATAAGAAAAAAAGTCTAAATACACTTAATTATATATACTTTATCGGTGACGAATACCAACCAGGAGATTTTATAACTAACTTAGTATTTTACTAAAAGAGTGAAAAATTGACGTTTTCAGTTATTTTCTATACTAATGTAGAATTTTCAGTTGTGGAGTATTTTACTAAAGAAGTATTGAAAATATTCTCTTAGGAGTAAACAATTTCTGGGTGTGCACCACTCTGGAGTATTATACTAAAGTAGTAATTTTGAGAGAAAACAAAACCAAAATATGCTCCTACCCACTAGCAGGAGTATGTAAAAGAGTATTTTTAAAAAAAACATTATCGACCTGCATTTTTACGCCTTCTTTTCGGCTTATTTTGATAACTGGACATTTTTCTGGGTTTTTAATTAAAAATATTGTAATATGACAATAAATATTACAATCAGTTCTCGATTATTTGAGGGAAAATAACTAGGTTGAATGTGAAAACCCAGCCGCTGTATGCGTATCTATATATTTTTTCTTCTAAATAAATAAACAACACTAAAAAGACCTAAATAAAAAAAGTTAATTAAAAATATCAAAAAACATTTCTGCGTAAAAAGCAAATTAAAACGGTGGAAACAAGATGAAATAGAGAAAAAGGAAAATGAATAAAAAAGTAAAGCAGTCGGAGGCATCAAATATTTATGTTTAACTTGATACAACATGTACCTATGCCTCCAACTGCTTTACTTTTCTTTTATTCATTTTTCATTTTCTCTATTTCATCTTGTTTTAGTTTGCCTTTTACGCAGTCTGGTTTTTTGATTTTTTTAATTAACTCTTTTGTTGACTACATTTTTGTTTTCCATTTGTATTTGGATTAACCATGATTTTGATTTGTCCATCCTTGTACTCCCCATTACTGTACCGAATTATCGGTGTTGACTGTATTTTGGCAATATGGATGGTGTTTTTAATGAAGATAATACGTCTGAGTCTATAGTACGAACTGCTCAAGATAAAAAAGATAGGCGCATAGATACAATCAAGCTTTTTATTTGGGGGGGGGAGGTATCTGCGCTATATGGGAAAAATGAGATAAAATTTTTTTATTAACTTCACATAGGAAGTTATTGTAATGGGTCCGATTTTATGAATCGCTAATTTTGACATATCTCCACGTTTCAAGGTCACTAGAATCCGAATCCATCGTTTTTAGCGTGATGTCTGTGTGTGCGTTCGTTAGTTCGTTCGTTCCTTCGTGAATTTTTTTTCGTCTTGCATATCTCGAGAACAAATGATGATATCAACTCTAATTTCATTAGATGCGCAATCAAAAAATGAAGACCGGATAAAGTTTTCAGCGAATTCGGTTTAGTGGTTTGTTTTTTGTGGTAAAAAAACGGAATTAACTTTATTAAGATAACATAGATTATATGGATTTTTTACCATAACATTATTATATAATGGCCTAAGAACCTTCCTTGATGTTAAAAACGCCAGTATTTTATTACAAAATTAAAAATTAAATGGGGAAAAATTTTTTAGTGTTCCGTGTCAAAATTGGTAAAACAGAATACTTATGGAACACAAACGTCACAGCCGATTTGTCTTGAAACCGTTCGACGTGAAAATCTAAATTTAATATACAGAAAGAAAGAGTTGGATGGTTTAGTTGCAGAGGGTGACCTGGAAAATTAAAAAAGGAATTTCCCAATGATTATCGGGTAGGATATTAAAGGAAAGCTTATTAAAACACGAATTTAATTATGTATAACTATATATTTTTATTAATTTTTTTTTAAACTTTTGAGAATTGCTATCCCCAACTACCCGATGTTTATGGAAGTGATCTGCATGAGAATAATTGTTTGAATTAAAGTAATTTGAGTGAGAACCTTTAGAAATATAACCGATTCCACATTTTCCCAGCTAACTCAACATTCCTAATTTTGGAAATTAATTCTGGAATTTCTGTATCATTTATTACAACGAGTACTTATAACTTCCAAATTCATATAAAAATTTTCAGCTCGTAAATTTATGTTAGGTACTCTTTAATGATACTCAAGTAAAAAGTTTTATAATGTTATATAGTTTTCGATATATAATAATATTGAAGACACAAGTATCAGAGATCCTTTGAAGTTTACGACGACACATAATCACTAAGAAAATTGTCTAGCTAGGACAGTGGTTGTCGTTCCATTACCAGCCATTAAGTTGATAGAATATCCACAAAGGATTATCCTTTATTCATGTTAAGAGGTTGTTAAATTCAATTAGTAAAATAAACTAAATCACACACAAGGAAAAATGTTTCACTATCGCAAACTAGACGCTGGTAAATATAAACATTCACAAGCCTATCACTACGAAAATTTGTAAATAAATTGTTAAGAATGATCGTAAAATTTATACGATCAGAGGCGTCGTAAATATACTTATGATGGGGCAAATGTAGCAGTCACGCCAGGACGCACGACTAAATTGGGCACAAGAGATAAAATATGGACACAAGTAGGAAAAGTATTTTTTCAAACCTTTTAAAGGGAAAACGAAACCTTTCCTCGTGTTCGTCCGTCTGTCGCAGAGGTATTTCTCGAAAACTATGTAACTTAGGAATTTGAAATTTGGCATGTTAGGCTTTGACAATTAGAAAAAAAAATTTGAGACCGAAAGAAGAGATTCATTAAGTCCAAAAAAAGTTGTGTGGGGTATCATTTGAATAAATTATTTCTAAGGATTTAAAAATATTTTTTATATATTTTATAGTGGTGTTAATAATACTTCAAAATTTGTTAAAGTGACCGTTCCTTCTGATTTTATAAGTTTCTAGAGCTAAAATTTTGATTTTTTAAAATATATTTTTCATGCTGTAGGGGACGGACGGGCAAGAAGGATATGCTAATTTGATCTCTAAAAAAAAGATAACAAGTCTTCAGTTACTTAAGATTAATAAAGTAAACAGAAAATTAACAAAAATTATTATCTTACCACATTAAAAACCACTTGAAAAAACAGTTGCAATTATTCTTTTTGCCCTACTAGGGCGGGTAAAATGAATATCTTAGACGTGCAAAACTAATACTAATGAAAATAAATAAATTAATCCTCGCGATTATCGCAAAAGGACGACGACGACGATCGCAAAAGGACGATCGACCTGTGTATAAAGCATACGCTTCATGGGTTCATTCCTGGCAAAAATTACACTGCATCAAGTCTTCTATTGCGGATATATGTATTTTTCTTGACAGACAGTACAAAAATAATTCTCTTTTTGATTTTCTTTGGTTGACTCTATCTTTTTTAAACGAATTTTCTTTTCTTTTTCATTAGAAGGTCCGGGATTATTTAAAACAATTTTCCTTTTGACTAGAGAAGCTTCATTTTATTATTCATTTTGCCTGACTCCATTTTGCCCGCCAAGCACATTTTTAACAAACTTAACCTACAATTACAAACTAATAGATCCAATAGATTTGAGCGTTACTTTATGGTATTCCATTTTAAAATAAAAAGACAATTTTTTTACTTTACTAATACCACTTTATTTAGAGTTTTAATTGTCTGTGACATGTTTCGGCCCGTATGGCTGTTCGTCAATGGCCATACGGGCCGAAACATGTCACAGACAATTAAAACTCTAAATAAAGTGGTATTAGTAAAGTAAAAAAATTGTCTTTTTATTTTAATAGATTCAAATTAAATACGAGCACGAATTTGTTGCTGGTAATGATCATACAAATTACAGAAATCATTAATAATAAATAACTGCAATACACAAAGAAATAATTCATAAATTACTTACCTCTATTTATTGATTTTTTTCTCGTCAAAACTGCTTTTCGGTCACTAAACACGCAAATAAACTACAGTGCCTCCTTTTGACAAATGATCCCATTAAGTGCAAAGTAAAGAAGAAAACGATATTAGATCTGACTCAATCATACATCTAACTAGCTCAATTAGGCTATTATTTTTTTTGCCCGACCTCTCCTTCTTGCCCGTCCGTTCCCTAGTCCTTAGAGCCGGTGAAAGAAATTTGGAAATTCCCCTTTGTTTGCTCGTCAGCGATATTTTTTGCAAAAATAAAGAAAAAAAATGGACTTTTCGTTTTTCTTTTTTTTGCTCATTAGTGTCATTTTTGCGGAAAAAAGAAAATTTTTGAAGCAGGGGCACCTGAGTAAATTTTGCTCCAGGGCGCAAAATTTGTAGTTACGCCTCCGTATTTGAGTACAACAAATAAAACAGGTGAACTCTAAATATAGTTTAAAAAATTAAAATGAAATTTTATTTTTATAAGATCCCTGTTGGGAACAGAAGGCTTTCTCCGAAGTTATTTTTATACGTCAGAAAATTTATTTTGACTTCCCCCATGTTAATTTACATCACCAGTGCGTCCAGTAATTGAAAAATGAAAGTCAAAATGTGAATAACAGGAAAAACTCATGTTGAAGGTGAAAGGGAATGAGAAAAAATTATAAATATTCAATTTTCATATCACTAATGAAAATGTCGAGGAAGTTAATTATAATTTTAAATACAAAACAAAGATGAATTGCCACTGTGTCTCTATCTTTTTGATTCTAGAAACTAATTACCATTTATCTACAGCTATTTCTCGTTATGTAACTAAAGTTGCAACGCCTTATACAATCATGTAAAAAATTCAGCAAGTGCGTGTTAGACACACATTAAATCAGGCTTCCTCACCGACTAGAATTTTCACATCTGTTAAAAAAAAAAAAAAGAAAAAAAATTTGAAGTTCAATATTTTGCAAACAAGGTTTAATAATTAAAAGCGGTTAAGGGAATCTGAACCTTCCCTTAAAAAAAATTTTTTAACGATACTTTTCTCCAACGATTGGGTATATAGAATTATTTCTGATGGGGATCCTTACAAAGACATTTTCTTAATTTTATTTTCGCTTTATTTACTGATACTGAAAGCTATTATCGCTACTCTATATCTCTTTTTAAATCTTCGAAAACTTGATTACCCTTGGTTTCAGAAAGTTGCCGACATAAGTTACATTAGTCGAAATTATTTTAATTAAGTGTTCTTTATAAATACTAACATGTGTTTTTTTCAGATTTCATACATACACAGTGAAAATGTTTCAGTAAGTGGGAAAACAAGAAACCTCACTTTCTAACTCAATATTTTGCGGAGAGCTTTTCTATGACTATCTCGCGCAATGTCGTATGTAAAGAAATTTTCTTCCCCATTTTCCAGTACGGAGAAGTACTTTAAAAAAGGAAAAAATTGTTTAGTTCAAATTAACTGAAATCCCCACCTGCAAAAGAATTTTGAAAGTATATAAGAATTTTGAAAGTAGGACAGCCAGTTCTGGCGAACCCTGTCCTCTATGATTTTTACTTGGGAGTCCCCCAAAAAATCATAAGAGGCATTTTTTCGAAACTTGAAAATTTAAAAAAACTTTTAGACATTGTTTAGACATTTTAGACGAAATTATATCAATCAATTTGATAACGAAAATTTTAGACCCTGTGGAAACAACTTTGACTTCATTTTCTTTTATCTCAGATTTCTTTTTTAACGCCTTTTTCAGAATCTCAATAGTATTTCAGCTGTTTATTTTAGCTGTTTTTCGGATCTCTAGCACTCAGGGGTACAATTTTGTGTACAATATGATAATTGATTCCAAATTTTCTATTCTTAAATTATTCTAATTCACCTAACCTTACTTTACAATTAACCTCACGGAACACATTTTCCGTAATGTAAAAATGAGTTCATTTTAATCGATTTTACTGTGATGATTGACAGGTTGCTTGCATGTTCCTACATATCGGTGAAACAATTTAAATTTCAAACAACAACCTAAAGAAAAATACACAAATTATTAGTTTATTCTTATTTAATATGATTCCATGTCACAATTGGGGTTAAAAAGCGTTTGGACTTGATAAATTTTTTTAGTTCAACTACATTATTTTCATATAGGTACATAATTCTCTTATTGTGTTTGACTTACTTGAGTTAATGTAACGAAACACGTATTAGCAAAGATGAAACGTTGCCAAAATTATATGCAATTACAAAAATGTTTTCTATAATGTCATTGTAGGTACATACATTTGCTTTTTCGCCTCTCGCCGTTTTGCATTTGTTCCACGATCCGCTTTTATTTAAATTTATTACGTGTTTGTTTTTTGTTTTTTTGTTGGTAATTTAAAACTTGTAAATATAATCCAGAATTTTACAGACAATTTGTAATTTGAAAATGTTTTTAATATATTTTAATACTACAATTACAAAAGTGAAACATTACTGTAGGAAATACATAACAAAAAAACAAAAATTTCGGTTCGGAATATTTTACTCGTTATTTTACAACAACACAGTCTAGGATATATTTTCATTCTTCTTCGACCATAAAATTTAATTTATTTCAATGGAAAAATTACCTGAAAACGCATTTTCGTCCATAAATCTATTACCTACGTTTATTTATTAACGGCCTAGTTCACACGATCACGTAATTACAATTATTTATTAGTATTAATTACTCTTCTAGCTTACTACTATACGAAATTTTCTCTAAAACGTTTAAATCTTTTTGATAATGTAGTTGAAATGAAGAAAAATGGGACGGACATTTAAATACGAACATTAATTTATTGTCGATTTTGAGACAAAAAGTAACTCAATTTGTTAAAAATTCATCCGGACAATCTAATACTAGTTATTAAATAGTTTTTGTATTAAAATTTTATTTATTTTAATGAAAAAACTTTGAAAACAAACTTTAATTGATGTTGAAACTAAACTTTTCACAATTTTATTATCAATAAAATCAACAAACTTGCAATCGTAAATAATAAACAAATATTTTACTTCGCAAAAATACCACTTTTATTTTGAAACTGTGACAATATTGTTTTAAAATAAAAGTGGTATTTTTGCGAAGTAAAATATTTGTTTATTATTTACGAATATGGAATACCATAAAGTAACGCTCAAACCTATTAATATTAAACTTGCAATCCTCTATCGAATTAATCCCAAAAAAATATTGAAAGCTATCACATGGCTATCACAAACTAAATAAATTGTTCATCTTGGTGCTATAGCTATTCGTTTTATTTTGTTTCTAGTAAGAAATTTGAACACAAAAGATACACTGTGTCCTCTTAGATTAGCATAGAGGAGGAAGCTGGTAGCTAACTAAAGTAAAATACTCACGGAAGCGACAAACTTGAATTGTAAACATAGATTTTTGAAAATTAAACATAAAAACATGTTTCATTCTTGAAAATTGTTTTATTTATGCTTTGTTTAAAAATGATGTGCTATATACTTACATTCATATTTAATTTGTATACGGCCATTTTTATAATCAACTATAAGAATACTTTAAGTTTAGATTAAAGTAAAAATTTTATTTCGTAATCATACTTTACTACTTTAAATTAAAGTCAGTGTATCAGTTACTTTAGTTAACTTTACTGACTTTAACGTACCTGACTGTCAAAATAAAACCGAATAAATGGTTTAATTAATAAAGAGATAATTATTATTTCAAAAAGAAAATATTTTTAAAATGACTACATCGTCCTCATTATCAAGTAGTAGTGACTTTGACAATGATTTCTTAATATTATTAGAAAACCAACAATTTATAAGCAGCGTATACCAAATTTTGATGATTGGACAGACCAAGAATTTTTTCAAATATTTAGATTAAGCAAAGAAGTGACAATACATATCATAGATATGTAATACACTCTAACAACTTATATAGATAAGACACTTCAATATAAATTTGATTTAAAAAAAATGTGTGGGATGCGTGTTCATATGGTTGATTGATAAAGTTGTACTCCGTATTTTAAGATTTATTCAATTAAATTACAAATAAAATTAATTAACAAAAATGTGATGAGCGAACACTGTGTACTAAGAGGAAACCATCTTGAATGTCTGTTCTGTGTGTATTGTTAAAATTGAATTACATAAAGAAGGTTCAATTAATAAGTTGGTAATGAAGAATTTGATAAGTTTGATAATATTGCATGTCGGTAAAGTAGATTTCGACAATGCCTATATAGCTCCCCTCTTAGTATAAAGTACGGTGGTAAATAAAAGATTACAAAAGTAAATTTTATACATTACAAAATGATTGCTGTACATGAAATAAAAATTATAAGGAAAAGGTAACTCTTTTAGTTGATTTCCTCCCGTAAACACGATCAGGTCCTATCGTTGACGGTGTAGAGGTCGACTGCGAGGACGATGATGTTGAAGGAAAAACAGTTGTCGTTTGACTAGTGTCGAATTCTTCTGAAGGTAAAAATGCTGGTTTCAGCCTTTCGATGTTAACATTGGTTGGTCTACCTTCAATGTCTACTTTGAAAAGAAAGTCAGATATTCTTTCCAGAATCTTGAATGGACCATTGTACGGTTTGTCTAGGGGACCCTTGACGGAGTCAACTCTGACAAATACGTGGGTACACTTGAAAAGGTCTCTGAAACAGAAAGGTGTATTTTTAATTTTGTGGGCTGTAGGTTGAGGTCGGATCTGTCTCAAGTGTTGACGTAATTCTTCTAGGAATATTCTAGGATTTGAATCTAGATCTTCGCTGTTAAAAAATTCACCCGGTAATCTGATTGTGGTTCCGTAGAGCATTTCCGCAGGTGATCCTTGAATATCGACCTTATGACATGAACGAAGTCCGAGTAGAACGATTGGAAGTGTTTCTACCCAATTTTTATTATTTTGACATTTGAGTGCGGCTTTGACGGTACGATGCCAGCGTTCAATTAGGCCGTTGGCTTGTGGATGATATGGTGTGGTTCGTTGTCTAGATGCACCAATCATGGCAGCTAAGGCAGAAAAAAGTTCAGACTCGAATTGAGTTCCTTGGTCCGTGGTGATGGTTAAAGGGGTTCCGAAACGTGATACCCAATGTGTGAAGACTGCATTTGAAATAGTTCTGGCGGAAATATCTTTGATTGGTACGGCTTCAGGCCAGCGAGAAAAACGATCCATCATAGTTAAAATGTACTTGTATCCGTGAGATTCCTGGAGTGGTCCGACGATATCGATATGGATATGTTTGAATCGTGCGTCTGGTTCGATAAAGCGCTTGGGCGTAGGACGAACGTGACGGTTAACTTTAGATGATTGACATTCAAGACATGTTTTGGCTAACTGAATAATTTGACGATGCATATGTGGCCAAACGTAATGTTGTGAAATAGCTCGATCTGTAATACGACCACTAGAGTGTGCTAAATTATGGAATGAGTCAAAAATTTTCTTCCTCATTGATTTAGGTACATATGGACGAATCTCTTCGGTAGATGTATCACAATAAATAGGAGTGTCGGTTGAACTGAACTTAATTTGATGTAATTTTAAGGAAGTTGAGTTTGATTTCAGAAGTTCTTGAAGTTCGGCATCTTCGGATTGAGCTGCAGCTATTTCGGCTGTCGAAAATTGTGCAGGGAAAGTAATTGCGTTGATACGTGACAGATTGTCGGCTAAGACATTGTCTTCACCAGAAATATGTTCAATTGTGGTACAAAATTCGCTGATGAATGCAAGTTGACGTATTTGACGTGGAGAAGCATTTTCTGAGTTTCGCTGGAGTGCGTTAACTAATGGTTTGTGGTCGGTGCGTGTGACGAAAATGTTCCCTTCCAAGAGATGTCGAAAAAATTTAATGCTGTAATAAATTGCTGATAGCTCACGATCATAAGTGCTATAGTTTCTTTGAGCCGGTGAAAAT
The DNA here is from genome assembly GCA_035578155.1 of Brachynemurus nebulosus. Taxonomy (NCBI): domain Eukaryota; kingdom Metazoa; phylum Arthropoda; class Insecta; order Neuroptera; family Myrmeleontidae; genus Brachynemurus; species Brachynemurus nebulosus. The sequence continues at coordinate 16,571,323 of JAPWDM010000005.1, forward strand.
GGTTTGGAAAAGAAACCTAGTGGATACCATTGATTGTTAGTAAATTGTTCGACACATCCTCCCATCGTAGTATTCGATGCGTCAGTTGTTAAGCGTAGTGGAGCACCAATTTTAGGATGAGCAAGGAGTGCTGCGTTGGCAAGCCCTTGTTTGCAATTTTCAAATGCTAAATTGGTTTCTTGTGTCCAATTAATTTTACGTCTGTCGTTTTTGGTGGCTCCCTTCAAGAGTGTGTTCAGAGGTGCTTGTGATTGTGCGGCATCCTTGATGCAACGGCGATAAAAATTAATTGCGCCGAGAAATTTGCGAAGGTCCTTGATAGTAGTTGGACGAGGACATTTGAGAATAGCCTGGACTCTGGTAGGTACTGGTTGAATACCGTTTTCTGATATTTGGTATCCTAGGAAATCGATTGTCGAAACGCCTAGAACACATTTAGAAATGTTAAGTACTATGCCATACTCACGAAATCTGTTAAAAATGATTTTGAGATGCTCTTCATGTTCCTCGTTGGAATTTGATGCAATTAAGCAATCGTCCAGGTAAGTATATACGAAGTCGAGTCCGTGCAGGACCTGGTTAATGTAACGTTGAAATGTTTGGGCCGCATTCCGCAAACCGAATGGCATGTATAAAAATTCAAATAAATCAAACGGTGTGGTGACAGCAGTTTTCTCGACATCTTCTGGTGCCATTTTTACTTTTAAGAAAGCTTTGTCGATATCCAGTTTGCTGAATACTTTCTTGCCATGTAAAAAGCTTGAGAAATCTTGTATGTGAGATATTGGATATTGATCAGGGATTGTTACTGCATTGAGTCGTCTAAAATCGCCGCACGGTCTCCAATCACCTGAAGGTTTACGTACCATGTGGAGTGGACTAGCCCACGGGCTCTTAGATGGACGGCAAATACCTTCATTTTGCATTTCCATAAAGATTTTACGCGCTGCGTGGAACTTGGCTGGATCTAAACGGCGAGGTCGTTGGGAAATTGGGTTTCCAGTAGTTTGGATATGATGTTCTATATTGTGTCCCAATGTTGGTTTAGGTGGAATTGCACCGGTGATCTCTGGAAATTGTTTGAATAGGTGTGTAAATTTATCATTTATGTTGACAATACAGAGTGAATTAAGAGATGGATTGGTAATTCGGCGAATTCTCCCGAAGGATGATATGTTAGTGAGTGGATCCAAGAGGCACTTCTGCTTAACATCCACTAGCAGACCGTAGTGTTTTAAAAAATCGGCGCCAATAATTGCAATTGGAACTGAAGCAATTAAAAAATTCCATTTAAATTCTCGACGGAGTCCAAGATTCATATTAAGGGATCTTCTACCGTACGTACTTATGACGCTTCCGTTTGCCGCGGATAATTTTAGCGAGGTGGGATGTGACACTGAATATCTAGGTCGTGGTATTACCGAAATTTCCGCGCCAGTATCGATTAAAAAGGATATACGATTTTTTTTATCGTAGATAAATAGGCGGTTTTGTGTGTTACCGCTATCATCAACCGCCGCAACTGATGAAAGCGGAGTTAGTTTCCCGAATTGGTATTTGATCTCTTGTTGATTTGTTTGAAAGCACACGGCTGTTCGCATTTATTAGCATTTTTTCCGAATTTATTGTGAAACCAACACCAGTTTTTGTTCCAGCTTGGTCGATTTTCCCGTGATCTTGATCGATTTCGTCTATAATTGTTTTGTGATGACTGAGAATTAATTTTTGACATTTGAGATTTGAGTTCGTTTATTTGTTTGCTTAACTCAGCTACATTAGTTGGTGTCTCTTGAATAGCGAATGCTTCGGTGGAGTTAGAAATTGAGTTGATTGATGAAAAATTGGGAATTTCAGCTAATTGATCAGCTAGGGCAGTAATTGCCGTTTGTTGCATATTGGGAGCGGCTGCTAGAACGCCTGACAGTGTTTCCTGAAGACGTGTTGGAAGACGATGAATCCATAATTTTTGTAATAACTGATCGTTGAATGTGTTACCCGCCAAACTTTTCATTTGAGCTAAAAGTTCTGACGGTCGGCGACCAGCAAGTTCTAAGCCGGAGATGAGTTTACGAATTTTTTGGTCCGTAGAAATTGAATAATGATTTATAAGTGTTCTTTTGAGATTTTCATATTTATCCTGTGGTGGCGGATTAGTCAGGATGCTTGAGACTACGCAAAGCTCTTCACGACCCAACTGACAAACAATCGCATGGAATCTTGAACTATCCGAATTTACTTGTTTGGCGTGAAATTCTGATTCGGCTTGTTTGAACCATAGTTCAGGATGTTCTGGGCAAAATTTAGCAAGCCTAACTTCGCGAAGTGCGGCTAAGTTAGTTTGTTGTACGCATTGGTTTATTGTATTTTCGTTTGTTTGAGCGGACGTTGAACGAGGCTGATCGGAAGAATTTTGACTTACTTGATTTTGGAATGCCTCCAATTGTTGTTGTAATAGTACATTTTCAGATTTAACTACTTCCAATGCACGTTTTAATTCTTCTTCCATTATTTTCGATTCGCTTCCGCAATAGTTTAAATGTGAAAACCAACACGTGATTTTAACTTGATTTTATTAAATCAATCAACCACACGGAGGGGTTACCAATTGTGGGAAGCGTGTTCATATGGTTGATTGATAAAGTTGTACTCCGTATTTTAAGATTTATTCAAAAAAATTAATTAACAAAAATGTGATGAGCGAACACTGTGTACTAAGAGGAAACCATCTTGAATGTCTGTTCTGTGTGTATTGTTAAAATTGAATTACATAAAGAAGGTTCAATTAATAAGTTGGTAATGAAGAATTTGATAAGTTTGATAATATTGCATGTCGGTAAAGTAGATTTCGACAATGCCTATAAATGTATCGATGATAATGCCCTCTGTTGGTCCAGACATAAATAAAATGAATTGTTTTAAGGTAATAGCAATAGATGGCGCTTTAATAAAAATTATTTTAGTTTATATAGATAATACACTCTATTAGGTTGGTTAAGTCACTCTCAATTTAGATAAGCCACTCTCAATTTAATTTTGTAATTAAAACTACCTTTGTTTACTTAAAATATTAGTTAAAATAACAGTTTTCAATATTTTCAATAGGCATGATGACAGTAATAAAGAATTATTTAAATTATATATTTATCTAATGAAATAGGGTTCATGAATAATAAAAAACGTACTTATTAATTTTTATTTTTTTATTTTATTATTAATTCTTTTTAGTAAAATAACAGCTATAAAACGACAAATTACAGCTGTCCGCCATGACAGGCTGAACACAAATCATAGTAAACTACGTCACGTCTATGTAAACAATATGTTTTAATACAAGCTCTGCACTGTTTATTGCATTTATTAAGAAACGTTAGTAATGGAGCAAGGATTTACTAAGGCAAATAGTTTCAATTTACCAAAAATTGATTTACTAATGCTGGGAGAGTTTCTTGCATCAAATAAAGACTTTTCCTCAGCAGAATTTAAAAATGTCAAAACTTCAACGTAAGTACATCAATATTCTTTTAAAAAAAAATGACTTATAACTTCGAAATCCGTAAAATATGCTTTTTGTGTGCTCTTATTTTTACTTCATGACAAGTACAAAGAAGAGGCTATTATTATTTATTGATAAAGTACCCATTAATATAAATAATTGTGAATAATCAAAAGATGAAACATAACTTCAAAAAGCATCAAATTTATTATTAAATTTAGACATCAAACAAAATTATTATGCATATAATATTTTAGAATCTATGAAATGAAGCAAAAACTTACGTCAAAGTGATCTTCACAAAAATAAATTGGAGAATTTAGACAAATAGTTTTTGGATCTCGCCGTACAAGATTTTTTTTTATGTGGAACGTAAACAAATAACTTGCTAGAATTTTTTATTGATGTATTTCCACACTGAGGGACTGCACACCACTTATAAACTTTAGTATTCATATTTCTAACAAAAATCAACTAAATTTTTCTAACTCAAACTTGCGTTATATTTGTATATCCATGAAACTGATTACATAGAACTGACGTCACAACAGACGCCATGACATATTCGAGCGTTTTGACGTGCATTTCGAAATTAATAATTAGAATAACAATTTTATACCAATAAATCGATTTTTTTTATAAATAAGATTTTTTTTGTTTAAGTAGATATTTCTGAATCTCGTAGAAGAGTTTTTAAAAATTCGTCATCATCCCTATTTAAATCTTTTCACAATGCCGAGAAAATCCGCTATAAAATGTGTTTCTGACTGTGTAACTGAAGGTATGTATTTGTATTAATTATTTATATGCAACCGAAACTTAAGTTTTATCAAGCTTTTGTAAATGAAGTGCCATTAAAGTTATAGACCAAGAGCCCGTATGATATGAATATCCCCGTCATCGAACACCCTCATAATTTAAGTAAAATTAGAAAGTAAATATACCAAAAAATATAAAAAAGTCGGTCGCCCGTAATTAATCCTGGACAAATTGCCGTAATTAAGCGAATTGTCGAAAATACATTTTTTGACGTTTTTAATTGTCAAATAATTTAAAAAAATTGATAACCAATAATTTTTTTCATAGTTACAAAAAAAGGAAACAGTTTTTTCCTAGCTACAAAATAATACATGTTGATATATCATATAAATTACGATATCAAAATGCAGGCTCTAAATACTGTAACACCCATAGACACAAAAAAAAATAATGTAAAAGTCAAAAAGTGTTTTTTATATTTTTATAAAAGTATTTTTAAAATAAACATTAATATCTTTTTTACAGTTTTCTTTACTGATGTGGGTTTTTCTTTATTTTATTGTATTCTGTTTTCATTTGAGTGCATTAATAATTAAATCGAATTAAAAAAGTTTACTTGATGTTTAATTAAATTTAGCCCAAACTAATTTAATTAGAATTAATAGATAAATAATTAAATGAATATAATGCCGTCTGTGAGCACCTGTCGAAATCAAACGTATTACATCTATTGCCCAAGGTACAGTTTTAACTACAAAATTAAATTGAGAGTGGCCTGTCTATAACCAACCTAATAGAGTGTATTATCTATGATCCATATTTTGGAATATATTAGGGAAATTTGGAATATATTATTTTTATATAACAACGATACATAGCAACTAAATAAACCATAGGTTGCTATAGTTATTTTTTAATTTCTTGACTTTCACTAAAGTTGCACTATAATCTATATATATAAAAGAAAGTGGTGTTAGGTTAGTTACACTACTTATAACTCAAGAACGGATGAACGGATTTGGCTGAAAATTGGTGGAGAGGTAGCTTAGAACCAGGAGACGGACATCCCGTTCGAGCGCGTTTCCGTGAAGTCAGTATAAAACGTGGTATAACAAAAACGCATTAGACATAAATCTGAAAATATACATACATACGTATGTTTGTTATTTATTTTTGTTTCCATAGTTTCAAAGTATGCATTGGCAAAAATTTAAACATATTTTACAACTGACATAAATTAGTAAAAAATTTTACTATTTATTTAAATAAATAAATTTAAATTTTACGAGTCGTGCGAGTCGTATGGCGAGCGGAGCGAAGCATTACCTGGAATTAACCTTTTATAGAATTTTGAATTGTTTAGCGAGCGAAGCGAAGCACTTTATAGGCGAGTCATATGGCGAGCGGAGCGAAGCATTACCTGGAATTAACCTTTTAGAGAATTATGAACTGTTTAGCGAGCGAAGCGAAGCACTTTATTCTCTCGCCTATTCTCAATCCCATATGACTTAAAATTGGCTAAACTATTTTCAGCTTTATTAGTAAATCGTATGGCGAGCGGAGCGAAGCATTACACTGAATTAACCTTTTATAGAATTTTGAACTGCTTACCGAGCGAAGCGAAGCACTTTATTCTCGTGCCTATTCTCAATCCCATATGATTTAAAATTAGCTAAACTATTTTCCGCTTTATTAGTAAATATTGATTTGATTGTATGAAAATGATAAGAAAAAATTAATTCAATCAATTATAACTACTGAGCCACAGCAACGCGTAGCCGAGTCAGCTAGTTTTTTATGAAAATAAAAAACTTTAAAGTTAAATTAAAACTTTACAGTCGCTTTAACTAAAGTCACTTTAAGACAAGTATTATGAAAATGGCCGACAACAATTTTACTCATGTGTATTAAGTTCCATAAGAATATTGTAGTATTTTCGCTTTTACCGTGAAAAAATAGTTAGAACCATTTTCTACAGGGACAAAAATTATACAAAACATTTGGTTGGACATTTCATTAAATAAGCGCAATAAAAATTAAAATTTTTTATTGGTAAATTTAATTGATTCCAAAGTCACGAAATCAAGGAAGTCTTTAAATTATAATATGGACTGTACTAACTTATTTTATACGTTAAATTGGTTTACCGTATTACAGCCAAATTTTAACCGAATAACTCAAACTCATGACCTTGCCCCGAGCTCAAGTCACACCATCTGAAATAACTGAATTTTCGATTCGGAAATTCGTTAAAATCAAAGACTTTTGTTCTTGAATTAACACTGCCAGGTAAATAGTAAATAAAATATTAAATAAAATTTCCTCAACCTCAAACACATATATTAATTTTGTCCTTGCTATAAGAATTATTTCGGAAGTCACCTTTATTTTCGCCTATTTAAATATTTCTTCTTATATATTTCTTCCTTTAAGGGTAAAATACTGCTAAATTTTCTAAGTATATTTTCTATAGAATATATTTCTATATTGTAGAAAATTACTTTTCAACATTGTAAAGTTTTCTTTTTTACAATTCACAATATATAACTTTATCCTATTTACTTTTTTTTTAAGCTGTAACTAATATATTTTTAATTCATGGTATTTAAAATTTAATTATGTCGTACTGAGAGAAATAAATTCGACGTCTCTGATGACGGGCTTAGTAAATAGTAAATGAGAATAAGACTCGTACGTAAATCTACTTATTAACAATTTCATTAAATGTGAAAAGAAGTGAGTATTAATATCTTTTAAGCTCGTGTATACTTAGACGAGTCGACACTTTACTGCATCAATAAAATTCAGTTAACTTGAAGAGTCTGGGTAAATAGAAAATGTGTGTATTTCGTACAGACAGTGTACTTTAATACGTTTAATTGTTCTAATTGTTAACAGCATAGGGAGAGGTTTATCAGTGGCAGACAGTCCCTAACAGAGTCGTGATGTACAATATTTTCAACCTAGGGGGCGGAAAGTTACACATTTTATTACTTTTGTCATAAAAACGTAATTTTTTTTTTTAAATCAGTTCTATTGTAAATAAAATTGTAAATCAATATTGTAAATAGCTGTTACCCGCGGCTTCACAAGCGTGAATTTCGTAATTTCGTAAAGTAATTCCTTTTAGGTAGTTTGCAAAAATATTTTGCCCCTATTTCATAAGCTGAAATGATAGGCTTTATTTATTGATAAGCTTACTCATCAATCCTCTTTAATTTCTCCCTTTGGCTAGTTATCTAGAAACAATTGAAAATTTTCAAAAACTAATTGGTCATTTCTTCAAACATATAACATAGACTAAAAATCTAAAGTAAGCCTATTAAGAAGGTGTCAACAAATTTGGTATAGAAAAAACAAACTATGTTGATTTAAAATATTTAAGTATTATATATTTTTACAATACCTAATATTTTGTAGACTTTACTCTAAATAAGTATCCTCCCTATTCCTATTGGAAAATTTAAATCCCTACATCCTCTATAAGTCTGTTTGCATTATGTCTCCTACATTTCCTAAAATAACTGACTCATTGTTGGAGACGCTAGAACAGTAGGCGTTGAAAATATAAACGCTGACCTCTCCCACATTTTTTTGCGTTTATTCCCTATATTGCTCTTTACAGAATTAATTTTCAAAAAGTGAGAAAACTTGTTCATTAATTTATTTTTGACTATGCCCTCCAGTTTCATTCGTGTAAAATTATCTTAATTGTGAGTAAAGCTACTTTAAATCAGTTATATTCCGAAACAAATCGGACAAATTTAATTTCAAACCAATTCTTTAAAGTGCTTCGCTTCGCTCGCCAAACAGTTCAAAATTCTATAAAAGATAATTCCATGTAATGTTTCGCTCCGCTTGCCAAACGACTGGGAAGTAACCATTAATACATCTAATTTTCACACTCTGAGATCTTTCCATAGATTTCCATATTGATGATTTTAAAATTAATTCAATTTTAGATCATTTTCGGGATCTCAGAACCCTAGTGGACTTTTTAAAATTACGTGTTCCGCCGTAATTAAACTTTACTACTATCCATTTCTACAGTGAAATTTTAGTAAGAAAGTTTTGAAGTCAACATTTAAATTTTTAAATATTATTTTTATCGTAGCCTAGGTAATCTTTTGTTTCCGTTTATTACTAAAGGAGTATTTTTGATATATCAACTTTTGTCCTGAATATATCAACCCCCCAAAAAAATACTGTGATAATTTTGACTGGAGATGTTGTCGATCTTGAGACGGTGAAGTGTCTAAGGAATAAATTTATGAAGTCTCACTGAAATCTGTCCCGTGGTTTTTGTGTCAGCCGTGCTCATAGAAAATCTAACTGATCATTTTATTATATAAATTCTATGTAACTTCCAAAATATTAGTTTTAGGTATAAGAATATCTTATAATAATAGATAGACGTTTCATTACAGACGTTTTGCATAATTATGGTAAAAAATATAGGTGATTTATTTGAAACAAGAAAAAAGAAAGGATTGCATAATGAACAAAAATATTTAAAAAAATGCTTTATGTGACCATCCTGTATCAAATCAAAAAGCTGAAATGTTACTTTCACATATGGTATTAGTAATAATTTCCAGCAAATTCAAATTTGCTGTTAAAAACACTTCAAATAACAAATTTGGTGTCAACTTCCGGTATTACCAGAAATGGCGGCAAGTTAAAAATATTTTAATTAAAATCTTCATAATTGAAAACTTCTATAACCAAATTTTCAAAAATCTAGTTTATTTAGAAGACCATGAACTTTTAATGAAGATTATATTTGAATCATCCTGTACATAACCATTAAAGATCAAGAGATTAAGATTAAGAGATAACATTAAAATGTGGCTAAGATTAATCTGGAGGTTAATATCTATACTCCCTGTAAATTCCAATTCAATAACTTTAATAGTTTTTTAGATAAATCGGTTCGTACAAATAGACAGACAAAATTTTTTTAAAGTTATATTTGGTATATATGTCGAATTTGCTAACTGAGAAACATACTATGTAATACTTAAAAATTCGAAAATCACAGACAGACCCTTCTATTTTATTTATAGGTATTGAATATTATTTCCTATTTACATCTATGGGAACAATTTCTGATGGATATTGTGCTAACTTATAGAAGGTTGGTCCGAAGGTTGGCTAGTGTTTTAAAACTGGCAATTTTCTACAAAGAGCAGTAGAGACAACATATCTATCTCTATACTACTGGAACCAGTGTAACTAGTAAGAGATAGAAAATATGTTATGTACGTGCACTGGATTTACTTTGTATTAGTGCGATATTGTGTATTTGTGTTAGTTAGTGTTGATGGTGGTGGCTATACTGTCCCATACATATCTATGACACCACACGCATGTACGCGGCTCCGTATGGAGATGTAACAATAAGATCAACAATCAAATCCATTGTCTTGCGATTGACCTACACTCATCGACTGCTACTGAGAGATTGATTACTAAATAGCCTAATGTTCACAGAAATACCCACTGGTGATTACAGAAAAGAGATAGTTACACACCTCTGTACTCTGGGTAGTTAACAATGTTATTTACTGAAAATTGACATGTGAAAATTTTACTAACGCGATATATTATAAAATAATATTCCATTTAGTAGCTTTTCACAAAGGCGATACTAGGATTTTGATTCTAATTGTAAGTAGGACCGAATTTTTGTGCAGTAATAGAGAACCACAGAAAACATTCAAGAGCCCCGGAAAACAAAAAGTGTCGACATTTTTATCTAAAAAAACAGAGCCAAAATTTATGGTCAGCAAGCAAAAAAAAAAAATTCCACTTGCTTTTCGTATACTAATATGAAAGAAAAATTTCAAAAAATTTTCTAACTGTACCTTGTAAAATTTTCTGACAAGTTTCCCTAAAATAAGCACGCATCGTTTCTATTTCAGCTGATTTTTTTGACTATAATTCATAAAAACATATGTCAGCCACTAATCCCAAACCTTTCTCTTGAATAAGTTTCCAGGGAAGTTCCTATAACTGCGTTGGCTGTTTTTTTGTTACTAATAACCCACCTCTCCTCTACTTATTTTCTTATGTTTTACGAAAATTTATCCTTTTAAAAGCAAATGCGTAATTCCACATCGGTATCTTGGCAATATTTTAAGGAAACTATAAAAAACTTGAATAATTTATGACAATTATGAAATAAAATTACAATTAAAACATGTTTGAAACATTCGCAACGTATATTTGTTCGTTGCCTTTTAAATATTTTCCCCAATGGAAACACAGAAGGTTAAAAAATGAACATTTCGTATATTTTCCGCATATATATCCCAATTAACTAACACCTTATAAATTTTAGTATATATTAACGTTACTATGAAGAAAAAATTTTTTCAAGCATGACACCACAGAACACTACATGACACTAATGACTGCTGTAATATCTATATATAAGTAATTGAATGCGTCCAATATAAACAAATACCCCTGTCGCAGCATCTGCATAACATAGCGAATTTCCAAATCTTGGGCACTGGCGGATCTCATCTAAGACCTGTACCTATTTAAAATAGTTTAGCTTTCTAAGAGTAAAAGAATTTTTAAAATCGGTTGGATAATTAGTTTTGGTATTTTTGGGGACCCAAGAACCCGAACGAATTTTGTGCAGCATAGTTGTATCCATCTAAAATAATTTAGTTCTCTAGCAGTGAGAAATTTTTTAGCATCGGTTCGATAGCTTATTACTAGCGTTTTCGGATCTGCAAGATCCCGGCGGACCTCATTAAAAAATCAGCTCGACCGTATATTCTAGGCGTACTTTATGTAATATATATATATATATATATATATATATATATATATATATATATATATATATATATATATATATATTCAAAACCCGTTGTGTAGCATTCTACGCCGCATTTGCATCCGCAGGACAGTTGTGGATCTCAGATAACACAACTTGTACCTATCTAAAATAGTTTACCTCGGTAATAGTAAAAAGGTTTCAAAATCGGTCAGTTATTTTATTTTTGACACTTTTAGGTCCTACTGACACTTCAGACCTTACATAACGTAATCTATATGTATCTAAAATAGCTTAGCTCCCCAACAGTGAAAAAATTTTCAAAATCGGTCGGCTAGTTTATTTTTGACGCTTTTGGATCCGATGGACCCTGGCAGACTTTACATAACGTAATCTATATTTATCTAAAATAGTTTAGCTCTGTAAGAGTGAAAAAATTTTCAAAATCGGTCGGTTAGTTTATTTTTACCACTTTTGGGTCCCATGGACCCTGGCGGACCCTAAATAACGTAATGTATGTCTATCTAAAATAGTTAGTTCCCCAACAGTGAAAAAATTTTCAAAATCGATCGGTTAGTTTATTTTTGACACTTTTGGATCCCATGGACCCTGGCAGACCTTACATAACGTAATCTATATTTATCTAAAATAGTTTAGCTCTCTAACAGTGAAAAAATTTTCAAAATCGGTCGGTTAGTTTATTTTTGACACTTTTGGATCCCATGGACCCTGGCAGACCTTACATAACGTAATCTATATTTATCTAAAATAGTTTAGCTCTGTAACAGTGAAAAAATTTTCAAAATCGGTCAGTTAGTTTATTTTTGACACTTTTGGGTTCTATGGACCTTGGTGGACCTTACATAACGTAATTTATATTTATCTAAAATAGTTTAGCTCTGTAACAGTGAAAAAATTTTCAAAATCGGTCAGTTAGTTTATTTTTGACACTTCTGGATCCTATGGACCCTGGCAGACCTTACATAACGGAATCTACATTTATCTAAAACAGTTAAGCTCTGTAACAGTGAAAAAATTTTCAAAATCGATCAGGCAGTTTATTTTTGACACTTTTGGGTCCTATGGACCGAGGCGGACCTTACATAACGTAATCGATATTTATCTAAAATAGTTTAGCTCTGTAACAGTGAAAAAATTTTCAAAATCGGTCAGTTAGTTTATTTTTGACACTTTTGGGTCCTGTGGACCCTGGCGGACCTTACATAATGTATTCTAAATCTATCTAAAATAGTTTAGCTCTGTAACAGTGAAGAAATTTTTAAAATTGGTCGTTTAGTTTATTTTTTACAATTATGGGATCAGTAAATCCTGGCGAAACTCATACAAGTCTAGTACTCTAACAGTAAGAAAAGGGTTCTAAGGATCTCATATAACTTATGGCAGTCCGTAAGCTTCTTGCGGACATCATTTAATTAATTAATTCAAATACTTTAACTTACTAACTGTGAAAAAATTTTTAAAATCGATTGGTTAATTAATTTCTGGCCTTTTTAGGTCCCGAAAACCTTGACCTCACATAAAATACCTTAAATCCATTTGAAATGGTTTAATTTTTTAACATTATTAATTATTAGTGGAAAAATTTTCAAAATCGATTCAAAATATTTTTCCGTACATACATATGTACATTGTACATATTTTCTTTTGTTTCATATTTAATAATATTTATATCATAACATAATCTTCAATTTCTTGTTTACTTAAAAATTCAATAAAAAAAAAAAAAAATTCTTCATTACATTAGCTTAGAAAATCTGTTTAATTTACATTTTTTAACATGGGATAGAACCATGCTAATTATAATGCAATAAATGAGAAACAAAACTCTATACATGTATGTGTGTTATATCATATATATGTGAATAGTTTTCACTTGTTCTCACAAAATTCTTTAATAAAAAAGTGAAATATTTTTATACTTTATAAAGAACTGAGATATAAATATAAATTACTTATTAGACTAACAAAGAAAGAATAAAAGTGAAAATTTACATTTTCTCGAAAAATACTTAAAATAGAAAGAAAATTATAAGAATATTTTCTTCATAATTTTTTTTTTCCTTTTCAACGATGTAAAAATTGAACTGCCTTTTGATAGGATCGAATGATAAAAAATGGCCAGAAAACCTACTTCTAGGCATCCGACGTGTCTGGCTAACGAACTTAGCCAAGCCAATTCAGAATCCAGTCCGCACACAAAATTTCATAAGCGTTAGACGTTTCGTTCGAGAGTTATCGTGGGAACACATAAATATATATATATATATATATATATATACAAATTTTAGTGAATATCATTTTCGTATTCTAGGGACCTCAAAACAGATTTCTGCCATAGTCCCGGACTCAGATTGCGTCATGACACCTACTGTAATAGCTGAATTTCGAGTTTTCGAAATTCGCTAATAATTAAGATAAAAACACGCCAAAATTTTTTATAATTATTACATTATTACGTATTATTAAGGTACACTTCTTAGTTTGTTCTTTTCAGACCTAATTCTGTTTTTAATTACTGTTCGAGCAATTTACGAGTAAATTATTCTTTAATTATTTACAAAAACGTATAGTAAAACCTCTTTTATAAAATGAAAAAAAATTATCAGTGCTGCTGAACTTTCCGTAAACATAAATTGATACAAATCTGATAATACAGTCCTATTGCTTTGTCTGTGTTTACTGTTGGGAAGTAATTGTTAAGGCCGGGCATACACGTTACAGTTTACCTGCACAGGCAACGAGTTCACATACGTTACGGTATCGCGGAGAGGAATACCTGTACAGGTAAACTGCACAGGTTTTACTCATCATTATAGCCCGTTTACACATTGATTAGTGCGAGTGATTAGTGATTAGTAGGCTAGTGATTAGTGCTTAGTGTTGAGTGATTAGTAAAGTATTGTCCAAATTGTGTTTGGTGCTTTTGTTTAGTAAAGTTTACCATGACAAGAAATGAAATGAACCAAGTTAAAAAATTACGTAAAGTAATAATTAGAGAAATAATAAGTATTATTATAGAATAAGTAGGATTGGATATAAAGAAATCCATACGTCTGTGGGAGCAGGGCCCGCTCCAGGGAGGGGCAACCCGGGTATTTGCCCGGCGCAGCAAATTTTAAGGGAGGCATTTTTACAACTAATGACAAGAAAAAGGTCACTGGTTGTGTAAAAAAAGAAAAAAGGGCGGTATTTTTACAGTTGACGAGCAAAAAAGAAAAAAAAAAGGTTGCCGGTTTCATACCGGGGCGGAATTATTCCTTTTTTGCCCGGGACGGCGTAAACGCTAGAGCGGGCGCTGGTGGGAGAGAAAATAGATATCCAGGAGACAAAATTTGGGGGCAAGTAAACAGTTTATAAAAGAACTAGCTATTGAGGATAAAACAGATTAATTTTATTAGGTATACAGCACGAATGACTGAAGAATCATTCAATTAACTATTATTATTAGGTACTTGTAACAAAGCCACGTGTATTTATGTTGGCAATAAACAAGGCGTAATATTCAAACATAGGTTGTGCGCATGCGAGTGGTGTAGAAGGGATGAACTACTCGCAAAAAATAGACACTCTACTAATCAGTCTACTTCGCTAAACACTAAACACTAATCACTAATCAATCTATGTCCAAACGTGTTTTGTACTAATCATTAAACACTCGCACTAATCACTAATCCAAGTGTAAACAGCCAAGTGTAATTAGTGGAAGCGTATAAATAACTGAAATCAGACCTGTGCAGGTGTTGTTTGACTCACATACACGCTCCGGTATACATACCTGCGCAGGTAGAAAATACTGATTTTCAATTCTTTCTCCAGGTCTGTTCACCTGTCCAGTTTCACAGAAAGCAGTTAGCATACACGCTCAGGTTTATCGGTGCAGTTTACCTGCACGGGTGTACCTCTCCGGTATACCGTAACGTGTATGCCGAGCCCAAGAGCCTAATGTGAGAGTTCCCAATGTACCGTGTCGTGATGCCAGATCGTGTGCAATCTCAAATTCGTAAAAATTATTCACCTACATTTTTTTCATAATTCTGATTACGTTATAGTAAAATATTTTCCGTTGGAAAATATCAAATTTTTTTAGAATATTATCTCGTTATTCCATGCGAGTTACTGTTCTATTATAATTTATTCGATATGGGCTTTTACATAATTTATTCGACTTTTACATAAATCAGAATTTTATGTTCAAAAAGAAAAACTTCGGATATTGTCCAAATTGAAACAATTAGTATGGAAAACCTATAAACAGCTTCAAATTTCATATTTCAAGCAACGAAATTATCTAAAAAAAAAATTTTTTTAAAATAAGTTTGTGTTTGAGTTTTTTTTTTTAAAAAAAAATTGTGTTTGTGATGTTGTCATCAAGTCAGAATAGGATATCGACTAAAATTCGCCCTGCAATCGACGGTTAAGCACCACTGTTTTATGTAGTTTGTCCTACGAAATGATGAAGCCTATTAAACAAATTCAATTTTCGTTTGTATCTTTCCTTATTTTAATTCATTTTTGGGTCCGCAAAATATTTTAGGTAGGTATATGCACATTTATGAATAACAACCAAATAAAAAGAGTATTGAAATAGTTTATTCTGTTCAAAGGTTAAAACGATTCAAAATTTATTTTACGTTTTCAATTTATATTTTATAAAATTCTTCGAAGCCTTGCCCCCGTTTCTCGCAGCTGCAGCTGGGAAAATTCCCATTTCAAGTTACTTCTTAAATTTTACTATCTTGAATGAATATTTCCATCACCATCCGCTTTTCTTAAAGTACGTAACAACAGTCTCTACAACCTTTTTAATACCCTACGTTATAATCGGTGGCGTAGCTAGGCGTGGGAGATGTGGGCGCTGTGAGCCCACGCCCACGGCCTCGCACTTAAAGAGGCCTCGCAAGTGGTTGTTTTTCGTTTTCCGTTTCTTTTTTTTTGGCTTGTCGCCTAAATTTTAAGACAGAAATTTCAAAAGGAAAATTAAAGGGGCCTCTCAAAAATTATCTTTCCCACTCCCCGTTTTCGTCTTGTGACGCCACTGGTTTTAATACAGTAATTTTAGTACATAAGTGTTATTTATATAATTATAGTGACAAATTTGGTAAACAATCATTTCAAATTTCCTCATAAGTACAAAAATATATACAAATCTTATTTGACATGTGCGACGGACGTGTGATTGTCAATGTCGACATTATGTCTATATTTAATTGATACATATCTAATAAAAATAAAAATAGCATTAAAGCATTTTAAATTAAAAATTTATATAAATTTATTTCTGCTTTCTCAAAATGGCATGTTGGTACCTATATTTTATTTTAATTATTTATCCATTTAAACTTTAACGATGACGATAAATATGCTAGAGGGAACAAAAGATGTAATAACGATAGCATTTGTCACTCTTTCCAAAGACTAGAAAAGTTTTTTTCGTTTGTTTTTCAAGTTTCTTTTTTTTTTTATTACAGTTTGTTTTATCCATTTTTATTAATGTTCATAAAATTTTGTTTCTACAAATGTGACAATTTTTTTTTTTTTTTTTGTTTCCACTGAAGAAATTAAAATTACAAAAGTTCATATCTTAACGAAAAATGTCATTGAACTTTTGCTTTCTTCTTTTGATTTATATCTTAGGCATCAATCAAAGGTGGTATTCGTCAGTACATTAAAACGTAACTGAGCGTGGGTTCCGGTGAAAATTTTTTATTTACACAAATTCAAGTCAACTGTACAGAGAAACAGAGGGTTCAATGAATTATTATTAAGGTTTAACAGAAACGAAGTGGTTCGAAGAATTTACTGACATTTATTTGGTAGTGTAAATGTTACATTGTGATATTTTATATTGTGAAGCATACAACAGAAAAAATTTATTTATATAACCTGGTAGAGAATTTTCTTAGGAAAAACAAAATTATTTACAAAATATTATTCTATATTTACTTGAACATTTTAAGATACCTATATATTTGTAAAATGATAAACCTCTTTCATATTTTAATCTATTTTGTAGAATTGTAGAATAATTAAAACATACATTTCCTCTAGATATATTCTTTGGAAATAGTATACTATACACTATACACCAAGGGACTAAATTGTGATTTTTGAATCCGAGTGTGAAGTTTGTTGAAGGCCCGAGGGCAACAATTCACACGAGGGATCAAAATAAAAGGTTTAATCCCGTGGCGTATATATTATTTTTTGTCATTCCGGATAATTTAAAGTTATAAATATTAAGAAAAAATTTATTTAAATATGAATTAAATTGCGTGAAATAATATTACATCAAATATACTGTAGACAAGTCAATCAAATTAGACAATACAATAACTGTTTGCCTTTATCTCCAATTTTGACTTTGTTTCTAATCTATACATATAATAAAACTGTAAATCTGTCTCTGTCTGTCTGTTTGTCTGTTCCTGCATCACGTGAAAACTACTGGACGGATTTTAATGAAATTTGGTGTAATGATAACTTATTACCTGGGTCAACATCTAAGATACTTTTTATTCCGGGAAAATGTCTCATTCCCACGGGAAAATGGAAAAACTATTTTGAGCATCTACACACATTACGCCAATTTACATATTTCATAAATTTCATAACTATAGTAACAAAAATTGTAAATAAATTTTGTATATAGTTTGGAAATTTTTCTGAATTTTAAATCAAAAAAAATGTTGCTATTTGTGTACCGAAAATACAATAAATACACAATTGTCAATTTCGAGACAATTTAATGCATTTTGTGTTGCAAGAAACTACAAATTGGAAAAAGAAACTACTCAACGTTTCGCATGAACAACGTCACGGGTACGGCTAGTTTTAAATATAAGTAATTAATTACCTAACAACACTATTTAACTGAAATTAAAATTCTACTTGTTGTTTGAATTAAAAGTGACAGCAAAAGTATTTTTAGATCTTTGGAACAAAAAAGGGCGTTTTACTCTCTGTTATTAAGGAGTAAAGTACGTATTTTAGAATAAATTTAATAAAAAAAATAAGTTTCGAAAATCTGATAAAAATTCTTCAGTTTCCTTCTAATGGCCCAACTTTTTTAACTGGTTCTGTGTAAATACTGTAAATAAATCATAAAATTTTTGAAAATTAATGTTTTTCCAAGCACAGGTGCACGTTCTATTTAAAAAGTTGAATACACTCTTTGTCGCTTTGATGTCCAACACCTAATATACGATAAATAATGATTATATTACAGATATATAACGTCTGAATCACAACAAAAAACATCTAATATTTGTACATACATTACAGAACTAATTTTATTCAAATAAAGTTCTTTTTTACATAAAAAATTTCTTTTTATTTGATCTTCTTTTATTTACTTGCAAATTTATTGGCATAAGTTATCACCGGAATTGAAATTCATGGTCACAGATAAAAATAGTATAAAATTCTTTGGAGTAAAAAAAAAAGAAAAAAAATTGTGGTAGTAAGATTTAATTGATATCAAACGGTTAGAGGTCATTCTATCAGAAGATCTTTTTTATCAATTTTACCAGTTACAAAAGATAATAATTTTTTTTTAAAGAAGTATTAGATATCAGTTATGGCATAAGGTCAGCTGTAACTTGAATAATTACAGTCCAAACTATCAGTTTAATTATACATAAATTTTTTCAGTGCAAATTGTTAACCTAAATTTTTGTGTAACGATCAAACAGTTTTTCGATAGCTTCATTTTTTCTCTTAAGAGCAGTGTACACTAGCAATTCCTGTATTTTTAGTTTTAAAATATAAGATATTATTATTATTATTAAGTCCCTTAATTCTGTTACAGTCACTCTGTTATCATAGTGTTAATTTAAATTACAAATTTGCTTACAAAAATGAATAATTTAAAAACGGTTTCAGGGCCGTATTTAAGAGGTTGCAGCCTATGAATCACACCACAAAAAATTTTGTTAAGAAATTTTAATTAAATTTTGAAAATAAAAAATATTACTTACTATTTTAACCATAGAGGTTAACTACAAAGGGTGAAAAAACACTTATGCATTATATTTTTGTAATTTAAGAGGGCTTGCGAAGAGTTGTTGTTAAGTTAAGCGATCTTGTCCTTCTGTCGTTATAAATTCAATTTTCTCTTTGAATATCCTGTGTAATAAATACATCGCAAAATTCATTGTAGTAATTCTACGGTTAATACTGTGGTGTAGCCAATCGTCTACTCATAAAAGACAATTCCACAGTAATTTTGTTTTGGCTAATTCAGCCGCACTCTTCAGTGGACAACCCATACTAGAATCAAGGTAACATTGGTGCGTTCTACGCGCCAACTAAGATCAACTAAATTGTTAAGATAAGAATTTAAAAATTAAACTAAACAAATGCAGCCGATTTTTAGTTTTGGAAAAAAATTTTCTGACGGGTTCGCGGTTTGCAAACGATTTTTGTCCGACAAAAAGCTATATACCTACCTACCAACTGTATAAAGCGAAAAAACAAATATCGTGATAAGAACTATTTTTGAAATTATATGTGTGCCTCTCTCTCTTTCTAATTATTATCCTTATCAACTGCATACACAAAGGCGTTAATTAAACAAAAATAAAAATAAAAGTACAAAAACTTGGCTTAACATATAATTGTTGGAGGTTGATTTTAAGAAATTCCCTCCTGTTAGATCCGCACAATTGATAGGGCTCTGTCGGATTCAGCTAGGCAGAGAGTTAAAACCATATAAGGACTTCAGTTTTCAATTATGTCAGGCCACCCAATTAGGGGCGATAATTTTTTTTCTAAGTTTGTTTTTCTAAATCTTTAAACAAAATCTGCATTGATTTATCAAATCCAGTTTAAAATTCATAGAGAAATAACACGTGGTAGCGAAAATACAACTCTTTCCTCAAACACCCTGTATAATAAATCAACATCTCCCAAGGGCAAACAATGAAAATGCACCTTGACATTTCAAGCACATATAACAAAATTTTTAACGTAATTATTCCAACCAAATTCAAATAAAACACCTACCTAATTTTTCTGCTGCATTAAAAATCCACAATCCATAACAACCAACAGAATTTAGGACACCTTTTTCTTTCACAATTTCGCAACACACAAAAATGAACAAAACAAGTGCAACAAAACCAGAAAAACAAACAAAAAACTAAAACAAAATTATAACTGTTTTGCGCCAAAAACTACGAAATGAGTCCACTTCACTGTTTGTATTCAACTGTTAACAATGAAACAAAAAACAAAAACAAAACAAGACGGAAATTTAAAAACAACAAAAAAATAATTAATTAAAATCAATTATGAAACGACAGACATATCATCAACTATAGTAGCTAATTTATTACAATTAAACGGGAATCGATGCATTCATTCATAACCATGTATCTAGCCACTGATAGATGTTAGCTAACTGCTGCGATAACCGTTTTTCTCATTTAAACGAACGGTTCCATGCAACGCGCGTTGCAACAATTGAATATTATGTGCACCGTGTTTAACACGCGCCGTCCTCTACCTATGCATACATACATACGATACCGTCAAAAACCGTTAGTAATATGTATGTTTTTGGCCACCTCTAAACGGCGAAGCGACTGTGGACCGTTAACATTGACGGCAGGTTGCTTATTGAATGATAACAATTGTGTAGAAACGGATGGCTGGATGGTGCTAAGCTATAGCTAAGCTAAGCGTCGTTTCCCCACGAACCAGACGGCCGTTCGTTCATCGAGTAACGGCCGGATTTGATTGTGAATGATATGGACACACGGTACCGCATGTATGTACCCACGTATTATTCAGTCGTGTACATATTATCTCGTATGGGAAATTTGAGACAGTGTGCGCATGTGTCGCGCTTATATATATTTAACGTGTATGTTTGCGTATGTACGTAAATTGTCAACGGTGGTCCATAGTAGAACACGAGTCGGCTAACATTTGTATTTACATTGTCATCACTGAATGTTTTCTGAATGTAGGTGGCTTGTTAGATCTACGAAGTACAGTACCGTCAATTAAACTAGTGACACCAAAATAATCGCTCTATGTGTTGATACTAGCAATATCGAGCCGAGAAGCAGTTAAAATTGTTTTTCAAACAAAATTAGTTATTAATCGAAAATATCGAGCATAAACTAGTCGACTAATCGACTTTTAGTCTAGTCTAGTCGACTAGTCTATCCATATCGTTTTCCCTGTCTTACCCGACTATGCCCTTTTTAGCCGAATTCATGAGTAGGGCAACCAAAATGATGTTTTTTTTTTGTTTTCATTTTTTGGAGTCCAATAAAAATTATTAATAGAAAAATTTTTAGAAAATTAATAGAAAAATTATTAAATCGTTTTTAGTCATTTAAAAAAATTAATTATTTTAGTCATCTAGTGGAAGGTAAAATAGTCGACTAAAAAATCAATAAATGTAAACAAAATTACTTGACTAAACCTATTAATCGATTAAGTATTCGACATGACTACACTAATCAAATAAATAGAAAACCTTTTTTTTAAAAAAAAAAAGAACCCGAACTACTAACAAAGTTAGTAGAGCCAAAAGAATAAGACATAAGAATACTTATGTCTTGACTTATGGCGTAGGGGAAATTCTTGTACCTAGGGACACTTTCGTTTAAAACTGCATAACTTTAGTAAAAATTTATGTATGACTTCGAATATTGAAAATTCTCTAAGCATACAATAAGATCTTAATATTATGATACAGTATATCACGATATTGTGTTTCATTTTTGCGAAAACTTGAATTGAATAATCGAGGATATTTGTCCCAAGGTACAATCACAGCTTGCACCTTGGGACACCAATGGTTGTACCTTGGAACAAGCTATGTAAGACATTTTAAGCCTTGAATGCAAAATATATATCCTATTGTTTGGTTTTACTTACAACCATTTTTATTATAGAAAAAAAGATCATTTTAATGGCATTTTTGACGTTTTCTTCATTGGGCTTTGGTCGGGTGACTTTGTTCTTACTTCGCACCATCTGGAGAGATAAATACAAATATTGAAAATAAACTTACCTATAAACCTCTGTAAAAAAAGCAATGCCTTGTACCTTCGGACCGTCCCAAGGTACAAAAAATTTGCTGTCCCAAGGTACAAATTTCAATTGCATACAATAAAGTGTGGTTATATTTTTTAATTAGGAAAATCCAGTAATATACGTCAAAATAAATAGTTACGAATGTGTATAATAACTATTTGAATTCATAATCATTTACTCACCTCAACATACTTCGAGTATGATGATGATTTATATGGATTACAAAAAAAAAAAAAAAAACCACGGCAAAAATCTCAAAACCTTGCACATAGAAGAAACGAATCAAAATGGCCGACTTCACTGCGTGTGTTTTGAGTATTTGTGTCAAATACTCATTAAATGTCACTACTAATCATTTTACGATACATTGGCTCTCAAATTATGGGATTGTCTCGAGGTACAAAATGTCCTGAGGTACAAGGATCTCCCCTAATTATTTTTGATTTGGTTTTAAAAATTATGTTTTCTCGTATTAGATACGTGTATAAGTACCACTAGAAAAAAAGCTTCTATCGAATTAGTCATATTTCTAAAAAACAAAATTTCGTCATTTTGATAGTAAAAATGCAAAATTCGCACCCAAATTACTCTAATTCAATCAATCACTGTTAATTTTTTTTAATTCGAATACGTCATCGTTGACATCATTTACTAAAATTTTTCAGTGCATAAAGACTGATACAATGATAAAACTGGAAGAAAATTATAGATTTTTGAAGTCGCTCTTATCATTTTATTAAGCTAAGTAAGTATGCAAGGATCAGTTTCTGCGGAATCAGTCATCATTATTTTAATATACTTTTTACCCTACCGGTAAATAAAACGATGGAATGATAAAAATTCAGAAGTGAACTTTACGTTTCCGCAGTTCAATTTTTACTTATTTGGGTTGCTGAACTTGGGAGTGCTTTAAATGAACATGGACCACTAAAACGTTTTTGCATATATTTAACATTGATACCGTTATTAAAAAATATTTGTTGTGAAATAAAAAAGAAAAAATTCAGTATCCCCCCACTAACTGAAGTTACTGTACTTGAATATTTTCTAGAAGTATATATTATGTATTCGTTTGTAATACCACTACAGTAACGAATTCTCGAACATGTAATTATATGAATTGCTAGTTAAACGGATAGATTAGATTCAATGGTTAGTAAATTACTATTTATTACAAAACCAATTCAGATTTTTTTCATATTTGCTCATTTCGTATTATTGAAGTTCTTGTGGATTCACAAACACAATTTATCAATGATCGTGAATCTAGATCAGATTAAAGTGCTTACCGCTTTTTATTCAATTCAAAAAGATTTTTTATATATTTTTATATTTTATAATTACTTTTATTCATTTATGTAATCAATACCGAACTATAAATTATAATTTTTACAAAAAGCACCAGAAAAAAAAAATGGAGTTTACATAATCTACACAACACGGTAAAGTTCAGCTTTGAATACGCTTATAAAGTTTGAATAAAATTTTATTAATAAATATAGTTGGGTACGTACGTACAAACCATATAAAGTCACCAAGTGCAAAACATATTAGAAAAATTTTCTATAAAATACCATCTTATAAAATCTCAACTTTTCTTTAAAGTACTTGCAATTTCCAATGTTTTTTTCCTTGTCTGACGTCAGTAATTATCTTTAATTAATTCATAAATAAGAATATTTTTATCAATGGCGTATCTGGAACGCTATTAAAATGTTAAATTAAGTTAATTTTGAACATGAATTTTATAGTCTTTGTGGAAACAGAAAAACAAACATTCATGAAATATGTTTAATTTGATGGAAATCATCAATAAACTAACTAAAAATACACGTCACATCAGAAAAAAAGTTTATTTTAATCTAATAGTTGATTTCCTGTTCGATCATTTAAAAAATAGAATAACTTTTGTATGCGTATTTCTCCAGTAGAACTTCTTTAAATTAAAACAAAAAATAAAGTGAAATAAATTATTATCGACAAAGTGTAAGCAAACTAAAATCAGTTTGTTTTTTTTTTTTTTTAATTTTTATTGGAAACTGATTAACTTATAACAATGGTTCAAAAAGTACTTCCGTTCTTTTCGATAACAAAGAAATTTGGGAAAGTTTTGCACTGTAGCAAATACTGACAACAAAACTCATCTTCTCTGACTAGAAATGCCCGAAAAATCATTTTCTGGTAGCGGATGTGTTTGACTAAAGAACTCGTCCAAGGATTTGTGACTATCACCGTTATAACAATAGAATCTCTCCAATTTTCATAATAATAATTTTCATAACAACAGAGTTTTTATTTTCGTTAAAATAGACTGAAGCTGAATTTTCCTTCTGAAAAGTCGCCAAAATACTGCAGGCAAAAGTCGCTAAAATACTGTAAAAAATATCCAACCACCTAATTGTAAACCCAATCAGGTGAGCAAACATTTCGGCATATATTTAAATAACAACATTAAACACACTGACACACATCAAATTAGATTCCCAGAAAAAATCGACTTAACAAGACCCCACTGTACCTTTACTTTTTTGTGTTTTTATTACTATTCTATGAATAATGTTTATTTTTTGTTTTTTTATGTCTATGCATTCATTTGTTTAGATCATTAGTATGTTAAATGCAAGGTAAAGAATATAAAAATTATAAATACCTATACCAAATGATTGATCAATAAAAGAAAAGAGGACTGAATAATTTATGCAACAATATTAATGGGAATAATGAACGAGATAAAATATACGAAAGAAAATCGAAGCAGCGTTTAAAAAGAAACTTTACTATTCTAATTTTAGAAACAGTAGAAAGAAAATGAATTGATAAATCAATTAAATCAAGTCATTTGGCAACACTAACAACGATTTTTTTTTTGTCCGTGTATCACCATAGCAATAGTCACTTTGCAGAACTCAGACAGAAAAAGTCAACATCACACAATACTAAAATGAAATTCGACAGAATCGTTTTATAGTTTTGCGAATAAATGTTGATCTGATTTTAGCTTTAGAACGTTAAAAAAATTTTTAATAATATATATTCCGACACTACAGGTGCCAACCGAATAAGAATAGCAAGAGCATACATAGGTGGATATTATGTCGGCTTGGGTGTTAATAATAATGTTAAGAAATATGCCGTGGTGCATTATTTTAAATTTTTTATTATTATAAAGCAGTAGTTTCGAGTAATTGGGTCAGTAAATGGAGTACAAAAATTTTCATTAAAATTTTATCAGTATGGTTTCCGTAAACTTTATTGAGAGATAGTTAAAAATCGTCGTGGAATTAATAAAACTTTTAACAAAAAAGGGAAAAAAGAGGATTTTCCAAAAGATCAGTATGAACGTATTGCTAAATTTATTTTCAGGAATTTTACATTCAGTTTTTACTAACACTTTAATGGCCGCTCATACAACATGCGTAAGCTAACCAGGGCCGGATTTACATAAGGGCCTTTGGGACACGTGCCCCGGGGCCTTCACAGAATAGGAGCCTCCACAAAATGGAATAAAACCTAAAATTTAAGAAATAGAATAGAAAGGATTTTTTGGTTTTGGTTTTTTTTTTTTTTGTTCACCAACCCTATTTTTCGGGAAAATTTTTAAGGGGATCTCCACATGGGAAGTTTTCAGGGGCCACCACATTAGAAGTGCCCCGAGGTCTCCACAAAGGTAAATCCGGCCCTGGTGCTAATTGAAACAAATGTTATTAGCCGTCACACAACTTGTGTGTGATGCTACCGCGAACAAGTATTGGCCAGTAACATACTTTCTGTGTATTGATTTCTCGCAACGTTTTAGTCGGATAACATAATACCTATATATATAATGTAATTTTCTCTTCTTTCTCTCTAACAAAAATTTTGATATCATTTATTTTCCAACTATATTATTGGCCCCTGGTGAAGTTTAACTACGTCAACGTTTGGCCATTAAAATGTACTTACATAAATTTTTGAAAAATATTCGAAACTTTTGTATTTATCGAAAACGGTTATCGCTTATTAAAAAGTACAAACTAATTTCAAATTTTCAGTAAATTTTGATGCCATAGTTTTAAAACTGCATGATGAAATTTTTAAACGTTTTGTAAAACTGGTATTAAAATTTCAAATACCGGTATTTCGGTTTCGGTATTAACAAAATCAAATACTTTATATATTAAATATTTTGAATATTTTTTTTTTACGTTAGATTTACAACATAAATTTTATTACAATGTCTTTAGTTTTGCTTAATGTTTTCCATATGTGCAGATGACCAGATATATTATACTTATTCATATTTTTTCACAATTCTGGAATATTTTTAAGTATTTTTCTATAAGAAAAAATACAAAATTATGTATTTAAATTTTTAAAAACCAAAGATGATGTAGTTTGTTATTATTACTGTTACTAATTAATTTTATTAAATGATTTTTAATGTTTTTTCCTTTTTTCTATACTATCTGTATCTTCACTCAATACCGAAAATAACCGAAATACCGGAATTCCGGTATTTTAAATGCTAATACCGAATAAATACCGGTATTATAAAAAGACACCGGTATTCCAAACCCTAAATACCGCCTTAAGGAAAAAATAGTGAAATTTGTTATTTTTTTTTTTTCAAAGAATATGCATATAGCCCCTTAAATAAATTTAATTCTTCAAACATTTTCTTGTTGTCATGACAAAATTCGAAAAGTATCATTAGAAATTTCAATTTACCTACAAAACCGGACACCAACTGAAAATATAATTAAGTTATGAATTCACGTGTTCAAGCACGTACAGCCTAATTAACAATTCTCTTTACATATCCCAAAATAGGTAAATCCTCGATTCATCGACGTTGATACACATAGATAAGAAAATTAATGGACATGGACGGGCATCGTGTCGACTAACAAGGATTCATTCGGATTGACACAACAAATCATGTTATGTACCCGCCGTATATAGCATCTCTTCGAAGTTCAGCTCGTCACACGTTCAATAGTTCTCACGTACGGCTAAACCAATGTCAGTGTCTGCCAGTCTGTCGAGAGGATGAAATGGTTTAATTAGAGTCGGCAAAGTATTCATAAAAGTTTTTCCTGCTTCTATCATAATATAATAACTATCCTCATTTCTATGAGATTTTCAATTTATTTTTCAGTTAGATATGTACCTACGCTCGTAGATGAAAATATGAATGAAGTTGAGGGAAAGAACTGATAAAGTAATTTTCCAATTTGTGATTTTCCTACGAAAATATGTTTGATGAAAATTTAAACTAATAAAAGACAAAAGTAAAAAGTAAATAAAAAAGAAAACTTGATTGGATTCATCCACTAAAAAGTATTTTATAGTTTTGGACAGAGCCGGATTTACATAAGAGCACATGCGGCACTTCAAGACAGGAGAAAAATGGAAAGGCCAGGAGTTGCTCGTCGCAATTGTCATCCTTATAACATTACCAGGGGCCTCCACAGAATCACTTAGGAGCTACCATATAAGAACAACCCAGGGGCATCTCAAAGGTAAATCTAACCCTGGTTTTAGATTTGCATAAGAAAATTTTCAGGACAGTATTAGCAAAATTTTACCATAGATTAGATCCTAATTTTGATTACTATCTAAATATTACTAAAGTTTTAAATTTTCTTAAACATATTAACGAAATTTCGAAAAATTCTTGAAGCTAATTATTTGACAGGTTTGTATTTTTCGAATTAATTTATATTTATACATACATACACTTGTATACGGAAAATTTATTGCTTAGCAATTCAACAAGAAGAACTGCTAACTAGCAAAAACACGACAGGGTAGCTGTATTAGCAGTTCTTCGAGTTATATTAACTTTGGCATCTTTGGCCAACAAATTTGAGTTGTACAACACTGAAAGAAGTTTATTCAGAAAAAAGAAAGAAAAAATATTAAACTGGAGTGTAACACAAAATGATGATTTAATAAATAAAATAAGCATAATCCATATTCCATATTATTATGTAATATTTCGCTACTATCGTTCTGAAATCAGTTAAATTTACCAACAAAAGCTTTTGTTTCATTTTTGTCGTGTTAAACGACAATGAAACGGCGAATGAAACGTTTCTTACCATTTTTCTGGCTGTAAAAATTTGTCTTAAATTTTTTAACGGTAAAACTGAAAAAAGGTATAATATCCTGATAAAACTTATCACACATGGATTAAATTGTTTTTATAAAAGCCAGTTAAGGCAATCAACGTAATAAATTTCTAACACTGACTTACTGACTGACTGACAGACAACGCACGGCCAAAAACCGTTGGGTTTAGAAGAATGAACTTTGCGCAGGAGTTCCGCATGTAAGGTAAGTGAGCACTAAGACAGGATTTTTGAAAATTCGTCAGTTATGAAGTTAGAGATATTGTATAAAAATATGTTATTGGTTTTTGACTTCTACGTTTCCCTAAAATTTCAATAGTCAGGTTAAATTCTGTATATTCAGTCAGGTTAAATATATTATATAATTATAGTATATTTCGTGTCAGGTTAAATTCCGTATTTCACAAAAGATATTGTTGATCATAAAAAAATGCACCAAAAAATAAAGTGGGAAAAACTACTGAAATGACAATGGGAACGGCACTCTTATAATGTGCGGATCCCAGTTTGGGAACTTCTGCTCTTACCAACGTAAAGAAATGGTTTTTCTTCCTAGAAAGGCAAAATCGAATCATGATATGTGGTTAAACATCATATGCGAACGTATATGAAAGATAAGAATAATCATTAAGGTATACCATCACAGTGTGATTTGTCGAAAAATTGACAAACTTTCGCGATTTTTTTTTTTTTTTTTTTTTGGATAGGATGGGGGAATGGGGATGAATTTTTTTTACGATTAATAACTACTATTTAACAATACAAAAATATTTTTTTATTCAATATCTTTTTTTTATAATTATTATAATTTTTTGAAAAAAGTGTCTTTAAAAAATGGCGGAAATCGGTACACACGATTGCGGCCGCACTTTTCATCCGAACAAAAAAAAAAATAAAATAGATTATTAATCTGTAGGTAAGCCGCTATGTACTTACTATAAGAAATAACTAAAAGTAAATAAAACAAAATATTTTTGTATTGTTAAATAGTGGTATTAATCGTAAAAAAAAATTCATCCCCATTCCCCCATCCTATCCATCCAAAAAAAATCGCGAAAGTTTGTCTATTTTTCGACAAATCACACTGTGATGGTACCTTAATAATTTTTATATTGGCACTGAATCCCTCATTAAATTTCAGATGTTATTTTCTAACATTCACAAAATATGATCATTATTTCCAAAATTACAGTACATACATATCTACATTCTAGTTATTAAAATTTTCCAGATAAAACATAATTATTTAATTTTTGGGTGAACATTTCTCCTGAAACGGAATAATAATATTAAAACTTCAAAATATACAAACAATCTCTTACAATAAAATAAACAATTACATAGTTTCAGTATTTTAGTATTAAAAACAAAGCATGTTTTGCACACTTATATTTTAAAAGTTGGTTCTCTTTTAATCTGATTTTGAATAATTTCTAGGCAAGTCAATTCAGTAAGACGAAAATAAACGGAATAAAATACGAACTGTATTGATATTTGGTCCTTTGAACAATTCAAAAATTATTTATATTATAATGATAAGTTTTAAGTTTTCTGCAAGTTTTCCATAAGTTTTCTGCAAGTATTCCACCAAATGTAACACAGACAGAACCATTCCTTGTTGGTCTTGCAAAATTTGTCGGACGGAAATGATAAAAAGAAAAGTTAAAATTAGAAAAGTGTTGTATCTTTCTCGGAAATAAAAGAACAGAATCTGTAAACCCACAAATAGTTAAATATGACTGAGCCTTGAGTGAAATATGTATATAAAAAAACGCCGTGAGCAGCGGGGCCCCATCACGGTAGTCGAATTTTCCCCTTCATCTTCGGTATTGAATGTCTACAAGCGAAATGTGATTGAAAGTCTACAACCGAATTGTCATTTTGTTGGTTTCAAAACTGGTGATGAGTGTTCGGCTGATCGAGGCTTTAAAAAAAGGTTTTAAGTATTTAAGGGCTGTATCTCAGTAAATTTCAATTTTGTGCCGAAAACAGGTAGCAGAAAAAAAGCCAACACAATTCGTACGAGGACATTCCTGCCCATGTTTATCCGCTAATTGCCTTTATGTTTTAGTTTTAAAAATTAAAAAAGGACCTTAAATAGTAAACTGGAAGGCCTTTATAAAGATATTTTTTCTTTCCAAAAAAATCCAAAATTTCTATTTTATAAATACTAAAAATCCAAAATTCCTAATTTATAAATAAACAGTGACTTTAATAACATTTTTAAATTACTTAATATGTATGTATTTCATTTGTCATAAAAGTAAGTTCACTTTTTTTTAAATTTTTTAAAATTACTATTCGCCTACTTGTATTTAGAATAAACATAATGCTTTTAAAACACATTTAACAATAGCATTCAATTCCGATGTAAAAATGGGAGAAGTGGGGGGAAAAGTGATGCGGACTCCCTACAAGGTACTAGCTGGATACTAACTGAATACACGTACAAAATTTCAGCCCTCTAGGTTTCCTTATGGAGTCTCTAGACGTGTTAGAAAACAAGCAAAAAAATTAAGGAAATATTGGCGTCAAAATCGTGGGGGTAAGGGTTAAAAGTTGAAACCTCCAAAAAACAGTGTCTGGCTATTAGCTTAACTTGTACACCAAATTTCAGCCCTCTAGGTTTATTTGGGGAGATTTTGACCCGAACGAAACTGTTAAAAAACAAGAAAAATCATGTTCATTTGGGTATAAAAATGGTGGGGGTAGGGGCTAAAAGTCGAGACCCCTAAAAGGCACCCCCTTGGTACTAACTCAATCCGAATACAAAATTTCAGCCCTCTAGGTTTATTCGGGTGACCTGTGCGAGTGGTACAAACTTCGAAAACGTCGAAAATGCATGAAATTGTAGCTTAAAAATGAGGTGGGTGGTGGTAAAATATTAAAACCTCCAAAAAGCACAACCTAGGTACGAACTTTATCAACACACCAAATTTCAACCCTCTACGTTAATTCTGGGGGGCTGGGGGCCTGTTAGATCCAGCGAAAATCGTTTTTCCCCCCTCTACTCCCACCATATCATCCTAGGAAGCTGAATTTTGGATATGTTGTAGATAATTGACCGAAACATTATTTAAAACCGGTTTGGAAAAGTTTTATTGCTTTTCCGCCCCCCACCACCCCCTTAAAGGTCGGGTCAGAAAAAAAATTTGCCCAAAATTTGACCCCACTTTGATAGTATGAGGTGCCTCGAAAATGAGCCCCATTTACCAAGTTTCATCTCTTAACTTCCATAGGGGGGCCCTACACAAATTAAAAGGTGGCGGGAAAATATATATATATATATATATATATATATATATATATATATATATATATATATATATATATATATATCAGACATTTTTTTTTCTACATATTCGTGTTCTACGGGTCCGAAAACGGATAGCGCCCCTACTCTCGCCTCTCGCAGCTCTTATCGTATAGACTGTATAAGTCTAATTTTTCGGAGAAAATTCGACTAAAAATACAATTCGTTAACCTGTATTAATCAAGACATATGAGAAAAATCGATAAAGTTTGCAACTTTTAGAATAGTATGTCCTCAAAAATAATTTTAAAATTATCAATATTTACCAAAATGGCATATAAGTAACGATTCTCGACTTGCAGATCCTCAAAGTTTAGACTTTTATTTGAAAAATTAAGCATAAAGTAACAGTGTTATTGTACACCAAAAACTAACATGTAACTTTTGATAATTCAAAATTATAAAATCAAATTGTATGAAATAATATTACATCAAGTGTATTTTGGATAAATCAGTCAAACTGGACAATACAATACAACTGTTTGCCTTTATCTACAAGTTTGAATTCATTTATTATTTTAATAAATAATAATTCATTCGCTAACGACGCTATTCCAATTAAATTTTGTTTGCTGATTGGCGATGCTCTGTAAATTTTGCTTGTTCATTGAATTAAAAGCAGGACTAAAAGTATTTTTAGTCGTTTGGGACTAAAAATGACACTTTACTCCCTATTATGAGGGATTAAAGTGTGTGTTTTTATCTAGAATTACAATTCATTTATTAGACAATTATTCATTTCTATAGAAACGATAAACAATTGATATCAGATAATTATTGTAGTACTAGTCGTATACCCGATGGGATTTCCCATCGACAACATCTTTTTATTAGGTACTTACTTTCTGCTCACTTTAATGTTTTTCAAAAGCCTAAATCAATATCCACGTTTCTAACTTCAAAAATAACGAACTTCCCATATGAACTTTCGTTTTCTGTTTTAACCGCTTAGGGAATAAATTTTGAGAAATGTTTAAACAACTGACTTTTATTTACAAACAGAAGCCTAAACGCCAATTTTCAAAACTCCTGTGCTCAATTTCGTCCTTCTAAACCCAAAGTTTAGGTTTTGCGTTGTTTGTCAGTTAAAGATTTATTAAATAAGATATTATTTATTTTAATATCCATAGTAACATATTTTTATATGACACTAACTTCAAAAAGAATTTACATACAAATTTTCATCCCCTATTAAACCCATTTAGGGGACGAATTTTCGAAAATCCTTTCTTAGTGCTCACCTATACGTTACATAGAGAACTCCTATGCAAAATTTCATTCTTCTACGGTTTAGGCTGTGCGTTGTCTGACAGTCAGTCAGTGTTGCGTTGTCAGCCAGTCAGAAATTTATTAAGTAGATTAATATTGAAATGGGAAAAGGTTATCTTTAAATATTGAAAAATATTTAACAGTTGATTATCGCAATAGTGGGTTATCTTTAAAGTTGGCGGTGACCCCAATCTGTACTTCCGAATATATTTTGATACACAATACTTTATCTGCGTAATTCAAATGGATCACTTGATTTTATTAAATAAGTCACTAGTAATAAATGTACACCTATCGTAGCATCTGCATAATATAGCGAATTTCATTCACACCTGTTTCTATCCAAAACAGTTTCTCTTTAACAGTGAGAAAATTCAAAATCGGAGGAGTAGTCAATTTTTGGCGCTTTTGGGTCTTTTCAGTCCCTAGTATCCTAGTGGATCTCATATAATATAGCATAATTATGTCCATTTAACTTTAAAATTGATTGAATAGTTTATTCTTGGTGCTTTTGGGAGCACATGACCGTGGCGGACATAACATAACCTCATATAGCATAACCTATACCATCTAAAATAGCTTAGCTCTCCAGCAGTGCAAATATTTTCAAAATAACGTGCTTTTGAAAAGTTTGTTAATTTTTATTTTAAAAAATTAAACAGATATAAATATATTGTTATTAATAAGGATAATTTTTGGAAAAATAACCACCAAATATACTACTTTAAAATATTTAATTTTCTTTTTATTTAATACGACCTACGTTTCCGCCTACATCGGCCCTCATCAGGTCTGTATTTTATAAAATATCAAAAAAATTAGTATTTAATTAATTTAAAATTTGTATATAAAAAAAAAGAAAATGAATTAAATATAAATTAACATTATAATTATAAAAGTGACATACAAATTTTGCAAAATAGACCAGTTGCAAATTTGAAAAAGTTATTTATAACTAAATGAAAAAATTTTTCCTTTTTTTTAAGGGGAACGACTAGTATGACGTTTTCAAAAAAATTGGAATTTTTTTTTGCATGTTTTGATAGTCTATACCTTTAAAAATAACATACTAAAATTTCAAGTGCATATCTCAAATAGTTTTTGAGTTACAGCCATTCGAAGAGTGGATTCTGATTTTCATTGTTAACTTTGAGGTATTGAGAAATGTATGAAGGTTGATAGTTCGGGAGTTTCTGGACGTGGCTCCCAGTCACGTGTTGCGGAGAAGCTAGACTCTGGCACATAAAAACGACTCATCTAGTTTTACTATGACCGTTATAGTGAGTACATCGTAAATAATTTTAGTAAAAATTTTCAATCATTATTACTAATAACTACATTTTTCAAATTTGCTGCAGTTATAACTCGAAGACAAATCGTTCGATCGATTTGATTCTTATTGCAGCTTCTTTTATATATATTTCTTCGTACCATGAACCTCCAGTTTTCCGATCGAATAAAAAATGTAATTTTCGCAAGCCAAAAACCATCAAATTTTCGCGCAAAATTTGAAACTTTTTTTTAAAAACTCCGCCATTTTTTTAAATTTCAACTTTTTTATTCGATTGAGGTTCACGGCACGGACCATACCTTCTAGTTTAATAGGCTTTTTGGGTTTTTTGATTTCAGGCTGTGTGAAGGCAGCTATCACTGCAGCAGTGGGGGAACTTTTTTTTTGGAGCCTTGGGAGATTTCGAATAACTCACTGAATTTTCAAATTTTTGGCCCAAAAATTTTACTATGAATTTATTATACATCAGCGATTATATCTTGAAAATATTAAAACATTCCATATAGTAGTTTTCTTTAAAAAAATTCCCAAAAATCACCTTTTTTCAGGCGGTCACACTAGTGGTCCCCCTTAAAAAACAACAATTATAAAATTAAAAACAATTAAAATTATCACAAGTAGCGACTAGTTACGATATTGAAATAAAATTAAAAATTGCAAATGACTAGAATTTTTTTTCTATATGACTAAAGGCTTCCAATTTTTTTTTTAAAGAGGAAGTGTGAATCATTAATAAAGTGTATTCTTTTGTGTAGCTAGTAGCTACCTTAATGTATGGTTACCACCTAGTTAATTGTCTACCACGATCAGCATGGCTACCATCATTGGAACGATGACTAGTTACGTAGTAGTTTGTGCTCGGTCATGCAGAGTTGTTTATAAACAGATGATGATAGGTTATTAATGTCAGTTTAATGAAAATTGCAATTATTTTCATATGTTGCAGTCCATAGATTTGCCAGTTATTTTTCTAAAAATTATCCTTATTATAAATATTCACCACCTGAAACTTCCCTTTAAAATATTGTTATTGTAACGACAGACACGGTGAAACATTTATCGCAAAGAAATTCAACAAAATTCTTAATTTTTATCAAAAATTATTTCACTTAAAACAATAGCTTACAAGCTTATCTTATGTAATTTTTTACGGTCTTTTCGATGGTGTAAAAAAAAAATTAAACAATTTTCGGATTCTAGCCAATTCTTGCAAGAAAGCACCAAAAATAGTGAAAAATGGACAAAATTTCAACTTCTAAAAATTTTACCAAATTTCGTAAAAATTGGATGCTTCGTTCGAAAGTTATCGCGCAGACACATTGATACATACATATATAAAATTTTACTAAAGGTCATTTTCGGTTTCTCAACGGCTCAAAACAAATTTCTGTCATAGTCCTGCGCTCAGGTTTTACTTTGAGAGCCCCTGTAATAACTGAATTTTCGGAATTTAATAAGTCAGTATCGAATGTCTGCATTTCTTTTGTCTTATTTTTCATAGTAAATCACTCAGTATTAATACTGTTGATAAACAAATTACGTAACCATGATGGAAGCTACAATAGCCAGCACCGCACTTTTGTGCTCAACAAAAAAGCTTGGTGTTTTTTAGTCGAATTTTCTCCGAAAAATTAGACTTATACAGTCTATACGATAAGAGCTACGAGAGGCGAGACCAGGGGCGCTATCCGTTTTCGGACCCGTAGAACACGATTATGTAAAAAAAAAAGATGTCTGATATATATATATATATATATATATATATATATATATATATATATATATATATATATATATATATATATATATATTCCCGCAACCTTTTAATATGTGTAGGGCCCCCCTATGGAAGTTAAGAGATGAAATTTGGTAAGTGGGGCTTATTCCGATGCACAACAAAACTATCAAAGTGGGGTCAAATTTTGGGCAAATTTTTTTTCGGACCCAACCTTTAAGGGGGTGGTGGGGGGCGGAAAAGCAATAAAACTTTTTCAAACCGGTTTTAAATAATGTTTCGGTCAATTATCTACAACATATCCAAAATTCAGCTTCCTAGGATGATATGGTGGGAGTAGAGGGGGGAAAAACGATTTTCGCTGGATCTAACAGGCCCCCAGCCCCCCAGAATTAACGTAGAGGGTTGAAATTTGGTGTGTTGATAAAGTTCGTATCTAGGTTGTGCTTTTTGGCGGTTTTAATATTTTACCTCCACCCACCTCATTTTTAAGCAACAATTTCATGCATTTTCGACGTTTTCGAAGTTTGTACCACTCGCACAGGTCACCCGAATAAACCTAGAGGGCTGAAATTTTGTATTCGGATTGAGTTAGTATCAAGGGGGTGCCTTTTGGGGGTCTCGACTTTTAACCCCTACTCCCACCATTTTTATACCCAAAAGAACATGATTTTTCTTGTTTTTTAACAGTTTCGTTCGGGTCAAAATCTCCCCAAATAAACCTAGAGGGCTGAAATTTGGTGTACAGGTTAAGCTAATAGCCAGACACTGTTTTTTGGAGGTTTCAACTTTTAACCCTTACCCCCACGATTTTTACGCCAATATTTCCTTAATTTTTTTGCTTGTTTTCTAACACGTCTAGAGACTCCATAAGGAAACCTAGAGGGCTGAAATTTTGTACGTGTATTCAGTTAGTATCCAGCTAGTACCTTGTAGGGAGTCCGCATCACTTTTCCCCCCACTTCTCCCATTTTTACATCGGAATTGAATGCTATTGTTAAATGTGTTTTAAAAGCATTATGTTTATTCTAAATACAAGTAGGCGAATAGTAATTTTAAAAAATTTAAAAAAAAGTGAACTTACTTTTATGACAAATGAAATACATACATATTAAGTAATTTAAAAATGTTATTAAAGTCACTGTTTATTTATAAATTAGGAATTTTGGATTTTTAGTATTTATAAAATAGGAATTTTGAATTTTTTTGGAAAGAAAAAATATCTTTATAAAGGCCTTCCAGTTTACTATTTAAGGTCCTTTTTTAATTTTTAAAACTAAAACATAAAGGCAATTAGCGGGTAAACATGGGCAGGAATGTCCTCGTACGAATTGTGTTGGCTTTTTTTCTGCTACCTGTTTTCGGCACAAAATTGAAATTTACTGAGATACAGCCCTTAAATACTTAAAACCTTTTTTTAAAGCCTCGATCAGTCGAACACTCATCACCAGTTTTGAAACCAACAAAATGACAATTCGGTTGTAGACTTTCAATCACATTTCGCTTGTAGACATTCAATACCGAAGATGAAGGGGAAAATTCGACTACCGTGATGGGGCCCTGCTGCTCACGGCGTTTTTTTTTGTTTTTGTTTTTGTATATTCTTAATTCTTATATAAGAATATAAATAAAACATTAGAATTATGTCTGTATTAAGTAAATAAGAATAATAATAGAGCAGCTTAGTAATGATAATACGATTAAAATTCAAACTATCTGATGTGCATACGACTGTTGTAAATATACATTATATTATGTTTCTGTTTTTTAATTATTTGCACAGCTATTACAATGCAATTTTGCACTTTATGTATATTTATGCAAGAGAAGTTGATACATAGTTGAAATACTTACATACTATGAACGACAAAAATACTATTGTTATAAAAAATTAAGTTGTTGCCAACGATAAGAATAGTATATTACGTGATTGAGGTTGTAAGCTGCGAAAAAGTTACGCAAGAGCCTCGATGCGTCGAGTGCGTAATTGCGCGAGTGTGTAATATGCCTTACAACCGAGTTACGTCCTATACTTTATCTACGACTAACATGAAATTCACAATAAACGATAAAAATTTGGTACAAATCTACAAATACAATACATTTAAATTATGTAGTATTTGAAATTTATTAAAAACAAACGTAATCATTCAGTTGCTAGCTAAAATTTTTGTACAGATTCTACTGTATATCACTGTATAATATGTAATATATAATATAAGAATTAATAAAAGTGTAGTAAACTTTGATATTTTACGTTTATGTACATTGTACATAAGTGTAAAGAGGCATTTTTTGTACAGCTGGATATATGGCTGTATGTAAAACGTAGCTTACTTAGATAGTATTTTGTACAATTAACAAGCAACTTCATGATAGTCGTAGATAAACATTATTAATTTTGGTGTCCACATGGCATGTGACTATAAGGGCTCTCACGTATTGCAGGCAAATAGTAACATTTTAATAACTATACACCGAACATATTTTACGTTTGCTCATGAATAATAACTATCATTACGCTAATTGGTCTAACAGTCAAACACTGTCAAAATTTGAGCCAAATAGGACGGGTAAGTAGTAAATAAGATATTGACATTTAATGAGATTCGTGATTACAATTACTCCAATCCGATCGATGGCGCCGTGATTACAGTTACTCCAATTGTGATAAAATTCTGAAGGCCCCTTCTAGGAACGAAATCGCATAATTTATAAAAATTATCTTAAAAACGAACGAATAGTTCCGAAGTTATGCCACCTGGAAGTGACTTAGAAGTCACTCCTCAAAATTGTTGAAGAAGTTATAAAAAACTATGCAGAGAAAAAATGTTCATATTTCAAAAATGATCGCAATTAAAACTTTCATTATAACAAACGAGATTAGCCTTCTATGTAGACGGCAGAAGTAATACACAAATTTAATAGATTTCAGCGTTACTTAGGGTATGCCATATTTGATATTAGTAAATAAAAACACTTTACTTTGTTAAATACCACTTTTATGGAATATAGAAATACCACTTTTATTAAATATAAAAACGTGTAAAGATTACATTCAGATACATGCCTAATTATTTTAAATCTTAACTTATAAATTGTAGCTACGCATAATGGGAAATTAATGGAAATAGAAGTAGTGGGCGGAGTCAAAAACAAGGAAAACAAGTTTAGGTGAGTTAGAAACATGTGACATATAAACAAATAAAGTAGGAAATATAGTTGTATACAAAAATTATAAAACAGAAAATAAAGTAGAATTGTAAATATCGGTATAATCAATTAAAAATAATTCAGAATTGTGTTTGTAAATTTTTATTGCTTCTAAAATATTTAGTCTGGGTCCTTTATTTGTGTCGTGTAAAACTGTAACGTTTCTCCCCGGAATGTATCCCGTGTCGACTAAGTGTCTGGCAAAAGCGGAGTCAGATTTCTTGTTTCTATAGTATTTGAAGTGTTCGGCTCTGCGGGTTTCAAAATTTCTGCCAGTTTGACCAATGTAAAAACTATCACATTCGTGACAATTTAGTTTGTAGATGCCCGATTTTTTAAGTTTGTCTATTTTTGTTTTATTGTTATATATTAAATTTACTAAATTAAGGCTCGATTTAAATACAGTAGTTATATTTGATTTAGTTAAAATTTTATGTATTTTATTTGAAATTTTACCAAAACATGTTAAAGTTTTGAAATTTGATTTGCGGTCTGATTTACCGGAGGGATAAATTTCTGTTAAGATTTGTTTAAATTCTTTTTTAGCTAACTAATTTATCAGTTAATTTTGAGTTATATCCAGGGCCGTGGAGAGAAATAACGGGCCCCGGGAATAAAGCATATTTCTTAAAAATTTTTCCCCAAAATAATAAGTAGTGAACAAAAAAATAACAAAAAAGCTTGTTTTACTTTTTTCCGGGCTCCTCCCGACTGCTACGGGCCCCCAGCTTCAGCCCGGGCCTCGGGGCTAGAACTCCGGCTACCCCACCCTCTCGTCGGGCCTGGTTATATCCGTTATTATTTGCTATTGTTTTAATGTTATTTATTTGTTTTAAAATTTTCTTTTGATAATGAAAAATTAAAGGCGCGATGGATCATAGAATTATAGGCTACGACTTTCTGTTGAAATGGACTTATTGAATCGTTTGGTATTGTAATTTTGGAAAATGATGGTTTTCTACAAAATATTGAAATCAAGGCTATTGTTAATTTTCGTTATAGTTAAATCCAGGAAATTGATTCCATTATCTTTCTCTAATTCTAAATTAAATTGTATTTTTGGGTCTATTAAATTTAGTGACTATGAATTTTTCTAATTGGCGAATTGATCCATCGAACCCTATAATTATATCATCCACGTACCTGTACCAAAATTTTACATGTTGTTTTGTTAAAGTGTTGTTCGTTATTATTTCCTCTAAGCTCGACATATAAATCTCTTCCAACAAAGAACTCAGTGGTGACCCCATAGCAAGACCACTTGTCTGTCGGAAACACCTACTGTCCAATTCAAAGTAATTTTAAGACTGTATTAAATCTTTTAGTTAATTCCGATTGTCTTAAAGGATTTTTTATCTTGTTATTTATTATTTTACTAATTAAGTTTAGACATTCTTTAGTGGAAATGTTAGTAAACATGCTGTGTACATATAGGGAACATGTCATAAGAGTTTCTATATTCAATAAAAGTGGTATTTTGCAAAGTGTAGTAACATAGAATTTTTTCTAATTTTCAGCTACACTACTTTTACGTATTTTTAGCGGTGAGATAAGTGAGAATTTCTAAAAATAATTATATTATTGTCAATTTTCAAACAGACAATCTAGAATCAATTGTGTAATTTTAGAGCTACCACTTCCATCATCGCGAAAATGTTGGGATAACTATTTTTTTCGAAGAATATTATTATTATTATTGTTAATTTCGATACTTAAGACATTATTTACGGCTCATTATACTTCGAAACAAAAGCAAATAAAATACTTTATCCATTTTACGTTTATTGTTCGAATATTTTGAGTGGGTATAAGTGGTGAAAGTAGATATCTTGGTCTTACAAATATCTACTATTAAAAATGTAATATAATTGTTTACCAGCAATCACTATATTTAGAAATATTCATAATACAATAAAATTTAACTTTAATCTATACTATCTTTAATAAAATTAACGTTTAAACATGTTCATAAAGGAGCCCCAGATTTTGGATTACAAAAATTCAGGTGATTCTTTAAAAGAGAGTGTCCATAAACTACGTAGCCTAACTGGGGGGAGGGAGAGGTTATGCAAAAAGCTACGCTGGACTACATGGGGGCAGGGGGGAGTCAGAATTAAGGTACGTAGTTTTATTTGAAAC
Organism: Brachynemurus nebulosus; assembly: GCA_035578155.1. Taxonomy (NCBI): domain Eukaryota; kingdom Metazoa; phylum Arthropoda; class Insecta; order Neuroptera; family Myrmeleontidae; genus Brachynemurus; species Brachynemurus nebulosus. Next base: position 16,612,514 of record JAPWDM010000005.1, read on the forward strand.
AAACAAACATGAATTTGAATGTCAAAACTCATGAATACTCTTAAATTACTTATGAGTAGCTTAATATTTTGGATATTTTGAAATTTGAGAAAACTTCTTCAAGCGAATTATGCAACATTAAAATTCTTACTGTTAAGAGACGTGTTTTTGAGGATATACTTTGCTAAACTGTAAAAAATGCCTTAATTTTTATATTTTATAATAAAAAGGCTATTATTTTAATTGAATGTTTTTTGGCCTTAATAAGAAAAAAAACTACGTTTCACTATGGGGGAGGCGGGTCAAGGCAGAGGTCACCTGTAGTCTACCTGGAGGGGAAGGGGTTCAAAACTGGCCAAAATGGAACTACGTAGTTTATGCACGCTCCTAATGACCAGAATCATGCTAATGAGACTGTGGAATTCATCAATTGACTCCCGCTACATACCGCATGATTTCATTAGGGATTCCAAAATGTCTTCGGAACCATAAAAATCCAATATCTGTCCAATATGATTGTATAAATATTTTTTGTCAGTTTAAAATCCAAGATGTAAAATTTCCAAAGAAGTATAATATATTGCGTATATATACGAAAATCATTTCTCCATTTAATATTACATAATTCCCGTCTACTTTTTAGTCCTTAACCAGCATTATTTGTCTTCACTATTGTTATTTGCTGTCTTCCGAATGTTTACAACAAAACAGTTATTGGGATTTACATTTATAGGCCAATGGGGTATTGTTGTATTGATTTAAATTGGTTTCTTCAATAATATTTATTGTGTTATATTGAAAATCAGTTATTAACTACGTACAACACAATTTTGATATATGTAAATATAAGATCTGATGGGACACTACGATACAAATTTTATTTTAAATATTATGTTAAATATTTTTGAAATTTTTTTTAACCCTTGTCCTTCACTTTTGTCGGAATTATATTTATTACAAATATATAGAAATGTATTGCGTAGTCAGCACCGGTATATAATATTTAGTGTTCCGTACCAAAATTGATAAAAACAAGACACTTTTTCACAGGCGTTTTTCTTTGAAACTATTCAAGGTAAAAATTTGAAATTTAACGCAGGATTCAGGTGTGGTAATTCAGTTATATACGTAGAGTTTTAATTCTGGAATACTCATCTGGGAAATGGGTAAGATACAGATATGTTAACCTATGTGGTCCTCTAAACAAATGTAACAAATTTCCTGAGTGTATCCGAAATTAGGTTGAATGCGGGAGAGATGCCGCACATTTTGAAAACACTTGATAATTCTTAAATTATGCATTTAATTGATTTGAAATTTGGTACACAACAAATGTAAACATTGTTCTTTAAAATTATTTATAAATAATTTTAAATTTTGAGTCACAAACGATTCATAATTAACATTTTTGTAGAGCCTCTCTCCCACAACTATGTGAGAGATGCCGCATCAAAGAAGGTGAGACGCCGCATAGTTCATATTAAAAATTTTGCATTTTACATACATCTCCATACATAATGCATGCCGTATGTAACCATTTTCGGCACTTTATGCATCTTAACCAGTCAACTTTTTTTTGTTTCTGAGTACTTTTGAAAACATTCAATACACAGGCAATCATCATCATTTTCGTTATCTTCACTAATATGAGTGCTCTTCCTGATCCATTAATGGATCTTTTATATTTACGTAGCATAATTTACAGTCCAAAAAAAAAATTGCATAATTAAGGTATAAGTCTATGTTTTTAACATGTAATATGATGCGGCATCTATACCAACTTTAAATGCGGCATCTCTCCTTTTTGCTGGAAGGATAGATGCCACATGTTGCTATAGCAAGCATAGTGCGAAATTCTAACCTAAAATTTTATACAGTACTTTTAAAATATTCTTAAATTAATAACAAAACTCATTTTCATTAAAACAATGAAATATACATTCTTAAATTCTAATGAGTTAAATGTTTGATAAAATATTATGTTAAAAAACTTACTTTTCAATAATAAAAAGTTGGATAATTATTAAACTGATGGACTAATCATAAATGTTACCATATACAGCTTAAATAAGTAACTTATTTTAAACATATCCATTAATCGCGCTATCTATCAATCAACGGACGAACTATAGCTACTGCGGCATCTCTCCCGCCTTACCCTATATGAATAAACAGTCCCGCTGATAAATGAAAGAAAAACAAACGGCATAAAATGACCCGTCAGTAAATAAGACTAATTCTTTCTTACAAGCGTAAGCAAACTAAGATAACGAACGATATTTTATAGAAATTACACAGGAAAAATACCTCGTCTAATCTCATTCGCTAATATATTAAATTCATACGTGCTGCGTATAACTGATTGTACGGAACACTTTTGGCACGAACTCAACTTGCACTTGACGATTTTTTTGTTGACTGTATAGTAATCATGAAGTTTGATTAATAAAGTGAGGGTTTAATTTGCAATTTTATCAGACCTAGTGGTACCACCATTTTCTCATTGTATCAACTATTAGGAAAACATCAAGTTTTATTAAACCTATTTTATAGACAGTCAGTCCTTCTATAACGCGATTAATTCGTACCACGTTATATAGAAACATTACAAGTAAGCATTCTAAATACATCGTTGGCAAGAAGTAGTGATGCGGGTATGAAAGATTCGGAATATTTTCACAGCGTTGTTCGATAACTTTCACTCAAACAAGCATGCGCTACAAAAATCACGCACGTCTTGAGAGTACCGCGTCATACGAGAGTTGACTGTAGATCCATGTACACTCATGAATCAAATTAATGGCGTATAATTGTATAAAATTATTTCGGTGATATGTAAAGTAATTAATCACTGTTGGTAGCACTGTTTTTGTTTGATATTAGCTTCACTACATTAACATTGGAGTCATCGCAGTTTCCTTCACCAAATGTTTCTAAAACTTTTCATTGAATTCGAGAGTTATTTGTTAAGTATCATTTAATACTTAGGTACTGTGTGCTCCAGAAAACTTGTGTATACCTATAGAATACGTATGTGGAAAAGAAAACTGACACCCTGTTCTCCAAACTTGGATTTATTTCTGTCTAACACATCGTCTGTCTTTATCCAACAAGTATTGAAATATCGATGACATTTATAATAAACAATTATTTAAATGTAGAGGATTCACAGAACACAAAAATGATTAATTTTATTCAATATTTTTGTTAGTCTTTAGAAAAATAATAATAATTTATTAACTAATTAATATGTACCTACCCAAATATCATATGACAGTTTGAAAGGAAAAATTCACTGTTTGCCATTTATAGATATTCAATGTTTCGCTTCAAGACATAAGAATGAGAGGAAAAATTTTCATATTTCGAACACAATTTTATAAAAAAGATTCTATTTGTATAACAAAATAACTGAAGACATTAGTAGATGAAGGTGTTATGTAACATTTTTTCAAAAATTCATGTGTTGCCAAATTTTGAAATATTCTATGCTGAAGTATCATATATTCAACTTTGGTTTCATTCAGTCCAATAGTTTTGTAGAAATTCAATAATAAACATGTGCTATTGCATGGGAAGTATAATTATGTAAATAAAAACTTTCAAACGCTTCTACTGTAAAATTATAAAAATGTTACACAGCACCTTCATCCACTCATGTCTTCAACACAACAAAATATATATTTTAAATAATTATACTCTCAAAAAATTTATTTGTTTTAAAGAAAAATTTCTCTTTTTCTTAAACCAAAAAAGTTATTTTTTTTAGTTCAAAGAACTATTTCTTTGACTAGTGAAAAAATTTTTAGAAAATATATTTCTGTATCAAGAAAATGTTTTTTTCCTTTTTTTAATTCATAGAAATTTTAATTTAAAAAAATTTAATCTTTGAACAAAGAAACCGTTTTGAGAGTGTATAAACAAAATAATAATATTTTTTTGAGCTATCAAAAATTATTCTTTCAAGTATCTATAAACACCTTTGTCAGTATGATAAGTCAGTATGAAAATTGAATATATGAAAATTCTGAATTCTCCTGTATAGAAGAATTTTATTGCTTGATGTGAAATTGAAGGTCAGAATGGGAAAAGAAAGTTTTCAAAACATTTTATGTAATTTTTGGCCTATTGAATAATAACATTTGCACAAATTAAAATAATCATTAATTTTATTTTATTAAAAGCTTTTGTATATTTTATCAGGTTTTTGTCCAAATTTATAAGCTGGTGTATACGTACAGAAGAATATTAATATACTAGTTTAGATAAACGATACAGACTATATTTGTAATAAACTTTTTTATTATGTCTTGTACAAAATATCCCAAAATAAGTCTGCTAAAATTTACAATAGTCTGCTAGCTAGCTTTTTTAGGTAGGATTTTTTGTTTGAAAGAGTATTTTTTCGAGGTGGTTCCATATAAATTTCATTAAAATATGTCCATGGACTGCCACGATACCCCACGAAACTTCCCAATAATGAAAGGCAATAGTTGGTTAGGTATCTTTTGGTAATCATTTGATCATGTTTACGAAGGCCCAAGACCACCTAAAAGGGCAAAATTAAAACTTCTCAAGAAAATAACCGATTTCAAAATAATGAAAACACTGAAAAATATGAAAAAATGATTATGTCATAAATCAAAATAGAAATGTAAACTGTCAGTTTTTGAGGTTTGTGCCAAATCAACATTCGTAGTTGAGGCTTCAGATTAATACTAAACATATTCTAACTTCAAAAATGCATCACTGCTTGCATGAGGTCAAAAGTTCGAAAACGCATCAGACGTATCACAAGGAAAAATCAAAAATTCATTTTTACATTTGATGCGTCAAAACAATGCACCAAGAAATTTGGTGATGCGTGTCATGCGCATAATGTAATATCGTAGCTACTTACATTTAAAATATAGGTGGTTGTCGTAGCTATGGTAATGTGAATAAAGGATGATGCCAATGGTCCTATGACCATAACGGTTATAGAAATAATTCCGAAAAACTAATTGTTGAAAAAGATGAATTTATTTACCTTTCATTAAAATTGTTTAAACTATCTGAATACATCTTGCACTCAAAATATGTAATATTTTTTATTCAAATAATTTCAATTTTTTCAATTTTCAATTTCAAGTTGAAATTCAAATATATACAAGGACTGCATTGCTATATTATCTGTAGTCTAATCATGCTATATTATCTTTACCCAAATTAGAGGTTAAATGATGCCAATATCCCGTTCAAAAACATCTAATGTGCATCAAATTTCAAGGGAGCATCACCATTGCATCATGTAGTATTAGACGCATCAGAAAGGTCATGATGCTGCATCGATGCGGTCAAGTTTACATTTTTGAAGTTACCCATAGTTCAAAAACTGTCAGTTTATATACTTATATTTTAATTTATAGCGTAATTATTCTTTCATACATTTCAGTATTTTTAGAGAATTTTCGAATCGAAAATTCAGCTATTACAGCCACTGCCACAGTGTTACTTGAGCCCGGGACTATGATTGAAAGTTTTGAGTTCTCTAGAAACCAAAAATAATATTCACTAAAAATTATATATGTGTGCACGATAATTCCCGAACGAAATGTCCTATTTTTATGAAATTTGATAAAAATGTTGGAAGTTCCAAGGCTTTGGATAAGTTCGTTAGCCAGACACGTTAGATATCCGAAACATGGTTTTTTGTAAACGGAAATTCGCTATGTTTTGCAAGATGCTGCAACAAAATTATTATTTCGGAGCCGGTTCTACTTTTTTCTTAAAAACATTCTATTTTTAGTTAAAATAATTCATTCGTTATAGGATAAACAAACTCTTATACTGTTTCTATAGGTATAAAATATAACTACATTATAATGCATTTGTTGGCTCATGTTAAAACAATATTATTTTATTTTGTTCATTGTGGGACATTCTGTAAAAATCTATACACTGATATACCATTTCTACATACATTATTTAATGTATTTAGAGATTTTCTTTAACATCGGCGCCAACTATCTATCTTAGAAATCTAACATGTACTAGAACAATTTTGCTATACGGACATAAATATTTTTATATTACTGCAATAAAAATTTTTATAAATGCAATATCTGTTTGAATACTTTTTTTCTATTTTCTCACCGAAAGATTTTCATTTGAATTATTAACATAGTAATAATATATGGCCAACTTCTGTTGTAACACAGATTTTCATGTAAGATTTTCTAGTTAAATAATGCTATTGAAGTGTTCCAGCAATTTATCTTTCAAGAAAATAAAATTTGTATTTTTCGTTTAAAATAATGAAAACTTGAGATTTGTTGACCTAAAATTAGAATATTGATAGCAATGCCCTGTAGAAAAGAAAAGAAATTGCAGTACAAGACAAATTCTATTTAATATCTAAATATATTTTATTGGCATCAGCAGAAGCAAAATTCGAATTGCAAGAAATTCATTAAGTACGTGTCCGACCACGTTATATTAGTGTTTCGTAGTCACTTCAAAGTGGGGAAACATCAAGAGATAAAAATGTCCACAGAATATTACAGAACGAACGCTAGTATCTCTATACCACTGAAACCAGTGTAACGACAAAGGATAGAAAATATCCCACCAATATGTTATATATGTACACGCGGAGTTGTGTGTGTTAGTGCGATGGATGGTTGTGTGTATGGATGTCTTGCATACGCATATACATAATATGTATGTGGTACGTATCATGTACGTATACCACATATACCGTGTCAACACGACGGCAACAATATGACAACAACTGAAACACACCCATTGGTAGCTACTAAGTGAATAACAACATAGTTCTGCAAAATGCACATAAATGCCCATAAGTGGTGCAGAAAACAGATAGTTGTATTCCATCTAGTGTTCTATGATTACATCTGTATGTTTACATTTACCTAAAAAAATAATGCCTGAATTCAGTTAAATAAGTAGTAATATACGTACACGTATTTTTAAAGCAAACCGAATGAGAAAATTCGTTTCTTGCAATCACACTTCGATTTCTTTCCTGAAAATATCGGAAACGTCAGTAGCGAGGATGGCAAGCATTTTCATTAGGAGCAGAAAACTTTTGAGCAAAATTATGAGGGGTACTGAGACCAAACTATGTTAAGTAACTATTACTGGTTTAATTAATGTAAGAGACACAGACAAAAAAAAGCTAAGGTAGTTCATCTTTAATTTTTTTTAACATTTTTATACCATCATTTCTTGTAAATAAAAAGTAATAAATATTTTTGAAATGTGACGTGCTAGATTTTTTTCATAATTTTTTTGAAACTCAAAGCACCTCACTCGTTAAGAAAAAACACTTTTCATTTCAATGACAAAAATCGTGAAAATTAGTGTTATCGATGAAAATAACAAAACAGTGATTTTTACACTTTTTGTCTGCCTCTCTGTCTGTCTGTTTACACATTACGCAAAAACTATTAAACGGATTTTCATGAAATTCGGTATGGCGACACCTTATTACCTGGGTCAACATACAGGATACTTATTACTCCGGGAAAATGTTTCATTCCCTTGGGAAAATATGAAAACCATTTTAAACCTGACATTGTGTATGCATTACGCAAAAAGTACTGTTCTGCGCAAGTTCTGTATAATTATTACACTTCTGATTGATTTTATAACAGTGCGTCGCGCGAACGACGTCGCGAGTACCGCTAGTCATATTTATAACAAAACGTCATTTTTAAAGGTTTTTTACCTTATCAAAAGTAAGTTAGCTATAAAAACGTTGTTTAGCAATATTTAATTTACAAATGTACTTTAAAGTAAAATGTATCTCTCTAAACTAAAATATATTTCAGAACGTACATATTTTTTAAGTTTCCTCAAACTCAAATATTTCTAAACATCGGATTACCACTTAATTTTGTGCCATCCAGTATGAATCTGGCTACGTAAACTTACACAGTATAGACAGGAATAATGAACTTTTTTGCAAACACTCCGCTTTTTTCTTTGCTCCGTTGTCTGAAGCATGTCAATTCGAATTCTCTTCAGTGTTCACAGTGAATAAAGCGTAACCGTGTTAAAGAAGGTGGCTGACAGGGGAAGAGGAGGGGAGAAAGTGTAGTATATTATGTATATCCTACGAACGTGATCGAACAAAAAATTTAAATTTTCCAATATTCAAACTTTGTCTGTGATTATTCGATTAGCTATTTTGATTTTATATTGATGCAACATTTCTTGTTGGTATCTATACTTGATGGATATTTTCTGTTTTTATCCATTGGGTTGATAGGATATGTATGTCAGTGAATCAGGGGAAATATTGAGTGTGGCGTATGAAAATTGAATCACAACGAAAGAAAAACGATGTTTATTTTTTTCCAGAAATATTTTTTTTTTCTTCATTTTTTTAAAGGAGAAAAATTAAAAGAGATGAGATAGATATTTTTTCTGTTGTTGCTTCAAATAAAATTGAACGAAAAGTTTTATTGGAAGTGAGAGACACAGAAGTAAATATGGTAATTTATTTTGGTAACAACTGTTGAATTTTATATCTTATCAAGCAAAATTTTCTATTAGTACAGTCGAACCTTTCTATAATGTCAAATTTATTTTAAAATTTATTCAATCCCGACACACCTAAATAAATTTGATGTGTCGGGGTTCAATAATGTACGAGTTATTCATCCACTGACTATTGATACAGTTTCACTGTAATCCTCAAGTTATTATAACAAATGCAAGTTTATTGCTCTGATATAATTATTACCAGTATGAAGTTTATCGGTAAAAAATGTTTCTAACTGTATTATTATTCTAATGACACATACGAGTCTGTACGTTGTCTGTATAAATTTTATAGTGATGAACTTTATATCTAGAAAAAGTTTAAAACTACATTAATACTATGTTGCAAAATACACGTACACAATTATTTCACAAAATACTGACCAAAAAAAAAAAAAGATGGTGCAAAAATACATTGAATGAAACTACAAGATGAGCAAAAACTGTTAATCATAATGCCAACAAAATAATGGTACGGACTCACTGCACAGAGGTAAATCCTTAGCAATCAGTATAACGTCCAATGAAATAAAAATCAACCGCTGTAACATACCGTATAGCGTAATTAAACTTTTATATTGTAAATATTTTTTATGTTTTTTTCTGTTAATCAGGTTTTTTGTTGGGAATAATTGTAAAAGTTTTTTGTTATCAAAGTTGGCAATAATAACTACTGAATATTAGATAAATTATTATGTTACTGGTCCGTTTTAGTGCTACCAATCTGTTAAAAAAGATGTGTATCTTTGTAAAAACAAAAAATAAAAATTACGCCTATTAGCTTTTTTACTTGGTCCCATATATGTAGGTATTAGGATTGACCGGGGTAAATGTGAATTGGGGCAATTGTGAACGGCGCCTATAATTTCTAAAATAACTATAATTTTGTCAAAAATCAAATCTTAGTATGTTTTTCTGTCCTTTCTTAATATGCTGTTAAAATTTGATAACAATTCTCCAAATACTAGTATCTTTTTTTTATTTTGAAAAAACCCTTGCAAAATTTTATGTATCTTACTTCGACCAATACTCAAAAAAAAATTTAAATACATCTTCTTTTATTAAAAGGTAAGAAATGGTTAAAAGTACTTCTAAAGAAGTGGTCTAAACCTTCTCAGGGTTCCTTATTAACTGCTAAAGAAATTGGACAATTTATTACCAATTCACAATTACCCCATGATTTTAAAATTGTGGGGTAATTGTGAACGTCATTCACAAATGCCCCCATTCGATCAAAAATTTCAGTTGTGTTCTTTTCAGAGTTGAAAATGTTGATGAAGATGCTGGTGACATTATTGTACAAGTTTCCGTTGTACAAACAATACAAAAAAAAAACTTGTAAAGAGCGATGTTTTGTGTATCAATCTACGAAATCATTGCTGTGCTCCCTTATCCAATAACAACTTACAAAAACAGAAAAATTACTTTTCCCAGTGTCTTTGTGAGTGTGCAAGGGCAGTAGGATTAATACAAAACCATTTTTTTTTAATTTAAAGTATTAGACCTAATAGATTGTTGTTTTTTTATTCGTGTTAACTAAATGTATTCCCTTGAAAAAGTCTCATTTTCCTTGTTTTGTGTGAATATCTTATAATTTTTTGATTTCTTATTTGATAAAATGACAAAATATCATCAAATTAAAATTTTTAGTTTGTAATAAATTTGTTCCTACAATTTTTGTTATTTTTATTTATCCTTGATTTTTGCTGCAAATTTGAGGTATGGATAACTTGCATTAAACAAAGGGAAATTGTGACCGCTAAAGTATACGTATGATAAAAAATTTGAAAGTGGGGTAAATGTGAAGAATTTAATTTGGGCTTTACTTTGATGTACCTCACTTCTCTTGTAATCCATTCTAAATAATTTTTCACTTTTACCCCAAAAGGTAGGCATTCACTTTTACCCCAAAATTCATAAGATTTGCAAAACCGCACCGGAGAAATGTGAATGGCTTATAAAATTTTTGTTTTTCATACGAATTTTCTCAAAATTTGTGTGGTGCATCCTGAATAATGTAGAATTAAAAATAAATCTACCATAATGCGATATATAAAATGAAAAATACTTAAAACAACGCTTTTATCTCAATTTATGAAAATCCATTCACAATTACCCCGGTCAACCCTACGGTCTATACCAAATTATGTAATCGTGAAAAAATTCGATAGCGGAATTTTAGTGAAAATATGTTTTTAAGACGGTTACTTTGATCTCTAACTATGAAATCACTCAAGGGATTTCGATGAAATTTGGTATGGGGAATGGGGATGAAGGTCACCAAGATACACAAATTGGTTAGGTCAATACACTCACACTCACACTTGTAGGTGGAGCCTAGACACCTTTGAATTTTGAAAATGGACAGATGACCCATTTGCAGAAAAACAGTTCCAACGATTTTGATTAAATTTTAAGTACATAAAATAGAATACATTTATGAGCTAACAAAACAATCTGTATGTCTGGAAAAGACTGAAAACTGAAATATAGCGCATCGAAAAAGGGTCTGATCAAACCAAGGGCTGGAAATAAATTACCCCCGGTGCGGTAGCAGACTATTTGGCCCCTTTCATTATCTATTAATCTTATAGGACCAAGTGTCGTACAAATATTCAAACAGTTTATTTTTGTTTGCAACCCTGAATAACCACTTAAAAGACTCTTAGCTCCGAATATTCCAATTCATGCTTTATGAATACAGATTGAATATGAGAAATCTCGGACAGTTTTACCAATTTCACATTCATAGTTTACAATTCTGATCTACTGATCTAGCTATTGATCTAGTATGTGTTATAAATCGTATACAAATAGACGTAAATTCAAATCGAATTGATGAAAAAAATTCGATAGCGGAATTTTAGTGAAAATATGTTTTTAAGACGGTTACTTTGATCTCTAACTATGAAATCACTCAAGGGATTTCGATGAAATTTGGTATGGGGAATGGGGATGAAGGTCACCAAGATACACAAATTGGTTAGGTCAATACACTCACACTCACACTTGTAGGTGGAGCCTAGACACCTTTGAATTTTGAAAATGGACAGATGACCCATTTGCAGAAAAACAGTTCCAACGATTTTGATTAAATTTTAAGTACATAAAATAGAATACATTTATGAGCTAACAAAACAATCTGTATGTCTGGAAAAGACTGAAAACTGAAATATAGCGCATCGAAAAAGGGTCTGATCAAACCAAGGGCTGGAAATAAATTACCCCCGGTGCGGTAGCAGACTATTTGGCCCCTTTCATTATCTATTAATCTTATAGGACCAAGTGTCGTACAAATATTCAAACAGTTTATTTTTGTTTGCAACCCTGAATAACCACTTAAAAGACTCTTAGCTCCGAATATTCCAATTCATGCTTTATGAATACAGATTGAATATGAGAAATCTCGGACAGTTTTACCAATTTCACTTTCATAGTTTATAATTCTGATCTACTGATCTAGCTATTGATCTAGTATGTGTTATAAATCGTATACAAATAGACGTAAACTCAAATCGAATTGATGAATTGCGATCCTATTCCAACTAATGCATCAATATACTATTGCATGGTATATACCATGTGAGTTTTTTGAGAGTTGCCATTTTGAGAGAGAGATGGTATTGGAAAAGGTTCTTTTCTTGGATGTAATGGAAATCTAACCAAGCAAAACACTATCGGTTGAAGTAACCTCAAGTACATATGCATATTTTTACCACCTAACTGACAAATTAAACAAAAATTAAAAAATTAAACTTGGCTGAAAAAAATTTTTTTGCTCATTTATGTTGTTAATTAATGCATTAGATCAGTTTTATCGAAAAATTAATATATAGTCTCATTTAAAAATCGATAAGTTTGTATCATAGCTCGAAAACCATAAGACCTATAACGCTCCTGACTGTAACAATCGGTTGCCCCCGTCGATATCTACAACTCTTATTTGAACAATTTTTCGATTAAATTAACGGTTTGGCTGTAATAAAATGGCAACTCTCGAAAAACTCACACAGTATATGCATATTGGTTTGTGTTTTTTATTTTTTTAGTTTATTTCTATTTGAATAACATTGCATATGTGATTGACAATTTACTGAATTTACATTTCAATGAAATCAAACAGAAATGTGGAATCTATATGGCTATATTATGGTGTATACCGTGTACACCGTGTATACGATATTGCGATATACGCGAATATATAATATAAACTTATTCTCTATATTTTGTATGCTAACCAAACGAATATAGTACAGACTGTTCACTTTAAAAGTCTGATTTATACCGTACGGTCAAAAAGTGCGAGTTATTATAGAGTAATATTTCTCAAATGTGTGTGATATGCGTACCCCTGGGGATACATCAATCAGGTGTAGAGGGTACGTAGCCACATTTACGTAATGACGAAGAAATTAGATATAAATATTAGGCACGTCTAAATTTAAAGGGTATAGCTACATAAGCATAGGAAAATGGCCCCCGTGGCCAATGTCTGTAATAATATATGTAGTGACATTGGTACCCCAAGTGATTACCAAATACAGTGTTATTGACCCTTAACCTTAACTTGTCCTTGAGATATTAACCAAAATATGTTTTAGTGCTGTAATTTTTCAAACTCAATTTTCTCGAAAACTATAACACCTAAAAAAACAAAACCGACGCCAAAATTTAGATAATATTTGGGACTATATTATATATTTTTTTGACATTTTTCCCTAAATTTTAAAAGTTTAAAATAATTGCATTAAAAATATTTTTTATTTTTTAGTATGGTTCTGGTAAACTTACACCTTTCAAAAAAAATACAGAATATGGCTTATCTTATCTACTTACACCATGCCAAATTTCATTAAAATCGAAGATGCGCTTTTTGAGTAATAAATAATTTATTGAGTATATGTTATGTATTACGTTAACCGTATAAGAGAATGATTAAAATAATTGTATAAAAAATAATTATTGATTTTTTTGTACAGTTCTAGAATACTTACATCGTTCAAAAGAATATAGTATATAGCTTAACCTTTCTACATATACCATACCAAGGCTCATCAAAGTCGAAGAGGCGCTTTTTAAGAAATAATTAATTTATTGAGTGTATGGTAGGTACTAACCACAAAGGCAACATTTTCTGATTATAGAAACTACATATTTTTATTTTTACCTACTGATGATTTCAATCGTCGTCATCACTGTTTTCATTTATGACCACATTAATCGATTCATTTAAAAATATTTTTGATAATATTTCAGCTGGTCGTACAATGCGAGATAAATATCTCGCAAATATCCTAAATAATATATCACACTTGCAACATGAGCACAGCATCTATCCAGCAGACTAACTGAAGTACAATTAAAAATATTGTTTACAGGTTCCTATCAGTCACTGTTTCATATCTGGCTGAAATAATAGACGACAAGAATAACGTTTTGCATATATTACAAACGAAGCAAACTAAAAATATTATAAAGTTCGGTCACGGCATATAAACAATAATAATTATCGGGTACTTATTGATTATCTTCCTAATTCTAACAATATTGAAGGAATTCGCCGGTACTGTTGCAATTGTCCGAATGGTAATCGAACGGTTGGATGCTGTGCTCATGTTGCAAGTGTGATATATTATTTAGGATATTTGCGAGATACTTGAGCCTTGGTATGGTATATGTAGAAAGAAAGGTTAAGATATACTACATTTTTTTTGAACGATGTAAGTATTCTAGAACTGTACAAAAAAATCAATAATTATTTTTTATACAATTATTTTAATCATTCTCTTATACGGTTAACGTAATACATAACATATACTCAATAAATTATTTATTACTCAAAAAGCGCATCTTCGATTTTAATGAAATTTGGCATGGTGTAAGTAGATAAGATAAGCCATATTCTGTATTTTTTTGAAAGGTGTAAGTTTACCAGAACCATACTAAAAAATAAAAAATATTTTTAGTGCAATTATTTTGAACTTTTAAAATTTAGGGAAAAATGTCAAAAAAATATATAATATAGTCCCAAATATTATCTAAATTTTGGCCTCGGTTTTGTTTTTTTAGGTGTTATAGTTTTCGAGAAAATTGAGTTTGAAAAATTACAGCACTAAAACATATTTTGGTTAATATCTCAAGGACAAGTCAAGGCTAAGGGTCAATGACCCTGTATTTGGTAATCACTTGGGGTACCAATGTCACTACATATATTATTACAGACATCGGCCATGGGGGCCATTTTCCTATGCTTATGTAGCTATACCCTTTATTTATTAAGCAGCATGTAATATCATTACTGAAAATATCTGGTGATAAAAATGTCAAAACTGAATGTGCAAAAAATGTTTTTGGACCTGTGTTTTAGACAGCAGAGCGAAGTCAGTTTTTCGAATGCCACGTAAAACAGTTACTTTGTCTTTGTTAACAGTTACCTGCACTTCTTATAGATTTTTGTAGCGAGTACAATTTTGAGTTTATGGTTAAATAAGAGTGGGGGGGGGGGGAGAAAAAGCTTAAGAAACACTGCTATAGAGCAATTGAAGCACTCATTTGTACAAATACGTAAACGCTGGTATAGTGATTATTATGGGTGGTTCTACTTTTCAGGTCTCAACCAGAAGAAAAAATTGACAGAGCTATTTCGTAGATTTCATGCGACTAGAATGTAGGAAAATTATCATAGATTCGGAATCTGTAGACCAGCAGCTCGGTTTCATATTAAAACAAATATTTTTTTGCGGATTACTGAATCCAGACAGAAAAAATGTTTAAATTAAATTTAAATAATAAAATTAAAATTATTATTTAAATAATATTTATAGTTTGTTCTCCTAATACCAACTTAAAAAAATTAAAAAAAGTTGGTCTTTTTTGTCTGATTTGCGAAAAATAAGGAGTGTGTTTTGTTTATGATATAAACAAATTGGTTAGAAAGTTGACCAAATGAATCATCAACTTAATTAACTAAAAAATTTAGTTGATATACAAACAAACACTTACAAAACAAATATATACTTATTTTATTATCGTATCCTTCGCCACTTTCATGTTTCCCATCGTCACA
Organism: Brachynemurus nebulosus; assembly: GCA_035578155.1. Lineage (NCBI taxonomy): Eukaryota > Metazoa > Arthropoda > Insecta > Neuroptera > Myrmeleontidae > Brachynemurus > Brachynemurus nebulosus. The sequence goes on from JAPWDM010000005.1 coordinate 16,628,109, forward strand.
TTCTACCGTGACGAAGGATACATCCGTGACGAAGGAGACAATTTTCAGACAGCGATCATTTAGTTCGAAAACTTGAGTTTATCGTAAAGCTTACATTATTACAAATAATATTTACGTAAAAACATTTTGAAATTCGTTAAATACATACCAGAAAAAGCCGTGACGAAGGATACACTCAATAAACACACGCAGCCGGTTTTCTTGCTTGATCTAAAAAAATAACAAGCTCTCTATGTCAATCAGTTGATTTGACTTTGGCTGTATGTTCTATGGTCTTTGGCGTTCCATTTTACGAAAAAACATGACCCTTTGACCTATTTTTTTTTAACTTATAGCAATATTTGGCAGTCGTGACGAAGGATACTCAGGAGACAACTTTAATTTTTTGAAGAACCTAAAAAGTAGAGTCACCCTTATAATACACTGAATCTTGATATGGGTCATGACCTTTCCAAACACTACAAGAGGTATAAGATTTACTTGCTTACTCATGCTTAAATTTTTAAATTATGTATTTTGGAACGAAAATTTCTAACTTTTTAAAGAGTTCAGTAATAAGTTCCGGTTGATTTCTAGGGTTTCTTATATTTTAGCAAGGGTCTTAGTTTTTTCTCAGTCTTGCTCAGGTTAAGTCTTGGCATCTTGATATTGGTGTCTATGTTTTTATTTGTCAATTGCTGTAAATACACAAATATTGTCGAATATTCAACGCAGAATCAAAATCGATTGATCGGTATTTGCCTCTGACTAGTCAATATATTTTTATACTACTTATCTTACATTTTATTTATTCAGTTCTAAAAAATCAACCTCCATAATATCAGCTGGCTCTAATACAGTAGCCTGTGATATGAAATGGTTGCAATGCTAGCAGCGCCGTGAATATAATTTCAACTGCTTTAATGATTTTCATTACACTCCTGTGCGAATAGTTTACAACAGGTAGCGTATATTTGTTATGCATTGAAATTATGATTTATTTATACATATACATAATGTAAATTAGATGTGTTTTATATACGTTGGTACATATTGTATAATATATAATATAATATGAAATATGTAAGTATATTTATATCTTGTACATATGTACATCGATAGATTCAAAAATTTTTTGATTCAATAAGTAATCAAATGTAATATTGCCGTTTTCAAAATACAGCAAGTACCAAAAAGGCTATGAATGAAGGATAAAGGAAGTGGCCGCGGAATTATTTTTTTTGTGGTTTCGGTTTCGCTTGCGAATGTATAATGATTACGAATAATGCTTTACATATGGTTACAGTTATAAATAATTATTTTTGGTGAACTTTCTTTTGTACAAAGGGGGAAAATGGCACTAAAAATGTGTTTCCAACAAAAATATGCTTAAAATTTTGAGTGTTTTTTTTTCTTTTTGTTTATAAGCAAGAAAAAAGTTGAAATTTTTTATCTTTCATAGAATTATCTACCCCAGGCAGATTTAGACCTATACAATATCACTATTCAGTTGCGGCAATTACGCGGTCTAGAGGGGAACGTGAGGCCTATACTCGAGGTGATTTTCTATAAAGTACAGGAAATTTTGTAATGAAATTTTGTGGAAAGGTTCTTGATGAGACTTACTCAAAGAAAATGCTGTAATATATAGGATTAGGTGGCTGGGTGGTTAACTGGAACAATCACACCGACGCCAGCAATTGTAATATATTGGGGTTGGTAGCGGAAAGTTGTAGCTGTGGCTGAAATTTAGCTATTAAAGTGACCTCTGTTTTTCAGTTTGAATTAAAGTTGCGATTACGGGAATGCAAATTCAAAAGTTTTTAGGTATTAAATCAATACAATATTTAACAATTAACAATAAATTATATGGTTTTATTATAAAATAAAAGTTTATAAATTGACAATGTTTCTTGTAGATGGGCAATTACAATCGTACGAAATGTATGTTTGATCCAAATCAAGAAAAACTTAATAATAAAATATTTAGAAATAAATGAAAATATATAAAATAACAGTATAAAATTTCAAAATTACAAGATTTAAAATAATATCCTGATCAATTGCATTACACCATAATTTTCTGTGATTACTTCTGGAATGTAAAAGCTTGTACTTTGTTAAATGAGTTTTACCTATATTAACAGATCAGATTACGTACGTAAAGATAAATAATATTATTAAGAGAAGAAATGCACATAACCTTTAGTGAGAAATTTCACAACACATTTATCACTCATTAAAAGAATGAACTTATTGAACTTAATGAATTTTAACAACTTATTCCACGTATGAGAGTGAAAATCAGATTGAAAGAATGAATCAAGATTGAACCCGATTAAAACTCAGTTTCTGCTTTTATACCGTTCGATTGAGTATCTACATGACGACTTTTCACTATTAGAGCCTCTACGGTTTAGGAAGCGTCACTCATCGGGTTATTGAAATGACCGTCTGACCATCTATATCCAAACTACGTATTTGTTCCCTTTCTAAGAAGTGGTACATATTGCGACTTATCATCTGATTGTATATCGTTCAATAAATTCAATCGATAATTGATGTTTTTTAGAAAATTAACACAGTGGTGGACAAAAATACGTATACATTACAATGCAATAAAAAACAGTATTTCCGAAGAAAAATTAATGCATATAACTCCTTAAACATTTCTGAATAAAAATTTTAACAAAAATTATAATAATATAAAATAATTTCACTAGCGGCAATAGGATTTACTTTTTCATTATTCTTACCATAAAAGAGCATTGTACACTACGCAACATATCTAAACAAATGTCTGTATATGTGGTACAAAATTAAACGTATTTTTATTTTATTTTTTCTATTACGTCGGCTTACAACACGTCGCTCGTTGCGTTCGTTGTAAGCCAAAACGAAATATGTCAAAATCAGTTGATAACAAAATTCCCTAAAGGCGCAACACAACAAATTCGCCTAACAAACACGCAGTTTTGTATTTCAACGCATAATAACAAAAAGAAAAAAAAACGTGAAAAACTGGAGGTGTGCTTAACAGTGATTTTTAGTGAGCAGCGAACACAGAGGACAATTAAGCCAAAGAGCAATTTGTAATAGCAGTCAACGGAGCAGTGATAGAATCGCAATTTATTTTTTTTTTTGTTTTCCCATTTATAAAAAAACAAAAAAACTAAAAATCTGCAGTACTCAAAAATAGAAAACATAAATTCCGAAATAGTATATTGTGCAATAAGTGCGGGAAATTGTCGATTGCCCACGAAAGAGAAGTTGAGCGCACGAACGTAATGAGTGCGCTCATTCGCTTGAATGGGCAATCGACAATCCCGAACGAGTTGCACATACTATTTTTTATTACGAATTTCATATACTTTTTTCTATTATTATTACTATATTTGACATTTTTATTACTTATTAAAATAATATTTTTAAGTGTTCGTCTCTTTTCTCTGAATTAAATATCGTTTAAATTACACTGTTGGTGATTTCTATAGAAATAATTATGAAATATTTGTAAAAAGTATGTGGGAAGAGTACAGTGGGCAAACAGCTATTTTTCGTACAGAAATGTGTGCGCCAAGTTAGTACTTCTCCCGCATGAGTAATAAAAAATTTATTAACAAGTATCATACAGCATAAACGTTTTTTTATGCGGTGGATATAGGGGCAACATAAAAAATTTCATAGAAAATACATGGTGACTCTCAAAACCTTACAATTTCCTTATATAAGTTGCTTTTCTAAGCAAGATGAAGTATTAATTTACACATGAGAACATTTTATTTTATCTTTAGACTATATTATAAAAATTGCAATAAATACATTTGTAAAAAAAATTGCAGACATTTTTTAAAAACCACATAAAAGAGTCACACAAAAAAATTGCATAAAAGAGATTACATAAAAAAGGATTTTGCTGTATTATAAAAATAGTAGATTCGAAATTTACAAAAAAAAATATATATAAAAAGTAGAAAATAAAAAGGGGCTTTAATTCTTGTTAATGAATGTGAATTCTGAATTCTCTTGACACCAGTAAGGTTTAGCATCTTATCTAATAATACTTATAGTAGGTAATTGTGGAAAAAGTTTAAGAATAAAATACATTTACAAAAAAACCAGCTCAAAAGGGCTGCTATCTCGTCTACTCTTTAACTGTTTTCTAATCGGTGTAAATGATACTATTCTCAGTCTACTTACCACTGCTAAAAACGTAGAAAAAAGAAAACCACTTTAAAAGAGCAGACAAAATGGCAAAACAGTATGTTCTTTTCTCACAATCAGTGAAAATAACAGTGTTCTCAGTAGCAGAAACCACAATAACAGTCTCATAACTATGAAAAACTATTGGTAGACATTCTTTTTGTTGTTACACAAGACCAATACAATAAACAATAAACAGGATTTGAAAATTACATAAGGAAAATATTTACTCAATTCCATTTTTATCAACTGAAAAATATTTGGGAATAAATTTATTGATTGTTTCAATGAGCGCCTTGACGTGACGTAATTCGGAATGGCGCGACGACAAAAAAGTTCAAGGACTTTTTTTTATTAAATGTAAAATATAAAATTGAAAAAAATTTGATCATTGTGATATCAAACGGGAAATCTTAAAAATCACTTAGATAATACAGTAGTTATTCTCAAATGGGAACCTCCTTCTCTCACTCACTCTTAATGTATTATATATATATATATATATATATATATATATATATATATATATATATATATATATATATATGAGTGAGAGAGAGAAAGGGGTTTCCATTTGGGAATAATTATTGTGACTTCCTCTTTCAAATTGTCAGATTGAAAATTTCCAGTTACAGTTTTAGTGTTAATAATTTTTATAAAAATATAATTTTTTTTAAGAAGAATTTCAAAAAGCAGGCATCATTTTAAACAATTTATCATTACTTATTTCAAATAAATATTTCCATTTCGGTGGAAAATTTGAGAAGAACTCTCGAAAAAATTGTTCAAATATCGGCATTTTGACAACATACTCATAGTCAGCGAACCCAACAATCTCTAAAAAGGAAGTCCCAAAATTTTAAAATTTCGGTACCAAAAATGTTTCTTTCTGATATTTAATCAAAAACGATTTTTACAAAAATTCATTAGACTCGACCATTTTGATGTGAACTCTGCATTGTTCATTTCACTTTAGTAAACTTAATGACGTCAAAATTTCTTTTCTCACAAATCAAATTTGTTGAAGTAATCTCCTATAGGGTGATTAACTGAATTTGAGTACTTTGGGTGTCAAATTTTCTTATTTGCTGTCAAAATTCTTTAAATAGGTACTTATGACCGTTTCGACAAAAAAATTTTTTTAGTAGCAGCTATGTCTAAAGTACTTAATTTAATAAAAATGATCTGATGGCGTCATTTAATAGGTACGTTACGATACAGTTTTAATTTGTCTGTGCTCAGGGCGAGTCACAAGCCCTATAATTACCCCCCCCCCTACATCTGTGTTCGACTTTCAGTGAGACTAAAATTTTATATTTTAGCGCATACTAATTAAAAATTACATTTTTAAAATAATATTTCCACCCAATTACTGCAGTCAACGAGAACAATACATTGTATAACTTAAAATTACAAAAAAAAATAAAAGTACTTTCCCAAGTAATATTTGCATTTAAAGTATTTACAAACTTTCTTTAATAACGTTGCGTTGCGGTGAAAAAGTTTTTTAATTAATACACAATGTTATATATATATATATATATATATATATATATATATATATATATATATATATATATATATATATATATATATATACTTTCGTGTATTATACAAGATATAGGTACAGTCAAGAAATTAATAATTATTTGCAAGCACCGGCACAAATCAATCGTTCATTGCACAATATACTTATTACTCAAACATTAATGGATTTTCTACAATTTATTATTAAAATTGGTTCACATTCGCTCGATTACTGTTTCCAAAATTAATATTTCATGATTAACATAATTGAAATGATTGTTTAAAATCTAATAAATTAAACAATAATATATTGAGCTGATATAAACAAAAGATATACTTGATCGTTTTTTGTTTGAAAATATTTGAAAATTAATACATCAAATATTCAGTTAATTTTTCGTAATAATTTACTGTTAAAATCAAGTGGAAAATTACGGCAATCGAGAAAATATATTGAAAGAAATTCTTTCACGGTATCAAAAAATACGCTGCCAATGGGGTGTGGCACACAGCTTCCTCGTACTCGTAAAAGACTTTAAAACAGTATTCTACCAAATATATATACTGTGAAATTATATTTTCGCCTTAAAATTCATAAAAAATTGTTGTAATTCAAAATACTTAAAGGCTAAATTATAAAATAACAGCAAAAATATTTTAGAAACTAACCCCCAAAATACTTTAAATGTTTGAGCAGAGTGGGACTAGCAGTAAATAAGATACCTATTGACATCTAATGGGAATTCTGACAATTTCATAAAAAAGAATTGAATAGTTCAGAAGTTATGTCTCTTGCTGCAATTTAGTATATAAATGGAATGACATGGTAGCGGCGTAGTTACCTTTACTCCGATTTCGATTAAATTCACAGGGGACCATATCTAGAAACCAAACTGCATAATTTCTGAAAATTTCATTAAAAACAATCGAATAGTCATGCCACTTGGTGCAAACTGACGACACACAGACGGACAGACACCAAACCAAAATTGTTCAGGAAGCTCTAAAAGCTAAAATGTGCGTCAAGAATTTTATTTTGGAGAAACAAACTTTTTATTTTTGAAAAGTGATCACAATGCTTCTGCTACTTTAGTAGTCTCCGAAGCCAAATTAAGTTTTCAAGAGGAAAAAGAAGTTTTTCTGATACGCGAAATGTTTTGAATATAATTCTAAATTTTTTTAAACAAATCCAATTTTGTAAACAATTTATGTTTATTTTTTATAAACAAATTAAGGTTGATTTTTGGAAACTGGTGCTATTTAACCGTAACTAAATATCTTTTTAATAATCTTGTGTACGGCTTTAGTAAAATTAATCTAAATGAAGGAATTTTTTTATTTTCTGACTACTGTTTAAATTTCTTCGAAAAAAAGCGTCTATATTCAACATGTGCCCGCGCCGCCATTTTGTTTGGAGGAAAAATTTTTTTGTGTACTCCAGATCATGTACCATACACTCTCAAAAGTTTTATATTGACTGCGTAATTCATTACGGAGAAAAAATTTCTCGAAGAAAACCTTCCCTTCTGAAATTTCAAAGTGATGTAACGCCTGTAACTGTCTTACTACCGTACTATACTCGAGTCTTATATTCCTAAATAATTTTTGTTTCCTACGATTCAGATTTGTAGCCTAAAGGTAGTTTAACTCGAAGAACTGTTAACCCAAAAATATTCCAAACTTACTCTCAGCCATTCTCTTATTACGGACATGACATTTTCTCGCACTTTACACGCCTTCTCATAAGAAAAAAAAATAGAGGTTATTTTTTTCTTATAAATTTTCAATACTAAGCAGATAGACAAATGTGTACACAATATTTGTACTGAAAATAAAATACATAACATTATTAGTTTTAATGCTAGAACTAATAAAGTTTGTGTTACGGGCGTGACAAAAAAGTACCTTTTTGTCGCGTCCGTAACATGTCTCTAGCATTAAAACTAATAATGTTATGTATTGTATATTCAGTACAAATATTGTGTACACATTTTTGTCTACTGCTTAGTACTGAAAATTTATAAAAAAACAATAACTTCTGTTTTTTTTCTTATGAAAAGGCGTGTAAATGTGCGTTAAAACATCATGTCCGTAATTAAAGAATGGCTGTATACGCATCCGTTTGAATATTTTTAAGTAATTAATTTTACCTGTCAGTAGATAACAAGTCGGGAGCGAACTAACCTACGACCCTTTTTCAAGATAAGATCAAAATCTGACTGCGGGAGCGAACTAGTATGTACCCTTTTTACTGCAAAGGGTATGTTTCAAAAGAATGGCTGCTCTCGTGTTTTTTGCTAGCTAACAATTCTTCTCGTAAAATTGTTAGGTAACAAATGGTCTTTTAGATAAACGCAAATTTATTTGAAAAATTAAAAAACCTCTCACGTAATAATATTTAAAACTGTCGAATAATTCTAATCTTTCGAATATTCGCGTAGCTATGATATTTTTTCTACATTTAATTTTGGTATTTTTAAACCAACAATTTCACCTATAGATAATTCCTGAACATTACTCTTACTTTGAACGTATAGAAAAAAAAACCACATTTGACCTTTTCATTTAAAAAAGAGGAAAAATGTATTAGGATTTTAATTTCATTCCATCAATGAATGACTAAAAGGACACATACCGATAACATGTTTCACCTTTTTATAAATCAATATAAAAGTACTTTGTATTCGCTCCTGACGTCCCGATGACTTTCCACACATACATTCAACATCTAAGTATATCACATAAACCTATTTGACCTTGTTATTTGATCTATTTCAATCTTTACCTTGCCAGCCAGCTTTTAGCGTACCTATATCTTGTCTCTCGACGTGGAAACGTTCAAAAGTTTTCGGACTACCTCTACTTTGCTGAACTATAAACTCAATATTTTTTTAATTTTTCAAAATTTTTTTACCTATATCTTCAAAAGTTACCAACACGACTGAGTAAGCATTTTAGTAAGCATTAGTACCTGTAAATTGTAAAAAAACAAACTCCCATAGATACATGGCGGCTTACGTACAGATTGATAACCTATTTGATTTTTTTTGGAAATGAAAACTTCGGCAACGATCGTGGGCACCAAATCTTGCCCTTTTTTAAAGACACTTTTTTAAAAAAATTATAATAATTATAAAAAATAAATAGAAAGTAATAAAAAAATATTTTTGTATTGTTATATAGTGGTATTAATCGTAAAAAAAATTCACCCTGAAAATTTCACCCTCAGAATAAACCCTTAAAATCCTACATTGTTTGCTTTTCTCGTTTTCACAAGTAAATCCTCAAAGAGAAGTCTATTTTTTTGATATGTTAACTAGATATAACGACTTAAACAGTATTTAAAAGTGGAAGTTGTTAGTGACCACAGCTTCATTTTAATCTTTCTGAGGATATTCCACATGTTGTGGCAACCGCATAAATTTTCACCCCACTTTCTAATACGCAGGAAGGCACTTTAAAAAATTAACAAAAAAAAAAAAAACGTCATACGTCTTGAAATTTTAAGGAAGAGTAGGGTGAATGCGGGAGAGATGCCACCCATTTTGAAAACACTTGATAATTCTTAAAGTATGCATTTAATTGATTTGAAATTTGGTACACAATAAATGTAAACATTGCTCTTTAAAATTATTTATAAATAATTTTAAATTTTGAGTCATAAAGGATTCATCATTAACATTTTTGTAGAGCCTGCAAAGCGGCGTCTCTCCCACACCTATGGGAGAGATGCCGCATCAAAGAAGGTGAGACGCCGCATAGTTCATATTAAAAATTTTGCATTTTCCACACATCTCCATACATGATGCATGCCATAGGTAACCATTTTTGGCACTTTATACATCTTAAGCAGTCAACTTTTTTTTTATTCCTGAGTACCTTTAAAAAACATTCAGTACACAGGCAATCATCATTATTTTCGTTATCTTTACTAAATATGAGGGCTCTTCCTGATCCACTAATGGATCTTTTACATTTACGTGGCATAATTTACAGCCCAAAAAAAAATTGCATAATTAAGGTATGTAAGTCTATGTTTTTAACATGTAATATGATGCGGAATTTCTCCTTTTTGTTGGGATAGATGCCGCATGTTGCTATAGCTAGCATAGTGCGGAATTCCAACCTAAAATGTTATACAGTACTTTTAAAATATACCTAAATTAATAATAAAACTCATTTTCATTAAAACAATGAAATATACATTCTTAAATTCTAATGAATTAAATGCTTGATAAAATATTATGTTAAAAAACTTACTTTTCAATAATAAAAAGTTGGATAATTACTAAACTGATGGACTAATCATAAATATCACAATATACAGCTTAAATAAGTAACTTATTTTAAACATAATATAATCCATTAATAGCGCTATCGATCAATCAACGGACGAATTATGGCTACTGCGGCATCTCTCTCGCACTTACCCTACTTTATAATTTTTGCGTTTTTAAAGCAAATAAAAAAAAAGTTTAAATGTAGGGTATCAAATTTTTGGAACATTAACTGCTGTAAAGCAGGTAGATCGCAAACTTCTGAACTTTACTACATAGATACGTATTTCATACAGTATTTTAATGTGATTGTATGTGATGATCGCTCTTTAACTCATGTTTTGAAATTTTAGCAGACGCTATAAACATGTCGATCGAAACATTTTCGAAAATTGACATTGAATTAATTATAAAACCAATGCCGGTGTTTTTCGTGATAGCTTGACGGATTGCAATGCCCGCTAACGATCAAGGAAAGAGAAATTTATTACTACCTAACTTTCATGAATCATGAATGATTTGGCAATGCACTTGAAAAGTCAGAGATAATATAGTGAAATTTTTGTACAGTGTTTTAATGTAATTTTGTTTTAGATAGAACTGATAGATTGTACATTAGATGTGATTTTTTAATAAAAGTTATCGAATTGTTTCAAAACTCGTTGATTTGAACGTTATAATATAATTTTTTCTGTCGTAAAATAAATATTTTTACAAGCCGCATCAACAAAGGGTTTATGAAATTTTCATTGGAATGAACTTGTAGAAATTTCGTAAATTCGATAACAAAAATGAAAAGTTTATCGTAAAATTTACCTTTTAAAGTTTTGAAATTAAAAAAAATTAAGTTCTGAAGTTCAAGAGCAGTTCAAACTCATACACGGAGAGAAAAATCATATAATTTTTGTAGATAAAATTTCAGAAAAATTACCATGCTCTCTTATAATACGTGCGCGATCGACGACCAAAGTAAAAAATATTTTAGGATCATGTAAATATTATTAAATTGAAACGTAAAAAGTATTAGTCATGGCTTCATAAAAACTGTTGTGCTATCATGGTAAAATTTAATGTGCTAACACAACTCCTATCACACTCTTATGCATATATGTTATAGTTTAATTCATGTTGTCGTACTCTTTCATTTGCGCATCTGACCCGCAACCTTATATTGCTTGGGCTATACGCACTGAGGAACAATATACAGTAATTTTTCTATGAATTTTCTCTCCGTGTAAAATTTTCAATACTATTATTATCGCTTTAACATTGATATTGGTTCGGCGCATGCGCTAAGAATCCTCATCTTGCTGACGCGTACGTAATGTTAGTTTTGTAAAGTTCAGTCAGGAACGGATCCAGAACTCAAATTTGGAGAGGGGCACAATTTTTTAAGGTCGTTATAAAATTTTTTCTGACATTGCAAATTTTAATACCTAAACTTGCATTACCAAAACGACTTGGAAAACCTATACATAATTCGCTTCAAACTTGATGACTTGATGGAATTTATAAGTCAAAGTTTATTGTAATGATTTAAATCAGCGTGATTAGTCACTATTTCACTCATTTATTAATGTTTTAGTACAATGTGAGATGATTCCTACATTTTTTAGTTTTCACAAGCAAATTTAGATAGGATTGAAATGCACAGAAATAGAAAAAAGTTTAATATGATCTACTGGCTGCGCACTGTACGGAACCCTAATTGTGCGAGCCCGACTCGATCCTGGCAGCTATTTCATCTTGTATTTAATTTGAAGTAAACAATTTTAATACAGCAACAATAGGAGGATTATCAAAAAAACCCATATGTTGAAACGTTTTTCTTTTAAAAAATTTTTATTTTTATTTTTTTTTATTAGTTCATACAAAGCATGGTAAGGCAATAAGGAATATTAGGTATAAACAAAGGAAACAAAAAAATAAATACAAAATGAATTTTTTTATGCACCTTGGAGGCAGAAATATTTTTTACATGCAAGATTATTTTCATTCTTTATTATTTTCTTTTTCATTTTTTTATTTTTTTATTTTTATACGCAAAAATGAATTTATAAATGTACATATAGGTATTATATAAATGATACAGATTATTTATATTTATTTACAACATACGGAATAAATACCTAATAACAACGGCATACACATATTATGTAGACAAGGCAATGTAGATCTTGATGATCACCATTTGTATCATCATTTATGCCAAAAAAATATAATTTAATTTATATCAGTAATTTAACTAACTATTTAAATATTTTGAATTTTGAAAAATTTGTAAAATATTTTGAATGGTTAAATAAGCGATAAATATATGCAAATTTAAAGAGAGGAAAATATTTTGAAGATAATGGGAAATTCTCTCATAAGGAGAAACATCCAAAAACTCGTAGATTTTTTGGATTTAGATTTTAACAATTTTTATATTTTTATAATCTACACGTGTTGTTTAGTTGTGCTGGGCTATTAGTTTTAGCAATATCTGTTTGTTTCTGTAGAGTACATGTGGGCAAAGTGACCCATGTGTAAACCACCTAAAACTATTTTTCTCGTTTTTCTTCAAATCAATTGCAATAGGAAAGACGAAAATAACATTAAATAATAGTACGTTAAATAAGTAAGTAATGAACTTAAATTTGCTCACCTAAACCCGATAGTTTTGAAATAAATTTATTTTATATTGTAAAAGTTCAGTCACCACTTTTGAAGAAGCCTATAAATCGATTTGGACGTTTTAAATTTCTATGGATAGTACTAATCGAGTACTAACCAACAGTGAAAGAAAGTGCTAGTTTTTACAGGCAAATTTCAAAATTTTTCATGAAAACCTAATAACCATGACATACACACATTATGTAGACAAGTCGATGTCAGTAGATCTTGATGGTCATTGTTAGATATATCTGTGACATCATTTGTGCCGAAAAAATATAATTTAATTTGTATCAATAATTTAATTAACTAAATCTTAAATATTTTGGATTTGGAAAACTTGTAAAATATTTTAAATGGTTAAATAAGCGATAAATACATGCAAATTTATAGAGGAGAAAATATTTTGAAAAAAAATAATATAAAAATTAAATTGTTTGTATTGCCTTCGGACAGGATTATTTCTTAACAGTGCGTGAAAGCGTGTGAGGGAAATGCTGTTGTTAGTTTAGCCATAGGAAAAATGCATATCTATTCTTCCGACACATCTCGTTTTCTGGTCCAATAAACGTAAACCCCAGCCTAAAATTATTCTTAGTAACACATTAAGGAGAGAAATACCTTTAGAACAAAAAATTTTTTTTAATTTAATATTTTAAACAAACTTGTACAAATTCGTCAATTTTTTACTTTTATTGAATTTTTTTGGTTTACATATATGTTAGCAGCTTGGAAAAAATTTTTAAATTTTTTAGATACTAATTACGGCTGTTAGAGTGCCCACCATTTGGGAACTTGTGAAATGAGACGCTACAATAAAAGACTTCTGTAGCCACCATTTTTATATATGTTTACACAAAAAAATATGATCTAAAACATTAAGGTCACAGTGTATAAAATACCAAGCCCCAACAATATAAATCAATTTTTTCCTTGTTAAAAAAATTCCCTAATTTGTCTTTATTTTCGCGTCTCAAAAGATTTTTCTCCCCTTAAATACGTCAAATTATAAAAAAATGAATTATCGTAGTTAATAACATTTCTAGCAATATTGCAAGCGAATCAAATCTCTGATTCGGGTCTATTATCAGTAATATTTTCAGAAAACATTCAAATCGAATGTTAAAACTGGATATGAATCATCTGTTCAATATTCCTATGTATATTTCTATAAGAATAAACTAATCAGATAAAATTTGATTAAACTTAGATAGTAATATTTCCAAAAGAATACCTTTAAAATAAACAGAGCTTATTAAACAATTTCAAGTCTACAGAAAATCTTCGTGAGAAAAAACGAGAAAAAATTACAGAAGGTGGTGTAGGTACTGCATAAAAAAAATTAATTAACGTCATTGACGTCATAAGACGTCTAGTGAACCAGTTGGACGTTTTGACCTTATAGGTTATGCTTAGCTCATCATGGTGTTAAAATGCATATATATATATATATATATATATATATATATATATATATATATATATATATATATATATATATATATGCATTTTAACACCATGATGAGCTAAGCATAACCTATAAGGTCAAAACGTCCAACTGGTTCACTAGACGTCTTATGACGTCAATGACAATGTTGACAATATTTTCTTGCTTGTTTTTCACAAATATGTAATAAATATATTGAATGAAAATTTATCAACAAATTTATACAGTAAAAACTGTTTTTATGCGGTCGTTTGTGCGCTATTTTTAATTTTTCTTTAAATTCACGTCAAAGTGCATAATGAAAATGTAAGAAAAAGTAAGAAATTTGAACATTAATTTGCGGTAAAGTTACTTATTGACTGTTTTGCATCAATATGTTTCTTTACATAATATGTATTTGCCGCAATTTTTGTAATATTATAAATATAAAATAAAATGCTCTCACATTTAAATTAATGCTCTATCTTGTTTAGAAAAGCAACTTCTAAGGAAATCGTGAGGTTTTAACATAAAAAAAGTTTCTCTCTTACAATCTGTAACAGACTATATACCTACTATTTTATAGCTATTTACTAAGATTTTGAAAATTTTTTTGTGCAATTTTTTTATCTGGTTCCGAATCACCGCATAAAAAACAAATGTGCTGAACCTATGTATGTATTCAATCTACCATAAATACGCAAGTTGAGTGTCCTTGAATAATATCAATTTTTATCTTTAATGTAAATAACAGAATAAAAAAAAATATTTCAACTAAAGGGAAATTTCATTTTCAAGCTTTTTTTATTATCATCAATAAATTTTAAACTATGGATATTGAAATAAAACAATAAAAATTAAATGAATTTTCCAGAGTTGAGTGGAATAGGAAGACAACTGAAAATTTTATTGTAAACAATGTTTTATTTAAAGTAGTGATAAAACTTTAAAATGAAATAAAACACGCATAAAATACGTTATTTTTAGCAAAATTTTATTTTTTCTGAAAGATGATCTTATGGTTTCCTCTGCATGTAATTTCCGGCTATTAAGATTGCCTCTTATAAGTCACATTTTATCAGTTCAGTGTCAGAATTAGGGTGATTGATGAAACTTGCTATCAAAATGGCAAAATGGAATTGACAGTGATAGGACAGAAATCCTTTCTCTATTGCTGCTACAAGCTTAATTTTCGTAAATATCCGAAAATTGACTTCCAAAAAAAACTGACAATAGCTACCAATTTCATTATTCTGTTTATTTATGACTTTAAGGCACTGAAAAATTTTAATAAACTTGATGACGTTATCAATTTACAGACTTCTATTTTTTCGAAATTAAACTCTATGAGAATGATTTAGGATAATTATAATGACGAAATTCTTTCTAAAACTATGATACATTTGCTAAAAGTCATTCTTCTAGTGGTCGCAGATGCCTAAATTTAGTAAAATTGAAAAAATTACTTCGAACGACTATGATTCATTCTCATTTTTATTATTTTATTATTTTACCCAGTGACGTCATAAAACCAATAAAAAATTTATTTTACTCAAATCAGACTCGACAGAAGATTCCTCTTGGGATAATTGATTTTGCTAAGTTAATTTGGTTAAAAAGTTAATTTTTGCTACCAGAATGGCGAAATAATTTTAGAAATATGAATAAGTGAACAAACAAATTTTCCTAGGCCTCCTGCGTACCTAATTTTATTAAAAATGAAAAGAGTGATTACGAAGACCAATAACTGACTTTTAGTTACATCACTTTATTAATTTATAGGCTATTGACTATGTAGTTGAATAAGGAACTAATTCGTAACAGGTGTTTTATTGTTTCATATGTTCAATTGTACCCCAAAGATGATAAATTCACAAAGTGCTATTAAATTTAGGCGTGCGTTTTTACGAACGGCGTAAACTTATCGACGCTTACGTTTTTTAACTATAACTCAAAAACTATGCATTTGTCGTAAATACACATGATACGATTTTTTGTAGAGAATTAAATTTCCTATCGAAATGGCACTTTATGAACTCAAAAAACGTTTTTCTCAACAAAATAAGTCAAAAAAACTATTTAAAGAAAAGCTCAAATTTTTCAATTTTTCTTTTTTTTTAAATTTTTGAGTAGTACTTTTTTCTGAGTGAATTTAGGTATAGGGATTGGTTCACAAAAAAGAAAGCTGATGTAATTCCCGTCAGAATGGTGATCGACAAAACTATTTTCGATAACAACCGGCTGAGATACAGTCGTTCAAAGTTACCTACTTTTTTACAATTTTATTATTTTTGACTTTTATACCATGTTATTTGTAATTTTTACAAGCAAAAATTATTTTTATTGAGTATGTACAAAAATTATTTCTGCTTTATCAGAGGTAACGATAAAATTATTTGCTAAAAATTTTGATATTCATATGATCTTAGGTATAAAAAGAAACTTTAATATTGTACTAAATTACAGTTCTATTTTAAAAAAAAATTAAATGTACCTATTATATTTCTCCCATAATGTTTTCAAATTCAATATCAATATCTTCATCAACATCGTTTTGGACATCTTCGTCTGTAATTTCTGGAACATCCGCATTTTCACAATTTTCTGGAACATCTGCATTTTCGCAAATAAATTCTTTGCAGCTAATTCCTAATTTTCTACAGCTGCAATTTCCGTGACAACCTTTTATACACCCACAAGCTATTTGTTCCAGTAAATTCTGCAGTGCAGGAGGTTTTGTTGTTTTAATTGGCACTAATCCATTTTTAGATTTTTTCCAACCCCACTCAAATGGATTTAAAATATTTCTTTCCCACTGTTGAATTTATGGTACGTCTTTAAATCGTGATATTTAATGGCATCAGAAGTTAGTGGGAAATTGGTTAGAGAAAATTTTGTGCTTTTTGACAATTTTTGAAAAAGTTGTAACCGAGACCTACCTAAACTGTTGGCCTTAATGCCATAAAGAGAAATTACGATTTAATTCTATTACGTAAATTACGGCTGCAGAAAATTATAGGAATTAGCTGCTTCATGTTCTGCAAAGAATGTATGGGCCTAAATTGTGAAAATCCGGCTGTTCCAGAAATGACAGAATGTTGATGAAGATACTTATATTGAATTTGAAAACATTATGAGAGAAATATAATTGGTATATCTAACTTTTAAAAAAAATTAGAACTATAAATTAGTACAATATTAAAGTTTTTTTTTATACCTAAGATCATATGAATATCAAAATTTTATCGTTACCACTTTTATCATTACCTCTGGTAAAGCAGAAATAATTTTTGTACTGAATAAAAATAATTTTTTTTTGTAAAAATTACAAATAATATGGTATAAAAGTCAAAAGAAATAAAATTGTAAAAAAGTAGGTAAATTTGAACGACTGTATCTCAGACGGTTTTTATCGAAAATATTTTGATCGGTCACCATTCTGACGGGAATTACATCAGCTTTCTTTTTTGTGAACCAATCCCTATACCTAAATTCACTCAGAAAAAAGTACTACTCAAAAATTTAAAAAAAACCAAAAAGTTGAAAAATTTGAGCTTTTTTTTAAATAATTGTTTTGACTTACTTTGTTGAGAAAAAAGCTTTTTGAGTTCATAAAGTGCCATTTCGATAGGAAATTTAATTCTCTACAAAAACTCATATTATGTGTATTTACGAAAAATGCATAGTTTTTGAGTTATAGTTAAAAAACGTAAGCGTCGATAAGTTTACGCCGTTCGTAAAAACGCACGCCTAAATTTAATAGCACTTTGTGAATTTATCATCTTTGGGGTATAACTGAACATATGAAACAATAAAACACCTGTTACAAATTAGTTCCTTTTCCCCCTGTTTTTTTGTACATAGTCAATAGCCTATTACAAATGTGCTGTGATAGGCTATTGACTATGTAGTTGAATAAGGAACTAATTCGTAACAGGTGTTTTATTGTTTCATATGTTCAATTGTACCCCAAAGATGATAAATTCACAAAGTGCTATTAAATTTAGGCGTGCGTTTTTACGAACGGCGTAAACTTATCGACGCTTACGTTTTTTAAGTATAACTCAAAAACTATGCATTTGTCGTAAATACACATGATATGATTTTTTGTAGAGAATTAAATTTCTTATCGAAATGGCACTTTATGAACTCAAAAAGCTTTTTTCTCAACAAAATAAGTCAAAAAAACTATTTAAAGGAAAGCTCAAATTTTTCAATTTTTCTTTTCTTTTAAATTTTTGAGTAGTACTTTTTTCTGAGTGAATTTAGGTATAGGAATTGGTTCACAAAAAAGAAAGCTGATGTAATTCCCGTCAGAATGGTGACCGATAAAACTATTTTCGATAGCAACCGGCTGAGATACAGTCGTTCAAAGTTACCTACTTTTTTTTACAATTTTATTACTTTTGACTTTTATACCATGTTATTTGTAATTTTTACACGCAAAAATTATTTTTATTGAGAAGAAAAATTATTTCTGTTTTATCAGAGGTAACGATAACATTATTTGCTAAAAATTTTGATATTCATATGATCTTAGGTATAAAAAGAAACTTTAATATTGTACTAAATTACAGTTCTATTTTTTTAAAAAAATTAAATGTACCTATTATATTTCTCCCATAATGTTTTCAAATTCAATATCAATATCTTCATTAACATCGTTTTGGACACCTCCTTCTGTAATTTCTGGAACATCCGCATTTTCACAATTTTCTGGAACATCCGCATTTTCACAAATAAATTCTTTGCAGCTAATTCCTAATTTTCTACAGCTGCAATTTCCGTGACAACCTTTTATACACCCGCAAGCTATTTGTTCCAGTAAATTCTGCAGTGTAGGAGGTTTTGTTGTTTTAATTGGCACTAATCCATTTTTAGATTTTTTCCAACCCCACTCAAATGGATTTAAAATATTTCCTTCCCACTGTTGAATTTGGTGGTACGTCCTTAAACCGTGATATTTAGTGGCATCAGAAGTTAGTAGGAAATTGGTTAGAGAAAATTTTGTGCTTTTTGATAATTTTTGGAAAAGTTGTAACCGAGAACTACCTAATGTGTTGGCCTTAACACCATAAAGAGAAATTACGATTTAATTCTATATTACGTAAATTGCGGCTGTAGAAAATTATCGGAATTAGCTGCTCCATGTTCTACAAAGAATGTATGGGCCTAAATTGTGAAAATGCGGATAATCCAGAAATGACAGAAGAGGATGTCCAAAACGATGTTGATGAAGATATTGATATTGAATTTGAAAACATTATGAGAGAAATATAATAGGTACATGTAACTTTTAAAAAAAATTAGAACTATAAATTAGTACAATATTAAAGTTTTTTTTTAATACCTAAGATCATATGAATATCAAAATTTTATCGTTACCACTTTTATCGTTACCTCTGGTAAAGCAGAAATAATTTTTGTACTCAATAAAAATAATTTTTTTGTGTAAAAATTACAAATAATATGGTATAAAAGTGAAAAGAAATAAAATTGTAAAAAAGTAGGTAAATTTGAACGACTGTATCTCAGCCGGTTTTTATCGAAAATATTTTGATCGGTCACCATTCTGACGGGAATTACATCAGCTTTCTTTTTTGTGAACCAATCCCTATACCTAAATTCACTCAGAAAAAAGTACTACTCAAAAATTTAAAAAAAAAGAAAAATTGAAAAATTTGAACTTTTTTTTAAATAATTGTTTGGACTTATTTTGTTGAGAAAAAAGCTTTTTGAGTTCATAAAGTGCAATTTGGATAGAAAATTTAATTCTCTACAAAAACTCATATTATGTGTATTTACGAAAAATGCACAGTTTTTGAGTTATAGTTAAAAAACGTAAGCGTCGATAAGTTTACGCCGTTCGTAAAAACGCACGCCTAAATTTAATAGCACTTTGTGAATTTATCATCTTTGGGGTACAACTGAACATATGAACCAATAAAACACCTGTTACAAATTAGTTCCTTTTCCCCCTGTTTTTTTGTACATAGTCAATAGCCTATGACTAATAGAACCAGATTTCACCGGATAAGTGACGGAAGGGGAAAGGTAAAGCAACCATTCATTGATTGTACATTTACGCATAAAGTTGATGTATTTTTCGATGACATTTGGGTGAATTTAACTAAATTATAATAGAAATTTTAGCGTCGTGTCCAATTTACGCAGAGTCTCAGTACTAATCGAGAAAAATTTAATCAAGATCCGTTCAGCCATTTATTTTGGGTTTCTTTGGAGAGCCAAAAATTTGGTAACGATACGTCCACTCGTTTACTTTAGACTTCTTTGGGGGTTCTTAGGTCCTACAGGATAACTTTAACTTTGATCGGTTTTTTTTATTCGTGTACATACCAATTTTACTTATAGTCTTGTTTCATCATTTTTTTGATACCTACTACCGTTTTCTCGAAACTACTGAGGACAGATAAGTAAAGTCTATATTTCATTTTTAATATCCGTATGACCGGGCCCGGCTCGATGTAAATTTCATCTGTATGGAATTTACTGAGAACAGCAGACGTGCCAGTTGATGATAACTGGACAGTCTAGTTGTTTATTTCTTTATAGAATACAAATTAATAGTATTTTGCACAGTAGGTAAATAAGTAATTTCATAGTAGTCGTAGGTAATAGTATTTTACAATATAAGTTCGGTAAGTTGCTTTTACTGATCGAGAAAATGTTGCGAAAACGACACCCGCAGGGTCAAGTTTTTGCAATTTTCGAGATCAGTAAATGCACTTAACGCATCGTGTATTGTATAATATTTTTTGCACGATCGATTTAAAATAATTAAAAATTAAAAATGTGTTAAATAAAAAATAAAATTCAGATAATATAGATGAAATTTATATTTCTATGTTATGACATAGAATGCCATGAATAAATATTATAAATATTCATAACAACTAATATAAATCTTTGTAGTGACAATTGACAACTATATTTGTAAATAAAAAATTAAGTGTCAATATTTCACTGGCTTGAATATTTTTTTTTGAATTTTCTATTAAAAAAAATTGAGGAAAATAGTTTGTTAAACTATATTATTAGTGAGAATAATGAAATTGATGAAGCATCTTATTTTTGACTGCAAATTTATTCTCGTAAAATGAAAGGAACATTATGAAAGCCACAGAAAATCTTAATGATTGAACGACCTTTTGAAATGTCAATAAAATAAGAAGACTGATGCCAACAATAATAATAATAATGTGCAAACTAGTGAAAATTTTCATATTATTAATGGATTTATTTTCCTAATTGTTCAAATTGTACTTTTAATTTCAATATAAATAAATAAATACAATCATTTTTGAGCTAATTTAACTTACCACACTCCTATTTACTTACCACGCATCTATTTCACTTACCGCACTGTTATTTTTTGGTTTCCATGGATATAAACAAACGTTCGAGAAATGTAACTTACTAGCATTGTCAACAGCCTCGGTAAATGCATGAAAATACACGATCGTGCAAAAAAATATTATTCGTGGTATCTATAGAAATATTTATTAAATACTTACAAAAATTCCAAAATTATTTTTTTCTAAATAAGTACTTAGCAACTATTTAAAATTTGTATGATTTTTTTATAAATCGTCCATAGATTGCTGTATACAGTAATAAAAAATTGAGATTTTAAGATTTTTCATAAATTTTGACGGTTAAACAAAAAATTTTGCAAAACCCTTTCTTAGCGAGCGCCTACGATCCAACAGGGACCAACATGCCAAATTTCAATTTTGTAGATATTGTAGTTCTGGAGAATTTGTCATAGATGAGTGAATGGGTGAATGAGTGGCATTTCGCTTTTATATATGTAGATTAAAATGTTATATAATTTTTTTTCGGATGTACTAGAGAGGCGCTATCATTTGCGCAGATTTGGGCGTTTTCTTTTTTTTACATCAATTTCAACGCCCTCTGTACTAGGGCAAAATTATAAATAAAAGAGAAATTTTTCGCCCTAAAAATAAATTTTTCACTTAAAAAGATTATCTAAAAAGAGTTTTTCTTTTTGATTTCACTCACTATATAGTAACTTAAATTGCAGTAGCCTAGTCGTAGGAAATTCGCTATGTTATGCAGGATGCTGCGACAGGGTTATTTTATTAATATTTTATTTTCAAACATTTTTATTCAAAATTTTGATGTTTATTAGGGGATCAAAGGGGATAAACACAAAGTATCGGGCTCTATTTATTAATCCCGATAAATCTGTACTAAGGGCTTATAAGGCATTGGAAAAAATATTTTATTTAATCAAGCAACACTCGAATGTGCTTTAAAGTAAATCAATATGTAAATACTTGATTATTGAACTGGACTTCGCAGGAAGATGTTCGAACATTTTATGGATGGTTTAATTATATACCAATTTATGACGGGATGGACATTATTGTGTTATTGCAATTACGATCAACATGGGAATGAATATTTGTTATTAAATTGTAATTAATAATTTGTTTAAAATTTGTATAAAAACATCCATATGAATCTCGATATGTATAGAGATAGTATAGATATTATTTCAATGTGATTTCAATACATATATCTGTACGGAGTCATTTATATTCATAATTTTCAAAAATTAATGACTCATTTTGGTGGAGTGATTAGGAAACAATTGTTATTAAAGTTTAATTATTTTTACCAGATTGAATACAGTAAAAACTATGTATAACGTTTACAGCGGTTGCCTTAACTTGACGCATTCGACATAACTGAGGCGTTATTCGGGATTACGGTTATATAATTCGGTTTTAAACAAAATTTCTTTTTAACGAAAACATTAAAAATAATTCACTCAAATACACGCAAACACGAACAAATGTCAGAAAAAAACAAAAATCTTTATTAACAACAAAATAAGGTAGTTTTCGTATCCTTAACAACCCATATCTGATTGTAAAAATTTTGCAGACCATAATGTAATACATTAGCTTAACGGCACTTACTTAACCATTTGTATATCTAACAACTATGTACCTATGTAAGGTACTGATTAAATGCTTAAAAACCAATTCTATCAAAGTAAATTACTATAATTAATGTTTCCTCTTCCTTTTAAATCACATTATGCACTTTAATGGCCATTTTTTTTAAGACCGCATAAAAAGGTCACGTAAAAAAAGTTGCATAAAAAAAAAAAAAAAAAAAAAAAAAAAAAAACATAAAAAAACTATATAATGGTTTTGCTACTCCAGTACAATTTCTAAACTAATCTTAGAAAACATATGAATTTTTAAAAAAGTGACTTTAAATTTTCAAACAGGCGAGTTTACGTATCAGATAGGCGAGTCATGTTAAATTCCATTATCCATATTAATTTTTTGACGAAAATTTCATTCAGTTTCGAAATTAATCAAGTATTTTATAATAGTTTTGATTTATTCAAAGAGAAATATGTACATATTTGATTAGTATAGTTCGGATTAATTGATATACCTACAGCTAATATAATTAATTAAGTTTATACAAATTTTCAAAATCTGTTTTATTTATGTTGTAATGTCATATTACGTATATAAAATTTATCAAGACCAAAACAGTCATTCATACTCACTTTGAAAACTGAGATAAGTACACTAGATTACAAAATTAATCGCCATAAGTGTAACTATTTAATAAACACCTGATGAAATATAAAAAAGAATTATTAGTTGTTTTTTTTTTTAAATTTTATTTTTGTGAATGACCATAAATTTGGAATGATATTTTTTGTCATCACTCAGCAGTTTTATAAATCACTGACAATGTACCTAAATGTTTCGCCTCTAATGTCATTATACGGTTACTTAACAACAAAAAACATTTATGAGTAATAAATTACATTCAGATTTTTTTTTAATGATATATTTTTCATTTTTTGATAATTTGTGAAAATTTAAATTCTGTGACACGTACCGAACACGGAATATTTGAATGTTTTAACGAAATAAAAAATATCTTTCATTGCCAAGAATTAATGCCGGTGTAATTATTTTTGAACGGAAAAGGTCTTTGCTCTTGATTTTTATTTTTGGCCATTTAATAATAAGTTTGGACCATTAACTTGGAAGTGAAATTTTCCATTTTTCACCTTTCTCAACATTATTTTAATGTTTATATGTCAAAATCAAATTTATACACAAACATTTTCGAGTATCAAAAGAAATAGAAAGAGACGATGCTGTTTGTGATTGTTTCAATCACCAATTGTCAATAATACTTCAAATACGTTTCTTTTGTTTTTGTGTTTTAGTGTTTTACTGTTTTTGTTTTTTTAATTTTGTGTATACCCCGTTTCAAATACAATTGATCATGAGTGATCGTTAAAAAAATTAAATAATTCTTATATTCGAAACAAATCAATCTTCTATTCTTTTCTAAAAACAAACTGCAAATTTAGAATTTACGTAAGTGCAATAATGAAAGAGATAAAGCCAAGAAAACGGAAATTATTTAAATTCATAAGTGATAAATCATGGTTAAATTTAAGTGAAATGGACCATACCTATGTTTTGTTTAAAGCTAAAACAAAAAGATTTTTCTTCTTGTAGTTCTATTTTGTTAAACAAAAGTGTAACGATCAGGGATGGGAAAAATTGTTCATAGAAACCATTTAAAATCCAAAATGGAAAATGGTTTCCAAAAATGCTTTTAAAATACAAAATGGAAAATGGTTTGGCTGAACATTTTATTTAAAAGAAAAAATGGAAAACAGCTATTTAAAATGGATTATAAAATGCAAAATGCTCTTTTTTTACTTTAAATTTATTCTATAAATTTTTTTATCATTATTTCTATTATTTATATTAATAAAACAAAGGTTCAGAAAATGTCAAACGTACTGAAATTAAATGAGAGCAATTTTTTGAGAAAATTTTACAAAGTTTGCATGATATGAAAACGAAATTTAAATCTTGAAATATTATTACTCAATAATATTGAAGAATTTAATTAAGCCTTAATATATTCAAATCTTGATTTTACTACAATTGCAACTTTTAAATTATGAAAATCATCTATTCGAAATACCAAAACATTTATTTTTTCATTGACATGTCTTAAATATAATAGCACACAACCAGGGCCGGCAAAAGAAATGACGTGACCCCGGGCACAATAAAAAATTGTCAACATTTTTTTTTCAAATACACAATTGAGGAGCAAAAAAACCGTCGTGCCACTTTCTCCGGGCCCTTCGCCGGGCCCCTCGCCAGTTGACCGGCCATGCACACAATTTGAGTCAGAAAAGTTTGACTTGAGAGATCTGCAGCAACTAATTTAAATCAAGTGACATTGCAACTCGAGTAATAAAAAAATTGAATCAGTTGAATCAACTTACATTTAACTTACAATTTGTTAAACTGCGTTCAATTCGAGTTCTATATGGTTAATATAAGTCATAAGTCTCATACATATACATGAATCTCAAGCTGGCAACTTCAGCTAATTAATCGTGTAATTGTTGCTTCTCTAAAATTCAAAGTTATTCATGAAGAGAATGTTGAAAGGATCAGCTCTGAATTTTTTTATAATTTTTGGGGTGGTTTTGGAAGAGGTTAGAGGCCCAGAGTTGTAAAAAGATAGCCTCCGCTGGCTCTCTTTTTTTATAATTAATCGTGTAATTGTTGCTTCTCTGAAATTCAAAGTTATTTACGTAGAGAATGTCGAGAAGATCATCTCTGATTTTTTTTTATAATTTTTGGGGTAGTTTTGGTGGAGTTTAGAAGCCAAGAACTGTTTATAGGCTCTTTTAAATAGTTCTTGGCTTGTAAACTCCACCAAAACCACCCCAAAAATTATAAAAAAATTCAGAGCTGATCCTTTCAGCATTCTCTACGTAAATAACTTTGAATTTTAGAGAAGCAATAATTACACGATTACTTGTAAACAAAAGAAAGCCAGCGGAGGCCATCTTTTGCAACTCTGGGCCTCTAACCTCTACCAGAACCACCCCAAAAATTACAAAAAAAAAATCAAAGATGATCTTCTCGACATTCTCTACGCAAATAACTTTGAATTTCAGAGAAGCAACAATTACACGATTAATTATAAACAAAAGAGAGCCAGCGGAGGCTATCTTTTTACAACTCTGGGCCTCTAACCTCTTCCAAAACCACCCTAAAAATTATAAAAAAATTCAGAGCTGATCCTTTCAACATTCTCTTCATGAATAACTTTGAATTTTAAAGAAGCAACAATTACACGATTAATTAGCTGGAGCTGCCAGCTTGAGATTCATTACATATACACATAGATTTGAGTATACATGCATTTTCATTTTAAATTTAAAATAGATTCAAATTTTCATTTTAAATACAAAATAAAAAATTGTTTGTCCGAACTTATTTAAAATAGAAAATGCAAAATGTCATTGTGTATTTTAAATACCTCTTTAAAATGAAATCATTTTAAATAGTTCCCAGCCCTGGTAACGACAGTATATCAAAATAATCGTCCATTTCCAGCAGATTTCCATAAATTAAAATAATGTGTTCCCTATATTTATAGTTGAAAAACTTACGGAAAAACCCAACACAATGCGAAAGCGATTTGATTAGCAACAAAAAAGTACTGCCGAAAGATTAATTGTTAACCAGGATCAGGGTCGATTTTACAATTGAAGACGTGAGTGGGTGAAGGTGTTATGTAACATCTTTTTAAAAAGTCATAAATTTTTGCAAAATTTTGGAATATTCTATGCGGAAGTATCATAATTATACTACAATTTGGTTTCATTACGCCCATAGCTTTATAGAAATTCAATAATAAACACGTACTATTGCATGGGAAGTATAAAAATGTATAAAAATGTCACATAACACCTTCATCCACTTCAATTATTGCACCCGTGGATCCAACAAAATTATTGATAGATAAATAGAATAACAAAAAAGTAAAAAATATAGGGTGTTCCACAATGTTGTGACCTGAAACTTGCTGGATTCTTATTAAATTAATGACTAAAAACTATCTTTTTGATATATCGTTTCATAGTTAAATTTTATTTCCATTTCGTGATTTTCCATCATATAACATAAGCTCCAAAATTGTGAATGAAATATGCCAGTTTCTCCAATGAATACCAATTATATATTTTATTTCACCGATTTTCGTGATTTTCTCCGGAAAATCTAAACCTAAATTTGAAAAAACGTAGGTAGGTTGTAAATAAAATCCAAGTAAAAGTAAACAGGTATCACTTTGGATCATCAGAGCGTAGAAAATTTCAGGTTTATCCTCCAAGACATTCCAAAATATTACTTGATAGAATGACATGTTACACGACCAGGATACTGTGCATATAATACAGTTCTAATTGAAAATGCACTTAAATCCAACCAAACATACCTAATTCTTTAAGCCTTCCACTTTTTAAAACCCTATACGATCAAAAACTCAAATTTATATCCAACTTGCGATTTCAATAAAAATATAAAATTATATGTTTAAATAAGTAAATAAAAAGAAAACATATACTATTGTTTATGATAATAATTTTTCATTAGTAATGTAAACTTGAATTTTCATTTTTCCAATAAAAATAAAGGAAAAAGCTCCGTAAATAGGTAGGTATATAAATTATTTCCTACAGTATGTTCCATAGGGAAAATTCATTCTTATTATATAATTCACTGCAAAAATGTTTAAAAAAATTTCATTTAGACCAGCGATTCGCAATGTTTTCTGTCGGCGAGCCAAATTGTCAATACCAAAATAATTTAGCGGACCAAGAAACAATTTTAATATAAGGAAAGACACAAAGAAAAGATGGATTTGTTTCCTTTAACATAACATTGGTGTGCAACCCATCGAACGATTTTTAGCCGGTCTCCTATCCCAATTTACAAATTGAAAATACGGTCACAGGTTAACAGAAAAATTACATCCGCAAACTAAATTATATTTTTTGAATTAACCATTTTTACAAGGGAAATGGAAATTTGGCATTCAAATTTGATATTCATATTGTTATTCACTTAGAAACGAAAAAACTGAGCTTGATGACGTCATCACGTATACTAAATTTTTAGAAGCCTTGAAAACCATAATAAAAATTTGGAGCTGCTCATCGATTTCCGGTAATGCTTTTTTTTTATTTTTGATAAATTCAGAATTATAAAGACAATAGCAAATCACATCATATATGTCTTGAAAAAAATTGGTTATTTTAACCTTTACCTAAGAACCTGATTTATTTGGAAGTAGATTATCAAATTAATTTTAATGAAAAAGTAATTCGCATAGTAAAAAAGGTTGAAGACAACAGTCATATATATAGGTGCATAAAGTCCCATATCAAAATACGATATTCCATATAAGTTTCGATATTTTCCAGCGGAAAATTACTTAACTATACTGTAAGTAATATATAGATAAATAATCACTCCAAATTTGAGATTGTAGAGAATCTGGCATCACCAAGGCCGAACCTAGTCTAATTGTAAGTGGCGCCCGGGGCAGAGTCAAAAAATGGCGCCCCTGTAGAAAAAAAATTTCTTTTTTTCTGCCAAAAAACAAGTGATGAGCAAAAAAAAAGGTCACATACCTAATTTTGGCGCCCCCAAGACCGGCCCTGGGTATCACGGCCACATTTTGAGAGCCCCTGATCTACGTTAATATTATTTATTGTCCCTCCGTGTTAATTCTTTATGTAGCTCACCTGCACAAATACAAAAAGATTCAAATTGGTTGAAACTTGGAAAGAAAACATTACAATTTAGAAAATGTTAATCATCAGCAAAATTTATCACATGCGCGGGATCAAACAAACAAATTTTGGTGTTTCAGTGTAACTTTTTTGCAAACGTATTTCAAGTTAATTAAAACAAACGACATCAGCGACACATACAAATGACGGTACTTTATTAATTACATTAAAAACACTTTGTGGTAAAATATTTATTATTAGTGCTACACACAAAACTTTCACACTGTAGCCACTGAACCGTCGTCCAGACATCATCGTATCCACCGGTCCATACTTATATTACACATTTGCGTACACTAATTAAACATAGATTTATTAAAATACATCAAGCAGTTATACACAAACAACTTGAACAATACCGTCCGTGTGCGGTGACAAATGAAAATAAATTTGAAGTTGACAAATGAAACGTGAAACAATTGAAGATCGACAAAGTTAAATTTGTTGGTATAGTTTGTTTATTCGTTTGTGTTTTGTTTTAAAATTGTAACTGTAAGTATGAGTATAATGTCGCGGTAACGGAGTCGTATAAGATCACAAGTGAATCAGTCAAATGGATCGGTTGCCCGCGATACGATCGTTCCGAAGTCAATTTTATTTATTTATTCTTTTTTTCGTTACTGTATTTATTGGTACAGGTGAATTTTGATTTTATCACTAGATTTTTGTATTAGTTAAAAGAAAAATACCCCTGTCGCAGCATCCTGCATAACATAGCGAATTTCCATTTACAAAAGTACGTTTTTCTCGGAAACTAGTTGATATAGAGTAATTGTAAATAAAACAACTTTCTCTATGTGATTTTTCCGCCTCATTCCGCCAAATTTTTTTCACGAAAAATGTCCAAAAAGCCGTAAACGTTTTCACGAAATTTCTTAAAAATAAGATGTTTTGTTCTTGAGTTATCGTGCGGACACATTTATATATATGTTTACTAAGTGTCCGCACGATAACTCAAGAACGAAACATCTTATTTTTAAGAAATTTCGTGAAAACATTTACGGCATTTTGGACATTTTTCGTGAAAAAAATTTGGCGGAATGAGGCGGAAAAATCACATACAGAAAGTTGTTTTATTTACAATTACTCTATATCAACTAGTTTCCGAGAAAAACGTACTTTTGTAAATGGAAATTCGCTATGTTATGCAGGATGCTGCGATAGGGGTATTAATATATTTAAAGAATAGGTACTCGTAAAAGAAATACAAATTAATTACAATGTAAAGTCTTAATTCATGCCTATTGATGCCAATTTACGGTAAATACTTACTGTACAATAAAATTGTATACATATTATATCAGTACATATTTATACTCCAAGCTACTGGTTATCGCCACTGCATTGTGAGATACATAGTGATTGTGAGATACATATCTTATAATTATGAATTATCCCAACTGTTTACCACGTTGTGTCGTATAGAATGTGACGATAATCACATTTTACACCGTGCAACGGTAACCGTCTGAATAACATATAGTGAATTTAGTATTTTTTTTAAAAGTTATTTTTCTTGAAAATTTTCTAACGTAGGACAATGGTTTAAAAGCCTATCTTACGTGACTGTTTCCGTACTTTGGAATGGAGAAAAAAAATTTCGCCAAAAATTTTTTGAATAAGTGGAAATTTTGGCAAAAAACTAATTTTTTGCAAGAACAAAAACCATGTTCCTGGCATCCGATGTGTCTGGTTAACGAACTCGTCCAACGGTTTGGGACTTCCAATACTTTCACCAAATTTCGTAAACCTAGGACATTCCGTTCGAGAGTTATACATATATATATATATATATATATATATATATATATATATA
Organism: Brachynemurus nebulosus; assembly: GCA_035578155.1. Lineage (NCBI taxonomy): Eukaryota > Metazoa > Arthropoda > Insecta > Neuroptera > Myrmeleontidae > Brachynemurus > Brachynemurus nebulosus. The sequence continues at coordinate 16,658,702 of JAPWDM010000005.1, forward strand.
TATATATATATATATATAAACACATATTATATATATATATATAAATTTGTATATATATATATATATATATATATATATATATATATATATATATATATATATATATATATATATATATAAACACATATTATATATATATATATATAAATTTGTATATATATATATATATATATATATATATATATATATAAATTTTAGCGAATATTATTTTCGGTTTCTAGGGACCTCAAAACAAATTTCTGCCATGGTCCCGGGCTCAGGTCGCGTTGTGACAGTGGCTGTAATAGCTCAATTCCATTCTGGAAATTCGCTAATACACTACTCACAGCTTCCTCGTATCATACATATATAAAAATGCTACTTTTAGGTGATTTTATGCAAAACTTGAGCGAAAGCACGCAAAAAAAAAACCGACAATGTAGTTGTAGGATATTTCCGTTCCGTTTTAATTTGTTGAAACCGGCTGAAGGGGCAGAGTTAGGCCAGTAGCTGATATGGAATTGATATATGAACACTTATATACATAAATAATAGCCGAAAAAACCCAAGAATCAAAATTTAGTTTGCAATTTTAGGGGCGAAATTAATGCTGCATTTTTTAAAAAAATTATCAGAAACTAATTTTTTGAAAACTGAAATTTCTACAAATTATATTCCAAGGGGAAAAGTTCTTATTTCAAGTCACGCCCGTACACTGTGACGTCATATTGAAATAAATTGGTTGCCAATTGAAAGTATGCTCTACGATTTCCACATTGCTCCAAAATTTCAAAATTTTTTAACTTCTAATAGAAAATATAAGGACCTTTGAAAAAAAATAAAATAAAATAAAATTCTCCTGTCACGTTACTTATGAACAAAATTTTACCCTTAAAATAACTGAAAACTCTTGTTATACCTTTGTTATGCCTCCAACTGCTGTCAATAGGATCTGAGAAAAATTTAACTGTTTCCGACCATCTTCCATCTTTTAAGGTCTAAAATCAAAGAAATTTCTTAACGACATTTTGTTCGATCTTAACGATGAGGAGAAACTGCACAGAAAATTCTACTTACTACTTTTGCATGATAGTTGGCAAAAAATTTACTATGAACTCTCTATTTTATTATGAATGCAGCTAGATGATCAAATTTGACTTGTACTGTATCTATAGTCTATTATATTCGCCCATTATAGCTGTGTAGGTGATTGTTCTTTAAAGAAAATATAGAAAAATAAAAGCTAAAAGAGTTGTCTTGTTTGTAAAAAGAAAGATTGGTGTCAAATGGAAATAAAAGAAACCTTTTAAATTCGAACAAATAAACAATCTGATACACTAAATGCGGAATGAAATAAACAAATATTCGAAACTAAAAATAAACGTCATCCAGTACAACAAATTTTTAAAATAAAATTAATTTCAATTTGTAAAATTACTTTAAACAGTAATTTTAGTTTGTTTACGTTCATGCAAAATTACGTGATATAAGTAAAAATATTAAGTAATTGTAAGCAGAAAATCACTTACAAATATTGTGCATATCTAACACAATTTTTATAGTTTCATTGTTAAAAATAAAAAAATTTTTCTTTGACCTTTAAGTAAAATATAATAAAAAATCATAAATTTTTCATTTAATATAATAACATCAATAACTATAAGAGACAAATAATATTTCACCTCGATTTACCTTGAAAATAAATATATATTTACTATACCTCATATGCAATTGATCATGACTTTTCGTTAGAAAATTAAATAATTCTTATATTCGAAACAAATCAATCTTCTATTCTTTTCTAAAAATAAACTGCAAATTTAAAATTTATATAAATGCAATAATAAAAGAGATAAAGCCAAGAAAACGGAAATTATTTAAATTCAAAGTGACGAAGCATGGTTAAATTTAACTGAAATGAACCATATATCTACATATCTACATATATCTATATATATCTATATATGTTTATTAAATATGACAATTTAACTTATGTAGGTATATTAAGTTAAGACCCATAAAGAATATTGTAGTTTTTAGTCGAATTTTCTCCGAAAAATTAGACTTATACAGTCTATACGATAAGAGCTGCGAGAGGCGAGACCAGGGGCGCTATCCGTTTTCGGACCCGTAGAACACGATTATGTAAAAAAAAAAGATGTCTGATATATATATATATATATATATATTTTCCCGCAACCTTTTAATATGTGTAGGGCCCCCCTATGGAAGTTAAGAGATGAAATTTGGTAAGTGGGGCTTATTCCGATGCACAACAATACTATCAAAGTGGGGTCAAATTTTGGGCAAATTTTTTTTCGGACCCGACCTTTAAGGGGGTGGTGGGGGGCGGAAAAGCAATAAAACTTTTCCAAACCGGTTTTAAATAATGTTTCAGTCAATTATCTACAACATATCCAAAATTCAGCTTCCTAGGATGATATGGTGGGAGTAGAGAGGGGAAAAACGATTTTCGCTGGATCTAACAGGCCCCCAGCCCCCCAGAATTAACGTAGAGGGTTGAAATTTGGTGTGTTGATAAAGTTCGTACCTAGGTTGTGCTTTTTGGAGGTTTTAATATTTTACCCCCACCCCCCTCATTTTTAAGCTACAATTTCATGCATTTTCGACGTTTTCGAAGTTTGTACCACTCGCACAGGTCACCCGAATAAACCTAGAGGGCTGAAATTTTGTATTCGGATTGAGTTAGTATCAAGGGGGTGCCTTTTGGGGGTCTCGACTTTTAACCCCTACCCCCACCATTTTTATACCCAAAAGAACATGATTTTTCTTGTTTTTTAACAGTTTCGTTCGGGTCAAAATCTCCCCAAATAAACCTAGAGGGCTGAAATTTGGTGTACAGGTTAAGCTAATAGCCAGACACTGTTTTTTGGAGGTTTCAACTTTTAACCCTTACCCCCACGATTTTTACGCCAATATTTCCTTAATTTTTTTGCTTGTTTTCTAACATGTCTAGAGACTCCATAAGGAAACCTAGACGGCTGAAATTTTGTACGTGTATTCAGTTAGTATCCAGCTAGTACCTTGTAGGGAGTCCGCATCACTTTTCCCCCCACTTCTCCCATTTTTACATCGGAATTGAATGCTATTGTTAAATGTGTTTTAAAAGCATTATGTTTATTCTAAATACAAGTAGGCGAATAGTAATTTTAAAAAATTTAAAAAAAAGTGAACTTACTTTTATGACAAATGAAATACATACATATTAAGTAATTTAAAAATGTTATTAAAGTCACTGTTTATTTATAAATTAGGAATTTTGGATTTTTAGTATTTATAAAATAGAAATTTTGGATTTTTTTGGAAAGAAAAAATATCTTTATAAAGGCCTTCCAGTTTACTATTTAAGGTCCTTTTTTAATTTTTAAAACTAAAACATAAAGGCAATTAGCGGATAAACATGGGCAGGAATGTCCTCGTACGAATTGTGTTGGCTTTTTTTCTGCTACCTGTTTTCGGCACAAAATTGAAATTTACTGAGATACAGCCCTTAAATACTTAAAACCTTTTTTTAAAGCCTCGATCAGCCGAACACTCATCACCAGTTTTGAAACCAACAAAATGACAATTCGGTTGTAGACTTTCAATCACATTTCGCTTGTAGACATTCAATACCGAAGATGAAGGGGAAAATTCGACTACCGTGATGGGGCCCCGCTGCTCACGGCGTTTTTTTCATTTTTGCCGCAAAAACAAAATTGTAAGTGTGCTTAAAACTACACGACCATAGTTAAAACTTCTATGGTGATGTCGTAACCGAAGTAATATAAATATATTCTATATAGATAGAACTTTATCGAACGAGTGACGGTTAAGCTAATAATAAAAATGTGGAAAACAAATAACAATAAATTAATTTAAAACCGAGTTCAAGATTAAATGCAATTAGGCATCGATAACCAAAATTGTTGATTTACGATAAAATAATTTATGTTAGAATGTTGATTTTGAATTCTAATTATTTAAATTTTAAAATTTATTTTAATTTATTTTGTTCTCCATAGATTTACTGACAAAAACAGAAATTATAATTATCGATAAATATAATGTAAGTAACGTGAAATTAAATTTACCTAAGGTAATTTTTAGTGAATAGAAAATACATATTATTAATTTTTAATCATAAGAATGCTCTTACAATTAATATGTAAAATGTACATTTATTCTTATTGATATCAAAAAATAAATTCATTAAGAATTAGATTTCTCGGTACTGATATGCTACTGCACCCATACTATATAATTATATCAAGTTGAATTTAAAATAAGTTTGAATAATAAAAAATATGACATCAACAATGTTGTAGATAAATGCAATATTTTTTAACAATAAAAATTACAAATTTCATTGCAGACAAACATTACCATTTTCACTCCCAACCATTACAGATTTCATTATATTCTTACATTACCGATTCTATTACACTCTCACATTACATATTTTATTACATATATTCTCACGCAGAATCACCCTCGCCATAAAAGTTTTTACTTAAAAAAAAAGAGTTTTAAAAACCCATGACGACATAATTTTAGAAAGTTTCAAACAAAAATTCCTGGAATTCTATATTCCGGATTTCATTATAATTTAGAATAAACTATTTACATCTTACATGTCTTACCGTATACTTTGTAATGTAATATCACATACGACGAATGAAAATTAGCTTATTTTAAATTAATGATAAATTAAAAAAATCTGGGGGATAGGTCTACCCACACTGTCAACTTCCCATTGGATGTCCTTAAAAACTAGAGACTACTGTTCATAAATAATTATTTTTTTATTTCAAGCGATTCCTCCCCTGGGCCCTCGATAGAAGTTTTGCCCTTTGCACCATACCGGGGCTCCACCCTTATCAAACAAATGATAACATCATTTGTTCTCAAGATATGCGAGACAAAATATATTTTGGCAAAAAACTAATTTTTTCAAGTTTTTTATTTCGTTTTTTTTCAATTTTGTAATAAAATACTGGCGTTTTTAACACCAAGGAAGGTTCTTATGCCATTATATAATAATGTTATGATAAAAAATCCATATAATCTATGTTATCTTAATAAAGTTAATTCCGGTTTTTTACCACAAAAAACAAACCGCTAATCCGAATTTGCTGAAAACTTTATCCGGTCTTCATTTGTTGATTACGCATCTAATGAAATTAGTCCGAAGTTGATATCGTCATTTGTTCTCGAGATATGCGAGACGAAAAAAGATTCACGAACGAACGAACGAACGAGCTAACGAACACACCCACAGACATCACGCTAAAAACAATGGATTCGGATTCTAGTAACCTTGAAACGTGGAGATATGTCAAAATTAGCGATTCGTAAAATCGGACCCATTACAATAACTTTCTATGGGAAGTTAAACAGAGCTTTATTGTCGTTGATTTTCAAAACTTTTAAAATTTGTAATTTTGTTTCCATTCTATGAATCTTAGAATATCCTGGAAACCGTTGAACCAATTTTCATCAAATCTGGTTAAGAACTATGCAAGAATCACCCGCTTTCAAATAAAAAAAAAAATTAAGAAAATCGACTTAAAACTGTCTTATGCCGTTTTGGAGATAAATTGTAACAGATACAAAAGCACACACACCTCTTATCCCAAATGTATATATTTGCGATATCTGTTCCGTTTGTCGTGAGTAATGGATATCTGTACCCTAACAAAAACAACTACTCAACCCAAGTCCTCAGCGTATGTGTAAAAAAACTGTAGCTAGCAGTGTGTCCAGAGTGTGTCAGATATCGTTCAAGTCCACATTAGTCGGTCGACTGCTCTTCCAACACACACATCAATTGTTAGTATTGTTGACGAACCACTTACAATAATGTAGTACATGCACACGTCCGCCTCGAATACATATACATTATACTAGGCATCCCCACTTGCCACAGGTTGAGTGGGGTTGAGTGTGACGTATGACACACATACAAACGTAGATTTCGTGTTCATAGATATGAAATTTATCAAAATAATCTGGTGCGCAGGCTCGCTGTGACGTATGATTTTGGCTACAAAAGGTATAGAAGCTACGGAATAGTAGCGTGGTCCTTTGACTCAACCTTTTACTCAGTGAGTCAAGTCATATCATTATTGTAGACACACAAAGAAAACGACAAAAAATTTAATGGCCATTGCTCTATACTTCTATACCAATCAAAAGTAAATAAGAAAAGCCATTAATCATCCATTTTGAAAGCAGTTTAAATGAAAACACACCATCGTTTGTAAATTTGCATCTATTTACATATAAAGCATGCACCACACTACTCACAAACTTGCCTGAAGTTGGTTGAGTACAAGAGTGTAGAAGGTCACTTCGTGCTTCCTCGTTTTCCCTCAGCACACTTCCACACCGTGTTGGTTTTTTACTCGAGTCAAACGGTTGGATATCAGAACACGAAGTGACTCACTACACTACTCGGCCTGCTTCGCCTGTTCTCCTACGGGCCTCGGCCGATTTCAACGAGTACTTAGTAGAGGAGAGGAGACATAACAATAGATATTCTTAAAAAAGTAGTACTGTCAACCTCCAAATACCTATAACATTACGTATTATTTCAACATCAATGTCGTACTTCAAATAAATGTTAACCATTAAATCCGGTGCCAGCTGTATTTGCATTCCTACATTATACTTACTGATTGTCAGACCAGTTTCTCCAATGTTGCAACCTCCACATGAACTTGCAATTTTTTGACAAAAATAGTTGAATGACCATTTGATTGTATTCTTCACCTTTAATCTCGATAACTCCAATATATCTGAAACTATTATTTAAAGATATAAGGCTGATTGCACCAACATTATTAATCAGCCGTCAAGATCTTAATCAATGATTAACTTGAACTGTAGTTAAAATCTCTGATTATCTGTTGCACCAAGGTTAATTTTTATTAACTGATGATTAAATCGTCCGTTAAGTTAATGGATGGATATTGGGCAATTAAATTTTTAATCAGCGTTTAGTGCATATTTTGATGCTAGTTTCCATAGTATCGCTAATATAATATTGCTTCCGAGACTACTAAAGTAGCGGAAGCATTGTGATCACTTTTGAAAAATAAAAAATTTTTTCTCTCCAAAATCAAATTTTTTACGCACATTTTACGTTTTAGAGCTTCCTGAACAATTTTGGTTTGGGCTGTCCGTCTGTCTGTCCGTCTGTGTGTCTCCAATTTTGCACCAAGTGGCATAACTTCCGGACTATTCGATTGTTTTTAATGAAATTTTCAGAAATTATGCAGTTTGGCTCCGCGATGGTCCCCTATGAATTTAATCAAAATCGGAGTAACGGTAGCAACGCCGCTACCATGTCATTCCAAAATTGCACCAAGTGGCATAACTTCGGAACTACTCAATTCTTTTTTATGAAATTTTCAGAAATTATGTAGTTTGGTTCCTGTATGGTCCCCTATGAATTTAATCGAAATCGGAGTAACGGTAGCTACGCCGCTACCATGAAGTCCCATTAAATGTCAATATCTTATTTACTGCTACCCTATCTCGCTCAAATTTTTAGGGTATATTGGGGGTTAGTTTCTAAAATATTTTTGCTATTATTTTATAATTTAGCCTTTAAGTCTTTTGAGTTACAACAGTTTTTTATAAACTTCAAGGCGAAAATATAATTTCACGGTATATAATATGTATATTTGGTAGAATACTGTTTTAAAGCCTTTTACGACTACGAGGAAGCTGTGTGCCCACCCTATTGGCAGCGTATTTATATTTATTTTCTACTATTGAAATATATTTTTGTGCAATTTCAATTAAAATTATCTTTTCTTTTTCTGTAAAATTTTGGTATCTGTTTCATTTTTCCATTTTTAAATTGAAAAATATATTCACAATCGTCAAATTACAGTTTCAAAATGTTTTACGTAAACATAAATTATATATTTTCTAATATTATATAAATCACGTAGGGGTTACCTATTTTCAAAATATGCAAATTTAATTTTTTTTAATCATGTGATATTATCAACTTACTAGCATTTACTTCCCTTGTGTTTCATTTCATGTTCTATAAAAGCAAATCAAACACCGTTGCTAGTCAAAATTGACCGTTAACGTACATTAGTTAACCGTTGGTATATTTTAAATGCTGCAACAGACCAATCGAGGTTAAGTAATATCTGGTATACTAATGACCATTAAGTTCTCATTAAATTAATGTTGATGCAATCGGCCCTAAATCTATCTAGACTTTTAATGAAATTTTTTATAATACCCAATAATTTCTCTCCAACTCTCCTTACAACTTGTGCAATATTTTCCAGCACAGGAAATTTCTTTAAAAATTCATGTCACGTAAGTGACATTTCTAGTCGAAATGTCATACGTTAAAACGAAAATTGCTTATTAGATATGATTCTTCCACCGCGCGCCGCCCCATATCAAGAACAAGAAGAAAACGGGATAAAAATTTAAAAACGTAAACACATTGGTAGTATTTTTGTTCGAATAAAACGAAAAGATTAAAATATGCATTAGCAATAATGAATGGTAATTTCGAAATTCTATATTGTACACGCACCGATGTGTACTCTACAAGCGTCAATGATGAATTTTAACGATTTGTTATAACTGTGATCAAAATTTGCTTTGAACACCCTGGAATTTGAAAATGTCATTCACTCTATGTAGATACATATATTGTATATATGTGTCCACATGATAACTCTCCAACTAAACATTCTATTTTTATGAAATTTGGTGAAAATTTCAAGGCTATTGGATGAATTATTCAACTAGATTCGCCTGATGTCTGGAATTGGCCATTCTAGGCATTTTTTATTTGATAAAAATGAGTTTTTTTTCCAAAATTTGTCAAAATATAAAAACTTTTTCGAATTTGCACCATGGAAAAGAACGGAAAAAACCGTATAAGATAAGGCAGTTTTCTACAAAAAATACTTTTTGTAACCGAAAATTCATTACGTTATACAGGCTGCTCCGACAGTGGTACTCAAATAATTTTTATCAAAAGCATAATTTAACTATTTTTGAGAAAAAAACTGTAAAATTTTTAAAAAAGTTTTGGTTTATTTTCAAATACGTATATATAATTAAATATACAAATTAAGTCTTGCAATAAACATGGTCCTGTTTGATGAATAATTCAAACACATTATCTTCCCCATACCATACCCCGCGCCGTCCATTTGGTATAATATAATAGTGTTCATTTAAAAAAAAAAAAAAAAAACTTTTGAACCCGACTTTTGAAATTAGATCAGCTAAACAAAGGTGAATTTATTTAAATGGTTATATTCGTTTTCCTTTTTTACTTGCAGCCAATCCGAATTTTTAAAATTTTATTACTGACCCCCTGCCCACGTATTTTTGTTAAAATATATGCTTGTACGAATGGGCGAATTCACTATATCTCACTAATATTGACCAATTTTGAAATTTCCAGTTTTCATCTCTTCACTATAAGAATTGAACTTTGTTGATTTTTTTGATGCAATAAATGCAATCGGAACTCAAAATTGTTCTACTCAGCTCTTTTTTTATCATACGCATTTGCAGTACTCTCAATTTTTTAAGTATTTCATTACGCAATCACCGTAATATTACAGGTTTTGCATGTTTTTTGGTACCGTTGCTCGCTGAATTTAAATTACAAAACTCATAACAATTACAAAAGCCGGTCGAAACAAAACACATTATAAACACCATCAAAAAACATCAAGAACTTTTCGAGCTGTTGGCAATAAACTTTTTACTGCCCAAAAGTAATTTTCTTTTCAATGGAAACGAATGAAAAACAATACGATCTTTAAAGAAACAAATGGATAATACATTAAATTATATTGTTTTTTTGTCTTACGTATTTTCTCATTTTCCTCACAGTTTTCCCTCAACGTGTGAGCGTGTGTTTATTTATTTTGCACGGTGAAAAATTTATCGCTACATGCAATTTTATAACTCTTGCCAACGCTGTGTATATTTACCTTTTCTCGTAACTTGTATACTGATGAATTTGATGAGTTTCTATTGTTTTTAAAGACGAGGCTACTACACAATCAGTCGGAGAAATGAATGGAAGATACTTGACGTAGGTGTACGGTGACACAGATAATATTACCTCCGACGATCTGTCAGAATTTGGTAGTTACAAAAGGTATGTTCCAACAAACACTAGAATTTCCAGTTCGAGTGAATCCTGTATTTTAAATTCGATAATGTCATTTGAAGGTCAAATCAAATTCAATTCAGAACTACAGTTCGGTATTTAATATGTAGGAACGTTTATATTAATTCTTAGGGATTCCAAAAGATGTCTCTACTAAAGACTTGAGTTATGTATTCTATACCTTCCATACTATGAAGAATATTTATAAATAATATATCCACTAAAAAATTATAATATACTTTGAAATACCTTAATTTAATTTTTAAATAATAAGTACGAACTATTTTTTTACTTTACTCCATATTTTACTTTATTACTTACTAAAATAATATAAATAATTATAAAATAAATAATTGCTTACGCACAGGCTTAGCACAACACGCGTATAATTTGGACCATGTCTTCGACTTCCATAATACAAAGGTGCTACAATACGAAAAAAAACTATAGAAAAAGATTGAACCTGGAAACCCTATGGATTTTCTCAACGGAGAATGTAAATAATCAAGTTGAAAATGACAATCTGACACTTTATAAACCTTTATGTCAAAATATTCAAAAACATAAACAAAAATAAATTTAAATGCTATAAATAATATCCACTTACATAAACACATTATTATTATTCTCTATAAAACATAATAGATATGAAGTACATCTGTGGACCTATTTTGTCTGTTTCAATTTGTTGTTTGATTTTTGCAATTTTTTGTTTTTTGTTTTTTGATTTTTTGATTTTTGATTTTTAATTCATTTCAATGTTTGACGTAATACTATTTAAAAAAAAGTATTTTATTAATTTTTCAACAATATAATTTTTTATTTTTTAAAAAAATTTGTTTGTCTTAATTTAAAATTTTTATTTTTTGACTGTAAAATTGTGTATTTTTATCTTAATAACTATAATGAATAATGATTTTTTTCATTTTGATTTGTTTTTTAAAAGAAGTTGTAAGTATTTGATTTATTGTATTACCATTTATTATTTTAATATTATGCTTATTTCTAATATTTTAAGATTATGGCCTGAAGAAGAGATTTATATTCTCGAAACGTACGTAGCCAATAAAAAACAAAGAAAACTTTTTGATGTAACTTGGTGATCATTTATTCCAAAATATTCCTTATAATTATTATCTAAAAATCACCTAAACCTTCCTTATATTAAAATAAATAAGTAAAATACACCTGTTTACTAATTTAAAAAAAAAATACCTATTATAGCAAATAAATAATAAAGGTATAAAGTAAATAAATAAAGTCAAAAATTTGAAATTTGTCTTTTAATAGAACAATTCAAACTTAAAATTTGTCTGTTTATTATTTAAATTTTTAAATTATAAGGTTAAAAAAAAATTTTCGTTAATGCGCATGTCTAGGATTTGAAATACTAACTCTGAAGCAAGAATTTTAAAAATCAATTTGGGTGAGTTCAGAATTAGATTTAAATACTTGTTGGAACATAGAAATTCAGACTGTGTGTAAACTGGAACTACAATTCTCCTTAGTTGGAACAATGAAGTCAACTATGCGCATGCTCATTAAAACGAGAATTAAATCGAGTGTTTGTTGGAACATACCTAAAATACGGTGATCGTAATTTATTTAGGAGTTTAAGTTATCAAAATTGCATTGGTCAGTATAAGTTTGTCTATTAAGGGATACTATCACAGTGTGGTCGGCTGAAAAATAGTCAATTTTCGCGATTTTTTTTCGAATTGATAGGAGGGGGGAATGGGGATTAATTTTTTTTTACGATTTTTTTACGATTACTACTTAACAATACAAAAATATTCTTTTATTCATTTTTATTTATTTTTTATAATTATTATAATTTTTTGAAAAAAGTGTCTTTAAAAAAGGGCAGATATTGGTGCCCACGATTGCGACTGCAGTTTTCATTTTGGAAAAAAAATCAAATAGAATATCAATCTGTAGGTAAACTCCATCATCCCCATCCTCCATCCTATATCCATCCGAAAAAAATCCCGAAAATTGACTATCTTTCAGCCGATCACACTGGGATGCTACCTTAATAGACATTTAAGTATACAGAAAAATGTGTCTTTATGCAACTTCTTATCAAGTTATGCCCATTAAAGTCCATAATGTGAATAAAATGTAACAAAAAATAAGAAATTTTGTGGTAAGATTGGCTGTTGACTGTTTTTAATGCATTTTATCGTCACGTATAAATTAATTGCCATTATACACTAGGGGCTGTAATATGAAATGTCGTTTTCCGACCACTTGATCGAGAATGCAATTCAGATAAATATCGACACTCAAGGCTGGATCAACCTCATAAAAAAAGGTTTTTATGCAATCTGTTGTGAAACATACTTTCCATAGCTATTTATGAAGTTTTTGAATATTTCCTTTGTACGATTTTTCTATGTAGTTCCTATCAACCACATAAAATGAGGTTTCGCCGTATACTTCGATATTTAGAAACTACACAGAAGTTCAGAATAAGATAAGGTTAAATTATTTAAAGATTAAATAAAGGCAAAAGAATTTTACAGTATGAGTGTTCTTCTTGAATGTTAGTTCCAACCCTACCTATACAAAATATGAAAGTAAAGAAAACATATTCTTTGGTATATGTAATAATAGTTCGTCAAATTTGATTATTATTTATTTCAGTTACCTATACTTAGATTATTATCATTTAAACATTCTTGTATTGTGTAGTATGCTTTATCAATGAGTACTTTTAGCGAATTTCCAGAAAGAATTCTGGAAATTCAGCTATTATGGTGTTAGCCATAGTCGAAGTTCAGCCCGAAAATATGGCAGAAATTTGTTTTGAGGTCCCTAGAGCCCAAAAATAACATTCACTAAAATTTATATATATATATATATATATATATATATATATATATATATATATATATATATATGTATATATGTATTTATGTATTTATGTGTCAGCACGATAGCTCTTCAGGAAAAACTGCTAGTTTTTCGAAATTTGGTGACAACGTTGGAAGTCCAAAAATCTTGGATGAGTTCTTCAGCCAAAAACGTCGGAGCTCAGGAACATGGTTTTTTGAGCATTTTTCGTGAAAATGAGTTTTTGGCCAAAATTTGCTATAATTTAAAAGTTTTTGCCACATTTTTTTACATCATTGCGAAGACGGGAAAAAATCACAAAAAAAGGTTTTTAAACTTTTATTCTACGTTTGCTAGTTTTTGAGAAAATAAGAAAAAAAAGTCAATTTATTTTCTATAATTTTAGTGTGTTTACAACTATCTTGTATGTGTATAATCATATAATGTGTATGTATGTATATAACTGCAATAGTGAGATATACGTATGTGGATATACATACATACCTACTTATATTGGTCAAAATAAGATGTCTGCATCTGAATGTATTAGTGAAACAAAATCTTTATAGGATGAATGTACCAAAAGTTGGTCAGTAAAGCCTTTTGGTACTTTTAAAATACAAAATCGATTATATAAACAACTATATATTTCAATTAATAGAGAATCTACGGATTACTTATCAATTTTTTTGTAGAATCGTTTCCAGGTAGTTCAATTCAAGTGAAATCTTGAAATAAGTAATTAAATTATAAGACTGATTAATAAACCTGTTTACTTTTTCCCTAAATCGGTCACATGTGTCATGTTGTTAGTTTTGGATATTCTTGACCTTAAGATTGACCTACGCTAAAGAAAAGTTAACGTTTATTAGTTGCACAATATGAATACTAACATGAGTACTACTAATTGATGGCAATCAATAAAGAATAATTTAATTTCTTTGATAGAATTGGTTTAATTTTTGCCGTAAAAAGTGAACTACCCTCAAATAAAATATTGATCTGGAGACGAAAAATACTTTCTAGACGTATTTAATGTTAATAATATAAATCTACAAAATTATTCAAAATAATCTGAAAAAGCCGAAATAAACCAGTTAGTGCTTATAATGTATCAAATTGGGGATTTTTTTAATAAAATCATCTGCTTTCAAACATGTACACATTTATAGAAAATAAATTTCTTATTTATAAGTTCTTTTAAACCGAAGTTCTCAATTTTTATGGACTAATATCCTTCGGAAACTAGTCCATAAAAATTGGGAACTTCGGTAAAAAGTTAATATAAAGTTTACAAATTTATTATTATTTAAAAAAAATATAGATCCAGTTTGGGTACGTCTACCCCATGGGCTAGGAAACACTACTAGATATTTTGTTTAAATGCATTATTTGTGTCATTGATGATAGGTATATGTATTGATATGGAACCAATTTAACAACGTATATACTTAGTACAAAATGTATATATACGTATATCTATGTGTGTGAATGTATTTGTACCTCTAATATACATATTTTTCAAATAAGTACATCACTGTTGACAGTTTTAGCGAATGGAATTCAGCTATTACAGCCACTGTCATGACGCGACTTGAGCCCGGGACTATGGCAGAAATTTGTTTTGAGGTCCATAGAAACCGAAAAAAATAGTCACTAAAATTTATATATATATATATATATATATATATATATATATATATATATATATATATATATATATATATATATATATATATATCCGCGCGATAATTCTCGAACGAAATGTCTTACGTTTATGAAATTTGGTGAAAATATTGGACCCAAACCGTTGGACGAATTCGTTAACCAGACACGTCCGATGCCTGGAACATGTCTTTTTTAGCAATTTTCGTGAAAAAAATTAACTTTTTACCAAAATTTCCTCTTATTCAAAAATTTTTGTAAAAATTTTTTACACTATTGGAAAGAGCAGAAAAAATCACATAAAAAAGGTCTTCAAACTATTATGCTATGTCAACTAGTTTCCAAGAAAAACTAACTTTTTTAAACGGAAATTCGCTATGTTATGCAGGATGCTGCGACAGGGGTATTTTTATTCTAGCCTTGTAGTTAGTTATTGATAAGCGCTTCACACCTTCAGATAACTTATTGTATAATATTAAACCGAGATAGTTAATAGGCTGTTTTACTAAATTCAATCTGTGGTACGGTATACAGAAGTTGTTTTTGTTTCTTGTGTTATAATTATGGAAATCTATACGATTTGGCCAAGTATGTTTATTTTCATGGACGTAAGTTAAGATTTGATACACAAAAATACATGGTAACGATAAAATTTTTAAATTATTAAAATGTTCCTTACAAGACAGTCTACACGGTATATTTACTATACTTTTAATGATCTTTTTTGGATTTTAAATAACCGATCTATTCCTGTTGATGAACCCCACAAAATTATTCCATAATAGACGATACTATAAAAATGACTATAGTAAGTCATTTTTAAAGTGGATTGGTTTATTATTTTTGACAATTTATTTATATGATAGTACACTTTATTTAATTTACTAGCTAAATATTCTATGTGATCAATCCAATTTAAATTGTTATCGACTCGAATTCCCAGAAAGTTCACAGAACAATGTCCATGACTTTTACTATTGAATATTAAAATTAAAAAAAATTGTTCTACATGTTTCAATCATTTGAATGATCATCTTCAGGAAAATCAATAACTCAGTTGTCAAACAACTGAGAAAACATTAAAAGGACATAACCTTTAAATATCAATTGGATGTCAAAAAAGAGGTCAAAAAAGACAAACGGAAAACAAAATTAAAAAATTAAAATAACGGACCCCGTACGAAATAGGGAAAGTCAAAATCATGATAAAGTTGAACGAAGAAGACTAAATGCAACCCAATACTTACCGCATCAAGAAACATCAAGAATGCAAACAAGAATTCCATAGAAAATCGAAAATCAAATTCTAGCCTCAAACTTGTCAATAGATTAAACAAAAAATTAATAGATTCGAATCTTTTACTTACTAAGGCAGATAAAGGATCTTGTTTGGTGTTGGTGGACAGGAATGATTATAACAAAAAAGTGCAAAATATTTTAGATTCGACTAATTTCGTCTTATTAAATATTAATCCCACAAAACGTATAAAAGTCAAAATCAAGAATTTTATTATTAAGTTATTTGATCTATCGAAGGTGGTCAAAATCCTGATGAACCCCGTCACACCCAAGCTGTACGGCCTTCCCAAAATCCACAAAGCAGGCGGTAAATATAGACCGGTAGTATCTCATTTCGATTCTTTGTTTGGTGGTTTATCTCAGTGGTTTCTTCAAAACATCTACAAATTTACTAATATCAATTTTAAATATTCTCTTAACAACACTTCTGAGCTCATCTCTCATTTAACAAAAATCAAAGTACCTAACAATTGCTTACTACTCAGTTTCGATATCGTTGATTTATTTACTCAATTCCAACCGACGAATTAAAATCTCTCCTCCGTGATTTTCTTACTACTAATCTCCGCAACAATCCTGACGCCCCCAATATTGAAGCTATGTTACAATGTCTCCACCTTTTACTAGATTATAACTATTTTTCTTTCGACAACAAAATATATCAACAAGTCAACAGCTTAGGGATGGGCGCTTTTTGTTTTCCGTTCATGGCTAACTTTTTTTATGAATTATTTGGAGGGATTAATTTTTGATTCCAATCACCCATGTATACAATATCTTGGTTTCTGGAGACGCTATGTGGATGACGTACTTGTAGTCTGGACTGGTACTCGTGACCAGGCGGTGCAATTTTTAAATTTTCTTAACAACTTGCATAACAGAATTAAATTTACTCTAGAATTCGAGGAAAATAACAAAATTAATTTTTTGGACATCACCGTGAAAAAAGACTACTACTCAAAACGTTTTGAAATTTCTGTATACCGCAAACCCACACATACTGACCATTGTATTCACCAATCTTCTTTTCATCCGATTTCGCACAAATTGGCATTTTTCAACTATTCATTCAATAGATTATTTTCCTATCCGCTTAACACTATCAATTTTCTGCGTGAATTATCCATCATTATACACATAAGGCTTGCCAACGGCTATGATAGCGTTTTTATTTTTAAAATTTTTTCCAAACATTTAAATAAGCATTTTGACACATCGCTGTTCCCTAATTTAACTAAATCTATAAAATTATCTAATTCGAGATACGCTTCTATTCCATTTATATCCTCCCAAGTGAACGGGTTCCGAAAGTTATTTCATGAAAATGGCCTTAAATTAACTTTTTCATCTTGTAGTTCCATTGCAAGTCTTCTTACTAAAAATAAAGATACAATTAATCCTTTACATAGATCAGGCGTTTATAAGTTCGAATGTGAGTGTGGGGCTTTTTATGTTAGTCAATCGAGGCGACGATTTTGTACTAGATTTTCTGAACATCTGGCAGCCATTAAGGCTTCAAATTTAAAAAAATTATTCTGGAATAGCTGAGCACATTTTGGAAACCGATCATAAATTTGTGATCGCTGATAACTTCACGCCGTTACATTTTGCAAAAAAAGGTACGTTTCTCGATATGTTAGAAAAATTATATATTGCACATCACCATAATTCAAACAAACCAATTCTCAATGAGACTGCGCAACTTTGTTCATACGAACAATGTTGGTCTTTCATGAAAATACTAGCTGAGCAATTTGAATCGCCATTTCATAACAAAACTTCAAACACTATACATGAATTTTCGTAACTATTGTTTTTAATTATTTAAATTAATTTAATAATTTAATTTTCATTACTAATTATAATAATTTAAAATTCTACTAAAATATGTTCGCTTTAATTTTGAGTGCTTTAAGTGTAATAATTACTTGGTTTGATGTTTATGAAAATTTTTTAATTTATTTAAATTTTTTCAAAAATTTTGTGGCTTACATAATTTTTTGTGATTGATACCAACATTTTTCTACGATTTTCTATGGAATTCTTGTTTGCATTCTTGATTTAGTCTTCTTCGTTCAACTTTATCATGATTTTGACTTTCCCTATTTCGTACGGAGTCCGTTATTTTAATTTTTTAATTTTGTTTTCCGTTTGTCTTTTTTGACGTCTTTTTTGACATCCAATTGATATTTAAAGGTTATGTCCTTTTGATGTTTTCTCAGTTGCTTGACAACTGAGTTATTGATTTTCCTGAAGATGATCATTCAAATGGTTGAAACATGTAGAACAATTTTCTTTTAATTTTAAATTTTTGTTTTAATAATTTTATGCAGGCTGTCGCTAAAATTTGAATTTGTGTTTTTTCTTTGTTCATGTGTAAATCGATAGATATTGAACCATTTTTGAAATTTTTTAAACTACATCATACTTTTCGTTCTGTTCCTGTAAATTTGGAGCTCTTATTAGAAAAGTTATATCATCAGCAAGAAGAGAAATTAGCTGTTCCGGAAAGTTAAATCGTAAGTCATTAATGCAAATAATAAATTATATGGGGCCTAGAATGGATCCTTGAAGAATACCAGTATTTATTACTTTTAAACTAGAGCCAATTTCCCTTTGATGCCTATTACGCAAAACGGATCCTCTGATGCCATAGTGAGTGAGTATTTTTAGCAACAATGTATGGTCAACACAATCGAAAGCTTTGCTCAAATCAAGTAAAATTACCGATGCAATAACGTCATTGCTAATTGCTTCAAATACTTTTTTCCATTATATTTATAATTACTTGAATTGTTGTTTTACCTTTTCTATATCCAAACTGTTCTTTTGAAAATAAATTATGATGTTCTAAGAATTCAACTAGACGATTTTTCAAGATGCCTTCAAAAACTTTAGATACACTCAATCACACTGTTAGGTACTACCAAATAATCCGAATTGTAAATCATTCGATTTTTGAATACAGTAGAGCACCAGTTTTGTCAAGAAAAAGTGGTCTCCAAAAGTGGTGCTTGACAAAAGTAATGCTTTTTGACCAGGGGCGATTCACAAATATCGTAAGATTATGTTTTGAATTAAAATTATGTTTTTTTTTTTTAAATATTAATAAAAGAAAAAAAGAAGTGAAGAATTAAAAATTATTTATCTCAGAAAATATTTTTTCATTTGTCGTTTTATTAATTTGCTTTGATATAATTTTGTTTACATTTTACTTACGATAAAAACCGCCACAGAACAGAATACATATAGATAAACATTCTACGTACAATAATTAAATTATGCATTCCCACGCTTTGAGGTCTGTTGTTGTTTGTCACTACTATTATCGGTATATTTATTTGTTTCTTTTGGTAAAATCATGCGTCATGGTCTATTGTACATGGATTTAATATTTATGTACTTAACATTTTTGATGCAATTTTCCAAAAGTGATGTTGACTAATTTGATGCTCTCAAAAAATTTCCAAAACTAATGGTTCCTTTATCGGTGCTATACTGTAATTCAGAAAATCAATTATTATCAATAGAATGCGATTACACCCATGACCATGTAAAAAATAGTCGATAGCATTTAACTTAAATTTTCTTAAACTATAACTTTCTCCTAATTTTAATTTTTAGTCAACAAACTTATGACAGGAATAAAGTTATTAATGTCAAATTATATCATTTTACTGCAGTAATCCTTCTCATTGTAATACCTGGGCCCGTATATACATCTCCTTAAACAATTTACGGTAAGTAAGTCAAGTTTGATAACTTTGCTTCGTGTGTTTTTATAAATAAATTACACTAGAGCAAACAATGATGCGATAGGTGTATTTGCGAGGCACGGAATGAAAATAAGTTAAAGAAATTTAATTTTCTATTTGGCAAAGTCGTGAACAACAGTAGCGCATTTCGTTAATTTGAGTAAATATACTCAAGTTTAAGAACTTTTGAGGTGTCAAACGAGTTTCGATGTGTTTTACATGGAAACCGTTTGCTGTGTGGGAGGTTTCCTTAGTTAAATTAATATTGTAAGATGAGAGTATTATATCAAATGTCATCTATAACGCCCAGATTATTTATTCTGTCGAAAACAAGCTTTAAAAGTATGACTTCGTTGAAAAATATTAATGACGTCATAATACTGGAAGAATTATTTTTCCCCAAATCAAAGTTTTGTGAAACTGATTTGAATTATGATAAATTTGAGTGTTTGACTTCATTTTTTAATTGTGCTAAATGCTAAATTTTATTAAAAATGAAAAGAATGACTTTGAAAATCTACAATTCGGTTTCAGTTACATTATTCTGTAACTTAATGTACGGTTTTTAAAGAAATGAAAAATATTTTATTAAACTTGATGAGTTATTAAATAAGTTACAATAAAATTTGAATCTGTCTCTGTTCTTAGGACCAACGGTGGGGAGTCATGATTCTTGTTTACAAGAATCAGGCGGATATTTATATATCCGTATCCATAGGCGTATCCGTATCCGTATCCAGGCGGATCCATATTTGCTATATAATAGAACTGAAGTAAGATATTTTTAGATATTAAACAAATATTTTACTACGCAAAATACCACTTTTATTTTGAAACTGTGACAATATTGTTTCAAAATAAAAGTGATATTTTTGCAAAGTAAAATATTTGTTTATTATTTACAAATATGGAATACCATAAAGTAACGCTCAAATGTATTAATATTATAAAATATTTTTGTTTTTCGTACCTAATATTATTGTTTCAAAATAAATATTTATTTTGAACTAGCTGAACCAATCAATGAGAAATATATAAGTATAATAGTTATAAAGCATTTGCGTAGAACAATAGTTTTGTGTAATGCATGCACACACTCAAAATGGTTTTTCTATTTTCCCGGAGTAAAAAGTATCTTAAATGTTGACCCAGGTAATAGCTTTTCACCACACCTTTCATAAAAATCCGTTCAATAGTTTTCGCGTAATGTGTGCACATGCTCAAAATAGTTTTTCTATTTTTCCGTAGGAATGAGACATTTTCCCGAAGTAAAAAGTACCTTAAAAGTTGACCCAAGTAATAGGCTATCACCACACCAAATTTCATTAAAATCTGTCCAGTAGTTTTAGCGTGATGGGTGAACAGACAGACAGACAGACAGAAATTTTAAAAATCGCGATTTTGGTATCTACATTGATAATTATTTACAGTACCAGTACAATTTTCAAAAAATATTCCATGTACAGAAACGGTCTCGTTGCAGTTTTATTATATGTAGAGATTACACTTTTGACTCGTAAGCAGAAATTAAAAAAATTGAAATATAATCATATATCTTACTCATTTTAGATAATATAATTCGCATATACGTAAAAAGAGTAAGACAAATGATTCTATTTCAATTTTTGATGTTCCTTACAACGAGTCAAATGTGTACTTCATAAACACCTATACTTTTTTGATTAAAAAAAAGAAAACATTTAAAGAATTTTTAATTTTTTAAAAGGAATTGCTTTAAAAGTAAAGTTATCCAAAAACTAATGTTGATGTTTTTAAAGCATAGTTTATATTACCAGTCAGGGCCGAATTAACCTACTCTGGGGCCCTAAACATTATCTTTTTACCGGGGCCCCTAGCTTTTAGGATTAGATCACACAAGAAATATAAAACATTAAATAAAACAAAACAAAATAATACGAAAAAATAAAATGTTAAATTTTTGTTGTCCAACAGAAAAATAAACATATTTATAGCTTCGGCCTTTTTACTTGGCAGTGTGCAGAAAACGAATTTAACACGTACATCTAATAGTAGGTAATAAAAGAGGGAACGAAAAAGAACAATATGTTTGTTAAAAAGGTGTCTCTTTTTAACATGATTTAAACTTAGATATTTTTAAGATATTATTGTCTCTTACTTGTAATGTATTTTCAAATACACCACAAATCCGATTTTACGTAGTGGTCGGTGCAAATTTAAGGGGAAGTACGTAAAATCGGAAGATCAGGGGCGTCAGTAAACTTTTGTTTTGGGGGGTTGGTAAATATTATTTATCTGAATTTATTTAAAACAATATTATCTTAAGAGACAATTTACACTTAAAATTCGGTTGTGTAGACAAAGGAAATCGAATGTTATACTAATGAATATGAGTGACAACTTTTAGAAAACTGTCCAAAAATCAACTTCACTATCGCATTCATCAGCGTAAAAGACGCTAAATAGCGGAAGCTGACAAAAATTCTAGAATATTCTACTCGTGAACTGGCAAAGATACCAAAAAACAAACTTCACTATTGAATTGCGCACTAAAAATTAGATTAAGCAGCGCATTTTGACAAAAATTCTAGAATGTTCTATTCGTCAACTAACAAAGATATCGAAAAATCGATTGTACCATTTAATTGGTCATCGAATAAAAGACGGAATAGCACATTTTCATAAATGTTCTAGAATATTCTATTCGTCAGATAGCAAAAATTCTTTGTCAAAATCGGACATTTGGTTTACATTAGTTTAATTTCGGTTAGACAATTAAGTGGTGCAGTAGATTTTCCAATATCTTTGTTAGCTGACAAATAGAATATTCTAGAACATTTCTCAAAATGTGTTATTTGGTCTCTTTTTTGGTAGCCAATTCAATGGCGACATCTGTTTTTGAATATCTTTACTAGTTCACGAATAGAATATTCCAGAACATTTGTCAAAATGTGTAATTTCATCTCTTTTTCAATGGACAATTAAATGATACAATTGATTTTTCAATATCTTTGCTAGTTGACAAATAGAACATTCTAGAATTTTTGTCAAACTACACTGTTTAATCTCATTTTTAATAACCAATTCAACGGTGAAGTTTGTTTTTTGATATCTCTGCTAGTTGATGATTAGAATATTCTAGAATTTTACGTTACTTATTTTGCATTTGCATTTTGCATATTACGTATACAGAATATGTGCATATATATCTTCAGTGAAATTTTAAAATTTTTAAAGGCTACGAGACCCTCAGACAATATTACCTACGGCCCTGACTCGGGCTTGGTACATAAATTTTCACCAACACAGACAAACAACAACATATCTGTGAGAGGAGAACCCCACTAAATCGCTGACGTCACTACGTAAAATCGGAGTACGTACCATTGGATGGCCACTGTATATCTATCTGTATATATCATGCGCGAGTTACTGCCAAGTTAAAAGGCCCGAGCTATACAAATATTTTCAAAACAGACAGTTTGACCAGGCCTTAGACATTTGCCTCATTTGTCTACGATACATATAAGAAAAAAATCCACTTTTTGATCATTGCAAACAATTAAAAAGTCTTTTGCTTATATAAATTTTCTTGTAGGTATTTTAAACTACAGCCTTACCATTAACAAATCCCACGAACCACCACTGATTCCAACTCTTTAATACGTGTAATCGCTTTTTTTTTAGGATAGCGTAGCTGGTCACGTTACTTCTATATAGGCTAGAAAGCGTAGGTGGGTGTATACAACCATATGATGTATATGACCAGCACGTAGTAAATTCATGGACAATATAGCAACCAGTAATTGTAGCAATTATCGATAGCTGAGCAATTTGTGACATCGATAAAATGTATCCCGATAGAATTGTCATTTGTTTCGTCACGTATGCATACCGACGGTCACAAAATTGGCACGACGCGACGTCATGGTAATAGGAAATCGTAACCGAATGATTCGTCCAGGTCACAAATTATATTATTAATATTACGGAGGTAGTTGTATTTGAGGTAAAGTCGGGGCTTGCCAACAGCTAGCGTTTTTGAAGTAGTAAAGGTAGTTGAAATTAGATTTCAGAACATAGTATCTAAATATATAATTCCGAATTATATTTGAGGACTACTTTTCAAATTTACTTTTTTTAGACAAAAATACCTAAAAATCTGTTCCGGGTATCGGACTTGTCTGACTTTTTGTACCAAATTTCGTAAAAACAGTATTTTTCGTTCGAGAGTTATATAAATTTTAGTGAATGTCATTTTTGGCTTCTAGAGACTTCAAAACAAATTATTTCTTTCATAGTTCCGGGCTCAAGTAGCATCAAGACAGTGACTCTAATAGCTGAATCTTCGATTCGAAAATTCGTTCAAAGAAACCTTACTGAAGCCAGATACTTCATTGCAAAATATTTGACTGTGCGGCTCGCTAAAAATTATTTTTTTTAAAAATGGCCCGCCATGCAAAAACGGTTGCCGACCCTTGCACTAGATCATTATGAGTTTGCAATGTTTTATTTTATATCCAACACTAAGTCTATTTTTATATTTGAATTGTACCTTTGCTTGGTTTTAAAATTATATACCTTACGTATTACATAATATGTTATATTACAGCCAGTGACGTAGGTAGGCGTGGGTAATGTGGGCCCACGCCCACAGCATCGCGCTTAGAGGGGCCTCGCGAGTGACTTTTTTTTTCTTTTTTTTTTTTTTTTTTGATTGTCGTCTAATTTTTAAGACAGAAACTTCAAAAAAAAATTAAAGGGGGCCTCACAGAAATTATTTTGCCAACTCCCAATTTTCGTCTTGCGTCGCCACTGATTACAGCATTAACCTAAAATTTAGCTAGGAAAGAAAATATTCCTCTTCTGAAATTTATGAATTTTATTTTTTCAAGATTTTTAATCAATCTGTATATCGTTGATTTATTATTTAGAAATTGTATTTAATGAATGTTGCTTATAACGAAGCAAAAGTGTATTATGTTGAGAAAACAACTTTGTCGTATCGTAAATAATTTGTTAATATTTTCAAATAAATCGAAATACCTGGAACTTTAATAAAAATTTTCAAATTTTTAACTTCCCATAGGAAGTTATTGTAATGGGTCCGATTTTACGAATCTAGAATCCGAGTCCATTGTTTTTAGCGTGATGTCTGTGCGTGCGTTCGTTAGTTCGTTCGTTCGTTCGTGAATTTTTCTTCGTCTCGCATATCTCGAGAACAAATGATGATATCAACTCCGGACTAATTTCATTAGATGCGTAATCAAAAAATGAAGACCGGATAAAGTTTTCAGCAAATTCGGCTTAGCGGTTTGTTTTTTGTGGTAAACAAACGGAATTAACTTTATTAAGATAACATAGATTATATGGATTTTTTACCATAACATTATTATATAATGGCCTAAGAACCTTCCTTGATGTTAAAAACGCCAGTATATTATTACAAAATTAAAAAAAAAAAAAAAAAAAAAAAAAGAAAAAAAATAGGAAACTTGAAAAATTAGTTTTTGCCAAATTATATTTTGTCTCGCATATCTTGAGAACAAATGGTGTTATCATTTGTTTGATAAGGGTGGAGCCCCCACCCTTAGGTACAGAAGGCGAAGCCCCCCGTATGGTTGCAAAGGGCAAAGCCTCTATTGGGGGCCCCAGGGGAGGAGTCGCTTGAAATGAAAAAAGAATTATTTATGTACAGTAATCTCTAGTCTTTAAGGACACCCAATGGGAAGTTGACAGTGTGGGTAGACCTGTCCCCCAAATTTTCAATTTTTTTCTTGCAGCATTCTTAAGTTTGTGACCTCGTCAGCCTAATAGAATATCCGACAGTAACACCTGTACTGTGTATGTAAAAATTTACACAGCTCGTGTAAGTTGTTACCACGTAAATATGTATGTCATTGATCGTATCCTTAAACTTCGATAACGCTACGTTTTTAAATTAATAAAACGGAAAAAATTTATATATTCAAAGTTTCATTCTATATTTACCAAAATTAATTATTTGACACACTGTCGAAATAAACAATACCATATTTATATAGTACAAAATACAAATCCTGATTATTGTAATAAAACCGCCTATCAGATGAGAAGGTAAGTTGATCCAGTCAGTCGATTTACAGATGACAGACAATTGACCATTTTGGAAATGACTGAAATTGTAATCGTTGTTAATACCTACTTCATTCAACGTAACGACGATAGAATATCACCAATGAATGGTTATAAATAAACGTTATTGTCACAATTTATATTAATGATTTACTTAAACTTTATAGGTTTAAAATTATTTTGAATGGGATTTAATTTATAATACACAGAGAGTAGTGATGACAATGATACAGTCACAATAATGGTCGTTTTGGTACACGTTAAAAACCACACAAAATCTATCCAATGAAAATTGTTGTTAACTTGAACGCAGTTGATTTTCATCTCTTCAATTTTTCTATCATAATACCAATGATAATACTCTCATGTAGCAACAATTGCATAAAAGTTGGAAATGATCATTTTTCTCTTGAAAGAAATCTGAAGTATTTTTTTTATTAGTGATGGGCATAATCAATTAAAATATAATCGATCTTCAATTTGTCATTTTGAATACTGTTCATTCATAGTACATAATTGCTTAACAAATGTGAGAGGACCCAACCCTGTCTTAATCCTTTACTTACCAAAAATCCTCAACAAGAATTCTATCCAACATCAAAGAATTGCTTTTAAACAATATTACATTAAGGGCAGGTTTACTTGAGTGTCGTTAAAAAAAATCGATTTTTTTTTTTTGGCGAAATTGATAGCAAATTATGTGTAGAATATGTTCCCAAAGTGATTTTACTGAAAATAATTTAAAAACAAGATTCTTGCACATTAACCGATTCCAGCTTTCTATAAAAAAAATTCAAAAAACGTAGTTTACGCAATAATGAGTATTAAATATAAAATTTTAAAAATACGTTTCTTTCTATATATTTTATAATACATATCTCGGAACTACATTTTTGGAAACTCAAAAACTATTCGATGGATCCTGTTTTTTTAATTTTTTATTTTAAAGATAATTCAATTCTTCGGCACCTCTACCTAAGTCCGATACACTTTCAATATTTTTTTCATTTTTAAATTTACTTTAAAGAGCGAAAAATAAGACAAAAATCTTAATCAAAAGTTCTCACATCCGCCAATTTTTTTTTCTTTCAGCAATTTATTGATATTATAGGTAGAGGTGCCGATACTCTTCATATATCTTATAAATCTTTTTTGTTTTTGGATTTCGGTGGCTTATTACCGGCGCTAGGATGTCCGCCAACAAGGCATTGGATTTTCGGATCGTCACACTACAGTATCTATAAAATGGAAAATTTTTTATATTTTTCCTTGAAAAAAATTTTTTTGTATAGTTTAATACTTAATGTGTACAAAATTTGAAATTGATATTTACTTCCGTTCTTGAGAAAAAAATTCTAGAAAAATACATAATTTTTAAGGACTCTCGAGTAAACCTTAAGTCATGTAATATGAAGTATCGTTTTCCGAACGCTTGATCGAGTATGTAATTCAAATAAATATTGACACATTTTTAAGCATTAGAGAAATGTTTAAAAGCAATTCTTTGATGTTGGATAGAATTCTTGTAGTCTGGAATCATTTTCGCCCTTAATTGGGATAACATTAGATCGTGTAATATGAAATGTCGTTTTCCGACCATTTGATCGAGTATGTGATTCAGATAAATATTAAGACTCGGGGCCGGATCATCACAGAGACACATAAAACAAATGACTAGAGCCCAATTTTTTGATAGATTTAGTCAAGCTCTCTATTTTGAATAGAAGTTGATTGGAAAATAATCGATAGAAACAATTGACTTGATTAATCGATTATTGAAATCATTTGATTATTCCCATCACTACTTTTTATTTACAAGTTTCGTTATTATAAGTTATAATTATTATGATTCAACATTAAACTTTATTTTTCTTGAAGAGTTTATAACTTTGAAGTGGATACTGACAAGATACTGCTGATGCGTGTGCGTCTATAAGTATTTTATGACTAACATATTTTTTAAAGTAAAATATGATGATCGTAAAAAAATAATAAAATCCAGTTAATACGAATAATAAACCCACTTTTTAATCTGTGCACGTCAAGTTTTCTAAAAAAAAAAAATATATTATCGTACGTTTATATTATTTTCAAAAAATAATTTTTCAACTTTTCTTCGAAGACCAATTTATTTCATCACTTTCCAGTATTTTTTTTTTTTTAAATATTATAAATAAAAAGTTTTTCAAAACCTCCCATTTATAATGAAACATATTACCCAAATATTTATTCAAATCACGGGTAACAATTGCGTTTCATATTTTTGTGGCAATGGCAAACGGGTAATGTGACGATACAGTAGGCGTTTGCGCGTTAATATCGCAGTCATGAATTGTCAATTTAATTAACCAAATTTTTCTTTGAAATATGTGCTTTGTGTGTTTTTCGTTTTTCGTCAACTTTTTTTTCATTTTTATTTATTTTTGTGTTGCTGTTCAAACAGCGTATGAACATGAATATTTTTGTTAAAAATGTGTAAATATGTAAAAGGATGATTTTTAAATTTTAACAAAGCATTGAAGTTATTGATTAAATCTGAAATCGTAGTTACTAGTTTTTGTATAGAAAATACTGAACAAAATTAATAGAAATAATTAATAATCGTACCGTAGACACACGGAACTTGACTCGAAGGCGAAATTAACTTAGTTATATTTAACTGTTTTAATAAAATCAACTCATAAAAATCTTTAATTTGACTCATAAATAAATTTTCCAGAAACAATACTCAAAACCGCATAATTGCCAAATTATAATATTACCTAGAACATATTATAAGTACTTCGTACAAAAGTATAAAAAAGTACTAGTTTGAAGCTTTGCAATAAACGCCTATTAACACTTGTATGCTTGTTGAAATAAACTTTTGGTCCACAAGGATATAAAAATTAAACTGATGTAAATAAACCACATGAAAAGCAAAAAAAAAAAAAAAAAAAAAAAAAAAAAAAAAATATTGATACAATAAAAGATAATTTTTTTAAATACTAAAACTGAAGAAATTAGGGTAAAACCACCAGTCGTTTGAAAGTAGTCATTGAGCTTTGTTATTTTTATAAAATTGAAGAATACAGAAAATATATTTTCAAACACATTTTGTTATAAGAGTAGTTCTTCAAATGAGGGAATTTTAGACGGCCCAACGCATTTTGTATATTAATATTTTGAAAAATACATTTTTCCTAGATGGAAACTGTAAACCATTACAGCATCTAACTGATCACTCAAAATAACCCGATTTCGAAATATATTTTTTATAAAAAATGACACTTAAAATGTAAAATTCTCAGTCTCCTGGTATGTCTCCTCTCCAAAGTAAAACATAGCAGACTAAATAATTATTTTTTCTGAATGTATAAAAAAAAATTTATACTGCAGTAGTAATCTATAATATTGGTACTTTTTTATTATATAAATAATTTTTGAATTTTTTTATATTTTCTTTAAGAAATAATCTATTGAATTTTGTCTCCCGAACTTTGCATCATTCTCCTATCAAACCAAAACACTTAAAAATATAAAAAATTTATATTCCGATTAAATCGTCCTTTGTCATAGTAATTAACCGAAATATAATAAATAAAATACAGTACATGTTTTACTTAATTTGAGGTTGTATCAACTAATTCAGTTAACATTGTAAGTGAGATCGTACTCGGTCCAGTCAATTTCTCAGTATCCTGGTCACCATTTTCGTGAAAAATGCTGTGGATATCAGAAATTTTTCAGTTGTATTAGTTGTAAATATGTTGTATTAGAATAGCGGACCTGTTTATTTTTTTATATAAAACGTTATTTAGCCGATTTTTAAGGAATATTGAAGAATTCTCAGTCTCCTGGTTTCAGTCTCCTGGCAGCTATAAAAAACGGGATTAAACTTAAATAATATAATTAAATTATGTAAATTCTGTTTGAAAATGAACTGACGGTTCGAAACAATATTGTCACAGTTTCAAAATAAAAGTGGTATTTTTGCGAAGTAAAGTATTTGTTTATTATACTATATAAATGTCATTACAATACTGTAATAAATGATTCCGTATATTTTTTAATAAAAAATGAATTCCTATTTTTTTTTCTGTATGGTATATACAATATAATTAATATAACTACTGACACATATACTACAAATATAATATATAATATGTTTTAAACTGTCGTAAATGACTACGAATATTTTCTAATAAATAAGAAATTCGCAATTCTTTTTTTATTTATTTATTTAGTTTTTTTTTTATTTTTTTAAATTTTTTTTTGATACATATATAGGTACACTATATAACAACTAATATAATATATAATATATATTAAATAAATAATAAATTGTTAAATAATTAAAAATTTAATAATTTAATAAATTTAATAATAAAAATAATAAAAATTGTTTAATAATAAAAATTAATAAATTGTTTAATAGTTTAATAAATTTTGCTTAAAAAAAATGAATATAAGAAATTCTCTTGTATTAATTTTAGTTTTTTACTCATTTTTTCACCTTCCTGGATGTCTTTTTTTTATAATGGCCATAAAATTTTTAATTTTTAATTTTTTGACTGGCCACTTTCAAATAGTGTAAAAAATGTCATCAACTTGAAATAAAACTGTTTTCCCAAGCTTATGCATAAAAAAAATGTGTGGCCGGAATTAAGTCCATTTTCGTCCCTTGTTTGAAGACTTCCCATAACTAGTTACATATTACAATTTTAATAAAAATTAAAGTAAATAAGCAATATGTTGGTACGTTCTCCCTATTTACGCGACAACAAATTTTTATTGTTAATTACCATTATTTTTTTTATTTAAATGACATAACTGTTATACGAAATGTGTGAAAATCAGACACAGTTTGTTAATCTATAAAATTTTTCGCGCTAAAAAAAGTCCTATCTGGCAAACAATACCAGTACAGTGAAATCTCTCTATAATACCACATTTATCCAGTTATTACAAGTTATCCTTATAAATAATATATACATACCTACTCGTATATGGTATATTATATGCATAACTGAAACTTTTGCTCACAATATTCTGATAGAGAAGTAATAGATAACAAGCACACACTAGCTCGATGCTTTCAAATTTCACTCGAAACGAAACTATATGACGGAGAGGATAGCACACTTCCTTAGATTTATATGAACGATATTATTCAGAGCTTGTACTGTAATTTTTAATTTTTTTTAAGCATTTATTTACAGTAGGAATTGTTTGCAAATATCATTTTTCAGCCACTTGAATCGTATTTTAACGTTTAGGTAGCAGATAACTTGACGTGTAAGCAACATTTACCTACCATTCAATTTTCTGGTTACTCTAGTTACTGGAATTAATAGATCAAAACAGTTGCAGATGCCTGCTATTCATTTCTAATAAAATTGCATTTTCAAAACTTTATTAAATTTTATTCATTTTTTTCATTCATTACTCGGCCCATAAGTTTATTTTTGTGGCCATGAATGCTTAAGAATCCTCGACTTTTAGTCTCGGATACTTAAACTACATCCGGGGCCACAGAAATAACACTTGCCACCCTCAATAAGTAATATACCATTAAAACATGAAAATCTGAGTACAAAAAAATTCATCACGAATTAATTCTATGTGATAATGATGAAAAAGAGAGGAAAAAGAAAAGTATTTCGTTATGTCACATGGGAAAATTATTGTTATTACCGTAAAGTATAATAACAAAGTCAACCAGTTCCCTCCGTGTTTTTCATTTTCATTTCTAATTTTTCTATCCGCGTAAACGACACAGAAAAAGTAGAAACTATAAGAAATTAATGAAAATGTAATGCTGGTATCCTTTTCTATATTTCACCGATTCGTTAATAATATTCACATCTTCATCTATTTGTATTTTTTGTTTTCCTTTGCATTGTAGTTCTATCCCAGTTGAATAATGAAATAGTTTAGTTAGTTAAAGTTGGTCAGTTTTTGTTTTTTAGGGCTTACACTGTGGTTGACATAAGTGAATAGTAAAGTTTATTTAACCATTTAGTCAATACATTGCATAAGAATATATTTAAGTTATTACATCATTGACAAGAATATATTGCATAAGAATATATTTAAGTTATTACATCAATACATTTAAGTTATTACAAAAATGAAATAAACTGTCTTCATGTGTAAATTAATGCTTTATCATGTTTAGAAAAGCAACTTCTGAGAAAATCGTGAGGTTTCGAGCGTTTTCAATAACATATTTTCTATGAAAGTTTTTTTTACTATCATGTAGCGAACTACACTTTTTATAGCTATTTATGAAGTTTTTGAATATTTTTTGTGCGATTTTTAACTTCCCATAGGAAATTATTGTAATGGGTCCGATTTTACGAATCGCTAATTTTGACATATCTCCACGTTTCAAGGTCATTAGAATCCGAATCCATCGTTTTTAGCGTGATGTCTGTGCGTGCGTTCGTTAGTTCGTTCGTTCGTTCGTGAATTTTTTTTCGTCTCGCGTATCTCGAGAACAAATGATGATATCAACTTCGGACTAATTTCATTAGATGCGTAATCAAAAAATGAAGACCGGATAAAGTTTTCAGCAAATTCTGATTAGCGGTTTGTTTTTTGTGATAAAAAAACAGAATTAACTTTATTAAGATAACATAGATTATATGGATTTTTTACCATAACATTATTATATGATGGCCTAAAACCTTCCTATGATGATTATAAAATTTAAAAAAAAAAAAGCAAAAAAAAAAAAACGAAATAAGAAACTGTTTTTGAAATATATTTTGTCTTGCATATCTTGAGAACAAATGATGTTATCATTTGTTTGATAAGGGTGGAGCCTCCACCCTTAGGTACCGAAGGCGAAGCCCCCGGTATGGTGCAAGGGGCAAAGCCTCTATCGGGAGTCCAGAGGAGAAGTTGCCCGAAATGGAAAAAGAATTATTTATGTACAGTAGTCTCTAGTCTTTAAGGACACCCAATGGGAAGTTGACAGTGTGGGTAGACCTGTCCCCCAAATTTTTTTTATATGTAATTCTCTCTTTGGTATATAAATATTATTTTTTCTTATATACATAATATTATATTTATATCTTATATATTATGTCTTCCTACTGATGGTACATAATTAATATTTTTATTTCGGCAATAGATACAAAAGAGGAGGATTATAAAATATATGACTGAAAACGATCTAGTATAATAGGTAGAAAAAAGAAACGAAATAAATTTTGTGAGAAAAGGAGTACAAATATAGATTAAATTCATTAATTAACAATATTTTCAATTACTTGCACCGCCATTGTGTAAAACTAAATTTTTCGTAAAGAAATTAACGTTTGAACAAGCCAACTTTAAGTCATACTACTATACGATACATTTTTCTTTCATTTTCTTTTACTCTTTTATCCTTAGTTCTTTCTTTTTCCAACCGTTACAATGAGTTGATTAATGTTCTTAGTAAAACTAACAGGTAAATACAGTTAGTTTTTTCAGTCATTTAAGTGAAAGAAAAACTAAAGTATTTCTAAGAAGGAAGAAAACTGAAAATGGAAAAAACTAATAAAAACTACTAAAAAATATATATTTATTAGTAGAAATAGAATTTGTATTTCTATACCATATGTTCTAGACTGGTATTAAAATATTAGGGATAATTGATAGTCTGTGGGGCTAGGGGGAGTTTTGAGGATTTTTCAAACAATAATCATTTGTATTAAAATATAATTTTGTAATGGGTTTAAAATATCATTGATTAAATCCGATAAAATATTTATTTTTAACAAATTTACATAACATGTTGTATTGTTTGTTGTATTAATAGGTATTAATACGAATGATTGTACCTCTAAAAATATTATGCGTCGTGACCAACACTCAACGAATTTATCAATACCTACATATCTGCATTTTTACTTTTAAGTTTTAACTAAAAATAATACTCACCGTTAAAATGACAAAATGAGACACATAAAATTCAAAACCATTCCAAAAAAGATCTTGCGCACCGATCGTAAATATGTGTTTCTGCAGTACTAAAAGGGTCATTTTGTTGTAGATAGATTCTTTGCGTTTGGCAAACGTGGGAACATATTTTTTTTCTATTCCTACTATTAAAAGTAACATTTTGCGCACGACTAACTATATGTAAAAATTAACAATTGCCCACATTGTGCAGAAATAGCGTGGGAAATTATTTCGCACGGCTTAATATAATAATAAAGTTGGCTATGTCATTGATTAAATATATAATCTATATAAATAATTCTAAAAATATACATATGTAAGCTGATTATTTATTATTGTTTCCATAGTTCCAAAGTATGGTTTGACAAAAAATTAAACATCTTACCACTGACATTAGATATTTAAAAAATTTTTACTAATTTAAATTTTATTTTAATTATTTACGTTAAATTTTACGAAAGAAAATGTGTTCGTAGAAAAAGTAGGTATAGTGTAAAATATGTGGGAAAAACCTATATTGCCAATTCGGTAATTTCGAATCACTGATTTTCTCTTCTAGTAAACCTATATAATTAATTTCCGTAAAAATAAAAACAACGACTTCGAAAACCTATAATTCACATCCAGTTTCACTAATCTATCATTTTGTTTAAGGTTTGTACTGAAACATTTTTGTGATCTTAATAACGTCATCTAATAAAATATTACTTTTTCGCAATTGAAACTTGATAATTGTTTGAGTTAGGGTAATTTGAGTGTGATCTTTTCATTTTTCCCATCCAAGTAACGATATTCCTTTTAGAAATATCACTGATTCAACAGAAGTCTTTTTTCTGGTGATTCTACATAATTCTTTTTAGTAAAAATGAAAGAAACGATTTCGAAAACCTTTAACTCGGTTCCAATTTCAGTGTTTTATCAATTTGTATACGGTTTTTAAGACATTAAAAATTTTGTGTAAAATTAATGAAATGTCATCAAATTAAAAAAAAAAAAAATTCGTATCTAACTTTGAATCTAAAGGTGATTTGAATTAGGGTGATTAATTGAATTAGTGTAATTTGAGTGTAAACGTTTTATTTTTATTATGAAAGTGAAGAAATTTCGAACATATTTGCCGTTCCTGAAAGTATCAGAGGTAACAAATTCAACTTGATTAGTTTTTCGTTCGCTCTTAGTTTTTCACCCTGAATATATTTTATTGTTTCTTAATTCCTTCACACAACTCGCGAGTTAAGTTATTCTTGCTACATTATAAATATAATTATGCATTTATACATATACATATACATATACATATATATATATATATATATATATATATATATATATATATATATATATATATATATATATATATATATAATGTGGTATTAAAAATCTGCTACTCGATTTATTGTTTGTATTATTTAAATAAATGACGGGAGGATATTCAAATAAATTATTATTCTACTAATTAATTTTGTTTAATTTAAACTAAATTTGTTAATATTTTATTATAGATTTTATTATTAGTTTATTACAATAAAAAATTTATTACAATCTTAATTTGAAGTACATATTTCTGGTTCAAGAGCATTTCCCCCAAAAGAAGTTTTGTTTTCTAAACAAATAATAATATACACTGAATCCGATTCTTATGCAAATAATAGGGACAATATAAAATAAAACTTGCACAAGAAGAAAATATTCCGAAACTTCGTAAATAACTATAAAAAGTATTGTTCGAAATACATTTTAAAAAGAGTCTCATAGAAAATACATAACTCAAAATCTCACGATGGTGTCCCTTGAAAAATTGCTTTTTTTAACAAGATAAAATAAAATGTGGCTTCCTGGACACTATTGTTAACGCTAAAAATATTACTAAACACCATATTTAAGTAACTTCAAATTTTATTCTTTAATTATGCACTTTAATGGGAATCTTTTTAAAAACCGTATAAAAAAATTTATTTATTTATTTATTTATTCCATTTTCATACATTTAATATATATGGAATACGTCAAAAATTCGTTAAGTGCGTGTTTTTGACAGGCACTAAGTAATGTCACCTCAGTGAAAGTGCTAATTTATGATATTTTGTTAACTCAATAGTTGTTAACTCTACAGCCCTCTTGCGTTTATTCAGTATGGATGTACAACTCTATAATTATTCAATATGGATATACAACTCTATAATAATGTTTCCCCCACTATGATCACACAACGATATTAATATGTCATCCTTCGAGGACATAAAAAGGGAAGAAATGCCGAAAAATACATAAAAATAAACCACACAAAAATGATCGCATAGAAAAAGGTCCAGCTCTTTATGTACATTGTACCTATATTACGCAAACGAAAATTGCAATACATATTATATGTAATAAAATTGGCTCATGCAATAAAGAATACAGCGAAAACTCATTTTATACAATTTTTTGCGAATTTTTTTATGCCGTTTTTAAAAAAAATTACTCGTGAGAATGAAAAGTAAGTAAAAATAAAAAATTTGAACATTATTTTGCGGTAAGGTTACTGATTGACAGTTTCTAAACAATTTATCATCACATTACATATTTATATAAATTATTGTATCAGTCAGTGTCTTTACATATGTATGAATTGCAAATCCTGCAATATTATAAAATGAAATTACATATTGTTTAGAAAATCAGTTTTTAGGCGAATCGTGAGGTTTTGAATTATATATTTTCTATGAGCTTTTATTTACTAATGAGCTATGAGCTAATCTGGAGCGAACTATACTTTTTATAGTTATTTATGGGGTTTTTGAATGTTTTTTTTTTTGTGGGAATATTTTAGGCGATCCCTATGCAAGACAAAAAGAATTTATACTGTATATTTATGTAATGATAACACAAGTTTGGACCTTACTTTGATTGGTACTTATATACAAGTATACCGTATAAAAAGAATCGCACAAAAACAGGTTTAAGTGTAGGTCTAACAAATTTTTACCAGCCACTCTATACATATAAGTATTTGATTCAGCTGATGTATTTTGTTGGCGCATTTGAACTGGAACGTGACTCAAATGGCCTTGCCATTCGCATATCTGTGTATATAGACGTAGGTAATGTTAGGTGAATAGGATACTTTTATCTACATTTAACAAATGCGAACATATAAATCCATGTGTGTATGTTCTGTTAACATTGACTTTGGAAAATATGGTGAAGGTATCCGTAGGTATAAGAAGTAAATGTACACATATACATATTATTATTATTATTGTTATTATTAGTAATTCACACAATGATTTAATTATTTATTAATTGTTTTGACGCATCAGAGCACCCGTATATGTATAATCCCATTTTCTATAATATGTGACACTAACAAGAATTGAGTGTGGTGTCAACCGAGAATAGGAGCCTTATCGTTGTTGAACAGATACTTCTAGAGAAGCTATAAATAAATTTTTATTAAATTTATTATTAAATTTTTCTTCTAGCCCAGTGGCTCCCAAACTCTTTTGGTACACGGACCCCTTTTCAGAGTCAAAACTTGCTCACGGACCCCTTTTCATAGTCAAAACTTGTTCAGAGATCCTGGTTTAAAAACTATATAAATGCATAATAAAGAAAAGAAAAAAAACAAATTTATCTTTGATGTTTTAAATGGTAAATGGTGGCGTAAAAATAAAATTTTGTTAAAGAAGTATTTATTGAAATTATAACTTCTTTTCAAAATACAAAAGAAAAATGACTTGGATAAACCTGATGGGATGTTATGAGTATATTTATGTCCGGCTCAATGTTTGTGAGTAGCCACAGCAAATCCCCACGAGTACTAATTTCTGGTCGGTTTTTCTGTGATGAGGCTTATAACGGTACTGAATCCACGTTTTACCAAATAGGAAGACGGAAAAGTAATCAACAGCTTCTGTACAATAACCCATAATGATACATTACAAGATACAAAGATACAAGACGAAAATACGTATTTTGTATCTTGTATTTGTATTTCAAATACTTGTATCTTAAATAAGCCTCATCTCTGATCATTAATAATATGTATATTCTTTAGAAACACATCTGTGTTAGAAAAACTTACAATCCCTTCTTCAGTTTTTAATAAAAAAAGAAATATTTAATGAATGTTAAGGGCTTACTGTATTGATAACTGTGATATATAATTTTTTTAATCAACTTAAACGAGAGTATAACTTTTCTTTTATACTTTACTTATAGGATGTAAAAATCGTTAATAATTTGTTCATTTTCATTTAGCTTCCATATTAAGTGTCATAATGTTTTCATTTTATATTAAACCGTCCACGGACCCCCTGATGTTGTTCAGGGACCCCCAAATCACTTTTAATTTTCCACGGACCCCCTGAATGATCCCGGGGAACCCTGGGCGTCCGTAGGGACCACTTTGGGAACCACTGTTCTAGCCAATTCCCGTATTAAAAAATGAGCTATTACAGCTACTCTTATGGTGGGACTTGGAATGTCTGCGCGGCAACTTTCAAACGAAATTTGGTGAAAATGTTGGAAATTCAAAAATCTTATATCAATTCTTCAGCCAGCCAGCATTTCTTTTACACAACGGCAAATAAGAGTGAAAAAAGTCACATAAGATACATTTTTGAACCATTGTTCTAGGTAAGCGAGTTTTCAAGAAAAAGTAATTTTTGTGATCGGAAATTTGCTATGTTATGCACGATGCTGCGACAGGGGTATTCACATACCGACACTTGAAAGGCGATAATTTTATAACTTTACAGGAGAGCCGAAAAACTGCAAAGTTTAACCAGAGAAAAACTAGATAAATTAAATAATGTCAGTTTAATGTACCAATAAAATATACGAAGCTTATTGTTTTTGTTTTGATAATTAATTTATCCAACTAAAAAATTTCGCTAATCGTAAAAATAATAAGTGGTTTAATAACAAAAAATTCAATATTGGTCTCCAAAACGGCGTCAGAATAAGTAACACCAAAATCACCGTATTAACTAGCAACTCATAAAATAGAGAAAAATCTGGCAATTCTAACGATGCGATGCGATGTTACAAATAAATCTCAATTTTAGAAAAGTTGTCGCTTTTTGCCTCTCAAGTGTCCCCTAAAACTCTAATCGTAAGAACAAGCTTTTTGTCACATAAAT
Source organism: Brachynemurus nebulosus (assembly GCA_035578155.1). Taxonomy (NCBI): domain Eukaryota; kingdom Metazoa; phylum Arthropoda; class Insecta; order Neuroptera; family Myrmeleontidae; genus Brachynemurus; species Brachynemurus nebulosus. Next base: position 16,697,569 of record JAPWDM010000005.1, read on the forward strand.
TAAAAGTCATATTGCGCTCAACACTGTAAAGTAGACGTAACTTAAATGGAAATTAAAGGGTTAAAATACCATTTTGCAATGTGAATAAAATAAAAAAAATTTAAATATTCATTCATGGTCGATATCTAATCGATCACTTTCATATTTATTACTGCTCGCATTTTCGAAATGACCAACATTTCTCGTTTCATAACAAGTCATTTAATTTTTATTTAAAGGGGCATAATTGACATTTGATCGACAGCCTTTCATCGACTAATTAAACACAATACCTATAAAATACCTATATATTATGTACTCGTATATATGTTATGAGTATGAGTATTTATTTAAATGACGTCAGAAAATTTCCAGTTCATCAAAATGAATTTTTTTTATTTTAACATCAATGATTAATTAACAAAATTTCCGTATACCATACAGGTAAAAATTTTCTTTCGAACGAATTAAAACGATTACATAACAAAGAAATATTTAATCTTAAGTTGTACATATTTTCTTCGTGTATCGAAGTTTCAGAGAAATATCTTTTTAACAAGAAAAAAATTGTGTATATTTTCCAGATCTGACGTTTTATTTTCAACATTTTTTTAATATAATTATATAAAAATAACGGCTGCAGAAACCTTTAATGAGAGTGTGTCTCTTCACAAGTTTCCAAATGGCTAGTGCTCTAGCCACCGTAATTATCATCTGAAAAATTTTGAAAAATTTTTCAATGTTGTTAACATAATATACATATAAAATGTTGATAAATCGAAAAAATATTAAAAAATTAAAAAAACGTAGGAACATGTTCGAGCTTTAAAAAAAAATTATACATAGGAAGCCCCCATTACGCAATCCACTGGGGCCGTTGGAGGAGAAATTGTTAAATGAGAAAGTCAAAGGTCATGGACGTCAATGTTTTTGATTTATACATTTGCACGATTTACTGTTACAAACTATTAATTAGATAACAAAATTTCAATACATAAATTTTTATAATTGTTTATTTTTTTAACGCAAGATAACAGCTGGTAAAAAATATAAAAGACGTACAAGAGTTAAAATGTAAACAACACACTAATACATTGGAACATATTCGCTTTGAAACACGGAGGGGTGCCATTATGCACACGGCATAATTGTTAAATGGGGGCGTGCAAAATGAGGGCTTTCTATGTCTTTTTATGAAATTTTCGTTTATTTTTGGATTAAAAAATATTTTGACACGGAAATATATAAGTTTGGTTCACGTATTATAATTTTCAAAAAAATCGGTTAGGGAAATAGGTTATAAATATACGATAAAGCCACAGATAATATTTCATGCTCTCGAACTATCTCACGCACGCTCGCTCTGAAAATTTAGAACTATCTTCTCAAGGCGTTTCACTAATATTTTATTTAAAAGAGTCCATATTTTTATTTTTTGAGTTCTAAAGGTATTTCTTCCTTTAAGGTACCGTCACAGTGTGATCAGCCGAAAAATAAAATAGCCAATTTTCGCGATTTTTTTTCGGATGGATCAGATGGGGGAATGAATTTTTTTTACGATTAATACCACTATTTAACAATACAAAAATATTTTTTTTATTAATTTTTATTTATTTTTTTATAATTATTACAATTTTTTGGAAAGAGTGTCTTTAAAAAAGGGCGAAAATCGGTGCTCACGGTTGCGGCCGCAGTTTTCATCCGAATACAAAAAATCAAATAGATTCTAATCTGCAAGTAAGCCGCTATGTACCTATGGGAGCTTTTTTTTCTTTTGAAATCTTCCTATTTTTCCACAAGAAAAACTGTAAAAAATGTTGTACTTTTTATTCAAACCGCCGCCATTTTTTCAAATTTCAAGAAAAAAAAGCTCCCATAGGTACACAGCGGCTCACCTGCAGATTTATAATCTATTTGATTTCTTTTATTCGGATGAAAATTGCGGCCGCAATCGTGGGCACCAATTTTCGCCCTTTTTTAAAGACACTTTTTCAAAAAATTTAAATAATTATAAAAAATAAATAAAAATAAAAATGAATAAAAAAAATATTTTTTTATTGTTAAATAGTGGTATTAATCGTAAAAAAAAATTCAACCCCATTCCCTCTTCCTATCCATTCGAAAAAAATCGCTAAAACTAACTATTTTTCGGCTGATCACACTGTGATGGTACCTTAATAACAGATACTAAAAGCACTAGCTTCCCATAGTGTATATTCTTACACTATTAGCACATAATAATACTTCTCTCGAACTGTCTATACCTCTACATTCATTGTTTTTATTTATAGGCTATTGTTCAACTATTATCTGATATGGTATTTCCCCTTTTTTGGCGGGATATATTTCAAAGCAAAGCGGAAATAACCTCAAGCAAGGTTAAGTTTTTTTGATAATCATAATCGACATTTTTGATTAGTGTTTAAAACATCTGCAATGCAAAATACAAAAAAAGTAACTTTTAAGTTTTTATAAAATTTCATAATTTTGGTTCTTTGATAACCATTTTAATGTGCTGCTGAACAAATATTAGCATTTTTTCTTTTATTTGATACCTTCTTTCCGTTATATTATCAATTAGAATATTGCAAATTTCCTTAAATACCGACGAACATTTTAAAAATGTTTTCACCTTTCTTCTTTTAGTTTCTGTTTCTAAAGATTTAGGTTATATACAGCTCCCCCTGTTGCGAAAAAAAATTTCTGTACGTTATTTCATATTTTGAAAACCTTCATCTACTAAAAAAAATATGTGGGAAGGTAAATTGTAAGATTTAACAAAAATAAATTTACCCTTAAATAGCGCATATGAAACTTATAAAAACAAAAAATCTATTTTTAAAAAAGAACAATTTTATGACGAACTTTACTTTTAATTTCAATATTTAATACGTGATATTTGATGATGGTTACCGCAAGAAGGTCGAAATTTTTTTTTTCAGATGTACAGTTACCTTTGTCAACTCTATAATTTTATGAATATTTGAATATATTGTATCTTGGGGGCACAAATTTACATAATTTTTTTTTTTTATCCTCACATTTTCCACACTTATAATGTTAATTAATTCAATATTAATGGTCATCCAATTTTTTTTTAAATTAATTAATAAAAAGTTATAAACGAAAATTTCAGAATAACAAAAATCCATATGTGATTCGAGACACAAGGAAATAATCAGTCGTGGCGGTTTTGCGATTGTAAGAAAAATAATTCCAATATGAAACTTTTCTACTATTTGTTGCATTTTTGTGTTTTATTTTCGATTGTAAATTTTGTGTTTGGTGATACAAAACCGTTAGTAATTGTTAATGAAGACCATAGTGGTAAGTTTTTTTCTATTATCTAGCGAAAAGCTGTTTTGACTTTCTTTGTGAGAATAACAAATTTTTTTCAACAATTATTATTATTACTTAAGGAGTTACGCTATTGTAATCTGGTAAAGTTAATTCTGATAAAAGCTTTAGCTACTATTTTTTTTTTATACGTAATTAATACTTTTTTAAAAATATTTTTTTGTGGCAGTTATTTTACTTTGTACATAACGTTGCTCTTCACGTATTGGTGGATGATCTAGCTCAATTGGTTGGACAATAAAAAAAATATTGCCTTGAATTTCATTGACTATTATTTAAACGACTAGTCCTTTTCTACATATAGTTACAGAAAAATATATATTTTGATTATTTTTATATTTTGTAAGGGATTATGCATTGTTATGATTTATAATTTAGAAACAAAATATCCCGTTAGCAGGATTCTGTAGAATATAACGAATTTTCAATTATAAATATTATGTACCTCATTTTGGTAAAAGTGGCAAAAAGCAAAATGGTAAAAGGAATATCAACTTCACTTCAAGAGTTCTTTTTAACGATCTACGGAGAAGAAACTCGCTAAAAAATTTAAGAATTTTTTTGTGTTGTTTATTAATTAATTTCTATACCTGTAGCATTCCGTACTGTTTGTCTGAACATGTGTTTAAAGAGCGATCATATTTAAAAATATCGTATGTACCGTTTTAAAAATTTAAAAATTTCGAATAGTACTTACGAATTTAAAAATTCTCCCACATTTATGTAACAATGCATATAATTTTAGTTGCATATTCTTTTGTCTGCGCTACTAGGTAAAGTATTAATTTTTTAGGTACAAATTTTAAATGTTAAAGCTATTTAAATATTTAACTAAAAAAAGAAAAGAATTGTTTTTTATTAATTTTTAATAGCAGATTTCTTTAAAATATAAACAAAATTTACTCATAAAAATTTTTATGGTTAAATTCTGTTAGATCCGGGATCAAAAGTTCAATGAGATCTGGAAATTTTTTTATTACTCTTGCAAAAACATATTTTTTTACCACATGACTAAAACTGGAGTACTAAAACTATACTTGTATTATTTGATTGCCTTAGATGGCTCTCAGCAGCAGCTACAACCGGTCGTTCGAGTAGCCCGAGCTCCAATACATCATCATGGCCATTTCCACGGACATTATCACGGACATTATGGAGGCGGCGGATGTTGTGGCGGATATGGATACGGTCCTGGTTATGGTGGAGGATTCGGTGGGCCATTCGGTGGCTTTGGTGGATCGTACAGTCAAGCGTATGCTTCCGCATCTTCGTTCGGATTTGGTTTTGGCAAATAATGTTTCATTTAGAATGAAATGAAATATTGAAAATTAATAAATTTTTTGTTGTTTTATAAAAAAAATTTTTTCTATTTATTTGAATCTTTTTATTAGTTATTAATCAATATTTCTTTGTTGAAGTGAACGGGTAATTACCTATTCTTAAAAATTCTTACTTAAACAAAAAAAATGAAAGCAATTACCTATCGTCTTATTTGAATAAAATTAATATAAATTGTGTAGTAACTAATTATTATAGTTTACTTGATGTGTTATTATAGTATGCAATTGACCAATTTATACTTACTTTATCCTGAAAATGCTAATGTATTATTTGCTGAGTTTGTTAACAATATTCTAAAAGAGTAATATTCGACCGATATTTTCGGGACTTATCTTAAAAGTAGAATATTGGAAAGATTTTTGTCTAATAAGTCACAAATTGGTTATAATTAGTCAGTTAGTCCATGAATTAGGGCCAATTTACATTAACGCTCTGCTCTCACTCCGATATCACTACGCTCCCGAATCGATATAATCTTGTTGTGTTCACATTACAGTGCTGATAACATGCTGGTACCTATTCGTTCTCCATTCACATTATAATACCGCTCTGGGTACGCTACCAGTTCGGTCTGAGTTCGATACAAATATATTTTCATAACAACTGAATGCAAGCGGAGTGGAGTGGAATCAAAAAAGTGTTTACACTATAGGTACAAGCCATAACAAGTCTGATATCGCTCCAATAAAATATTACCTGAGTGGTATTGATATTGCAGTGGCATTGAAACGGGAGCGAACCGCAACTGATATCGGACCGATATCAGAGCGATGATGTGAATACACTCATTGTTTAAATGTGTAAGAATATTTTATCGAACCTGGAGCGGAGTGATATCGGAGTGACAGAGCGTTAATGTAAATCGGACCTTATTTAGTTGGTCAGTTCTTAAATTTAAAAAATATTTAACAAATTTCAAGGTCCATAAAAAGTTTTAGCACCTCATATAAAGAAAGCAATCAAAAACATAAGAGGAGCCGATAGGGTTTTAATCAGTTAGCGCATGTGCCCCGGGACCCACACACAATAAGGGCCTCGACAAAATCGAATTAAATCTCAAAATTAAGGAACAGGATAGCAAGGAGAAAAGCTTTTTGTTTTTTCCTCCCCAAACCAATTTTCGGGAAAATTAAAAAAATTTCAGGAATTCGCCAAGGGAGCCCCCTCAAAATACTCAGGGGCGTGAAATAATTAGGAGCCACCACATTAAAAGTACCCCGGAGCCTCCACAGAGGTAAATCCGGTCCCGCTCCCGGAAGAGACTGAAGGCAAAATTTTGAAAAATTTTATAAAACATAAGGTGTAAAAATTGCAATTGTTTCCAACTTAATAGTGCACACACCTACTCCTGAAAAACTAAAATAAATTTTGATTTTTTATAACCTTTGTGAACCGACTTTTATAAACATCGACGTTGATTTTCATAACCTCCTGACTATAGCAATCGGTTACTCCCGTCGATATCTACAACTCTTATTTGAACCATTTTTCTATTAAATCAACGGTTTGGCTGTAATAAAAATGGCAACTCTCAAAGAACTCACATGGTGTATATATATATATATATATATATATATATATATATATATATATATATATATATATATATATATATATATATATATATATATATACATATATATATATATATATATATATACCCATATATATATACATATATAGATAGGTATATATATATATATATATATATATATATATATATATATATATATATATATATATATATATATATATATATATATATATAATATATGTGTGTGTGTGTGTGTCCGCACGATAACTCTTCAACGAAATGTCTAATTTTTACGAAATTTGTTGATAATATTGGAAGTCCCAAACCGTTGAACATGTTCATTAGTCAGACATGTCCGATGCCCGAAACATGGTTTTTTGGGCATTTTTCGTGAAAAAAATTAGATTTTTGCCAAAATTATACCAAGTTTAAAAATTTTTGCAACCTTGCACCATATAGACTATTAGAAAAAGGAGAAAAAATCACATAAAAATGTTTTTAAACCATTATTCTATACAAAATGGTTACCGAGAAAAGCTAATTTTTATACTCTATTATTAGGTCATACCACAAGTTTCGACACATTTTTTGTATTTAATATTTTTTTACTTATTTAAGATTAAGCGGTCATATTTCATGCTTTGTATAGAACGGACACTGGTTTAGTATTGTTGTGATTAAAAGACCATTTTTGAAGATGGAAAATTTAAAAAATCAATTTTCGTACAAGAGCAACGAATTTGTTTACAATTTTGTGTCCTCCTTAATTATGCTGCGGTAGTTTCGCATAAGTTTCTATCGAAATGTGTAGGGTATAGTGTCCTTAGTAAAAGAACGGTAGCGAAGTAGCTTCATTTTTACAAAGATGGAAGAGTACAGGCAAAAGACTTGCCGAGGGAAGGTCGACCAACATCAACCTATAGACTGGAAGCCTTTGATAAAATTAAGGAAGCATTAAGTGTGACACGTAATTGATCTGTCCAGCATCTTAGTCAACATGTTGGCATTCCTCATATTACAATTCAAAGGCAATTGAAAGAGGGAATTACCCAGTTCTCGAAAGAAGGTCTCGATTTCAATTTAAATTAAATAATTGGTAGGTTAAACCAAAATGTTACTTTCAGTGGTGTGTCTAAATTACCGGAAGTTGGGAGACGGATCATTGATAACTCAAGATACTACTGATTTATTTTATATTTTGCATATAATTTAATCATTTACACAATAAAAATAATTACAAAACAAAATGTGTCAAAATTTGTGGTATGACCTAATATACCTCGCTCTTAGTTCTCTCCGAAACTAGAAAGCCAGGTTCGGTCGAAAGTTATAAATCAGATAATTTTAAATATGTAGCTAATTCAAATCGTTACAGTTCTTTAAAATATTTCTGGCATATTCGTTTATTTTATTAAAAGCTTTTATTTAACTTGCTATGTTAGTATGTTGGTTTAGATCAAATCTTGGAATCAAAATTTAGGGAGGTTCTAATTGAGCTAGAGGTTTCAAATTTTGCATACCTGTCTAACCTTGATGACAATGCAATATTGTATAATTCGTTTTGTCCTAAATCGCCTCAAAACCAAAATTGTTGATTTTTAGTACTGTGAAACTTTTTGACATTTCGAATTGTCAAATATTGTCCATTGATTTTACATTGCAATTTTTTGTTTCCATAGTTATGTCTGATTAGGGTAAATTAACCGATTAAAATATAGGTAAAAAAATTACTTCTTTAATTCTTTTCTTAAATTAATTCTGATCAGACTAAAAAGTAGAAAATAACGTAAAAAAATGTTTTTTAAGAAAAAGCTTTTATTTAAAAATGGGCTAAAAAAAATAAAATAACTTTTGAGTGAAGTTTGAAGCAATATACAACATAATTTATAAAAGGTTGAGGCGTTTAATTAAGTTTGGTAAGTACTGAAAAGTAAAATAGCTACACTTATATCCAAAACAGAAATAATTAATGATAACGCCTCAAGCTTTTATAAATTATGTTGCATATTGCTTCAAACTTCACTCAAAAGCTATTTTATTTTTAGCCCATTTTTAAATAAAAGCTTTTTCTTAAAAAACATTTTTTTTTACTTTAATTTATGTTATTATTATTAATAAAAACTTGAAGGTCTCTTGATTCTTTGCCATCCAGCCAATTTGACTATATTCTAGTCGCCAAATCCAAACCAGTTTTTCTGAGATTTTTAGTACTTACGATAATTGAGGTCCTAACACTGACTCTAGGAATAAAACAGAGCGCGAACAATACATTTGGTTTTAAGGCTACGAAGACTTAGAGAGTTTTTGTGGTATTTTGTACAGAAAAGTCGTTTTAGAAAGCCGCTGTATGTATGTATAGTAGCACCATTTAATTCTATCCACGCGCTTATCACATTATCTAAAAAAATATTTTATGGAGGATTTTATGACATCATGCAGAAATACCTAATTTTGTCCATCAGGCTGAATCTATTTTGCTAATACAATAAAAGAAAAGTTAAATACATTAATACCTATAATTAAAAAATAAAATTTTTAAGGAAAAGAATTCCCCAAAACTAGTACTATATAAATATAAAAAGATCGCGTACCTACTACAAAGTTATTACTTATATTTAATTCCATCTGTTACCATTAAGTTCTAATCAAAACAATAACAATGAATTTGCAGAGGAAAAGTTTATTATTGCTTTGCTTTACGTTATTTTTACAAGTAGTTTTAGCCGATGTTAAGCCTTTGGATCTACAATCGATAAATGTGGATCAAACGAATCAAGTAAATAGTGCCAGTGATATTCAAGGTACATACTTGGGTACCTTACCACAAGGTAACCACAAAAAGGTACAGAAATTTTAACCTTAACATTTGTGATTTACAGATGCCCAACAACAACCATTAACTCGACTGCCAAGACATCATCATAGAAAATCTTATGGCGGTGGTTGTGGTGGCTATGGAGGTTGTGGAGGAGGCGGCGGTAATTACGGAGGAGGTTATGGCGGAGGTCACCGGGGTGGTTATGGTGGATGCTCCACTTGTGGAGGCGGTGGTTATGGTGGTTCAGGAAGCTTTGCCACAGCTGGTTCGTGGGGATACGGCAAGAAGTAACGAATGTGTTCATAATATATCAAATATTGTACAAAATTTCGTTTTGGAAATTTTTATGTGACATTGTAGTTTAAGTGAAATATAACAAAAAAAAATGTTCTCAAGTTGAGTTTTTCGATTGTTAAGCTCGCCATTCTGTATAATTCCAAAACTTGGTAGAATAAGATTTAAAAAAAAGTGGAACCCATTTTTTTACCCATCCAATAAATTCTCCGAGTGGTCAGAGGTTAGTTACGGGTCTGAGAAACCCACGTACCATTGTCCTTGGCGATAAAGTTTTATATAATGTAGCCTATTTTCAGAAAAGAAGACATTTGAGGACAACAAGAAGACAATGTTGACAGTATGTCAATCAACATACGTTCCATGTATCGACATCTGTTTGTCTTTTTATGTAACCCTAGCAGAAAAATAAATTTTCTTACATAAATTCCACATTCTTTGTATTTCCGAGACATGGAAGCATTCATTTTTTAGCCAAGTTTAAGGTTACATATTGGGTTGTAACTTTCTTCTGTTTTTGTATATCAAAAACTCACGAACTTTTGAGTGTTAATATGATCATTATAGTAAACCGAAAATTCGATTTGGTCCCGTTCATAGTAGAAAGGATTTATTTAGTAGAAGCTGTGCCTACAGATATCAACCGAATTTAAAACATTAAGATATTCAGTGTCTGTGTATACATAAAGTTTCAAAATTAAAAAAATGCCTTACTTAGGATCATCCTTTATACCATTTTAATCATTATTAGTGTTTCGTACCAAAATTTACAACACAGAAACAGGTGACTTTCGCTGAAAATATTTGAGGTGAAAATCTATTAAAAATTTCTGTCTACGACCCTTATTATCAGGAGGATCGCCTAAAAAGAATCGAATAAAATTCGTGTTCATTAAGAATGAGTGTAGACTGAATGAAAATTATGAGGACTGAATTTTCTTACGTAATTTTCTTGGATGGCACATTTTGATTTAATCAAGATGTTGTTGGCTAATAATTATGTTAATGAAACAGACGGCGTATGTTGATATATTCACTAAATATCTCTACTTTTTTTTGTAAGAGTCAACAGGCCGAGATAATGAATAAATGAATGAACGCTATAAGGCTCATTTCAGACCAAACCAGTTAAATTACGTCAAGTCCAGTCAAGTCACGTCAAGTCCAGATGCGTCAAGTCAAGCCAGTCAGGCGCTTTCAGATGGACCAAGTTAAGTCAAATCAGCCAGTTTAAATTATTTATTACTTGATATTTGAAAATGGATATTGTATTAAATGCAATAATAATAATGCGGAGGTTATGATCATAAATTTCTGGATGATTTCTAACAAGTAATATTAATTACTCTAAGTCGATGTTGAACAATGATTTAAGGATTTAACATTAACTTGAATAACGTATTATTTGAAAAAATAATACATACTACATATACATACATAATCTAATACCAGAGATAACATAAGAAATATGCTCTTTGATTTAATTATACACAACACATACCACACACACATATGATATGTATGTATCTCTTAATACGCATGTACAATGGACAGATGACGCAGATGACTTACGTTGACTGATGAAAAAATGCAACTTGTTGAGTCGTTGACTGGACTGACGGTGACTTGACTTGACTTGACTGGACGCGACTGATTATATTTGAAAGCAAAAATACAGTTTATGTTGTAATTGCACTGAATCGGCGTATGTTGAATCAAGATGCGTCAGACTTGATGTGAGATGACTGGACGCGACTGGCTTGGTGTGAAATGGGCCTTAGTGGGTCGGGATTCAAAGGCGGGTTCAAATTCGGGTGGGTCGGTTACATTTAGGCCACCAAATACGGACCCGAGATAAAGATACAATCGTCCTTAAATCGAGACTTATAGTTTATTTTAGTAATAAAATTGATTCATTATGAAATAGTATATTACGTGATTGAGGTTGTAAGTTGCCTATTACACGCGAGCGAAAAAGTTACGGAAGAGCCGCGCAGCGGCGAGTGCGTAATTGCGCGAGTGTGTAATATGCCTTACAACCGAGTTACGTACTATACTTTATCTACGACTGACATGAAATTCACAATAAACGACAAAAATTTGGTACAAATTTACAAATACCAATACATTAAAATTATGTAGTATTTGAAATTTATTAAAAACTACAGACCAATGAACACTATTATATTATACTACTAAACAAAGCGTAAAGCCAGTTTCTAGGCATTTTTCTTGAAGCAGGTAAAATTTTCAAATTCTCAAAAAAGTAAAATTTTATTATCAATGTTATATTTTGACAATAATTATTTGAAATCGTAACGACGGATACAAATACATTACTATATAACAGAATATTATTAAGGTCGGAACTTGGTCGTAACTTGGTCGTAACTGACTGTCTCAATTACACATTTATATTATCAGTCTATATATAATATATAATATGTTCACTGGTCTGTGTTAAAAACAAACGTAAACAATCACTTGCTAGGTAAAATTTTTGTACAGATTCTAACGTAATATGTATACCTTGTTTATTTTGTTTAGAATATGAATACCATATTTCTTTCTCTGTTTTGCACATTGTTACTATTCTGTAAAACAGAGAAGGGAATATAGTGTTCATATTCTAAACAAAGTAAACAAGGTATATCATGTATGTCACTGTATAATAATATATATATATATATATATATATATATATATATATATATATATATATATATATATATATATATATATATATATATATATATATATATAATAATCATAAGAAGACTTAATAAAAGTTTAGTAGGCGTTTATATTTTAAGCATAGGTGCGTGTAAAGGGCCATTTTTTGTACAGCTGGATATATGTCTGTATGTAAAAGGCAGGTTACTTAGATAGTATTTTGTACAATAAACAAGCAAAAATGAGAGTAGATTAGAAATGTTAGTGGTAACTGATAGTAGATTAGGTACGGAACAATTACCCCAAAAAAATACCTTTAGAACTTTGCTAGTCATATAGTTAACAAACACACAAAAATAATGCTTGCTATATATAGTAGCACCATACAGTTTTGATCATAAGCTCATCGCATGATCTAAAAAAAATAGAGGATTTCATGACATCATACAACAATAATTATATGTGTCTATCGGATCGAATCAGTTTTTCTCATGACTGAAAAAATTAATATAAATAAAAAAAATAAATTTGTTTTTAAGGAAAAGAATTCCCCAAAACAGAACTATATAAAAGACTGTGAACTTGAAAAATCATTATTTAGTTTTTATTCCAGTCTGTTACAATTACGTTGCAATCAAACCAATACAAATGAATTGGCTTAGAAAAAGTTTGTTAGTGCTTGGATTTGCGTTATTTTTACAATTAGTTTTAGCCGATGTTAAACCATTGGATTTACAATCGATAAATGTGGATCAAACGGACCAAGTGAATCAAGTGAATGTTGTCAATGATGCTCAAGGTAAGCGTTGTAATTAGAAAAAGGTACAAAAATTTTTAATCTTAAAAATTCGTAATTTACAGATGTCCAACAACAACCATTAACTCGGATACCAAGACATAAAAAGTTTTATGGCGGTGGTGGTTGTGGTTACGGAGGTTGCGGAGGCGGTTATCCAGGAGGAGGCTTTGGCGGAGGTTATGGGGGTGGTTTTGGCGGTGGTTATCCGGGCGGTGGCGGTGGATGTGGTTACGGAGGTTGTGGTGGCTGCCCGTCTTGTGGAGGCGGTGGTTTCGGTGGTTCAGGGAGCTTTGCCGCAGCCGGATCATGGGGATACGGCAAAAAATAACGAATTGTGTTCATTTAAATATATTTGGATTAGTTAATTTTATACTGTGATGCAATAAATTTTACACTAGATACCTAAGTACAGCTTTCTATTTGGAAAATATTATTTTACATTGTGTTTTGAGTAAAAGAAAAAATAAAAAAAATTCTGGAAATTAAATTTTCTTTTTTTTAATAACAAAATTTTAAAATAAAAAATGGTACAATTTTTTATCTTTTATCCGGCTTAATAAATTTGGAAAAAATACTTTAATTAATAAAATTTGTCAATTAGGTAAGTTTTTTTCTATCCTCTACCGTCTTAATGCGATTTTAATCTTTTAATAAATCTCTGTAATCATACAAAATGGAAACATCGTTAAAATTAATTATTAAATATAATTATTTCTATCATAATATATAAAAGCCCACAATTCTTCATTTATCAACACAACTTGAAAATTTTCATGACTAACAACTAACGCAATTACTTCAGGTGCAGTGATTGATATAATTTTTTCCAACGTTTCAAAGATGCAATTTTCATTTGTTTCGTGTTCACTTTTGTTATTTTTATTTTTGGTGTTGTTTAACGTTGTATCCACGGAAGTTAAATCACTGATGACCGAGGATATGGATCAAATGATGCAGATGACCGAAAATCCAGGTATTTATATCTTTTAAGAATAGTAAATTTGCTTCTATGTTGCGCAACTTATAAGTACACAAAGACGGAGGCGCAATTATTATTCTTAAAATAAAATTTTTTATTTCGTTGTTAATAATATTTTCGTGTCGCTGGTTTTTATAGTTGATAAATAAATTTTCCATTTGTCGTACAAAGTTGTTGAAAACAATTTGGCAACAACAAGTAACTAAATAAGTGATGCTTTTCAATGATATTTGCAGAAAAAATGTAATCAGATTTAGAAAAAAAAAACTTACTGAAGAATTTGTTGATTGAAAATATTTTATTAAATATCAAAATAATATTGATTAAAACTTTATTTTACTTCTGTTAAAAGTTTTTTTTTCTTCATAGTTGGAAACTCCTACATTTATATATTGTAAGAACACAGTTTTAGTGTCTGTCGTCTTCAGATTTTTTATCTTAAAACTCAAGTTTACTTATATAAGCATTCGCTACACCTGTTAGTTGAGATTTAAACTTTTTCATTTATTTTTACACGAGAGGTTGGTATTTTTTTCGAATAAATCTATATTTGTATATATAATGAAAATCTGTTACCTAGCACTTCAAAAAAGGAGAACTCTCATTAGCAAAAACACAATAGTGTAGCTATGGAATTTTGTTTCATTTTTATCGTGTTTAGTTACAATAAAAAGGTCAAATGACACTTAACTATTTAAAAAGTGAAAAGTAAAAGTGAAAAATTACAATATTTTTATGGTATTTGATATACACGAATTAAATTGTCACAATTTTTGTCAATGTGTCGGATTTTGACAAAATTTTACACATAAAGACTCAAAATCTAAATTTTGTATAAATTAAAAAAAAAAAAAAATTGTCTGCCTCTCTCAAAAAACTACATTAACAGTAATTTTTAAATTTAATTTCTTACTATTTGATATCATTTTACAAATTTAACAAAACAATAATTTTGAAAATGCCCTCAGTTTATCTGGATTCCAGAATTCTTTGTCTCTAAGGTTTTTGTACCTAAAAAGTAAAAATCTACTATCGATATCAAATCTAACTCTAGCACACTGTTAGTAATTATTTCCGCTCGCATCTATTTTTAATGAAAAAATTTCAACAATACCTACTTTTATTTTTATTTGAAAAGTGTTCCGAAATGGGTGTTTCTGACTTATGTTTGAAAAATGTGTGAGTAATATCGTTCGCTTCCCATCCTTATAGCTCGAAAATCGATAGTAGCTATGATAAACAATGATAATTATATAACTTTATTTAATGTGCATTCCCCGCCAAAAACTGGCCAACTCATGAATAGTGAACCAATTTTTCATTAATTTTGTATATTTTGTCTTATGTTTGTAAAGTGCATAATATCTACCTCAGACATCGAGTTAACCCCGAGCTTTACTGAACTCTTTTTGTATAATTAAGTTTTTTGTATAATAAACTTTTAAACCCCCAAATGTTCAGTGATAGAAAATTTGAAATTTGTTAGGTAATGATTTATTTCGCTAGAGGAAAAAGAAAATTACAGATTGTTATTTTATATTTTAAGTCGAGAAATTATAAATTCAAAAGTGACATATATATACATATATATATATATATATATATATATATATATATATATATATATATATATATATATATATATATATATATATATATATATATATATATATATATATGTAATATAAGAAGAGACACACAAGACATACGACTTAAGGAGGCGCACATTGAACAATGAAACAATTAACAAATGATATCAGTTCTAAATGGTAACTGTTAAGATTACAAAAATATTTGTGTTCGGCTGATCAAGGAATTTTAAGATTTGAGTCGTCCATTTTCTTTTTTTTTCGAAAACTACGGAATCACAAACGTTCTTATGAACATATTCAAAATTTGCAAACGATTTCCAATCGACTGAGTACCCAGAAGCCTATGCCTATCTCTAAAAAATATTCTCGGACATTCAATATTTTTAACTATGATGCACCCGGAAAAAAATTCTGGAAAAATTATATATTCTATCAATCATAGTGAGGAGCCTGTAGAAATATTTTAGTGATTGTACAACAAACGTAACTTCGAAAAATAAATCTTTTTTGATATTTTATTTTTTCTTTAACTATGACGCACCCTGAGGAGAAATCTGAAAAAATTATATGTTGTATCGGTCATAGTAGGAAGCCTGTAAAAAATTTTGGTGATTGTACCATAGCTACAAGTTGATGAAAAAAAATATTGAAACATTAAACAATTTTTTTGGGGAAGGTTATAATTTTTTTTTGAAGCTGATAATTTTTTCTGAGACACACTATAGAGGTATCTAAAACATATAAAAATTCCAGCCAAATCCGTCAAGCCACTAAAAAATTATAATTTTTTTTTGATTTTCAAAAAATTATTTTTTACCCCCAAAGGGTGAGTTTTTAAGGATTGAAACTCAGTAAATTTTAATCTTATATCGAAAGCAGTTAGCAGAAAAAAACCAGCTATAAGAAAATGCAAATAGGACATCGATTTTTTAAAATCTCTGGACTCATGAGCCCCCTTAAATACGTACTTCATAAAAACTAGCGTGCCATTAAGATGTAATAAATAATTTTGCATGTTTCAGTACCACGAATTCGGCGGAGTAGCGGCTACAAAAAATACTATATTGTAGATTCTGGCTATGGACGAGGTGGCGGCTATTATCCACAACAAACTTACTACCCATCATCAGGAGGTGGCGGTGGTTACGGAGGTGGCGGTGGTTACGGTTGTGGACGACCGTGTAATTGTGGCGGTGGCGGTGGTGGTCTTAGCTTTTCACAGGCGTCCGCTGGCTCATTTGGATTTGGAAAGAAATAATAATACACATACATACGCATACGTATCAACAGTTGCATAAAATATTATAATCTGTAGTATTTATTAAAAGTACAAAATTATAAATAAATAGCTATTTTAAATAATTTCAGAAATAATGCAGGACCTAATTGATCGTTGTTCGCTAACTTTACCACCTGATTAAAGTCAATTTTCTCGGTGAGATAATAGCAAAACGTGCGCAGCTTACAACTTACATCATTTATTGTGAACCTGTAGGTGTGTGTTTTATAGACGGAACGTGGCGCAAATAAAAAAGCCTTTATTTTTATTACTTGTTAAAATAAAAGAAAGTTTAAATTTCAAGTACATCATTTTCGTATGTATCTATGTACTTGACACTCATCTTTTTGCCAAAATAGCAAAAATTATAAACAAAACGAAAAAAATAAATAAAAATAAAAATAAAAGTCATGACAGCTTTTATGTATATCATTTTAAAATAAAATTTTCTGTCTAATAAAAATAGCAGTCACGTAAACATAATTTCTGTTCCCTGTTTCATCTGCATACGCGCTGGTGAATGTCACAATAGTTTTTTCGTCGCAATATAAATAAACGTTTTTATTTTATGATAGAAGAGATCGATTAAGAATGAAATTGTAGCACCATCTGTTTTAGAAAATACACTTAAATTTAATATACCTATATGCAAAAATAATTCTACAATGTTCAAGGAATTTTTTATATTTTCAACAATTTTTATACGTTTGAGCAGGTTTCTACTTTTTATTTATAAGCGCATTTTGTGACCTTCCTTATAAATTTACCAATGTTTAGACAGAGAGTATTAGCTAGAGTATGGGTAATGTTTAAAAATGTATTCGAAAGTATTATTCTCACATCCAACTTAACAGATAGCTATTTTCCATTTGAATAAAAAGTGTACAATTATCTGATGTAAACAGCTTAGCCATTTCCACTTAATGAACGAATTATTTTGCTTTACGTTTAAGGTACCATCACAGTGTGATTGGCCGAAAAATAGTCAATTTTCGCGATTTTTTTCGGGTGGATAGAATGGGGGAATGGCGATGAATTTTTTTTACGATTAACACCACTATTTAACATTACAAAAATTTTTTTTCATTTCTATTTATTTTTTATAATTATTATAAGTAACTGTTTGAAAAAAGTCTCTCTAAAAAACGGCCGAAATCGGTACACATGATTGCGGCCGCAGTTTTTATCCAAAAAAAAAAAAAAAAAATCAAATAGATTATCAATCTGTAGGTAAGTCGTTATGTACCTATAGGAACTTTTATTTTCTTGATATAAAAAAAATGGCGGCGGTTTGAATAAAATGTAAAAAATTTTTATAGTTTTTCGTGTGAAGAAGTAGGAAGATTTCTTATACTTTGATTTGCTATACTTTGAGAATACATCGCACGCTTAATAATAAACCGAAATAAGTCAAAATTTCAGAATTCGAACTTCTTGTAATAAACCTAACTACCATAGCTCAAAGAATGGGTACAATCCGATCGCCACGCGAAACAAAGCAATATTATAATATATTCTATTGCTTTTTCACGTGGCGATCGGCTTGTACACATTCTTTGAGCTATGGTAGTTCGGTTTATTACGAGAAGTTTGAATTCTGAAATTTTGACTTATTTCGGATTATTATTAAGCGTGCGACATAATTCAGGAACGAAACCAAATTTCAAAATTCTGACGCTGCTAGCCAATTCCTGGGATCATCCTTTATTAATAGACATCTTACTTGTTGGAACCCGTTTAGTGACTTGGCAGTAAGTATTACACAATATTTTTTGAATTCAAATGAAATATAAAAATCACAGTTTAGAAGCTATAAACAATGTTCATTTAACAGTCTAAAGTCTAGACTATAAAGTTTGAAACGATTATCTTCAATTTCATGAACGTTTTTCATTAACAAGAAAATAAAAAACAGGAAGCCGTGTTTAAATTACAAAAGATCAATAAACAATTTTTTTAATGAGATCATTTCCATATTTAAAAGAAGTTTTCATTAACTTTGCAGAAATTATTAATATTTATAATTTTCATATTAAGTATACATTTTTAATATAAGTGCGACAGTTTAAGTTGTTATGAAATATTAAGTGAGTAATTCTCACAAAGAGTATTCATTTGTAATACTTTTCAAAATACACATTGGTTTATTGCAATATACATACCTCTAGTTTCGAGCAACTAGACTACGTACGGATAAATATTGTTGAGTAAACGTCATTCAAATCTAACCGAAAATTTAATGGGTGCTAGTCCAAATGAGATTTCCTATTATCTTATTTTTCAATTTATATTTTAAAATAAATACCATTATTCTCTTTTTTTGAGCGTGTTTTGTTAAATATGAAAAAAAATGAAACCTATAACTTTTTTTTAAATAAATAAAAATGTTGCTCATATTAAAATTAATGAATAGACAAGGACAAGTGTCATGCCTTCTTCGTTGTCGTCCTTTTTCCCAATTAAATACGAAATAGATTTAAATAAAGATTTGAAATGAAAAGCTTACTTTTTTATTATATATATATATATATATATATATATATATATATATATATATATATATATATATATATATATATATATATATATATATATATATATATATATATATATATATATATATATATATATATATATGATAAAATGTTATTCTGAGTGACAACCTAGAACGGAGCACTGTCTTGCGTCTTGCTATAATAATAGAAGTAAATTTGTATACGTACATATTTTATACATAACATAATAGAAAATGAAATAAATACATAGAACGATAGTCGATTCAGCGGATTCACAGAATAAAACAAACTAAATCAGTTTGGTTGGGTAAACGTTTAAAATATTACTCCCCAATTTCAGCATAAAGTCCTTAAAATAAAATACAAAAAAAGTTTGTTTAAAAATTAGACAGTCTGAGTTCAAATAGTTCTTAAAGGGGCCATTGATAAAATACATTAACCAAAATTACCGAATTACCGGGATCTCACTGTACCTATATACAGTTTTAATAACAGTTTATATTTAGAATTTCGTAGAGCGAAAGCAACTCTAGGAAATGATAATAACATGGTGTCAATGTTTGCTAAAACTTCAGAGACGTAGAATTTTTTTCTTTCTATTGTACTTATGAGGTAATTTTTAAAAAAAAATAAAATAACTATTCAAAATAGAAATTTATTAACTGAGATAGACCGTTGCAAATTTTAATATTATTAACAATAATAATAAATTAAAGGCTAATTTTAGTATTAAACACTGCTTGAAACATGACTCCACTTTAAACAATATATAACTGACAGCACTGAATGCAAATGTCAAAAATAAATACCTATCTAATAATATTTTGATAATTATTGTCCAGGTAGTGTCATTTGTTTGTTGTTATTTAAAGCATTACATTTGAATAATAATAGACGACGTTATTGCCATCTGGTGTCAGATTAAAAAAAATATTTTGTCTCAGCCATAGTTAACTATTCTTTTATTACATATTTTGGATATCTTGCTTATGATATTATTTAAATGTCAAAACTTTTTGATATTAAAATGAAATTTTTGATAATTAAATTTTCAATTAGACCAATTCCATGCCAAATCAACACACTTTTCAAAGAAATGTTTCCTCCAATTTTTAAATTTTTACCGCTTACAAGATATCGACGACTTACTGCTAAAACCACGTATATACCTTGAAAAATGCTACTTTTCAGTAGAGACAAAAATCATTATAACTTCTTTATTTTTGAAAGTTTTTATCTTAAGCACAAAGTTATTTTTTTTTTCTTATTATTAAAATAAAATTGCATACTAATTGAAAACATTTAATAAATTAAATATATGTAATTTTGTGAAATACCTGGTTACTATGTCAAAATAACTCAGTCTATCTTGATTGTCGCCATCTGGTGATATCTTTTACAACGACCGGGAGTATTTAAAATTTAAATACTCCCGGTCGATGTAGGATATCACTAGATGGCGACACTGACTTTGCGAGATACACTAAATTATTTTGACATAATTGAATGTAGTACCTCGTATCTCACAAAATTACATAATTCTCTGATACTTTGAAAGTTCTCATACTTACAATGGAAGTAATACTTATGATTGAATAAATTAATTCAATAAAAAAAATTAATAATAATAATAATAATAATAATAATATTAATATTAATAAAAAAATTGATAATAAAAAAATAAAAACTGAGAACTACTATACCGACTCTCGCAGTTAGCTCGTATGGTATACCCCATTTCAGATAATTCTTATATTCGAAACCAATCAATCTTCTATTCTTTTCTAAAAACAAACTGCAAATTTAATATTGACGTAAATGCAATAATAAAAAAGATAAAGCCAAGAAAACGGAAATTATTTAAATTCAAAGTGATGAAGCATGGTTAAATTTAACTAAAATGGACCATAATAAAATGGTATTAATATGGTATTAAATTATGACATAATTTGAAATCTGGAGTACGAGGTTTTGTTATTGTTAATAACTTTCATTCTGATGAATAAAATGAAATTTTTATTAGCCTATCATCAGTATAAGATGATTCTAAACATTTATATCTAATTATTTCAAAACACTGAAAAATCGACATATGTGGTTCTAGCAGCAAGCCGTTGATATGTATGGTTAAATTTGGTCACTTCCTGTGTCATATTTTGCCGTTTTTTCTCTTGTATGTTTAAGAACTCTGGCTATTGACTACGAAATGCTGACATAATGCGTGTTTACCACGCACTTGGCGACTTTATTAAAATATATGCAATGTTTACATCGATAACCAAGGAAATTATTCAAAAATTGTTTTCGCTTGTTGTTAATCTAAGATTTATATATATATATATATATATATATATATATATATATATATATATATATATATATATATATATATATATACTTAATAAATTTGTAACACTGACTGACTGACTGACAGACAACGCACAGCCTAAACCGTTGGGTTTAGAAGAATGAAATTTTGCACAGGAGTTCCCTATGTAACGTAAGTGACCACTAAGAAAGGAATTTTGAAAATTCACCCCCTAAGTGGGTTAAATAAGGAATACAAATTTTTATGGAAATTCGTTATTTTTGAAGTTAGAAAAATATGTTACTATGACTATTAAAATAAAAAGTATCTTATTTAATGAACCTTTAACTTTGACTCACAGACAACGCACAACCTAAACTGTTGGGTTTAGAAGGACGAAATTAAGCACAGGAGTTACGAAAATTGGCGTTTAGGCTTCTATTTATAAATTAAAGTCAGTTGTTTCTGGAAATTTATTCCCTAAGGAGTTGAAACAGGAAAAAAAATTTCATATGGGAAGTTCGTCATTTTTAAAGTTAGAAACGTGGATATTGATTTAGGCTTTTGAAAAACATTAAAAGTGAGCAAAAAGTGAGTACCTAATAAAAAGATGCTGCCGATGGGAAATCCCATCGGGTATACGGCGAGTATATATATAATTTAATACATATGTTGCGTTTTCTCACAATTTTAACTTGCGGTTCACCACTTGCACCGTTAAAAACAAATTAATATATTAAATCATACAATTGTAAACGTATTTATCAGAATATAGGTTTCCATAATAATTCTTATATAATTTGGAATAATTTTCGTATTTATCATAACAGTTTGTTGGATAATTTAATGTAGTGGAAAACTAGTTTCTCTGGAAAGAGTTTTTATTTTTTTCTTTTTTAAAATAATAAATTTCCCAAATACGTATTTACTCAGCAATTTGTTTATATGAAATTTAAATGCTAATTTTCATAGTTTGCAAAAGACAATCTTAAAAAATTTTTCTTACATTCAATAATGTCATAGTTGCAAATTTATATGATAAAAAAGTTTTTTATAAAAATATATAAAAATTAGTCAAGCACGTGTTGGATACGCCTTAAGTCAGAGTTTCTTATTCGACTAGGGGACGGACGGGCAAGAAGGATATGCTAATTCGATCTCTAAAAAAAAGTATGAGATTACAACAAAATTATTTATTTATCTGAAGGTAGCAAATCTTCAGTTACTTAAGCTTAATAAAATAAACAGAAAATTAACAAAAATTCTTATCTTACCACATTAAAAATCACTTGAAAAAAAAGTTGCAATTATTCTTTTTGCCCTACTAGGGCGGGTAAAATGAATATCTTGGACTGGCAAAACTAATACTAATGAAGATAAATTAATTAATCGTGGCAATTATCGCAAAAGCGACGACGACGATCGCAAAAGGACGATCGACCTGTGTGTAAAGAACACGCTTCATGGGTCCATTCCTGGCAAAAATTAGACTGTATCCAGTCTTCTGTTGCGGATATATGTATTTTTCTTGACAGACAGTACAAAAATAATTATTTTTTTTATTTTCTTCGATTGACTCTATCTTTTTTAAACGAATTTTCTTTTCTTTTTCAGTGGAACGTCCGGGATTATTTAAAACAATTTTTCTTTTGACTAGAGAAGCTTCATTTTATTATTCATTTTGCCTGACTCCATTTTGCCCGCCAAGCACATTTTTAACTAACCTAACCTACAATTACAAACTAATAGATTCAAACAAAATACGAACACGAATTTGTTGCTGGTAATGATCATACAAATTACAGAAATCATTAAAAATAAATAATTACAAATACAAAAAAAAATATTTGTAAATTATTTACCTCTGTTTATTCAAAACAGCTTTTCGGTCACTACACACACAAATAAACTACAATGCCTCCTTTTGACAAACTATCCCATTAAGTGCAAAGTGAAGAAGCAGACGACATTGGATCTGAGTCAATCATACATCTAACTAGCTCAATTGGGCTATTATTCTTTTTGCCCGAACCCTCCGTCTTGCCCGTCCGTCCCCTATATATGCATATGTATTATTTCACGGTTAATTACGTGATTCTTATAGATAATTTACATTTTTTTTTTTAGGAAAACCAATAAATTTGATAATATTGCAGCTAAACAACATATTTTCGTTGAAAAATATTAAATTTTATATCCAACATATTTTGTTATTAGATAGATTTTGTATACCAGTCGTGATGTTCAACCTCTTTTCTACTCCTGTTGAATAACACACACTCATTACAAATCCGTTAATTGTTGAGGATGTTAAGTATTATTCAAAAGTATGGAGGAATGATCATTACTCAATACCTTTTGACCAATGAAATCACCGTATTAATAACTCGTGATTCGTAAAAATTCGGGAGTAATATCTTTCATTACCAGCTCGTTGAATAATATACTATTTTACTATGCGAGTTATTTTTTCTCAAATTCTTTCTTAAATGTGATTTGCTTTTCAAAAATGAACATAGCAATGGTTTTCTAGCATCAAAATTATGCTTTCTGGAACTTTCAAGAAATTTGTTCAAACTGAATACTTCGTTCGAGACTTATCGCACATAAACACATATTATATATGCATATAAATTATTCATATATAATTATGTATGTACAAATTTTAGTGAAGGTCAATTGAGGTAACAACACCGTGTGATTTGCCGAAAAATAGCCAATTCTCACAATTTTTTTTTCGAATGAATAGGATGGGGGAATGGGGATGAATTTTTTTTACGATTAATACCACTATTTGACAATACAAAAATATGTTTTTATTCATATTTATTTATTTTTTATAATTATTATAATTTTTTGAAAAAAGTGCCTTTAAAAAGGGTGGAAATCGGTACACACGATCAAAAAAAATCAAATAGATTATCAATCTGTAGGTAAGTCGCTATGTACCTATGTGAGCTTTTATGTTTTTCTTGGAATTTAAAAAAATGGCGGCGGTTTGAATAAAAAGTACAAAATTTTTTATAGCTTTTCGTGTGGAAAAATAGGAAGATTTCAAAAATAAAAAAAGCTCAAATAGGTACATAGCGGCTCACCTACAGATTGATAATCTATTTGATTTTTTTCGGATGAAAACTGCGAATGCAATCGTGTGTACCGATTTCCACTATTTTTTAAAGACACTTTTTTCAAAAAATTATAATAATTATAAAAAATAAATAAAAATGAATAAAAAAAATATTTTCGTATTGTTAAATAGTGGTATTAATCGTTAAAAAAAATTCATCCCCATTCCCCTATCCTATGCATCCGAAAAAAAATCGCGAAAATTGACTATTTTTCGGCAAATCACACTGTGATGGTACCTTAAGTCTTACTATTAAAGTTGCTGTAATAGCTGAATTTTTAGAACGGAAATTCACTAATAATATAGCGACAGTGAAAAATGACTGTTTCTTCAGAGCCCTAATAAAAACACATCATAATACATGACACAATATTATGTAGACATACATATAATGTGTATGTACTCACCTACAATTAGGATGACTTGTTAGACGGATGTGTTTGACTGTACAGATTGATGTGTACAGAATACTAAATAAACTAAATCCGATACTTTATTCTTTTTTAAATTTGACATCATCATTCGCTATAATTTTGTGAAACCATGTATTGCTCCGTAAATATATATCGCTCCATTATTGCAATAGTCGGTTATCTGGGCAAAATTACATTTTTGAGTTATCTACATCATTCGAAAGAGGAAAAGCGTATCTTTCAGATGCTACAATCAGTTAAGCTCTAAGCTTAATATTTTTGCTAATATAATCGATATCCTTGTATGACAATTTTAATAAATTTAAATTTTAATTGTTCAAGACTAAGGTATATCGATATAACCGTACTGCTGAAGCGTCAAATTCAATTTATTTTTACTACATTACTAGGTTATTGCATTTTATCCGAGTATTGAAGCAAAAAAAATTTTGAAAATTTTACAAACTAAACAACATAACCGAATTTTAAAATTTTAAAAGAAATTCGTTATGTCAAATCAGACAAAGAAGATGTTAACAATATAGTAAATGTATTACAATATGCATGCTTTCATGATTAATATAATGTTATTTAATCAATTTTTTAATTATGTTAGTAGAATTTCACTACGTTTTAACTATACTGCCCGGATGTTCAAGAAAAATCATAATAGGAAAATGCCAGCTCTCAAACTTTATCTTTGGTGTCCTGTAAAATTTGTCAAATTGTCATTATCAAGGTTCATGCTTTTTAGGTTTTAATTAGTGAATAATTTGTGATGAGTTTGTTAACTTTTTTTCGGTATTTTTATGTTAAAAGAAATGGTTTTATTTCACTTAATAATGATTTTCATTTTTAAAATTGGGTTATTTTTACCATCGTAGTAATTCTATTCAAAATATTTTTATGCAATAGTCAGTTATCTAGGAAAATTTGAAAATTTGGGCCGATAAAATAAAATATTTCTTTTAATTTTCATAGTATAATTTAATATCGTATTTAAAGAGTTTTCTGTCAAAACTGCATTAAAATTGGATTTCAAATAACTCTCAAAAGACAATAAATATATTCTAAAAAACTTTAAACTTGAATATCTCAAAAGTTGATATTTCCCAGATAACCGACTATTGCAATAATGGAGCGTGTCGATCATACATAATTATTATGTATGATCGACACCACAGAATATTACAGAACGAACGGTAGAATCTCTATAGGTACTACTGAAACCAGTGTAACGACAAAGGATAGAAAAAAAACCCCACTATTTTATATATGTGTACGCGGAGTTGTGTGTGATAGTGCGATAGATGGTTGTGTGTATAGGTGTCTTGCATACGTATATACATAATATGTATGTTGTACGTACATGTATGTATACCACGTATACCGTGTCAACACAACGGCAACAATATGAAAACAATTGAAACACACCCATTGGTAGCTACCAAGTGAATGACAACATAGTTCTGTAAAATGCACATACTTGCCCATAAGTGATTGCAGAAAAGAGATAGTTGTATTCCTTCCAGTGTTCCATGATCAGCACTAACAAAAATAATTACGCAAATTGGGCAAATGAAATAAAAAATGTATAGGTATATAGGCAAAATCAACTAAAAATGGTCTGACATCAATAACTAATGAAACAAAATTAGACGCACAAACTAGGTTATTATTGTTACTCTAGTATAAAAAGTAACGAAAAGGAAAAGTGACAGGAAAAAACTAGGTATGTCTAAGTTTACTTTATTTGATGGCGTCAGACCATTTTTAGTGATTTAGGCTATAGGTACCTATTACAAATTTTACAAACATTCAAAATAAAAAAAAATATTACAACAAACTACATTCCTACCACTTACTGTCCTGTACTGTAAGTTTCAATTTTCAGATTGTTAACCCTGAATGTGAAAATTGTTGCCAGTAAAGGCCGGAGGGAACAATTCATACGAGGGATCAAAAAATACACTTTAGATTCGTAACAATTCAAAGTTATAAAAAATTAGGAAAAATTTATGTAAGTTCCGATGCCGTTCAAATCATATGAAATAATATTACATCATGAATACTGTGGCCAAATCAGTCATATTGCATAATACAAAATAACTGTTTATCTTTATCTACAAGTTTTAATTTCTATATAATTTATTACTTAGCAATGCTATTTAATTAAAGTTGAATTTCACTTGGTGATAAGTAACGTCCTATAAATTCTGCTTGCTGATTAGCTTAAAAGCTGAAGCAAGAGTGTTTGACTGAGTTGCCACATTTCGCTGAGCTACTGTAGGTATATTGAAGAAATGAATGTCTTTACCGATTGGCCCAGCAGGTTCTACTGTCAATGATTCAGTTAATCTTGTCAAAACGCCTACTCGTGTCCTCAATACCCATTATTGAATTTTAACAACTAACCTACTTTTATTTCAGTATAAAAAATATAGAAACAGTAACAAGAACAAAAATTCTACGCCAGTATGTTATTCTGAATTTATATTTTTTCAAAGAAATTATAAAAACCCGCCGGTTTTTATATATATAACCGAACAACGGTTACATAATAGCATCAATAACAATTACTTTCCAAAAATTTTATTATATTTTATTCTATTTTTATGAAAATTGTATGTAGGTACTTTTTTTGACTAAATCCGGGATTAAATATACGAAACAAAAAAAAAAATAGATAATCATATAAGTGAATACGATATGTACCGCTTATGAAAATTTTTATTATAAATTTTTCCATTTCAACAAATATAAAAATGGTAATTTACATACAAATCTGAATTTCCACAATCAAAAACTATTGTACTATGTGAAAAATATTCGATTATCTTTGAAGTTTCCTGAAAACGATTGCTTTTTTCTCGATAAAGATAGAAATATGAAACTATATTCCAGAATATTCATCTTCTTTTAAGCAGATTTGTAATGTTACAAGTGACCCCATTAAGGTAGTTCTATCGGGGAAACAGTTTTCTTAGAAAAATTTTCAACTGTATTGGAACAGAGAAAATGATGTAATTGATGATTGAGAGTGCTCCACGCGAAATATTTTTTATAAATATTTTGTTCATAGTTCACCAATATTGATATATATTACACGTACAGATACAGAAACAGCGTACATATAAGTATCTGTGGATAGAAAGAGGCCGATCAAGCCCTTCTCACTGCTTAGCTGATCATTCTTTCGGTGGCGATGAGCCTATACACGTCAATTGTTATGTGTTATTAAAATCACTCTTAGTTACACTGCATCGATCTCTGTCCGCATGTACGTGTTATGTAGTTGTGTGTGTGTGACCACTCACATAAATTCACACATCAAACACATACAACTACAAACAGTGTATACCTACACAACATAGTGTAGAGAAGTGGTAGGAATTTTTTATCCAGGCTGGTATCACTAGTACAGAAATAGTAACTTCGTTTCTGTATTCTGTGACTATATGTGTAGGTACATATTAGCTGGTCTGTTGGTATCAAGGGTATTGAGTACATGTTAGTATGGAACATTGATATCAGAATAGATACATACAATAGATGGAGTACACATCATTCTTTTTTGAAGCTAATCGCCACATTGGTTAACACCACGTTAACACCTTTCATAACCTATAAAGTGTCAGTGGTAATAATTTTTTTTAAATTTGTATACGATTATTGTTGTAATTTGAGCCTATTTATTAATAAATATTCTAATAATATTTATAACAACAAATATAACATCAGTAAATATAGAAAAATTTTAAATAAAACCTTGTTTAACCGCCATATTGTTCAACATTTTAACCCTTCTTTGGCTTCATTTTCATATACATTGAATATATATATATATATATATATATATATATATATATATATATATATATATATATATATACCTGTACTCCCTCTACCCCTTCAATACTCAAAGGTATAGAAAAAGTAATAACATTATCACTTTAATACTGGAATTAGTAATAATAATTCACAAGTTTGTATACTTAACAGAACTACCTTAAAGGGACCTTTGTAATAAAACTAAGGAAACTACTAGAAATACCGTTTTAAAGACAAAAATGGAAGTAATGAAATAAGCAACCAGCTTAAACATTGAAACAAAAATAAAAAGTCAATATATTTTAGGATTAAGCATTTTTACAGAAAAAACGAAGCTCTCAAAAGATTATTTGAACAACGAGCGAAGTTTTTTGTCGGTACAGTAGTTACCGTTAGCTACCGATCCTAACAATTACTGTTTAGTAGCTAGCCCTTACTCCCTAACTTGGAAGCCATTTTTTGTTGAACTGCGCTTCCACGATGTAAATTCTACAGTTAAAATTTAAACTTCTTACATCAATAAAATATTGAATATATTGGTATAGGTACTCCTTTCAGTATCCATAACGAAAACTTTTTACAAGCAGTATAAACCCACTATGATTATATTTTGAAATGCATTTAAGAAAATCGGTTTTTTTGATCCGTCATGAAATATTTTGGGGTATGTACGTCGCGTCAGTTAAATACAATAATCATACAATTGATGAGAGAACTAACAATACATAAATACATATATTACGGAATCTATTACTGAATTATAATTACGTACACGAGTCTAATATAACCAGGTATCGGATTTCTTTCGGATCAGACAGTTTCGTCTTTAGTATATGCAGGTATACATACTGCACTCAATGTGACTAAAAGTTCAAAATATTTTCATAAAAACAACGTACACAAGTTATATACACACATACATATGTGTAATAAAATATTATTTATACGTATTTTATGTAAACATCCTTTTATTTCTTTTATTTATTTCCTGCACAATTGAAAAGTGCCACTGTAATTTTAATTGACTATCAAAAGTATTTTTGTTTATATTATGTATGTGATTTATGTGACATGACATTTAAATTAATTAAATTCATCTTTTTTTATTGTTTTCAATTTTAATAGATAGAAGTATAGTTGCTTGTTAAAAATTTGTTTTTCAATAATAAAAAATCTTAGTAAATACGTACGTCTTACCTATTATAGTGGACCGTCTAAATATTCCACAACTTTTCAATATATTTTACAAAAAATTTTTGTGATTTTTTGAATTTTCTTACTTTCGTCAAATAAAAAATGCTGTTAGTATATTCTAAATGGTGAAAAATGTAATTTTTGACCAATTATATTCATTCAAATGTGCATGATTTAATGTAATTTAGTTGCAAAATTTTATTGAAATAAGTACGGTCCTGACCTGTCCGAAGAAACCCGGTACCTAAATATAACAAAGAATTAGAATGGGGAAAATACCTAAAATAATTACATATATCTATTGATAGATTAAACAGAAATCTACTGAATGAAGATGTTCTTGATATAAAAAAATTGTATGATGTACATATATACAATTATGTATTTATGTATTCGGATAATCGTAACCTCCAACTGCACAAAAAAAAACTCGTTTTTACGATGGGCTTTCCTCTGAATCTAATTATTATGTTTATTTATCCATTTGTTTAATCTTATACTCTATGTTATGAAAAATATGTTCACAAATTTAAATTGAATTAAACTTCCATACAAGCTGATATTATATATGATTCTGAAGTATTTTTTAAAATCTAGTGCTTTTCAATTCTTACAAAAACTGTGGTAAGAGCAAGAATCGATACAGAGGGGTGGTTATAATCGAGTTTACTAATATTTTTAGTGAATTACAAGCCGTAAACAAAATAACAAAATGATGAAGCTGGAAACGAAATTTTTCATTTTTATCAAGATTAGATGGGTGTCACCACTAGAAAAAAGACTTCTGTCGGGTCAGCCACATTTATAAATAGAGTTAGGACATTGGTCCGCACAAACGGGGTGACCAAATTTTTATAGTGGATTCTAAAAAACACTACGTCGTCAAAAGTATGGGGACATCTTGACTCAGGGCGGTGTCCACACTTTTGACGCTTTATTGTACTTAATGTTGGGGTACACTGCCGTGTCAAAAGTGTGGGCACTCCCTAGGGCGAAGGTGTCCCCATACTTTTGATGACGTAGTGTGTGCTGGAGCCCGCTAAAAGAAATTGGTCACCCCATTGAAACGCGTTTGTGCGGACCAATGTCCCCACTTATAAAAGACACTACCTATGTCATTTTAATAGCAAAAATTAAACATTCACTCCTAAATCATCTTAATTCAACCAATCACCTCAATTTAAATCATTTCAATACCTACGGTTTGATTTGAGAAATATGGAATTTTTTACATAGTGACATCATCAAGTTTACTAAAATTTTGAGAAAGCAAATGAAACGATCACACGCAGGCTACTCTAATTCTTTGGAAAATTTTACTAGTGTCACAAAATGAACGAGAAGATGAAGATCACGTTTGGCTATATAACTTACAAAATATTAAAAACTCAATTAAGAAACAACCCAAAATCTTATAAGAAAGGGTCCTTTCTTTTGTTTTCCATGTATTTATATAAAATATGGTCCATTTCACTTAAATTTAACCATGCTTCATCACTTTGTATATAAGAATTATTTAATTTTTTAACTTTGACTCATGATCAATTGTATCCGAAATAAAGTATATCTGTTTATATTTTTAAGGTTAATTTCAAATAACTTGACCCTTTTTGTTAAGTAAATACAATAGTAACAGTGGTCAGCCTATTTGAAATGAACTCAACTTACCCGTAATATCTCTACCAAAAAAATATTCGAATTGAAATTTTCAGTTTACTAATATTCACATACTTTTTCCAGTTACGTCAATTCTTTCTGCCAATAATAATTTTGTTAACTTCCAATTCTGACTGAACAGAGTATAATTACACCCGTATAAGTAATCGCCGATTACTAAATCACCTGTTAGTTCCAACATAATTGCTCCAACTATCAAATCCGTTTTCAAACCAAAGCCAATCAAAAATAAAATGCATTTTCTTTTTTAAGTGAAAAAAAAAATAGTGACCAATAAATTAGTGACAATGCAATTCCTTACATTCACATTCACCTATTTATTTCTCTTTTGGTGTCATCATGTGTTCAGTGCCAGTATCGGGGATAGTGCAAATTTAGAACTCAAAAATAAACAATTAGACAAAGCCGATTTGGATCCAGTGGCGGCCGTGGATGATACAAAAGGTAATAGTGTAATATTACGTTATGATGTTTTAGTATTGTGTGAATGTGTTGTCGTATCCGGGTAAAACATGTAATCCAGTGTAATGTAGTGTTAGTAGTTATCTGCTAATTTCAAGTACAACGCATGTACATAGACATGTGCTTCGTTCGCTTGTTTGTTCATTACAATGTAACGAACCGAGTAACGTGTAACGTGCACTAGTTGTAATCGCGGTGATGATCAACGATTAGTTTATATTCGGTTAATTACTTACCCATTATATGCATAATTAGTTAATTACGTAGTATGTACCATTTAAATTCAAAACATTAAAATTAGCGAAATTAACGAGAACTGGCTAAAACAATTTTTTTTAAAAAAATTAAAACGGATTGTTACGTCACGTGGTCTTATACAGTAGAATCTCTGTTAACCGGACAGCAGTGTCACGCAAAAATTTATCCGGCTTGCATAGGTGTTCGCTTAACAAGGGCACAGTAAATAATAGCATTAAATATTGTAGTATTCGTAACTAATATCCTGATTTAAAACTTTTTTTAATTTTTTAATTCAAATCAATTAAAGAGGTGGATTCCAAAAGGCACTAAGTCATTTTTTGTCTAATGTGAGATTTTAGTTGATGCAGAATGTTCAAGTCCAGCTCTACACGATTTTCGTAGTGCCACCCTTCAAAATGAGCTTAGTCTACTGTAAAATGAATGATGAAAAATGGAATGTTTTCCAAAAAAGCGCTAAGTCAGTGACAGTGACAGTTTTATTTCAAAACACTCTAACAATAAGTCAAATTTACTCGTAAACCATTGCATTTTTTTCCAGTAATAGCTGGTATTTTTTTCCAAATTTGCTTGTAGATAGATTTTCAGTTATGTCAAACACATGAAATAGCTAATAATGCACTGTTTAAAATGTTTCTTAAAAAAATATATCTGTATTTAAATAAACTAGGTTTATTTTAACCAACTCAACGCAACTTTTAAAGGTTTTTTTTTTTTTTCAATATAATCTATTGAAAATTATATGTATAAATAAGAACAAATAAATAACATCAGTAATAATTATTATCTAAAAACTTGAAAATAATTTAAACAGATTACTACATTTGTCTACCTAGATAGTTTTTTACATTTCCTGAAAAATTGCAAAAAGTGACTTAGCGCGTTTTGGAATCCACCTCTTCAATTTTATGAACGAATTTAGGTACTTATACAAAAATGTAACGTCTAGAAATACACCGTCACATTAGAATAATTGTTAAAAAGTTAAAACATGAATAATTATACCTAACCCATATAGGTATACATACGCACTAGACGTACTCGAGTTCGGTTAATGGACTAAATAATGTCTTCGTCAAAAAATATTGTGTCCGCTTCCGGTTAACAGACGGTCAGCTTAAGAGAGTACTGAATGCATTCTACTGTACTTCGACCACTTTTAAGAAAAATCGACTATTTCGTTCACTAATTAGAAGAAAAATAAAGATTTTTCCTTAGTTACAGAATACCTGTTGCTACTTAAAGAATATAACGTAACTGACTTTTCCTAGCGAGCTTCGGCATTAGTTTTAAAAATGTGTTTTAAATTAGTTCCAAAAATTAGTCAAATACCATATTATTTATAGAATAGCTGCCAACTCCATAGTTTCACCTGCGTAGAATTGATTGATATTTGACAATTTTACCAACGTGATGTTTACGGTGTCCTTCGTAAAAAAGCAATACGGTTTTTCTTTGGAAAAAAGTTAAAAATGGCATATTACCGTAGATTTAATGTTATTAAAATGGGATTCAAATCATGCAGTTAATCGAGCCAACTTCATAAACGTTAGTAGGTACAATGTGTATCAGAATGGCAGCTTAAAAATATTATTAATAGTAATACCGGGTGTCCCATTCGAATGGATAGGTACATACGATTTAAATGTTACTTGATAACATTGGATTCCCATAAGGAAAAAGTTATGTCACAAGAGTGCTTTGGATAAAGGTATTTATACTTTTGGAAATTTTCATTAATGAAATAATTTTTTTTCACTAAATTATCTGCACTATTTCTTCAACAGAGTATTCTTTCCTTATTTTTATTATTTTAATATTTATTTCCAAAAAAATTAAAAGATGCCTTTTGAATTTATAAAAAATGGCACAAATATTTATGTGAAAATATAAATTGCTTGAAAATTGCAACATTCATTTCTTTATTTTACTGCATTAAATTGGTACAATATTAAATATTAAATTAGTTTGTTCAATGCACTCTTGTGACATAACTTTTTCCTTATTTCAGTGTTATCAATTAACATGTAAACCGTATGTATACATCCAAACGGGATACTCAGTAGATATTTTTAATAAAAAGTCTCAGGGTGTGATAATTTAAATATATTAGAAAGAAGAAATATATAAAACTGATTTTGTACAGAATTTCGGATCGTTTGGTGATAGGAGCGAAGCACTATTAGGAGCTTATTTGTACGAATGTCGAAATATCTGATTTAAAAGTGATTTCATTCACAATTAGGATGATTCTACGTTGACTTCGTCAAACTTTCAAGAGAATGTTTTGAAAATTTTAAAAGAAATTTTGCTGAAGTGATAGATACGCACGATTTAGTAATGATTGTTACTGTAGTTTCACTTATAACTATTAGGGTAAGTGCGGGAGAGATGCCGCGTCCGGAGAGACGCCGCAGTAGCCATAGTTCGTCCGTTGATTGATAGTTAGCGCTATTAAGGAATTATATGTTTAAAATAATTTATTTATTTAAGCTGTATATGGTTACATTTATGATCAGTGCATTAGTTTAGTAATTATCCAACTTTTTATTATTGAAAAGTAAGTTTTTTAACATAATAATTTATCAAGCATTTAATTCATTCGAATTTGAGAATGTATATTTCATTGTTTTAATGAAAATGAGTTTTGTTATTAATTTAGGTATGTTTTAAAATTACTGTATAACATTTTAGGTTAGAATTCCGCACTATACCTACTATAGCAACATGCGGCATCTATCCCAACAAAAAGGAGAGATGCCGCATTTAAAATTGGTATAGATGCCGCATCATATTACATATTAAATACAGAGACTTATACCTTAATTACGCAATATTTTTCTTTTGGACTGTAAATTATGCCACGTAAATATAAATGGTCCATTAATGGATCAGGAAGAGCTCTCATATTAGTAAAGATAATAAAAATAATGATGATTGTCTGTGTATTGAATGTTTTGAAAAGTACTCAGAAACAAAAAAAAGTTGACTGGTTAAGATGTATAAAGTGCCAAAAATGGTTACATATGTATGGAGATGTGTGTAAAATGCAAAATTTTTAATGTGAACTATGCGACGTCTATCTTTCTCTGATGCGGCATCTCTTCCATAGATGTGGGAGAGACGCCGCTTTGCAGGCTCTACAAAAATGTTAATTATGAATCCTTTATAACGCAAAATTTAAAATTATTTATAAATAATTTTAAAGAACAATGCTTACATTTATTGTGTACCAAATTTCAAATCAGTTAAATGCATACTTTAAGAATTATCAAGTGTTTTCAAAATGTGTGGCATCTCTCCCGCATTCACCCTTATATCAACAGCCAATCTTTAAAATGCTTAATTTTTCCCAGGAGAAGCAGTCAATCGAACCGCTCGACACCATCACCTCTACAAACATCTCTTCGGCCTAGGTCTCGGTCTAGGTGGCGGTGGTATCAGTATTTCACTCGGTGGCGGAGGTGGCTATGGCGGAGGCTACGGTGGTGGCTACGGTGGCGGCTACGGAGGCGGCTACGGAGGAGGCTATAGTGGCGGTTACAGTGGTGGCTATGGTGGCGGTGGTGGTGGCGTGTGTCAAGTATGTGGAGGTGGCTATGGAGGCGGCGGTGTGGCTCACACCCAATATGAACACACTGTACAACAGTTACCACCAATCGTGGAGAAAAAAGTGATACAGCAAGATGTGATTCAACCAGTGTATAAGGAAACTGTGGTGCAACCAGTGGTCACGCACCACGTGTACGAAAAACCACCGGTGGTTCAACAGCCAGTTTATGGGAATGCGATCCATCATGGCGGCGGTGGAGGTGGCGGTGGTGGCGGGCATGGAGTGCCTTGTGATCCTTGTGCCAATGGATATGGAAAAAAATAATTTTCTAAAATTTTTTTATACTTTTTTTTTATTTTGAAATAAAATTTAACTGAAAGTTGTCCTTGTACCTCCGGTATAATTATATTTACAGATACTTGCGATTTACAAACAACTGTAATTAAGTTCATAAAACACAATTTTCAGGTCACAGTTTCGAGTTTATTAGTCCTTCAAGACCAATATAATTCAACATACAACTATCACAGTTAGTAGAGTCATCTTGTCCACAATATACTACTAAAACCATAGAATTACCAATATATAATAAAATATTGATAGAAGTTACATATTCATATTTATTTAACACTGTTGCTGATGGTGGGAGTTGTTGACACAATCTGAACATTTAGCAGGCATAATAGGTTTATACTTAGGAAAGTTAAGTGTAAAATTATTCCAAAGCAATATCGCTGTCATTCTCGAGCATTACAGATTTCATTACGTTCTCACACAGAATTACCGTCGCTATAGAAGTTTTCACTTAAAAAATTTTCCAAATATGACGATTTTAAAATCTTATTAAGATTTTAATTAATTTCTAGGCCTTTATCTTCAATTGAAAATAGTTCACTTACATAAAAATATGCAACAATAAGTAAATTTAAATCTGTTTACAAATATTAACAGTAAGATATGAACCTGTCGTAATTTTTAGTGTTCCATAGTTTAAAACGAAAATCTTATAAGAGTTTAAACTCTGATATTATGTTAGGTCTTGATAACGCACACACATATCACCAATGAAGGATAAGAAAAAAACGTATTTTGCATTAAAATATGGGTTGGGTGGGAGGGGGGAGTTTATACTTCAGGCTGGTGCAAAAAAAGTTAACTGATATATCATGTGAGGTATCATTTGAAAGAGCTACTTACCTCTAAAATTTCTAAAAATATAGGCAAATATCTTTCTTTATAATTTTTGGTCCCATGATCTTAATAATATAGCTTAAAATTTGCTAAAAATTACCGTTCATTTCGAATCTCCTAGATTTTCAACGCTGAAATTTTTAATTTAATAGTGGAAAACTGCAGGTTTTCTCGGTGATGTAATGGTAAATAAGAAAAATATTTTAAAAATAACAAGGGAAGGCATAGTAATAGACAACTATTTACTAATGCTTCAGTAAAATATTGGAAAATTCATGCACTTTTCTTTCAGTTATCACTCACAAATTTGAATAAGATTTAAAATATGCATAAGTAAAAAAAAATTATTTTGGTCTATTAACTGTACCCTGTACAAAACCCTAATTGTATAAGCTTGGCCGATTTTTTTGATGGTATGCCGTTTCTATCTACATAAGCAGGTAAGTACATATAGAGTAAAAGCCCCTATACCGGAACACTATTTTTAGGTGTGAAATTAAACTGGCTTATAAAAATTGACAAATAAATTAAACACCCAGTTTTTTTCTTAATAAGTATGAAAGAAAGTTTTCTTAATCCAATGAATATGTTTTTAAAAAAATACAACACAAAATTTTTTATTTATTAATGTTTTTCTTTTACAAAATGTCGACATCTATATCCAAACAGAGAAATATTAATGACACTAGAAGTTGGGAACCGATATACAAACAGACGAGTAATATGAGTAATATGACACATAGAGTGACATCTAGACGTCAAAGTAGGAAACATAGAATGGTTTAAGTATGAGCCATAAATAAAGGATCAAAATACTGTATTCAATAAAAATTGTTTAATATATATATTTATGTATTTTTTTTAATTAAGTAAGGAAACATTAAATGCGAGGTGAATTTAAATTGAAAATTAATCATTCTATTAATAATAGTTTTTGTTATCCGAGGTTTCTTTCAGAAATAACTTCATTAATATATAAATGTCAAAACTGTTCGGACATATGATCGCGTTCCAGTATAGGGGC
Source organism: Brachynemurus nebulosus (assembly GCA_035578155.1). Classification (NCBI taxonomy): domain Eukaryota; kingdom Metazoa; phylum Arthropoda; class Insecta; order Neuroptera; family Myrmeleontidae; genus Brachynemurus; species Brachynemurus nebulosus. The sequence goes on from JAPWDM010000005.1 coordinate 16,735,768, forward strand.
TTTTACGTTATATCTATTTACTTTTCAATGATTTAAACAAACATCTCTGCACGATTTGTCTGCACTAAATATGGCACTAAACGGCAGATCAAACAGAATGGCACAACACGGCGCCACGAATGATCATACAAGTACTTACGACAAGTACTGAAAAAGTTGTAAAGTACATACTACTTACATAAGTACTGTGTAACATGAAATTTTATAACAAATCGTGCAACAAACATTTAATACACAATATGTTGAACGAAAAACTTGTTTGGATTAAGTAGGTACCTACCTCGGTGGAGAGACACTTAAAGTTTGTTTTAGTTGATAAGGTTTCTTTTTCAAATAGTACATAGTGAATATGTAATTTTAGGGTAAAACGCTTTTAGTGTAATTTTAGTTCTAATATAAGTTAATCGAATATATACTTTGGTAAGGACTTACAATTAGTCTAGGAATGCTGTAGAGATTTTTTTTAAAAGCTTCAGTTAGTTCAAATTTAATTACCTTTTCAAAACGATTTGGACGCGCCAGGCTTGAAACGAACGGTACCCTTTGAATATTTTGCTGACAGAAAAGATTTGGCTCTTTCTTCAAGAGATGTTTACATTTTTTTCTTTCTGTAAGAATCATATTTTGATATTTTGCTGGTATTTGATTTACAATTAAATTATACCTAATTATGCATTAGGCATAGGGCTGGCGTTAAGGTGGCAGTCCCGGAGTCTTTGGTAAAGGGACCAGATAAAAGTGTTTCTTTTTTTTTGTTTAATCATAGACTGTATTTTTGAACTTTTTATGGAAAAATTTTTGAATTTTGAAAATTTTTTGGCATTTTTTTCTAAGCACTTGATGTCTACCACGTATCTAAAAATTAATTATACCAGCAATATCTGTGTTTCCATTAAACATATACAGAACCTATATCGATTGCGCCATAGGACCGTCAATATTGCTTAGACTTGAATATGTTAACTTAATTTTTTTTAGTAACGGCGAATTTTTTTTGCACAATCGTGTATTTTCATGCGTTTACCGTTGCTGTTGACAATGCTGGTAAGTGACATTTCCCGAACGTTTGTTTATATCCATGGAAACCAAAGAATAACAGTGCGGTAAGTGAAATAGATGCGTAATAAGTGAATAGGAGTGTGGTAAGTGAAATTAGCTCAAGAATGATTAGAATTATTTATTTATATTGAAATTTAAAGTACTACTTGAACAATTAGGAAAATAAATCGATTAATATGAAAATTTTCACTAGTTTACACATTATTATTATTATTGTTAGCATTAGTCTTCATATTTTATTGACATTTCAAAAGGTCGTTCAATCATTAAAATTTTCTGTGGTTTTCATAATCTTCCTTTCATTTTACGAGAATAAATTTGCAGCCAAAAATAAAATGCTTCATCAACTTCATGATTCTCACTAATATTATAATTTAATAAACAAATTTCCTCAATTTTTTAATAGAAAATTCAAAAGAAATACTCACGCCAATGAAATATTGGCTCTAAATTTTTTATTTACAAATATAGTTGTCAATTGTCACTACAAAGATTCTTATTCGTTGCTATAATAAATATTTATAATATTTATTCATGGCATTCTATGTCATAACATACAAATATAAATCTCACCTATATTATCCGAATTTTATTTTTTATTTAATATATTTTTATTCTTTAATTATTTTAAATCGATCGTGCAAAAAATATTATACAATACATGATGCGTTAAGTGCATTTATTGATCTCGAAACATTTTCTCAATCAGTAAAAGCAACTTACCGAACTTATATTGTAAAATACTATTTTGGTGTATAGTAGCGTTATGGATAAAATTTTGAGTAAAAAATCATCCCCTACTGACTACGACGTCCCGTTCCACTGTTTTCTAACAAATATTGTATAAATTTTCCTTACAATTTAATTTTTATACAAAAAAATTTTCCAACCGATAAGTAACAGTTTTACGTACATTTACCCTAACTTTTCCCCATATAAACTTTTTGCCTTTTAAATGGGAACTACTTACATTAAATATCATTACCACTCATTTCAATAATATCTATACATATATTTATATGTGTTATTTCTACATATTTCTTAATTACTTTTTGTAAGTTTAAAACGGCATATTAATTTTATAAACAAAAATAGGTCACGATACTTACAAGTACTTAAGTACTTGTGCCGTCGAATGTCGTTTGGCACTTGACAAAATTGGGTGGACTGGGCAAACAAAGTGAGGTGGTGCTGATCGTGTAAAGTACGTACAACATTAACGACTAATTACGGCGGTGTTGAGCCAATACAGCTGATATAATATGTTGTTTGCATTATATCCTTGGGTATTCGGCTTCGTGGTAATGTAACACGGCTAATGGGAAATGGTGTACATTAAATTAAGCGATATGAAACTGTATATCGTTTGATACTGGCACATATAATTAAGGCCTCGTCTTACGTATATGCAAATAATACTTTAATATTAAAGTTTACGTATATAGATATGTGATTTCTAGAGTGTACTACACTGAGAAAACTGAATTGTTGCTGTTATTAACGAAATTTTTATTAACTTGAAATAATTCATCTAACAACTTTTTCTAATTCACAGTACTATAAATAAAGTCACCCAAACAAATAAAAATTAGTTGTAATAACTAAAAAGGTTTGAACAAAAAATTTATCAACTGACACTACCTATATGTTTCCAAACACAGAATACAGAAATAGCGTACATATAAAAATCTGTAGACAAAAGGAGGCCGATCGAGCCCTTCGCACTGCTTAGCTGATATGTAATTCTTTCGGTGGCGGTCAGCCTATGAACGTCAATTGTTATGTATTGTCAAAATCATTGTTAGTTACACTACATGTCGCTCTGTCTACATGTACGTGTTATGTAGTTGTGTGTATGACCATTCGCATAGATGTGAACATTAAACAAATACAACTACAAACAGTGTGTGCCTATCAAGGGTGTTAGTACGTGTATGAATGTGTGATTGTCGTTATGTATGTGGTGCGGGGTGGGTGCAGGTACGTCTATACGTACTGTAGAACTACTGTATGTATGTATCTGCTAACAATAATGTAAACAACATCTAACAATCAATAGCCACGACCTAATAATGCTTGTTCGCTCTTGTAGAGCTAATGGACGACTAGTTAGTAAGCAGTATAAAATGCAGCTCATTGCAACTTTCGAACCACAGGTCTTTATATGTACGCTTACGCTCCTTTCACATTATACGGTTTTTGCCGTACGGCAAAAAACCGTACGGTCGCATTTTTTTAGTCTAGTGAAGAAGAGCATTGGACCTTTCACATTACACGGTCACGGCAAAATGCCGTTGCCGTGCCGTGTAGCAGCCGTCTCTTGCCACTGGACTTCACGGTTGCCGTACGGCGTTTTTAGCTCAGTAGTGTATGTAATTAAATGGATGCTTTCACATTAGACGGCTTTTTAACGTACGGCATTAACAATATTTTGTTGAATTTCATGTTAATTATTAATTTTATTTGTGAAATGGATGAAACTAATGTTGAATGTGATAACCAATATTTTAATAGATTGTATGTAATTTCGAAATTGTGTGTTTTGATGTTAACTTCGTTAAGAAATTAATCAAATGAGTCTGTAAACATCCGAAAATAGTTGAAAAACTTATTTTCGTAATTTTTCAGGTCTTCAAAGAGTGTGATAATAAATAATCCTACTTTCTATTTCCTCTGATTTATAAAATTAACATTAATGACACTTATTACTTGTATAATGTTGCAAGTCGAATAAAGATATTCAGTTTACAACGGCAAAAAACCGTGCAATGTGAAAGTAACAATATCACGGCAAAAAACCGTACGGTTTTTTACCGTACGGCGAAAACCGTACAATGTGAAAGGAGCGTTACGCTCCTTTTACATTATACGGTTTTTACCGTACGGCAAAAAACCGTCGCATTTTTTTAGCGGAGTAAAGAAGAACATTGGACCTTTCACATTACACGGTCACGGCAAAATGCCGTTGCCGTGTCGTGTAGCAGCCGTCTCTTACCACTGGACAAGACGATTGCCGTACGGCGTTTTTAACTCAATAGTGTATGTAATTAAATGCATGCTTTCACATTAGACGGCTTTTTAACGTACGGCTTTAACAATATTTTGTTGAATTTCATGTTAAGTATTTTATTTGTGAAATGGATGAAACGAATGTTGAATGTGGTAACAAGCATTTTAATACATTGTATCAAATTTCAGAATTGTGTGTTTTGATGTTAAGTTCGCCAAGAAATTAATCAAAGGAGTCTGTAAACATCCGAAAATAGTTGAAAAACTTATTTTCATCATTTTTCAAGTCTTCAGAGAATGTGATAATAAATAATCCTACTTTCTATTTCCTCTGATTTATAGAATTAACTTAATCACACTTATTACTTGTGATTTTTTGTCCATGCTGGTGTCGTTAGCACAGACATAGTAAGGTCGTTTCCGTATTCTGTGTTTACAACAATAAACTGATAGATTCTGTTACTAGTGCACTATTGTTTACGAAAAAAAAAATAGGTAATTGTTAATGCAACAAAAAATAAATAAATAAATAAATAAATAAATAAATAAAACCTTAAATTCAAAATTATTTTACATATAATATAACGTATTCGTATTCATTGCATCCATAGTGTCCAATCGGTCCTTTTTTCTCAAAACACATTATTAATAATAGAATATAATTATTTGTACATTATTATCTGTGCTTGTAACAACAATAATTTAAGAAAAATTATTTTGTTTGTCAATCGAGTCTTTTATAACGCGGTTAATTCGTACCGCGTTATAGGAACTTAGAACTAATTGATACCGTAACTTGGGGTAAGATTGGCCCATTTTTTGCGTTTTTTTACGTAAACTGCATTATATTTCTCATATATATATATATATATATATATATATATATATATATATATATATATATATATATATATATATATATATATATATATATATATATATATATTTAGGTAACTTCCTTTTACTATTAGCTATTAAACTCTGCATATTCCAAAGTATATATTGACTGGTTATTTTGAACTCAGAACTTATTTATTTTTATTTAGGATTATCTGAAAATTTGGGACAATCTTATCTTTAATTGGGGTAACATTGTCCTAAATATAAATTGCCATAGTAATTAAGGCCAAATATGATTTGGAACAATGTTAGACACTTTTAATTGTGGTTGTACGTAAGTAGATATAGTGTCCAATAAGTTGGGGATCAAATAAAGTGAAACTTAACATTTTACAAAAAGTAATAAGCATGTATTTTCAAGATATTTCTTTTATGTAAATATACATGTTATATGATACTCTTTGTTTAAATACTAAAAATGTGAACAAAAATACTATGTCAAAAACACATCCAGTTCTCGTACGATGAACTGATTTCGTTTTGAACCCATTTTTGGTGGGGGTATTTTACAGTAGTTATAAGAAGACGTGTCTTTCTTTTCGGGTCACTCCCAGCCTTTGAGCTTTTCCTCCATGCATTCAACCGTAGGGCCATTGTTAGTAAGACTTACACTCCTTCCAGGGTGTTTTTGTCCATTAAAATTCACAACCACAAAATTGTCAACGGCAAACTCCGACGGGTTGATAAAAACTGAAGAATTGAGAGGGGGGAGGGGGGCTTCATGATCTTGCATTCAATTGAATGCAATTGAATGCAAAAGTTTACCACGTAGATAGTTATTTGAGTTGTTGAAATTTTCTTGTACAAAAACCGCGCTCTATGAAGACTGTGTTATAAAAAAACTGTCGCAATTTCATATCGCGTTATATGGAATTCTCTTTATAAGGATACCGCGTTATAGGAGACTTTATTGTATACAATAATAGTTGAATTGTTTGTTAGGTACTCCGTATATACTTACTTTGATGCCGTATTTCACTAAGAAATTCAGTAGTTTTTCAGTTGTTATAAAGAAAAATAATTTTCAGTGTATGATATATAATCCGTTGGTTAATGGATTATCTTCTATATATAATTTTCCTGGTAGACTTACCTACGTATTGTTTAGATCAATTCCTTCTGAGAATTGTTACACTTGAGAGTAGCAATATAATTCTACGAACAGGTTGGATATATTAATTAAAATTCACATAGTGTTTGAAAAATTGTCAAACTGGATCGTCTGGGACATAATGAATTGGTCATACATGCCAAAGTAAATCGAGTGTTCAAGTATCAGCTAAAGCTGAACATTAATTGTAAGTGAACATATGAATATTGGTGTATGTATAAATAGGAACAAAAGTTCGCCCTACATTAAAATAATGTTTCGCAGGCACTCGATAACATTTGAAAAATAGGTTGGATATATATTCAGTTAAAAATGTAATCCTTTTCCGATCTCATTACTGGAATCATGACGGTAACAATGTAATAAGACCTAAAATTTGTAACAAAATGAAGTTGAAGCATAAAATCACTTTAATAATTGCATAAAAGCTTCTTACGTGTAAGAGAAAACTGTGTGCCACACCCTATTCGCAAAAATTATACACTTTTCTGAATACACTACTTCCTACTAATGTTGTTGTCAAGTTGAAACAATCGGTTCCCATTAGAATATGATGGTAACTTATATACCTACATTTATTTACATATATACATTGACACTAGTGACACCACACGTGTAAATCAAAAAGCAATAAGATGACAGCAAAGAAAAATTATGACAAATTACAACACTGTTGCTGCTCTTGCACTTCGACGATCGAGCATAAAAGGGTGCTAGAGAGAGGGGCGTGTAACAAATGAATAATGAACGGTTCAACGAACATCAAGTTCATTTGTTACTGAAATCATTTATCTCGTACGTTCTCAGGCGTCGTCATATTCTCGATATTTTAGAAGGAACGCGAAGGAAACTCGACATTTTATAAATGTTATCGGATGCGGGTACGTATAGTAGTGTATGGCATGTTAACGGTGATAAATGTTTTCTCGTTAATTACAAGAAAATTTTCATTTTTATTATCAGATTTGTAGAATAATTACTTGCGATATTATCGACTGTAACGAATGTTTCGCTAGCAACTAATTAAATTAACGCGTTGGTTTAATATTTTTGATTCGAAATGTAAGTGATACTAAAGTATATAATAAACTCTGTCGCAGCAATTCAGCAGCAGATCCAGCTCTCAAATTAGGCAAGGGCCACATTTTTTTAGTTTTCACAATGTTTTTTGGCCTTGTAAATTTTAAGAAAAAATATACCTAAATTAGAACGGCTTTGAAAACTTATAATTCGCTTCCAATTTCATAATTTTATCATTTTACTTACAATTTTTTAAGGAAGTGAAAAATGTTAAAAAACTTGATGACGCCATTAAATTAAAAAATTCTCTTTTTCTCAAAGTAAACGGTATTGAGTGTAATTGGTTGTATTAGGGTAATTTGGATATGAACTTAATCTCATTTTTGTCATGTAAAGGACCCAATAGAGAATATGCATGTTTTTTTTATTACCTAAATCGTTAGAGGAACTAATAATAACTCTAAAAAAACTATTTTAAAAAATATCAGTATCCTTAAATAATTTAAAAAAATTATTTGTTTTTTATTGTTATAACCTAATACATTTTAAACGAAATCGCGCCGGGTATGACGTATTTTGGCACGATTAGTACTCCAATCTTGAGATTAGAATTTTTAATGATAGTAACGATAGTAACAACAATAAATTATATAATTACTTTACTAATTTTTTTAATCGTGACACGCCCCTTTCTCAGACTTTGTTTGAAAATGCTTTGCTTGGTACAAGGCCCCTCAATGTCATTTAAAGAGCCTCCCCTAACCCAAAGCTTTCATTCCCACAACTCCACTTCCACGACAAATTTTGATGTTTGCAGTCGTTGAGAACTGAAAAGTTGGCAAGCCTGCTCTGCACCCTTAAAATATTATAAACTACTTAAAACTTTACTTGTTCATCAATATTGTGACAATCTGACTAAATGGATTTTATATAGTGGAGCAAACACATTCATTATTATTTATAATTTTCAAAATTGGGACACAACACAAAAGATGAAATGCATTGAATTTGAACGGAAATGCCTGCATATACAACACAATATAGAATTTTGATCAATGTACAAATTTTAATCACAATAGATAGTTTTATAAGATCATTGACCGCAAATCTCGAATATTCTAACAATGGTAACAACCCAATTGTAACATAGTACAGATACTACATTGAATGGTTACAGTACATGTTTTTGTAAAACCATTGTTATTGTATGTTGAGATATTGCCGTTACAAAATTGTCGACATACAACAAGAGCACCAAGCAAGCAAGCAAGCAGACGAGCGGACGGGCGTCCGACAGTTTGGAGCACAGTATGAAATGAAATTTTAATGTATGGCACGCTTTCCGTTGGTCCAAATTACAATATCAAACATTTTGATAAGTTTTGAAATGTTTGCTGGTGTTGAATGTACATACATAGATTCATAATATAGTTGATTCCAAGTATTGACCGATGGTAAAGTTTGTATCAAGAAATAAGTTTTGAACTATATGCATTGCCATTCGTAAAGTTCGTGAAAAATGGGAAAAATTTTAATACATTTTTTAACAAAATATATGTAGAGGAAGGTGGGGCCAGAGAGAGTATTAAGTAGGGACAGTCAGTTGCCCTACGTGCCAAATTTTAAGTATAATAAAAAGATACACTCCGAAAATCTACAATTCGCTTCAAATTGAAAAATTCTAATAAACTTGATGACGTCATCAAATTAACAACATGTTTTTCTTAAATCAACCTTTATGGAAGTGATTTGCATTAGCGTGATTGATTGAATTAGAGAAATTTTGGTGTAAACTCTTCATTTTTGTTATCAAAATGATACAATTTTCTCCAGAAATAAGACTCCTAATTGAAATTTTATTGCGATCAAGATTTTTATACAATTTGGTATATTTGAATAAGAAACAGTTATTTTTATTGATTTTTATTAAATATTAATTAATATAATATTGAAATTCAACGTAAAAATTGTGTTATTAATACAGCGATATTTTTAAACACGTTCTTCTCGAAGCATCATTTTTAATATTTGCGGAAACTCTCCGTTAAAGACTACTGTATCGATTTTTTTGAAATTTATCCTCAATATATTCCATCTTATTACCTTCTATATCAGTGCCCTTTCCAACGTTTACGTCGACCCGAGCAAAAATGAAAAATTCCGCCCCGTCTTTTTTTTTGCTCGTTAGGTTTTATTTTTTCCGCCAAAATACAAGTGAGCAACGAAAGTTTTCTGTTTCTCATTAATTTTTCGACGAAAATCCTGTCTATATGTGAACTAAACTTATATGTCAATATACAAACAAAAGGATTTATTTAAATTAAATATTAATTTTTTTTTTCAAAAGAAAAAAAACATTCTACATATTTATGTTAATAACATAGAAAAAAAATTTAAATTTTCTCATAATAATTATGGCGACTAGAGCACCCGCCATTTGGAAACTTCTAGAGTGACACGTTCCAATGAATGATTTCTACAGCCGTCATTCTTATACACGGAGAGAAAAATCATATAATTTTTGCAGATAAAATTTCAGAAATGTTACCACGCTCTCTTTTAATGCGTGCGCGATCGACGACCAAAGTAAAAAATATATTATAGCGTGGTAAAATTTAATGTGGTAACGCAACTTCTATCACACTCTTATGCATATATGTTATAGTTTAATTCTTGTTGTCGTACTCTTTCATTTGCGCATGTGACCCGCAAACTTATGTTGCTTCGGCTATACCTGTAAAAACTTCGAAGATGCCCGATCTTTTCCGATCTTTGATTCTTTATGATCCATACAAAAATGATTGTCAACAATATATTCTAATACTGAAGATAGTGGAGTAACAAAATGATGAATTAAACGATGACCATCCGTCAAGACATTCTAATGAACACTGCTTCGACACCACACGACGCCACACCAGCTAACCAGCTACTTGCAACACCACCAGTTCTACTATGTGACCTTCATATATGATTGTGTTGATACTTTCTGCAGCTGGCCTCACTATGTGACAGCGCTGATACCTTCTCTTTCCTTCTTTCTACTATTAGATTCTTTTATTCTTTTGTACTTTTCTTCTATTTTAACACAGCATGGTAATTTTTGTAAGAAAAATAATTAAACTTTCAAATTTTACATTTTACAAATTTTACAACTTTTTCAAAGTTTTACAAATTTTCCGGAGCTAATTTTACGGAAAGAACATTCCATCCTTTAAATTTTTTATGATTAATTATAATTTTTATATTTTTACCGTACAAAATTGAAAATGTTCGCCTGTTACACGTCGATTGTAGTGCTGAGCACAGTAATTTTTATATGAATTTTCTCTCTGTTTATAATATACTGAAATAAAGAAATATGTTGCAACACTTTAAGGTCATTGTAAATAATACGTCAAATTTTAGGAAAATAGATCAACTTTTCCCTTGGTAAAAAAATTCCCGAAATTCTTTTATTTTCGCCTGTCTAAAGGTATTTCTCCCCTTAATATTCACTATCTTTAACTCCTAGCAGTAGAATCATACTGTATCTCTATCTCTTTGAGTGTAATAATTTATCTCTGTTGCAACAAATTTTCTAAAATTAATATAAAACTTGCACTCATATTATATTTAGGTACTTATTATATTTATATATAAACGTTTATTAGACAGGTTATGTTACAGTTTAGTTTATCTTACGGAAATAAATGCATTTCCACATAGCAATAACTAGGACCTACAATAGTGGATGCAGTGTAGAATAGGTTGAAGTATTTTCTAAGTACTACGTTATTTACATGATTAAAAGTATCATCATTGGTGTGTACGGTGCAAGAGCTTGGAGATGAACTATGAAATAAAATAAATATTCTCCAACAAAGTAGGTACTTTGCAACTTGCGATTGCAATATTTTTTTACATAATTTATACTTATTTAAAAAGTTATCCGCATAAGTTTATTTTATAAATGAAGTGAGAATTTATCTCGTTTCACTAAAAGCAGTTACGTAAGATATTTTTGTAGTTGTAAGTCGCGGGAAGGTTCAGGAAAAGGGTAATATTAAGAGGTTATATGTACTTGCTTTCTTTTATGGCATTTTTTTCAGCAATTCAGAATATGGTTTCTTTTATTGCATTTTTTTTCAGCAAATCGTATCAAAATATTTCCACAATTTTTCGTACGAATCGCACCATTATTACTACTTTGAAAAACTACCAATGCACACGTCCAGCACTAATGTTATTTCAATTAAAAAGAGGGTAAGGTTAATTCGTACAAAAAAGGCATGTTTTTGTTATTTTTTTGTGACGACACAATTAAAATCCCTTTATTAAAACCAGTGGTACATTAAAGTATGACCTTTGAAGAAGATTGTATAAAATTTTCAGGAAGAAATATTAAAAAATACAGTAATGGCAGCAATTATTCGAACGTGTCCCGGAAAAAAGTAGAATTGCGGTGCCCCTCATAACTTGATGCTGGATCATACGAAATAAAAAAATTAAAGTTCATTCGATAGATAATAGTTTTCCTCAGGTAGAGCTGGGAAGGTTTTTAGAAATTTCAATTTTTTATTTTTTTGGAACACTTAGAACGGAAAAACACGATTTTTTGCGAAAAAGATTGGCTAATTTGTTATTGTAAAATAAAAATGATTAACAAATTTGAAAAAACTCTCCAGCGTAACCTCGTAAATTATGTATAGAAATAGTGTTCAAAATTTCAAATGGATCGGTGTTGTAGTTTTGAAGTTATGAGGGGTACCGACTTTGAAAACGTGAGCTGTGGGGAAAACGCTTTAAAGTTTTGAACACTTAAAAATTCTTGCATAAAACTGATATAGAATATACTTACTACTAAACTAAATTTTGTATCCTACACTGACAAAATATACAGTACAGGTATAAACACGTTAGTACGTCCATTGAAATTTCTATAATATAACTGAGAGAGAGAGAAATATATAGAGAACGAAACATCTGCCAGGTAACAACAAAAATGCTTATAACTTCGTCAATTTTGCTCCAATCAACTTAAAATTTTGAGACAATATTCTTGAGATATTATGCAATCAGTTAAAAAAAATAAAAAAAATGTAAAAAAAAAAAACTATTTTAATACCTTACCCTGCCCTTAACGGTGGAAATAAATTCAGGCTATATGAATCCTATTTAAAGAATTGTTTGTTAACATTTCCCTAAAGCTTAAGAAAATGTCTATATTTATCTGATGGTAGGGTCGGGTTTATAAGAGTGGCTGGAGGGGTGAAATTGGAGGTAATTTTCTTGTACAGCCTGAGTGGTTCAATGTGTCAAATTTTCACCATCATAAATGGAAAGAGCACCAAAATTCGGTTGTGAAAGCACCAAAAGTTTTTAAAAAAATAGGATATATTATATTGTATTACTGGCTGTACCCGCGACATCGTTTGCGGACGCGTTGTTATAAACTCAATTAGAAGACCATAAGCGTAATAATTTTACAGAACTTGCATAGAACAATAATTTATTTTTACGTAGGTAGTGCATGCACATGCTCAAAATGTCTTTTGTATTTTCCCGACGGAAGGAAACCCTTTCCCGCAATAAAAAGTATCGTAAGTGTTGACGCAGGTAATTGGTTATCACCGCACAAAATTTCATCAATAGTTTTTGCGTAATGTGTGCACATGCTCGAAATAGTTTTTCTATTATCCCGTGGGAATGAGACATTTTCCCGGAGTAAAGAGTATCTCGGATGTTGACCCAGGTAATAAGCTATCACTACACCAAATTTCATCAAAATCCGTCTAATAGTTGTTGCATGATGTGTGCACATGCTTTTCCTGGAATAAAAAGTATCCTAGATGTTGACCCTGGTAATAAGTTATCATCACATCAAATTTCATTAATAGTTTTTATCCATCCATTTAATAGTTTTTACGTGATGCGTGAACAGACAGAGAGACAGACAGACAAAAATTTTAAAAATCGCTGTTTTGATATCTACATTGATAACTATTTAGAGTACCAGTACAATTTTCAAAAAATATTCCATGTACAGAAATGGTCTCATTACAGTTTAATTATATGTATAGATGTATGGATTATAGATTGCAAATACTTTCTCTATTTTTTATTTTTATTTTTATGTTTATTTCATCATGAAAATGTAAATTTTTACTTTCCGATGGTTAATGTATTTTTCAGTACTTACTTAATTGGTAATTTAGTCATGTGCATATTTGATTACTCCTATTCTATATATTTTGCACCTATTTCTTCGAAAGTTGTTAGGTATATTATCGGTTGTATAGATTTAACCTATACAGTCTTTTAAAGAGGAACTTTTCATCAATTTAAAATTTTCCTTTATATCTTATAGATTTCGAGATATCTTAAGAAATACGATTTGAATCCCCAGCTTTTGGGGCTGCTTTCACCTCGTAAACGGTGAAGATTACCGATAAAAAAAAGTACAGATCCCTTATTTTTGCCTATTCTACACATCAGAAAAGTTTCAAGAAGATTGGCGACTGACATTTGGGTTGTGTTACTTGTAAGTGATCAGACAACGACATTTCATATTACACGACCTACTTTTATTACAACTAACGATGAAAATGATTTCACGCTGTAAGAATGTTATTTAAGTTTAAATAACTGCTCTTAATCGTTTCTCTTATGCTTGAGAATATGTCGGTATTTATCTGAATTATATGATCGGCCACGTAGTCGAAAAACCACTACGTAAATCAATTATCCATGATTTTACCGGGTCGTGACTGAAAAAAGGTTGAGAAACGCTGTCTTAGATTGTGTAAAGTCCGACACAGACTATTATAATTTATTAATAGTCTGTGTAATTGTGACTTTGTAAATTACAAAAAGTGTTCAAGTGTGGGTAGACAAAATGCGATGATAGATACGGACGAATTTATAAGGATTTTGTGAATGACCTACAAAATTCTAAAAATGGACAGTACAATTTAATCTAATCTAATCTAACCGTACATGTTACAATTTAGATTAGAATTTTTATACTAGACTTTTTTCACGATTTTATTACGAATATTCGAAAAAATATTACCAGATACGAACAAACTATAAAATTAAGAAACAGTCTTTTTATAGTGAAAAACTAAAGAAAATATATTGGAGCCATTTTTTTTTCGCATTGTCACGAAAAATTCGGTTCCATCATTGATCATAATCTATTTTTATTTGATCATAAAACAGTTTCCCAAACCCCATTTCGATTTCCATCATTTTCCATGCATTTTTAAACCGATGTAATCCGCATAAATTTTTTATAGATGAGTTATTTTATCGTTGAAAGAAAACCGTTGAAGGAAATTTTCCCAACATGAATAGAAGAACGTATTTTCTTTTTTATTTTTTCCTACTTTAGTTATTTAAGTGTGTACCTGTCTAAATGTGATACGTAGTTATAGGTACTGCATTTCTTTTTTGTCCTATGTTTGATATTTTTTAAAGTTAATATTTACTTGAGTTTTGTGAATGCAGTGTGGAAAAAATGCTACTATTTTAAGAGTTTTCATACAGAAAAAATGTGTGTTTACTTTTTCCTCTCTGCTGCTTTTCTGTATTTCATAATTTATGAGTAAAATTGAATGTAACAAATATGGATGTCATATCTTTTAAAAGAAAGTATAGTAATTATACAGGCTGAGTTTCTCGAGAGTTCCCATTTTTATTGCAGCCAAACCGCGAATTTTACGAAGAGATTATTCAAATAACAGTTTCAGATACCAGCAGGGACAGAGACCAAAAATTTCGGCTTTTTTTAAAAATTAATAAAAAAAAAGACTATTAATATTCTTACTGCCCATTTTCTTACTATCTATTCATAACATAAAAAAAAATGTCATAGAAAAAATGAAAATTTAAGGACTTATAGCGAATTTTATACTAGCAACTTATACCAGAATCTGTTTCTTTATATATATATATATATATATATATATATATATATATATATATATATATATATATATATTTATATATATATATATATATATATATATATATATATATATATATATATATTTTTCGAATGGTTGTCATTCTGACGGGAACTACAATGGAAAAAATTTAGAAAACTTAAAACAACGGCTGTTTGAAAAAAAATATTTTTTTGAGGTTTTTTAAAAGTGTTTTATTTTTTAAAATAGTAAAAATCAAAATTTCGCTATATCCATAGTCCCCACCATAGAGCAACATGTATTGAAGATACACGCCAAATTCGAAGTCGATTAGATAAATAAAACTCAAGATAGCATGTCGACTAGCTTGAAAAATGTAGTTTCAAGAAAAATGCATTTAATGTTTTGAAGTATATCACACCTGATCCCGGAAACTATGGTATTAAAATGGCTATAGCTTTATAAATTTTCAAAATTTCCTTTTGAGGACATATTTTTAAAGGTCTCTACTTCTAGAAAAAGAAACAAAAAGAAACAATTTTAATTTACAAAATTCTGGACAAGAATACTGTCTTAAAAAACATATGTTGCCGCCAGCGGTAGCTACAAGTTATATCTGAACAACATTTTGATTAACAATTTAACTCTCAAAAACCCCTGTCGCAGCATTCTGCATAACATAGCGAATTTCCGTTTATAATAATTAGTTTTTCTCGGAAACTAGTTGACATAGAATAATAGTTTAAAGACCTTTTTTATGTAATTTTTTCTCCTCTTTTAAATGGTGTAAAAAAATTTGCCAAAAATTTTTGAATAGGTAAAAATTTTGGCAAAAAACTAATTTTTTGCAAGAACAAAAGCCATGTTCCTGGCATCCGACGTGTCTGGCTGAAGAACTCATCCAAGATTTTTGGACTTCCAACGTTGTCACCAAATTTCGTAAACCTAGGACATTTCATTCGAGAGTTATCTTGCTAATACATAAATACATAAATACATATATACATATATATATATATATATATATATATATATATATATATATATATAAATTTTAGTGAATGTTATTTTTGCGTTGTAGGGACCTCAAAACAAATTTCGCGTCTCAAGTCGCGTCATGAGACCTACTGTAATAGCTGAATTTCCATTCTGGAAATTCGCTAAAAACAGCCTGTATCTTGATCACTTCTTCTAATAGGAGTAAAATATTTTTCCTTCAATAAACCTTGTGTGTAAAGAGTACATTAATTACTTTTTGATAACAAAAAAAATTTTCTCATTTATTTTCTTTTTTTTTTAAAAGGTTATTCATAAAAGTCCACGTGCAGATAGGACCATGAGGGTAAAGTTTGATAAAGTTAAATAAATGAATAGCTTGATAAATATACCTTTATTTAATTTTCTGCCTGCCCGACTTATTAGATTAATTA
The DNA here is from genome assembly GCA_035578155.1 of Brachynemurus nebulosus. NCBI lineage: Eukaryota > Metazoa > Arthropoda > Insecta > Neuroptera > Myrmeleontidae > Brachynemurus > Brachynemurus nebulosus. The sequence goes on from JAPWDM010000005.1 coordinate 16,752,207, forward strand.
AGTTTTCATAAAAAGTAATTCATTTTTAAACATACAGTAGACTCTCGTTAATTCAAATCTGCGATAATTCGAATCTCTCTATAATTCAAAGGTATCACGAGTTCCCTACAAAATCTCTTTATATTTCGAACTAAAACAATACATTTTTATACAATTGGTAATTCAAACGAAAAAATCATTGTTACGTAAAAAAAGCAACGCGTTAATTCGAACTCATCGGCATCAAACACTCGACAATTCAAAGTTGCAGAGAGAAAGAGACAGAAAGATTGTAAGTAGATACATCTTCAGACAAGTTCAAGTTCATTCTTCGCAATTGTTTAAAAAATTAAAATTGTCACCTGCGATAATTGGAACCTCTCTATAATTCGTAATATTTTAAGAGTCTCCCGAGTTTCGAATTAAAGAGAGTCGACTGAATTTAATTTATTAATTAAAAAAAAAAAAAGAAAGAAAAAAAACTGTCCCATTAAACTTAGAATAGAGGCAGCTAACGCTTATCTAAATAACGCTATCTGAAATTTTATCTAGATAAAGTTTTCGCTATTATATTTTATCTAGATATTTTTACAGAAAATTATCTTTTGTATTACCCTTACATTAGGCGAAGAAAAAAATAAGATAACAAAAAATACACTTTTATTTTTTCTGAAAAGTTAAAATTGAAACAAAATTCATTATTTCTCTGTATTTACTAACTGATATGGTAAAATTTTCTAGAAGTTTTCTCATGATATGGATCATTAACGGATTTTTCACTTTTATATATTTATGGTATCTATGTGGTATTGTTATATTTCTTGGAATATAAATATAAAAGATAAGTTCCGGTTACTGCTTATCGTTAAATAAGTCTTGAAGTAGTAAGTCCAGTGCTATATGTACGCTAGGGGCACGCAGAGCTAGTGCTCAGGACGGAAAATTTTTTAAGAGAGTGCATAACTTTGGAACACAATGTGGCAATCTGACGTTTTTCTTTTTTAATCGTCACTTACTTTTTTATAGAAAACAGTTAAGAAGTTATTAAGAAATGTCTTTTTCTGAGCCTCACTTATTTTTTTTATGGATAAGTTAATGTGAGTTTTTGCCAAGGGCGGCATTTTTCACGGTGCCCAGGACAGCACTTAGGGTAAATCCGGCCCTGAGAAAGTTCGTCATGGAAAGTATCTAGAATTTTCCATTATAGGTAAATAGGTTATGCCTTAAGTGTTAAAGATTGGTGTGATTTACACTTACGTTATTAATGACTGTCCGCGAATCACAGAAATTTTAAAGTATTATTTTTTCATCTGACATAACTATTATTTTTGCCGATTCAAGAATTCTAATATACTTTGATGATGTCAAAAATCTAAAAAAAATTATTTCTCATTTGAACTGCACGACAGTTACCCACAAAAAATTCGGATTCATCCTCAATTATTTATATTATTTATATAAGTTTCATTACCATTTGTAGGAGACGCCACCTATACATCCCATTATGTTAGGAAATAAGGTCAAAAAAATAATTTTTCAACTGTAGCCGTAAGCAAGGTTACACTGACTACTTTGTTTTTATTGAAAGAAACTAGAAATTTTTTGCCTGCAAATTCATTATACTTACAAGATAAATATAAAAAAAATTCGTCAAGTGCGTGTTTGACACGCACTAAGTAATGTTCCTCACAATCAGTGGTCATAACTAAAACTTCTTAACCCTAGAACCATACGTACACGTCAAAACGACGTACGAACTTCTCTACCTGCTCCAATACTACGACTTGTTGTTACTTGTTTGCTGTAAGATTTCTGTTATCTAACTTATTTGTTATTATAACACACCACATATATTTATTTTGTTTATAGTCATTGTCGTTCTGTTTGTATTGAAATAGTGTCCGTCAAAAAGACGTCGATTTCGTTTCATTTACTCGAATACGCCATTTATGTAACCATTCCTGTATTCGACGCAAGCTAGATTGTAACTTTTGTGATGCAACATTTGGATCTTCATCAGTAGCTAGGATAGCAGTATCATCAGCAAATGTTGCAGTAGTATTTTCTTCATCAACCGGCAGATCTGCAGTACATATAAGATAAAGAATAGGCCCTAGAACACTACCTTGTGGTACACCGGAACGGACTGGAAACATTTCTGATATTTCACTCTGAAACTTTACATGAAAGTAACGATCTGACAAATAAGATTTCAGTATTAAGTAGAATGATTCAGGAATATTTTTCCTTAATTTATACAATAAGCCAGTATGCCACACTTTGTCAAATGCTTGACTCACGTCGAGAAAAGCTGCTGTACAATATTTTTTTTCTTGAAAAGAGCGGTTGATCGTATTGACTACACGATGAACTTGTTCGACGGTTGAATGTTTTGCGCGAAAACCAAACTGATGATCTGGAATAATTTTAAGGTCATCGAGGACTCGATGCAGTCTTCTGAGAAATAACTTTTCGAACATTTTGGATAAAACGAGGAGTAAACTGATTGGTCTGTACGACGTCACCTCATTTACTGGCTTCCCCGGCTTTTGTATTAAGATGATTTGAGCTAATTTCCAAACAGCAGGGAAATATTTTAGCCTTAAAATGGCATTAAAAATTAACATTAATGACATTTGTGACAGTTAACATTAATGACAGTTAAAACCGTTAAAATATATTTCTCGTAGGTATATGTACGATATGTACCAGCGGTACCAGCCGAGATAAATACAAATCGATTGTAGATCGTATATGTACATCATGGAAAAGTAGGCTTGTACATATTATCCATATTATTATTGATTAGTATGTACGGCAGTATGTACAATATGTACGAAATGTACCGTATGTACATTATTCTGTGGTATGTACATTGTATATGTATACATGCGTATATGTATGGCTAGCTAGAAAAACAAAATCGAACAGATCGGATGGAACATAACGTTTTTTTTTCTTTGTTTTCTTGTTTTGAGTTGCAAACGCTAGTACTATAGCTAAACACGCTTCTTCCATAATAATAACAATTCCAAAATTTAATTAATTTAAAAATTCCGAAAAATTAAATTTGACAGTTTGTTTTAAAATACAGAAGAAAATAATGATAGTGTACGGTATCATAAAAATACTGAAGTAATAAAAATAATGATTCATTATTTTTATCAGTAAATACTGACAGTATTACTGATCGTGTAAAGGCAGCCTAAGACGTTTTGTGACGGTTTTTTTTCCAGAAAATTGATTACCTAGTTAAGTTATAACAATTTTTCTAGGTTTTTTTTCGTTATTTTATGATCTTGATAGTAAAGTCTGATCCCAGTATGCTTATATAATTTACTGAAATAAATCAATGTTTTTAAGTCCATGTACTTACCGGATTTTTTTTTGAAAAATATAATAGTTTGTAAAAAGAATTTGGCTAATTATTATTTCAATATCTTAAATATATGATTTACATTATAACATATATATTATAATAAAACGAAGATCTTTTTATTCATTTTTAGATATTTTTGAGATCATAAAATATTTTTATTTATTTATTAAAAAATGAAATAGTATTTCGATTTATTACATGTTCATGAACACAATATACAGTAAATAAACATAAGACGAATGACACTATGTTACAGTAATTTCCCGCTAAAGCATGCAAATTTCCCGCTAAAATATTCATTAATTTAAATGTATTCTCCCAGATGGCGGTAATTGTGACAGTCTTGTCATAACTATATCGGTCACAAAACCGTTTTGTGACGGTCAAAAGTGGGTAAAATTACTCGTCACGAGACCAGTGCACATCTCTAAATATGGCCCTATTTTTGATAGGATTCTATATGTATATAATTTTTTCTATGAATTATGTGGACTGTTCGGCAATTATCACAAATACGTAAAGATGGCTCTCTGTGTATTAAAATAAGTTATTAGACAAGTTTTCTATGAATTATGTGGACTGGTCGGTAATTATCACAAATACGTAAAGATGGCTCTCTGTGTATTAAAATAAGTTATTAGACAAAGATAACAATTTTTAGAATCTGTTCCATTATTAATAATTTTAAGAAAAAACAGCGAAAGAAAGAGATAAATATATACACGCTTCTATAAAATAGAAATAGAAAGAGAAATTTTTTTTTTTATTGCAATTTTGTGTACAATCAAGTAAACTTGATTGTGCATTGTGTAATGGTCCGGTTGTTGACGTCAACGGTCTGTAACTCTAATGCACACATGAGGTGGTACAGTGGACCACCTCAACAAGAAACATCTCCCCCTTTCTCTATGTATATATACATATAATATGTATATACATGAGATGGTCCACTGTACCACTTCTTCGTCCCGTACGCCGTGATGAGCCAATTTAAAATACATGTACCCCGAAATTGTCTACAAACTCATAAGTCATGACGGACCTGCGCCATACATGTTTATTTTTAAACTGTTGGTGGGATAATTTTGACGTATGTATGTCAAAAAGTTGTTTTGTAAACAAATGCACCCGTTTATTGGTTATGTACATTAATACACCTATATAAATAATATTTTAAATAAAACAGAAAAAATACAATTTTTTCCCCATTTGTAATCAACAGAAATAAGATAAGTGTTTAAAAGGAAATATTAGATTTATTATGAATGTACAGGAGCTTTAATATGAACTTTGAGGAATTTTTTTCATAAGTGCTTTTGTAAGTATTAGCTGTAAGCATTCAAATTTTAAGTGGAATTTTTAAAATTTTTGTTTTTTAGGCCAGTTTAATCAATGTTTTATCTTCAAATTTTCGATCAAAAGGGAAGATTTAAAACACCGCATCAAAAAGGAAAATGTGACACTCGTTTTCATAATGTGATTTTTGTTGTAATGCTATGTTAAGCAAAAAAACGATATTTTCTTTTTTAATATATTTTACTTTAATATCTATTTATTCTTTCAATTTGGATGATCAATAATATCCAGTTTTTCTTAGTAATTAAATTGTCGTAATAAAATAATTTGATAAAGCCTTTGTATTATTTATTACCCCATTAATCCTTCATAATCATTAATACCGCTTATAACGATAAGTTTAAAAACATATAACGTTTACTCGATATAAATATTTATCTTTTCTGTATAATATATATTTATTGCAAAAAATTTTCAATACAGTGTAAAAGTCCTGTGAAAATTATTATTGAAGGTATGTATGCCAGTATTTATAAACTGTTAATGTGAATAATTTACACTTTTTTGTAGATAATCATATTAGGATTTTAAATTAATTTAAAGTCATGGTTTATAACTAATTTATTCCAAACAAATCGCATTTACAATTATAAAACCCACACAATTACATAAATTTTTCTGAAATACCAATGTCTTTATTTATTTATTATAATAGACGCATTTTAATAAATAATAAGTAATGCAATCCACATAAATTTTTTTAATATTTTCAGTTTGATTTGCTTTAATTAAAAAAAAAAAAAAAAAAAAAAAACTAAATTTAAATGTCGCGGTTTGTCTAATTAAAAAAGTATTTTTGTTTGCCATCTTAATTCAAATTTCATTATTGTTGTTCAGACTTGCTTACTTGTGCGTTTTGTGGTTTTCTCTGTATTTTATTCGTGTTTTTTTATATTTATTTTTGTTTAATTGTGTTTTTTATATTTACTGTAAGTAATATTTTATTATTTTTTAATTAAATATAATATTCAAACGTTATTCAAATTTTTTTAGAGATAGAAATTTAGAAAAAAATTTTTTTACAACAGGAGTCGTTTGTCTTTTCCCATAAAATATTATATTATTTTTTTATTTTATCTATCTTTATCTTATTTTTATCTATCTTTAATGAAAATTAAAATTATTAAATAAAAATTATTGCAAAAATTGATTCGAAACTTTTGTTTTTAGGTTACTAAAAATTTGGAAGCATTCATTTCCATCCAAGTTTTGAAAGTTTCCAAAAACTGAGTTATACATATTTAAATAAATGTAAGTAAACACGTTAATAAAATTTGTACAATAAATAATTCTTTCATAAAAATTGTCGTAATTATTGAAATCATATCTCATACTAAGAGTTTCCCGCGGTTTTGCACGTGTAGTATTTGAAATTACGACATCAAGTTCAATATTTATGGAGTATATTTGTCGAACTGCAGTATCATGTCACCACTAAGAGTTATTTTTCGTAAATGAAATGTTTTTCAGAATAAAAAGTAGCGTATGTCTTTCTTTGTCCTCAAATTCTCTCTCTGCAAAGTTTTAAATAAATTGGTTATGCTGCTGAGGCATGAAGAAAGCAAGACAAATAAACTCCCTTTCACATTTATGATATTAGGATTTCAGCGTATCGATTGTTTTTAATACTTATGAATTTATCTTTTTAGATATCATGGGTGGTCCCCGAAAATGTCTGATATGTAAAACAACGAGGAGAGAGGTTGAAAAATTACACAGCTTTCCTCGAAATCCCGAAAGGTAACTACAACAAATAATAAATAAAATTATTAATTTTCAGTCAGTAGCATAAGAATTAAATGAATTATTTGAAGGCAATAGTTTAAGAATCACTAGATTCATTTTTATTTTAAAATATTACTGGCGACGCAAAGATTACGCGAACGCCTCTGGTTTTTTAAATCAGAAGCTCTATCAAGTAAAAATTTTTGTATAGATTTAATTGGCAATAGAAATATGTATTATACAAATTACGTGCAGATTACTGGATTTTATTACCAATTAACCGTATACGTATACTTTTACTTGATACTAGTTCTTTACGTTGCCACCAGAGGCGCGAGTGAAAATCTTTGCATCGTCAATATAGCAAACATATTTTTCAAAAATTGTAATAGTTTTTCATTATTATAAAGGTGTAAAGAATGGTTGACTGTTCTTGGTATGGAAGAAGTTTGTCCAAAATTTGCTTTGAACAACTTTTTCCTTTGTCAACTGCACTTTGTCGACTCAATGTATAATTCCATCGTTACCCGGGCACTATATCCATGGGCCGTACCTTCTCCTCTTAACAATCCTGTTTTGGATGACCCACCTATTAACCCTATTCCTGTTATTGCTAACAGTAGCACCCCCTCTAGAACCTCGAACCTAAATCCCAGCACTTCGGATTCTATTCCCGCAGTTATTACAATACATTCAAATACATCCAATCCTATCCCTAGCACTTCTAATTCTTTTGACGCTATTCCCATCTCTTCAGATACAACATTTCCTAATATACCGGGTCATCCTACTTCAAATATATCCACTGGTGTTACCTCCAGTAACCGTTTCCAAACCATCCCTAATACATTGAGTCACCCTTCTAATTTTCTTGCTAAAAAGAGTAGGAAAATAAAAAGTGAGTTGACAAAGGCAAAAGAAAAATTACGCAGAGTGAGGAAAATTGTCAGCCAAAAGAACAAAAAAATAAGAAGTTTACTGAAAATCGATGAAAATCCCGTGGTAGAAAACTTGTTTAGTGGCTTGTCCCCAATAGCGCGTCACCTCATGCTGTCTCAACTAAAAAATGCCAAGAGAAACATTCATGGTAGAAGATGGAGTGCGTCTAACAAAGCAGCAGCTTTGGCCCTCTTTAAAAGATCCCCCAAGTCCTATGCCCTTCTAAGAAAATTTTTACCTTTCCCTTCCGCTAAAACTCTTCAGTCATACCTAAAAAGTATCCCATTTTCCCCTGGTATAAATCGTGATTTTTTAAACCAGTTGTCCAAAGCTATATCCCACCTGAAAAAAGACGACAAAATCTGCTGCTTGTTATTTGACGAAATGTCGATACGGCAACATTTACAATATAATACCGCCAACGACACTATCGAGGGCTTTCAAGACTTTGGAAACGGGCGTCGGTACAATTTAATTGCAAATAGCGTATTAGTTTTTATGATCCAGGGGCTGCGTATAAAATACAAGCAGCCCGTGGCATATTATTTTTTAAAGGGGGGTGTAAAGGGCGTGGATTTAGCTCCAATTATTCGTGAAGTCATTGATGCCTTGGACTCAATTAACTTTAACGTTGTCGCGACCGTTTGTGATCTGGGTCCAGGAAATTTACTGGCTTTGCAAATTTTAGGTGCTACCACGTCTGAACCGAATTTTTCATATAATGGTAAAACAATTCATACTGTTTTAGATCCTCCACATCTGCTAAAGTGTACCAGAAACATGTTTTTGAAATACAATGTTCAACTGAAGGTCACTGTAGCGGGTGTGGACCAAATCGCGACCGCAAAATGGGATGATGTTTTACTTGCATATGAAAAAGAGAAGGAATTATTACAGCCTCCTTTAAACCGGCTCATGTGGCATATAACCGACGCTCACTTAAATCCAGTCTTGAAGGCCAAAATGAGAGTGAAACAATGAAACTACTTTTACTCACATTATAAAAGCACTAATTTTTATGTTTTTTCTTTATTTCAGATGTCTTGCCATTTCGAGCGACAGCCACTGCGGTGTTCTGCAGCCAAGTGGATGAGTTGTTTGATAGCCTGAACGGGGGTATGCAGCTTCCTCCAGTAAGAAAACCACTCCGTGGCCGACTTACTAGCACTTCTGGTCATTTGGAATTTTGGCAAAGAATGGTGGAAACCATTAATGAATGGAAATTTGTCAAAATTGCAAGTGACCATGTTGTTGAAGATCCATCCTTGTTCACCCGTCCCAAGTCTCAGGATGGATGGATAAGGACGATCAAGGCGGTCACTGGAATCTGGAGAACTCTTTCGAAACTGAAGGGATTTCCATATCTCCGTACCCGGGATTTAAATCAGGACGCTTTGGAGAATTTGTTTGGATCAATCCGTTCTGGGTGTGGTAACAACACCAACCCAACAGTATCGCAATTTGTGGGCTCTCTAAAAACTCAAATTGTCAGCGGTTTAACAAGGGGTACCTTCAAAGGTAACTGTGAACCTGATGATGGGAGCGTTTTAGATTGCCTACATACATTTCTTAATGTAGATTTAGTGTCTAATACGAATGACCTAGAAAATGTTAATGGTGCTAATATGAACCTAGAAGAAAATGTGTTAGAATTAGTGCGTAGTACAGCGAAAGCTGTAAAACGTGGTGATTTTAACAAAATTTCAGTTGCTCATATTAGTAGTTTCATTAGCAGGCATCTCTTGAATAATAATTGCGGAGAATGCAAGGAAATATTAAGTGGTAGTTATTGTATAAGTGACATGAGTATATTTTTCGTAGATGATCGAAGTAGTAACGATTTTTTCCCTTCGGAAAATTTAGTTACTACGGTCGGTCATCTATTAAATATGTTGGATTGTAATTTAAAAACAATCCAACATAAAGAGAATGTAAGGAAACAACTGTCTTCTATTGTTCAAGAGAATGCTGATTTTTCATGGGTCACTTGTATCAGTCATTTCTCCTACATTAAAAAAGCGACTGTTGAAGTTGTTTGTTTAATTGCACTGCATAATTATTGCAGAATGGAAAATTTAAAATTAAAAAAAAACCAAATAAATTCTCCAAGTGTTAAAGAGAGGTACGATCAAATTTTGTGATATATGGAAAAAGAATAAATTTTTTATTTTAAGAATTTATTCTGTATCAGTGTATATATTAAGAAGTACAATTTAATTTGTTTTATTAATCTTATTACATTGATCATGAATATTTTTTACCATGAAACAATGATTATCACATAATATGCATTATCTAGATTTTCATATGTTAACTGCTGCTATTGTTCTGAAACATTATTTAATCGAATTTCGATAGGTTTTTTGACATGTAATACAACTTAGTAAAATGATAATTATTGTGGTTTTAAAACCAATAAGTAATGTTTTGTTTAAAAGAACTATTTTGTTTAACGTAACTGACGCGTAAAACGTAACAATATTTAAAATCATATATTGCAAAATTTGAAATCAGTAAATTTTTTTGTATAGTTAAAAAAATATCCTAGTAAATTTAAATAACATCATGATTCATTAAAGTGTAGAATTTTTTAACTATAAATTTTTGCCTAGTGAATGATCTACCTACCACTTAACTATTTAATTTATTAGGATATTTTTTTACTTTTTGTTCACAGTTACCAGATATCTTAAAAATAAATAAAATGCAGTTTTTTGAATTAATTTTACTTTACTTGTCTTATACACTTCAGTATAAATGAATTTGAACAATGTAAATTTCACAACAATTGATTTTGATAATAAGATACTTTTAGGTGTTTATTTTCATTTAAAAAAAAGAATAAATAAATAAAAAATTCTAAATACCATTACATATATTAAATATCTGGTAAATCAAAATGTCCTTACTAAATTAAAAACTGATTGAATTAAATACCTAATTACATGTGACAATGAATCCTTTTGTTACAAGAGAGTTTAATTTTATTTGCTTTTTCTCTTGAATCTTTCTTTTTTTTTTTTTTTTTGAATGTACATAAAATAATTAATTTCAATCAGTTTTCTTAAAATTCAACATTTATAAAAAAAAAAATCCTCACTTTGTGTCATAAGACATACAAGTAGGGCTGCCAGGTTATTTTTAACAGACCCGCCGACAGAGGCTCCAAAAATCGCCCAAAACCGCTTACACTCAAAGTGTACCGCAAAAACCGCGCAGTTTCTAATAACTGGGTTAATTTGTCAATTCTATTTCCTGAAAAATGCAAAAAAATACTGTCGACGAGAAAAAAAACGATTAAAAAAATTATCTGTCTCCCAAAAAATATTGTTGACGAGCAAAAAAAAAAAAGAAGAAAACATTAATTATGATAATTAATACTAGACAGGTTTACTTTGTGAAAATCCATATTAAATATGGTATCGTTGCTTTGTCACTTTTCACAGCATGATGATGATGCATGATTATGATGTTTTCACACTATACTCGATCAGCACTCAAATTTTACTCGATTTTCAATTCCGCCCAAAAAGCGGAAAACCGCAAATCAGAATTATTCACCGTAAATTTTATTTCGAAACCGTCCAATTTGCGGAAAACCGCCCAATCTGGCAGCCCTACATACAAGTCATGCAAGACATCTGACATACAAACATATTTCATTCCAAGAGAAGTCACTTTTAACCAAGAAGCTCAAAACATTTTCTAAATTCCAATTTATTTACAATGACGTTAGTAATGACTTACTGGACATATTCTGTAAGATATAAAAAAGAAAAGTTACAATAACATACCTTAAGAAATGGATCGAAATTTCAAGTGTACATTTGTGGTTTGATGTTCCTGAACAAGAACATATAAAAGCTTTCTACACTTTGAACACACATGTCACTGACTACACAAACATTATAATATGATTGTAACTTTGTGATAATTTTCTTACAACAAGAATTTTCATTTGGAGTTAATTACCTATCTCCATTGTTAATGATTTTGTATATATATTACTGAATAAGTCATTTGTTACTTTGAAAATTACTTTGGTATTTAAAGACAAATATTAGAAAATTGTTATTCATGTTACCTACAGTTACATGTAAACATTACTTACAACTGATTTTGTTTTACTTCTAATAAATTATAACTTATATATGTGTATATAAATGTATATTACCTGAAATATTTTTAAAAGCTGATATTTGAATGTAACAAACTTGTCAAAAACGTTATATTTCAAATTATTACAACCATATAATAACATCGAGTCTGTTCCCTTACTACAAGAAATCAAAATGCATTATTTAAAATTTTCTGTTATTAAAACTACCTATCTTACCTTTGTATTATTAAAACTACTAAATTTTCTATTATTAACACGATTAACACTACTCCCTAGGTCAATGGCTAGCTATCTGACTATAAATTAAATGTAGAAAATTTTCTGTAACTACCGTACGGGAACAGAGCTAATAATTTCTGTTTAAAGACCAATTTCAAACTAAAATGAACAATGTTAAATAAAAATGAACTTTCTTAACCATATAAAATAAAAATATTCATTTTTGATTTATAATATATTGTACTGACTGTATATAAAATGAATTTAGTTTCTTTAATATACCTAACATAATTGAAGACATGAATGGATGAAGGTGTTATGTCACATTTTTTCAAAAATTTATTTTTTGCCAAATTTCGAAATATTCTATGCTGAAGTATCATATATTCAAATTTGGTTTCATTTCGTCCAATAGTTTTGCAGAAATTCAATAATAAACATGTGCTATTGCATGGGAAGTATATGTAAATAAAAACTTTCAAACGCTTCTACTGTAAAATTATAAAAATGTGACATAACACGTTCATCCACTCATGTCTTCAATTTTATTTGTTAAATTTCTGTAATTATCAGTCGAACTTTTCTTAGTACTGAATTGTATATTGGAAATTAATTAAGTAATAAAATAAATTTTAATCAAAGTTTTTATAACTTATTAAAAATTTTAATGTATAAATAATTATTGTAATAATTTATACCAAAATGTATATAATTTTTTGTTGGTTTGTGATAAAATTTAACAAAAATAAAAAAAGAATTTATTTTACATAAGTATTGCGTTTTATTTATACGTACAATAATTATTAATTAAAAAATTTGAAATACCAATTAAAATATCAAATAATTCAAATTTCGCGCGTTAAATCATCTTCTTGGCCTACCGGGAAACTTTTGTCTCACGCTTCTCAGCTGACACTTTACTTGACAATCCCCCTGCACGCTTTGATGAGCCACATATAAAAAATACATACCCCGAAATTGTCTACAAACTCATAAACGGACCTGCGCAATACGGGTGCTTATTTTAAAAAGTATTAAGTGAGGTCACCCTGGTTGACGTGGTTAAAACGTTGCCTAACTGTTTGTACGACGATGTGGATTTAACGTTATTAGAATAATTTTCCAATTGATTGTCCCTGATAATTGATTTCCAAAGGTCGTAGGTGAAATAATTCGAGCCGATTTAGTTTAAAATGTTTATTTGTTAAATTCAATTGTTGTTAATTCGGACCGTTACAGAAAAATTTACACTTTTATTACAATTATTTTATATAAATTCGATTTAATTATGTATTTCGATATTTATTTTATTATAATTTATTATAATTTATTTTTATTTGAATGTTATATATTTTTTATATTTTTCAACAATTAATAAATTTCCCAAACGGGATTTGTTACAAAAATTACATCTTTTTTTCTTAATGTCTAGATTCCAATTTTTATCAAAAAACCCCCCGTTGTACTTTTTTTTCATCAATTTTACTTAATTTTAAAACAAAATGGCTTCCTCTCTTTCATTGGTTGATTAGAAATCGTCACATCGTAAGCCCCGCCTACAATGTCTTATGATGTAGCTAGTTCACTAAAATTTAGCCAGGTGGCGATTTACATCTTTAGTTTTACATTTTCAAGTACTAAAATTTGCCACTAGGTGTCACCAGCCATATTACTTAATGGTTACATAATGCCCCGACCAAGTTCTGACTTAAGTTCGTGAAAGACGAATCTTAAGACAGAACTGATAGGAAAAGAACAGACAAAACAAAATGTAGGTACTCGATATTTCCAAAATTTTTTTTTTTTTTTTTTTTTTTTATGCTTCTAAAATTATTACCGAAAAAGATACATTCAAAATTTTTCTTTAGTTCAAATTGGAAATCTCGGTCCTTTACAAATAAACATTTTTCTCAAACTTAGCATTTAATTACAATAATAACACAATGAAGTATACTTTTCAATATTACAGAGTATGTGACAAAGATGGACTTAATCCACGAACGAGTGCTGGCAATGCTTATCGCTAATATGTTAGAAAATTTTCATAGACTAAAAACCGGGTTACATTTTAAATTTCAGATATCCCCGTCAACGATGGACTGTTATCATCCAGATCCACTGGAGTTGACATATAGTTTTCCAAGGTCACGATACGATCAGTGACTGACTTGGCGTTCGGGGATTATCACTACGTTCAGTTATTCACCCTAATAAATGTAAGTTGAAGTCTTCTACAATTTTAATTCCGCTTTGCTGACCAACACTCGTTCCTGGTAGCATCCCTCTACCAACTCTTGTTTTTTTTTTTTTATGTGTTAAAATAATATTTATTTCTTATTCAATATAAATCATTTAATTTTCCAAAGAAATTTATTACACAGTTTAATGATGATAAGTTCATTCAAAATTAAAATAATAAAATACGCATACATGTATAAATATTAATAATATACATAGAATCACGTACATTATATGAAATAATTTTATTAAGTATTTATTTAAAAGTTGAAACACTTGTTTCATAAACAAATTTTAATCATTCTGGTATCGTTATATACCATAAAGACATTAATCGACAATAAGAGCAAAATTATAAAAGTTTTATTCAAAAAGAAAATTTTAAATTTTCCTTTACAAATCGAAAATTACCTTTAGTTAAATTCATTAATATTGATTTATATTTAGATTGTTATATTTGGAACAAATTCATTTAATTTATTACATATGCGTATAATGTCGATAATGTATGTATGGTATGTCCCATGAGCCACACTTCAGCATCGTAAAACGACAAACTTTCAAAAAAAATTTTTTAATCAATCCAATTTTCTCAACCAAAGAAATTTCATTTACCCAATAATTGGTGTCTCATTATTCATTGAAATATCCACCTTTGAGTTTAAAAACTGGATTTACTAATAATATAAAATTTATGTCATGAAAGACTATTATCCCAATCATGAAAAACCAATAAATCCTGCAATCTAATTTATACTTTATTTATCAAAATTTATTCAAATTTAAGGAAATGTTACAATAATTATAGTTTGTCATATTTGCAGCCAAAATGTAAAACGTCCGTAGAAAATGTTACATACTGCACATACCTCACTTGAATATCAGCACACATATATTGATTTCTTTTAACTTGAGTAGATATTGCTATTAAATGTTTTGAATCGTTTTTCCCTTTACGTTTAAAATTTTATATATAATTATAATTGAAATATACAGAAATATATCAGAATTTGTTACATAAAATCATTTTATCGTTCCAAAACTGAAAACCTCTTTTATTTTTATTAAGAACATTTTGTTAACAGATAGATAATTCTAAACAAATATGATCACCTTTATGTGTCCTGTAATATCATGGTTCAGTATAAAGCTGGTTTTGAGATTCAAACTATAAATTTTTATTCAAAACTTAAAATTATTAATACAAATTATCTTTTGCGTAGTTTTATATTATGTTAATAATAAAATTGTTTATCATTAAATCCTTATTCTAATTAAAATTTGACTCTAACAACAGGGATAAAGCAAAAAAAAATTTTTTGTACGAAGTGATTTTTCCTTCATATCACGACGCACGATGGTTATAAAACCGTTAAAAACCCCAAAATTTATCCCCTGTGAAATCTACTTGGTTGGATCTGCCGGACGGCCAATGTAACGACAGATACCTGAAAAATTTATAACACTGAAACTACAAATTAATCCCCCCCATATTTATTAATATATTGTTAAACCGGGCTAAAGCGAGCTGTCACCAGACCTGATTGGTACAGTTGACTTGGATTCGGAATTGTGGATAATAATGCTCGCCCCCCATAATCCAGAAATCATCAATAAGTTTTTTTTTATTTTTGTTAGCTACTCCTACTACGAGCTTCAGTAGAGTTTCATAGCGGCCGTCATCTAAGAGAACCGTACTGAACTCAATTTTATTTTCATTTTGAAAATAATTATGTTATAAAATATATGTAAATTCTTATTAACTAGATTGGATTGACTCTAACAACGGAGATATTCAAAATGTTGTGTACAGAAAAAGCTCCTGAGGCTTATTATTTCTGTACGGCGACAGGATAATGCGTCCGCTACAGATCGCAGTCTCATGTCATAAATCCCAAAAAAAAAAATATCTCCTATGAAATCTACTTGGTTGGACCTGCCGGGCGGTAAAATTAACGGCAGGTGCCTGCAAAATTTTAAACGGAAACTACAAAATTTTAACCCCCCCAAATATTCATGTTTAGTTAAATCAGGACAAAACGGACTACCTCCAAACCATAAGGGTATTGTAGGCTTAGTTCGAATAAATGGAATATACTGTCCGCCTCCCATCATTCAGAAAATCGTATCAGTTAAATATTTTGTTTAAAAAAAAACTTTCTTAACACCGGATTCGGTCAAAGTCAGCCAATAACCGCCAATTAACGGAACATTGACCGATCCCTCATTCAAACCAAAAAAAAAATTTTTTAGTTTAATCCCCTTTTATATTTATAGTGTATTTTATTATGTATATAACTCATAATATACTTATGTTCACAATGCAATTCAAATCAATTGATAACTTTCCAAAATTATTTTAGAAAATTTAATTGTTTCCGTCATAGATTTGATAAAAATCATATTTCGGGCAACTGATAGAAAGGAAAAGGAAGGAAGATAAATATGCAATCATAGCATGAATTTAATTATTATTAAGTTAAGATAAAAAAATTTTGTACATCAACAAATGTAATCATTCTATGTTTCATAAAATCATGTATGATTATTTCGTAGCCATCAAATAATACGTATATTCTTTAACCGATTCAGTGCCATTGGCATGTTAACATGCCAAAGGAAACAAAGAGGGAAATATATCTTACAAAAAAAGACAAGACTATATTCATTCATTAATCATTTTGACATTTTTATTTGAGCTGCACTTGAATGGTTTAGATTGAAAAATATTGTGCCTCAGTTTTATAATAAAAACAAATTACAAGTACACTAAAAATCCACGCTAGGGTTATTTTCCTATTAGAAATTTTTCCCCAATAAATGTTAAATTAAAGGTAAATTGATAACTCTCTAGTTGCCCAACTTGCTTTAAAATGAAATAATAATAAAAAAATAATACTGTGAATAAATTAACATTTAGATATTTACCGAAAAATATAAAAGTTGCTTCTAATAATTTTTCTTGAATGTGTTAACATAATTGGATTTATAGTGTACTATGATATGAGGAAGCTTGTTTATTATTGTTAGCAAAAAATTTTCACACGGTTCGACCATCTCATCATTTCATCAACCACAGACACATCAACATTCACAATCAGCTATAATAAAAATATACACATACACACATACAAGGGATCGCATTAGAATGCTGTTGACAAAATTCTGTGCTGTCGACTAATTGTAATATATGATTTTGATTAGGGTTGACCGGGGTAATTGTGAATGGATTTTTATAAATTGAGATAAAAGCGTTGTTTTAAGTATTTTTTATTTTATATATCACATTATGGTTGATTTATTTTTAATTCTATATTATTCAGGATGCACCACACAAATTTTGAGCAAATTCGTATGAAAAACAAAAATTTTATAAGCCATTTACATTTCCCCGGCACGGTTTTGCAAATCTTATGAATTTTGGAATAAAAGTGAATGCCATCAGAAAAATTATTTAGAATGCATTACAAGAGAAGTTGAGGTACATAAGAATAAAGCCCAACTCAAATTCTTCACATTTACTCCACTTTGAAAATTTTTTATCATACTTTAGCGTTCACAATTGCCCTTTGTTTGCAAGTTACCCATAGCTCAAATTTGTACAAAAAATCAAGGTTAAATAAAAGTAACAAAAATTGTAGAAATAAATTTATTGCAAGCTTCTGCTACCCCGGTCAACCCTATACTGATTAGGAATTTATGATTGTATAAATGTAGTATAAAGTATAATATAAACAATATCAATAGGATAGTACGAATAAAAAAACAAAACCTTACCTGCTTTAATAAAGTCAGTATTATATGATAACAATTTATTAATTATTTAAATTTATAAATGAATTACTTTATGGTAGGTATATGTATACACAATAACAAAAACTGAAATTTAAAAATTTGTGATGGTATCATCAAATTGTAATATACATGATAATTGATAACTAAAATCTGATTAACATGTTGAGGATCAAACTTATGATAACGAAATGTACAGTTCGTACATTATTTTAACAACTAGTTAATACATTTTATATAGAATTATTGACGCGGTACAGCGTTGTGTGGCAATTGGTCAAGTTTCACTTTACGCTTTACAGCATGCACGACAACTAACGTGTTAATAATTATTCTACTTAATTTTTCAAGAAAATTAAAATTTTAAACTGCTAGTTTAATACTGACTTTATAATAAATATGTATTTAAAAAAAAATTTTTATGTTTATTTTTGTTATATCAATATGAGAGAAGGGAATCCGAATAAGAAAATTTCAAAACTAAAAATATTAAAGGAAATCTGTATGTAAACAATTGCCTCTCCTTTTTTAACATTCATACGCTTGTCTTTTAGTTCATCCGATAGTCCGGCACGCATAGAGTTAATATAAATAATATGAGCACGAAAACAAGTATATGCTTGTTTTATTATCATTGGTAGTACTATCCCGTGTGAATGCTATTTCTGTTTCAAATTTATATATTCTTCAAGAAGTGAGATAGGTATATCACGCGCTTTCCGAAATACATATGCCTTGATATAAATTGATTATATCGTATTCACTCTTGTTTCATCCTTTCAGTTATTACAGTAGCCTTGAATAAAGATTTAAAATTATTTTTTCTTAGAATTGTTTTTATAAATAACATACCGAAAAAGTTTTAAATTTTATACTTATATATTTTATTTCCCATGAAACGATAATGATTTGTATGTATTATTTACCAAATTTATTTCATAGTATGACATTTCTAAATGGTTCACATGCTCAAAAGAAAAATAAATTTTTTCATTTTAAGAATAATTTTGATATTATTTCCCTGAAATAGCATTTTTTGAAAAATATAACAATAGCTTAATAAATCAGGTATTCTACTTTGCATTATCTCTTGATAAAATTATAGTTTTCTGTACTTAGAAATAAATGACAATCTACCTTATTAATTGTATATCGATTTTCAAGCATAATAGTTTTACATCGATGGCATTCAGGTTCTCGTCAATTTATAAATCACCCAACAGTTCAATACAACGACAGAGAATAAAATCGTAATTCATCAGCTTCTTTCAATAATATAATAATATAAATCTCATTAATCGCCTTTTATGGCACTCATCATACAAAATACCCTTAATATCTTCAAAAACATTTCATTTTCATTAAACTTTCCATACAAAATAATAACTTTTCTCATTCGCTTAATAAACATTGGGCTATATTTATTACTATTTTCTTAATCACACTTAATAATTAAACCTGAATGTAATCGTTTGAATCAACTGATACTCCAAAATTATTTTATTACTAATTTATTTGCGTCAATGTAGAATACCGTCTTTGTCAAAATTAGATAAAGAAAGAATTTATTTATTCATTAAAGAAATTTATTTATTTTAGACATTATTTGTTAATTCATATTTTTTATGGGTTTGCTTACATCAGGGTAAAATTTGTATTAATTGAGGTCAGGAGGATAAGAATTTTATTTATTTATTTGATGAAATAAACTTATTTATTTTAAATATTATATGCCTGTTAGCCATTCTTAGAAACATCAAAACCACTTGACAAACTAAATTGCTACTGCAATAATATGTATTTTGTAATTGAAATAAATATCGTATGTTAAATAAATATAACGTGATTCATATTGACTTGATGATTTAAAATTTTAAATTTTAATAAAACAATTTTAATAATATTAATTCTTTGTTTTTAATATTTTTCATTTTTTGTTATTAGTAATTTATTTAATTTCCTGTTACTTTGATATGTTGCTTCGTGTTTTAAACAAACTAATGGGTATAGTCCGGATAAAATAATTTTTCACAGGACCGGCTTAACGATTTCAGTGTAATACTGTTAGACTGTTTGTATTTATGTATGAGTCTGCTAGAGCAAATAATGTTCCTTTACATACATACATACATAAACTGATTAAATTAAATCGAATTAACATAATATGTTTTAGAAAATATTACTAATTTTTCCTTAAAAAATGTTCATACAAAACTAGTATATCTTGCCAACAAACTATACACAAATAAAAGTATCCATATTAAGAAAAAAAGATATAACGTTAATAATGTGTTATCTAATAAAATATTATGTAGGTATTTATTTCATTTTTGCTAACTAATATTTTTTTGTATATACTTTTGAGCATTGAATAAATAGTGGGAATACACTTATATACACAATTTATATGAAAATGAAAAGTGACTAAAGTTTTGACGAATATGGATGGTTAAACAAGAGGCGATTTAAAATTTTCCTAGATTAACTGATGTTATATTTGTTAGTATAAATATTTTTAGAACATTTATTAATAAATAATCTCAAATTACAACAAAAATCACATAAAAATTGAAAAATATTCATTACCATCGATAGTTTGTAGGTGTTCTGTGTTTGTGGATTATAAAAGGTGTTAACCAATATAACGATTTTGCTTCAAAAAATAATATCTAAAAAACTTTAAAAATTTAAAAATCGATTGTTTAGTCCATATAAATATTCTAATATCAATAGTATCTGTGGTTAAATACAAATAATACATACGTACATATTTATACGTACGACACTTACGATGTCATCAAAATGATGTTTTGTTTATGCTTTTGAGTGAAATGGACAACTAGATTAAATATTGCTTGATTTACATTGCATGTGTATGTACCTATGTGGAAAACTAAAAATTTTAAAAAATTGTAAACAAGGTACATATATTAAATTTTAAAAAGTTAAAAAGAGATAAGGAGTTTGTTTATCAATTGATACTGAAAGAAAGCCGCCGGTGGGAAAGAAGACAATAAATTTTGTTTTATATGTAACTGCGAGCTAGTTAGACAAATAAATATTGCAAAACTTTAATTCAACAAAATTTGGGGCCCCTTTTAATTTTTGATATAAATCTCACATAATAAAATTTTTCTAAAAAGTTTTCGCTTCTCTATGTTGAATTTCAATAAATTTTCAGGATTCTGTTATTTCTGTTGTAGCAGACTCATACGTAAATACAAACAGTCTAACAGTATTACACTGAAATCGTTAAGCCGGTCCTGTGAAAAATTATTTCATCCGGTCTATACTAATGGGTATAAGTAAAAAATTTCTATATTATCACCTTCCATTGTATAATATAAAATTTTGATTTCCAAATACTTTGTTCAATCATAAATGCTTTTAATATTTCTATAACACAAATAATAAAGAATGTATTTTTCTGATAGTACCATTTTTATATAAAAATTTTATTCGTGGAAAAGAAAATTTATCAGGTCGCCAAAATTAATTTTTATTCAATAAACGGACCAAAAGGAATAATTTACCGCAGGAAAAGGTGGATTAATCATAAACCACCCAAATAATACGTCAGGAGGCCCCTTGATGTCACTATTCGGTGAATATTTACTAACTAATCTGAGCGTATTTATATGAACACTGCAATTAGGGCTGATATTGGTATAAGAGGTTTGAATATCCATATTATTCGATTGCACAGCACATTTGATGCAATCATTCATTGTGTTACTTGATAGTTCAGTATTTATTTCAATTTTTTCAACTTTAAATTCATCATTTAGAGTGCCGAAAATATCTTGATGTATTAGACCGATTCTGTAATGTTTAGGAATTTTATTTTTGATAGGTACACTTACAGTTTTACCGGAAATCTTGTTATTTATATTTATCGATTCTGAAAAGTTATTATAGTTACGTAGACTGACAAGTTTCTGGTTTGTATTAGATTGGTTATTAGTTCCAATTGGGGATATAGGATTAATTTTCGATTCACTATTACAAGAAGAACATATAGTTTTTTTATTAATTTCTGGCTCAACCAAAATTTCAACATCATTTTTCGTAGTAATGACTTCTTTATTGAATACAGGGGAATTTATCTCCCTGGCTAAAACGGGTGGTATTTCGGAAATGGTCGGTATAATTGGAGACTCAACTATTTTGGCTTTGATACTGTCTATTTTATTATTAGTATTTTTAAAGGTATCGTTACTGATTACGTTACTACTATGTGAAGAAATATTGTTATTGTTAATTTGATTATAATTATTTTGATAAAAACTGCAGTTACCCTTATTATTACTCAAATTTTGGTTACTATTTAATATGGTTCTTGGTGGGTTTAATATATCAAATTTAACATTATTTATCCTACCCCCAATATGATTTACATTGTTATAAGTACCGTTACTGGGACCACGTGGTTGTTGATTGTTTCTGTTAGAATTATTGTTATTTGCATAGTTGTTAGTATAACGACGGTTGCCAGTAAAATTTCGATTATTGTTTGTAAAATTTCTATTATTATTGGTAAAATGTCGAGAATTTTGAAGATTTCCATAATTGTAATTATTTTGATATCTAGTATTACTTGTACCAATATTATCAGAAAAACGAACAGATCGGCTATTTGAGTTAAAGTTAGGATTATAAGTGGTATTATTATTATTACTACCAAGAGTCTGTCCCGTATTTGTATTGTTACGAGTATTATTGTTTGTGCTAGCATTTGAATTTCTATTACTGAAATCCCCATATGAGTTATTGTTACTATTCGAAAAACGATTATTATTAAAATTTGAGAAACTATTAGTACCATATGAGCGAGTAAAATAATTGTCAAAATCTCTTAACGAGCTTTCTAATTCCTGTATTGTTTTACAATTTATTAAGAAACGGTTTATTTCAAATGGAAAGTGATTTATTATAATTTTAATAAAATTATCAGTATCGACTTTTTGATTTAAATGCTTAACCAACTTATGCCAATATGTTAAATGTGATAAATATGACCCTTTTCTAACAGTTTGATGATTTTTATTTGTGTAAAAATCAATAAGTATTTTATTTTGAATTTCTTGACTCCAGAAAGAATTTAAGAACCAAGATTTGAATAAAGCAAAACTATTGATATCGTTTTCATAAAGAGAAAATATATTTTTTATATTAGAATTCAATTTACTACACGCAAACCTAATTTTTTCTTGTTCCGAAAATTCGTTAACTGAAAAATATTGTTCAAGAGATTCCACGAATTCAATAGGGTGAAGCTCTTGTAACTTATTATTAAAAGTTCCAACGCTAATCGTTTCATTTCTAAGAAATGACAAACTGCCCAATGATATATTTTGTAAACTAGCGTTACCCCTATTATTGTTTAATAAAGAAACGCTATTTTCCAATACCTCGACTTTATTATTAATTGTTAATAAATTCTCCTGCTGTGAATTAAATTTTTTATCAAGATCTTCAATTTTGGAATCAATCAAATTTTTAGTTTCAACTTTAATTTTCTTTATCCTATCATCTATTGTTTTATGATTTTCATTACAATTATTTTTCATAGAATCTATTTTATTATCTATTGTCTTATGATCCTTATTACAATTACTTTCCACAGAATTTATTTTTTGTTCAAATTCATATTTTGTGTTAGCAATATCATTTTCAAATTTATTTATAAAATGATCAAGCCTAGCGTTATTATCGTCTAACTTTTTATTTGTATTATCAATTTTGTCAGTTTGCAAATCAATTTTATTTGATAATTGTTTGTTTTGTGAATCGATTTTATTGATTTTGTTAGATAATTCTTTACTTTGTGAATCGATTTTGTCATTACATAAATCGATTTTTTTATTATTCATTTGCAAACTATTGTAAAGCATTGCAAACATACCTTTGATGTCATCATAAGTGCTTGGTACCGGATCCCTTGAGGATTGAGGCATCTCGATGCTGCTGCTCGCCGTTTCTACACCAGAGTCACTGGATAGTTGTTCACCACTCTGAAGCTGGACTGGTTCTCCTGATGGTTCCATGTTCTCACGAACAGCATTGCTTCTTGGGGTTGATGCGTACATTTCTCCGGATGAAAATAGGACACTGGAGACGCCGATGCTGTTTTCCTCCATGGTAAAATTGGTGGTATCCATTTCGGTTGATTTGCTCGAATTGTTTCGCAGAATGCCACTCTGTAATGGTCCGGTTGTTGACGTGGTTAAAACGTTGCCTAACTGTTTGTACGACGATGTGGATTTAACGTTATTAGAATAATTTTCCAATTGATTGTCCCTGATAATTGATTTCCAAAGGTCGTAGGTGAAATAATTCGAGCCGATTTAGTTTAAAATGTTTATTTGTTAAATTCAATTGTTGTTAATTCGGACCGTTACAGAAAAATTTACACTTTTATTACAATTATTTTATATAAATTCGATTTAATTATGTATTTCGATATTTATTTTATTATAATTTATTATAATTTATTTTTATTTGAATGTTATATATTTTTTATATTTTTCAACAATTAATAAATTTCCCAAACGGGATTTGTTACAAAAATTACATCTTTTTTTCTTAATGTCTAGATTCCAATTTTTATCAAAAAACCCCCCGTTGTACTTTTTTTTCATCAATTTTACTTAATTTTAAAACAAAATGGCTTCCTCTCTTTCATTGGTTGATTAGAAATCGTCACATCGTAAGCCCCGCCTACAATGTCTTATGATGTAGCTAGTTCACTAAAATTTAGCCAGGTGGCGATTTACATCTTTAGTTTTACATTTTCAAGTACTAAAATTTGCCACTAGGTGTCACCAGCCATATTACTTAATGGTTACAATTGGCGCATTGGCCACCAAACCATAGAATTCACAGGTACATGAAATACATACAATACATAGTCCTCTTGCGTATATTCAATATATGAATGTAAAACTCTATTATTATTTACCATTTGTTCTCTGATTTATTCTGTGATTTACCACTTCTCTCAAATTTTCGGTTACTCACCAATCTTATAATGTTCCGAACTTCCACGAAGGTCGTTCGGAACATAAAAATGAAAACCTAGGAATGTCCTTGACATGCCAATGTCGTTGTGCTAAACCTACAGATATATAGGTACATAATAATATTGTCTATTTTTAAATAATCAAGTTCAAACAATAATATAATAAATGAAAGAATAATCAAAAATTATTATTAATAATCTACTTTTATTTAGAGTAGATCACTATATGAATACCAGTAAAATCCACTTTAGTTTAGATATTTTGGGAGCCAATTTCATCGGGAAAGGTGAGACAAGAAAGGTTAGTTTTCAAATTAAATTTAAAAAAAAAGCAATACTTAAACGTTTAACATTTTCATAAAATACATAAAACAACGTATTTCTCCCAGTCTTGTCTCTACCTATAGGACAAGACGGGGGGTACCAATAAAACAAAACGTTATTTAGAGATCTAATTCCTAACCATTCTGCACAACGAACAGATCTTTCTAATAAACAAATTATTAAAAACAACCAACTGAAATTCAGGGGTAAGATGAGGCTCCGCTAAAATGTATGGCTAACTTGGCCCTCAGGTATCAACCTGAAATTGAAATAAAATACTTTTTAATCTTAAAAGATAAATATACGATAAAAATATCGCCTATCAATTTATTGAACATACTAATACAAAATTACTTATTTCCACCGTTTATCTTAATGTTTATTTTAATGGATACTTATTCTATGGTTGTCATTACATAAATATAGTGCAATGCAGGCAAACATTTTGCCAAAAAAGTATGTAATTTCAAGTTTACTAGAACAAGATCAATCTTTTTTTGGTTTATTTTTGATGATTTAAGATTTGAAAACTATGCCAATTTGTGTTCAGTTGATGGCAGGCTTGAAATTTATTACTTTTAGTAGGAAATTGTATCATGACGTCAATTTTCTGAATATCTCCGCAATCTTCATGAAGTTAACGTAAATTCTTCTCCCGAATTTCTAAGTAAGTATTTCACATAAACGATATTGCATACTGCGGGCATATACGAATTGTACTTACTTCCATATCTTGCAACATAATATAAAGGAATTTTTTAAAAAACAAACTTTACTTACGTCTTCTTAATTCTCTAGATATGACATTTTATCGTTAAACAAATATATATACGAGGAAACTAGAACGTAACAGTAAGTTTAGTATAATAGTTTATATTATTATACAGAGGTTGTGGCGAAATTAAGTGTATATATTGGGGGATCAAGTGCAGGTGATGTTTGTTAAGTTTTAGCCTACTGACAGTAGTTTTTCATACATCACCAGATGGCTAAAGTTGACACCAAAGAAAATGGTAGTAACTTGAATTTTGGATAGCCACCTCCAGTCTACAAGGAAAGGGAACGGAAGAGTTATTTAAAAGAGGTCAAAATTTAACTACGTAATTCACTGACTCTCCCTAAACATAATTTTTTTTTATATTTTTACTTTTAAAAGACTATATTCAACCGTAATTTAAAAATAATACATATATCTTTTCAAATTAAAACTCAACCATCCAACTGTGTTGTTACCTATTTAAAACTTTTCTGGTTTTCTAAAATATCTTTTCGAAATTTCGCTTGCTTCAACTCATTTCTAAAAACTATGCTTTAACATTCATTTTTTTTTTTGTTGATGTAATAAAAGTAAGTGAAAAGGGGAACCAAGATAAAAAAAGGTAGAAAGAAAAGAAAAAAATAGAACAAATACCATTGAGCCTGACAGCGTTGATCGGGCCATAGATAGTCAAGCCCTGATACCATTATACTATACTGAAGGAACTGAGCCTAAAATTTGTATTATATATTTAACCAGACTTCTTCGGCCCCTAAAATGAATAGTTTTCGATTAATCTAAATATTTCAGCATACTATAACATAAATGTAAATAACAAACAAATATGAAATACCATAAAGTAACGCTCAAATCTATTAATATTATACTATACATACTTATCAATGTTCATGAGACAAAAATTGTTACCATTCGATACTCCTACGTATTTAGTTTCACGACAAACTCGGTGTATACATGTCTAATTCGAAGTAGTCGTAAGTAGGTATTATAATGAAAATACTGAACATATTCAATGAAGAATAGTCATACTACATGGTTGCTACAGAAATAGTTGCACTCTCTGAATTTCTATACTCAAGGCGATATTTCTAACCGTATGTGTCTTGTACTAGACGCTTTTCCGTCAAGTTCAATAAGGAAGTAAGTATCGGTTTTCATTCTGACATAAGCAAATCGTCAAATATGTGTTGGCTACTAACAATATGAAAAACCTAGCATAATTTTCAATACATTTCTCAACATTTTCTGACCTTTTCAATAGAAAAATCAATATAAAAAATCATTAGCCAGTTTATACATATTTTGCAATACTATTGCAATCTATGCAAACGACAACACCAGTCGACAAAGTAGTTTTCACATGTTAGGTAGCGGTTACACTGGATACGAATTCATTCGTACAAATTCGTACGAGTTTATTCGAGTTAATACAAATTAAACAAATGCATACATTTAGACATGCGTGATTACACTGCTTACGACTCTTTGGTACGAGCTCGTACGACTTTTTGATACGACCAAAATATTTTGCTTTTTGATGCGAATTCGTACGATAAACTGATGGATTTAGAAAAAATAATTATTTTTGTTGAACAAAGGCGGTCTTTAAGGGATTAAAAACCTAAATATTATCATAATAGAAAGTTAAATAAAAAATTGTGGAATGAGGTGGCAGAGGAAATGTTTAGATAATTTTTTAATTAAATATATTATGATATAATAAAACTAACCTAACCTAACAAAAACATTTTAAGTATGTGTAATGAAAAATTAATTAACTAAATATTGACGCTAGAATTCAGTAGATTTTAAAATATAACTGAATGTGACTTGTTCAAATACTCTAAAAATTTCTGTTCGTCTTAAAAAATTTCTTCTAAGCAATTCCAGAACTCAGCTTTTTTGCTCTACATGAATAATAAATAACCGTTTACCCAGAATTGTTTGTTTTCTATAATTAGAAATTTTGAAAACGATGTTTCTAATAAATAAGATTCCGTATTCAATGTAACCACACAGTCGTACGAATGAATTTCGTACGAGCTCGTACAAATCATTTTTCGTACGAATTCGTATCCAATGTAACCGCAGCCTTAATCGTCCACGTGACGATGCTGGTAAGTACATCACAGCGTGATCACACTAATGGTGGCCTGAGTACCAAGCCACCGAAGTGTGTTTGCTCGTTGATTTCGAGGAAAAACTATAAATGACGTGTATAGGGTTACCAGGTCTTAAAACCGAAAAGCCGGACAGATCAGCCAGTTTAGCCGGACATTTGGGTAAAAAAAGTCGGACACCCTTAATTTTTTAGTCTTAGTATAACACGACTATTTTTTCTAAAAGTAAAACAAGGCTATTTTATCAATTACCATAAAATGTCCTTAAATTCTAATGAAACAAGAATAAAGTTGAATGAATCAGTTTTCTTTATTATTAATCATTCAATATTCATTACAATATTAATTTCAATAATTTAAAAGTAAAATTAATATTTTTCGTTGGTAGCCATTTACTTTAAAAGCTCATTTTCTTTTAAAATTGAGTTGTAAAACTCTTTACAAGTTAAATTTTTAAAATTAAATATTACAACCAACATTTTGGCTATATAGTATCGACATTTAATTTGTTGCGTTCTTTTAACCATTGTTGACCTATTAAAGGAAAACCTCTTTCAACATTTGCATTATGACCCGGAATGGAAAAATAATATTGACAAATAGTAAGGAATTCTGAAAAGCAATCTGAATTACTAATCGATTTCTTTGCCTGTGTGGAAAAAGGATTTAAAATTTTATGTAAAGTAATATCCAATAGCGTCTAGGTATTGTCTAATAAAGCCAGTAGTTGTTCTATTAAGATTTATTTTATATGATGCATAAAAATGCCAAATTTTATGTAGAATATTGAGTTTTCAGGAAAACTAAAATAACAATACATTATAAGTATTATAAGGACGTATACATAACCAGTTGCACACGAACTTCTGTACTGTGTTCTATGGCTGTACTTGTCCGTTAGTCTCAAAATGTTATCCTCCCAGCGCGTTTTTAAGCTGACAAAACATGTGATAATCATACGGTGAGAGGTCCGGACTGTATAGTGGATGTTCGAGAACAGTCCAATGCATTTTGGTAAATTTTTGTTGGACGTTTTGAGACTAACGGACAAGAACAGCCATAGAACACAGTACAGCAGTTCATGTGCAACTGGTTACGTACACGTCCTTCTTCTTTCTTTGGTGACGAAATTAACAAACTTCCGATTCGATGGCAAAAATGCATTAATAGAAAAGGAATGTAGTATACAGAAAAATAATATGCTGTTTGTTTAAAAAAATAATAAATACTAGACAGGTTTACTTTGTGAAAATCCATATTAAATATGGTGTCGTTGCTTTGTCACTTTTCACAGCAAAATAACAGAAAAACACGAGTCGACTTTCGGCTTTTACACCATCATCAGGTGAAAAACTTAACTAAAAATTGCTCTTTTTGGCGAAAACTATTTATAATATAGATCGGAGCAAATAATGCATTGGTGGGGGATGCTAGAGACAGAGACAGAGACAGGTACAATCACAGTATACAATAAAATTAAAAATTTTTGTATTGTTTGCAAAGGTAGTTTACAGCGAAATTTATTTTTAAAAACTGGTTAGGTCCAATATTATTAAATTGACCGGAGCACTGGTTTTCCCCAGTGTGCTCCGGTCAATTTAATAATATTGGACCTAACCAGTTTTTAAAAATAAATTTCGCTGTAAACTACCTTTGCAAACAATACAAAAATTTTTAATTTTATTGTATACTGTGATTGTACCTGTCTCTGTCTCTGTCTCTAGCATCCCCCACCAATGCATTATTTGCTCCGATCTATATTATAAATAGTTTTCGCCAAAAAGAGCAATTTTTAGTTAAGTTTTTCACCTGATGATGGTGTAAAAGCCGAAAGTCGACTCGTGTTTTTCTGTTATTTTGCTGTGAAAAGTGACAAAGCAACGACACCATATTTAAAAAAATAATAATCACTTAATAAAAAATTATAATTAAATTCCGGTTTAAAGTTGATCCACCCTCGTATAAAATTTGAATGCTGAGTACAAAACTTCAATTTTACCCGGCTGTAAGTTCATTTATTACTTAACCAAATTAAAAAAAAAAAATTAAAAAAGATTCATGAATCAAATCATGGGCGTTGCGGAAACTAACACATAACATGACAAATATAAAAAAAAATGGTCAAATTTAAAAGCCTAACAAAAGCCGGACAAGCCGGACACGCAATCAAAAAGCCTGACTGTGCTTTTCCGGACGCCTGGCAACCCTACGTGTGTATTAAGATTCTATTCTTTTCAAATTCGTTTTCATTGTTAAGTAGTGCATTGTGATACATCTTCCACGAAAAGCAATTAAAATTTGCATTAAGTTGGGATTCCTTATAGCAACTAGAGTTTTTCACAGTTTTCGTTTCATTTAAATATATTTTTTATGGTTTATCGCAAATATACGTGGGGTGCGCCATAAGTTCTCGGCCTAACATGATTAAACTTATTTAAAGGTGATGTAAATTATACTCACAGAAAGTATTAAGTCTCTAGTGTTATTTATGCTGTTGTAAAAGTGTAAACTCAATATGTCGACCGTTTCAAAAATTGAATATCGTGTAGTCATAAAATTTCTGATAAAAGAAAGACAAACTCCAGAAGAGATTAAGGACAGATTGGATGGTGTATACGGTAAAGCCGTGCCAAAGGTTTCGTTTGCGGTACGAGTCCCTCAACGACGATGATCGTTCTGGACGTCCGGCAGATTCGATCACTTCCGAAAACATCGCTCTTGTAGAATCGCTACAAAGAATTTGCTTATTATTATAAAGACATAGAGATACTTATCCCACCTTATAATAAGTATATTGAAATAGAGGGAGGTTATATAGAAAAATAAATTCTTTTCACTGTTCTCTCTGTATTTTTTAATACTCAGACCGAGAACTTATGGCGCACCCTACGTAGATAAATATATTTTGATCCCTCCTTTCCACTATAGGAAAGTACCTCAAAATTCTTTTTAGTTGATGTATATAGAGGTACGTATATTATAAATTTTTAAATCTTAAAAAAAAATTTTTTTAATTTAAATTGCCTGCTGTGAGACCTATATCTGTAGTATTATTTACGAGTACATGTAAAATATCATGTTAATATCCCGAAAAATGTAGCAGACAAACACACAGACATGATGAATTTATAAATGTTTCAAATTTTCTTTTTCTACGGAACCCCAAAATGTGCTAATAAGTCGGACTTGCAACCGTGCCAACAGTTTCGTTGAAAAATGCAGTACACTTTAGATAAAGTTAAGCCCGCATCACACGACGCTTACTTCGCTATTACACTGGCTACTTCATTTCGTTGCTGATGAGTTCCAAGCGAGATACTTTGCTAGGCACTATGATCGCCCCTCTGTTTTTGTTTCTAATGCGCTTACCTCGCATTTACCGCCACATTAACGGTTAAATATAGCAGAGAGGCAAGCACATAAATAGAACACTAATAATTATTTTTGAGATTATAAAGAACCTAGATAATATTTTCCGCACTTGTACACTTAATATTCTCGAAGTTGAATCCGATGAAAGAAAGACGATGAAGAAAAACATACAAATCATGAATAATACATGTCTATCCATAGGGTTGATGATATTCATTTCAGTTAGTTTTGCATTTTAATGGCTGGCAATACCGTTTTATTATGTACGTATGTATGTAGGTACCTATATTCAGATCTATTCACACATTCGTATATATGTAACTAAGTATGTAAGTACTTAGTTACATACATAATATGTATCTTTAAGTTGGTGGTTTTGTTATTTATGTATGCATGTATTAGGAGTTACCTAGTACCTTACCTAGTAACATTTAAAAGCAGTTGGCACTATTGACATATAGAGAGGATAATTGTTTATTTCATCTGTTACGTTTTCCATATATAAATGTAGATCTATGTTCCGTTTATAACAGTGCTGTTCAATCCGTTACCAAACGAACAGGATACGAAATTTTAGTCGATCTCCTGTACGTACTTATTTGCAAATTGAAATATATTTCACTATTTTGCTATTTAGTTATATTTCAGCAACAGATCTAATTTATTTCAGTTTTCAGTTTCACACCCATTAGTGTAAACAAAGAAAACACATTTGACTTGATGACGTCAGCACGTACATCAAATTTTCTTGAGAACCATAATTTCGATTTTAGAAACAGCAATAACTTGTAGATTTTTGATATTGCTTTTTGGATTTGTAAAGGCAACGGTAGTAAGTCACATTTTCTTAACGAATTGTACTAATTTGATGGCAAATATTAAAAATTTACATTCAGATCACTTAAATTTCATTGGTAAATCTAATTTGTCTTACTTATGTAGCCAGGAAGAAAAAAAATTGAATTTAATAACGCCATCACATATACTGTATTTTTTAAGACGCCAAGAACCATAATTTTATTCTTATACTTAAATATTAAATTTGAAGCTATACTTAATAGTTTTTGTGAAGATAATAGAAAAATCACATTCAGATGTCGTGTGACTTTAGCAAAAATAGTACGTCCTTAAAAATGACATATTTATTTTTAAAAAGGCAAAAAAAAAATTACAAGGTAAAAATCTTTTAAGATCCGATAAACTTGATTTTTTATGATTATTTTACTTTAAAAGTAGCTCGCATAGTAAAAAATGTTTGAACGCCACTGACTTATAATATAAGTACCTATATACACATTCAATATTTCGATAATGTTCTTGAATTAATTATAGAAATGTCGGGATTCATGTGTTCGAACAGCTTTATTATTATTAGAGGTTTGATCGACAAATATTACTAAGGAAGTTTTTCCCAAAATATACATGTGACTCGAGTCATTCGAGTAATTTTGCTACGTTACTCGAATTGTACTCGAATTTTCGAGTCATTCGAGTCACTCGAGTTAACTATTTTACTCCCTGCAACTCGATAAAAATTTTTTTAAGCATTTTTAAATACCTTTACTGAATTAGTAATATGAGACATACATATACATAATTATATTATTATATTATGTATACAGGCATTTCTTTTTAACAATATATTTCTAACTGAAATTTGTTTGTTAAAATTTGGTAACGGTAAAAATTTGAATTTCACTTGTTAAATTTTGTATTTTTATTACAGAATTACTGGAAGTCTGCTTGAAAATAAAATATAATAATGATAATAATAATGTTTATTTACCTTAAATTTAGTTGTAAGTTATTTAAGGAAAGTTTTTTTTTTCATAAATTAAAAATAATTTTTTTTTGTTTGTTTAAATATTTCAGTTGTATTTTTCTTATTTAACTATTTCAATTTTATTGACTAAAAAGTGGAAAAAATCAGGCTATCATTATATTTAAGTCAATTATCGGTATAATCGATTATATCTCGATTAATATACCGATTATAAATCGATTACGATTATTAGTATATAATTGATTAATCGATTGGTAAAATAATCGAATCGGCACATCATTATTACATACCATTACTTTACTAGTAATATTAACGAAATCTAAATTCAAAATCACACGCATGTCACACTTTCATAAAATAATATTCAATAGTTCAATCAACCTAATACCTATTTATTGTTATCGTACCAAGTGCAAATTTCAACCCGTCATTTTATAACTAGTGAAGTAACATCTGGCCCTCGAATTGTACCCGAGTCTATTTGGTGTGCCGAGTTGACTCGGCAACTCGAGTGCAATTGGACTTGAGTAAAAAATTTTTTTCACTCGAGTACGAGTTTGACAAATTCATTCGAGTCACTCGAGTCGCATCACTAATTTGAAAACATCTTTACGTAGAAACTTAATAAGTAGCGGAATCAGAAGAGGATTTCAGCAAAATCGTGCACCTCCTCGCTACTTTCGGGTTTTCTATTTATAATAATCGAATGAGAAAAGAATATAACCTCAAAAATTGCTTGGAGGATAAAGCGGAATTTTGCGAGATCCTTTTAAATGGTATCTAATTTCTTATATTCACTTTTTGTTTCCAGCTAATGGCAGCGCCCGCTCCAGCGTTTACGTCGACCCGGACAAAAAGAAAAAATGCCGCCCCGACGAAAGCGACGACAAGCAATTTTTTTTTATTTTTTTATTTCTTCTTCCCTCGCCAGTTGTATTTTTTCTCCCAAAATAAAACTGGCTAGCAAAAAAAAAAAACGCTTCTCAAACTTTTTAAATAAATTGCTTCATCCCCTTCTTCATTCACAGCCAAAATGCTGCCCCGGGCAAATGCACGAATTCCGCGCTCCTAGAGCGGGCCCTGCTAGTGGACAAAATCATATCAACCTTATTTGAAACGCCAACTTGGAAAATATTGTTTTAAGAAAAATACATTTAATGTTTTGATATTAAGGGGGACCACTAGTGTAACCGCCTAAAAAAAAGGTGATTTTTGGGAATTTTTTTAAAGAAAACTACTGTATGGAATGCTTCAATTTTTTAAGAATATGTTGGTTGATATATAATAAATTCATGGTAAAATGTTTGGACCACAACATTGAAAATTCAGTGAGTTATTCGCGATCTCCCAAGACTCGAAAAAAAAAATTCCCCCACTGCTGCAGTGATAGCGACCTCATAATGCCTGAAATCAAAAAAACCAAAAAGCCTATTAGACTAGAAGGTATTGCCCGTGCCGTAAACCTCAATCGAAAAAAAAGTTTGAAATTTTACAAAATGGCGGAGTTTTTAAAAAAAGTTACAAATTTTGCGCGAAAATTTGATGATTTTTAGTCTGCAAAAATTACATTTTTTATTCGGTTGAAAACTGGAGGTTCATGGCACGAAGAAACATGTATGAAAGGAGCTGCAATAAGAATCAAATCGATCGGATGGTTTGTCTTCGAGTTATAACTGCAGCAAATTTGAAAAATGTAGTTTTTTTTTACTTTACCTTTTAGTTATAATCACTAAGAATTTTTACTAAAATTATTTACGTTATACTCACTATAACGGTCATAGTAAAACTAGATGAGCCGTTTAAATGTGCCAGGGTCTAGCTTTTCCACAGCATGTGACTGGCAGCCACGTCCAGAAACTCCCGAACTATCAACTTTCATACATTTCTCAATACCCCAAAGTTAAAATCAGAATCCGCTCTTCGGATGGCTGTAACTCAAAAACTATTTGAGATATGCACTTGAAATTTTAGTATGTCATTTTTAAAGGTATAGACTATCGAAACATGAAAGAAAAATTTTCCAATTTTTGTTCAAAATGTCACACTAGTGGTCCCCCTTAATTCCAGCTACCCGGTTGTTCCAACTCAAACAAATTTTCATCACATTTCTTTTCACAGTCATTGAATTTATAAACAGAAAAAATGGATTTTTTTAACTCAACGAAACAAAAATTTACCGAATTTAACGAAAGAAAATATTGGAGAAACCTATACTTTTGTGTTTCTTGGTATATTGATGGATAATAGCAAATAAAATGGTTAAATGGAAACACTGTTTTCTTTTCTTTTTCTTTTTTTTTCATAATATTTATTAGAAAATGGCACAGTTACTATTATTGGATCATCATTGCGCCATTATTGGGAACGCGACATATTTTAATAATTCATTGTATTTTTTCATTCTTTTATTTCTTTTACATTTACAAAATTGATTAAAAAAAAAAATTTCTATTATCCCCAAAAATAGAATCTAATTTTGGGAGAAGAAAAAGCATCAGTTTGATCTATAGATATATTTAAAAAAAATACAAAAGAATAAAATAAATAGTTTATTTAGAAATAAGAGTGGCCCATAGCTTCCTCGTACTCATAACACATTTTTATACAATGTTTAAAGTGATTTAGTGCTCAAACTGCATCTTACTTAAATTTCATCTCTTATCATATTGCCAACGTCATGTTTGAAACAAGAATTTCAAGGAATAACTCTATTTAGAGATAAGAGTTGGGTAAACTACTTGTTAATTTTTTCAAATCGGCTATATAAATATGAAAATTATGAAGACCGACTGTGTAGTATTTCTTTACTGTCAAATCAATCCGCAGAAAAAAAGAAACTAATAGACATTAATTGAGGTTTCGAAACATGCTTCCGTGTTTTGTTCTCATGGTAACAAGAACAGCAAAGAGTCTATTCCATGCACCCAGCGTCAACGTATTTTACGTTTGCACATGCATAATAACTATCATTACACTGACTGTATTGAAGTTTATAGGCATAGAACACTAGAAGCCAACTAATATCAAAAAAGTGTAGCTCGCTTGGTGTCATTTGTTGATCAGTCACAGATGTAGTCAGTCGGTGTCAGTCATTGTAATGTATTGTTAGACATTGTTACTTGAACTGCACACGTTGCTCTGTCCCATAATACGTGTTTTGTAGTTGTGTGTGTGAATACGCACACAGAAGCAAACAACAAACCAACACCACTCTCTCACACAAAAATGTGACAAACTAAGTCGGATTTACATAGCTAAAAAAAACTTCATAATTCAAAAAGTTAAATGAATGTATATAATTCTTAAAACTATTGATTTAGGTTATAATTTAACATTTCTAAATCGTATTCTGTATTGCCATATTCTATTTTGAATTGAAAAGTAATATTTTTATGAATGTTGCTGCAACAGGACAGTTTCGTACTGAAAATAATTTATTTTTTTTTTTTGCTATAGTGTAAATCCAACTTGTAAAATTTTATTACGTTTATTTTTTTCTTAGAGTTGTAATATAATACACAACATAGTAATGCGAAGTGGGGATGATTTTACGTCACCTGACGGCTACAGTTGAAATACTACCTATATTATATTTTAGTTTGGCCCCTTGTTTATAGGCGACCATCCAAATCTCCTCAAAATTTGAACGACATTGGAACTTGTAATAAACAAGAAATTATAAATTAATAAAATTTGACGGTAGCGCCATGACTACCGGTACTCCGATTACGATGAAATTCGTAGGGGACCATCTAAGAAACATACCGCACAATTTCTAAAAATTTCATCGTAGATTTCATCGGACACACAGACGGACAGACAGACAGACACTATTAAAAAGTAAAAACAATGCTTCCGCTACTGTAGTTATCTCTGAAGCAAAGTAATACAAATATTTCAAAAAGTCATCTATCTGCTTAACACCTAATATGAGATAACACTGAGATTGAAACGTCTAAGCTCAAAAATTCCCATCCTCTTGCTTCTTCGTTTATCTATAACAAAGTACAAAATAGTTTTATAATATACGAAATAATATGTGCAAACTTCAGTATCATATTCGGAAAATATTACAAGACATAATAACTAGACGAAGCAAGCAAAGTAAACTCAAAGTTTTGATAAGTCTATCTCCTCGTTCCAATACACTTTATCCGCATAGCGAGCATAACAATGCTTACATAATGCTTACGTTCACACAACTATTGTATTCGAACGTAATTCCCTTATATAATATTCTTAGAAAACGGATTTGACGAACACCTAATCTGTTACGGTCAATAGAGACCTATCTTCAAAAATATTTTACTTAAACTATATGATTCAAAATTTAGCAGAAACTGTATTATTCGAAGCCGTAAAGCTCGAAATGTCTCTGATAATAGAATCTTAGCGTATGGTGGAATCGCCGGGTATTGCTTGTAATTTTGGAATTGTAGCGTTATGGAATTCATATGTCATGTACCTAAATCTAATAAACTTCAGTAATCTTAATTACAATTTAACACCCTATAACTAGGTGTAAGTACACCAAGGATAGAGTACAGCATAATCAACTACATTTTTTGGCCGCGTTTAAAAGTTTGCATTTGTTATATTATTTCTGTTGTCAAAATATTATCCGCGTGGCAGGACCTTATAATGTAACGGTTAGTTATATAATAAAATAAAGTAAAAAAATGTTTTTTAAGAAAAAGCTTTCATTTAAAAATGGGCTAAAAAATTTATTTAAAAATGGGCTAAACTACTAAGTGAAGTTTGAAGCAATATGCAACATAATTTATAAAAGCTTGAGGCGTTATCAATAATTATTTCTGTTTTGGATATAAGTGTAGCTATTTTATATTTCAATACTTACCAAACTTGATTAAACACCTCAAGCTTTTATAAATTATGTTGCATATTGCTTCAAACTTCACTCAGTAGTTATTTCATTTTTTTAGCCCATTTTTAAATAAAAGCTTTTTCTTAAAAAACATTTTTTTACTTTATTTTATTTTCCACTCTTTAGTCTGATTGCAATTAATTTAAAAAAAAAAAAAAGAAATAATTTTTTTACCTATATTTTAATCGGTTAATTTACCCTAATCAAACATAACTATGGAAACAAAAAATTGCAATGTAAAATCAATAGACAATATATGACAATTCGAAATGTCAAAAAGTTGCATAGGACTAAAAATCAACAATTTTGGTTTGAGGCAATTTCATTGGCATTGTCATCAAGATTAGAAACGTATGCAAAATTTGGAACCTCTAGCTCAATTAGAACCTATCTAAATTTTGATTCCAAGAGTTGATCTAAACCAACATACTAACATAGCAAGTTAAATAAAAGCTTTTAATAAAAATATGATCATACCACAAGTTTCGACACATTTTTTGTATTTAATATTTTTTTACTTATTTAAGATTAAGCGGTCATATTTCATGCTTTGTGTAGAGCAGACACTGGATTTTCTTTTGATAGTATTATTGTGATTAAAAGACCATTTTTGAAGATAGAAAATTTAAAAAATCAATTTTCGTACAAGAGCAATGAATTTTTTTACAATTTTGTGTCCTCCTTAATTACGCTGCGGAAGTTTCGCATAAGTTTCTATTGAAATGTGTAGGGTATAATGTCCTTAGTAAGAGAATGGTAGCGAAGTAGCTTCATTTTTACAAAGATGGAAGAGTACAGGCAAAAGACTTGCCGAGGGAAGGTCGACCAACATCAACCTACACTGAGAAAAAAATACCGTAATTATTACGGAAATTTCTAGTAAAAAATTACGGAGCTCTCTGGTAATGCGGGCATAAGTGACAGGCAAAGGAGAAAGTACGATGAGTATAGTAAAAATTACTCTATGGCTCCGTAAAATTTGACTGCACAGTAAAAATTACACTGTGACTCCGTAAAAATTTCGGCGCTGTACAGGAAAAATTCTACTTTATTAATAAATAATTGAATTAAAATAGTTTAAAAAGATATTGATAGAAGGGTAAGGATTAAAATCAAATTATTAATACTGAAAAAATGTTCTGTGGCTTTTTATTATTTGTGGGAAAACATGTTTCAATAAACATCAATACATATAAAAATCTTAATTGCTATATCTTAATTATTAGATCTTTATCAATAATAAAAGAATGCGATTTTCATGAAACACAAATAACAATTCTTTGTTTTAAATGTAAAGTCCATTAAATAGTTTATTATAAAAAAAAAAAAAAAAATGATAACACTCCTCGTACACATCACATACAAGTCACACACAACCATAAGTTAGTGGTCTGTTTTCAGTAGAAGCTGTATTCAAAATGACCTTGGTTTGGTGCGGATCTCGATTTACGCGTGCCAGAGCAGTTAGAAGCAGACAAGCACATAGTCTTCTAGCGTTATTATATTACAACTCTAAGAAAAAAGTAAAGGTAATAAAATTTTGAAAAAAATATGATTGGTTAAAAAAGATGACAAGGATAAAAAAGTAGCTTGTACAGTGACAGTTTAATTTATTTATCTCTCTCACACAAAAATGTGACAAACTAAGTCGGATTTACATAACTAAAAAAAACTTCATAATTCAAAAAGTAAATGAATAATTCTTAAAACTATTGATTTAGATTATAATTTAACATTTCTAAATCGTATTCTGTATTGCCATATTCTATTTTGAATGGAAAAGTAATATTTTTATGAATGTTGCTGCAACAGGGCAGTTTCGCACTGAAAATAATTTATTTCATTTTTTGCTATAGTGTAAATCCAACTTGTAAAATTTTATTACGTTTACTTTTTTCTTAGAGTTGTAATATAATACGTTGGTGCGATGCTTGCGTGAGAGAGATACCGAAAGACAGGTTTCAAGTAGAAAATAGAGATAACAAATAGCGTCTACCCTCTACTTTTCCTATCAGCTTAGTAAAAATTACATTGTGCCTCCGTAAAAATTCTTCTATCTCTAGTATAATTTAACAAAAATTAAGTAAATTTTCCTGGTATCCACTTGAAATTTTACTAGCCCATCAAATTTTACGGAGTAGTATAGGAAAAATTCTTTAGGTGTACAGGAAAAATTTTCAAATGAATCGTAAAAAATAATGTTTGAAAGGCATTTTTTATATTTTTGCTTGATAATTTCCTACCGACTGATCACTTGAGCCTGGTTTACCGGAGGCAGCTCCGTAATTTTTACTGTAATTTTTTCTCAGTGTATATAGACTGGAAGCCTTTGATAAAATTAAGGAAGCATTAAGTGTGACACGTAATTGATCTGTCGAGCATCTTAGTCAACATGTAGGCATTCCTCATACTACAGTACAAAGGCAATTTAAAGAAGGAATTACCCAGTTCTCGAAAGAAGGTCTCGATTCCAATTTAAATTAAATAATTGGTAGATTAAACCAAAATGGTACTATCAGTGCTGTGTCTAAATTACCGGAAGTTTGGAGACGGATCGTTGATAACTGAAGAGACTACTGATTTATTTTATATATTGCATATAATTTAATCATTTACACAAATAAAAATAATTACAAAACAAAATGTGTCAAAATTTGTGGTATGACCTAATAATAATTAAAATAATTTAATTAGCAATCCTTAAAAATGTGCCGTAAAATGGAGCTATTTTGAACAGGTTTTAATCATCTTACGAGAATTCAATCGAAAATCTCCCTTAAATCTTTTCGATATCCTCGGCTGAACGGTACCGATGACCGTTGGAAACCACGAATATGGAAGACATCCATAATTGCTACAGAAGTGGCAATTTCATTACGCATTTATCCACATATATTTGTGCGTTGCTGTACAAACTGAATAAAGCAACACTGAACAAACGATCTTAGAATATTATTACGACACTTGTTCACCATGTATATGTGTATGCCTTGCAATGATAAAATACATAACATTATTTTATGGGAACTCTTACGTGTGTGCCAGTTTTCGTTGACATTATCTTTTCTGGAAAATTCACTATTTCAACTGTGAAATTTATAAGATTAGATTTTAAGTAGGTAAATTACTATATGACGGCGAACAAATTTTCAACTAGTTTAAATTTTAACGTTTTACACATATATACAGTCCTTTTTGTTAAATATTAAATATAAACAAGGAAATAATTTAGGTTAGATGCTAAGAACATTAAAATTAAATCCTAAATATTACAGACCTTTTATAAAACCGGAACAAAATCCGTCCCCATGAAATAATCGATAACGACCATCATATTTTTTAGTTAATTTTTTTTTTTTTTGTAAAACAAAAATAAGAACACGCACTTGCGGAAAAATGACGCAGTTTGAAATTTTGTTTACAATTTCAAATACTGATGTCGTCGCACTTTGCGTTTTTTAATATAAATTTTATTGGTTGTAAAAAAAATTCGCTAAAAACTGTACGCGATATCAATAAATTAGTTTTATTTATTCATAATCAATTTTCAAATAAAATAACAAAGTTTATGTAGAAAAAATGTTAATTTTTTTTATTATTTTACGATACCAGTTAAAAATTAACATGAAATTTTAAAGACGTAATTTTACCGAAAATGAAAACTTGGAATACTCTATGAAGAAGTAGCAAAATTTAAATCTAATAGGGGTTTTATAAAAAATTCTATGGAAATATGATTTTTGTTGGATTTAAAAACGTATTTAAGGGGATGGTAACGTTAATTCGGCATAAAAAAACCCACTTCTAAGAATTTTTTCAGACGCTACCCGTAATGCAAATTTAATTAATAGATCGTAACATTATAGTACAATATACGAGCAACATTTCTTTAATTCTTAAAACAAAATATAAATAATTAAGCCAACGGCAGCAAATCTTCGGAGGCGCCTCGAAAACAGTTGTTTGCCGGTGAACAATATAACTCAGGAGTGGATCATCCGAAATAAAAAAAAAAATGAATGATATCATTAGACAACCTCTTTCCTAAGGTATCCCTGGGAGGAATTTTCTTTTTTTCGATTTTTTAATTTTTGGTGACACTAAAAAATTTAAAAAAGTGAGTCTAAAAAATTGACCTATTTGTTATTGTAAAATTAATAAAATAAAAGCTCCCAGGGATACCTGATCATTTATGTAAGGAAGCTGTATACAAAATTTCAAAACAATCGGTCGAATAGATTTTAATTTAAACTGTTCACCGGTTTCAAAAATGACAAGTGTCAGAAAATCGCTTTAAAGTTTTGTATACCTGAAAATCCAAAATTAAATATGACAAATTTTTTCATATCTACGTCATTGGTTATAGCATACATTAGTATACTTACAAAGACCCATCCATGAATAAAAGAATTCAGGGATTCCGAGAGCACAAAGCCACGTACCTGCTGGGCAGGGATACGAAAACGTATCGGAGCAACAAACGCTCAAAGTTCTATATCTTAGTTAGTTTCACTCCGATTTGTTTCAAATTTTGACACAACAATCTTAAGATTTTGTACAATCATATGAAACAATAAAAAAATAATGAGAAAAAAAATTTAATACGTTACCATCCCCTTAAGCGTAAGATAACTCAAGTCCTTTAATATTTTATTCTAATTGGTAACGGTCCATCAAAATTTGAGGTTTTATATATGGTAAATCGTATATTCCAATATACAAAAATTCCATACCTTCTATTAAACAAAAATGTTTACAGCAGTTCAAAGATTTTACGAACCTTTCGAAAATTTCTTTCACA
Source organism: Brachynemurus nebulosus (assembly GCA_035578155.1). Classification (NCBI taxonomy): domain Eukaryota; kingdom Metazoa; phylum Arthropoda; class Insecta; order Neuroptera; family Myrmeleontidae; genus Brachynemurus; species Brachynemurus nebulosus. The sequence continues at coordinate 16,795,038 of JAPWDM010000005.1, forward strand.
TTATATTTGGCACGGTAACGTCAAAAACTACTACCAATGTTATTTATAGTACTAAGGAATCCAAAAAACCAAAGATCTGGCCAGAAATTTTTATTTTTAAATTTTTGAAATATCTCTAAACCTTGTTTTTAAAAATCAATGAATCAATCAATTAATCTTCCTTATGAGAACCGAGAAATTTTTGAAATTTTGCGGTAATATTGGAATTGTAGCGAAGTTTCAATCGACAATCGATTGTTTTAAAAAAAAATGACGTTACAGTGAGTGGGGGTGGGGGAGGGTGGTTGGTGTTGGTCTTCAGGGGGGATTTCTCCCCCCTGAGGAAGAACTAGAGCAAGATTTCGAAAAATATTATAAACTATCTTATCGACAACTTTTCTTAAAATTTACCTATATACTAAATCGTAAAATAAATTTTGATTTTTATAACCTTTGAACGGCATGGTTTTTTACTAGAGTTTTTTTAGTTATTGTCTATAAATGTTTATAAATCAATCCTTTATCAGTTAATGATCCCAACACTTTCTCTTCAGCAGACTTCAAGAAATATAAAACGAAACCGGAAAATCCTACAATGGCGTTCTCAGTTCTTTTTTTTATTGTGTCCATCCTAGCGTGTTTCAACTATATTTTATTGCCAGAAAAAATTTTATATAATCACTTATATTATAGCAATATTGCCAGTCGTTACAGAATACTAAAAAAAAATCCTTACACACTTACCATCTTCAGCCCCGTCCATATACGTATACCCACACAGAGATTTCGCTAATAATATTTTTTTCTCCATTTTTTCCGCATCTATTGCAAATATTATTCACATTCGACTCCCACACTCATCAATTCTTATATCCAAAACATACACAACAAACCAACACAGTAGACGAGGAAGTAGCATTCATATTGTTGTATCCGGTAAATAATAACCAGCTGAAGCACTGGAGTTAGTGGTGAGGCTGGTCTTCCATCGTTGCTACTGAGAACAGTGTTGTTTTCCCTGAACAAAGAAAACACTGTCCTTCTTTTTAAGTCGAGAAATACTAGTACAAGATCCCGCAGCTGATTTCTGCATGTATCTGTTTTTTTAATGAAACTTAAACAAAAATAAGCCAAGAGCAATTTGGTTTGATTTTTTAATTTTTTTTATTTATCTATAAGAATATCTACAATATGTTTTATTATTTTACTGGAATTTATTGGAATTTTATTTACTATGACCTTAAAGTCTTACAATATACTTTTTTTGTTTCAATACATATAAAAATTGCAGCTGCAGAAGCGTTTTGGAGCGTGTTACTACACAAATTCCCAAATGGTAGGCAGTCTAGCAGCCGTAATTATTACCTACCTGAAAAATTTGAAAATTTTTTTCTATTTTGTTAACATAATATGTAGAATTTCGGTGAACCAAAATAATTTCTTTTTTAAAAATTAATTTTTAATTTAAGAAAATCCTTCTGTTTGGATATTGACATAAAAATTTGGCTCACATAGAAGGTAATAACATAGAATATTTTTGGTGGAAATTTTAAAATAAAAAATCGAGTTCTCGCCAATTTTGGAAATGCTGCTTCCTGAAAAACGTATTTAAAATTTTGGTGTATAATAATAAAAACCAAACTACTTCGGCACACAGTGGTTTCGAATTATTTTCGACTGTTTGACACCATTGCTCTCTGTGATCACAGCTCAGAGAAAAAAAAATCGCTGTTAAACCCACCTCTAAATTGGCGTTGTCTTCCTATTTATATATTGTCGAAGCTCTTTTATAATAATGCTTATTAAATTTTCAATAGTATTATTGATTCCGAATGTTTATGACAGTTTATTTACAATAATACAAATATGTATTTATGTGGTATGCCAATGAGACATATATAAAAATATAGATTTTTTTTTGTAGAAATCTATTAAAGAGAGGGATATATCGATAATATTCAGAGATTTCTTTTCAGTTCCTTTAATAGATCCGATTCATATTATCAAACTCTGCTGGTAGAATCGTTGACGTACGAAGGAGATCGAATACTGATGATAACGTAGGCTATAAGTATAATCGTATGAATAAATGAATACCTAGGTGGAAATTTAAGACTTTCAATGCACCACAGACGGACCCATTGTACTTCAAGTAACCTAAGAGAAATTGACTACTACTCAGATCCTCGTAAAGTCGCAGAATTGCAACAAAATTTGGTTTTGTGATGTCCTCGACCGAAAGAATTCTCTCTTAACCTCATAATAAAAAGGTACTTCTTCAGAACCTTACGTCCAGGGAACAAACCTAATAAAAACCCAACTTTACCCCCGCTTAATTCTTTCTTCCTGTTTAACCTGTTTAGTCGTTTATCCATTCTTTTCATTCTAATGCTGACTTTGATCGTATCAGGAGTTGAGTTAAACACTGCTTAGCTAATTTGTCTACTTTCTCATTTCCAATTAATCCTGGATAATGGCCTGATTGCTGTGCCAACATTTCTAAACTCACGTACCAGTCTTAGCCTCGAAAATTGTTGATTTTTTTTTAACAGAGATTCTATGTGTTAGATTTGAGATTCAAAAGTCGTTTGCACCAATCTTCTACGCCATTTTGGATTTCTTAAATGAGTCTCCAAATACGAATTATCTCTCTTTTCCTCCTAAATTTCACGGTTGTAAATTTTCAGAGGTAGAATTACATTTGTCGAAATGTATACATTGCTCAACATTTCTAATTTGTCGCTACATGTCACCCCCTTAGTATTTTGTAATTTGTATAAGTTTTTTTCTGTTAGTCACGTTCAGTTTTCATTAATTTACGTAATACTATGTAAATAAATAAATTTTAACTCAATGTTACTCCCTCCTTCGCCCCGTGTGACTCCACAACATTCTCTCCGCCCTGTTTGTTGTTGAATAGCATCGAACTTTTTCCACTTTTTTGTTGATTATAAAAAAAGAAAAAAATATATTTACATGCGAAATACGAGATAAAAAATTTGTATAAGAGATTTTTATATATTTTTTTTTTTAAATTTCGATTCAGTGTTAGATTATATTTAATAGAAACTTCGTATAGATATAATATCGTATATATTCTATGTATGTAATATGTATACAACATTGGCAAAAATTTTGCCTCTAATAGAACAATTATTTATGTTTAACAGAAAGAGAAAAAGACATAAATAAGTATAGTTTGTTTCTTTTCTAAAAAATAAGAATCGTTGATCTTACCTAGAGTTCCTACAATAAGAGTTACGACACCACGTATTTGATTTTTGATTAAAAAAAAAAAAAAAGTAATATATTTTTTTGCAATTATAAGGAATAAAGTGTCACTTTGCGTCCCAGGTGCCTAAAAGCTTTTGCTCCCACTTTTAAGTTAATCAGAAACATCACCATACACCAAGCAAAATTTAACTTAAATAGCGTTGCTAGGTAATGAATTAATTATTATTTAAAATAATAAACAGATTCATAGACAAACATGTACATTTATAGTGTTGTTCAATTTGATCATTGAGGAGAGAATCGACTAGAGAGAATACTGTGTATTACAAATACATTAAGAAATGCCAAAAATCTGACTGATGTGCGCAAAAAAATTGACTGATGGGATCACTTTAATGGCGGTCAAACCATTAATTTAATGGGATATCTAATATTTATAAACACGTCTCCGTGGTTACAAGTTGGGCTTACTAAAATGAAGTCATGCTTCAAAATTTAATGCCTGTGGTATCTCTAGGAAACATATGTTAATATGTATGTTCGATTCAGTGCTCAGTGAATTTGATTTATTTATCCATAGTATACTTGATGTAATATTATTTCACACAATTTAAATGACATTTAAATAATTTTTTTCTTACTTTTTATATTTCTAAATTATGCATAATTGCAAAAACAATATATATTATATTTGCTGATTATTGTCAAACCGTATACCAAATGTACACATAAGTTATTCATCTGTAAGTATATCGAACATTGTCTGTTTAAGACAGTTTTCAATTATCTCCTTGTCTATTTCATACGACACCTATCAGGAATGTTTCCAATACCCAATCTGTATATTTTGTATCTGCGTTCAACTTTTTCAAAATAAGTAATAGCTTATTAAAAAATTTTCCCATCCTATTTTTTATTTTTTCATGTGTTACGATAAATAGGGCGTATAATTCGGGAAAAAATTTGCTAAAAAACATAAAAGAAAATTTGGGGTTCAATTTCTGGTGTTATCTAAATATTTTTCAACTGAGTAACTTTACACATCTGTTGATAAATAATAGATACCTCAATAAAAAATTTGATATTATAATGGAAGAGCTGGGAAACATAATTTATATGGCCTTGACCTTGATGACGTCATCAAGTATATAAACATAATTAGAATTGCAACTAGAGATTTGAAGAAAAATATCAGTGGTAGCTTCTTGGTAACAACATTAACAGTTTAACAGTTTGCGCTTTAGGAAAGTTTAAGGGATTATTCCGGGGATGCAAAAAAAATTTCGAAATTTTTTCCTGGTATTTTTTTATTTCTTTATAACGTAAAAGCCCTACACCGGAACGCGATCCGATGTCCAAACAATTTTAACATTTATGGTATACCTATATCAATGAAGTTACTTCTAAAAGAAATTATTACAAAAATTATTATTAATAGAGTGATTATTTTTCAATTTAAATTCACCTCACATTTAATGTTTCCATACTTAATCAAAGAAATACATACATCTATTAAACACAGAGGAAATACATTTGTACATATAATGAACAGTTTTTGCTGAATTTGTCTTTTCTGTTTTCGATCAATGCTTATTAATAGAAACACATGCCTTATAAATTATAACGTTTCCCAGTGAAATTTCCAAGTTAGCATAATGAGAATTCACAAAATATTTTTATTAGTGCATTTAAGAGATTAGGACAGCTAAATTATCTTTTTATATTGTTTAAATATTATATAATTGTTACATATGTTTTTTATAAACATTTTTAATTTATTTTTGGGCCTAAAACACTTACCTAACTGTTTTTATAATTTTATGATCTTTAATATTCTTTTTATTCCGGAACATATAATTGATACATAAAAATTTTGATTTAAATATTTCAAAATTTTTATTTTTTATAATACGAGCAGCCATACTAAATCCGTCTAGTTTTCACGGTAACGATTTTACGTATATTAATTTGTAATGCAATTTTCGGTGGTATTGCATCTGTTTACCGTAAAAACGAGAACGCGTGAATAAGACGGTACTTACTCATTCATTTTTAGTTACCGTAGATCGGACATAATCGGGAGAGACGGGTGAATACGGATAAAACGAAAAATGTTATTCATGAGCTTGGTTTGAAAACCTTAGACGTAAATGCGAACATATATACATATCTTTCTTAAACTATAGTAGAATAATAATTCTCTTGGGTAATGACTAAATAAGTCAATTTAAATTGAAGTCTTCAAACAGTGCTATTTTTTTATATTCTTAAAACTTTATCTAAAAACTATTTGTTTTGGTGCTCTTATTAATAAATTGTTTAATTAATCGAAATTTTAGTTATTTTGAAACATATCTGAAGGAAGTTTTAGTTGTTTTTATTTTCAATTTAGAGGATATAATGAGGACTTGATATTTGGGTTAAGTTGGAGGTTAACAGGGACGGAAAAGGAATGAATACGGACAGTATATGCCTTAATGGGGACGCTATATCAGTATAAGGGGCGGATTAAGAATGTATTGGAATATTAATAGATTTGAGCGTTACTTTATGGTATTCCATATTTGTTTATTATTTACAATATTACAATGTATTGGAACATAGAACAGAGTACTTTCAAGGTTATCAAGTCATTCGATGTTTTTATAAACATATTCAGCATGATATTTCTATACTTTATAAATTTTAGATATTATGTTTATTTCTACACAAAATCATGAAGTATAATTACTTCAGTAACTAAATTATGTTATATGTCAATTTGAATTTTGATTAGTTCTCTGTATCGGCCCTATTCACCCTCTGATCGTCTCTTTTGACCCCAAATGACCATAGAGAATAAATTACATGATTTCTGTTATTTTTGCAAAAACCAGGGATTATTTCAAAAATGTTTGATTACTATAATAAAGTGATCATCCTCGCGTAAATTTTTAATATATTAAATAATAGGTAATCATAAAATAAATACAAGAAAATACGGTGTGAAGCTTGAATTCGTGCATATTCATCCTTTCTATGGTATCTATTTTTAATGACCTACTAATTTGGGGTTACAAAAATAACTTATTTTCGATTGAGTTTTATCGCAGTATTTGTGAATTATAATTATGAAGTGTAAATAAAATACATAATTTATTCTTTGTTTAAGAATTTATTTCATAATAGACATTTGTTCCAATAATGGGTGTTTAACTTCTAGTGTTAATAATTTTGTTCCGTTCAGATTCATGTACTAACATTTTGTAAAAGAAAAATATTAATAAATAAAAATTTTTGGGTTATATTTTCTTAAAAATATATTCATTGGATTCATCTCAAAAAAACTTGCTTTCATGCTTATTAAGAAAAAAAATAGGTTTTTAATTTATTTATCAATTTTTATAAACCAGTTTCATTGCACACCTACAAAAAGTGTTCCGGTATAGGAGCTTTTACGTTAGCATAAAAATTAAGAATAATAAGTTGAAATTTGAGAACGAATTATTATGCAGTTGTCAAATTATACATACATTTATGCAAAAAATATTATGCGTAAAATATATCAAACACGGCACACAAGCTACCGTCTAAATTTTTCGGAAAAAATTTTTTCTTTTTTAAACAAATAATCTAAGTTTTATGTTGAAAACGTCGACAAAATATATTGAGAAGAACAATTATCTTTCATTGCCAATCCCAAATCGGCCGCTTATACTGTTGCTACATTTTCTTTTCGCTTAAAGGAAAATGCCGATATTAAGTTAACAACGGCATTCTTTCTTGCTCGTTAAATTTTAGTTATGTAATTTAACACCATGTTGACAAAATTTTCTTTCCAAGAAATTTGTCCTTATACATATTATTGTTGTTAAATCAGTATAGGTAAAAGAAAATATTAAATGATCAGGTGTGATTTTTATATCATACTAAAAAAAAGAACTAAAGAAGTTTGTGACTTTGTGTATTAGATCCGGCTACTCTCGAGAACTACTCAACTGATTTTAAAAATTCGTTAAATTATGGATCGGTTTACCCTATTTTCTAAAGTAGGCTACATTACAAAAAAGTTAAAATTCTTTCTCAGGCCCCTAGTTTCCCAAAAATGGCCCAAAATAAACGGTTGGATGGACCGTTACTAAATTTTGTACAAATACTATTAAGATACCATAGCAAAAACGGACATTAGATTGAAATTGATCCCTATGACCTAGGTTACCGAAAATGACCCAAAATAAACAATTAGACTCATCGTTACAAAATTTTGTTTAAATAGTTAAATAATACTGAGATTCTACAAAAAAAAGGGAGGTTAAAATAGTCCTTTCGGATGGCGGTGCCCCTAGTGGGACTTAAAATAGAAATACTCCTAGGACTATTGATAGATAGGTACAGCTGTCCAAATTAACCATGTTATTGAAATTTTTACGTCCTAAATTATTCAAACATACGAATCAGTTCACTGATAAATCATCCTGTATATAAAAAATCACTATAAAAATAGCAAGAATCAACACCGCATTGTTGAGAAACATATTCTATATTGGTTCATACATAAAGTAGTAAAGACAAACTTATCAATAGCAAATTTCTTGTCAAACCTTACTCTACCTAGGTACATATGAACGGAAATCATTTGGTACGATAAAGAAAAATAACAAAGTGTTAAATTTCAAAATCTCAAAAGTTACCACCCACTTACATTTCCCTTGTATTTTCTATACTACTTTTCGTTTTCAATGTAAGAAAAACTGATTTTTTTGTTATACGCCGTACTAACAGCTTATATAACATTTCTTTTACAGGTGTTACATACTGCCTTCGCGTCGATTCATTGTTGAATCAGCAAACAATATTCTCTATTATATTGTATAGCTATGTCGACCATGTTTCAATACTTTTTCCTACTTTTTTTTTTAATTTTAACATTCACTTGAATTGTCTACGAGTAGTTATATATAAAGTTTTTAATTTAGAGTTAGCGTAACTAAGAGTAGAGCAGATAATACGGTCATCACCCCTAGCATTTTATCCAAGTGTTAATATCTTTCGAAACAAAAAAAATTAAGAAAGAATATCAGAAATGAGAACATTCGTAAAAAATTGTTTACCAGCGAAACTGTCTGGAAAATTGTTCGTTTTTTTTTTTTTGTAACCTAAGATCATCCTCAGTCCTGAGAATTTTTTGATGTCTTTTGTAGATTGGATAAATCACTTTTTTTTTTAATTTTTAAAGTATCAAGAAGTAAACATAGATATAAGACAACTCTGTCATCATATCCACTTTTTGGTCGAGCCGGCTCTGGACATAATGGGCGATAAATCACGGTTTTGTCGCACGACGATAATTTTTAGGTGAGACAGTGAATCTGTTAGGCTTACATCGAAATCAAATAAAGCTCCCTCATTTTCAATTCAAGGAAGAGTTGCACCAATTTTACGACATGAGTTTAAATTATTTGATTCATAAGAGAAAAAAAAATGGAAATAAAATATTCTTGGAAATGATCTGACATGTGCATATTTGCATACATAAATTACAAAGAATCAGTTATGTTCAAATCTGATCAGTTATTCAAAATCAATTGCCCGTGTAATAACGTCATTTGAAACCTACACGTGCATATCTGAAAAATGCTTCAAATATTTTTCAAAATGCAAATATCATTTTCTGATTTTTAATATTAAATTATATCGACAGTTGTTGTTAGTCAATAAGCTATTCAGGTAACAACAGAATATATTGATTTCCAAACGTATCTTTGAATTTATTGTACACATATATTGTTTAACAAAAGCATTTTATTGATATCCCGGCTTGTAACATAGTTGAAAATTTTGATGAATCCACAATAAATATGTTGAGAAATAAAAATGTAGATATGTCGACCCCAGAAACAAATCGACTAAAGTTGTTTTTATAACAAAATTAGTCATTAGTCAAAAATATCGAGCATACAATAATCGATTAAACGATTACAACTTACCGCGTTTTCTTTTGAATTTAATTACAAACTTAAACACCCTTGATTACAAACTAGTTTCTATATATATTTTTAAGGAAAAGAAGGAATATGTGTATGATACCCCAAATTTTGTTAATAACATAAAGTGAAATACACTGCTAATGGAGGTGGCACACAGCTTCCTTGCAGTCGTAACAGACTTTTATCGAACCTTTAAAGTTAGTTTGTGTTTAAACTGCACCTTAACTTATTATTAACACCATGTACAATCAAAAAGGTACAATTTTCGATTGAAAAATGGCAAAATTCAAATAAAATTAGTTGACTAAACCATCTAATCGATTAATCACCCAACATCACTAAAGGATACATGTTCCGAACTTAATGAATAAATTAAAATTAATATACATAGTTGTACTCTTCTTTTTTTATTAATCTTACATATTTTAATTATATTTGTAGGTACTGATGAAAACAGTATCGTTAGTATAGTTAACGTTAGTTAAGCATCGTTGATATTCATTGACGTCATTCGATTATAACACTTTCATATTTGTTTTCACATAAATAACGCTAAAATATTTTTCATCTTACCACGAAATTATCTCCCCGTAATGCATAAGCCAACTTGACTAACAACATCTTGATCTATACACGTCACTTTTAATATTTATGAATTTTTTCAAATTTTTCTGAGCGATGCTTCTGTAAATATAGTCGAGGACTGCAATTTTCAATAGCTCTTTCCAAAAAAATTAACAAAAATATCGTCGGGGATAGTGCAAGTCCGCGTATATACCATAGGTAAAGAGTACGTATTTACATTAGACCTGACCACATACGCGGGATCGCCACTTGCTGGCAGTATATATATATATATATATATATATATATATATATATATATATATATATATATATATATATATATATATATATATTAGAGCATGAGCATAAAATTTTATTTAGATCTCTTTAATCTCAGGGGTTTTGGGTTCGTGAAATGATGAAGTTCAGACTTAGTAATGTTACAATAAAATTCATATATTAAACAACTAATCATGTCGGTTCACAGCTATAAATAAAATTGTTTTGAACAGATAACAATAAATTTTTCAATAGTTAACAATAAATTGGGTGTTTTTTTCAATTTTACAATTTTGATGCGTGACTAGAAAAGGTATAAAAAAAATTTAACAACCATTAAAGTAACACAAAATTAGCTAATCTGCAGTAAACGTAACAAAATAAAAAAAGATAAGAAAAAATAAACATCACGCAGGGTTAACTAATTCTATGGTTCATTTCAGTTAAATTTAACCATGCTTCGTCACTTTGAATTAATAAAATTTCCGTTTTCTTGGCTTTATCTCTTTCATTATTGCATTTACGTAAATTTTAAGTTTGCAATTTGATTTTAGAAAAGAATTGAAGATTGATTTGTTTGGAATATAAGAATTATTTAATTTTTTAATGAAAACTCATGATCAATTGTATCTAAAATGAAGTATATGTACGTACAAGATAAATCGTTACAAAGAAAAAGAATTAAAAAAACTCAGGTAGTTTAATTGCATTCGTGACCGGTTAAGTCTTGACAACAGTCAGTACATAAGCAAATTTATGAAAAAGAACCAACAAAAGTAAAAGATAAAGATAATTAGACAGCTTTGTCCAAACTTAACAAAATATAACCAGTTTCTAAAAAAAAAATAGAAAATGGTAAATTTACTGAGAAAATGTAACTAGTATTTTGTAGCAGATATTAGATAAATAAGAAGTCAGTATAAAAAAATAATGCCAGAATAAAAAAAAAGAAGAGCCAGTGTTAAATTAATTTACAATTAAAATTAGTTTTAGATGGAAAAATAAGGTTTCTGATTAAAAATTGTTCATCTAGTAAGTTCTAAAATGATCCAACTGAGAATTCAACACGACTAGAACAGATCGCATGTTCACACAACTCAGTTCAATTATCACTCATATGAAAGTTATCACAGACTAAGAATTGGCAATATCAGAATTCACTTATCCGAATCATTTGGTGAAATTTGATGTTTGATGCTGTAACATCTGAACTAATTCCCATGAAAATTGGACGGTTACTCCATCGGTTACTATAGCCAGACGAAATACCATCAATACGGGTTGAATCATGTGCACTTTTTCCAGAAAGCATCCATTAAAATATTTCAACAAAGCAACTTGTAGAAAATCATTCTTGGAAAATTCCTTTTGCCAAAATAATAAATAAATTCAATTAGATAACATCCAACACAGACAACAAAAAATGTAAGAAAGAAACGTAAAAAGTTTCTCTTTTAAACCATTCAAACACTATGGCATTTAACCATACTCTTGTAGTAAGTAAACAAAAATTAAATTTAAAAGAATTTACAAAAAAAGTAATTATTTTAACAACAATATAAATATTAGTCTTTAATTAATTTTACATTCTTACCTTTTGCCAAAATACCCGGAGGTAGTGAGTACAAAATTTTAAGTAAAAAAAGGAATTATTTTCTGTCAGCCAAAACTTATATAGGCGTACGTACTGACATACATGTCATTATATGGAATAAACACGAATGAGTATGTGCCCGATATGTATCAAATGTAACGTAATAACTAATACAAACTGAAGTCCACCGTCCAATGTACTAGGTGTTCAAAAAGATATCAAATCACTAGGTGTTTGAAAAGTTTTACAATTTAGAATTTTAGAAACTTTTTATTTCAAAATTAAGGCTTTCTACTTTCAATGAAACAAAATAATTGTAGGTCACGTAACAATATATAACTGAATTCATTTTTTAATAAACTTTCCTTTGATATCCTACTCAGTACTTTTAGGGAATAATTGTTTTTGCACTTTTCAGGTTATCCCATAAAATTAACCACCAAAACCGAAATTTAACTTCACATCTATAATCGGGTTACCATACTTTATCTCAAATTTTCGCATTAAATGGTTTCAGATAAAATCGCCTGTGACGGACAGCCGCCAAAGTGATCCGTTTTGTCAATTTTGGTACGCTGTTATTGAAGTATCATACATTTTAAAAATATTAGTCAAAATTTTCTACCAACTGGGCCAACCTGTTATACGTTAGTACAATGTGTATCAAAATATCTTGGTTACAAGATTACAACTAAAATGTATATAATTAATTTGTATATCAGGATCTGAAAAATTTGACTAAACACAGTTAAGGTATTTGATGCGAGATAGTCAGGTACAAAAGTATAGCTCAGCGAAAAAATTTTCTTTTATCAAAAATTAAATAATGTATTAACCCTTTGCACTCGATAGGCGTCGCCACGGCGACACAATAAATACCCTTTGCACTCGAAAGGCGCCTCTCAGGCGCCATACTATTCTTTACTTCAAATATCACACTAAGGAAAATTATAAAATTAAATAATAAAATATAATGTTTGCAATATGCAAATAAAAATAAAATATTTAGGTAAACTACTTTTGTTTAAAATACTTATCTTTGATGTATTACAATTTTTTATTAAAACTACTGTCGAGTAACTGAGTAACCATACTAAAAAATGGTTCGAGTGCAAAGGATTAATATTCTTCAGTTATTATATTTGTATACCACTTGTTTTTTTTTTTAATTCCCCGCGCTTATGTACTTTTATAAATTATATTTCAAAAACGGCACGGTCAATAATTTTTATTTATTATTAAATATGGTTTGTAACTTTATATTTTATAACATATTAAATTTTTATCAAATTCCTTTGACACGTTTTCATTTTATTCAAAAAAAAAATCGTGTGAATATGTCAACTTCCCATAAGAGCCCGTGTTAAAATTACAAAACTTTGAAACCGTTTTTCTCAAAATTGGGGCGGTCAATTTTTTTTCCGGTATAGGTTCGTATTGTTGGTATTGAATTAAATAAATGTCTAAAGAAGTTTCGTTAAAATCCTTTGAAAAATCGTTTTTCGGACCAACAACCTTAAATGAAATTATGTTGGAGTTAAATGAAAAACTGTATGTTTGTGTACGTGTATAAACATATCAATTCTGAAATATGATATTAAAATACACTTACATCACATCTACAATAAATTAAATTCAAAAAGGCATATGTGAAGCACTGATATAACTTGTCTAGCATTATATGCACAGAGCTACACGGAACTAATTACGTATGAGTTGCAGTCAGTGAGCGAAAGAGACTTGTTATTGACATGGAGACATAGCTCTTATTTGTTTGCTTATGTTTAATTAAATTGGTATGTGATAGATTGCAGCACTGAACATCGCATTGGAAATATATAAATTAATTAAGGGGATTTAGAAAAGGAAAAATGAAATTCAGAGAAAGGTGAACGGTAAAATAAAACTGACGTAATCAGCTTAATTGGATAGATACCTTTTAATTTTTTTTAAAGTCTAGAATATAACTAAACGAGCTTCTAAAAATACAATCAAATCGTACAGTGAAACCTTAAGATACCTATTTTAGTTCGATAAAAACTTGCTACTTTAATATAATTTGTTTCCTAAAAATTCCTGATATAATGTTTAAAGACATCTTGAAGTTTGGACATGATTTTTTGGATTCAGTACCTAAAAGGTAAAAAACGAAAGCTGTATTCAAACCCTTCCAATAGTTTCCGAATTTATCAATAAGGATACCAATTTCCTTCAAATAAGAATTATAGATACCGGTAGGATTAACAGATTCTATATAGTCAGGAACTTTATGGTTCTTATCATTTTTGAACTACAATGCAAACTTATCTTTTTTTATTCTTTTCAGGTTCTCTAGTTTTAACTACCAAGGGTTCTCTATAAGTTTTTAATATTTTGGTATCATAAAGTCGAATTAGTTTAAAGTATTATTATTCAAAGAAACTTTATTTGAAAATTTCAAACTTATTCGTTAATTCATTACAAATTATTTTTTATTACTCATGCGGGAGAAGTACTAACTTGGCGCACACATTTTTGTACGCAATAATAGCTGTTTGCTCAATATTCTCTTCCCACATACTTTTTTGCGTGCGGAAAGTAAACTTTCCACACTGAAAATAAAATACGCAAAATTTAATCAAATCACGCAAAGCCGCCTCTTGATTTTTCATTTAATAAATATTCATAATTATTTCTATAGAAACCACCAACAAAATAATTTATACAATATCTAATTCAGAAATAAAAGACAAAAAACACTCAAAAATATTATTTTAAAAAGGAATAAAAAATAGTAATAATAATGGAAAAAAGTATGTGAAATTCGTAATAAAAAATAGTATATCCAACTCGTGCGGGATTGTCGATTGCCCACTCGAGCGAATGAGCGCACTCATTTCGACGTGCGCTCAACTTCGCTCTCGTGGGCAATCGACAATTTCCCGCACTTATTGCATAATACCTACTATAAATTCCTTACTTATTTAAACAGCAACTCAGCAGGTAGGAATACATAATACAACACATGCATATACGTCAGCTATGCATGATATTGTCGTGACCACTTGGACTAGACGTTGCTAATTTTACGTAGGTTTACCGAACATTAATGGTTGAGAATTGGCAGGGCTTGCTGTCACCAGGGCAGCCTTTATACTGGGTTCCGTCAGTTGATAATCGTGCCGAACTAGGATTCTGCTTCCGGTTGGCGCGATGGGAAACCAAATTCCTTGATCCTGTTGATGTTGAGGATTTAGCTGCTAACTTATTGACGGTGTAATGTTTAATAAATAATAAAATGGTTTTAATTTCAGAACTAAATATTTTATTCACAATTGAATTTAAATATTTTACAATAGTGTTATTTAATTATATTAAGAAAAAAGAATATTAATTTTACTTCGACTGGGTTTAATTTATTAATTTTGATTGAATTAATAAAAAACAAAAAATAAAGACAATATTGAGCGCTATTCATAGAGAGAAGTTAAGATAATTCTTAGATTGAACTTAGCAAAGTTAACACTAAGATTTAACTTAACATTCCAATTCATAGACAGATTTTAAAATTGTCCTAGTATAAACAAGCTTGAAGTTAGTTATAATGATACATTGTGAGGTGTATACAAGCTTTACAATCAATTCACCAATTGAAAGCAATCAGAGAAACGAAAAATATTTGAATAGTAGTAGCGCGAAATATTTAAATTAATGAAAATTCTATCAGTAAATAATTAAAATTTTTTTATTTTTGCCGTAATTAATAAAATAATACAAAAGTATACATAGTTATGTATTTTAATTTAATTTATAATAAATAACAATATTAACGGAAAAATTTGTTTATTGGAAATTTAAATTTCTTTGTTGTAAATATTATTTTAAACTGTTTTAGAATATGTCAGTACGTAGTATAGTACCTAACTATAGTTTGTTTGTTTAAAATGCAGAACGTAAAGACGTGTCCCTAATAAAATTTAAAATTTCATAAAATAGGTGGTATCATGTGATTATTTTAATATTATTTTTTTTTTTAAAATGTGAATTGTCTTTAAAACATGTAATGTGTGTAAACAGACATAATTGTATTATAATTGTTCTGTTTTTTATATCATCAGTTTTATGTAATCTGAGTGACTTATAAAGTTACAATAAAATATAAATTATATACTAAAATATTTGTTGATTTATTAAAAATTTTTACAAAAGAAGTATAAAATAAATATAAACTTTGTCAATGATTTAGATTTTTATAATTTTAAACATAAACTGCGGTACTTAAAACATTAAATAATTCCAGTGTGCTTCCGATAATTTTTAACATTTCAGTATGAAAAACAACTAAAAAAAATGTAATAATAAATTAAGATTAACTAAAGTATGGTAAAATATTATGTTAAACTACCGTTTTGTTTATAATTTACATTAAGAAAAATACGTCTCTTATTACACAAAAAATGTAAGTAGAAAGTCAAAATATTCTATCACAGAAGCACACAGAAGTACGTAATAATTCCTTAGTTTTTCTGTTTTTGCACATATCTTTTAATTAGTTATCTATAAAATTGTAAGTTTTTCGTCAAATACATGCTGCAAATCGATATTTTCGTCATACATGAAAACTTTTTTGCACCTGAAAATATTTAGAGGTTGAATTACTTATAAAACTAAGTTAATTTGATTCAATTTTTCTTTAATTTACTTACATTTAAAATATTTATTACGTCAATACTTAATATAGATATTTAATTACGTATATTTTATATTTTTATTCGAAAAAGTTCTTTCAAATTTGATAAAATGTTCAAATGTCAAAAAATTCCATGTAAAAATATATTTAAGATGGACTTAAGTCTGCCATTTGCTTATTTTAAATTTAAGTAAGAGATAAGATTGAACTTAGCGTTAAAACCGACCTAAAGTCGTCTATGAATAAGTTAAGTTTTATCTTAGCTAAGATTAATCTTAGATTTATCTTAAATCGTTTATGAATACCCCACATTGATATTAAGTTTCAATTGTACATTCGTACTTAATGCAGCGCGAATTGAATTATGAAATTGGAGTCCGTCTTCATTTGAATCGGCGGTGGCTCTTATGAGTTGATACTGCTCGCTCATCAGTTTGACGGTGTGACGTCAGTGATCATACGATTATTGAGTTTCGACAATATCCATTGGTATCGTTTTGTAACTGTAAAGAGAATTTATTTTGAATTTAAAATATTACTAATAAATATAGTCAAATTTTGTTTTTACTTTGTAAGTGTTAGTAGGTAGTTTAAATTTTTATTCTAATAAATTAAATTTGTAGGTTCACCGGATCTAATTACACTTTAAATGATTCTCATTATGAATTCTCACTTGGATAGTTTATCGAAATTTATAATATAAAATAAATTTCTAGAAATTGTTGAATGAAAATTTTGCATATTGTTTTATAGTTTTATATTTCTATTTTAGTTCATGATTTCTTAGAATAATATTATATACTTACATATATACAATACCACACAAACAAATAAATGAAATCGAATAAACGGAACCAAACACATTGAAATAATTTGATTTATACATCAATTTCCTTTTTGTAGAGCAGATTCGATTGGTCACTTGTTTAATATAAAATTTCATTATTAACACTAACAAACAGAATACTACAAATATTTATATTAAATATTTATAAATATGTACCTACTAATACAGTAAGATTCCAAAACTCCAGATACAACAGTATATTTCAGGATAAACAACGGCGAATCCAATTCTCGAATTAGAAGGGAGTCGCATTTTTTCAAAGGCATCGTAGTGTTTCATTATTCTGTCATTACATTTACGGTTTTTAAGGCACTGAAAAAATTGAGTAAACGTGATGACGTCATTAATTAAAAAAATTATCGTTTTTTTTTTCAAAGCAAACTCTATCGAATAGAATTGGATTACAGTGATTGATTGAATTAGAGTAATTTGAATGTGAACTTTTCATTTTTTCTATCAAAATAACCGAATTTCTTTAATAATAAATCTCTATTCAGGGGGAGGGGGAGTCATGATTCCCATGGCCACCCCTCTGTGTTTGCTCTCTTAAATATAAAATTCTAATTATATTCCAGGATAAAAATATGTAAAACTAAAAATTTTAAATATATTCACTTTAAATCCACAATCCATGGAAACTAGCTCAGCCATTTCCAAAATATTCTATAGGATAAAAAGAAAAATTCTAGATATCAACTTTGAAAGCTGGTAACTGCAGAATGGTTCCTACCGAGGTTCAGTAAAAATTAATTAAACCGTTTCCAGGATATTTCAGGATTTCCGAAATTTTAAAAACAGACTTTGAAAGTTAGTAACAACCAACTCTCTCTTTCTAAAATGTTCAGGATAAAAAGCTTCAAAGAGATAAAATTAAAAATTTCAGGAACTCCATTTCAAAATCACAGCTCTGAAAACTCTAAAATTATTTTACAAAATGGAATACTATAAAGTAATGTTCAAATTAATATTATAATCCTTGCTTGTAATAATTCATAATTCACAGGTTTTCTATGATTTCTCGATATCTGCCTGAAAAATTAAAATTTTTGTACAATTACTGTAAACACGAATACATTCGATACATATTTAGCCTCGAACTTTACAAAACAAAATAATAATTAAGTAAGTTTGCTACGTACGTACGTAATAGAAAATGGTTAAAACGTCCAATAAAAACACCAAACAACATAATATATTAAGTACATATGTTCCATTTCGATATGCGTATATGTACAGTGTCTTTCATAAAGCTCACACCATATGGAAAACTTTTTTACTATTGTTTTTTTGGCAAAAATCTTAAGGAGGTTAGTGAGTGAAAAGTAGCTGAGCACATCTTGCAATTTAATGGGAAACCGGAAATTTCAAAATTGCGAATTATGACAAATCGTAGGTGTGTCATATCAAAATTACATTTAGTAAACATATTTCGATAGCTAAATACTACAATCTGAAAGAATAAAGCCCAAAAATCCACTTTTCCAAAATACGATTTTAGGAGGGAGTTCTAATTTTTCGAACAAAAAATGATTGATCATAAAATTTTTCAGTAATTTTTTTTCTGAGTGATTTTATTAGCTAGAGGTACAATTTTCTTTTTCTTGTATTAAACAAACATTTAAGATTACAGAAAAAAATTTTGTTTTCCCTCATATCATTTTTATTATAAAGGGCGACGAAGTGGAGGCAGGAATTATGTTTTCTCTAGTGTACAAACTAGAATTAAATCAAAATTATAAAAATGGTAAGTGTGGCGCGCTTTTAAAAAAATCACGTTTCGGGGCACAAATGTGCACCTACGAAGGGGGCGGGATAAATATTAAACAAGTGAATATTAATTAAGCCGCGATTTTAGTTTGTACACTGCACGGAGAGAAAATTCCTATAAAAATTACTGTGCTCATACTACAATCGACGTGTAACAGGCAAACATATCCAATTTTGGTACGGCAAAATTATAAAAATTACAATAATATAACTATAATTTTTATAATTTTACCGTACAAAATCGAATATGTTCGCCTGTTACACGTCGATTGTAGTATGAGCACAGTAATTTTTATAGGAATTTTCTCTCCGTGTGGGTAATACACATTAATGAATACATTAATCGGGAGTTAGCTCGATAACTTAATTACTTTTTGAAATATCAGTCCCCACATCAAAACCCCACGCGCCCAAAGGAAATACACCTTTTTGTTTGTTTATAAATTATAAATATGTAAATATCTCCGAAACCGTTAGGAATTTTTGTTCAATTTTAATTTTACATATTTCATTAAAAATATTGAAAAAGGAAAATCGATTTATTGAAGATAAATAAATAAGATCTCTCTCTCCCTTAAGTAGCCCTAAATTCAAAATGATTTTAGGAATTCTAGCAAAATAAAAGTTATACCGTAAAACCGTCTAGACCCGGACACTTTACACCAACCTTCAAATTAAATAATTTCTACATTAACCTGCAACAATAAACATTTGTTCTTGACGTCATTAGAAAGAGAAAAACATCCTCTAAACAGCTGTACCAATAAAACCTACGGATTTCAACATTTACTATCTCATTTTACAGGATTACTATCGTACAGTTTTTCAAAGAAATAAAATGTGTGTCTAACGTAGGCATGTAATTTTCGTCATAATTGTCATATTGTTTTAGTTTTGATATGTATGTGTTCAGAATTTTATCGCGCATCATTTAATGATGTTTGAAGTTATATTCGATGTATATATAAAAAAATACATGCATATATGTATATCCGTTTAGACCCGGACACATCAGTTTATTACACTATGGCCGCGATTCGCACCAGTTGTAACTCCCACTGTCCATACGTTAATATTCCTCCCTGAATTACGCGGTTTATGCCTCCATCTGGTGTCATATCGTATGTTTACTCTATAGAGAGGCATACTATGAATTGCCCCCTCACCCTTCCCACAAAATATTTTGAAGTCTTTGACAGGTTCAAAGACATCAGACGATATAAAACACTGTCCTAAACCCGATGGGAGAGATTAGTTTGCATGTTATTACATTATTTAAGTAAGTGTCCGGGTCAAGACGGATTTGGGGTGTAGACTCGGACATTTAATAATTATTTTTTATATTTTTTTATTTTTACTTATAATGAAACAAATGAGTTACGGATATAACAAATAATAAACGCTCTTTCTAATAGCAATACTTTTATTAGTGATATCTATGAAGGAAACATGTATAAACATAAAACTATACCAACAAATGTAAAAAAGTGTCCGGGTCTAGACGGTTTTACGGGACTATTCTTTGAAATCTGCTTAATCATAAAATTACAATTATCATCAAAATACTGCCAAAAATACTGATTTCTCCTTCAATAGAAAGATTTAATTTCGTCTTAAAAAGAAACTCACATCTCTGTTCCAAACTTGATGAAAGATACTGTATATACCCATACTAATTTTGTGTAACCCCTGACTATATACAATACGATTTCTGGCTTGGCCATGCGTGTCGTGTCGTAACAATAATTTATATTGGCACGTACCGTACGTTACGCTATATTGCGTTACGTACGCTGCCTACGCCTACGTAGTACACACGCACATACGCACAAACGTACGCTTAAAATGAACATTCTACATTTTATTAGTACGCACTCAATTGATACGGTTTATCAGTAGGTACTAAAACCACAAACTATTTACCAGTAGTAGCGACCATTTAAATAACAGTGACGGATCAGCAAAAGTATTAATGGTAAAAATATGTAATATAATGCTATAGTAGTACTTGTCCCCTTTGTAGTTGTACATAAACCACTACTGTTCAATGGAATCAAATAAAACTAATATAAAGTACCCCACTCGGGTACATACCACTGAAGTTATGTTCCAACTTTACAACATTTTTATTCAACAACATAAAATAGGTAACAGAATTTTGTGTGCTTTTAATAACAATGATATTCATATGAGATTTCTACTTTTCCTCTACATATAAAAAGTATAATCAATTTCAGAAAAAATAGAACTATTAGTAAAAATATCACTGAGGAGCGAAGACGCTGTTGCAGCATTTTTAGCTATTATTTAGAAAATTTCTCGAATTATTTCTAAAAAGTAAAACAAAAAACTGTTGATTGTACCATAGAAATTATGAAGCACCGACAAATCACGTAGCATAGTTGGAGGAGGAAGAGGTTAAAAAAAATTTCCTAAAGAGTAAAGTGACAAGCAAAATAAAGCCCTGAGATAGAGTCGAGATTCGTCATTTCATTTGGAATAATTAGAAAAAACATTAATTTGAATCTAATAATTTAAATAATTTAAATAATACGTATAATATATTAATCATTTAGCAATAATCAACTAAGCTACTGCTACTACTTATTTCACCTTTCAAACCTTACAAATTTCATTAACCCTAGAATCATACGTACACGTCAAAACGACGAACGAACTTCTCTACCTACTCCAATACTACAACTTGTACGTACCTGCTTGCTGTGAGATTTCTGTTATCTAATTTATTTATTGTTATAACACATAAGACGTATTTATTTTGTTTATAGTCATTGTCGTTTTGTTTGTATTGAAATAGTGTCCGTCAATAGGACGTCGATGAATGATTACGCGATGTTTTTTTTTAAAAGATTTTGTACTTCACATATTAAAAAGTTTTCCTAATTTTTCTAAAATTTATTAAAGATATGCATGTTATAATTAATTTATTCAATGATTATGATAATGTGAAAGATGATTCCAGGTGTTTGACTTATAGAGACGACATAATACTGAAGTTTTAATATATTAAATCGAAAACTAAAGAATGCGTTTCAAGTGACTTAATAAAAGATTAACAATTTATTTTGTGAAAAATATTTTAATTTTTATTATTTTTTGAGATCTTATTCGAAAAATTACTAACAAATTTTAGAAAATTTACAAATCTGCCTAATGGGGAAATAACTACATATCTATAGGAACATTTATGACTGAGAAATTTCGCATTCTGTAAAGTTACACATGTCCACTGACTCATAATAGTTCATGAATTAATTATGTGAAACACATGTTTTATGATACAATTGATGTATTTATCTATTTTTTAATTTTTATAATGAAAATATGCTTTGATAAAAAGATTAAAACAATTAATAAATATTTACATTAAGAAATTTTTCCAAATCCAATTTAAATATTTTGTTCGCTTTTGTAGTATTGTTATGTAAAAAAATGTTTTTTGCAAATAAACTCTAAAATTCTCCGTAAAATGTCCATCCGTCAAAACGACGTCGATGTATGATTAACGTTTCTCGTAGATCAACGTATGATTCTAGGGTTAAAACCAAAGCATTGCAAATTTCATTACCCCATATCTCATATCACCCTCATTCTCAGTTTCAATGTACCAATGGTTAAATGTACTCTTTACTTTTTTATACTAATTTTCTTGAAGCACCCTTTACATAAACCCATACGTATTTTGTTGTATTCATATTCAATTATTTTTGTCTCACTCTAATTACACAAGTAGAATAATGATAAATGATACAGCTACAGTGAATATAATGAAAATCTGTTGACTCTCTATTCAACACGATAGAAGAGATAGAGATTTTGAAAATTTTTCCAACCGTATGAGGGTACTAAACAGATGGGTGTTCAAAGCTAAAACAAACGTAGTTTCGAAGCTCTGAAGTGGTACCTATATAATTTTTTTTTTTTTTTTTGTATAACTTGTAATTATTTACAATGAAGGTTTTTTAATTTTTTTTTACCGTGTTTTTGTAATTTAAATTTTTATTAATATACAAAATAATACTACGTTTTGCGAAAAATTTAAATTAGACGCACGAAATATTTTGTTGGTAAGATGAATTTAAGCATGTGTTAAGTAAGCAAGCATAAGCGAATTGAAAAACATTTTAGATTAGCTGCATTTATTTATTTACTTTTTTTCTAGAAGAGGTTGTCTGAGTCGTTTATTTCATTTTGGCTTGTTAGGAGGCAAGTTTCGAATATTTTTTTCACTCTAAAGTTTTGACAAAACTAATTTTTGAAAAATAAACGAAACTGATATATAAAATCTATATTATGAATTCGAGATTGCAGATGGTCGCTGGCACAAGTCGCGTTTAAACCACCGGCCGAACTTTAAAAATCACTGACCTAAATAATCGAGTTTAAATAAATCCTTTTTTGCAATCACCTGTATTAATATCCTTTTTTTTCAAAACTAGCATCTTTTTAAAATAAGTAATTGAGAAAACTAACCAATTTTCAACAACCCCTTGAGCTATCTTATTGTAAATGACGGCCGACCACTCACTGCATCATTACTGTAACAAAAATGTTATCTCAGCAATTTACCGACGCAAATGGAGACTTACCCAATCGTACGACCAACCATCATCTATGGTCAAGTTATAGCAAGTTACATACATCTATAGCATATACGGTTGAGTTGAAACATAAAAGGTAGATAATCAGTAAATTTCACTATCCCTTGTCAGAGGGTCAATTTTACCCTTTTTTTAACAATTTACCATCTCATTCTGTCCAGTCCTTGTCTATACTATATATCTTGGTACAGACAACCCCCGAACTACGTCCTCGCAATGTACGTCGTTTAAAATTACCTCAAACAATATTTTAACACTTGTCTTCAGATTTTTTAACCGTACCTAATAAATATTTTTAGGCTTCCTACACTTTGTCGCAAAAATTAGGAAAAACAATACGACTGGCTACAGAAACCTGACTTAATGAGATTGCGTTCAGCACGCACTTGACGATTTTTTGTTTATTGGAACTTAACAAATATATATATATATATATATATATATATATATATATATATATATATATATATATATATATATATATATATATATATATTTCCCTATACGGAGAGAAAAATCATAATATAATTTTTGTAGATAAAATTTCAGAAAAATTACCATGCTCTCTTATAATGCGTGCGCGATCGACGACCAAGGTAAAAAATATGTGCTAGCATGGTAAAATTTATTGTGCTAACACAACTTTTATCACACTCTTATGCATATATGTTATAGTTTAATTCTTGTTGTCGTACTCTTTCATTTGCGCATCTGACCCGTAATCTTATGTTGCTTGGGCGATACCTGTTAAAACTTCGAACCTTTTATGATGCATACAAAAATGATTGCCAACTATATATTCTAATACTAAAGATAGTGTAGTAACAAAATGATGAATTAAACGGTGACATTCCCGTCCTCTAACACAGTGTAATGAATACTGCTTGCTGCTTGTAAGACAGTCTAATGAATCAAGGTGCTTGGTCCGACCCGTCCGACCAAATTAGTCGTCCATACCTATGGTTGGCTATGTGATTATGAGTGAGGTACATTTCAACAGAGTTCACAACACACACAACCTTCTTTCTCTTTTTTTCTTTCTACTATTAGCAGATAGCATTTCAAATATTATAATACAGCATGGTAATTTTTGCAAGAAAAACAATTAAAAAATATTTTTTGGAGGCAATGGAACTTTTTACTGGGCTGTTTTACAAATCTTACGGAGCTAATATTAAGGAAACAATATTCTATCCTTTAAATTTTCTATGATTAATTATAATTTTTATATTTTTACCGTACAAAATTGAATATGTTCGCCTTTTACACGTCGATTGTAGTGCTGAGCACAGTAATTTTTATGTGAATTTTCTCTCCGTGTATGACTTCAAGATTTCGCAGAGCGACCCCAAATGGAGTCGTGACCCATAGTATAAGAAGCCCTGACCTATTGGGATAAAAAGACATAGAATTGGGGGCTTCATAGACATAGAATCGGAGGGTCTTATAAAATAGGAAATCTTTAAAAAAATTTAATTTTTAGACGGTCGGATTTTATAAATCTGTAACAGTTTCATGTTTTTTATTACGAGAACCTAATAATTTTATGTGTGGGGATGAGAACCTAATAAGGAAAACTGAATAATTACGAATATAATATAACATCATTCATTAATTAAAATAAAATTCGTTGCTGAACCGAACTTTTTCAATTCATATTGAACAATATGGAAGAAAAGTGATTCGAATTACTTTTTGGTCTTACAACACATAAATTGAAAACATAAAAGGCTGTAAAAGCGAGAACTGTCTGTAGATAAAAAACAAATGGATGACGATACTATTCCCTTGTCTTTTGTTTTATCCTAAAAAGGTTCGTCGAGAGCTGCGACAATGAAATGAAAAGAGGGTCAAAATTATTTTGAGATGATAGGTAATTCAATTATTGGTCCACAAATTTGCTTGTTTATATTTAAATAACGTTACATTTTTAGGAGATATTTTTTTTAAATTTCTCTCTCTCATTTTCTAAACTTACTTAAGTCTATGTTTTTACATCACTACCATTTTTTTGGTACACTATATCAAACAGCTCACAAATATTTCATTCTAGTGAAGTTTTCTACAATGAAGAAAGGTTTAATTATAAAAATTTACAGTACTTTGCTATGTCGGTTGGACTTTTAACCCTAGAATCATACGTTGGTCTACGAGAAACGTTAATCATACATCGACGTCGTTTTGACGGATGGACTTTTTACGGAAAGTTTTAGAGTTTATTTGCAAAAAGCATTTTTTTTACATAACAATACTACAAAAGCGAACAAATTATTTAAAAAAATTGGATTTGGAAAAATTTCTTAATGTAAATATTTATTAATTTTTTTAATCTTTTTATCAAAGCATATTTTCATTATAAAAATTAAAAAATAGATAAATAGATCAATTGTAATAATTAATTTATGAACTATTATGAATCAGTGGACATGTGTGAGTTTACAGAATGTGAAATTTCTCAGTCATAAATATTCCTATAGATATGTAGTTATTTCCCCATTAGGCACATTTGTAAATTTTCTAAAATTTGTTAGTAATTTTTCGAATAAGATCTCAAAAAATAATAAAAATTAAAATATTTTCCACAAAATAAATTGTTAATCTTTTATTAAGTCATTCGAAATGCATTCTTTAGTTTTCGATTCAATATATTAAAACTTCAGTATTATGTCGTCTCTATAAGTCAAACAGCTGTAATCATCTTTCACATTATCATAATCATTGAATAAATTAATTATAACATCCATATCTTTAATAAATTTTTAAAAAAATTAGGAAAACTTTTATATGTAGTGTACAAAATCTTCAAATAAAACATACGTTAATCATACATCGACGTCCTTTTGACGGACACTATTTCAATACAAACAAAACGACAATGACTATAAACAAAATAAATATATGTGGTGTGTTATAATAACAAATAAATTAGATAACAGAAATCTCACAGCAAACAAGCAACAACAAGTCGTAGTATTGGAGCAGGTAGAGAAGTTCGTACATCGTTTTGACGTGTGCGTATGATTCTAGGGTTAATAAAAATTTCATTTGCATGTATTATGGATAACCAAAATTCAAACAATATACTTATTTGATATGCAAAATATTTTTCTTGAAATCACTAGTTTTCTTTCCTTTTTTCAATTCTCAGTCATCTAATAAATTCACCGAAAATATGCATATGAGTTTTCCCTAAAATTTACCCAAATGGAAAATATTAAATAAAATAAAAAGGTTTCCTCTTTTTAATGCACATGACGGCAGTTTAGAAAATTTCTTGAAATTATTGTAAAATTATTTCTAAAAAGTAAAATAAATTTCGACCGTTTTCCAGTAGCTTCTTTTTTATTCAATTTCCATTGTTATTTTTTCTAGAATATTACACAAAATATTTTTTTTATCACTATTGATTTCTATGCTGTCAGTTCATATGAATCCTCCTTGTATGTATTTAGTGGTAACTGCAATGAACGAGTACTAATGATTAGTAATAAGCCCATGTAAACAAGGACCATAGAGCACCAAAAAAACTATATGAATGTAATCATTTTCACTGGTATGGGTCAAATCAACTAGAACTGGTCTGACTTTATTAACAAATGAAGCAAAATTAGACGTACAACTTTGAATTACTATAGTTACTCCAATATAAAAAATAACAAAAAGAATAAGCGACAAAAATACTTCTAATTTTGCTTCATTAATTGTATTTGTTTAATGATGTCAGACCAAATTTAGTTGATTTCACCTATATAGTAGAAAATTAATTATGCAATCAAATTCGACATGGCTTGTGGTGTCGGTGACTGTATCAACCCGCTACTAGTTATTTATTGATTATGAATTTTGAAATGAAATTTTCCATACAGAATTGGAAAATCTGTATTCGTCAAGCCAAGCCACGTTACATAACATATGAAAATTGAAAATACAATAGAGGCCATTAATGTCAATTAGTGTGAAAATTTAACAACTGCTAATTATTCGAGATAATTATATTATCAACAATAAAATGATAAATAGCATTAATCTGTCAAATACCTAACTGAATAATTTTTTTGGGAAAATTGAAAACAGTGAAAAGAGGTCGTTTTTTTTTTTTTAATTCCCGTATTTCTTAGACTATATGATTTAAAACTTATAACAACGATGTTTAGACTTGTTGTTAAGCACAAGTGCCCAACCGTTCCCAAACGATGATTCTGAAACGACAAAAACATCAAGTCGACTTAATTACTAGATATATGCAGCTACTTTCGAAATAGAAACTTAGTTTTATTTTTTTTTCTTGGATTGTCATGAATATTAACTCTTTGCACTCAAGCAAAAAAAAAGTGAGTTGTAAATAGGCTGGTAAGACATGTAGCACATGACAACGACCGATGTTCTTTTTTTGACGGATTCTTTTGACGTTCTAGCCTTGTTTCCCCAAAGTTGAATACTAAATACGCTAAATACGTCCTCAATGATGTTTTTGTTAGTTTTTAATTTTAAAAAGATAATTCAACGTGATTTTAAATTATTTTATTTACAATTTTTCTAATAAATGAATGTTTTTGCAGTTATTAAATAAAATATTCATGTAATGTGAAGTATGAGCAGTCATTACAGTTCAACATTCAGTGTGTCATGTGGTACATGTCTTATGATCCAACAGACAAAACACCTTCAAATATGTTAGAGTTAATGGACAAACCACCTTGTCATGCTGTACATGTCTTATAAGCGCAAAGGGTTAACCAATGAACATAATTACCGTCCCATATCAATTTTACCTATAATTTCTAAAGTAGTTGAAAAAATTATTCACAGTAGGCTAATTGCATTCTTTTCTTCATGGAACGTAATAAGTCATTCACAATATGGTTTTAGGCCGAAAGGCTCGACCACACTTGCACTATTTGAGACAGTTACTGATGTACTAAATACTTGGAATGATAAAAAGCATTGTTTGCTTTCTTCTTTTGATTTATCTAAGGTATTTGATTGTGTCGACCATGACAAACTTTTATCTAAGCTTTATGACTATGGAATCCGTGGGACAGCCCTAGATTTAATTAAATCGTATTTAACAAATGGAGAACAAATTGTTCAAATTACACAAGAAGAAAATGGATGTAGTAACATTTACTCGTCAAACATTTTAATTATAAGAAAGGGCGTCCCACAAGGATCTGTATTAGGACCGTTACTTTTTATCTTGTATATAAATGACCTACCTCAAATTATGAGTGGCAATTTAATTTTATTTGCTGATGACACAACAATCATTTGCAAGGGTAATTCAGAAGAGAAACTGGCAAATCAGGCTGATAAGTTAATATCAACTGCCTCAAATTGATTCCATACAAATGGTTTGAAACTAAATTTAAATAAAACTCAACATATAACTTTCGGCAAATATGGCAATGTATCCAATAGTTTTGTATTACCAAATATTGGCAATATAAATCTATCTAGTAGTATTAAATTACTCGGTATCCATTTGGACAGATCACTAGGTTG
Organism: Brachynemurus nebulosus; assembly: GCA_035578155.1. Classification (NCBI taxonomy): domain Eukaryota; kingdom Metazoa; phylum Arthropoda; class Insecta; order Neuroptera; family Myrmeleontidae; genus Brachynemurus; species Brachynemurus nebulosus. Next base: position 16,824,063 of record JAPWDM010000005.1, read on the forward strand.
GGAAACACATATTGCGTATTTAATAAGAGATTTAAATAAATATGTTTATTTATTGTTAAATCTTAGCAAAATTGTTCCACAAGAGACACTTTTGAAAATGTATTATGCTAACATTGAATCCAGATTAAGATATGGGATAATTTTGTGGGGAAATTCAACATATGTTAGTAATCTGTTTGTTTTGCAGAAGAGATTTATAAGAGCTATCGCTAAACAAAAGCCACGAGTTTCATGTAGACCTCTGTTTGTACATTTGAAAATATTAACGATATATGATCTATATGTGATGGAGTGTGTAAAATTCTTTTTAAAACATCCATATATATTTTCGAATAGTGTTCCAAGTCATACTTACCAAACGCGATTCAATTTGCTTATCGCGACTATTTCCAATATGACATTACTGCAAAAAGGACCTTATAATAGCATCATTAAAATTGTAAATGAAATTAACAAAGATATACTTGAATTGAGAGACTTAACTGTAAAAAACTGTAACAAAAAATTAAAAGACTATCTTGTAGGAGAATGTGACTATAAATTAGAGGATTTCTTTTCAAAATAATATTTTAAAATTAAAAAAGAGAAAAACAATAACAAATTTGTTAAATTGTAGCTATATTGTTATATAATCTGTTGACGCAATCTATTCATGTATCATATGAAAATATGGAATAAAGTTTATTATTATTAATTGTACTATAGACAGAGCATAAGGCCAGTTTCAGGAATGTTTTACTGTAGCATCTAGCGGGGTGTAATATGAAGAATATAATTCAGTAAACAGGACTATATTTACCTAAGTATTTTTAAAATAAAAACAAAACCTCTTTTTTTAGAATTTTGCAGTTGTTCTCAAAAACAAAGTGAATTTTTTATCAATATTAATTAACTTGCGAGGCCGGGAATTTCGCACAAAAAGATAACAGTTAATTGAATGTTACTACTTCTACATTACTGATTTTCCACAAATTCATATAGACCGGGGTAGGATGACCTACATGAAAACTATTTGACAATTCTGAATAAATGATACATCCTTATGGAACTGCGGTTGTTCAATAAAGTTATACTACCTTAAGATGTTTTCGACATATAGGAAATTCTTATATTCAATACAAAATTTCAACTGAAAATAAACTTTTTGAACGAAATGCAAGTTTTTTCTCTTTCTATATAAAAAAAAACTTACAATTGTAATGAAAAAACACATAAATATCAAATGTAGTGTTTATTTCGCTTGTATAAATCTTTTTGTAGATAATCACTGTAACCATCCAACTTTTAGTATAGAACCGCTGGAACCTTACTACTTTTGGTACAGAACTGCTGTAATCTTACGACTTTTAGTACAGAAGTGCTGTGATCTTACTACTTTTAGTACAGAACTACTGTGATCTTACTACTTTTGGTATAGAATTATACTGTGGTCACTACTTTTGGTACAGAACTGCTCTGATCTTACTACTTTTAATACAGAACTACTGTGATCTTACTACTTTTGGTATAGAATTATACTGTGATCACTACTTTTAGTACAGAACTGCTGTGAGTGATGTAACCTTTCTATTTTTAGTACAGAACTACTGTGATCTTACTACTTTTGGTATAAAATTATACTGTCATCACTACTTTTAGTATAAAACTGCTGTGACCTCGCTATTTTTAGTATAGAAATTTGATGAATAAAATTACTAAATAGTTAAAAGAATCCTAACTAACGGTAGATCTGAAGTAATATTTTATTATGTTCAGTCTAAAAAAGAATATTTCTGTAGATATAATGATAATAGTTTAATAAGTTGATACAAATTAATAAAAATTAATATTAATAAACATATTTTTTACTTATAAAAATTATAGACGTTATTAAGTAATACAAAGAATAAAAGATAAACCCGACAATAATTGAATTAATTTGTTATATAAAAACATCATTCTAAAAATATTTTTTGACTGTTTAAGCCGGGTCCTTTTTTTTGTAACTTAATGAAAAATTTATTTAATTTTTTTTTGTAAATTATCGAACAGACATGTTAGGAATTATCCTAAATAAATAATTTTAATTAAACTCATCATTTATCCTACTCATTATCCTGCATGAAAATTCCATCAACTGATCAAAAGCTACACATTCTTATATACGAATTTGAAATATTGATATAAGGATAATTTAGGGGAGAAGTGGCATGAAAGGGATATTTTTGTTTTGAAGATTCTAGTAACTAAACAGAATAACAAATTAAATATTTACGAACAGAATTGGCAACTATTTATGTTATACTATTGACAGAAAATACAATAATAAACATTTCCCTAAGTTGTATATTTTTGAGTTTTAGAAAAAGTATATTTTATCCCTTTTATCAAGAGATTGTACTGAAAGGACCGCAAAAAGACAAGGAACAGACAGCCCTAAATAACACTCATGTTTTTCATATTTATGGATTATTTTTATCGATTGATTTTCATTAAATTATTTTTATTCGAAAATTTTCAATTGGAAGAGAAAAATTAATTATTTAAACTCAAGAAAACTGAAAATAAAAAAAAAAGAAGAAGTTAATTTTTATTTTACTCAAGTTCATTAATCTGAATAAACTATAAATTAATTTTCATTTAATTATCCAAATTTTCTATAACATGTGAGTTTTCAAAGAAAACTAATTTATGTCCCCTCCCTTTTAGTCACTATTTTACAGGAATCCTTTAACAGATAAGATTCTACAAACTACAAAATTTAAGGCAGTATTCTAGCCTAGAATTTTTTTAAATTCGATTTTTTTTTATTTGTTCTGAAAGTATAGACCTTTAAAAAAGTGTCCTCAAAACAAAGTTATAACCATTTTATTAGAGTAAGTTCAGGTATCTGATATTATAATTTAAGATTTTAAATGCATTTTTCTCAAAACTACATTTTTCAAACTGGTCGACATGATATCTCAAATTCAATTTATCCAATCGACTTCTTTGGCATGAACCGTCAATACATGTTGCTTTATGATAGAAATTAGAAATACTGTAAAATTTTAATTTTTACTATTTATAAAAAAATAAAAAACTGAAAAATACGTGCATTACTTTTTTTTACGTGACTATATTTAAATCGCTATTAGTCCTTGAATTTTAATTGTTTTGCAGTCCTAAAAAGGTCGTAATTATTGCTTTCTAGATTTGAGTACCCCCTCAAATTAAGTCAAATCTCTTGATGTGGTTACACAAACAAAACCAGACAGCCGTATGTTGCTTTAATATTAACTATGTGATATCTAATATCCACTCTATGTAATTTGATACTCTAATCTAAATAATCAAAAATTAATATCATAGTCTGCTAGTAATAGGTGTTTAACACTACTTATCAAATTTAGTGTCGACAATCATTCTGTTAGAGTTATGCTTTCATATTATAATAGAAGTATTTTAAGTAAGAATGATTATTACATAGAATATTGATGAAGTTTTACTGTACACGGGCAAACCGTACACACAGGTATGTAAGTTAAAGGCTTGGATCAAGTCATTAGTTCACTATACTAAGGATATGTACTTTAAATTTTAATACATTTAGGGTGATTTTTAAGGCTAATTTAAAGTAGTGAGATTGGTTTAGTAAAAAATTTTCATCTTTACTATAGAAATAACGAAATACCTTTTAGAAATGGTCCTAGGGGAGAAGTGGCATGAAAGGGGTGCTTTTGTTTTAAGCGTTTTAGTAGATAAACGAGATAACAAATTAAATAATTATGAACGGAATTGGAAACTTCAGTTATCTTACTCTTGAAATAAAATCCAATAATAAACATTTCTTTGTTATTAGTTGTAATTTTTCTCAGTTTTTAAAAAAATGCATTTTGTCCCTTTCGTCAATAGACTGTATTGAAAGGGACATGATAATTTATGAAAGGGACAATACTAAATATCATTCATGTTGTTCAAATTTCCACCTTATGTACATAAGATATACGGTTCATACTATTGCGCAGGTCATCTTACTGAACTTAATAATAAATTTGATTCAGTAAATATGAAAATAACCAAATGATTTCAGTAATGAGTAATCAATCGATCATTATTAATTGCGTGGTTTTAGTAATTAATAATTAAAATCATTGTTTTTCATTTGGTTATTTTTATTCGAAAATTTTAAATAAGAAGAAAGTTAAAAAGAAAATTATCGACACTAAGAAGAGATGATAATAGAGGAAAAATTGTGACATGTGAATATTCAAATAAAACTAATTCGAAATCACTAGCCTTAAAGGTAGTCCCTTTCATAACTGTTTGCTCTGTCCCTTTCATAAATATCAAACTCAAATTAAAAATTTAACCTCTAAATCTATAATTTTATTTAAAAGATATCTGATCTGTTGTTTTCCTCTAGTTGAAAGAATAACTAACTGTAGATATATAACTACAAACATTTCAAAAAATACTTAGAATATATCAGAAAACGTTCCGAAAAATTAAGAAAAAAATACTTTGGAACATAAAAAAATTTACAAGCCAGCATTACCATGTTTGAAATGACAGTAGCTTGAAGTCAGGAACAAACATATCTGCATTGGTGCTGTCACACAACACAAATACGTTTGATTTGGCGGGATTTGTATTTACCGCGTAATTTGAATTGTCCCTTTCAATACGTGTCCCTTTCATACCAATTTTCCCCTACATACCTAATGTTGGTAAAACTGAAAAAATCTATAATTTCTGTTCATCATTCTGTTACATTTTATAAAGCACTGAAAAGTTTTAGTAAACAAGATGACATAATCAGGTTAAAAAAAAAAAATTTTCTCGAGTCAGACTTTATGGAAATGATTGAAATGATGGATATGAAAATGATTTTTATTACTAAAACGGGGAAATTGACTGAATCACCAAACTTTTTTTCTCTTAACGTTATGGGCCTGGTTTTGGCAAAAAGGAAAAGAATTTATTCGAAATCCTATAGTCTGCTTCCAGTGTCAACGCTCCATCATTTTATGACGTCATCAAATTTAATTTACTTTTTTTGTGTCAATTATTCATTTTTTCTGCCAAAATGACGAAATTCCTTTTAGAAAGAGTCTAGCCGGCTAAGCATATGGGTTTTCGGCCAAGCAGTTTTTCCACTATTCTTTTTCATAAATGTTGCTTATTGTGAGCTTATGATTCAAAAATATAGGTATTAGACCTCTACCCCCTATATTGTCAGAGATATCGGGGCAACAGCCCTTAACTTTCAAAACTATTGAAGATATTTAGATCAAATTAACAGAGGATGTTGATATAAAATAGCTTTACATTACTTATATATATTTTTTTTACATTCGTACGACGTCATTTACTACATCAAAATAATAAATGAATTATTGAGGGTGCGTGTTTTAGACCAATCCCTTGAGTGACAACTACCAAAAAAATCTATGTTATTTGGCTCTAGTATAGTTATCGTGTGTAGAAACAGCAAGGTCAGATTTGTGGAAGGTGTTTTAAAAAAATATAATTTCAGGTTAAGTAACAATAAGACACCCCCACGAAAAAAACCAAAGTCGTGATCTGGATGAGTGACTATGGCATTTCTATGCATTTTTCGACGCTGGATGCAAATTCGAGCTTAAAAAAGTTCATATACTCCTCAAATTTTTATATAGATCATTACAGAAAGGAATATGAATGGGAACTTTACAACCCGCGTGCCCACATATTATTTCCAAGGGCTCCACTAAGGGTGTAACATTTACCGAAAAGGTTTATACGCCCTCTGCAACACTTTTATACCTCTCTGGACATAGATTATGTCATGATAACTTCCAGCTTACAAGAGAGCACACTTCTAGCTTCTAGCATACTGAAAAAAACTTCGAAAACCAAAGCAATTTGGGTTACATTGCACACTATATTACTAATGCAGGCATGGAACTTAACACCCATTAAAAGAACGTACTTTATAATCACTTGTAGAAGCACATAGAGCACTCTAAGTAGCATATAAATAAAATGATAGTTAAGTATAATTATGTAACTATCCTTGTGGTCGAACAACCTAAGTGTGATTAAATTAATTAAATTAAAGTGGGCTGTGGCTAAGTTGCGGATTATCACATCATACTTTTACCCTATCAATGTGTGTGTACAAACAAACACATAGAAACAGACGAACCCTGAGTAGAGTTACTTTACATATGTATGTAGGTACATAATATCTTGTTGTAAACATAAATTATTTATTCACAGTAAGAGAATGTGAACGTCTATTCTTGTTAGGGATGAAAATGGTGTTGGATAATTCGGGCCATGTATGTAAGTAATAAACCACTAAATATTATATGGGTACCACAAATTGGATAAGGTGACTGTAGATAGAATACACGAGCTACGGTGGCGACAACTATACGTAGATACTTAGATGACGAAGAATATAGATAATGTAATTACAATACAAATACACAGAATGATCCATAAGGTTCGAAAATTTTTCAAAAATAAAAAGATTTGCTAAGCAGTAGAGAAATCTCAGTTTCCAACTATACGCATTTAAAGCAGAAGAACGAGATTTTACTTTTCTATTGCTAATATGGATGACCGTATAGAGGTCCAACAAAAATTTTTCAAGATTTTTAAGTGTTCTTTTTCTATTAGTCGATCAACAGTGGCAATTACAATAAAAAAGCCGAAATATTTTTAAGAGATGTAACACATCCTCCAAAGTGATGGCAATTCTGGAATTAAAATACATACTTTAGCCCCTCATAATTAAAACTAAGGTGTCATTTTAAGTCCCAAAGGACTAAAAATACTTTCTCTCTCACCACTAAGCTTCTCAAGAACCGAAATTTAACCTAAAGCTAATATCATTATTCAAACTATTTAATTTGTCCACAGTGTACTTGCTGTTATATTATTTTACACGATTTATGTGATATTTAAATAACTTTTTATAAAAATTTTTATAATTTTAAATTGTCCGGAATAGAAAAATATGTATATACGCCACAAGCCTAAAGTGTTTCTGTTAATCACTCGCGCGATTTGTGGTCCTTGCTTCTTTACAAGCTCTCAGACTCCCAGACCCCTCAGACTTCACACTTGGGAACACACTTAAGCCCCTTGCTCCAAAACGAAATATTAAGATTTTCTTAAGGCCTTTAAGAATGTGTGGATTAGGCTATTGACTATGTAGTTGAATAAGAAACTAATTCGTAACAGCTGTTTTATTGTTTGATATCTTAAATTGTACCCCAAAGATGATAAATTCACAAAGTGCTATTAAATTTAGCCGTGGGTTTTTACAAACGACGTAAATTTATCGACTCTTAAGTTTGTTACCTAACTATAACTCAAAAACTATGCATTTTTCGTAAATACACACGATATGATTTTTTGTAGAGAATTAAATTTCCTATCTAAATGGCACTTTATGAACTCAAAAAACTTTTTTCCCAACAAAATAAGTAAAAAAAAAATTTTTAATAAAAACGGAAATTTTCAATTTTTCTTTTTTTTTTAAATTTTTGTGCAGAACTTTTTTCTGAGTGAATTTAGGCATAGGCATTGGTTCACAAAAAAGAAAGCTGATGCAATTCCTGTCAGAATGGTGACCGATAAAAATATTTTCGGTAAAAACTGGCTGAGATACAGAAATATAATAGATATGTGATTTTAAAAAAAAATTAACAACTATAAATTAGTACAATATTAAAGTTTTTTTTTATACCCAAGATTATATAAATATAAAAATTTTCAACAAATACTTTTATCATTATCTCTGATAAAGTAGAAATAATTTTTGTACTTAATAAAAATAATTTTTACATGTAAAAACTACAAATAACTTGATATAAAAGTAAAAAGTAATAAAATTGTAAAATAGTAGGTAACTTTGAACGACTGTATCTCAGCCATTTTTTATCGAAAATATTTTTATCGGTTACCATTCTGACGGGAATTGCATCAGCTGTCTTTTTTGTGAATCAATGCTTATACTTATATTCACTCAGAAAAAAGTGTTGCACAAAAATTGAAAAATTTCGTTTTTTTTTTTTAAAAAAAATAGGTTTTCTGACTTATTTTGTTGAGAGAAAAGTATTTTTAGTTCATAAAGTGCCATTTCGATAGAAAATTTAATTCTCTACAAAAAATCATATCATGTGTATTTACGAAAAATGCATAGTTTTTGAATTATAAATTAAAAAACTTAAGAGTCGATAAATTTACGTCGTTCGTAAAAACCCACGCCTAAATTTGATAGCACTTTGTGAATTTATCGTCTTTGGGGTACAACTTAATATATGAAACAATAAAACAACTGTTACGAATTAGTTCCTTTTCCCCCTGTTTATTTGTACATAGTCAATAGCCTAATGCAAATTTTTAAATTTCAACTTTGAATAGATGTATTACTCTCTAAAATTTTTTATCATATTAAGTAATCACTTATGCTAGGGAAGTTTCAGATTTTTTTGAATTTTCGAATTCGTGGTCTATTCTTGTAAACAATATTCATCTAGAAATACAATCGGAAAAACTGCAAAAAGACTTTATGAGCGTAGTCGATTGAAATAAAAGGTTCGGGTCTTTATAACCAAGGACTAGCAACGAGTTAAGCAAGCGCCTTCACTGTGACAATTTTATAAAATATTTTATGCTTTTTTTAAAATAATCATTAAATTTTTTATTCATCCTATATAACGAGAGGATGACAGTCATGTAAATTATGTCTGACAATGAATGCTTCATTTTAATTAAAGTGTGATTTTATTGGTGTAGCTGTACACCTTAATTTACGGTTTCATTATGCATATCCACAGCCGCCATGCTGCATTTGAATTAAAAAAGAGTATAGGTGTATCATATACATTATAAAATAGGTATACTTTTAACCAAATGAGTTACCACTTATACCATAAATTACTATAAAAAAAAGTTGGCAATACATTTGTAGGACTTTTCCGTCCCATTGTTATTTGAAACTTGCCGAAGGCTGGGGATTGGGATCAGTAACTGATAAGGGATTGAGATAAAAACATTTATAAATAACAGCCAAAAAAGATCCCAAAGAGAAAGACCATTGTGTTATATTGTGTTTTTATGGAAAGTTGCCGAAGACAGAATTGTTGCACATTAAAATTTCTTTGGTATAAAAACATTTTATACAAATTTTTCAAAGTTTGCCCCTAGTTCTAACCAAACTTCAATTTTTAAGTCATACCTTCACCAACTGTGTCGCATCATTTTGATAAATTGCAGAAAATTTGCTACAAAATTTCAGATAGTGTTCAGTTTTGATAAGAAGGATAAGGGTCTTTGAAAAAGACACAACAAAATTAAAATTCTCCTAGGTCACATGAATTATGAACAAACGTTTGCCCACAAAATAATTGGATCCTTTTGGATTCGTCTAAGTTTCGTCGATTCGGAGAAAATCGAAAAAAACAAAAATTTATCGATTTTTTCAAAAGCACCAATATGTCAAAAGTTTGAATTTTTTGAACCTGAATTCATTTCTGTAGCGCTAGTAAATCTGGAGTAACGTTGAGTTTTAGGTTGTCCAGGTGTAGGTCTGTCCAGATGTAGGTCTGCTTCACAGACCAATGAACGCTATTATTTTTTATACTACTAGACAAAGCGTAAAGCCAGTTTCTAGGTATTTTTCTTGAAGCAGGTAACAGGGTGAGACGGGTAAAATTTAATGAAATAATATAATGTCAATTTTTGAGCAAATGCGACTATAATTATTGCAGGACATAATTTGTATACGTACGTATTTTGAAAATAAAGCGAATACAACTTTTCTTCTTTCAAAATTTTGCAGTTTCTTCTCAAAAAAGTAAAATTTTATTATCAATATTATATTTTGACAATAATTATTTGAAAGCGTAACTACGGATACAAATCAATTACTATATATAACAGAATACTATTAAGGTCGAACTTGGTCGTATGTGACTGCTTCAATTCCACATTTATATTATATGTCTATATAATATAAAATATAATATGTTCACTGGTCTGTGGTCTGCTCATATTTTTCCCTTTTATTTAACTTAGCTATTTGACTCCTATACGGACGAGAAAGTAAAAATTATAATAATATTTAGAAATAAAATTTAATTATTATCAATATTCTTTACAACTGAATAAATGCACATTTATAGCACTATTGAAATCAAATAACAACTTATTCGGCAAAAGACACAAAAAAACTACTTCAATTCAAGAATACTTATTCGTTCTCACTGAGTTATTATTACTTTTTGGTTCCGTATTTAAATCTTATAAAAAAGGAAATTATTAAAATACGTATATCTTCATTAAAACTTTTGAAAATCGGTTGAACGTCTCAAGATTGCTATTGGTACACTATACACTACAATAACCAACCAGCCAGTGTATAAAAGAACATACGAACGAGAAAAGAGATAGAAGAATAAGTTAAAATAAAATGTAGAAAATTTTCTTTTCCATTTATTGTTAGCACTCGTGTTGGCACTGTTGCCTGTATCTATCTACTAGGGGAACATAGACTAAACTCTTCGAAATGCACAAGGAAAGAATAAGTGTTTTAATCTATTTATTTTATTACATAGATAGAAAGTTGTAAAGTAGTACTTTATGGCACTAGTTGCATAATAATAGTAAATACCAAAATATTTGGCAGGCCAAGAAAGAATTATAAAAAAACAATTAAATCAAAAATCAAAAAACCCGACTGGGTAGAAAACAAACTAAAACGATGGAAACAAGATGAAAATATAGAGAAAAAGAAAAATGAATAAAAAAGTAAAGCAATCGGAGGCATACATATTGTATCAAGTTAAACAAAAATGTTTGATGCCTCCGACTGCCTTACTTTTTTATCCATTTTTCTTTTTCTCTATATTTTCATTTTGTTTCCACCGTTTGCTTTCTGCGTAATCGGGTTTTTTGGTTTTTTATTTAATCTTTTTATTTAGGTCTTTTTAGCGTTGTTTAATTATAAAGAAGAAAAAATATATAGGTACGCATACGAGACTACAGTGGCTGGCAGCATAAATTACCAAGAATTTGATATTCTTGAACTCTTGTTCTACCGCCTTCGGGAACGAACTTTTAAAATCTGGGCTTGGTACTCGCTTAGGTTATTAAAGAACCCCTGTGCAGAATTTCGTATTTTTATACCCAATGGTTTTCTATATAAATTTTCATTCCCTATTTTATACGAAATTCTGTATAAAATTTCACGTTTCCGGGCTCAGTAGATTTTTTAAATAAATTTTAACCGCCTATTTTACCCCGTTAGGGAATGAATTTCCAAAACCCTTTCTTGGTGCTCACCTAGAATTTCACCTTTCTAGACTCAACAATTTCCACATAAATTTTCATCCCCTATTTTAACCCCTTAGAAAATGAAATTCTAAAAATCCACTCTTGGTGCTTGCTTGCGTTATTAACGGAACTTGTGTACAAAATTTTACGTTTCTAAACCCAGCGGTTTTCTATATAAATTTTCATCCCCTTTTTTACACCCCTAATGGATAAATTTTTACAAAAATTCTCCCTCTTAATACATCTACATTATTAAAGGACCCCTGTGGCCCTATACAAAATTTTACCTTTCATAAAATTTCATCCCCAACTTTATACACTTAGGGGAAAAATTTCCAAAAATCTTTTTTAGTGCTCCCCTACGTTACATAAAGAACTCGTCTGTAAGATTTCACGTTTCTAGACCCAATGGTTTATTATATAAATTTTACATCGCCTATTTAGGGGATGAATTTTGAAATTTCATGTAGCCTATAGCACTCCTCAGATTAAGATGATTCCAGCGACACCTTCTTTACCAAAATGCGTCAAGCCGTTTATGTTGTAGGCAGCGCCACAGAAACAGACATAATCAGAGAATATATACATACTATCGAAACACATTATCCTCCTTCTGATCCAGTCGGGTAAATAACAAAGGACACAGGAAAAATGAAAATTTGGCACTCAGATTATGCAAATTTCACCGACATTCCACAATCTGATTCATGTTCAATTCCCATTGATTTTTTGGGGGATATTTTTTTGTAATGAAAAGTGGGGATGAAAATTTTGTTCCATGTATTCCATTGTGTGAAATAATATTACTATTAGTAAGATATTTAGTGGTATATTTAGTTATTTTCCTATATTCATGAATCCCTATATGTCAGTGATCTTATACACAAAAAAAAAAAATAATATTGGTAAATGATGTAGGTGGCGTCTGTGTTAAACAAAAGTATAAAGTACTTACGGAGATAAAACCATATTATTCTCAAAAATGTAAGTCTTTGGAAATTCGAAATGTTATGCAGGATATTGCGACAGGGGTATTCTTATATTACTGCTTTATTTCAATAGTACTTTTTCACATGTATATTTGAATGTTTTAGTCATTTTTCCCCCATTTTATTGCCCCCACTCTCTTGTTACTATAATTTATGGTATATTCACATCTAAAAAAATTAATTACTGATAATAAATAACCCATTTAAATAATTGCAATGAATATATGTATAAGAAAGTATTAAATTACATGTCATTATAGCCAATTAGACAGTCTTCTTTCTCTAATTAATTGTCCTTTTTCATTTCCCTCAAAAATTTTATTATAATGAAAAAATTTTGCCTTTGAAGTTTTTTTTCGGTATCTTTTTTAATAAATATTTTAATAGGAAAGAAATAATGCGCAGACCGTTGAGGTAAAAAATTATTTTTAGGAACAACTTTTTTGATAAAATTTTTCATAGTAATTTTCTTTGATACAAAATAATTCAAGATTCTACAAAGATATTGTTTATGTTATAGTGTTTTATCTACCGTAAAAATCTGAAAGGGTTTTAAAATATCGTTTACGTACTATAAATTACTGAGAAAACTGAATTACACTTGACGAACATGGCAGGTGTCGTTCATGTGTTTATAATTCTTTGTAAATTTGTTTTTACAAAGCGAGCAAAAATACCGGTTAAATAATCACTGTTTCTCTAATATCCGAATCCAGAATTTTTTTAAAATTAAGGTATTATATATGTAGAAAAATAAAATATTAGTGTATTTTTGCCTATGAAAAATTACATTGAAAACTTAAAATGCGTTTTTCTCTAAAACACATTTTTTTAAAACATATGCTGAGTATAATTTTTCAAAAATTACTATACCGCTTGCTTTAAAGTTTTGCACATTTATTTGTTATTACAGTGGCCGGTCCATGAACAAAGAATTTTTTTAATTTTGAAGTTTATATATAGCCAGACGTATATGTCAATATCCGTACAAAAATATTTCATTGCAAAAGTAGACGAAAATTGCATGACAATTTAATTTTTTCCTAAAACTCATATAACGTAAAAGCCCCCATTATGGAACGGTTTCTAATACTGGAACAGTTTTGACATTTACATATTAATGAAGTTATTTCTGAAAGAAACGTCTGATAAAAAAATTATTATTAATAGAATGATGGTTTTTCAAATTAAATTCACCTCGCATTTAATGTTTCCTTACTTAATTAAAGAAATAAATATATAATTGTCAAAACTGTTCCAGTATTAGATACCGTTCCATATTGGGGGCTTTTACGTTATATAAATTCCTTTTTACTTTTTTGAAATTACGACATTCTACACAGAGAGAAAATTCATATAAAAATTACTGTGCTCAGCACTACAATCGACGTGTAAAAGGCGAATATATTCAATTTTGTACGATAAAAATATAAAAATTATAATTAATCATAGAAAATTTAAAGGATAGAATGTTCCTTCCGTAATATTAGCTCCGTAAAATTTGTAAAACAGCACAGTAAGAAGTTCCATTGCCGACAGTTTAATTGTTTTTCTTACAAAAATTACCATGCTGTCTTAAAATAGAAGAAAAGTAGAAAAAAATAAAAGAAGCTAATAGTAGAAAGAAAGAAAGAGAAGGTATCAACGCTGTCACATAGCGAGGCAAGCTGCAGAAAGTATCAACACAATCATATATGAAGGTCACATAGCAGGACTGGGGTGTTATAAGTAGCTGGTTAGCTGGTATGGTGTCATGTGGTGTCGAAACAGTGTTCATTAGAATGTCTTGACGGATGGTCATCGTTTAATTCATCATTTTGTTACTCCACAATCTTCAGTATTAGAATATATTGTTGCCAATCATTTTTGTATGAATCATAAAGAATCAAAGGTCGGAAAACATCGGGCATCTTCGAAGTTTTTACAGGTACAGTCTAAGCAACATAAGGTTGCGGGTCAGATGCGCAAATGAAAGAGTACGACAACAAGAATTAAACTATAACATATATATACATAAGAGTGTGATAGAAGTTGTGTTACAACATTAAATTTTACCATACTATAATATATTTTTTTTTAATTTGGTCGTCGATCGCGCACGCATTAAAAGAGAGCACAGTAATTTTTCTGAAATTTTTCTACACAAATTACATGATTTTTCTCTCCGTGTACATTCTACAAAAGACGGACAATTTTTTTTAATTTTTCAGATGATAATTACAGCCGCCAGAGCACCCACTATTAAGGTACTTGTGAAGTGACCCTCTCCAGTGAGAGTTCTGCATACACCGTTTCTATATATACTGAAAAAAAATATGTTGTAACATTGTAGGGTCTTAGTAAATATTATAAAATATCAAACCTCAAAAGTACAAACCAATGGTTAAAAAAAATTCCCGAAATTGCCTTAATTTTCACCTGTCTATAGTATTTCTCCCCTCAAACAACCGGGCAACTCTCTGCCTTCAATAACAATATAGATACGTATAAAGCGGCTTCTACACGATGCTACGAACGTTCCTTCCAACATTCGATCGAACGTTTGAGGCAATTAAGTTCGATAGTTGGTGCGACGAATGTATCTGCTACACGGTGAGTCGAATGTTTGACCCAATACGAATGATAATGTGTTGGTACTCAGTCGACAACGCTGTTATCTGTCTGATGTTATCTCTAATGTTATACACTGATGTTGTCTCTCTTGTATAATGTGTTGGGACAAACGTGACGAAGATGTTATCTGTCTGATGTTATCTCTAATGTTATACACTGATGTTGTCTCTCTTCACATGAACGAGTCGTGCGCAACCAACGAACACAACCAACATTGACCTTCAAACGTTCGAAGCATCCCTTTGACTCGGTGCAAGAATACCGACATCGAACGGGACACGACCAAATGCGAATGTTTGACGCTCGACATTGGACACTCGTAGGTTCGAACAACGGCTACACGATGCTATGAACCATCCAACGTCGAATGTTGGAAGGTGTTCGTAGCATCGTGTAGCAGCGGCATAAGTCTTATTTAACATACACCACACCTTATATCATTTTTCATTATATACCGAGCGTATCAATTAAATTCCTCCACATCATAAATATGTAATAATTTATCACTACAAGATACATATTTGTGTCTATTATAATCAAACTATTCCGCGTTCGTCATTACGATTCGCTATAACTATGGAAAGTGTCTCATTGTTTTCGTCTCTGTTCAAGTCAACTGAACGTTCAACACTCAACGCTCAAAGCTCTCAACATTAAATAACAATTGTTTAAATAATATTACAGTCACATGAATTATTTAAACAAAAACAATTAACTTATTCGCAGACGAAGAGAGTGGCAATATCAACTCATCTGTCTGTCGGGCATAATGGCACCATTTTCTAAATAGCATAAACAAAGGCAACACAATTATAATTATTAATATGTATATTGTGATTATTAATTAAACTATACACATAAATAAATTTGTTTTGTTATTTCACGTATTTAGTAATGGACGTGTTATAAGTTCATATGGGTGAATATACGGTATTTGCATTTTTTGTGTCCGTAAAGAAAAAGTAATCTTTTTAATTTAGTATTCATTATTTTACTAATTGGCACTATTTTTGTATTTGTAATGATAAGGGCCAGAAGATATTTTAATTTTTTTAGATTTTATAGGCTCTAATAGTGAACGTTTAAGACTTCTTTAAATGAAATGGGTGTACGTGATGTCGCTTAAGTTGAAGTGACCACAGAAATTGCTACAAAAGCAGCTAAGGCTCTTCATGTACAACTTATCACACATAGAAATGTTTCCCCGCACTTGGTGTACTTTCAGTGTACCAACAAAAGGTTTGATGTCGGATCTATTATCTCCAATTATATTTTTTTTGTAAATCAATTTCCTCTTCGAGTATCACAAAAATATGAAGCCATATTAGGCAGTGCTTTTCTAATTCCATAGCAAAATCATTGATAGTAGCAATATCGGTTTCTCATGCGACGATTTTGTCTGCGGAGACATAAAAACTGCCAGAGGAGTGACGCCAGCGACGTGACAAAATCATACATAACCTGTAAAAACAACATCACGCGTTCTTCATACCAAAAATAAACGGAATACATCAAGTCTACACACAATGAACATTGCATTGTACAAATTTACAATTTCATAACGATAAAATATAAAAACATATACTTACCAGTGGAAATACAGCAACTACTGGCACAGACACATTTTCCGAGAGCGCCCCGACCACTGACGCGATATTATTTAAATTATGTTCAATGCAGTTAGGTTGTTGCTAAGTACAATATATTCAACGCGTGTTGCTCAAGTTCAAAGACACAGGTTTCCAATTTCTAAGTCAAATTTTATTATTTTATTTTCGTCAGGTTAAAAGTGATACTTTTGTTGGATGGTATGAAAATGAGTAATTTTTTTTACGTTAATAAATATTTTTACAATGTATTTTGATAAAATATGTTTTAATGCTTATTTAGTTATATGATTACATTTGAAAAAATATACCAGTTAAATAAAAAAATGTGTGTTGAAAATTCTAGCACAAAATGGTAATGAGCAAGCCAGAGGAGTATACATTTAGCACTATTTTAATTTATTAATGCCTTAAATGAAACAGTTGTCATGAATTGACCAAGTGGGTCAAATAAAAGACGATATTCTTTATTACTTAAGTGTAAAATAATAATAATAAAATTAGTTTTTTATAAAATTTATCAATGGGCCATTAGAATTTAAATAGCATATATACACCCATATAAGCAAAATTTATACCATATTCACATGTGGGACATATTATGAAACAAATAATTGCACCGAAAGACACGTTTATGTTGATTTAAAGCCCATTTTGATATTGTCAATTTGTTAATTAATTGTAAAAGCGAGGATTTACCTATTGTTAGATTAAACCAAAAACAAAAAAGAAACGTTTCCTGAGACGGGGTGGAACAAATTTTAACGAGGGAAAGGAGAAATACTTTTAGTGTGATGTATCTTTCTCAAGAATTTCACTCTCGTACTGGAAAAATTTCGATAGATCGAAGAGAATTGAACTATTTATCTTTTTAAATCTTTTTAAATGTCTGTTTACGAAAGCGTTAAAATGTACAATATAAATACGCAAATTATCTAAAATGTTTTCAACCAGTTCTAAAAATAGTCACAAAATAATATTTTACAGAGAAAAGCAACCAGAAAAAATTCGAACTACTACCCCACACCAACTCTGGAGACACTGAAATTAAAAACATTTCTAATATAAGAATTGTATCCTTAAATTTAGCTGTTGAATATCAGATATACTTAGAACCGAAAGTGGTAACTTGAACGTTATTCTACTTTCTTTCCACACTCAGATTTATCATTTTTGATTTTAACACTGTACAGTCCGCATGTTTATGCAGTAAGCTTCTCCGCAATAAAAAATAATTCAACTTGTACAATTGTGATTTTTTAAATAGAAAATAACAATAACAATATACCCCTGTCGCAACATCCTGCATAACATAGCGAATTTCCGTTTATAAAAATTAGTTTTGCTCGTAAACTACTTGATATAGAACAATAGTTTAAAGACCCTCTTTATGTAATTTTTTCTCCTCTTTTAAATGGTTTAAAAAAATTTCGCAAAAATTGTTGATTAAGTGGAAATTTTGGCAAAAAACTAATTTTTTGCAAGAACAAAAAGCATGTTCCTGGCATCCGACGTGTCTGGCTAACGAACTTGTCCAACGGTTTGGCGTTTCCAACATTTTCACCAAATTTCGTAAACCTACGACATTTCGTTCGAGAGTTATCGTGCGGACACACATATATATATATATATATATATATATATATATATATATATATATATATATATATATATATATATATATATTAGTGAATATTATTTTCAGTTTCTAGAGACCTCAAAACAAATTTCTACCGTAGTCCCGGGCTCAAATCGCGTCATGACAGTGGCTGTAATAGCTAAATTCCATTCTGGAAATTCGTTAAAAGTGACAAAAAATGTAAAAAACAATTTATGAACAAAAAATTATAAACAATAACAATAATAAACAATTAAAAATGCTATCCATCTATAACGTTGACAGAAAGCATCACACACAGAGTGTATTTGTTACTGGCCCATACCCGTTCGTGGTAGCATCGTACACATATTGTGTGTTCGGACTGTAAAATATTAACTGCACCAAAAAAGTATATTTACACGGATTACTAAAATTACAAAAAGAAAAAAATCAAAATTAGAAAAAACCAACAATTTATACATCAATCCATACATTTAATTGTGGGTAGTTAACACACTTTAATTTTTTGCAAAGTAGCTACCATTCAAGCCATAAAATTACTTCGAATAAAAAAAATTGACAAGTCCACCACGCCCCCCCCCCCGTTGTTTCTAACGTTAGGCTGCCTGCAGACTAATAAAACAAAAACAGCATTATACAAAATGTCTTTGACCAATTTCGTTAGAAGTTGTTTTCCTTATACTTTTAATATGAGTGCACACACACTGGTACTGCAAAGCAAAAAAAAACATGATAAAACATATTAAATCACTATAAAACTGTTTTAAACAAAATGTTTTTGGTTTAAGATGTTTTCGCTTGATCAGTGTGTTACGAAATGTTTTTTTATTTAACAAAATGTTTTATATAAAAGCGTTTTTGCTTTGCAAGTGTGTTTACATGAAATTACTACAATCAAACGTTTTAATAGAAGAAACATTTTGTTAGTAGCGCAAACATTGACACTTGAGTTGCCTAGTATCCGAAATCGCAAAAAAACATAACACAGTTCAAGATTAATTTTTCCATTAAAAAGTCATAATTATATATACTAACAAGGTAAAAAAGATAATTAGTACTATTATCAAAAAACAAAATTATCGTTTTACCCCTTTTTTAATCAAAATTATTTGAATTTATTAGGTTTTGATAGTAACATTTATATAAAGTGCGTTTTAAAACATAAATTATAATGGAAATTTATTAAAAAAAACTTAATTCAGCAATATTGGATGTATCAGGGTTAGACGATACAATTTGTTTTGTAATATTGTAAACTGGGTCAATCCATATCAAGTGATCCAAAGAAAATTACCTTACTATTTTATATTAACCTAAGATTTTGTCCTCCGGTTATACTAGGTGAAAGAAGAAAGAAACCAAAAGATTTTCTTTTTATCTCATGTACTTTTTTATTAAACAATTTTTTAAATTGTGAAAAATGTGAAATTTAGACCCACATTGTTTTACGTTTCTAGCTATATCTCGGCTTAGGATAAAGATATATTTTGGAGCAAAATACCATTTTTTTCAGAAATTTACAAGCTTTAAAATGATATGCAACAAGCTAATTTCAAAAAAATTATAACTCTTAATTTTTTAACTTAAATTTTGAAAAGGTTATTCCAGAAAAATAATATCTCAAATCGTTTTGAAAAATTTTTAGGTAATTACTTAAGTATTTGTCTACAAACAAACAAAATTTTAAGTTGGGATCTTATTGGGATCATATTTAAAAAAAAATGTTTCTCCCAAAAACACTCCCAAAAGTTATTATAATTTCTACTATCCTTTTTCAATACATTAGATAGTAGATCTCGTAAGAGATAGCTATATTACGAGTTTGTTTAAAACATAAATTTATGTGGAGGAATCATTTCCAGTTGTCGTTCTTTTCACTATAACTATGGTTCTTTTTTTGAAGCAAGAATTTACGTTGTATACCACTGAAAATTATGACGATCATGACAACAATCCAATATCAGCAATTTAAAAGACTAGTGTGATAACAACGCTTTAATGTAGTGGTATCTTTTTATACCCCTGACTAAAAGTTAGTATTCCTTTAAGAAATATGTCTTGTCATTTACTAGATAAAGCAAAATATATTATAGAAATTCAAATAACTGCTGCTATTTTTTTCTGTAATGATAATTTAATTTTTTAAACGACTTTTTGAGTTGTCTTTCTATACATTTCTATGGTTGAACACCGAATTGCTGGATCAGATTGAATATAAAGACTGGAGTTACACAACCCACTTTTCCAAACTAGCAACACTTTCAATAACATACTGGGGTTACACAACCCGCTTTTAGAAACACTGAAGAATTAACTGAACTGCACTGCTTAAGGACTGGCATGAGATCGATTCATATTTAAAGTTCTGCTTGCAAGATCCTACTTGTCTGTTTCTTGCCATAGCCTGACTGTCTCAGGGCAAATAAAATAACTGGATCTTTATCAGAACTTATTGAAACTCACAGAGTTTCTTCAGTGGCGTAGCTAGGCGTGGGCGATGTGAGCCCACGCCCACGGCCTCGCACTTAAAGGGATTTCGCGAGTGACTGTTTTTCTTTTTTTTCCTTTGATTGTCCCCTAATTTTTAAGACAGAAATTTTAAAAACAAAATTAAAGGGGGCCTCGCAAAAATTATCTTGCCCACTCCCCCTTTTCGTCTTGCGACGCCACTGAGTATCTCCCATAACATCCATAAAATTACCATTTACACATATAAACCCTATATCTCTTAACAAACTGAGTTATAATCCATCAAAAACTAACTTCAAGATCCTTTAAATACGTTTTTTAACGTTTCTTCATAGATATATTTAAAAATATATATGATCCCATAAAGGTCCCAACTTGATTTTTTAAATTTTGTTTATAAAAGTTAAAAGAATAACCAGGATTTTTTTCGAAACTTTTGAGAATATTATTTCTTTGGAATCTTCTTTGAAATTTTGAGTTTTTATATAAAAAAAATTAGTTGCTTTAAACACACACTTGTAATATATCAAATTAAAGCTTAAGCAATTCTGAAGAGAATGGTGTTATTTCTATATTTCTATCACAACCCTAAACGGAGTTACAGTAAAAAACGTATTATGTTACACTGCAAAATTTGCGAATTTTCCAAATTTCAAAATTATTTAAAAAGGCAACCATAAGTGATAAAAATCTGAAATTTGAAATTTGTACTAAGTTAGAGTAGCTCTTCAAGAAAATCAAAAGAAAAAAAATATTGAGTGAGATCAGGTAAAAAATTTATTCAAATTTGGATCACTTGATATGGAATGACTCAACTATTTTCATTTTGTCACTTAAAACCAAAGTGCTTACTTAGTAATTCATTTACATCTACGATTTCATTATTTAAAATTTTAGATAATTACTAAAATACAAATTTTACGTGAAAACATAATTTTATACTTCGTACGTCCCGTATGTCAGTGAAAAAATTAATATTTGAACGGTTAAAATCTAAAATATAGGTTATGTATGGGTATTTAGCAGGATTTGTAAAGTTTTCAATGTAATTTTAGCAGGATTTGAAAATTATGTTATATTTCAGTTGCAGATTTCTTTAGTAAGCAGTTAAAATTACAACAAAAAATGTTAAGGGGCATATGCCTTGTTGCATTTAAAAATTAATGGCCCTAAAAAATCAAAAAATTCGAGAATTGCATTTAGTAGATTTTGATACTAGGCGATACACTTATTTTATTCAAAAACATAACAATAGAAACATTCCACCAGCTTTCTAAATTTTTATTTAACGTACCTACATATTTTTTAGTCGAATTTTCTCCGAAAAATTAGACTTATACAGTCTATACGATAAGAGCTGCGAGAGGCGAGAGTAGGGGCGCTATCCGTTTTCGGACCCGTAGAACACGAATATGTAGAAAAAAAAAATGTCTGATATATATATATATATATATATATATATTTTCCCGCCACCTTTTAATTTGTGTAGGGCCCCCCTATAGAAGTTAAGAGATGAAATTTGGTAAATGGGGCTCATTTTCGAGGCACCTCATACTATCAAAGTGGGGTCAAATTTTGGGCAAATTTTTTTTCTGACCCGACCTTTAAGGGGGTGGTGGGGGGCGGAAAAGCAATAAAACTTTTCCAAACCGGTTTTAAATAATGTCTCGGTCAATTATCTACAACATATCCAAAATTCAGCTTCCTAGGATGATTTGGTGGGAGTAGAGGGGGGAAAAACGATTTTCGCTGGATCTAACAGGCCCCCAGCCCCCCAGAATTAACGTAGAGGGTTGAAATTTGGTGTGTTGATAAAGTTCGTACGTAAGTTGTGCTTTTGGGAGGTTTTAATATTTTACCCCCACCCCCCTCATTTTTAAGCTACAATTTCATGCATTTTCGACGTTTTCGAAGTTTGTACCACTCGCACAGGTCACCCGAATAAACCTAGAGGGCTGAAATTTTGTATTCGGATTGAGTTAGTATCAAGGGGGTGCCTTTTGGGGGTCTCGACTTTTAACCCCTACCCCCACCATTTTTATACCCAAAAGAACATGATTTTTCTTGTTTTTTAACAGTTTCGTTCGGGTCAAAATCTCCCCAAATAAACCTAGAGGGCTGAAATTTGGTGTACAGGTTAAGCTAATAGCCAGACACTGTTTTTTGGAGGTTTCAACTTTTAACCCTTACCCCCACGATTTTAACGCCAATATTTCCTTAATTTTTTTGCTTGTTTTCTAACACGTCTAGAGACTCCATAAGGAAACCTAGAGGGCTGAAATTTTGTACGTGTATTCAGTTAGTATCCAGCTAGTACCTTGTAGGGAGTCTGCATCACTTTTCCCCCCACTTCTCCCATTTTTACATCGGAATTGAATGCTATTGTTAAATGTGTTTTAAAAGCATTATGTTTATTCTAAATACAAGTAGGCGAATAGTAATTTTAAAAAATTTAAAAAAAAAGTGAACTTACTTTTATGACAAATGAAATACATACATATTAAGTAATTTAAAAATGTTATTAAAGTCACTGTTTATTTATAAATTAGGAATTTTGGATTTTTAGTATTTATAAAATAGAAATTTTGGATTTTTTTGGAAAGAAAAAATATCTTTATAAAGGCCTTCCAGTTTACTATTTAAGGTCCTTTTTTAATTTTTAAAACTAAAACATAAAGGCAATTAGCGGATAAACATGGGCAGGAATGTCCTCGTACGAATTGTGTTGGCTTTTTTTCTGCTACCTGTTTTCGGCACAAAATTGAAATTTACTGAGATACAGCCCTTAAATACTTAAAACCTTTTTTTAAAGCCTCGATCAGCCGAACACTCATCACCAGTTTTGAAACCAACAAAATGACAATTCGGTTGTAGACTTTCAATCACATTTCGCTTGTAGACATTCAATACCGAAGATGAAGGGGAAAATTCGACTACCGTGATGGGGCCCCGCTGCTCACGGCGTTTTTTTTTGTTTTAAATGGACGTAAATTAAATACAGAAGAATTAATTAGTTTGGTGGAAGCAAGACCTGTGTTGTATAATTTTTCGATAAAAGAGCGTCATAGTGGAGAACTTATTGATAAATTATAGTTGGAAATTTCAACTGAAATGTAGTCAAAAGTGTTAGGAATTAGTCTAGCAAAATTAATCAATTTTATGGGATCTTTAACTAATTTAAAAATGAATTTTTTTAAGAGTATTAGTTTAAATCTCTTTTTAAGGATGTATCCAATAATTTCTTTCACATAATATTATACATTTGTAAAAATATGTTCCAAGACATATGACAATAACACACCAATAATAGACACACTGATAAAGCAAAAACGTATTTGCAGAAAACGTTTTGTTCTACGACAAAACATTTTGCTTGACCAGTGTGCACTAGTATGAAGCGAAACGTTTTTGTTTTTAAAGAAAATGTTTTGTATAATAACAGTTTTGTTCTTTAAATGTGTATTGAACGGTTTTAACATTAGACAAAACGGTTTGCTTTACAGCGTTTTTGTTTTATCAGTGTGCAGGCAGCCTTACCTACACTATAACCGCTCATACAATTTATTGCATAGTTAACATGAGGTGATAGTTTCCACTGGATACAGGAGTAACGACAAAAATTTTTCATTGCAACAAAAATTTTTTTATAAAATTCACATTGAAATTTTCTTATCACATACAACATACATGCATAATAAACTTAATCATGGCAGGATTTTAAGAGCAATGATTCAGGCTACAAGAATTTTATTAAAATTAAAGAATTGCTTTTAAAAATTTCTCTATAATGCTTAAAAAGGTGTCGATATTTAACTGAATTACACAGTCGACCAAGTGGTCGGAAACCGACATTTCATATTACACGACCTAATGTTATTCCAATTAATGGCGGAAATGTTTCCAGGCTACAAGAATTTTATTCTATTATTCTATTTAAAATTAAAAAATTTCTTTTAAGCATTTCTTTAATGCTTAAAAAAATATCGATATTTACTTAACCCTTTGCACTCGATGGGCGCCGCGACACAATAAATATTTCCACTCGTTAGGCTCCGCAGCGGCGCCATAAACAATAGGTACGTATTTTATTATTTACAGCACGCTAGGGGACCTAAGGCCCGATTTACATTAAGGCCTGATTTACATTAACTATCAGTCATAGTTCGCTCTCGCTTCAATATCGCTCCAATACCAATACCACTGAGATAATATTTTATCGGAGCGATATCAGACCCTATATCGATGATAGTGAACACGTTTTTGATTCCACTTCGCTCCGTCTCTCAGCCTTCTTCATTTATTTGAAAATTATTATATTAAGAAAACATGATACAACACAACGACGCGACGTCTTACTACAATACATTGTGATACATACTACTAAAATTAACTAATAGATATATTGTATTATGGATATTATGTTCTCCTAATACAATAGTGTTTGCAACGTTTTAAAACTATTGTCGAGTAGCTGAGTACCCATACTAAAAAATGGTTGGAGTGCAAAGGGTTATTAATTAGACCTTTTATCGTCTGAAATAATTTTTCCAAAAACAACTTTCAGCGGTATACGATAGTTTGACAGTTATTTTTCAACTGTGTTGTTCAAACGGTAATAATTGTATCGAATCGTGACCTACTTGTATAATTTTTTTTGCTGACTTATATTCTAGGGGATTTCTCTAACGATTATTTAATATTTAAAGTAGTTGAAGAAATTTAAGTTAGAAAGTTGGAGTTTGACAATATTAATTTAATAAAAAATATTACACTCCCGCTCCTGGTAACCAGTAAATCACTTGACACCTGTTTATAGTCATATATATATATATATATATATATATATATATATATATATATATATATATATATATATATATATATATATATATATATACATATGCACGTATAGGAAAATCGTGAAAAACGGGAAAAACTTAGCAGCATAAAAACAACCACAGAACCAGTCAGACCGTCAGCCAAGCGAGTATAAATTTAAATGAAAACCCATTTTTTGTACTCGGTTTTTCTTTCCGTTAGTTAAAACGTACACAATACAATACATTCAGCTCGTTTTTTCTCTCACTAAGCGAACAGAATGAATTGCTGTCGAGATGAATATTAAAATGCCATTGTCTAGCAACAAGCTAACTAACTATTTTACATAGACGTAAAGTTTGTAATGTAGTAAGTAAATGGACTACATGAGTTTAAAAATATTCATACTATCTCAAAAATAATTTAAGTGCTGTTTATTATTTTTTATTTTTTAAAAGCTCAGGATAGTGTGAGTTATTCAAAGGTAATTATGGTTTTCTTTGTATAATAGTTTTCGAGAAATTGCCATTACAAAAACTGAATAAATTATAACCATTACTTTAGGAAATAATTTCTGTAATGAATAACCAGCGGCAAATACGTAACGTTCTTGCCAAATTGAATTGACTTAATAGCATCCTGTACACCAATACCTCGCTTTGCGTCGTTTCGGTTTGCGTTTTTTCGAAGTTGCGCCGCTGCTGACTTAGTACTAATTTTCACTGTGCGTCGTTAGATTTTCGAAGTTGCGTTGTTTTGGGTTCGAGTCTTTAATTATCTTTTTCGAAATTTTTTGAAATTTTCTTTTTTTTTCTAAAAGATGGCACGACTTTGTTGTAATATGGTAGATATCTATCTATTGATGTTGTAATAAAGATTGATAATAGATGGCAACTACTTTGAACATGGAAATATTAAATTAAGTTAAATAGACGAAATCCATACTGCCGGTATATATGGTGGTTACCACATGCTAAATGCATTGTACGTAGTTTTAAAGTTTGAAACAAACTGATACACAAATATGGAACGTATTACGCGTGTGATGTATATTGAATCAGTTTCTGTATCGCGTGTACGAGGTGCATTGAAATTTTTTGATTTTTTTTTTGTATGTATGTACTAAAATTTTATATTATTTTTGTTTTTTATTTAAATGTTTACTTTGTTCAATTTTCTTTTTAAAAAGTAGTATTTTCGTAACCCTGAAACCTATCTTCGATCTTTACATGGTTTGCTATAGAAAATCATAATTCACTTTGCGTCGTTTCAATTAGCGTCGTGTTTTTTTGGAACGTAACCACGACGCAAATTGAGGTATTGGTGTGTTTCACAAATGAGGCTCAAATATAAAAAAAATGCTTAGATGAACCTCAACTTCATTTTAAGAGCCCTTTCAAAAGATATCTTACGCCATATCGTACGTGAAAGTAAAGCGGGTTCTACACGATGCTACGAACGTTCCTTCCAACGTTCGATCGAACGTTTGAGGCAATTAAGTTCCATAGTTGATGCGACGAATGTATCTGCTACACGGTGAATCGAATGTTTGATCCAATACGAATGATGATGTGTTGGTACTCAGTGGACGACGCTGTTATCTGTCTGATGTTATCTCTAATGTTATACACTGATGTTGTCTCTCTTCACATGAACGAGTCGTGCAGTTGCTGAGTCGAACCAACCAACATTGACCTTCAAACGTTCGAAGCATCCCTTTGACTCGGTGCAAGAATACCGACATCGAACGGGACACGACCAAATGCGAACGTTTGACGCTCGACATTGGACACTCGTAGGTTCGAACAACGGCTACACGATGCTATGAACCATCCAACGTCGAATGTTGGAAGGTGTTCGTAGCATCGTGTAGCAGCGGCATAATATTATAAATGTGCGTAAACATGACCGAAGTAAAAGCTTCTATAGCAATCTCGTAATCAAATCAAAGTAACATAAGTAGGTATATTCTGTAGGTAGGAGTTTATTGTAAGAGAGGTGATTATGAATGAACGTGCGAAGCTAGTAACAAAAGTGCAGAAATGACCAAATAAAGGTATACAAACGTCAAAAATTATAAACATTCACTTATTTCATAAGGTACGTGCCAAATTAATTAAATAATATTTTAATTTGTTTTTAAATTGAACAAATTTTTCTTCCTTACGTATTTCCATTGGTAATTTATCAAATGCTAACCTACATACAACGGTGTTTTCTCATAAAAGGCTGTTCTGTGTGAAAAATCATATGATGACTTAAATCTTGTATTATAGTGGCTGCTTGTATTTGTTATTATAAAATATTGTTTCTTATGCATGTAAGTTAATAACTCGTATATATAAACTCCAGGTACAGTCAAAATACCCCATTTCCTGAAAAAATCTTTACACGAAACTCTTGCACCTATTTTAAATATTTTTTTTAGGATCTTTTTTTGAATGATCAGTATGCGCTTAGCCTCAGCGCAACCTCCCCACATAGCAATACCGTACTTTAATGCAGAAAATACATGAGCATAATACAACATTAGCAATTGATATTGATCAAGATATTTTGTCAAGATGGTAATCTGGTAAGAGAATTTGTTCAACTTTTTACATACTGCATTAACTTGTTCAGAGAACTTTAAATTATTGTCTATAATGGTGCCTAAAAACCGAACACTAGGAACAGATGTCAGCATTATTTCTTCATTGATGATTTCCATATGTATGTTTTGTATATTTTTAAGTTTAAAGTCTATAAGAGCGGTTTTATTTATGGTCACTATTAGATGATTTTTGTAACACCACAGTTTAAATTTGGTAAGCACTTCGTTGGCAAAATTTTTAACTTCTTCTGTATCTTTAGCTTTAACCAACGCAATAACATCATCAGTGTACATGATTATTTTTCCATAATAATAAATGATTTTCAAACCGTTTTCAAGTTTTTACAGTTTAATTAACAAAAATCGTATATAAGAAAACTTAGAATTCTCTTTTTTATTGACTTCGTTCGCTCATCCGTAGGTAATTGGTAATTATATTCATTCAACCACCGGAAAAACTTTCGTAAGCATGTTTATCATGTACTGGTAAAAATTACAGCATATTATATCTTTTTCTATACCTCAATTCTCTTAAACACGCCATCCTAGTCTTCTTAAGTTTGTATCAACATGCTGATACCTATACACACCACACAATAATTAAACTATTAAAACTTTTTAATTTTCCTTGTGTTTTTATTCAATTTTCTTCTTGTATGTTTGACTTTTCGTTGACTTTCACCGATGTTTTTCTCAGCCATTAAACAAACCAAATCAAATTTTCCACTTGAAAGCCGCCACGTGAAGATGACGAAAAAGGACGAGATAAACTTTACAAGGAGCAACTACACCTAAATGAAATTTGAATCTAATCCATTAAATAAATAACACATTTCTGAACGGGAAATTGGATGAAATTTTCGTGGATATATTGAAAATAAAATGTTAAAAATATTATTATTTTTTCATATAACTAAACTGTCGTTTATCATCACGGCTGACATCTAATGTGACGTTCAAAAAATTATTTTTTTCGATATATATTCAATATGTATATAGGTTTTGTATTATATTATATATACAGAGTGTTCCTAATAAAATTGGCAACATGGAGATCTTGTAAACGGTTGGAGAACGTGAAATAGATTTTGACAGAGTAAATTTGATATTTTTCTCTTCTTTTTATTGATTTATCATCCTAACTAATGTTACAAATATGAATGCGAGTTTATTTGTTTGTTTATCTTGCTCTCACTCTTCAATCGCTTAACCCAGCGGTTCTCAAACTGGGGGGGCGCGCCCACCTGGGGAGGCGTGGAAGAAGTCCAAGGGAGGCGTCAATAAATTTAAAAAAAATTAAATAAGTTTGTAGTTTAAAAACAGTTGTTTTTTTATGTATATTTACAACAACAAAAAATTTAATTTGATGCTGGACACAAACACACAATCATTGAAAAGAAGTAGCAATGGAGGCAGCCAAATTGCTTGTACAATTTTCATCAACTTATCTATGCGAGTCAGGATTTTCAGCCCTGGCTAATATAAAATCTAAATTGGAGCCAGACTGGATGTGGAAAGTGATCTGCGGTGTTCTTTGTCAAAATTGCAACCAAACATACAAAAAATAGTTAACGAGAAACAGTGCTAGCCCTCACAGTAGTACTACAAAAGTAACAAACATTTTTCTGGTTACATTATTGATATTTTGTTGTGATTTTTTCGATGATTTGTGTAATTAAAATTTCTATTTGAACAAATATGATTTTATATTGCTTACCAGAGTATGTCTAGCCTAAGTTCAAAGTCATTTTACTCAAACATAATGTAAGTAAATTTATCATATGTGTCTAAATTAACTTAATCCGTAAAGGGAGGCGTGACCTCACATCAAAGTATGCAGGGGGCTCAGAGCCTGGAAGGTTAAGAACCCCTGGCTTAACCAATCGACTTTCTCCAACCAATAGCTCGGAGAACAGCGAATGTTATAGTGTATTTTTTACCCCGGGAAAATAACTTATTTCTGTGGAAAAATTACCAAGAAGAAAAATAAAAGTTTTTAGTAGTGATACGATGTAAGTATACTCGGTACGTATTAATTTAATGTCACAATTTTAAACACCACGCAGGCAAAGTCCCTAGTAAAAGTTAGTAGCTATGTTATATACATCTTGAAAAATAACCTAAAAAATTTAAGAATATTCTATGTTAAAAAATTTGTTCTAAGCTTAGATCGAGAAATAAACAAATTACGCAGCATGTAACTAATTAAATAATAAAAATTTTCAAAATACAGTTTTAAATTTTCGAATTTTTTAAGTTACAGATATGATATGGAATATTGATAGAAAGGAGAGAAAAAGTGTCTATTAACTCTGCCAAAATCTAGTGCATCTAGTGCTTTTGTATATTTCCTATAATTTAATCTAAATTGCATCTCTCATCTTTTTACGAGAATTCCATATTGGCAATTTTATTAGGATCACTCTGTACATGTCTGCATGCACATGAAATATGCATATATTAAATTTAATGTTCATTTTGAATATTATGAAAATTTTCGGATGGCATGAACAGGTCCGTCTTACCCAATAGACATAACAGGTATACAGCACTGTACTGTGCCTACAAAAGTCTAAGATTGAAAATTTAAATAAAAATGTACGGTGTTTGCGGGTTACTTGAGCCCAGATTTGCAAATCATCTGATAATTTCAAAAATTGAGCGTAACTGTTATACTTATTTGGGATAGGAAATTCAGTATATTAATCTATACATGACTACGGTTAGTTTATTATATAATATGGATCTTTTTCTTATGGCTCATAAATTTTATAGCTTTTTAGATTTTGGGCTTAAGTTAACCTCAAGATCGGGTTACTTGAGCCCAAACCTAAATTTCCAGGTGATTTTCAGTTGAAAACAGTTTGAGACCATGTAGGATGTTGGTTACTAATTAAAACATTGTACAAACATATAAGGAACTTTACTTATTCAATACTCTTATCGCAGCATCCTGCATAACGTAGCGAATTTCCGTTTACAAAAATTAGTTTTTCTCGGAAACTAGTTGACATAGAATAATAGTTTAAAGACCTTTTTTGTGTGATTTTTTCTCCTCGTTTCAACAGTGTAAAAATTTTTGAATAAGGATAAATTTTGGAAAAAAGTTAATTTTTTTCATGAAAATTTCCAAAAATAACATGTTTTGGGCAT
Source organism: Brachynemurus nebulosus (assembly GCA_035578155.1). NCBI lineage: Eukaryota > Metazoa > Arthropoda > Insecta > Neuroptera > Myrmeleontidae > Brachynemurus > Brachynemurus nebulosus. The sequence goes on from JAPWDM010000005.1 coordinate 16,855,218, forward strand.
CGGACGTGCCTGGTTAACGAACTTGTCCAACGGTTTAGGACTTTTAGGAATTTCTGCTATATTCTTGCACCATTTTATACCAAAGTTATAATGGGCTCAAGTTACCCTAATTTTAAGGTTATTTTACTGATTTATCAAAACCTTAATTTAAAAAATTAACGGAATGGTTGGCAGATGAACATATCTGAATTTAGTTTAGTAATGAACAAAGTAATAAAATTATACACTTACCTTCCTTTGTAGACTACCACAATTACTTTTACAGTCAAAAGTTAGCAACGTAACAAAACATCAATTTCAAACAGAGAGTAAACAACACGTGCCTTACCTCTAGTGTCAATTTTCAGAACTACCTAAATTTAAACACCGTAAACCTACTGCTGTTACCTACTAGCTAAACATCTAATTTACTTCTACTACTGACTAATATAAGCACAAAACAGAAAATAATACTTTTCCGTTTTGGGCTCAAGTTACATCACAGGGCTCAAGTAATCCGCAATTACGGTATCTTAATAGGTACCTATAACAAAAATAAAATTAAAAAAGAGAGTTTCTTTAATTTTGTGATTTTGATTTTAAGACAGCCCTGAGAATAAATCATTAGATAAGTTGCTGTTTTTTTATCGAAATAATACATAATTCATAGAATTTGCATGCCCATATTTTATCAAACAAACCACAAATTGAAAGTCAAATTAAAACTGGCTCGTCTAATTTGATTTTAAGACAATAAGAATGGGAATTTGATAACTTAACCGGTAGTATCGCAAGACTATAGTGAAAATAAATTCCGGTACTAAATAATAATTAAAATTAAATAATTTCTAGATTCATACCACGCGAATAAAAAGGCCACTATAGCGACGTCTAAGAACGTCTCGAGATACTAATTAAATGAAGTTTCAAGCAAAAATGTTTAACAACTTACAGCGTATAGTGAAGAACTTGTTTGGGATTTCCTAACACTAACTTTTTTGAAGCCATTCACTAAATTCAAATTTTAACAAAAAACACAAAGTAAAATCAGTTTTACACTTAGGCGTTTGAAAAAAATTTTTTTCTAATTTTTAGATAAACAATTTTATCACAAACTACAGTACTTTTATACAATTTAACACGAATTCAAATTTCAAAAACGGATATAAACATGCACTTAACTATCGAATATACTTATTATAAAATTGCTCTTATATTATTATATGAATAAATTTATGGCTACGACACCTATAATTCTAAAGAGTTCAAAAAACTCGAAGGTTAACATGAGATAATATTGTAAATATATAAATACTGACATACTTATATCAAAATAACTGGTTACCGTGTAATTGCAATAATCAAATCTTTTAACAACCAAACAAACAAATTTCGATAATATTGTTTTCTCTAATAATAATTGTTCGAAAACAATATAAAATTTTGTGATTTCTAAATAAAGGCAACCTCTACTCTTAAACCACCAACCTATAATTAACTCTGTTCAATAATTTCACGAATAAGAGAAAGTAATTAAGAAACGATTCTCAACAATATTCTATAAATAGGTTGTTAAACGATTTCGAAAATATCCATCGAAATTCTGTTAATATTCCTTCGCTTTTTCGTAACATTCTTATACAATTTAATTTAATTATATTTCCGTATCCGTTATCGTTTAATTTAACATATTAATTCACAGACTTTCACGTGGAAGATGAAAAGATGCATAGAAGTTTTGACAGGAATATATTTACCTTTATGTTGAGACGTACTGGCTACAACAATTCTAATTTTAAAAATCACATTTGTATAATTCTAATTCAATCCGGCTATTATCGATTCGAGCACTCGGATGGTTGCCCGCAATGGTTATAGAACTATAATTATACTTTGGTAATTGATATAAGAGGAAAACGTGACAAATTAACCGTCTGTCACATAATCTAGCGAAGTTTCGATTAAAAGAATTACTTCTTCTCGGAAACCCGCTTACATAGGATGTGGTGCAAAAACGTATCTTCTATAATTTTTTCCACTCTTTACTATCGTTTGACATTCCGAATATTGAACGTATCTGACTGAAAAACTCATCCAACGATTTGGATTTGAAACTTTCAATACTTTCGCCAAATTTCATAAAAATAGGATGTTTCGTTTGAGAGCTATCTTTTATTGCCCCACATATATAATTATTTTGAAAACATCCGGAAAACTTCCTAGAACTTCCAGTCCTAAAACATTAAAACCCACCAAACACTGGATAATATGTGCAAATTGATGTGACTACCAAACTTTCCCATCCACAAAGACTATCAAAAAATTGACACCGTATTATCAATGTTGATAAATCCGCAGAGGCACAATTATCCTTGTCATCGACTATAACAATATTAAATATTATGTCTTTAGATAAAATTCAAAATTTTAATTAAATTATAAAATACTTGTTTTTATTAATTTTCGTTTCTTAATAAAATATATTAAACCAATTTCCTTTTGATTATTACAAAAAAAATGGTTTTATCAAAAAGCCCTACTTTTCTCAAATTAATTCACATATACTTTTACAGGTATATTTCATTTTTGAAAATGGATTTTTTTTAATTAAATTAACACAAAAATAAAAGAGTTTACGTTCTATGTATGCCAGTTTTTTTTTTTTAAATATCAAAACAAGCATGTACATACAAAAGAAAATTCACCAAGTGACTACGCGACGCGCGCTAACTAAGGGTTCCTCAGTAGTAAAATATAGAACATTGTATAGTTTATGCTGAAAATAGATAAACGTATTCTATAATAGGGTAAGTGCGGGAGAGACGCCGCGTCGGGAGAGATGCCGCAGTAGCCATAGTTCGTCCGTTGACTGACAGATAGCGCTATTAATGGATTATATGTTTAGAATAAGTTACTTATTTAAGCTGTATATGGTAATATTTACGATTAGTCCGTCAGTTTAGTAATTATCCAACTTTTTATTATTGAAAGGTAAGTTTTTTAACATAATATTTTATCAAGCATTTAATTCATTAGAATTTAAGAATGTATATTTCATTGTTTTAATGAAAATGAGTTTTGTTATTAATTTAGGTATATTTTAAAAGTACTGTATAAAATTTTAGGTTAGAATTCCGCACTATGCTTGCTATAGCAACATGCGGTATCTACCCCAACAAAAAGGAGAGATGCCGCATGTAAATTTTTTTTTTTTTTGACTGTAAATTATGCCACGTAAATATAAAAGATCCATTAATGGATCAGAAAGAGCTCTCATATTGGTGAAGATAACGAAAATAATGATGATTGCCTGTGTATTGACTGTTTTGAAGAGTACTCAGAAACAAAAGAAAATTGACTGGTTAAGATGTATAAAGTGCCAAAAATGGTTACATATGGCATGCATCATGTATGGAGATGTGTATAAAATGCAAAATTTTTAATATGAAATATGCGGCGCCTCTCCTTCTTTGATGCGGCATCTCTCCCGCTTTGCAGGCTCTACAAAAATGTTAATTATGAATCCTTTATGACTTAAAATTTAAAATTATTTATAAATAATTTTAAAGAACAATGTTTACATTTAATGTGTACCAAATTTCAAATCAATTGAATGCATACTTTAAGAATTATCAAGTGTTTTCAAAATGTGCGGCGTCTCTCCCGCATTCACCCTATTAGTTTCTCATGACATGTTGCATGTGTTACAATGAGGATCAGTATCGTGATACTTTGGTTTCAACTTTTTTGCTATATATTGATAAAAATCTACCCCTGTAGCAACATGTGCATGCAAAATTTCATACTCATGTGACAAACAGAAAAACATGACGAAATTATATGTATTCCGAGATTATACTTCGGAGCCCTATTTGGATTTAAATAATGATTTATATTGATTAAAAATCATTTTTAGAATTTGAAATTAATACAATGAGTCTCGAATTATTGATTTGTATAGTTATTGTAGGTAGGTACTGAAAATATTGAATGGATCTCGATATAGAAGAATATGTTTAGCTAAACTCTACAATATTTTTTGTGAAATATTGGAAAAATAAACAATACATCATATTTTTTTATGTATATGAATTTTCGTGAATGTATCAAATTATTTATTTATGTAAAAATATGTTTTTACATTTATACATACATACAATAGACATAAAATTCAAAAATATGAAAGAAATTTACATTCAACTTTTTAGTAAATCTATCCACATTAATTGGTCATTTTATTAAAACCATATTATTTAATAAATATTACAAAATATATAAAAATAATAGTATAGGTATTACTTATCGATAATCGTAAGTGTTATTTTTGTAGCATCAAATTCAGTTTGAGAATCCGCGGTTGAAAACCGAGGATTCTTAATCATCCATGGCCGCAAAAACAAACTTACTAGCCGAGTATGACTAAATTATTTTTTCAAGGGAAAAATTGATGAGGTAAATTGAAAAAAAATGAATAAAAATTAATAAAGCCTATTAAAAATGTTATTTGTAAAAATTAACAATTGCCCACACCGTGCGGAAATTGGCGTGGCAAATTATTTCGCACGGCTTAATATAATAAAAAAGTAGGCTGTTCCGTTAAATATATATATATATATATATATATATATATATATATATATATATATATATATATATATATATATATATATATATATGCCATTTTTCCCACTTATTGTAAAATATACTATTTAATAAAAATGAATAGTTGGGCGTTTATAAGTTAGTTATATAGAGAAATCAGTTTACTAATTGACGGTAAGCAATTATCTTCATAGCCTAGGAAGTGCTAGGTTAGGAAGGTAATTGGTAAACTTAACCGTTGGCGCTGATATTGATACCGGCGAGTATGATAGCACTAGGCATGCCAGTCCTAGACTAGTCATCACGGGGCTTGTCACCACCATCTACATTCTACCATCGTGCTTATCATCACCGGGCATGCCACCACCGGGCTAATCAACACCGGGCTTTTTACCATCATGCTTATCATCACCGGGCTTATCAACACCGGGCATGCCACCACCGGGCTTATCATCACCGGGCATACCACCACCGGGCATGCCACTACCGAAAATGCCTGTTATGGAGCTATTATACAGAGTGCTGTTGAACAGGGTGATACTAGTGGCGTTGGTCAGATTCTGGTAGATGGTGAAATTTGGAGTTGCACTTGCAGCAGTTGACTCTGGCAATAATGATAGATATACTGGTATAATCGCTGGTCGTGGAGACATACTTTCTTCTGACGATTCATCAGAGTCATCATCGTAAAAATAATCAAATATGCCACCCTAAAAATTTGTAAATCAGTATCAAATTGAAATTAACTAGAAAATAAATTTTCAAATTATTCTAGATAATTCAACTTACATTTACAACAATCACTTGTAAAATTAATAGAAGAATTGAAAACTTCATAACTTTTTTACCTTTCATTTAATTTTTTGAACAATTTTAACCCAACGTAAAAAGAAAATTTATAAAAAAGAAGCAGCAAAATACGAGTAATCGTTTTGAAATGCTTACTTCTGTTTATATAATATAATTTGTCATAAATATATGGACCGAATCAAATTTGAGGGTCAACTGAATTTATGTTAGCCGTAATCCCGTAAAAATTTTTTCGGGGGCATAGTTATGTACTATTGTACTACAGTACTTATTCTCTTATGGAAACACGTCCGAACTGGAGAAGTAAGTGTTTCCATTAGAGAATCACCAGTGCCGGTTTACAATATTTATTAATAAGGAAATAAATAGAAAATACTTACAAAATAAACTTTTGTACTTCAAATTGTACTAAGTGTTTAAGATATTTACTAATACTTAATTAAACAAAAAGGGAATTCCAACTTTTAAATCATTTAATTTTCGAGAAAAGGGTATTCTAGAACTTTTGTCAAATTCTATTATTTAGTCTGTTTTTCTATGACTAGTTTTTTAATGAAGTCAATTGTTCGATATATTTTTTAGTCTCCGAATAGAACATTCTAGAACTATTGTTAAATACCTTTATTTGGCATCATTTTCCATAATTCTTTTGATTGTGAAATCAATTTTTCGATAATTCTACTAAATCTCGAACAGAACATTTAAAATTTTTTTTTTAAGCATTGCTATTCGTTGAACGCTGTTTTAATGATTAATTCAATAGTAAACTCGGATTTTCGGGATCCTTTCTGATTTTCGAAATTCTGAAACTTTTTATATGAAAGCTATTTCCACTGAAAATTCTTTTAAAACCGCTCATGTGTAATACATGTGTAATATAATTCAACAGGCAGTGACATTTGGAGGGGAAGTGATGATACAGCAGAGAATGTTTCCATAAAGAATAAGTACTTAGTGTAAACACTGTATGTGCTAAAATTTTCACCCCCATTTTCGATAAAATTAATTTTATACCACGTTCATGTGTCTTATCCTTGATCTAATAGTCAAACCATTTCGATATTCATTCAAAAAAAAAAAAAAAAAAAAAAAAATACAAAATTAATGCATTTTATAAAACTATTTACCGTTTTGAATAGTCTCTGAAAAGAATGGCGTAAAAAAGCCATAAAAGACAGAAATATTTCGCAAGTTATTACCTAACACTATTGATTCCGTTATTGATAACAGATAATATAATGTTACACTTGATTTAAACGACCATTTGATGTAAGTAATTTCAAATTCCTTTCTACAGAAATTTCGATTGAAACATTCTCACAGATAGTGCGGTATACACAAACAATATCACAAATGTATGCCATCCTAAAAAGTAATTTTCAAAAGCATAAAAATGTTAATTAACCAAAAAAACAAAACAATCCAACTGTTGAAAAATTTAATTTGGAAACAGTCGTATAAATCTTTTATTACATTTCTAGATAATATTCTAGTGGAAAGTGTTTGGCAACTTTTTTTAGTCGAATTTTTCCTTGAAAAAATTAGACTTATACAGCCTATACGATAAGAACGGCGAGAGGTGGGAGTAGGGGCGCTATCCGTTTTCGGACCCGTAGAACACGATTCTGTAGAAAAAAAATGTCTGATATATATATATATATATATATATATATATATATATATATATATATATATATATATATATATATATATATATTCCCGCTATATTCCCGCTGCCTTTTAATATGTGTAGGGCCTCCCTATGGAAGTTAAGAGCTCAAATTTGGTAAATGGGGCTCATTCCGATGCACAACAATAGTATCAAAGTGGGGTCAAATTTGGGGCAAATTTTGGATCTGACCCAACCTTTAAGGGGGTGATGGGGGGCAGAAAAGCAATAAAACTTTTCCAAAGAAATAATTGGAAATAATGTTTCGGTCAATTGTCTACAACATATCCAAAATTCAGCTTCCTAGGGTGATTTTGAGGGAGTAGAGGGGGAAGAAACCATTTTCGCTGGATCTAACCCGCCCCCAGCCCCCCATAGCTAACGTAGAGGGTTGAAATTTGGTGTGTTGATAGACTTCATACCTAGGTTGAAGGTTTTAACATTTTACCCCCACCCCCCTCATTTTTAAACTACAATTTCATGCTTTTTCGACGTTTTCGAAGTTTGTACCACTCGCACAGGTCAGCCAAATAAACCTAAAGGGCTGAAATTTTGTATTCGGATTGAGTTAGTATCGGGGGGGGGTGCCTTTTGGGGGTTTCAATTTTTAACCCTTACCCCCACCATTTTTATACTAAAAAGAACATGATTTTTCTTGTTTTTTAACAGTTTCGTTCGGGTCAAGTAGCCCTTTGTGTACAGGTTAAGTTGATAGCCAGCCACTGCTTTTTGGAGGTTTCAACTTTTAACCCTTACCCACACGATTTTTACGCCAATATTTCCTTGATTTTTTTATTTTTTTCTAACATATCTAGAGACTCACTAAGGAAATCTAGAGGGCTAAAATTTTGTACATGTATTGAGTTAGTATCCAGCTAGTGCGTTTTAGGAATTCCACACTAATCCCCCCCCCACTTCTCCCATTTTTACATCGAAATTCATTAGTATTGTTAAATGTATTTTAAATGGTTTATCTTTATTCTAATCCAAGCAGGCGTATAATAATTTTAAAAATTAAAAAAAGATGAATTACTTTTTTTAACAAATGCAATACCTAAATATTATAAGTAATTTAAAAATGTTATTAATGACACTGTTTATTTATAAAGTAGGAATTGTGGATTTTTATTTATAAAATAGGAATTTTCGATTTTTTTGGAAAGAAAAAGTATCTTCATAAAGGCCTTCAAGTTTACTATTTAAGGTCCTTTTTAATATTTGAAAATTAAACCCAAAGGCAATTGGCGGATAAGCATGGGTAGGAATGCCCTCGTACGAATTGTGTTGGCTTTTTCCTGCTAACTGCTATCGGCACAAAATTGAAATTTACTGAAATTCAGCCCTTAAAAACTTAAAACCTTTTTTTAAAGCCCCGACCAGCCGGACTCTCATCATCAATTTTGAAACCATCAAAATGACAAATCGCTTGTAGACTTTCAATCACATTTCACTTGTAGACAGACATTCAATACCGAAGATGTAGCGAAAAATTCGACTTCTGTGATGGGGCCCCGCTGCTCACGGCATTTTTTTTATCTAGGACAATTCAATATACACATTCAGGCCTCTCCTGGTTTGTAGGTACATAGTTTCAACCGATAACATCCGTTTTAAAATGTTTATATCAAAAACTACATATAGATTGTAACACTCTCGAAAGGTGATATCGAAGTGCTATTGAAATTAACCCATTTTCACACAACTTTATAAGAAAAAATTTGATGCTACGTCATACACTAAAATACGAAAAATTAGCACAAAAAGTACAACAAGTTAAAGAATTGTTAAAAAAATAATATAGCCGGGGCATTTTTCGGCCCAAATGGAATCTATGTAAAGTCGTAATGTCCGGTTTTTCGTCACAATCCAAGAAGGAGAGACGAGGCGGGTTTTGTCAGTTTCAGATTCAGAAGATATACGCTCTATAAACTATAAAATTTATTTTTAAGAAATGACAAAATGGAAAGAATACCAAAGTTGATCTGTCTCTTTTTAACAATAACATACCTTCAGTACAGATTTAATTTTTTATATTTTTATTTCTATCTTTTTCATTTTTTTAAACAAATAAAAGAATTCAAGATTTCACTTTTCAATGCTAACGATAACCGACTGAAGGAAATCTGCGCAACGAAAAAAAAAAAATAAATATACACATTTCCTCACAGCAAAAAAAAAAAAAACTGAAGTGAAAAAATTTAATTTTTATTAAATGAACTGTATCTAACTAAGGGATATATCGTTATGTATACAATGTGCGCAGAGATTGACTCGGTATCATGCCTTAGATACCGTATCAAGCTCCAGATGTATGAATAAAGCGTCGTCAAATACAAGTAATAATTCCAACAGTTAGTTATATGGTGTCATTTTTTATACAGGTGAGTTTTTTTAGCGTTTCCATTTAAAGTACAACCTAACGATTGATTTAATCAAAAAGTTGTTCCAAAACGAGTTGCAGATACCGGTAGGAGGATCTACAGTCAAGAGCTTTATAGCTTTTATGATTTTCAAGCTATGATACAAACTCATAAAGGGCCTTTTAGACGGTCATATCAGTTCTCATTTCAGTTTCAGTTTCCGTTCTCGTTTGATTTCAGTTCGGAAGAAAGTTTGTTTTTACATGATCCGTTCAGTTCTCACTGTTCTCAGTCGTTTCAGTTCTTTGTATAATCTGAGTTACTCTAAACAAAGTGTTTCGCTTTAAAAGTCTTCAACTTATATTCTTATACTAGTTTAAAAGTGCTAATATAATAACTCATTAATGAAGACTATATCACTGCAATAGCGTTAGATTTGGTGCTGAAGAGAGAGCAGAAGAAAAGAAGCTAGTGGAGTAAGGTTTGGCTTCTTAAAAGAAATTCATTGTCGCATATAAATTTAAGGAAGGAACTTCGCATAAAACCATGTGATTGGTTGAATTATTTACGAATGAATATCTCCTATTCCTTCCTGATTTTCATCGTCGCCGTCCATGGTATTAACACTTGTTACAGTCGGCTGTTGGTCGCTGGCGAACGAAAAGAGATCATAATACCATAGTGATGGTTTGTATACTTCCCCAGTTCCTGCTCCACTTATTTCACTGTCCTTAAGTTTCTTAAGTTCTTTGTTGTAAGTTGAGCGTAGGCTATTTATTTTAGATTTTACCATATCGATTTACCACCGTATTCTTTATATTTCTTTAATAGAAGAATGTAAGCAGCTTCCCTAATATTTACATTGTATTAACATACATCTGTCTTAATTCCATGAACACGGTAAGGTTTTATAAATTTTAATAAATTCGACAACAAAATCGTGATCTTGGTTGGACATAGCGACAGTTGCCTATATAAAATGTGCACTTAGTTGTCAGATTTTCAAGAAAACTGACGTGAGTAAACGGACTGAGGCATGATGCGCTTGTTTACACATACGATTTCTAAGATCTGAAACGAAGCAAATAGGTCTATCCATCCGGTCAGTTCTCAGTTTCCGTTTCAGTTCTCCTTTCTGATTTTGATTTTTACACGTAGGAAAAAGTGACAGATCGACTGAAACTGAAACTGAACTGAAAACTGATATGACCGTCTAAAAGGCCCTTAATTTTTAAACAGAAACCTAAAGTAGGTTTAACAGTTTTCTGAAAATTAATTTATGTCTCAAGACTACCAGTAACACTGAAATTTCCAACTGTGTTTTAAAAACCATATTCAAAGTCGAAATAATAGGTTAATAGGTTCTCTTTATAAGTTGTATTGCCACCACAGACCAATGAACATATTATATATTATATTATATAGACTAATTATATAAATGTATAATTGTGGCAGCCTCTTACCTGCTTCAAGAAAAATGCCTACAAATTGGTTTTACGCTTTGTCTTGTTAGTATAATATAATAGTGTTCGTTGGCCTGGGATTGCCACCTACTGTTCTTTGAATAAGTCAAAAATTCAAATATTTTTTAATAAAATTAATGAATATGCTTCAAATTTAAATTAAGTTAGGTACTCTGAATACTTTATTCTTACTAATACTATATTTTATTTTATGATAGAAAAATATTAAAGACTAGAAAAGTTTGGAAGCGGCATTTATTTTATTATAAAATCGAAATAACTATCAGCTGTAATAATTTAGAATGTGTAAATAATGGTTCGTTCCTATGATAAAATACTTTTAAAACCGATCAAAACATTATTCATTGAAGGAGCCTCCTCAAACGGATTCGAATATTTTTACTAGCAAACTGATTACTAGCAAGCTGAATCAACAATTTGGCCGTAAAAAAATGGAAACTTTCAAAAAACTCACCTATGCATATACGTAACAAAATTTAGGTGTAGCAGTGGACAAAAAAATTCAGAAACTCCTAAGAAGTTCGCAGATTGTATATCGTAAATAAATCCAACAGAACACAAAAACAAATATAAAAGACTTCTGTATATGACTTCTAATATATTATACAACCCAAATATAAAAGAGAAAACCAGTCAAGAAAAAGACTCCAGTCTGAGTTACAAAAGAATAACATAGTTTTGCCAATAATTTTTTTTGTCCATAGCTTTAAATGATACGTGAAGTAATAGTATGAACTGCACGTTTTCTCTCTTCATATCGAGTACCTATATCTTCTTGAAGGCGTTAAAATCGATGAATCAAAAAAAAAAAGTCAGTGAACAAACAAATTCAATGATACTTTATTCCTGAATATTTGGTTTAACTATACACAAAGAGCAGCAGTGATCCACCTTTCATATTCCTTCGAGCCTGACTACTCGTACGTACAACCACTCTCTTATGCCTTTTTTTCAAGACTATTCATTTTAATCTGAATATAAAAAGCAATAAAAAACATATAACATGCAAATTCCAACATTTAGCTTCAATATCTATTTAAGTGACTGTTTGTCAATAGTCGAAATGAACCATTAACCCTAGAATCATACGTTGGTCTATACGAGTCAAGTTAATCAAACATCGGCGTCATTTTGACGAATGGACTTTTTACGAGGAGTTTTAGAGATTATTTGCAAAAAAATATTTTTTTTTTACATAACAATACTACAAAAGCGAACAAAATAATTAAAAAAATTGGATTTGGAAAAATTTCTTGATATAAATATTTATTAATTTTTTTAATCTTTTTATCAAAGCATATTTTCATTATAAAAATTAAAAAATTGAATAATACATCAATTGTATCATAAAATATGTTTTTCAAATAATTAATTTATGAAAAATTATGAGTTAGTGGACATGTGTGACTTTACAGAATGTGAAATTTCTCAGTCATAAATATTCCTATAGATATGTAGTTATTTTCCCATTAGGCACATTTGTAAATTTTCTAAAATTTGTTAGTAATTTTTCGAATAAGATCTCAAAAAATAAAAAAAAATTAAAATATTTTCCACAAAATAAATTGTTAATCTTTTATTAAGTCATTCGAAACGCATTCTTTAGTCTTCGATTCAATATATTAAAATTCCAGTATTATGTCGTCTCTATAAGTCAAACAGTTGTAATCATCTTTCACATTATCATAATCATTGAATAAATTAATTATACGTATCTTTAATAAATTTTAGAAAAATTAGGAAAACTTTTATATGTGGAGTACAGAATCTTTAAAAAAAAACATCGGTTAATCATACATCGTCGTCCTTTTGACGCACACTATTTCAGTATAAAAAAACGACAATAGCTAATAACAAAATTTATACGTCTTATGTGTTATAATAACAAATAAATTAGATAACAGAAGTTTCACAGCAAGCAGGCAACGACAAGTTGTAGTATTGGAGCAGGTATAGAAGTTTGTTCGTCGTTTTACCGAGTACGTATGATTCTAGGGTTAAACAGGAGACAATTACATTGTGTTGCCTAACAGGATTACTAATCAGGCATAATTACTAACAAAAACTATTTTTCATTATAAAACTGTTACGAAATCGAGAAGATATAGAAAGGGATGAGTGTTGATCTTATTCAAAAATACCGCAAGAGCAAAATCGATTTGGCTTACACCTGAACTTTTAAATTATGTAGCGATAATGATTTTTAAGAAACTTTCAAAAATTCTAGTAAGTTCATTTTAGTTACTCGAAAGTAAGTAAAGTTTGCACCTGACGATTTAATTTTTCCTGATTTTAATCATTCCTTGGTACACCTTGGTAGTAGTTTTCAATCATATTTTTAATCTTCGTATTAATCTGAATCCCGCAAAAAGGCCACTACTGATATTGCTCAATAATATCCATAAATAAAATTATGTTCTTGTGACGAATCCCACTCTTCAAGATATGTATATACACGTAAGTATCCAGAATCTACAATACTGATTCCTTAAGATATTAAAAATGTTAATTTTAGAGCAATGTTGAAGGTTAGACTATTTAGATAACGTTTGAGAAAATCATTCCAAGTACGAATGTCTTTCCATTTTCAATTTTTGCAGTTATTTCAGTATTACCTTCAAACACCTTAATACGTATATATCGTGCCGGAGCTGGTAACACTTTTTATTTCAATTTCTCGTACGCATTCAACTTAAACATTTTCTAAAAGTTTCAAAGGAAAGTACGATCAATTTCTCACAAAAGTTAACGACTAATTTTAAAAAATCAAATCTGTTTTTTATCGTTAATGTTACAAAAATGTGTTTCATTCAAATATCACAGTCACCGAACTTATTAATTCCACCGAATTAACAAAAAGGATATTGTTTGAAAAAGAACAGTCATTGTTTCAAGTCATAAATTTTTGTTCACTACCAAGAAAGTATTACATACTTTTATTCTGTTATCAAACTTCGTTTCAATTAATCTCCCCCAAACCTCCACACTGTTCTCGCAGCCATTATTTTTTGTGAATAGTAAAAATTTTAGCGTTTATTTTATCTAATGTCCCACTCTCAGTGTTTTTTTTTTTTTAAATATTTCAACTGAAAGAACGAAGAGGAAAACATTAAATCCCTCTAACTTTTTTACAACAATCTTACCTATTTGACATCAACTGTTAAACACCTACCAAGTTGCAACGTTCAAGAAAAGAGAATTCAACAAAAAAAAAAAATAAAAGATAAAATAATGTTGTAGTGTTGTCTCCGTTCTTCCTTTTCGAATGTGTCAGGTAAAAGGAATTTTTGTACGATTATCCCTAAATACTTTTAGGTACCTTTTTAGAGGATCACATAGCGAAATATTTTTTCAAATGTCTTCATCTTTTCTTAGTAAAACGTTTTAGAAAAATGGATTAAGTTGACTGCGACTATGTGATTTATTTTGGGTAATGTTATACGGAAGAAAGATTTTCTATTTTTCGACGAATATTTAACTTAAAATATTAAAATATCATGCGAGGATGTTGAGTATGCTTAAGAGTTTTTTTTGTTTTTTCTTACATATTGTGCATATTTTATTTTTCAATTTCCGAAAAAGCACTTAACTCCTTACAGTTGAACCTATCAAAAAACCTCTGTTAAATTAAAAAAAAAAAAAACTTTGGAAAAGTTACGTTTTCGTATTATGAAATTCAGCCTCCTTAATGGTGGAAATGCCACGCTACTTACTTATTTTGTAAAATATTTATTTAAAAAGATGTAATTAATTTGAACTGTATCCAGATTTTGTTACTATTTTCAAAACTATATTAAACTATATCAGTTAAACTATTACCATTGTATCTACAGAAAAATCTTTTTCAAAACTAGAGATTACTTCGAACCTACCGTTAGTCAAGATCAATTTACCTCGTCAGTAATTTTGCTCGTCAAATTTCTACCCCAAAAGTAGCGAGGTCACAATGATTCTATACCAAAAGTAATAAGGTCACAGCGATTCTGTATCCAAAGTAGTAGGGTCACTGCAATTCTATACCAAAAGTCTCGAGGTCAGAACAATTCTATACCAAGAGTAATGAAGTTATAAACGTTTCTATACCAAAAGTAGTAAATTAAAAAAAATTTTAAAAAAATATTTTTCTTAAATCAAATTTTACTGAAGTGATTTAATTTAGTGTAACTCTTTGAATTAGAATAATTTTGGTGTAAATTTTTCATCTTTCCCATCAGAATGACGCAATTCCTTTTTATAAATATGACTGGTACTCAAATAAGACTATAATTTATGACTATAAACTGTCCGAAGTTACTTTTAAACAGACTGTGTTTTCACTTTCACGCTTGTGTATTTAATGGAAGCATTGACAACGATAACGTATTATTTATAACCATAAAATTTCATATTGTTTATATAATTACAGAATTCTTTGATAAGTTGTCTGTCACAGGTTTATCGGTTATGTATCAATTCAAGTTGAATTATTAATGAAATGGAACAATTTTCTTGTTAGTTACTTTTGATTTTTCAAAGTTCGTTAGGTGCATGTTTGTACGAGCGTTTGCACGCCAACTTCACATTAATGTCACACACTAGAATGAGCTAGTAATGACTGGAGTCTATGTTTCCGTATAAACAAAATACGACCATAGTATATAAGAATCATGATAACACTTTCAATTTTACTAGATCATTTCCTTATCACTTGTATAGTGCATGTAAAATAAAAATATCAGCTTACATAAGCAATAGCAATCCATTAAGAAAACATTAAATATTTTGAATAGTATTTAAAGACAGAAACAAAAAAAAATTTCTTAGAGCACACTGACAACCCCGCCCGATTTTAATGCCAATATTTTTTTTCCTAGTTTTTACTGGCGATATATGTACACGCCATCAGGACCTAGCATTATTTCAAATTTAATAGTTACATAGTTTTGGGACAGATGGACAGACGGACAGGCACAGTAAAAAAATTTGTGTTCTGCGTAAAAAAAACTAGTGGTTAAAATTTTTGTGTTAAATGAGTAACAAAAACCTTGCGTTAATGTAACATTTCGTGTTTGTGTTAAATGAAAATATTAACACAAATTTCGATTTAACAGAATAAGAATGTTAACCTGTTTTGTACAACAAAGAAGTAACATAATATTTGTGTAGAGCAAAAGAATGTTATAAGTAAGTAAATTAGATTAAAATATATATCTACCAAAATATATATAATAAAAAAGATGAGAGTAGATGACCCTTACCCCCACGACTTTTACGCCAATATTTCCTGAATTTTTTCGCTTTTTTTCTAACACGTCTAGAGACTCTCTAAGGAAACCTGGAGGGCTGACATTTTGTACGTGTATTGACTTAATATCCAGCTACTGCCTTTTAGGAATTCAACAGTACTTCCGCCCCCCACTTACCCCCCATTTTTACATCAGAATTCAATGGTATTGTTAAATGTGTTTGAAATGCATTATTTTTATCTAAATACAAGTAGGCGAATACTAATTTTTTAAAATTTAAAAAAATATGAACTTACTTTTATAACAAATGCAATACATAAATATTAAATAATTTAAAAATGTTATTAAAGTCACTGTTTATTTATAAAGTAGGAATTTTGGATTTTTATTATTTTTATAAAATAGAAATTTTGGATCTTTTTGGAAAAAAAATATCTTCATAAAGGCCTTCCAGTTTACTATTTAAGGTCCTTTTTTAATATTTAAAAATAAAACACAAAGGCAATTGGCGGATAAGCATGGGTAGGAATGCCCTCGTACGAACTGTGTTGGCTTTTTTCCTGCTAACTGCTATCGGCACCAAATGGAAATTTACTGAGATTCAGACCTTAAAAACTTAAAAACTTTTTTTAAAGCTCCAGTTTTGAAACCACCAAAATGACAAATCGCTTGTAGACTTTCAATCACATTTCGCTTGTAGACATTCAATACCGAAGATGAAGGGAAAAAAGGGAAGAGAAGTCTTCCGTGATGGGGCCCCGCTGCTCACGGCGTTTTATTATATATATATATATATATATATATATATATATATATATATATATATATATATATATATATATATATATATATTCGTAGATATATATGGACACAAGTAAGAATTGTTACAAAGAGCTGACTTACTTTGCGTTCTTTGAGTCTTTATAATTTTTAAATCGTTATAATTTTTGACGACTTTCAAATATCTTAAGCTTCAGTGGAATTAAAATATTGAATAAAAAAGTTTAACAACTAACTCTAATAAATCTGAAAAATTAACACAAAATATATGTCCTCTTGTGTGTTAATGTGAAATGTGTTAATTTTAACACAAATTTTTCACTGTGGAGGAGTGATCTTATATAAGCAAGACCGTGGAGAGAAATGGCAGGCCCTAAGAAAAAAGCACATTTCTTAAAAATTTCTCTCCAAAAAATAAATGATGAGTAAAAAAAAGCTGATTTTAATTTTTCACGGGCCCCAATTGACCACTACTTGCCCCTCTTCCAGCCCGGGCCCCAGGGCGGCAACGCCGGCTACCCCACCCTCTCGTCGGGCCTGTATATAAGGATTTCGTCTATCTTTTTAATATTTTTATAATTCCTACTTAGGAAACTGATAAATTTTTTCAACAAAAACTAAATTACATCATAAAAAATTTTCCAAGAAAACAAATTAGTTATGATTTATAAAATAAAATTCAATTAAAACAAAATTTAAGGAAAATTTTCTAAATAATGCGACGATCAACTAACGGAAAAATTGCTCTAACAAAATCGGACTACAAAGGAATACCTCGAGAAAATAACATAATAAAATGTTCAGTCAACCGTTTTTTATTCATACAGAAAACAGAAAGAAAATTTTAAATTTATATTTAACTGTGAATTCAGTTTCGTTAACAGTTACGTAATCTCGGAGCGCGTATTTTAGTAGTAGAAAAATTTTCTTGTATTTATATTACTACGCAAAAAAATATGCTAGAGCAGTGTTTCCCAACCGCCAATCCGTGGATCGGTACCGGGCCACAAAAGTATCTCACTGGTCCGTAAACAGATGTGTTTTTATTTTCTGAATTTAAAAAAAGAACATAGCGCGATTAGCTTTATACAAACTGAAGGCTTCGGCGTCCTTTATGGCATATGATAACACACGTCTAGCACAATATAGCACAACCCTATTCGTTTCCAAAAAAGGAAAACGACGGAAGTAAATTAAAATCACAAAATGATTGAAAAAATTACCCGGATCGGCCGGGGATCGAAACCCAGGATCTCCTGGTAACTAGTCAGGTGTGCTATACGTTACACCATCGATCCTTTGCTCGACAGGCGCCCAACACAGACAACATTCACTCACTGGTGTGTATGTACTCTCTGTAATGCGAGAAGCAGTTACAATTTTTCAATTTTAAATATTATCAAGTGCTTGTGAAACACTACTACGTATGACAGACTTTTGTCTGCATTTCAACACACGTAGTATTCATATGTTCACTTATCGTTCAGCTAAACTGAAACTGAAACTGAAAAAAAAAAAGAAAACGACGGAGCTAACTTTATTAGCGATTTACAGATTACACGATCTAATGTTGTTCATATTAGGTACACGACCTAACGTTATTCCAATTAAAAGTGGAAATGATTTCAAGTTACAAAAATTCTATATAAATTTAAAGAATTGCTTTTAAACATTTCTCTAACTGTCTAATACTTAACAAAGTGTCGATATTTATCTGAAGTACATGGTAGACAACGTGGTCGGAAAACGGCATTTCATATTACACGTCCTAATATTATTCCAACTAACTGCGAAAATGAGTGAAAATGATTCCAGGTGACAAGAATTTTATTTAAAATTAAAAACTTGCTTTCAAACATTTCACTAATGCTTAAGAAAGTGTCGACATTTATCTGAACTGCATGATAGACCAAGTGGCCAGAGAACGACATTTCATATTACACGACCTAATGTTATTCCAACTAACGGTGGAAATATTTCCAGGGTACAAGAATTGTATTTAAAATTAAAGAATTATTTTAAACATTTCTCTAATGCTTAATAAAGCGTCAATATTTATTTAAACTACATGGTAGATCAAGTGCTCGGAAAACTTATTCAATGTAAGTATGAATTACTCATCAGTGTATTATTTTATATCAACTCCATTAATCCATTTGATTCTCATTGTCAGACCGTAATACATTGTTACGGTTTTTTTTAAACCGAAAGGTAACGAGAACTTTTAACTCCTTAAAGATCCCCATAACACTCAATTTAAGCATTCAGATGACTGACGAGAGCATCAATTTTTGAAAATTAGTTAATTTAATTCCAGTATTACAATTCAACTTTATATAAGATACTGTGTACATCGTCTGTTTACATAGTAACTTTTTCATACACCATTTGAACCTGTAAAAACAAAAAAACAAAAAATTGTATTAATTTATTGTAAACCTTATCTAAACAAAAAGAGAAAATTTAAATACAAATATCAGTATAGTTAAATTTACACGAATAGTAAAAAAAGAAAAAAAAATTGACAGATTTAAAATAGGTTACAAATTTGACGTTTATATGTAAACAAACCGAATGACATTTAAGTGGAGGTTGTCAGTACTGGAGGAAATTCGGTCACTTGGAATTACGCATGCGCGGAAACATCGAACGTTCTAGAAAAGATCTCCGAAAGTGAAATGGGTGATGAACAGGAGGGATTAGCTCTCTTTCGACTCTTGGAGCTGGAACGGACAAGACGTGTTCCCTTTGGGGAACACGCTCTTTCGTTTTTTGGAGCTCAGGCGAGGAAGATGTGACAAGAGGTGTCGGACCTCTAACAATTAAATTGTGAAGGGCACGCCATGTGGCGAATCAGTTTTTAACTATTATTGGGATTTGGGAGCTACTTTTCTAATTGGTGCTGCATATCGTGTACGTAACAAGTTTTTTTTGTAAAAAAAAAGTGTTAAAGCACTTATCACAAATACACTGCTCAATTGTTTTGATTTATTCTTCGGAACCCTTCACGGATAATTGTCTGATAATTGAGGTTGGAATTGCTATCCACATGGTGGAATATTTTTGGCTGGTGCCGCTTATTGTGTGGAAGTTGGTCCCAATTTTGTTGTTGGAGTGCAGATGCTGCCGACCGTATAATTTCCAATTTGTGGTGTTCGTCAGGAAATAGAATGTATTAGTGGTATACGCAAAATAGACACCTTTCTAATCGTGTAGTGTTCATCGTGTGAATTATTGTGTGAGTACTTATAAAAACTCGTAAAACATTGTATTATTGTTTTAGTAGTAAATTCTTGTTGTTGACTATATTTACCTTGTTTCGTTGTTATTAACTGTAGATTTTAAGTAGGGAAAGCTGAACGGACGTTCCTGTAAATGAAATTTTATTTAAGCCTATTTGGCATAATATTCAATGTAGTTATTTACCTGAATTGCAGCGACCTCCGTCAGCTACATTAATTTTGATTAGGTTAAATGTGATAATTCAAATTTTAGTTGGGTAGGAAATATTTTATCAGCCGGCCTTTAATTACCTAAAAAATAAAAACATTAATAAAAAAAATTACAATTTAATAAATTTCCATTTTATATTAGTACATTCAATTACGTGAACAGTTTCTCATGAAATTATTTTTTTGACATTTGAGGATTGGGCGTTCATGCCATTGTCAGTGGACAGTTATGATTTTTGGGAATCGACATTAATGTACTTTCACGTAATTGAATGTTGCGTTATATCAATTTTTTGATTCAGATTGAAATTAATTTACTTTACTCACCTTTTGTAACATATAGATCTTCACTACTGAATGATTGTACCTACACATCTTTTAAAAGAAACAGACCAATAGTTGTATGAAACAATCAGACTAATAATAATAATTCACTTCGTTCTGACTTGATTGTTGTTCTTGTCTCTCACTTGTTTTTCTTTCAGCTAAATAGTACTAATAGTGGTAATTATAGAGAGTAACAACTTGTTTCTTTTTCCATATTTTTTCGGATAATAAATATGGTGGCGCTCAACTTAGTTTAGTTTTTTTGTAATCGTAAGTATTTATTGCTCTTAGAGGATATAACCCATTACCCCCCTCAGCTCCACCAAGCTAGTCGAGTTCTCCCAAGTGGTAACAACATATTGTATAATTAAATAACATTTGACACACAGTGTATATTTTTATTGATAACTAAAATCTTCTGTCGCATCTATTCACTTGAATTCATTGTATTTTTTTATTTTTTTATTTTATATACCCCTAGTTTTTTTGCAATATATGTGATGTACATTTGAGTGTGTGTCTACATTTTGTCTGTCTATTTATTTTCGAGAAATTCCTTGATCTGACAATTTTTGCTACGACAAATTTTCGTCATTCAATTCCAATTGTTTGTTGACTTGCCGGTACGACACGAAAAGAGAAAAAAAATTACGCTTTTGTTAATATATTACTATGCAACCGGCAGCTCCAACAGGCCCCAACAGGGCTTAGTTCTATTTTTATCCTCAGTTGACAACATTGCCTTCCCATCGGGATACCTATTTTTATCATTTTAAATGGTGGTAACACAACTTTTGATTAGATGTATTCAAGCGCACGTTCACACAAGGGTAAGAAATGTTTTGGTTCGCCTACTGCGTCCATGTATTTTATTACTTTTTAGTGATCGACACTTTGTTCGCTCTTGTGGCGACGGAAGGAAAGGGAAATTAGCCTTTGATACTTTGTCAATATTGAAAAAGATATCAAAATATAATTCTCGTTTTGAGAATTTCATGTCTGAAGACCTTTTCTTGTTCATGTAGTAGACGACATTGAAAATAAGAATTTTTTAACAAAGGATAAAAATTTATTTTACGTAACAACAGTATTAGTGTCAGAATAACCGGAGGGCGATGAAAACGGTACACCATGCTAGTCCCTTACGTTTCCGAAGGTCCCACGACAGAAACTTTAAATATAACCTTTAGAAGACAATATTGGTTTATTTAATGAAATAAAAATTTGCCGTTGAGTTTTCCGTTCCAGAATCAATTACAATTTTATAAATATGTGTTAAAAATACTTACTTAAGTACGAAATTTTTGGAAATACTTATTTAAAAATATGTTTTTTATTTGAACTGTATCCAAACTTTGTTACTATTCTGAAAACTGTATTAACTTTAACCAATTTAACTGTTACCATTATATCTATAGAAAAATCATTATCGATTCACCTCGTCAGTAATTTTGTTTATCAAATTTCTATACCAAACGTAGCGAGGTCATAACAATTCTACACCAAAAGTAGTAAAGTTACAGTGATTCTGTACCAAAAGTAGTAAAATTAAAACGGTTCTGTATCAAGAGTAGTAAGATTACAATAGTTCTATACTAGAAATAGTAAAATTACAGTGTATCAAAACAATTGAAAACTGATTTAAGATCACATATGAATATGCATTTTTTCATTGGGGTTTTTACTTTATAATATAGGGGAGAGACTTAATGAATGGGACGATTATTGAATGGGACCAATGAGTTTTAGCTAACAAGAAACCGTTAGTGGAAATTTGTTTTACAGTCATTAGGTGTCTTTTATATAACTATTTTTATGTGCGATATATGTGTTAACGATTTTCCGTTTGTTTCAACAAAAATTAGGAAATACGATTTTGAACAGAAAAAGTAACTTTTATTTTTTTATAAATAATTAGATCTTCTATGATAACTATTATGCTTAGATTAACTGTATTAGTTGATTATTAAACCGCTTAGTATTGACTATCATTAAATAAGTATTGTTTGCGCATTGGGGTTACATACTTTTTATTTCTTGACTTTAACTTGTTACTTGACAAGGAATATTGAATGGGACATTATGAATATGACCTTCAATTTTGACCTTGACCTAAAAGTCATGGTCACCATCGGATGCGCCGTAAAAAATGCTGAAACATTTGTCCTCATCTTTTATCCCAAAAATGCTTTCCCCGTGAGATTTTTGACCATTTCTATATTTTTACTAGCCTGCATAAACCGCATGAATTTTATATTGTATTACATATGTCCCATTCAATATTATTCTTGTCCCATTCAGTAAGGATGGAATTACTGAATGGGACAAAAATCTAATTTTTTTCAAACAAAAAAATTTACTATTATTTAAAAAGAATAAAAATTTGTTTTAGTTTAAAATATAAAGTAATGTTTGAAGTATCTTATGCCGCAAGAATTAAAATATTTGATTACTTGGTTTTGAAGTTAGGACGATTTTTAAAAAAAAAAAAATGTCCCATTCATTAAGTCTGCCCCCTAATACGCGAATAACCGTATTAAAAGAAAAACATATTATGTCGAGAACTTTGCTGAATAACCACAGTCCCATAAGAAACTATCATTTTTTCAGAATTGCCAAATCGCTTATATGTACCTAAGTTACCCCACAAATTCACGCAATATACAAGTAACGAAATGCAATAAATTGTCGCACGAAATTCGTTCCAGGGTCTCGCAAGTTATCTTGGCACCGGGACCCTTTTTTCTATAGTGTAGAGATTCTTCTATACCTGAAATGAAACCCAAATTTCTACTTAACAATATTCATATTATATATTCAATATCAGTACTAGCAATGAATAACCTCGACTACTATAATAACCGCCATCTATCTATTCTCGAATTAAAACCATTTTTTCATGTCATCCATAATAATTGTTTTGTCACTTGCAGTCGTCACAATAATTCCAACTACCACACCTCCAACAGACTGATAAACGACTGGACAGTCGGACATATTATAACGTCAGAGTGCAATATTAATGCAGGTTATGGTCTATCCTATATGATACGTTTATATATATTCGACCAAACGAACGACGCTTTTGACTAATAGGCTACTATTTCATATACATCCACTCAGTCAGTCCATTTGCATATAAAAAAACACGGATAAAAATTTTCACTACGCAGTCTATTTATCTCTGTTCATTACATATAATTCTAGTATTTCTGTCATTATTAATATAGAGAAAAAAAAACATTATTCATAAAAAAGATAACAAAAAAGAAATAACAACAGGGGCGGAGTGGAATAAAATACGGATAGGGGGAGACAAAAAGAAAGTGGGTATAATAAATGATATGAAAATACTGTATTTTTTTGTTTCCGGCGAATAAAATGTAAGACAATAAATTATCTCACATAAATTTAACTTAAGATGAACTTAATCTAGCTACAGGACAAATCTTGTAAATTTTTCTTTTGATATGCGTATATGATAATTCCTGCTTATCTGATTTTGTATTATGTTAAAAAGTGTAAAATGTAAAATTTAACCTGAGTAAAAACTTTTTCTTCAGCGAAATTTCCGGTGTGATACAAACGCAACAATATCCCTGAAGCTCAAAACCTATGCTGTATAAGTTCTCAAATTTTTCAAAAGCATTTTTCTATAATTAAATCGATCCCCCAAGTTTCGCCCCGTATCAATATTCAAGTAATAATTTTGACTAAAAGTATAACTAGGTTAGGAAGAATAAATAAGTTAGAAAATTTTTATTTTCTTGTAAAAATTATTCGACCGGTTTCAACGGCTAGTTAGCGTCATCATCAGGAAAGACGTATCGCATGGTCTAACAGACTGAAAAAATCAATCAAACACATTAAAATATCCAATTTCCGAGAGTTTATGCACTCAAAATTATAAAGAAGAGTCTGTTTACATTTGAAGATGATTTTTAAGCAAACAAAATAAAACAAAAAACATTTTTCTTAGGGCATAACTGATGAATTCATATTGAAAAACAAATTTGATGCAATTTTTAGTATGATTATTTAAACTACAGAAAATTCATTGTTGAGGAAAATGTGAGGAAAAAATTTTTTAGGAATTTTTAATATTTTTGTTTAAATGAAGAAATCAGATCACAAAATGGATTTTTTCACTATGTTGAAATGTATCATATTGAATTTTGATTTTAATTGTTTGAATTTTTGAATATATTTAAAACAAAGGAAGTATCATCATTACGGAACATATGGACAATTCTTAACGAAAGGAAGGAATTTATGAAAAATTCCGAAATTACACTGAAGAAAACAATTTTAGATCACAAATATACCAACACAAATGCACTTTATTTTACGATTAAATGGTTAATTTTTAGAATTTTTAAAAATTTTTAAATGTTTTTTTAAAAATACACACTAGCTGAATTGTAAAATTGTCAATTATGTTTTAAATTTTAGTTTTTAGTTTTAGTTTTAATTGATATTTTATTAAAAATTCATTTTTTTTTTTTTTTAATTTTTTTTTATTGTTTAGATGCGCCACAACTAAGGTGATATGCATCGTTTGGTATATGTTGTACTATTGCTTTTTGGTGTTGATATGCTTATAGATGATTGGTGCGGAATGGTAGTTTGATGAGGATGAATCTTCCCCGGCCGGTTCCGAACTCACGATCTTATCAGACAAGAGCTTAGTTGCTAACCACTAGACCAGCTCGGGGTCGAATTCATTATTTATTAGGTTTTTGCTGAATTTAGAAAAACCATTAACAGAGTAAATTTATACGCCAAAACAGTACATTTTGGGTGCTAATTATCTTTAACATTTTGAAATGAGAGTTTGTTAGAAGAGAGAAAAAAATATTAAATTGTTATGCGCAATTTTGAGTTAATACAGTTATTGTTATAAGTAAGACAGGGAAGTGTAGAAAAAGATGCAGCTATTATTATATCAGGCAGCTGTAATGTGGAAACCTCTATTGGAAGTTTGAGTTGATAACTTTTTCTATATTGTTTCTAGTGTCCCGTACTAAAACTAGCAAAACAGAACACTTATGGAATCACTTCAATGTCCGTCCGTCTGTTACCGATGTGAATATATGAAGTTTAGCACAGAAATAAAGAGTGATGGCACAGTTATAGATGTGAAATTGAATTTCGTTTCTATGTAGTTGTTAATTTCAAAGAGTAACCTGGAAAAATTTCTCCAAAAAGCAGTAAAGTATCAAAGCAAGTCTTATTAAAGTACGGATTCAATAATACAATTGTATCTTTTATTCAGTTTTTTTTTAGATTAACCTTTTAAAAATGCAACCTTTATCCCTTATCAACCCTTATCACCAGAATGATCGCTTAGAAAACTCTGGAAAAAATTCATGAACATTGAAAATGAGGTATAGATTGAATGAAAATTATTATTAAGGCAAACAGAAAGCCTGATGGCACATTTTGCTTTGATTAAGATGTTGTTAGTCAATTACAGTGGAACCTCTGTTAACGATATCATTTTTTTTAACAATAAGAAGAAACCACAATAAATCTCTAAGGTGAATCATTTTTTTAACGGAAAAGAAAAAAATAAATGAATCATCATCTTTGTGTGTCTCTTTCCATGCTAACAGAGGAATCATGAGTAAAACAAAAATTGTATCCTAAGTAGTACGGGACTCACTCAAATGTTTGGAATAAGTTTCGTATAGGAAACATTTGGCCAAGTGGGATACATATAATGCAATATGTATCCTGGTACTAATGATGATTATAAATAGTTGCGTCTTAGCAGATTATATTAGTGACTCTTCTTTGAAGAGTCGCAAATCAGCACTGTATGAAAAATTTTCATCGCAACTGTATTCTTCAAAATTAAACCAATAAATCATATTTATTTTGTTTGCGTAAAATTTTTCATATTATTTAAAGCAAACATTTATTCAATTTTTTTCCGTACAAAAACAACAAAAAATAAAAAAATTATATTTATTTTTTTTTCTTTGGTTCAAACTAATAGAAGGGCACTTTTAAACTTTCCACACTACAACAGTTTCAGACATTCATTTTTCTATTTCTTCTCATTCATTTTTTTTCTTGATGTAAAAACTTTTTTTGGGTTAAACTTATGACATCAAACAGACAACATAATAGTAAAACGTGAAAGAAGTTTGCACGTATCGTAAAAAATTACGTGCCTTTCTTTCGAGCTCACCGTGGTCGATAATAGAATAGGAGTTGAGCGTGTCTACGACCATACCGTATGTGTATAAATTTTAATGTACCGGCTTACATCAAGCGGTAGGCATGTTGTAAAAGATTTTGGTTCTGTTATGAATTTTAAGTGTTTTGTAAAGTTAAACAAAATTTTTTCACCATATCATGTGTTTGAGTGTAAAACAATTGTAAATTATTTTTCTGTTGTTTCAACACTTCAAACTTTTAGGTCAATAATGCAACAAGTTAACATTTATTATTACAAAATATATACTCTTGTAAATATACTTTCCGACACCTCCACCATCATCATGACTTCGTTCAACACTTGGTCCTACAACATTAATAGGTAATGAAGGGGAAAAATAGCTTGCCACCGGAGGCAGGCTAGATTTGTTGCGGTAAATTATTTCCGCCCTCGACATGATCAAACTCATTTTCAATGCCCTACATCTAAGCTTTCAAATTTTTCCAAAACACACGGCTTGTCAAATCTTTTAACCCACAACAACTTTTGGGTGAATTAACCTCACCAAGTTTTCCTTCAGTGGTTTCATATGTATGGTCAGAAATCAAAATTGCTCTTCTAACATACAGGCAAACCGACAGACAGACAATTTTTTTTATAAATAACTAACTTGGACTCAGGGGACCTCGAAACCTAAGTGCGGGAGAGATGCCGCGTCGGGAGAGACGCCACAGTAGCCATAGTTCGCCCGTTGATTGATAGATAACACTATTAATGGATTATATGTTTAAAATAAGTCATTTATTTAACCTGTATATGGTAACATTTATGATTAGTCCACCAGTTTAGTAATTATCCAACTTTTTATTATTGAAAAGTAAGTTTTTTAACATAATATTTTATCAAGCATTGAATTCATTAGAATTTAAGAATGTAGGTACATATATTTCATTCTTTTAATGAAAATGAGTTTTGTTATTAATTTAAGTATATTTTAAAAGTACTGTATAAAATTTTAGGTTAGAATTCCGCACTATGCTTGCTATAGCAACATGCAGCATCTATCCCAACAAAAAGGAGAGATGCCGCATTAAAAGTTGGTATAGATGCCACATCATATTACATATTAAATACATAGACTTATACCTTATTTATACAATTTTTTTTTTGGACTATAAATTATGTCACGTAAATATAAAAGATCCATTAATTGATCAGGAAGATCTCTCATATTAGTGAAGATAACGAAAATAATGACGATTGCCTGTGTATTGAACGTTTTGAAAAGTACTCAGAAACAAAAAGAAAGCTGACTGGTTAAGATGTATAAAGTGCCAAAAATGATTACATATGGCATGCATCATGTATGGAGATGTATGTAAAATGAAAAATTTTTAATATGAACTATACGGGGTCCCCTCCTTTTTTGATACGACATCTCTCCCATAGGTGTGGGAGAGACGCCGCTTTGCAGGCTCTACAAAAATATTAATTAGGAATCCTTTATGATTCAAAATTTAAAATTATTTATAAATAATTTTAAAGAACAATGTTTACATTTATTGTGTACCAAATTTCAAATCAACTAAATGCATACTTTAAGAATTATCAAGTGTTTTCAAAATGTGTGTGTGTCTATTTCCTTTAAAAACCCAACATCAAATTTTTTCACGATCACATAACTTGCTCTACAGACATCTTGGTCAATGTATAAAACCAAATAATATAAATTTTTCTTGACTTGAATTTTACAAAAAAATTAAAGTATTTTTCGATACTGTAGCGCATGCGTGAGATCTCTATCAGCAAATCTAATAAGGATGAGGTTAATTCGCTTCTTACGCAGTCGGGTTTCTTGATTTTTTATTTATTTATTAACTTCCATTGGACGTTATTGTAATGGGTCCGATTTTACGAATCGCTAATTTGGGCATACCTTCACGTTTTAAGATCACTAGAATCCGAATCCATCGTTTTAGCGTAATGTCTATGTGTGTGTTCGTTAGTTCGTTCGTTCGTTCGTATGTGAATTTTTTTTCGTCTCGCATATCTCGAGAACAGATGATGATATCAACTCCGGACAAATTTCATTAGACGCGTAATTAAAAAATGAAGACCCGATAAAGTTTTCAACAAATTCGGATCATCGGTTTGGTTATTGTGATAAAAAAACGGAATTAACTTTATTAACATAACATAGATTACATGGATTTTTTACCGTGTCTTTATTACGTAATGGCGTAAGAACCTTCCGTGATATTAAAAACGCCAGTAAATTATTAAAAAAGCTAAAAAAAAGAAAAAAGTAAACCGAAAAACGAAATAACAAACTTTTTGTGAAATATTTTTTGTTTCGTGTATCTTGAGAACAAATGATGTAATCATTTGTTTAATAAAGGGGCCTAGGGGAGGAGTCCCCTGAATTAAAAAAGAATTATTCATGTGCAATAGTCTTTAAGGACATCCAATGGGAAGTTGACAGTGTGGGTAGACATGTCTCTCCAATTTTTTTTTTATTTTTGTGATATTTAATAATTCAAAAGAGAAAAAAAGGTACACATTCATTCTGACACACCATACATCCTATATTACTCTCAAGATTAAGACAAATCTAGTGACACCTCATTTATTAAAATCCACCTCACCATTTAGATACTACAAATTGATAAAGAATTCATACCGGTGAAAAACATAACGCTAGCTTTACAGAAACTAATATATACGAATGAAAACTAATAATTTGTTTTAGTTTATTTCAAAATGCTTGTCAATGCTGGATTTGGTTCAACAAACTGTGTGTGGAAATTTCGAAAATAATTTTCTTTACGGTTATATTTCTATTGATCCTAAAAACTATTTTATACGTGAGAAAAGTACATATACTATAAGAATCTTTTTTGGTCATAGAACTTATCGAGTTAGCATGATATTATATTCTGAAAATACACTGGAATTCCAATTTTGATCTTTGAGAACATCCATCTACACTGGCTTATAATATTCACAACCTGACTTCGATTTATTCAAGTCTATTATAGTACAAGATCCCGCAGCTAATTTCTGCAGGTATCTGTTTTTTAATGAAACTTAATTTAAATGAATCCTTAATAGTAATGTAATACATTGCTCCCGGGTTGCCAGCTCTCAATCGGCCGCAACCTGTAGGTTGCCAGGTGTAAACAGGTATATTGTTGTTAATAATTTGCGGTCACGTGTTTTTTAAGAAAATTAGATACTCAGTTAAAGTTTTATTTTTTCTGAACACGATAATACATGGTTGCCTGTGAAAAAATAGCCACAATAAGTTATGGTTGCCATTACTTTTAATTAATTATTCTCTTATCAGATCTCAGCTGCAACTATTGAAAAAAAAATTTATACATATTGATCAATCAAGGCAATGAAATATTATTTTACATATGTACAATGTAATACATATTTCATTGCCTTGATTGATCAATATGTATAAATTTTTTTTTTTAATAGTTGCAGCTGAGATGTGATAAGAGAGTAATTAATTAAAAGTAATGGCAACCATAACTTGCGGCTATTTTTTTACAGGCAACCATGTATTATCGTGTTCAGAAAAAATAAAACTTTAATTTAGTATCTAATTTTCTTAAAAAACACGTGACCGCAAATTATTAACAACAATATACCTGTTAACACCTGGCAACCTAGAGGTTGCGGCCGATTGAGAGCTGGCAACCCGGGAGTAATGTATTACATTGCCATTAAGGATTCATTTAAATTAAGTTTCATTAAAAAAACAGATACCTGCAGAAATCAGCTGCGGGATCTTAGACTATTAAGTTTGAATTGTGACTGAAAAAAAAATCATCAAAACAGATTTATAATGCTGATTTATATTTTAAAATGCCGAAAATACTTTTAAAAAAAATTAATTTAAAATTTGTTTTCAAATTTTGAGCGAAAACGTTCATTAGCTGTCAATTATTCTTTATTTTTCTTATAATCAGGAAAAGAAATTGTTAATTAAGTTCTTTTTTTTATTATTTTTTGAATTCAGTTCCTTATAGTTATGTTTGATTTGTGTAAGGGAACTGAGCGAAGTATAAGGGAATGTGATATCACAGTTCGTTTTTGAGCACATGGTTAATTTTAATAATTTTCCCTAGATCTTACCGCTACCTCCTTCTGTTTGTGAGAAAGTCAACTGATACAAAAACATATAAAAATCAAATTTGTGTTTCAGTGTATACACTTAAAATTTCATAAAGCCACATTTCATCTTCTCTGCCACTCCGCTACGTTTATTAAAAAATGAAAAGTGAAAAGTGAAAGGTGAAAATTAATAATGAAAACGGAGGATAGATTTTTCACAAAAATTACCATATTTTGGTCATTTGTTAAAAGACAAACACATATAGGTACTAGAGAGAGTAGTATATATAGATATGGTATATTATTAAATACGTGAGCCTACTAAAGGTAAAAAGAATCAATGTAACCTTAAAATCACCTTCATAATACGTTGGAAGTTTCCTCTTTTATGTAAATTTCTATAGCAATTTTATTTATGTAACCTCAAAATACGAATACTTAGTAAAACATTTTTTTGAATATTTTTCCATGAATTTTACTACTTATTAATTTTACTAACATTTTGTACAAAACTTTTCCTATAGATTTTGCTGCAAGAAAAAAAAAAACAAATGCGCCAAGTGTATCTTCGACAGGCATTAATTTAGGGCTCCCCAGCAGTCAGTAGCTACAGTATTTCTCAAATCGACAATGCTATTTGTATATGTGTGCTTAAGGGGGACCGCTAGTGTGACCGCCTGAAAGAAAGGTGATGTTGGGGAATTTTTCAGAGAAAACTACTGTATTGAATGTTTTAAAATCTTAAGGATATATTCGTTGATATATAATAAATTCATGATAAAATTTTTGGACCAAAAAATTGAAAATTCAGTGAATTATTCGCGATCTCCCAAGGCTCCAAAAAAAAGTTCGCCCACTGTTGCAGTTAGGGATTGTAATACTGGTAAACCGGTTGACCGATTTACCGCTAAATTACTAAAAATGCCTTAAAATTTTTACCGGTAAATCGCTGAATTCGATAAATTAAAAATACCGGTAATTCGATAAATTAAAAATAATATATTTAAAAATTTTTATAAGCTCATTTTATTTCATAGAAGAATGATCAAGTTTTTTGAACGTAAACGTACACAATCAAATTACCCCTTACTGTGTACCCATAATAAACTATTCTGATACAATAAAATCGCACAATGCAATGGTCAGTTTTAAAATGCATATATAGCAATAAAGCGTCTCTTTGTATTTCCTTACTTACATATTATTTAAATCAGCTGTACTCAGCTATACTTTTTTCAAAATAATTAAACATTACGTTAAATGATTACATTGTTAGAAGCGGTAAGTAAATTTTTATTGCAGGTAGGTATATATTAGAATTGATTCATATTTTATGATTATTTAACAAGATTTAGAACTATTTTTTGAATAAACAATAACAATGGGCGGTATATTTCTGTGAAAGAAGCTGTAGATACCTACCAAGTTGTAAAATCAAACAGATACAATTTTTTTTTTACATAATTTTTCTTATTTTGTATAGTGTCATAGCCACCTACATTTGTAGGTGGCTATGATAGTGTATATAATTATCTTAATAAAATAATTTTATGTTTTTATTTTATCTTTTTCTAATATTTATTCTTATATTTTCCGTGTTTTAAAAAATACCGGTAAATTACCGGTAAACCGGTTTTGCTAAAAAAAATATACCGAATTACCGGTAAATCAAAAAGTCGGTAAATTTACAATCCCTAGTTGCAGTGATAGTGACCTTCACACGGCCTGAAATCAAAAAAAAACCAAAAAGCCCATTAAACTAGAAAGTATTGCCCGTGCCATGAATCGAAAACAAAAAGTTGAAATTTTACAAAAAGGTGGAGTTCGTTAAAAAAAGTTTCAAAATTTGCGCGAAAATTTGATGATTTTTGGTCTGTAAATATTTCCACAGTCATAATTCCCTTAAAATATTTCCGCAGTCATAATTCCTTCTGAAGATTATTCTAGAGATGCTAATACATCATTTATGCCAATAAGAAAAAGGGAAATTTTTTTTTTCAAAATAATGTAACGCTTTGACAAATTAAGAAAAATTTTATGTAAAATAAACATGCAAAATTTCGTCTTTATAAGTCAAAAATGGGACCGTAGCAGACGGACGGGCAACAGGATTCCGAATTTTTTTCTTGAGAACCCTAAAAAGCTATAACTCGTATTTGCGTCTTTGTGAACATGTGATTTTGTATCAAGCACAAGCATTCAATACCGACATGAGTACAATATATAAATTATCCGTATAATATAATATGTTATTTATCAGGGCTTTAGTTTGTAAGAATACATGTTTATACATACAAAATACAATAGATACCAATAGAATTTTCGATTGTACACAGAAAAATATTACCAAAGAATACTGAATTCCCAATGGAAAAATAAATAAAATGATTTTAAAATCTCAAAATTCTCTTTTAAGTTTGTTCTCTATTGAACAATAAAAATATAACGTTATTTTAACCGAAGGAATTTTAAAAAAAATATTAATAAAACTTTCATTCCTAATACCGTAAGCGTTTCTACGAAAAAGAAAATAATATAAATACTTTTTATTTAATTAAATTTTTAACATGGATATTATGTTTTTGGGCTGGGGTACAGTTGAAAAAGTACGAGAATTTTCTCCGCTGTATGGAAAAACATTTATAGTTCAATAGGTACACATACAGAGACAACAACGAACATTAACCTATTTATCTGGTTTGCTTACTTACGATCGTCTACTAGCTAAAAATGATCTGACTTCATTAAACAAAGGCAACAAATGAAAAAAGATTAGACGAACCTAGTTTTCTGTCGCTTGTTCTTTTATTTTTGTTATTTTTATACTGAAGTAACTATAGTGACTTAAGGTTGTACGTCTAGTGTTGCTTCATTCGTTGTTGATGATTCAGGCAATTCTTAGTTGATTTGGTCTACAGGGTCTAAAACAAATAACTCTCGTCCTTTTGTGGGGTGACTCATAGTACCCTGTAGACACTAAAGCTGCAGGATTTTTTTCGGAATTAACAGTCGCGTCACCCCTCAAAAGGATAAGAGTTATTTCCTTTACACCCTGTATATAACATATATGGTGACGCGACTGTTAATTCCGAAAAAAATCCTGCGGTTTTAGTGTCTACAGGGTGCTATGAGTCACCCCACGAAAGGACGAGAGTTATTTGTTTTACACCCTGTATAGGTACCTACTTTTTGTTACCAATTTTTTTAACACCAACTTTTTCAACTGCACCCCAACCCAAAACATTTTTCTATTAAAATTCGTCAAAAAGGGATATCTATAAAATTGGTACCAAACTACGTATAATCGAATACCATTGAACTATGAAATATAAGTTATAAAAATTGAGCTATATAAAAGTTTGGTACGTTGCTAGATTATGAACTACCAATTTAAAATAATAAACAAATTCAAACAATATATAGATAAAGATAAAAATAATGCTGCTCAATTTGTTTAATTTGTCCACAGTATGCCTTATGTTCATATATGAGTTGCCTAGTATCAAAATCTACTAATCCACTTTATAAAGATCATGAGAAATCGCAAAAAACCATAACTCAGTTCAAAATTAATTTTTCGATTAAAAGTCATAATTATATTAACTAACAAGCTAAAAAAGATGATTAGTACTATTATCAAAAAACAAAATTATCCCTTTACTCCCTTTTTAATCAAAATTATTTGAATTTATTAGGTTTTGATAATAACATTTATATAAAGTACGTTTTAAAACAGAAATTATAAGGGAAATTTATTGAAAAAAACTTGATTCAGCAATATTGGATGTATCAGGGTTAGACGATACAATTTGTTTTGTAATATTGTAAACTATTTTCATTTTGTCACTTAAAACCAAAGTGCTATCTTAGTAATTCATTTACATCTACGATTTCATTATTTAAAATTTTAGATAATTACTAAAATACAAATTTTACGTGAAAACATAATTTTATACTTCGTACGTCCCGTATGTCAGTGAAAAAATTAAAATTTGAACGGTTAAAATCTAAAATATAGGTTATGTATGGGTATTTAGCAGGATTTGTAAAGTTTTCAATGTAATTTTAGCAGGATTTGAAAATTATGTTATATTTCAGTTGCAGATTTCTTTAGTAAGCAGTCAAAATTACAACAAAAAATGTTAAGGGGCATATGCCTTGTTGCATTTAAAAATTAATGGCCCTAGAAAATGAAAAAATTCGAAAAGTGCATTTAGTAGATTTTGATACTTTTTGATATTATTCCACACAATTAAATTAACATTTAATTTTTTTTTTATTTGGTTGGAGTACAGATGACCACAAGTGAATAAATCAGGTAATTAGCTAATGTTTGTTATTGTCTCTACGTGTACTTGTTGAACTATAAAACATCCATGATTCATTGTTTTTTCGGGGCAGCAAAAAAAATTCTCTTACCTTATGCCGGGTACACACTGAGACAAACATTGTTAGCTAACACGAATGTTAGCTAACTTTTGTTTCTGAACATTTGTTAACTAACAAATGTTTCTGAACATTTGTTAACTAACAAAGTTAGCTAACATGAATGTACACACTGAAATTTCAATTTTTTTAGAACATTAGAACATTACTTTATTGTTGTTACATGTTTTTATTCATTATTGATATAAAAAAAAAATATCAAGTAGTGGTGATGACGTTATGGTATAGTAAGTGTGATTTTTGATTGGACATATCAATCGGGCGGGAAACCCAACGAGAAAGGATTGAGCTTTTTAGAAACAAACGGGAACATATAATTTTCACGGGATTGGGACTGGCACTAAAGGTAATGTAACTGTGTTTCGGGACTCGAAGCAAGAACCGAGTTCCTTTGGGAATTGGATTAAAACTGATAAATCGGGTGGAACTGAGACTTATCGGGATTTGACTTTTTTTCAGGGTTGGCAAATCAACTTCGGGGGAATGGCAAATCAATTTCGGGTGTAGATGGGAACAAGATATAAAAATTCTCAGCGATATCTCTATTTTGGATATCAAAATAAAGAAGAAAAAAAAGCGTCAATGGTGGATAAAAAGTGTTTTGCAATAATGTTGTATAGCTTTAGAATTACAGAATAATTTGCAAATTCAAGATGCAAGTAAATTCAGAAACTTCTACAGAATGTCTAAAACAGATTTTTAAATATTCATTAAACCGCAAATCATCCAAAAATTAAAAAATTAAAAAATAAAAAATCTTAATAAAAATTATAGCAAATATAAATTATACAAATACATAAAAATTAAAAAATAAACTTGTTCAAATACAAAACAAATATTTTGTTTCGTTAAAAAATGTTAGCTAACATTCAAACTCTTTGAAGTTTACCGCTCGTCAATGGGAAACATAATAACACGCTAAATAACATTTTTTTTAACAAAAATGTTATTTAAAAATGTTAGTACAACAAAAATCAAACGAACATGTTAGTGAACAATGTTAGCGAACTGTGTTAGCTAACAATGTTCGTCTCAGTGTGTACCCGGGGTTATTTTTTTTTTTTTCAAAATTTCTTCCAAAAAATATTTTATTTTCAATAATTACCTAACGTTGTTTAATGATGATCAATTTTGCTATCGGCACCTATTATGAAATAATTAAAATTCAATCCACTGACTCGGTTACTAGCTACAATAATGGTGGATATAAAATTGTGACAATTTTGTGTTTTTAATTAAAATGAAATCAAATTCCAGGCCACGTCGTCTTTGGGGAGTCCGAAAAACTTTTATAAACTTTATGACACACAATCCGACAGTTCCATAGTCACTTCTTAGTTATTCTCCAGTTTGTATATAAATGTTTATACAAAATATATAATTATTTGGATTGGTCCTTCAGGTTTAATTCTGTGTCTATCTGATAAAATAGAAATCAGATGTTGTAATAAAAACTTGTCTCTCAGCATCACCGAAGTGAAAGCTTCTATGGTGATCTCGTAACGGACTTGACGTAACATATTCTATAGATAGGACTTTATTGAACGAGACCAATAACAAATTTCCGCAAAACAAATAATAATAGATTAGAACCAAAATCGACTATCAGAATTGTCTATTTACCATAAAATAGTTTATGTCAAAAGATTGGCTTTGAGGTAATCTATGTAAATACAAAATATATAATTATGAAATCATCAATTAAAAGAAATACGCTAAGTTAAGATAGTAGGGGAAACCGGGGCATGTTGACAGTTTTTAGTTTTCGATTTTTCTAATTTTTTGTATTACAGCTATTTCTTACATGCTTTTTATACTGAAATATAACTTGATTATTAAGCTTCATTTTGACACCTATAAAAACCTTCTTACTATCATACCTTTTTAGATACTTAACTTTCTCTTGAGTGATGTCGCCTATATAAACATGCCCCCTTTACGCGGCATGTTTATACAGTACCTAGGGTAAGTTTACACACTTTCTAAAATGGGAAAAAATAGGGCTAACAACTGTAAAAAAAACAAATAAATATGCGAATTAGTTTTATTAGCAAAAAAAAAATAACACACAACTTCCAATTCAAATACCAAAAAATATAAAATAACGAAAAATTCATAGGATCTACAAATCAATTAAGATGAGTCATAGTCAAAATCACTGTTACTTTCATGCACACAAAAAAAATTGAATCAATTTCAATAAACCTACCGTTATCATATGTGTAAACATACCCCATGTGCCTTGTGTAAATTTGCCCCTTCGGCATATTTTCAACAAAATATAACCTATAAATTTTTTTAGCGAGATTAGCATTTAACAAACTATCTTAAAATAGCCGTAAAAGAACGGCCTAACAAGATAATCCATTATGAATTGTAAAGATCTAATAGTATAATTACTATTCACATCAACATAGTAGTGTAAACATTTACTCATTTCAAAAAAAATCACAAATTCTGCTCAACGTTGTTTGTTACTAATAGTACTGGTTGCAAACTGATATACTTGCAAATGGCAGTCTCAGTAACTTGTTTGGCCTGACAAGTGCTGCGCTCCGATCAACGGTTTGTGAGTTATAAGGATTATGTAAACTTACCCTTGTACCAAACTTGCCCCGGTCTCCGCTATATTGTCTAGTTTCCTACAATACCAAATCCTAAATTCACTAATCCTAAAATTTATTGAGCGCCAACGACTCTTATTTCTTTTCAAAGGCGCAAACTACATTTTCAAAATAGTAAAAGAAGGCGCAACGGCGAAAAATATAGGAGCGAGAAGGAAAAATAATTTATTAGGAAATTTTTTTCCAAATTCAAAAATTCAGTTAGAAATTCCTTGGACGTTTTTTGTTCGCCTCCGGTATTTTAGGGGAAATTGGATGAATTTCGTTTTTCTTTTTTTTTTCTTTGGCTCGTCAGCTACATTGTTGGAGAAAAGTAGTCTTTTGAGGCGCAAGCACTTGAGTTAAAGTCGCTCCAAAGTGCAAAAATTGTAGTTACGCCTCTGTTTCTCTTTATTATTTTTTGAGATTTAATGCAAAAAAAAACAGGAAAAATTAAGTAAAGTTAGCAAAATAGAAAAACATTTTTTAACATTAGCTGCGATTAACATCAGTATGAAATGTAACAAAGTGGAAGTTAATCATTGAAATTTACTGTATCAAAATTTTACACTTATCTCTAACTTAAACTTTAAAGCCGAATTCGAAATAATTATTCAAATTACCGTAACAGTCGGTATGTGTGATTTGAATACGTCAAATTTGGTGAACTGAGAAATGGAATTTTCCACTTTTGTGCGTCATTCGTCGCCAATTGATTCCGACAGGAATAATATTATATTTAACTTACTCCACAACTTCACAACGCCCGAATGTTCGAACATTCAAACGGGTTCGCGAGTATAAATTTTGTACACTATACTTATCTATCTAGAAAGAAAAGAGAAATACCGCTGTCGCAGCATCTGCATAACATAGCGAATTTCCAAATATTGGGCACTGGCGGATCTCATCTAAGACCTGTATCCATTTAAAATAGTTTAGCTTTCTAGCAGTGAAACAATTTTCAAAATCAGTTCTGTAGTTAATTTTTGGCGCTTTTGGGTCCTCTGGATCCTAACTGATCTCATATAGTGTAGCATATATCCATTTAACAATATATTATTAGATTACATAACTATAGTCTTCGATTTTTTTTTCTAGGTATGCAAATATATATAAATTATATTTTCACTCTAAAGGAGGACATCATACAAAAAGGAGGACAATTTAAAAAGATGAAACAGAGCTGTTGTTATTATAACCCATACATACATATTGAATAACTAACTAGCACTTGTTTTATCTAGATAAGAATTGCTAAAACGATGAAGCATTTATTGTAAAAAAATTCAACAAATTTCTTAATTTTTCTCAAAAGTTAGTTCACTTAGAACAATGTTTTAAAAGCTTATCCTACGCAATTTTTTACGTTCTTTCCGATGGTGTAAAAAAAATTTTAAAAAATTTGAATTCTGGCCGAATTTTGCAAAAAAATCATTAAAAATAGTCGAAAAACGTACTTCTTGGCATCCGACGTGTCTGGCTAACGAACTTAGCCGAGCCAATCCGGATTCCAGCTCGCATATCAAATTTCATAAGCATTAAAAGTTTCGTTCGAAAGTTATCGTGCACGCACATAAATTCATATATATATATATATATATATATATATATATATATATATATATATATATATATATATATATATATATATATATAGAAAGTTTTAGTGAAGTAGATTTTCGGGCTCTAGAGGCTCCAACACAAATTTCTATCATAGTCCTAGACTTAGGTCTTACCATAAGAGCTGCTGTAATAGCTGAATTCCCAGAATGAAAATTCGCTAATATAAACTTTTCAAACTGAACATGACATTTTATTTTAACGTAGGTGTTCGCTTTATTGAAAAGAAAAAAATTATATCGGTTCTTAGGGTTCCGTAGAAAACTTTCTAACCCCTTATAATTTCAACTGATTAATCTGTTCTTTCGAAGAGAGCTGGTCTGAAGCGGTTCGGTGCAAAGTTTACTTGCGGGACCTTAAAATAAGTGATGTAACGCCTTAAGTAAATAATCAATCAATGCATTCAATTTTGTCTTACAAAGGTCACATTTAAGTTTTTGATTTTACAGAATCAGTCAGTAGCGCGGGACTTTCAGAAACGCGGAACCTAGTGCGGTCGCACAGCTTGTACTGTCCTCGTTTCACGAAGTTTCCGTATCTCTGGACATTAGAAAAATATCGTAAAATGAAGTTGAAGCTTTTCCAAACATTTTGCTAAATATTAGGCTTCAAAAAAGCATGTAATTCATGTCCCCTATCTTGAACATTTCAATTATTATGGAAGCCAAAAACTAAAATTATTTCAGCTACCAACTACGGAGCTCTGATTTAATGCATACACAACACGTGAAATTGACAAATTTTTATTTTTTCGTAATATGAAATCAAATTTATAAAGGCATTCACGTAAAAAAATATATTATAAACTTTTACTACTACCACCTGCCCCCAACGTGCATGGAATTGTTAAAATGTTTTTCATGCTAGGGAAAAATATTTTTAAAAATAAATTGATCAGTATCGGAACAATGATTTTTTATTAAATTTATTTAATAAAAATATTTTAATTGATACAAATTTTAGGGTACACCATTTTTTTTTACATTTCGTTTTTGCTTAGTGGATCGGGATTGGTGTTGACGTATTAGTTTAACATTTATACAATAAATTGAAATTTTTTCTGGAATTGACACAATTGTTTCGTTTTTCTTTTTCGGAGCATACCTACATTTATTTTTTTGTAATAAGTATAATCGAAACAGAGAAAAAGGAAAAATTTCAAAAGAAAACGAAAACAAATTGTTCTAAGTATCAATTTCAATCTTTGTTATTTAACAAACGTAAATCACTTACTATAAAAGAAACATGAATATCATTCCATAATTTAAATATTTAACAAGAACATTTTCTCACATTACGAAACAATTTTGAAAAAAAAAAAAAGTAAAAAATAAAACAGTACACGCTCTCAATAGAAGGCCGTTACCTGACATCTCAATAACAAGAATAAGTCCAATCCAAATCCTCTTTCCTCTATATTGTTTCGTTCCAAGGAAGATTTTTAATTGTTCTATAAATAACAAATAAACAAACAACAATTGTTCTATAAATAACAAACAAACAACAATTGTTCTATAAATAACAAATAAACAAATCCAAATCATTTCTCGGAGGTAGATATTGAATCGTTCCGTTTGAAAATGTATTTTATGTATGAAAAATTCGTTAAGTGTGTGTTTTTAACACGCACTAAGTAATGTCACCTCAGTGAAAGTGTTAATTTATGATTTTTTGTTAACTCTATAGTTGTTAACTCTACAGCCCTCTGGCGTTTATGCAATATGGATGTACAACTTTATAATTATTCAATATGGCTATACAACTCTATAATAATGTTTCCCCCACTATGATCACACAACGATATTAATATGTCATCCTTCGATGACATAAAAAGATAACTAAATAGTCCAGTCAAGTAAGGCCTGAAATGGTAATTTTTCAACCTCGATCAAACTTGGCTGAAATATTCCTAGGCACACTAGATTTGACTAGGGATAGTTTTAAGGGGGTTTCGAGCCCAGCATCAAGGTTAAAAAGGGGTGAAATTGCTCCAAAAGCTATTTTTTCACTTTTTTCGCATAAACTATTATAGATATAGAGAAATGTTTCAAATAAAAGTTGTAGAGAATGTTAGAATCTACAACTTTCGTATAAAACATTTTTTTTGCATGTATTGCAGTTTTCGTGAAAAATCAATTTAAAGTTCAAAATCTTTGAAATTAAAAATTTTTTTTTCATAAAATTAATAAACATAAAATTTAAGAATAAAAAATCCTTAGATGCAAAAAAATATTTCGTACAAAAGTTGTAGACCTTAATATTCTCTACAACTATTATTTGAAACATTTCTCTATATCTATAATAGTTTACGCGAAAAATGTGAAAAATGGCTTTTGAAGCAATTTCACCCCTTTTTCACCCTGACGCTGAGTTCGCAACCCCCTTAAAACTACCCCTAGTCAAATCTAGTATGCCTAGGAATATTTCAGCCAAGTTTGACCGAGGTTGAAAAATTGACATTTCAGGCCTTACTTGACTGGACTATAAAATGCGGAATGAACAGAAAAATTTTTTAAAGGTATAAAATCTACATTTGTGTAGGTATCAAAGTATGGGTGCTTGTTATCTATCACTTCACTATCGCAAAAATGTTACTTGTACATATTATAGACCTGATGAATATTTCACCTGTCATGCGAACACGAAAATAATCACAAAAACTAAACAATTTTTTTTCCTTTAAATCGTTGGGATTATTCAGAAGGCTTGAAACAAAATATGACCAACTAATTTGAGATTTTATTGAGAGCTTCTACTACAAGTCTTTTAAAAAGCTATAAGTTCAAATTCACTTCAATTTTTATTTATTTTCTTCAACTGAAATATGAGGACAACTCCTCCTAATATATGTATCTAAATTCTATCTTGTATATTTTAAAGATTCCTTTCATAGTCTAGCAGCAAAGAGAATGTAGAAAGTATAGAAAAAGAAAGTGCACATAGCTACTACAATGGCTAGAAAAAACGTAAGCTGCTGTCAGTTTATACTTGCTATATTTAGACTTACATACTATCTAAAGTCAATCAATTTCTCTTTTACTACAACTATTCATTCTACAATACCATTCGTTTAGTCAGACATTCCTTTCAGTTCTACACGTGAAGTATGTATATTATGTACTTTGTTCGCCATCAGTCAATCAAGTCGTCATAATCGTCTTGTTAAAATTTAAATTTATTTAGGATACGTTTATAAAGCCAAAGAGCATACGTAAAAAATTATAATGTTCATTAAAATTAAAATTATATTATATAGCTTTTGCACAAGTTATATGTTGTGCAAAAAGTAGAAAAATAAAACCATGTGACTACATAACGAGAAATAGCGTCACAAAATTGAGAAAACACATGTCTGAATAGCCTTGAGTGCACCTCATTTGTATTTATAGAGTTGTAACTGTATATTAGCAGAGTTTTTCAAGCTTGGTAACCATTGAATAGTGAATTTATCCAGTTTAAAGTGTCAGATATCTTTTAACAGAAAATTAGAGTGTCACTTATTTTTTATGATGTTACCATGGCGTATTTGGAAAATATACCCGTATTCAGAGCTCAATGTATCTGAACTCGGGTATACATTCAATGTTTAAAAGCATAGTTCGATACTTGAAAATATACCCATTAAAAGCGCTGAGCTCGGGTATATTTTCAAACTCAATATGTAATAAGAATAGTATGAAAAACATACCCACTTTCAATTTATTGGTAAACAAATGGTTCAATTAAGTAATTAAGGAAAAACAGCACTGTGACGCCGCAAAAAATTGAAAATTTTAGCTAATTCTTTTGCAAATGTAAGTGAATACCTATATGAGGGTCGAATTAAAAACACTTTAATGAGTATCCATTTGTCCATATAAAATTTTATGGAATAATATTAAATATTTGCAAACTTAATAATGCAAATGCACCTAAAAAAAATTGCAAATTATACCAACGATATTGCAATGATGAATCATTTCAGATTAAAAGAAGAAAAATAATTATTAAAGTACATAATTGTAGCTACCGTTATCTATAGGTTTTTTTTACATTTTTTTAATAAAATAGCAACGGGTTCAAAAATTTTTCGTTTTATTTTGTTTTGTTTTAGTTGAATTTTGGTCTAAAATTTTCACAGTATATTCTCAATATGTTGTACTTTCGAATTAAACAAAAAAAAATTTTCAATTTTTTCAATCCAAGTTACCCAGACTACTACCTTAACTGCACCAAATATTTTTCAGCGGATTCGAATTCAAATAATATTGTCCATATTCATACGCTTTTGTAAAAAACCTTTCTAAATCTGTTTTATTAATCATTATTCAATTTTAAACAAATTTTGCACGTTTAACTCACACGCTAACAATTAAGAATTAAGATAAGAAGAAGCTAAAAATTATTTCAAAAAATTGCAACGGTTTTTTTTATTTGCAACAAAGTAAGTCTTGTTTTAAATCATATGTGCAAATTTTTTTTTTATGAAGATCGAGTATAAATTAATGTTGAAATAAGTTTGAAAATATACCTTCTTAGTAACTGTATAAGATTACACTATTTTATTGTCGGGTATATATTCAAATTCTCATAGCAGTATTCTTGTACTTGAAAATATACACGATTTTGGCTCTGAAATGAGGTATATTTTAAAGAGTCATTTTGTTAGTTTCTGTTTTGTAAATTATACCCGATCCTAGATCGGTCAGTGACGTCACAAGCTCTGACTTCGGGTATATTTTCAAAATACGCGTTACCGTGGTCTTATTTGAACGAACGTTAAATTTTTATCTAAGTTCGTGAAT
The DNA here is from genome assembly GCA_035578155.1 of Brachynemurus nebulosus. Classification (NCBI taxonomy): domain Eukaryota; kingdom Metazoa; phylum Arthropoda; class Insecta; order Neuroptera; family Myrmeleontidae; genus Brachynemurus; species Brachynemurus nebulosus. Next base: position 16,899,653 of record JAPWDM010000005.1, read on the forward strand.
GGGAAATAAAAGCTAAATATTCAGAACGAATGAAAAAAGGGGAATAAAATGAGCTTGTCGCAATAGTAAAACTTGTTTCCTTTAAATATTGTAGAGGTAGGTACTGATTACGGTTTCCTATATAGTTCATTTAGTTTTTCTCTTTTTATCTTTCTCTCTCTCCATTTCTTTCTACCTTGAATACATCAGTCAGTGTTCCTTGTTTATTATAAAGGCAAAAGTTTTGTTGAATTACTACTTCATATATATATATATATATATATATATATATATATATATATATATATATATATATATATGAACAATTTTATATTTTATATTCTTGTAAATTGAGCATGAATAGAATTTACAATTTCTTAATACGCTTTACACAAGCACGAAATGTGGTGGGGGGAAATTTTCAGCCGTATATTTAATTTGGTAATTGTACCAATAAAACATTGCTGAATACAAAATTTACAATGTCTTTTCGTGAATTCACAAAAATAATATCAGAAGTAATAACTGTTGTAATAAAATACATACGTTAGGACCGAGTAAAATAATTTTTTTTTTTTAGTCAACTTATTCATAAAACTCCTCTGTTGATTGTTCAACGACAAATTTTTTAAGACACCTTTCATTTGTCTTTTATGATCGTGTGGAGTACAGAATCGATTTCTCTAGAAACAAAGTCGTTAGGTGTAATTTAGTTGTATACTTGCGCAAATATTATTCCGTTTAAGGAGTTTTTATTGTCTTTCCTGATAAATAAATTTTATCTGAAATAAACCATAATTCTCGATTTCAAACAGGGCCGTGGAGAGAAATGGCGAGCCCCAAGAAAAAAGCACATTTCTTAAAAATTACTCCCCAAAAAATAAATGATGAGTAAAAAAAAAAGCTGATTTTACTTTTGCCCGGGCCCCAATTGACCGCTACGGGCCCCCTCTTCCAGTCCGGACCCCAGGGCTGCAACCCCAGCTACCCCACACTCTCGTTGGGCCTGATTTCAAAACGATCATAGCTCTGTCATTGCCTCTCTACGCTTATCGAAAAGGAACATAAATATCTATTGAAAATATTAAGGCATATCGCCTGTGTTTTTTTTTTTAATAATTATTAGCGGCACTAACGCGGCGTTATAAAACATTTAGATAATATTTTAAAGCAGAAAATTATTCTTAAGCTAAAAATTTTATTAATTTTTGCCCTTCTGTAAGACACTGGATCTCACTGGATCTCAGTCAAAGACAGTCTGACAGGGGTTTTTAAAGCATACTTTTAATTTTTGTTTTTAATAACCTTTCTACGATCATTATTTCAAGAGTTATTTGTGGTTAAGCAAAAAACAGTATACCTTTAAATTTTACTCAATATCTCCGAAATTACTGTAGCTACTACAATTAGTTTCAAAAAGCTTAAGCAATCCTCTTCAAAACAAAAATATCGATTATGTGAAAAAAAGATTCTGCACTGAGAAAAAATTACAGTAAAAATTACGGAGCTGCCTCCGGTAAACCAGGCTTAAGTGACCAGTCGGTAGTAAATTATCAAGCAAATATATAAGAAATGCCTTTCAAACATTATTTTTTAAGATTCATTTGAAAATTGTTCCTGTACAGCTTAAGAATTTTTCCTATACAGCTCCGTAAAATTCGATGGACTAGTAAAATTTCAATTGGATACCAGGAAAATTTACTTAATTTTTGTTTAAACGGTATTTGTTATCTCTATTTTCTCTTTGAAACCTGTCTTCAAGCATCTCTCTCACACAAGTATCACTTGAATCATCACACAACGTCATTTTGAATAACTAACCAGCAGTAGCTATGATAGCAACGTCAATCGGTACCTTGTTCGAGCACCGCACCGCTTGTTCAGTTGTACACAAGATATGACAATAATCGGTCGCAACAGTCCAATAATACCACCAAGTCAACGGTCATACAAGACAACAGCATACATTCATTTTTTCATATTAATACATGTGCTTTTTGTACTTTCATAATTACAAACATTATAATTTTAACTTCAAATAAACAATTTATTTTGTTATCAAATAATAAATACATCATTGTGTTTTTCCTACATTCATTTCAAATATTGAAAAAATGTTCTGTGGTTTTTTATTATTTTATTTTAACATCAATCACAGTAGTAAAACCGACAAAATCACAACATAATTTTGATGACCAGAACGTAATTGAACATAATTTTGGTGACCAGGACGTGATTCAACAAAGTTTTTCCACAAATAATAAAAAACCACAGAACATTTTTTCAATATTAATAATTTGATTTTAATCCTTACCCTTCTATCAATATCTTTTTAAACTATTTTAATTCAATTATTTATTAATAAATAAAAAAAAAAACCTTATAAATAATACAGTAAGAGCGTAGAATTTTTCCTGTACAGTGCCGAAATTTTTACGGAGGCATAGGGTAATTTTTAATATACTCATCGTACTTTTTCATTTGCCTGTCACTTATGCCCGCATTACCAGAGAGCTCCGTAATTTTTTACTAGAAATTTCCGTAAAAATTACCGTATTTTTTTCTCAGTGAGGACCTTTTCCAAGATTTTATTTATTTCCACTTTTTATTCTTGTGTATGGACTATGGAATCGATCTATCTAGAAAAAACATTATTTTCATTACCGACAATATATTATTATTGATTAATTGTTATTGTACTTAATGAAATAATACTATATATTAATTTTACAAGTCACATTAAAATTTTATATAACCCAAGTTAATTTTCGGTTATATGGAAATAAATAATTATTTGTCATTTGCAGATGTTTAAAACGTTTTCATATATTTTGCAAATGATTTCATATACATTACAACATCAGCTAGCCACATTCAAATAAATTCACAAACACGCAAATGTATATAAGGGGGAGGAAATACATACAAAACTAAAAACAATGTATTATTGTTAAATTCTCTATTGCTGGTACTCGATGACAAATTCAAAATTATTTTGATAAAATAAATTCATTATTTCTCCGAAATGCGCAAAAGATAAAATACAAATGTATAATTTCAACGTAAAGCACTTGTTAAAATTTATCGTAGCCACCTACAAATTACAATTTTGTGAAAAAAATTCGTAACTAAAAAAGTTATCTTGTTATAGCACTTTCCCGTCTCGGTTTTGTTTTTTGAGACTCACTGAGGGAAAGGGATGGGTCAGTCACTAATAAGGGATTGAATAACTAACCAAAATAACCCAATGAAAGAGACTATTTCGTTCAAAGTTTATAAAGAATTAAAATTTATTTAGCGATTTTAGAGGTGGATGGGTGAATTTTTTAAGAAAATTGTCGAAATTTTGTCCCCGATCCCTTCCAAGAGGGAAATTTTATATTTTAAGTCACCTCCACTTTCTGTGACGCCATTTTGGAAAAAATCGATTACTGATTGAAAGTATATTACAACTCCAATCTTACTACAAAATTTCAAAAATTTTTCAGTTCTGATAAGGAAGATAAGCGGTCTTTGAAAAAAAAAAAAATCGTCTAAGTCACATTTACTATTTAGCAGCCGGGAATAATTTAGAGGCGAACTTAGAATTTTGCCGCTTACATTACGTATTGTGAAGCAAACAATACCACTGTGACACCTATTCTGCCTAGACAGAAAGCGAGCTACGTTTGTTTATGTATACGTTATAACAATAATTGACGTATTACTTATCCAAATAATGTATTAGTTGGGCGTTTCGTCATAATTCCTCATGACCGTCAATGTGTTACAAACCTACAGATTAAGTAATTTAAAAGAAGTCAGAGCTAGTAGTAATATTAATAGGAACATTATTAAAAATTATAACATAGTAACCCAAATTTTTGACTGAGTACTGTACGTGTCAAATGTATAGTACAACATGCAGCTGACAACATACCACTATAGATAAATAAATAGTTCCTTTATCCGCTAAATTATCATTATCTATGAAAGAGATAATTAGAAAGTATAACTATATTATAAAGTCACATAACCACTTACCAAGTTCAACAAGAATCCGGTGACATTCAACATGTTTTTACCAGTTATTATTTCTATTTTCCCATAATATATCTCATATTGCAGTTTAGCAAATATGACTCAAACTATGGTCATAAAAGGGGAGACTTTTTTTTAATTTTTATTGGAAATATTATTTATGATAAAGTAGAAAAAGTATTTACCTGAAAAAACATCAAAAACCCGACTTGATCGCCGTACTCGTTATCAGTAAAGCATCCAAATACTGAAATCTCTCAAATGTTCTAGAATGCTCAATTCGGGAATTATTCAAAATATCGAAGAGCTAACATCGCCATCAGAAAGATTATAGAAAAACAGACCAAATAGCGGAATTTGGCAAAAACTCTAAAATATTCTTTTATTTGAGAATTAACAAAAGTAGTGGGTTTTGGTGCGTTCTGAGCCAATCCTGTAAGGATTAAGATACGTATAGCATACCCTTCATGTATACGTACATATATGTATAGCATACTCTTTGAGAGGTAGTACATACAGAGTACATACACCTAACTTTCGTCAGAATGAGTGATGCAGTCTGTTGAGTTTTCCCTGGGATCAAGTTACAAGAAGGGTTAATTATAGTAAAAGTTGTCAATTTCAGTTAGTGAATCGCTCAAAAAACCGGGAGGTGGGAAGGTGGCCCCGAAATGCTCACATTGCTACTACTTCGATTCCAAAGGACGCGAGATGTTACGGTGCATTAGTACGTATGTATGTGTTATTAAAATATTTTATTTGTTCTAATATAAGCAGACTAAATGTCCTTGGCCGCGAAATGTTGTGGATTGATAATCATATGTTAGCACAGTAATAGAATTTTACGTTCAATGTATTACATATGGCAATACAGTCGCAAGACATATTTTTTAATTACATATGTTATAATTTTATGCAATGGTAGGTATAGTATTCTCTTTAACGAAAAAAATTCCAACGTACTTGTTTATGCAGGCTCAGCAATTTCTATATGAGAATATCATTTTATTTCCTCCGATCTTTATATAGCGAACTAATTTATATACTGATTTCGGTTTTTTCAACTTAATCATTTTTTACAAGATTTTGTATCGACCTAGTCGTATGTTAATATTTAGTATAGTTTTAAATATTTTTTTGTATTAACTGCATAGGTTAGTTTTTTTAATTGTTATTTTGAATTATTTTAGTATTGTTATATAGTATTACTCAATCAGAAAATAATATTAGCCTGTAAAGAATTAATAAAAAATAGATACTACATTATTTGGTGGTAAGTAGAATTCAGCTAATATAAATTTTTTTTTTGACTGAAAATAATGTTATAAAATCTTTTCAGATAGCACTAAAATGAACGTTAACGATTTAAGTGATAACGACTCCATCGATTCCGAGGATTCCTTTGAATCAATTTATTCCTTTTCCGGCGCTATCGAAAATATATATATAGACAGCAGATTAGATGTAAGTATTACGATGCAAAGACGTATATGGCATGAATATTATGATCGTGAACTTACAATCGAGCAATTAAGGCGTCGATATACTGACGCTGATTTAGTGATAATATTGCATTTACGTCGAAGGTGGGAGGAAATTGATAGAGATGAAGACTCTATAAGTGAAAGTGAAAGTGATTTAGGATTTGTGAGTGGTGAGGATGAAAACAGCAGTAACTCAGGGTTTATAAGTGACGAGAGTGAAATTAATGGTAATAATTTAGGACCTAATGAAGAGTAACAAATTCAATCTTCGAAATTCTATATTAATAACTCAAAGACAAATACAACTGACAACAAACGACAGCAATATGTTATAAACTTTATTTGATATGTTCAGTAAATTTTGTATTTATTATATTTTGTATTTTCTGTTTCTAAAATTAAATAACAAAAAATTCAGTATTTTCGTAAAAAATCATGTTTACATAATAAAAAGTGATTATTGTATTTCGCCAGTTAATAAATTTTTAATAATGTACCTGTTTTTTTCTTTTTTTTAATCTATACTTAATAAAACATTTTTTAAAAGAAAAACCGATCTTTTTATTCACACCCATCCCTACATAAAAAATAAATCAAATTAATTTTTAATATTATACCTTAAACAGTAGAAAAAGTTAGTTTGTATTCATAGGTAGATTTTTGCTAGCTTGTAATTTTTAGAAAAATGTATTATTCTGTAGATGTATTTTTATTTTAATTTGTGTATGATAAAATGATAATACACAATTAGTTACATTTATACGGTACAAAAATAAAAAATCGATATATAAAACTTGTATGATCTATACAGTACTCTGTTAAAAGTACGGGTTCCTACACCGTTAAAAAACATATTTTTTTACAATATCAATATATTGTAAAAAAATCATATTTCTTAATATTTTTAAAACTGAATATGTAATATCAAGAATTTAAAACAGTTTTGAAACATTAATTTCTCCGCATAATATTTTTTAGTCTTAAATTAATAGCACAATGTTCCATATATTTTAAGAAAATTTTTCTTTTAATATTTTATAACTTATCTAAAAAATTTATAGCTATTTTTATCAAAAAATTTATTACTTGCTATTGTTTAAAAAATTAGTTAAATATATCTATAGGTATTAAGTGACCCCTAGTTTTTGTGAAAGACGGTAGTAATAGCAATTCATCTTAAATACGAAATTATTTTATCAATGCTAAATAAGCGTTTTTTTTCTCATATTATCATACTCCAATATATTGTATATTATTATAATTTATAAAAATGTGTTTTATTTATTAAAAAATTTAGCAAAATTTTAAATAATATCGCGTCAAAATAATATTCAGAAGTCAATAAAAGACAATAGCAGTAAATTTATTAAGATAACTATAAATAAATATTAATCTAATGTTGAAATATTTATTAACAAATAGTACTGCTTAGTAGAAAATTAGGTACCTATTGTTTTGTTTTCAAATTTACCTTTTTGCAATTAAAGAAAATTTTAGTAACTATCGATGCCTATATAAAACGATACCCATAAAAGACAAGCATGCTCTGATCTCAACAATTTTTTCCCATGTTAAATTTGTATGTTCTTACTTCACTGAAACTTATTATGTTTATATATTTCCCGCAATATTTTCTACCATAAACAATAGTTATAGTAAGCTAGGTAGGTATTGAATAAGTATTTTTTGTTTGTTAATTTATTGATGATAGAGAAAAAAAAATTTATGATTTTATAGACAGTGAAATACATTTAAACTATTTTTTTGCAGTTTAATTTTGTAAAAACACCTAAAAATTATCAGTCACAGACAAATATTTCTAAGCAAACGAATTGAAAATGTAGTTTTATATCATAAGAATAAATGCGTATATATAGGGTGGACAGTAAATAACTCTCATAATTTTTAAAGAGCGGATGAAAACTTTAATTTTGGATTACGAAATTTTATTTTTTTTTCCGGAGTTAAGCTGCATTCAATTAATTAACCCTTTCCTGCTCAGCAGTTTTACATCATTACTGTTCAAACGATACTTTATTTTTTAACAAATCATTAATAATATGGGTGAATACTTATTGGCAAGAATTACATAGTTTGCACATACGTTCTATTGTGTCAGAACGTCAATGGAGCAATGCGATTTAATTGCCTATATTCAGGAGCAAGCAAAAACATTACCTATTTTAATAGCTTAGAAAATACACATTACATAGTTCGTTGTAAGAACAATCATTTCGGTGATCTTTTTTAACGAATTACTAAAATTGCTTAAGGACTATGGTATGTAAGAAATAACAACACTCACATAATTTTAAAATAATTAACATATAGCTATTGGAAAAGTTACAAAGATTTTTTTAACAACTTATTAAATGCTGATAGCTTATTTTAATATCTCCTATAGGGCCTTAAGTATAACCCTTCACCCGAAATTTTTTCATCACCATCGTTGGCGACTGTATTCTCGTCATCATCAGCTTCTCCTTCGCTCGCAGTATCTTCGCTATCGCTAGTAGATGTTTTTTCATCATCATTGAATACATATTTTAACACTGGTTCAATAATATCATGCTTTTCCAATTCCCTGGTTATTGAGATAATCCGCTTTCCAATGTCACTTTCCTTTAAATTATTAAAATGACTTCGTTTTTTCTCGTTTTCGATATAATCCGCAAAGCTGGGATTTATAATATGACTCCTTTCCATTAAATTACATATAGTATTAACCATTTCTTCTCCAATTTGCGTCTGAGTCGCTAAACTTCTTAGTTCATCAACTAAATGGTTCGGGTCATCAAAATATTCTTCATCATCAACAGGTTTCGAATAGCCATTATGAAGGTTAGTATTTTCATCATCATATTTGAAACGTTTAGCTTCTCCATTTATTGAATTAGATGTTGAAGGTTGGTCCTTTTCTTCCGAATTTTTATCTTCTTGTTCTTCATCCTTTGCGCATGCGTTCTGAAGCTCTTTGACCATTAATATGTCTAGAGCAGTTTGTAAGAGACCAGCTATCTTTGGAGTAAAACTTGTTTCTTTGTAGTTATCAGGCGATGGTAAATGCTTTTGTTCATCAGATCCATTATCTTCAACATTTACCGATTGTAGAATATTATGCGAGTTTTTTAAAGCGTGGAATTTACTTCTGATTGCTTCTGCTGCAGCCATCATACTTTCATCAAAAGTATTCAAGTTTCTTTTAGATAGATCTGTATCATTTTCGTGTTGATTTTGAAATACTGGTGCTTTATCTTCCTTTTCTTCATTTCTTGCTTCAAAACTATATTCGGTTTCATTATCATCATTTTCATCATTAGATTTTGACGATTCACTTTGTCTCCGGTTCTCCGCGCTGTTCACTTGTGTCCCATTATTTACCGTGGTATATTCAAACTGATTATTTGCGATCTGGTCATTATTGTTTGTTTGATGTTCCTGAGCATGCACTCTTCTTTTCATATGACGTAAAAGAGAACTTCTCCGCGAAAATGTCTTGTCACAACGTATACAATTAAACATTTTGATAGATGTGAATAGTTCGATTTATAACATAACACTGATTAGTTTTTTTATATCGACATGATCTTATATAATACAACCAGAGCAGAATTGACGTAAAGTAATGACACCAAAATGCACCAAAGGTGCACAAAATGACACCAAACTGCCCCAAAGGTGCACCAAATGACACCAAACTGCACCAAATGACACCAAAATGTACCAAAGGTGCACCAAATGACACCAAACTGCACCAAAGGTGCACCAAATGACACCAAACTGCACCAAAGGTGAACCAAATGACACCAAACTGCACCAAAGGTGCACCAAATGACACCAAACTGCACCAAAGGTGCACCAAAATGCACCAAACTGCACCAAAGGTGCACCAAAATGCACCAAAGGTGCACCAAAATGCACCAAAGGTGCACCAAATGACACCAAACTGCGCCAAAGGTGCACCAAATGACACCAAACTGCACCAAAGGTGCACCAAATGACACCAAACTGCACCAAAGGTGAACCAAATGACACCAAACTGCACCAAAGGTGCACCAAAATGCACCAAAGGTGCACCAAAGGTGCACCAAAATGCACCAAAATGCACCAAACTGCACCAAAGGTGCACCAAAATGCACCAAACTGCACCAAAGGTGCACCAAAATGCACCAAATGGCACCAAAGGTGCACCAAAATGCACCAAACTGCACCAAAGGTGCACCAAAATGCACCTTTGGTGCAGTTTGGTGCATTTTGGTGCACCTTTGGTGCAGTTTGGTGCATTTTGGTGCACCTTTGGTGCATTTTGGTGCACCTTTGGTGCAGTTTGGTGCATTTTGGTGCACCTTTGGTGCAGTTTGGTGCATTTTGGTGCATTTTGGTGCACCTTTGGTGCATTTTGGTGCACCTTTGGTGCAGTTTGGTGCATTTTGGTGCACCTTTGGTGCAGTTTGGTGCATTTTGGTGCACCTTTGGTGCATTTTGGTGCACCTTTGGTGCAGTTTGGTGCATTTTGGTGCACCTTTGGTGCAGTTTGGTGCATTTTGGTGCACCTTTGGTGCATTTTGGTGCACCTTTGGTGCAGTTTGGTGCATTTTGGTGCACCTTTGGTGCATTTTGGTGCATTTTGGTGCACCTTTGGTGCATTTTGGTGTCATTTGGTGCACCTTTGGTGCATTTTGGTGCACCTTTGGTGCATTTTGGTGCACCTTTGGTGCAGTTTGGTGCATTTTGGTGCACCTTTGGTGCAGTTTGGTGTCATTTGGTGCACCTTTGGTGCAGTTTGGTGTCATTTGGTTCACCTTTGGTGCAGTTTGGTGTCATTTGGTGCACCTTTGGTGCAGTTTGGTGTCATTTGGTGCACCTTTGGTACATTTTGGTGTCATTTGGTGCAGTTTGGTGTCATTTGGTGCACCTTTGGGGCAGTTTGGTGTCATTTTGTGCACCTTTGGTGCATTTTGGTGTCATTACTTTACGTCAATTCTGCTCTGGTTGTATTATATAAGATCATGTCGATATAAAAAAACTAATCAGTGTTATGTTATAAATCGAACTATTCACATCTATCAAAATGTTTAATTGTATACGTTGTGACAAGACATTTTCGCGGAGAAGTTCTCTTTTACGTCATATGAAAAGAAGAGTGCATGCTCAGGAACATCAAACAAACAATAATGACCAGATCGCAAATAATCAGTTTGAATATACCACGGTAAATAATGGGACACAAGTGAACAGCGCGGAGAACCGGAGACAAAGTGAATCGTCAAAATCTAATGATGAAAATGATGATAATGAAACCGAATATAGTTTTGAAGCAAGAAATGAAGAAAAGGAAGATAAAGCACCAGTATTTCAAAATCAACACGAAAATGATACAGATCTATCTAAAAGAAACTTGAATACTTTTGATGAAAGTATGATGGCTGCAGCAGAAGCAATCAGAAGTAAATTCCACGCTTTAAAAAACTCGCATAATATTCTACAATCGGTAAATGTTGAAGATAATGGATCTGATGAACAAAAGCATTTACCATCGCCTGATAACTACAAAGAAACAAGTTTTACTCCAAAGATAGCTGGTCTCTTACAAACTGCTCTAGACATATTAATGGTCAAAGAGCTTCAGAACGCATGCGCAAAGGATGAAGAACAAGAAGATAAAAATTCGGAAGAAAAGGACCAACCTTCAACATCTAATTCAATAAATGGAGAAGCTAAACGTTTCAAATATGATGATGAAAATACTAACCTTCATAATGGCTATTCGAAACCTGTTGATGATGAAGAATATTTTGATGACCCGAACCATTTAGTTGATGAACTAAGAAGTTTAGCGACTCAGACGCAAATTGGAGAAGAAATGGTTAATACTATATGTAATTTAATGGAAAGGAGTCATATTATAAATCCCAGCTTTGCGGATTATATCGAAAACGAGAAAAAACGAAGTCATTTTAATAATTTAAAGGAAAGTGACATTGGAAAGCGGATTATCTCAATAACCAGGGAATTGGAAAAGCATGATATTATTGAACCAGTGTTAAAATATGTATTCAATGATGATGAAAAAACATCTACTAGCGATAGCGAAGATACTGCGAGCGAAGGAGAAGCTGATGATGACGAGAATACAGTCGCCAACGATGGTGATGAAAAAATTTCGGGTGAAGGGTTATACTTAAGGCCCTATAGGAGATATTAAAATAAGCTATCAGCATTTAATAAGTTGTTAAAAAAATCTTTGTAACTTTTCCAATAGCTATATGTTAATTATTTTAAAATTATGTGAGTGTTGTTATTTCTTACATACCATAGTCCTTAAGCAATTTTAGTAATTCGTTAAAAAAGATCACCGAAATGATTGTTCTTACAACGAACTATGTAATGTGTATTTTCTAAGCTATTAAAATAGGTAATGTTTTTGCTTGCTCCTGAATATAGGCAATTAAATCGCATTGCTCCATTGACGTTCTGACACAATAGAACGTATGTGCAAACTATGTAATTCTTGCCAATAAGTATTCACCCATATTATTAATGATTTGTTAAAAAATAAAGTATCGTTTGAACAGTAATGATGTAAAACTGCTGAGCAGGAAAGGGTTAATTAATTGAATGCAGCTTAACTCCGGAAAAAAAAATAAAATTTCGTAATCCAAAATTAAAGTTTTCATCCGCTCTTTAAAAATTATGAGAGTTATTTACTGTCCACCCTATATATACGCATTTATTCTTATGATATAAAACTACATTTTCAATTCGTTTGCTTAGAAATATTTGTCTGTGACTGATAATTTTTAGGTGTTTTTACAAAATTAAACTGCAAAAAAATAGTTTAAATGTATTTCACTGTCTATAAAATCATAAATTTTTTTTTCTCTATCATCAATAAATTAACAAACAAAAAATACTTATTCAATACCTACCTAGCTTACTATAACTATTGTTTATGGTAGAAAATATTGCGGGAAATATATAAACATAATAAGTTTCAGTGAAGTAAGAACATACAAATTTAACATGGGAAAAAATTGTTGAGATCAGAGCATGCTTGTCTTTTATGGGTATCGTTTTATATAGGCATCGATAGTTACTAAAATTTTCTTTAATTGCAAAAAGGTAAATTTGAAAACAAAACAATAGGTACCTAATTTTCTACTAAGCAGTACTATTTGTTAATAAATATTTCAACATTAGATTAATATTTATTTATAGTTATCTTAATAAATTTACTGCTATTGTCTTTTATTGACTTCTGAATATTATTTTGACGCGATATTATTTAAAATTTTGCTAAATTTTTTAATAAATAAAACACATTTTTATAAATTATAATAATATACAATATATTGGAGTATGATAATATGAGAAAAAAAACGCTTATTTAGCATTGATAAAATAATTTCGTATTTAAGATGAATTGCTATTACTACCGTCTTTCACAAAAACTAGGGGTCACTTAATACCTATAGATATATTTAACTAATTTTTTAAACAATAGCAAGTAATAAATTTTTTGATAAAAATAGCTATAAATTTTTTAGATAAGTTATAAAATATTAAAAGAAAAATTTTCTTAAAATATATGGAACATTGTGCTATTAATTTAAGACTAAAAAATATTATGAGGAGAAATTAATGTTTCAAAACTGTTTTAAATTCTTGATATTACATATTCAGTTTTAAAAATATTAAGAAATATGATTTTTTTACAATATATTGATATTGTAAAAAAATATGTTTTTTAACGGTGTAGGAACCCGTACTTTTAACAGAGTACTGTATAGATCATACAAGTTTTATATATCGATTTTTTATTTTTGTACCGTATAAATGTAACTAATTGTGTATTATCATTTTATCATACACAAATTAAAATAAAAATACATCTACAGAATAATACATTTTTCTAAAAATTACAAGCTAGCAAAAATCTACCTATGAATACAAACTAACTTTTTCTACTGTTTAAGGTATAATATTAAAAATTAATTTGATTTATTTTTTATGTAGGGATGGGTGTGAATAAAAAGATCGGTTTTTCTTTTAAAAAATGTTTTATTAAGTATAGATTAAAAAAAAGAAAAAAACAGGTACATTATTAAAAATTTATTAACTGGCGAAATACAATAATCACTTTTTATTATGTAAACATGATTTTTTACGAAAATACTGAATTTTTTGTTATTTAATTTTAGAAACAGAAAATACAAAATATAATAAATACAAAATTTACTGAACATATCAAATAAAGTTTATAACATATTGCTGTCGTTTGTTGTCAGTTGTATTTGTCTTTGAGTTATTAATATAGAATTTCGAAGATTGAATTTGTTACTCTTCATTAGGTCCTAAATTATTACCATTAATTTCACTCTCGTCACTTATAAACCCTGAGTTACTGCTGTTTTCATCCTCACCACTCACAAATCCTAAATCACTTTCACTTTCACTTATAGAGTCTTCATCTCTATCAATTTCCTCCCACCTTCGACGTAAATGCAATATTATCACTAAATCAGCGTCAGTATATCGACGCCTTAATTGCTCGATTGTAAGTTCACGATCATAATATTCATGCCATATACGTCTTTGCATCGTAATACTTACATCTAATCTGCTGTCTATATATATATTTTCGATAGCGCTGGAAAAGGAATAAATTGATTCAAAGGAATCCTCGGAATCGATGGAGTCGTTATCACTTAAATCGTTAACGTTCATTTTAGTGCTATCTGAAAAGATTTTATAACATTATTTTCAGTCAAAAAAAAAATTTATATTAGCTGAATTCTACTTACCACCAAATAATGTAGTATCTATTTTTTATTAATTCTTTACAGGCTAATATTATTTTCTGATTGAGTAATACTATATAACAATACTAAAATAATTCAAAATAACAATTAAAAAAACTAACCTATGCAGTTAATACAAAAAAATATTTAAAACTATACTAAATATTAACATACGACTAGGTCGATACAAAATCTTGTAAAAAATGATTAAGTTGAAAAAACCGAAATCAGTATATAAATTAGTTCGCTATATAAAGATCGGAGGAAATAAAATGATATTCTCATATAGAAATTGCTGAGCCTGCATAAACAAGTACGTTGGAATTTTTTTCGTTAAAGAGAATACTATACCTACCATTGCATAAAATTATAACATATGTAATTAAAAAATATGTCTTGCGACTGTATTGCCATATGTAATACATTGAACGTAAAATTCTATTACTGTGCTAACATATGATTATCAATCCACAACATTTCGCGGCCAAGGACATTTAGTCTGCTTATATTAGAACAAATAAAATATTTTAATAACACATACATACGTACTAATGCACCGTAACATCTCGCGTCCTTTGGAATCGAAGTAGTAGCAATGTGAGCATTTCGGGGCCACCTTCCCACCTCCCGGTTTTTTGAGCGATTCACTAACTGAAATTGACAACTTTTACTATAATTAACCCTTCTTGTAACTTGATCCCAGGGAAAACTCAACAGACTGCATCACTCATTCTGACGAAAGTTAGGTGTATGTACTCTGTATGTACTACCTCTCAAAGAGTATGCTATACATATATGTACGTATACATGAAGGGTATGCTATACGTATCTTAATCCTTACAGGATTGGCTCAGAACGCACCAAAACCCACTACTAACAAAGATATCGAACAATCGAATTCACCATTTAAGAAATTTGATAAAAATTCTTTTTTTGATAAAATTACATTGAAGTATTTTTTTGTAGAAATATTTATTTAAAGTATGCGTGAACTTTACATTGATTGCTACATTATATTCAAATTCTTAACTATTTATTGATATAAAAGTGTAAAAGTTCCAACGATATTAAATTTCACTTGAAAATTTAAATTAAATTATTTAATAATCTTTGGAGAAGCCGCCAATGATCGCTTGATTATAGCAACATTCTCCTACTTTCACACCACGTACATATGTCTGCCCCCGATCTACAATTTTTTAGAACCGGGGCAAAAACTTGAAAATGGCGCCCCCCCTCTCCAACGTTTGAGATAAGTTGTCAAAAAAACTCATATGTATGTATATAAGTTCTTTACAAAACTCCTATTTTTCTCGTTACGGCAATGATAAAAATTGAGGGTCTTGTAAAGGATCAATATAGGTACAAATTGATTTTTTATTTTAATAAATATACTCCGAAAGCACTACAAGTTGTGCAAATTTCAAAATTTTATCACCAGTCCCGTCAGAGATACAGGGGCGCAAATTTCCAAAATTTGGAAAAAAGTCAGTTTTCGGAAGTTTGTAAAAATTAAAGGATACAAGTTTGACAATTGAAATAGTGTGTATTTGTTTCATAATGGGTAGTTGTACCCGTGTACAGCTATTCTCATAAAAAATACTAAGAGGTTTAAAACATTCCTTCTATAAGAAAAAAAATGTTCAAAAAGTGAATTTTGCTAAATTTTGATATCCAATTTTAGGTAAAGTTTTCTTCTTATGGAAGGGGTGAAAATAGGTTAAATATGGACATAACTTAATATAACGAGACATTTATTACCTTTAAAATGGTTTTTATTTCAACCTTTTGGGATGAACGGTTTATGAAATATGTGCTTTGGCATAAATGACTGCAAACACAAAAATCAGCGCAAATTGAAAAACAAAAATGGCTACCACACTTAAACGGTTCAAGATAATTTTTTAAAGAATTGTTCTCAATACTTCAAATATAATATAGAAACAACTGGAAGGATATTAATTTTTTCTAAAATGGTCGAGCAACCAACTTTTTTTAGACCATTTGATATAGACCGACCTAGTATGATTTTGGCACCCCCTGAAGCTGACGTCGGGGCAGGGACCCCGGTTTGCCCCCCTTAGCTCCGGGCCTGGTTGCAATAATCAAAAATCTACTGTATTAATATTATTTTACTCGCTTGTTCGATGGCCATTGATTATGAACTGCTGTTGATAAGTGATTCACATCGTATAATATGAGCATACATTATGTGATATATCTTTACAAATTTGTAACAAAATATTATAACGTTAATAATATCATTATACATTTTCAACAAATGTAGGAGTTCTATATTCAATGATGAACGCAAACTAACGAGTTAACGAGTAACGATGCCATAATGAAAGGGAATTGAAACCCATTGAATGACTTTGAATAGTTAGTTAAATGTATAAAATTATGGCCTCTTGTTTTCAAGTTTTCATATGATCTAATTTAATTATATGAATATCATATCGTAATATATTATTATGTATTTGTATTCTTAAGTATTAAATAGTTGTAATACTGTTAACGATAAAGTTTAATGAACTCTAAAGAAATTCTATAAAATGCATATTATAATTAATGAATGATTTTAAAAATTAAGAGCGAAACTGTGAGTTATTGTGTACAATAAAAATAATATACGCCTTTCCCACAATTTTTTAAAAGCTTTTATTTAACTTGCTATGTTAGTATGTTGGTTTAGATCAAATCTTGGAATCAAAATTTAGACAGGTTCTAACTGAGCTAGAGGTTTCAAATTTTGCATACGTGTCTCACCTTGATGACAATGCAATATTGTATAATTAGTTTTGTCCGAAATCACCCCAAACCAAAATTTTTGATTTTTAGTCCTGTGCAACTTTTTGACATTTCGAATTGTCAGATATTGTCCAATGATTTTACATTGCAATTTTTTATATTTTTTATAGTTATGTCTGATTAGGGTAAATTAACCGATTAAAATATAGGTAAAAAAATTAATTTTTTTTTAAAATTAATTGTAATCAGACTAAAAAGTAGAAAATAAATTAAATTAAAAAAAATGTTTTTTAAGAAAAAGCTTTTATTTAAAAATGAGGTAAAAAAAATAAAATAACTTTTGAGTGAAGTTTGAAGCAATATCAACATAATTTATAAAAGCTTGAGGCGTTTAATTAAGTTTGGTAA
Source organism: Brachynemurus nebulosus (assembly GCA_035578155.1). Lineage (NCBI taxonomy): Eukaryota > Metazoa > Arthropoda > Insecta > Neuroptera > Myrmeleontidae > Brachynemurus > Brachynemurus nebulosus. Next base: position 16,917,096 of record JAPWDM010000005.1, read on the forward strand.
CTACTGAAAAGTAAAATATCTACAGTTATATCCAAAACAGAAATACCTAATTAATGATAACGCCTCAAGCTTTTATAAATTATTTTGATATTGCTTCAAACTTCACTCAAAAGTTATTTTATTTTTTTTAGCCCATTTTTAAATAAAAGCTTTTTCTTAAAAAACATTTTTTTTACTTTAATTTTTTCTTTCTTCTTCATTCTAGAGACTCTAACTAGACGAGTTTCAATCACCGTTGTGATCCTCATCAGTAGCTTTTTTTCCGCTGAAATAAAAAATATTAATTCTGTAGCTAAAAAAAGAGAAAACAGATTAGGTAGCTAAAAAAGAAAATTTGTTAACTACCTAAAAGGGAAAAAAAATTTAAGTAGGTACCTAAAATAGAATAGAGAATTAGATAACATACTTACCCGAAAGAAAAAGAAATATTCGAAATTTTGGTAATTTGGTCGCAAATCGCAATAATTTATCAATCTTTCTTTATTTGAGAATTGTGACAAAAAATATGTCAACTAATACCTATCTACATTCGATCAAAAACCGATTAAAACGCTCATTCGTTAAAGTGTGTCTTCCGCTCAACTGCTTCGCTAAGTGGATTACCACTGAATCACTGATGAGGTCTTCTTAACACCTTGAAGAACTGATCGAAGGTGTGACAAAATTAGTGATTTTTCCCTGTTTTATACTTCTGATTAGTAATATATTTCCTTTTTTTAGGTACGTACGAGTATAACTTTGTTTTCTATTTTAAGTTTTCTATCTTAAGAAGATCACAAAAGTGGTCGAGAGCAGTCTAGTGAAGAGAATAAAGAAGAAAAATCAATTTTCCTGCAAAGAGTGCAAGCATTGAAGCATGTACGAATTCCTTCAATCATTTATTACAAAATGTAAATTTTGAAATACATTATTTACTAGCAAAGTGGTTAAAAACCTTAATTGTACTTGAATTGATATCATTTTCAAATTATTTTTTTTATTTTGCATAAAAACATTTTAATTTCCAAATGGTGTAGAAATGTGAAGTAAAAGTAATTTACAAAAACTCTATTTATACTAAAAAAAAATTTTGTATTCATAATACAAAAAAAAATAAAATAACTTGAATTAAAAAGGAATACTTTGACGTAATTATAAACGAAGTTCCATTCTATTTAAATATTTAAGAATAAAAAAATTGCCTTTCTATTAAAAAGGCAACACTACACCGTTAAAAAGCCCATTGTCGTTTGTACAGTTTCATTTAGAATTGCTTATAATAACAAGAATATTATAGTCTTATATAGTCTTTTTTTTGTATAATACGTATTACATACAAAATACGAAGCTCCGACTGTCTCATTATTATTTCGTCCTGTTTTGTTCATTTGAACATTTTAAAATAATATTTAATTGTATTATTTCCATTTTATTTTGCTTTTTTAGCATTATTAATTTTGTATATGTCTTTCAAATGTTATTCAATTTACTGCGAAATACACAGAATTTCAAAATTTAAATGTTCCTCTAACACTAAATAATTTTACGGCTGTCGCCGCATCTGAATAACAGTGAATATCCAAAACACTGGCGGACTTCAAATAACCTGTATCTGTCTAAAATAGTTTAGCTTTTAGCTAAAATTTTAGCAAAAATTTTTTATTCTCAAATCAAGGTTTACGAAACTGATTTAAATTAGGGTGAACGATGAATTGGATTAATTTGGTTCACTGTTGAGAGATTTACTTTGTGAAATTTCATTTTAAATGTTGAAAATATTTAAAGTTTTAATTACTTTGTCAATTTCACGAAAATAATATTCTTTTTACTTAACGCGTTTTCAGCCTTTTCGACCATCATCAGAGTAAATTGATGAAAATAAAAAGATGAGAATTTATAGCTAAGGAAGATGTGTAGGAGGTGTGTAATATTATTGAAAGTAAATTGGCAAAACCCAATTTTTTTTTGTTTCGGAACAACTGTACGTGCAAAGTTGAAAGCAATCAAAAAACCAGTTTATAGGTACCGACATGGTGAAGTTATTTTTACCTAATATTATGATTGTTCTAAATGACTTGTTTATGAATAAATTAAACTAGGGATATCCAAAATTATTGAGCGCTTGATGTAATTATATTCGCTTAGAAATTTATTTTCAATAAAGGGGAATTATTTAGATCATTTTGATCGTTTACAACTTCTACTTGTGGGTCACTGTTCAATCTATTAATTTCCAGAGCCTCTAAAAGATTCAGTTTTATACCCTTTTGACAAACGTGTAGAACTTTTGGTTGATGATTTGTTTTGGGGAAATTACCTGTTTCCAAAATAATTATGTAGACCGAAATATGAGCTGTGTATTTGTCAACCAATGTGTTCCTTATATCTTGTGTCGAAACTTCGTCCCGTTTGTCCCACATATTTGGCGTTACACTGGGAACAGTCCAAGCGGTAGACCCCACTCTTTTTTAGTGATCAGTTTTTTCTTTGGCGTTGTAGAGAAAACGGCTAAGATTTCCAACTGAATGAAAAGCTGATGATATTCTATATTTTGTAAACCGGTTACCAATTTTATGTGAGATGACACCTAAGAATTGAAGAGATACATAATGTTTTGGGTCTGGATCAATTGTAAATGAAGGATACATTTGCTCAATGGTGACTTTGTGCTGTATTTTACGGATGAGTTCATCTATTAATTGGATTGAAAAACCGTTGTTAATGGCAATTCGTTTTATCATATTTAGTTCTGTTTTTCGATCTTTCGGTAGAAGTAGAATGTCGAAAGCTCTATGAATCATTGAACGATATGCTGCTAATTTATGGGATCCGGGGTTAAAAGAGTCAACAGGTATAGTTATATCAGAGAAAGATGGCTTGCGATAGATATCATATGTAAATTTATTGGTGCCTCTATGAATGATAATATCTAGAAAATTGATGCTGTTGTTTTCTTGTATTTCTTTGGTCAATTGAATTTTAGGGTGGATGCTGTTAAGATATTTTAGATACTTGTCCAGTTGTCGATCGATCTGTTCCTTTGAAACCAACTAGGATGTCACCTACATAGCGAAACCAAAAAATAATGTGTTTTTTAGAAATTGGACTTTGTAAGACGGAAGTTTCAAAATTATTCATGAAGATTTCGGCTAAGAGTGGGCTTAAGGGGAACCCATTCGGAGACCAGAATTCTGAATGTAAATTTGATCATTAGATTTAAAATAATTCTGTTCAAGGCACAGTGAAAATGAATCCGTAATTTCAATAATTTTCAATAATATTACACCCCTCCTACACATCTTCCCTAGCTATAAATTCTCATCTTTTATTTTCATCAATTTACTCTGATGATGGCCGAAAAGGCTGGAAACGCGTTAAGTAAAAAGAATATTATTTTCGTGAAATTGACAAAGTAATTGAAACTTTAAATATTTTCAAGATTAATTTGGATGTGAACTTTTCATTTTTGCTATCAGAATGACGAAATTCTTTTTGGAAATATGACTGATTCGATAGAAGTCTTTTTCCTAATGGTTGTACGTGACTAATTTTGGTAAAAATAAAGAAACCACATCGAAAACCAATTATTCAGTCCCAGTTTCATCATTTTATCATTTTATTTACGATTTTGAAGGCATTGAAAATTTTTAGTGAACTTCATAACGTCATTAAGTAAAAAATTTCGTTCTTTAGGCAAACTTTATAAGACTGATTTGAATCAGAGTGGATTGTTGAATTAAGGTAAATTGAGTGTAAACTTTTCATTTTTGCTATCAAATCGACAAAATTTCTTATTTTTTTTTAGAAATATAATTGGCTTGACAAAAATCTTTTTCATAGTGGGTTTAATTTTGGTAATAATAACGAAAAAAAAAACTTCAAAAGCCTATACATAGTTCACTTCCAGTTTCACCATTCTATAATTTTATTTACGATCCTTAAAGCACTGAAAAATTTTAATAAACTTGTAAAGGTCATCAAAATAAATTTAGGTACTCGCAGGTACTCGAAAACTATACAATTTTTATAATGATACATCTCCACTTTTTCCTCATTGAAGATAAATTATGCCTTTAAGAAATTTAACAACATATCAATTTCTTAATGTTTTCTGCAAAAACATTTTTTTTTTTTTTGAGAAATATGGTAAGATTTATTTAACATTCGAGTCTTAACTACATAGTGGTAATTGCTTCGTATTTTTGTAATATTTGGTAGAAATATAAGTATTCGAAAGCTATTATTCATTATAATAATTGATGTTTAAGATAAACAAAATATTCTGTTCATTTGCCTAATTATACGAGAAAAGTATCACATTCATAATTAATACGCTATTTTGTGAATAAAATAAATAAAAAATTGAAGTATTAGACAGAGTACGTAGCTATATAATGTCCCTTCAGAAACATATACCGTAAATTGGAGTGTATCGAGACATAAGAACTATAGATAGTATATCCAGTTTCAAATACAACTGAGCATGAGTCATCTTTAAAGAATTAAATAATTCTTTTGTTCGAAACAAATCAATCTTCTATTCTTTTCAAAAACAAACTGCAAATTTAAAATTTACGCAAGTGCAATAATGAAAGAGATAAAGCCAAGAAAACGGAAATTTAAATTCATAAGTGATGAGTCATGATTAAATTTAGGTAAAATGGATTATACATTAATTATTCTTTCGGGTAGCACTAGTGACTAAGCTTGAAGTTGGACAAAAAATATTAAAAAATCAATTCAAACTGACAGTGGTATTTTTTGTTTCTTAAAACTTTATCTAAAAACAAATTATTTTGATTCTCTTATGAATCCTATAAAAAAAAACGCCGTGAGCAGCGGGGCCCCATCACGGTAGTCGAATTTTCCCCTTCATCTTCGGTATTGAATGTCTACAAGCGAAATGTGATTGAAAGTCTACAACCGAATTGTCATTTTGTTGGTTTCAAAACTGGTGATGAGTGTTCGGCTGATCGAGGCTTTAAAAAAAGGTTTTAAGTATTTAAGGGCTGTATCTCAGTAAATTTCAATTTTGTGCCGAAAACAGGTAGCAGAAAAAAAGCCAACACAATTCGTACGAGGACATTCCTGCCCATGTTTATCCGCTAATTGCCTTTATGTTTTAGTTTTAAAAATTAAAAAAGGACCTTAAATAGTAAACTGGAAGGCCTTTATAAAGATATTTTTTCTTTCCAAAAAAATCCAAAATTTCTATTTTATAAATACTGAAAATCCAAAATTCCTAATTTATAAATAAACAGTGACTTTAATAACATTTTTAAATTACTTAATATGTATGTATTTCATTTGTCATAAAAGTAAGTTCACTTTTTTTAAAATTACTATTCGCCTACTTGTATTTAGAATAAACATAATGCTTTTAAAACACATTTAACAATAGCATTCAATTCCGATGTAAAAATGGGAGAAGTGGGGGGAAAAGTGATGCGGACTCCCTACAAGGTACTAGCTGGATACTAACTGAATACACGTACAAAATTTCAGCCCTCTAGGTTTCCTTATGGAGTCTCTAGACGTGTTAGAAAACAAGCAAAAAAATTAAGGAAATATTGGCGTAAAAATCGTGGGGGTAAGGGTTAAAAGTTGAAACCTCCAAAAAACAGTGTCTGGCTATTAGCTTAACCTGTACACCAAATTTCAGCCCTCTAGGTTTATTTGGGGAGATTTTGACCCGAACGAAACTGTTAAAAAACAAGAAAAATCATGTTCTTTTGGGTATAAAAATGGTGGGGGTAGGGGTTAAAAGTCGAGACCCCCAAAAGGCACCCCCTTGATACTAACTCAATCCGAATACAAAATTTCAGCCCTCTAGGTTTATTCGGGTGACCTGTGCGAGTGGTACAAACTTCGAAAACGTCGAAAATGCATGAAATTTTAGCTTAAAAATTAGGGGGGTGGGGGTAAAATATTAAAACCTCCAAAAAGCACAACCTAGGTACGAACTTTATCAACACACCCAATTTCAACCCTCTACGTTAATTCTGGGGGGCTGGGGGCCTGTTAGATCCAGCGAAAATCGTTTTTCCCCCCTCTACTCCCACCATATCATCCTAGGAAGCTGAATTTTGGATATGTTGTAGATAATTGACCGAAACATTATTTAAAACCGGTTTGGAAAAGTTTTATTGCTTTTCCGCCCCCCACCACCCCCTTAAAGGTCGGGTCAGAAAAAAAATTTGCCCAAAATTTGACCCCACTTTGATAGTATGAGGTGCCTCGAAAATGAGTCCATTTACCAAATTTCATCTCTTAACTTCCATAGGGGGGCCCTACACAAATTAAAAGGTGGCGGGAAAATATATATATATATATATATATATATATATATATATATATATATATATATATATATATATATATATATATGTATCAGACATTTTTTTTTCTACATATTCGTGTTCTACGGGTCCGAAGACGGATAGCGCCCCTACTCTCGCCTCTCGCAGCTCTTATCGTATAGACTGTATAAGTCTAATTTTTCGGAGAAAATTCGACTAAAAAAAACTGCAAACTTTTATTTGTTTTTATTTTTTTAAGAGAAAATCAGGAGGATTTGACATTTGACATGAGTAGAGACAGTACATGGGTTAATCGAGACGCTTTATCAAGTATAATAGACCAACTAATTCTCGCGAAGTTGACCGAGTACGAGAGTGTAGACAGTCACCTCGTTGTGCCTCGTGGTTGGTGTTATAATGCTATTCATATGCCTCGGCCTGCCTTAGCCAACCTCGCCTGGGTCAACTTCGCTAAAATGTAGTTTCTCCTTTAAGGAATGAATATGAGGTAATTAAGGACGAATGAAGGATGTATTGGAACATAGAACAGAGCACTTTCAAGGCTACTTGAAGTTATTCGAGATTTTTGTAAACACATTGAACATAACATTTCTATACTTTATAAACTTTATTTTAGATTTTGCGTTTATTTCTACACAAAATTCCGAAGTATTATTCGATTCTTGGATAAGTACAACTCTAGTCAGCCCTATTGATTATCCCCATTCACTCTTTATTTTCTCTTTTGACACCTACTCACCATATTATGTTATTTTTCAAAGAACAAAAAATACATATTTGTAAAAAAACGTTTTAATGTAGTAAAGTAACCACGTTTGCATAAATTTTTAATATATTAAAGAATAGAAGATATTCGCAAAAGAAGTACAAAAAAATATGATGTTAAGTTTGAATTCAAGCCTATTCATCCCAGTTTACGGTATATATTTAAGAACTTTCTTAGTCATTCACAGAACAATATCATCCAAATTTTCATTTTTATTGATCTTTTCAAGAACAATTTTTTTTTTCAATCAGATAATGAAATTGTTAGCTCAGTATCCTCAAAATAAAAATTGGCAAAGAATTTTTACGAAGCAGCTCCTTGCCAAAATCAATAAAATGTTTTATTTATTAAATGCCTACATGAATATGAAATTACACTTTATTTCAAAAATTTTAAGCTTAATGCATAAATAAATAGGTTATTTTTGTTCTTTAACAAATATAAAAATCATTCTTGTATCAAAGTGTACATTTATTTTTTGTTTCTGGTATATTATTTTGATTTATTAAATTCATTTCAAACACAATTGTTCAAACAAAATTTTTTTTTACATAATTTGATTTATTTCTTTAGTTAAAATTATTTCGATAACAAGAAAGGTTCAGAACACTTTTTGAGACCGATTTCTCATTTTAGAAAAGTCACTGTACTGTCAAAAGAATACATATATGATATATGAAATGATTCTAACAAATTGAATTAGCTATTCTTAATTAATTAATAATTTAGATAAGTACTTGAGTATTATTTTTAACGGACAGCATTTCACAGTATAGGTTAAGACTGGGTTAAGGTGGCTAGGATTCTACGGGACAGTCTCGGAAAAGCAGTAGCTATCCCGCATTGAAATTTTTGTTAAAATAGCCCTAGAATGGGTCTCGAAAGTCCGGCATTTCGTAAATTGGAATTAATTAACAAAATTTAATTCGGTGCTTTTGTTTTTTGTTTTACTCATCAGTTAAATTTTTTTGTAAAAATGTAATTCTTATTTTAGGCAAGTCAAAAAGTTTGCCGTCTTAATTCATACCAATATGAATATACCATACTTGATATACCTAGGAACAGATCCATAAAAAATTCTGTGCGTAACAATTATAATATAATAGAAGAAACTAAAAAGAAATATTGCGCGTACTCTTTCTCAACCTCGTATCTGAAAAGTCCCAATTTTTGGAGACACAAAAAAAACGTATTTAAATCTGTGTTTTAATCATTATGAAAATGAAAATTTATGCTAATTTATGCTAATTTATGCTAATTACACCCTTTGATGTTGGCTACCTACATATGTAAAATATATATAGATAAGTATATATATAAATACAATATTTAATGTTTTTTGTGTGTCCTAACAACATGCAGCTTTGATATACGAGGTTGAGAAAAAGTACGCGCGATATGCTTTTTTCCTGAAATTTAAGATTTCCCTTTTACTTTGATGCTAGTGTCATCTCTTAGAGTAAACTGTAACACAAAGATAGCTAGTTGTCGTTGTAATACCATAATGCTGATAATGGCTACGCGACGTTGGCGCCACGACAATTTTTTTTCTTTTTTAAATCAATTTCTAAATTAACGTGTGATAGCTTAAAAAATTGCCCTTTAAATGCCCTTTCCAAATATAAAATTGCCTCAGCTGTATCTTTTAGCAATAATAAGTTATCATTATATATATTATTTAAACATTTTGACATATAATTTAGCATTAAAACAATAAAAGAAGTTTTTTAATCATCAAAATATTTTTTCCTTATACTCCTAAATTTGCCCCATCGAATTATATAATTAGAGAGAAAAAAATTAAAAACATCAAAAAAGAAAAAAATTTCGAGGCGCTAGCTTCACTTAGCTGCTGATTATACTTATAAAGCAGTGCCATACTTTTCCAACAGTAAATGAAACAGCAGATAGATGGAAGTATATATAAACTTTTCATTTTTCATAAAAAATGGCTTCAATCCTAGAAATGCTACAATAATGGACTATTATAAGATGGATATCTTACTTATATGGGAAAAATTGACAAAATTGGTCAGGAAAATGCCACATATAAGGCTTTCTTTTTTTACCACTCGTGGCGTTCTCAAAATACTGATGTGAACATAGCGAATATAGTAACATAAAACGGATAAAATAGAACGTAAATACAGTACTTATTCTCAAATGGAAACACGTCAGGACTGGGGAAGTGAGTGTTTCCATTTGAGAATCACCAATGTCGGTTGATAATATACCTCATTTCAGATACAATTGATCATGAGTTTTCGTTAAAAAATTAAATAATTCTTATATTCGAAACAAATAAATCTTCTATTCTTTTCTAAAAACAAATTGCAAATTTAAAATTTAGGTAAATGCAATAATAAAAGAGATAAAACTAAGAAAACGGAAATTATTTAAATTCAAAGTGACGAAGCATGGTTAAATTTAACTGAAACGAACCATATTTAATAATAAGGAAATACATAGAAATTACGTATCTATGAAATAAACTCTTATAGTTTAAATTACTTTATACGGCGATGGTACTGACTCCGATTTTATATAGTCACGTCAGCGAATTATATAATATACAATGTAAATGATGCAACTCAAAATAAAAATTGTTGTTTATTTTTAAAAAAAAAAAACGATCGAAAAACCCACTTTATAACTGAATTGAACATTAAAAAAAATTCCAGAAGATTATATTCAAAAGCTAATAATGATAATATAAAAGCTCGTGTTTCCATTTGAGAGTGTTCCATTTGAGAATAAGTACTGTACCGCTTTCGTATCAAGTCACACGAATGCCCTCTTTTATTTAGACAGTTTTTTGAATACATGAGGGTTTGAATACGTGAGGGTTAATCGATTCACGGTCAAGTAGTTCAATACGAAAATTTTTGTTACGATTCGTGATGCTTCATAACAAAAATTTACTAGAGAAACAAAAATTTATGTACTATAGCGTCAATGACCGTGAATCGATTAATTTCTCACTCGGTTCTATTTATTCCACTGTAGGCCGCTATATAACAGTAATCTACTATTTTTAATTTTTATTTTAACCGCTAGATGACACCAGGTGTAAATTCTTATTCTCGTTCTTATCTCTTGTCACTATCACTATCACACCCAATTGTGTACAGGACTGCAATATAGTTGGCAGTCGAAAAATTTCTTTTAAATTGAAAATACTTTTATTTGATTGGGAATCATTTGGGAAAGTTTAGGAATATAATTTTTTTATTTAGGACATTATAATTAGTGAGTTATTAATTAGTCTTTTTTTAGCGTATAGTTAGCAGACATGAAAATAAAAAATATTTAATTTTACGTTATTTGATAGTAAATAGTTTGGGAAGAACATTAAAATTAATCACACCATTTGGGAATTCATAATTAATTAATTATGCCGATTTTTCTGTTTACGATTTTACATGTACAATATATTTAATGACTGACGCCACTGACTAATATGGCGGCAAAATTCAAACACTTTTGTATGTTAAAATTATGAATTATTTTTCGAACTGTACTTCATTAGTATGTTGTATATTTACATTTTACATAATTTTATTGACGGAAAGCATGAATTGAAAAGCTATGTTATAATATAGAACATACTAATGAAGTACAGTTCGAAAAATAATTCATAATTTTAACATACAAAAGTGTTTGAATTTTGCCGCCATATTAGTCAGTGGCGTCAGTCAAAATTGTAACTGTTTCTCGAATCAGAGAGAGTACTAATACACATAGGTGATTGAATGGGTGTCCGGCTCCGCCGCTTACCGAGTATGGGATCGTTGGTGTAGAGGTTAACACGTCTGGCTAGTTACCAGAAGACCCTGGGTTCGATTCCCGGCCGATCCGGATATTTTTTCAATCACTTTGTGATTTTTAATTTACATGTGATTTTTGGTCATACTATACCAAGGAAATCGAGTGCTTAAAGTTTCAGTTTAGCTGAACGATTAGTGAACATATCAATACTGCGTGTGTTGAAATGCAAACAAAAGTTTGTCATACGTAGTAGTGTCTCACAAGCACTCGATAATATTTGAAATTAAAAAAAAAAAAAAATGTACAATATATTTAATGACTGACGCCACTGACTAATATGGTGGCAAAATTCAAACACTTTTGTATGTTAAAATTATGAATTATTTTTCGAACTGTACTTCATTAGTATGTTGTATATTATAACATAACTTTTCAATTCATGCTTTCCGTCAATAAAATTATGTAAAATGTAAATATACAACGTACTAATGAAGTACAGTTCGAAAAATAATTCATAATTTTAACATACAAAAGTGTTTGAATTTTGCCGCCATATTAGTCAGTGGCGTCAATCATTAAATATATTGTACATGTAAAATCGTAAACAGAAAAATCGGCATAATTAATTAATTATGAATTCCCAAATGGTGTGATTAATTTTAATGTTCTTCCCAAACTATTTACTATCAAATAACGTAAAATTAAATATTTTTTATTTTCATGTCTGCTAACTATACGCTAAAAAAAGACTAATTAATAACTCACTAATTATAATGTCCTAAATAAAAAAATTATATTCCTAAACTTTCCCAAATGATTCCCAATCGAATAAAAGTATTTTCAATTTAAAAGAAATTTTTCGACTGCTAACTATATAGCAGTGTGTACAGGCCTTTATTTTTTCATGAATTTCGATGTACAAAAATACCTAAACACATATACCTATGAGCAGTTACGTTAAAGTTTCATTCAACGTCACTAGATGGCACACTCCTTATTTCTTATTTCATTGATTCTGTGAAAAGCTTCGTAACGCTCATAACGGTTTTTACGTGGAATATAAGAGTTGTTTAAAAAAAAAGATACCAGTTTTATGAAAGCATTTTATTTTAAGTAGTTTTCGATATTATATAATATTTTACAATAAAAAAGACTAAATATAATATATATTAAACATTGATTTAACGGCATTAGACAAGTAGCACTAGATCTCGTATAACTGTCGACAATATGAATTTTCCAACCCATATTTGAATGTGTAAACGAATTGTAATACACCACATCTGGCCATGATGTATTTGGCGTCACTTCCAGCATAGCTGGTTCACCTTTCTCACACGTCCAAACCAACGATCTATTATATTTATAAAATGTTGGATAATCATCATCTAATCGCCGATCCTTACTTTGTCGATGTTTGGCGATACATAGAGGCCCACCTAGAACAAAAATATATTCGTAGATTTATGATACGAAACTTTTAAGTGTTACAAAACTTACTAGCCGTAGGTTTCGGTCGTCCACGTCTTGTAAACTCAACACCAGCCAGCACCCGAACTTTTCCCTGAGCTGCATCGGTCAATCGATCAAAGCCTCCATGTGGTTCATCCGTAATAATAAACGGGTGGTAATATTCGGCACTGTGAGGATTATTTCCACCATAAACCCGAAAAACGTATGTCAATCCACGTCTTAACCACAATTCCGGAACTAAATATCCATTAATGTACCAAGCTAAAGCTGTCGAAGTTTGACCGGTGATTCCTTGATACCCACGCTTTCCACCGGATGGACCTAATGTTGCAACAAACGTACGTATAGTTCGATCGAAAATTTGAGCCTTTTCCCATGGTTCACGCAGCTGTGTGTTTGATCTAGTGAAGGAAAAACAATTTGATTCTGGTTCTTTACGATTGAAGTCTATTTTGATATTCGCTTTTGGATAAATATCGTGGAATGTGGGTTCGTTATTTTCGTCTAGGCGACCAATTGCCCAAATTACGTAACTTGGTTTATCCAGAGGGTATTCTTTATCACCAGGATCAGCTATATGTGAAAATATTTGTTAGTTATTAAGATTTATCCTAAAAGGATCGTAAAGATTAACTCACGTGATATTAAAGTTCTACGGTAAGTAATATAATTGATTCCATTTTCTCGGTTAGCCGTATGTAGCTGATTGCTATCCTGTCCTCCCACGACATCATCTTTACAAACACCTTTATACTGACCGAGAACTTGCCCACACTAAAACGACATCAAGTTATTAACATTTAGTACGCCTCTTTTTATGTAAATATAATTTACAGTGGCAAAACTAATTTTAAAAATTTGAAATTTATTAGCAAATCAATCTCAAATACTAGTTAAAATAATTAAAGCAAAAGAATTTCCATACAGGTGCCAAAGCTGTAATATTATAATCTGTTGCGTATCCTCGATAACCATCAATAAACGCAATTGTCGCATCTGACCCTAACATTTGACTCTTTTCGTTCGAACCGGATAATCCAAACGCCATGTATTCATCTTCAGCAACTTGACCCGCTAATTCGATTGTGATTTGTGGTCCAAATATTTCCCATGACACTTGTAAGTCTTTATGGAGTTGTAGACAATTTGGTAAGGTTTTTGGTCGTTTCTAATCAAAAACAATAAATAAGAAAATGAAGCAGTAACGGGTATAAGCATTAGGACATATAAGTATATAACTTACGGTAATTTTGATCAAAGATGGCGGAACATTTAAACCATCAGGAATATTTATGGATCCATAATTTTCTTTTGTTTCCAAATCATAAATACTCAACCAGTCAATTTCAAAAACCGTAATATCACCAGGCAGTTCCAAAACAATTTCTTCTGAGTGATAGGCCCTTAAGTTATCAACACTGAAAGAATATAACACATACGTAAATAACCTTGTTATCAAACCCGTTTTGGAAATATCAGAATTTATTTACTATCCACGTTCGTCTGGTACTTTACTTCCTTTCGATGAGGGTTGTGGTCCAACGCCAATCCAGAAGAACGTATCTTTTCCTTTACCATCATAACTAAATTCCGGGATTTTGATCGTCTTCGCGTCCAGTATCTCTACTGGTCCTGATTCCACATTATGTGATTTTCCATTTATTTGGGAAATTTTCTGCGCTGATGGCGGCTCGAATTCTTCAGGGATATAAATATCACCAAATGTGTTTTGCGACTGGATATCATAAACGGCAAACCATTTGATTTCAGTGATTTTCTTTCCATCGGGTAACGTTAGCGTAAAATCTTTATTAAAGTATCGATCTAACACATTGGTCCTGTACAAGAAAAATCACATAAATTCCGTTAATTTATTAAATCAGATCAGAAGATCAGATGTACGTACTTTCCATATTCATCAGGAACTATAAAACCCTGGGGTCCAGGTCGATTTGATGCACCGGCCCAAAAAAATGTATCCAGTCCATTGCCATCATAATTGAAAGCCTCCAATAATAATGTATAATCGTCTACGGCGTAAACATCCCCGGATACTTGATGGTGATATGAATTAATTTTTCCTAAATATTTTCCCTTATATGGTTCATTTTCATCTTCAGCTATTTCGACACAAACAAAAAATATATAGGTACTGTTACTTTACTAATAATTTCTCAAGACTATCAATAACAATTAGTAATCTAAAGAATGCTACGGGTAGATAAATTCTCATCATTCTTTTTTAACATTTTTACTTTCCCCTACTCATTCAGTGAGTGAAACTATTAAAGTATACATTTTTTGGTCACGCTGTATAAATAATTAGGTTTGTGAGGCTTATTTGTTGGTTTAATTATTTCGAATGTAAATAAACACAGACAGATGTATAAGAGAATTAATACGACCAATAAGGATGATATCGTCGGAAGATACTCGGAAGGTAATTAATAAAATTTTGAAATATTATAAAAACATTTCACTGATTTAATTATCATGGGTATAATTTATAATTACTGTAAATAAATATTTGTTTTATTTTAAAATTTATACAAAATATTTAAATTATTTGAAAAATTCCATGAATACTTTCTACGTGTATTAAGTAAAAAAACAACTAAACTAATTATAATGTTTGCAAAATTAGTTTAACAGTATTGGAAAAGATTATAAGTAAATTATGCGTAAACACTTGAACAAAAAACAGAAGAGAATATATTTTTCTTCCAGGTTCATAAAAATGAAAGAAGAAAACCAGAACCAGACCCAGTTTCAGGTCTAAAAAAAACCTATTATTTTTGTCTATTTCGACAAGGCGTGAGAAAACACTGAACCATTATATCGATTTAATTTTTTTTCTTTTAAAATTTTATACGTAATCAAAATCTTTCAAGCTGTTTTTTTTTCCTCTGACTTCTATTCTTTTTTTATTTTTTATTCTTTTTAAGTTACAATTTTTTTTTCGTTGTTACTAGACGGGATAATACTAAAAACTTGTTTGATATTATTCATTATTTGTCTTTTTTTTTGCACACCGCATGTGGTGTATAAGCTATATACCTATCTAATAATTTCTATGATCCAAACATTGAAATATTTTACAATTTTGCCTCAGGTTGAACTAAATTAATTCTTCAAGAAGACTTTTTAATTTATTAAGGTGTATACCGTACACTTTTTATATTAAGGGGCAGTCTTGGAAAGAACGATTGTCTGGTTTGAAATTAATGGAGCATAAGCAAAACAAAATACAAATATCGGTATTGTCAAAAAATAGGCAAGATAAGGCCAGTGTCCCTAAATGATTTCATCATGAGATTTTTTTTATTTTTTCCTGTTTACTTATTTAAAATATTATTTTGAAATATACAATCGATTTCATAAATGTTGTATTGATTGCATATATGACTGACAGATCTTGTAATTTTTGCACCTAATATGCTCTAATTATGTATGAGTTTTTCTTCAAATTACAGGAGTCTAAATTATGTATTATTATTATTATAATTTTGAAAATCTAATTAAGTCGACACTATAGTACTTGAAATAACTATTATTAGATAGAAAGCGCTACCTATAGAGTAATTTTCCCTCAGATTCATGAAACTTAGAATTAATTTTCAAAATTGTGTCACAAATTCACAATCAATAAAACATATGTTTCCAAAAAGCTTCCACAAATTTTTTGATTAGTTTATCAAATATTAACACAGTTATTGATTTTTGATTTTTATAATAATTTCCTTGAAATTATTACTAATACGGATAAATTTAGATACGTACCGTTACTAAAGTAATCAAATATTGCAAAAAATAACAGTAAATTAAAATTTCTTCTCAGATTACTATACAACATATTGTTTTATAATATTCTATTTCATTAAATTGTTTAAAACTACAGAAAAGAAAAACTTTATTATACGTATAGATATTTAATACTTAAAATTCACACATTAATCACATATTGTTGACAAAATATTGAAAATTTATCACAATTCATTATTTTTTAATCACATTCGTCAATTTACCGGCACATTTTATTATTAATTATTAAAATATATATTATATTTAAGTAGTACATAGACTTAAGTACACCATGTAAGTGATGTAAAGTACAATCACATTTGTAGCAAAAAGAAATCTTTGTTTTATTCTTCGTGTCCAATGAGTCGGAGGCGATGACTTTGTCATATACATTGGTAAGTATACACAGGTAAGTACTTCGCGACCACTTCCATACTACTTACCTTTTTAATTCTCGTTTTTTGTTTGAAAAGTGTGTGTTGGAGAGTGGAAAGTTGTATTTTAAATAAAGTTAACTTAAATATGTATGAATTTATGTGTATTATTATTATTATATATTATGCTCTTGACTTTGTTATGAATTCTTTTTTCCAAGTAATTCAATATTTGTTTAAAGTTTACGGCCAAGTATTAACGTTTTTGTTTATACAAAAAGACAGAAATATACGAAGATCAACTACAATAAAGTTGAACGTTGTCATAAACTTCGAAAAAAATTGTGACATTTTTCAAACAACTACATACAAGTAGCTGTAACCGGCTACGATTTTGATTGCTAATTATAAAATGTTTATGCAAAGCCGGTTCTAGACGACTGGTTTTCGCAGTTCGCTATAAAACTTAAGTAACCGTAAAGTTCGTATACTAACTCTAGGAAGGTTTTCGTGTACATGCCTTGCAAAAAGTAAAGATTTTGACTGACGAAAAAGATTATTTTTAAATCAATTAAGATTTTTTGGATTAGAAATAGAAACATGCCAAACACACTTAGGAAAGAGTTAATTCTGTAGTATCAAGTGGCCCTATTGACAAGACTTTTGCAGGGTACACTTCGTATCTTAAAATAGGTACGTCACGCAAAATCCACGCATTCTTTAAAAAATTTAATTATATTTTTTGGGTTCGTAACAATCACAATATACCTATTTAAATTGCTGATATAATAAAATTTTAAGCCATCATTATAAAATATGTTTCTGAATCGCTTTTCTTTCAAATATATGGGTTAGATATCAAAAAGTCAATTAATGTTTTAGAAAAATCAATAAAAGATAATTAAGCTTAATAAACAATTGAAGAAAATTGGGAGTTGGGACTCATAAGAGTCATAAGTATTTATATGTATAATTATATTCTTGTATAGATAATTATATCCGAATTTTCTTTTAGGTTCCGAAACAAAACTACTTCTTTTGTTAGTTTCCAATATACATACATGTTAAGATCATGAGAATATAAATATTTTATGACCGTGGCTGATTTTATTACAATACTCAACATCAAAACATAACGCCTTGTTATAATGTAGAGCAGGGGTGGCCAACCTCATGCCCGCGGACACAGATGCGCCCATAAGCGATTTTTTATGCGCCCACGACACGATTTCTGATAAATTAAAATAATCTTTTTATTTCCAATCAATTTAATGATCCAGTTTTTAAGGTAGTTGGCCCGAAAAAGATTTTTCAAAGGATTTTAACGAAACTTCTCTAGACATTTATTTAATTCAATACCAATAATACAAGCCTATACCGAAAAAAATTGACAGCCCCAATTTTGAGAAAAACGGTTTCAAAGTTTTGTAATTTTAAGACGGGTTCTTATGGGAAGTTGACATATTCACACGATTTTTTTGAATAAAATGAAAACGGGTCAAAGGAATTTGAAAAAAATTTAATATGTTATAAAATACAAAGTTACAAACCATATTTAATAACAAATAAAAATTATTGACCGCGCCGTTTTTGAAATATAATTTATAAACATCATTTTACCACGCTTTTACAACGCTTTTTCAACAATGATTTTATATTGTTGCAACATAAGCGCGCGGAAATTCAAAAAAACAAGTAATATACAAATATAATCACCGAAAAATATTAATACATTATTTAAATTTTGATAAAAGAAAATTTTTGTCACTGAGCTATACTTTTGTTCCTGACTATCTTGCACCAAATACCTTAAGTGTACATATAAAAATTTGTCGTTCGTAACGTTCGTAAGTTGCAATGAGCTGCAATTTACACCGCTTCTGATTTAGTCTGTTACTGTTCGTCTTAAGGGTCACAAAGTTCTTATGTCAGTTTTTTTCATGGTAACTATAAAAGGTGAGTGAACTCCATGTATTCAAAAAAGTGTCTAAAAATAAGAGGGCATTTATGTTCCTTGAGTACCAAAGTGGTAATTTTAATATTACTTGAAATAGTTTTATTGTTATATCATAAAGAACAAATTGCAATATTAAGAAAATTTATTTAGTTTACTTGATTTTCCGTTAATTATATTAACTTACTTGAGGTGCTTTGAAAAATGAAAGATTTTTCCATTCAAATTTAATTCCTTGCGTCGCTTTTATCAGTCGCACTGCCACTAGAACAATTTTTAACACCAGACGTCCTGCCCATTTTAATATTATTGATAAAATTAAGCTGAATAAATTCTTCGTATTTATTTAAAATACAATTTTATACGATTTTTGAAATCATTTCTAAATTGTCAAAAATTGTGGTTAAGAGTGTGCATGTTACCCACTTGATACTTCATGTCTATTTACCATATATGTAATACTTCTATATTGCTAATTAAGCGAAAATACAACGGTGCCGACGATCTGTCGGTTTCACTTCAACAGTAAGTACGATTTTCGTAAGATTTTAACGAAACTTCTTCAGATATTTATTTAATTCAATACCAGTAGTATGAGCCTATTCCGATTAAAATTGACTACCCCAATTTTGAGAAAAACGATTTCAAAGTTTTGTAATTTTAACACGGGCTCTTATCGGAAGTTAATATATTCACACGATTTTTTGAATAAATTTTTTTGAGTAAAATGAAACACGGGCTCTTATGGGAAAACCCTATTTTTTTGAATAAAATGAAAACGTATCAAAGGAATTTGATAAAAATTTAGTATGTTATAAAATACAAATAGTTACAAACCATATTTAATAAGAAATAGCAATAATTCACTACGCCGTTTTTTAAATATTATTTTGTAAACATCATACTCTACGACGTTTTTAGAACGCTTCTTCAATAATGCTTTTATATTGCTACAACATAAGCGCGCGGAAATTAAAAAAACAAGTGGTATACAAATATAATAACCGCAGAATATTAATACCGTATTTAATTTTTGATAAAAGAAGATTTTTTCGCTGAGATATACTTTTGTACCTGACTATCTCAGAGCAACTACGTTAAAAGGTATTTGGTGCTAAATAGTCAGGTACAAAAGTATAGCTCAGCGAAAAAAATTTTCTTTTATCAGAAATTGAATAGTGTATTAATATTCTTCAGTTATTATATTTGTATATCACTTGTTTTTTTGAATTTCCGCGCGCTTATTTTGTAGCAATATAAAAGCATAGTTGAAAAAACGTTGTAAAATTTTTAAAAATAATATTTCAAAAACGGCGCGGCCAATAATTATTATTTGTTATTAATTATGGTTTTTAACTTTGTATTTTATAACAATCATATTAAATTTTTACCAAATTCCTTTGACACATTTTCATTTTATTCAAAAAAATCGTGTGAATATGTCAACTTCTCATAAAAGCCCTCTATTAAAATTACAAAACTTTGAAACCGTTTTTTTCAAAATTGGGGCGATCAGTTTTGTTTTTGGTATGGGCTCGTATTGGGGGTCGTATTATTGGTATTGAATTAAATAAATTTCTAGAGAAGTTTCGTTAAAATCCTTTGAAAGATCGTTTTTCGGACCAACTACCTTAATCAGTGACAGAGTAATAGTGTCGTAAGAGTGTAGATAATATTAAAATAAAATTAAAAGGATTCAAAATTAAAAATGACAAAAAAATAAAAAAAATCCTAAGAAAATATAATTAAGAGTTAAAAAAAAAAATAATAAAAATACCTCAATCAATAAACATATATGATGTCATTACATATTGTTGGCCCTGCAACGTTCCTGAAAATTTTTAATTGCACCTTTTCTTCTAAAAAGGTTGGCCACCCCAGACTAAAGGCTGTAATTATAAGAATTAATGGATAGTTTATATTTTATACAATTTTTTTATTTACAGTAAATTTTTATATATAGGTAGGTAACCTAGGTAACTAATTTCAATTTATATTACTTAAGGTATTTGGTGTGAGATAGTCAGATATAAAAGTATAGCCTAGCGAAAAAAATTTTCTTCTGATGTAGCAATATAAAAGCATTATTGAAAAAGCGTTGTAAAAACGTAAAATGATGTTTATAAATTATATTTAAAAAACGGCGTAATGAATAATTTATATTTCTTATTAAATATGGTTTGTAACTTTCTATTTTATAACATATTAAATTTTTCCTTTGACACGTTTTCTTTTTATTTAAAAAAATCATGTGATAATGTCAACTTCCCAAAAGAGCCCGTTTTAATATTACAAAACTTTGAAACCATTTTTCTGAAAATTGGGGCGATCATTTTTTTTTTTTGCCTAGAGAATGCCTAGAGAAGTTTCCTTAAAATCCTTTGAAAAATCGTTTTTCGAATCACTACCTTAACGCTCCTTTCACATTGTGCGGTTTTCGCCGTACGGTAAAAACCGTACGACATTTTGCCGTGATATTGTTGCTTTCACATTACACGGTTTTTTGCCGTTGTAAACTGAATATCTTCATTTAATTTGCAACATTATACAAGTAACAAGTGTGATTAAAGTTAATTCTATAAATCAGAGGAAATAGAAAGTAGGATTATTTATTATCACACAGTTTGAAGACCTGAAAAATGACAAAAATAAGTTTTTCAACTATCTTCGGATGTTTACAGACTACTTTGCTTACTTTCTTGGCGAACTTAACATCAAAACGCACAATTTCGAAATTACATACAATCTATTAAAATACTGGTTATCATATTCAACATTAGTTTCATCCGTTTCACAAATAAAATTAATAATTAACATGAAATTCAACAAAATATTGTTAATGCCGTACGTTGAAAAACCGTGTAATGTGAAAGCATCCATTTAATTACATACACTACTGAGTTAAAAACGCCGTACGGCAACCGTCAAGTCCAGTGGCAAGAGACGACTGCTACACGGCACGGCAACGGCATTTTGCCGTGACCGTGTAATGTGAAAGGTCCAATGCTCTTCTTTACTCCACTAAAAAAATGCGACCGTACGGTTTTTTGTCGTACAGCAAAAACCGTATAATGTGAAAGGAGCGTAAATATATTATGTCTTATCACTGTTATTAGGTTACTACACTTTGATTTAGACTGGTTTATGATATTTTACTCCAATTAAAGATTATGTTAAGATAATTATTGTATATTTTATATTAATTTTCAACTTGTTTGTCTTATTTGTATATAATATTAACCTCCATCTTCTTGATTATTTTATTACATTACAAAAAGATATTTTGAAATTCGTTATTAATTTTAAATTTCCCACTTGTAAAAATGTACCGTAAAATGTAATAAAGGCATGATAAAGGCGTATTCCGATATACACTGTGAGTACGCACCAGTAGTGTCATCCGTTCCGTAATGTGTACCACTGCTCTGTCACAGTGCTTAAAACATTACCCTCGTGCGAATAGCCAACATAAATTTAAAAAGATGAGATTTTTTTATTTTTGCTTCGATCAACCGTTTGTGAATCGTTTTGGGAATGTTTGTGACGCTATTATTTTCGTTTGTGACTAATTAGTTAATTAATTATTTAATTGTTAATTAAGAGTGTGTGAATAGCCAACATTTTTTAAAATTTATTGCAATATTGACTTCCGGGCACTTAATCGATCGAAAATCGTTTGTGAATTCCAAATATACCATTAAAAACATTTGTGACAGCGTATTTTTTAAAAAAATAATAAAAAAATCAATTGTTTTTTGTAGTAATGAAGTTTTTTATATTGGTCATTCTGTTTAGTTACGCTAAATCTATACTCCAATGCCCTCTAGTGTGAGAGAAAATAACTATTTTGTAAATGACAGCAGCATACAGAATTTTTTTTATTATTTTTTTAAAGAATACGCTGTTACAAATGTTTTTAATGGTATATTTGGAATTCACAAACGATTTTCGATCGATTAGGTGTCCGGAAGTCAATATTGCAATAAATTTTAAAAAATGTTGGCTATTCACATACTCTTAATTAACAATTAAATAATTAATTAACTAATTATTCACAAACGAAAATAATAGCGTCACAAACATTCACAAACGATTCACAAACGATTGATCGAAGCAAAAATAAAAAATCTCATTTTGTTAAATTTATGTTGGCTATTCGCACGAGAGTTAAAACATTCGGTTCTGATACCTTAGCACCCCAGCAATTATTTTTTGAAATTTTATCTTCTCATATCGTTAGTTCGTCGTTTGTTCTTTATTGTTCGTCAGTTATTATTGTTTGTTCGTATATTGTTTATTTATAAAAAATTACATAAAAATGCAAACTCAGACTAGCGCCCCCACATACTAATTATGGTTTTTTTTTATTTCTACTGGCCTTTTATTATGAATAAACGTTTGTTCTTATATAAACGACGTTTGTTCTATCATCAAAGTGACTTCTTTCGGCTTTAATTAACAATTTTTTACATTTTTTAATTAGTTTAATTGTCATGGCATAGTAGTAGCATTGCGCATGCGCCAATTTTACTTTTAAGCGGTTCTCATCAATTGGCGGATGCGCAATGCTACTACTATGCCAAGACAATTGAACTAATTAAAAAATGTAAAAAATTGTTAATTAAAGCCGAAAGAAGTCACTTTGATGATAGAACAAACGTCGTTTATATAAGAACAAACGTTTATTCATAATAAAAGGCCAGTAGAAATAAAAAAAAAACCATAATTAGTATGTGGGGGCGCTAGTCTGAGTTTGCATTTTTATGTAATTTTTTATAAATAAACAATATACGAACAAACAATAATAAATGACGAACAATAAAGAACAAACGACGAACTAACGATATGAGAAGATAAAATTTCAAAAAGTAATTGCTGGGGTGCTAAGGTATCGGAACCAAAACATTCATAGCGTCTGCAATTCTGCATGACGTCATTGACGGACGCCATTTTTTTACTGAAATGGGTCATATGGGTCATACACAATCAATGAAATAAGGAATAAGAAATAAGGAATAAGAAGTATGCCATCTAGTGACGTTGAATGGAACTTTAACGTAACTGCCCATAGGTATATGTATTTAGGTATTTTTGTACATCAAAATTCATGAAAAAATAACGTTCGTGATGACTTTTTTTGTCACTAAAGTGAAAAAAATCACGAATTTTGACATACAAAAGTACCTACATATTTATATCTATGAGCAGTTACGTTAAAGTTCCACTCAACGTCACTAAATGGCATACTTCTTATTCCTTATTTCATTGATTATGTAGACACCTTAATGGGTCATACACAATCAATGAAATAAGGAATAAGAAATAAGAAGTATGCCATGTAGTGACGTTAAATGGAACTTTAATGAAATAAGAAATAAGGAATAAGAAATACGAAATAAGGAGTTCATAAGTAATCATGAACGTTACTTTTTCATGAATTTCGATGTATAAAAATACCTAAATACATATGCCTATGAGCAGTTAAGTTAAAGTTTCATTCAACGTCACTAGATGGCATACTTCTTATTCCTTATTTCTTATTCCTTATTTCATTGATTGTGTCTTAAGCCTAAGCACTGGTTTCATAGAGGTAAGGCTCACAGACTCACAGTAATCGAGTAACCAGTATACTGTAGATTTGTCCCGTTATTCATGATTGACAGTACACTGAAATATGACAATTTAAAATGGAACGCTATTGCCAGTGCAGTGTACTGGCGTGACGTCGTAATCTACTGTGCTTCAAGTACTGGCAGTGTATATGGGAATACGGCTTTATGACAGCTATTTGAATGGTTATAATGGCGCACGCGCGTTGTACGCATGTTTAATTCAAAGTTCAAAGATTTAATTTTTAATTGTCAAATGTTTATGAAAATAAAAACTTCGTTACTTTATTGAAGCAATTTACGAAAACGAATTTTATTATCTTGTATAAATGTATGTTTTCTCCAATTTAAGAAAGATAAATATAGATATCGTATAATTTTTTGTTTGACATCTTTACAATTCATGTGATACATGTAATTGCTGATAATGGGAGATCCAGGTGATAATCCTGCAAAAACATCTAACTTAATTTTGATAAAAACAGAAAATGGCGAGTTATCTGATACTGAAGACGCTCAAATTTTAGAAATTGATACCAAAAATGAACTAAAAATAATAAAGAAAGAAGATGAATTCAACAGTTTGTACAGTGTGTACCTGGAAAATAAGATTGATCAGAACACGAAAATTAGCAAGGAAACATCAATTCAGTGTCACATATGTTTCAAAACGTTTGCCAATTCAAGTAATTTGAATCAACATAAAAAAATTCATACTGGAGAAAAATTGTTTGAATGTGATGTATGCTTTAAAACATTCATTCACCGTTGGTCGCTCAAGAATCACGAACGAATTCACACTGGTGAAAAACCATTCAAGTGTGAAACATGTTCTAGATCCTTTTCCTGTTCGGCAAATTTAAATAGTCATATTCGAATACACACCGGATACAAGCCGTTCAAATGTAGTACATGCTTTACAACTTTTAGTCGCCAATCGTCGCTACGAAACCATGAAATTATTCATCGGGCCGAAAAATCCTTCAAGTGCGCCACATGTTCGAAAGAGTTCACGTATTTACATAATTTGAAACGGCATGAGAAAGTGCACACTGGTGAAAAACCGTATGAGTGCAACTATTGCTTGAGAGCTTTCGTTCACGTAAATTTATTAATGGAACACCAAAGGATTCACACAAATGAGCGACCCTACAAGTGTAACACATGTTCGAAAGCGTTCACCCAACGTAGCACGTTGATGAAACATGAACGGATTCATACAGAAAAGACCGTTTTAAAGTGTAATATATGCTCTAAAGTGTTTACAAATTTGTACGGGTTTCGACACCACCAAACGACTCACCTGAAGGAAAAACCGTACAAATGTAATATCTGTTGTAAAGCTTTCATCTACAAAAGTACTCTGCAATATCACGAGAATACACATACCGGTGAAAAACCATTTAAATGTAATAAATGTTCAAAAAGTTATAGCCATTTACCAAGTTTAAAACGACACCAACTGATTCACGCAGTTGATAAACTGTTTAAGTGCTCTAAGTGCCCGAAAATTTTTAATCAAAAGTCGAATTTAATGCGACATGAAAAAATTCATAATAAAAACAAAGATATTTCGAATTCAGATGAAAATAGGGAGACAAGTTTGGATAGTGTTGAAATTATTCAAGTATCCGAAGAAAATGGACATTTGAATGATTTCAAAAATGAGATTAAACAAGAATAATTGAAACATAAAACAAATAAAATTTTTTTTATTGTATGAAATAATTTTACTTTGTGTATGATCCGTTTCAAAAAAATCTGGATACTTTTTTTCAGCTGCCTAATATTTTACTGACAATTAAAGGAAAATTTATTTAATACGTTTATTACAAAAATATAACGTTGATGGTCATAACCCATAATGATGAAACGGCCAAGTACAATATTTTAATAACTAGTATACTTTTTATGAGGAATTGTTGACGCGATAGAGCGTTGTTTCGTAATTAGTTAGGTTTCACTTGATGCTGTAGCTGTACAACATCCATCACCATTAACGTGTTGAAATAATCGATTTGTCCAGATTTTTGTGAAACGAATTATACATACATTTGCTTTTGGAAAATAGTATTTGCGTAAAAATAAAATTAAAATCGAATAATCTGTATTTATCCTTTATAAATAAATGAAACAGTTTGAAAAATTTGGTCGTTTGTTATTTTTAAGAGCATGTACCTAAAAAAAAGCAGAGATCTCCTTTATTAAAAGATCCACAATTTATGTATTCGATAATGTATGTTTTTTCGCGTATTTCTTGATTTTGTGGGGTTAAATGAAAAATGCAAGCATAATAATTAATTAAAAAGAAATGTGAGTTTAATTTCTTATTAGAATTTCAGAATTTCCAGTGTTAATATATAAATTTCGTATTTTAGTTACTGGAAACTAATTTCTATGATCCTAATTTAAGAATAGTAAATTATAATATACTTCAAATCGATAAAAATTTTGTCATTAAAGTTTATTCCCTAAAAAAATGGAAAATGCGATGAAAAATGATGATTCAACCGACCAGTCTGACGAAAATGTACAAGTTAAAACTGAATCAGACAGCGAAGAAGAAAAAAATATTAGCCCTTTCTGTACAGTATACCCGGAAATCAAGCTTGAGCAAAAAATTTCGTCCGCCAAAAGGAACAAAAATGATAAAAAACGTAAATTAAAAGGTACAAAAAAGAAAAAATATACAAAATCTTCCGAAAACTCAGAAAGTGAGCCGGAATCAAATTATAAATGTGAAACATGTTCAAAAACGTTCGGTAACACATTCAGTTTGCGTCGTCACAAACTTGTTCACACCGGTGAAAAAAAATTTAAATGTGCCCAATGCTCGAAAAGTTTCCCGTTCAAACACAACTTAGCACTTCATCAAAAAACGCATAATCGTATCAAAAAAGTCTTCAAATGTGATATTTGTCAAAAAATTTTCACTTCAGCACACGGTCTCAAAGGGCACTATGTGATTCATAACGGCAAAAAGGAATTTAAATGTAAAATTTGTTCAAACGAGTTTAGTTATTTGACTACACTACGACGTCACGAGAAGAACCACATGGAGGATAAACCGTTCAAGTGTAGTTCATGTCCTAAGTCGTTCGCATTCCAAAATCATTTGAAAGCGCATGAAAAAATTCACGCTGGTGAAAATCCTTTCAAATGTAATACATGTTCTAGTACCTTTAAACAATTTTCAACGTTGAATCGACATCGGCGCATTCACATTGAAGAACGGGATAGAGAAATGAAACAAAATAGTGCGGTAATGGATGAAAAAAATTTTGTTTAAGTTATAATTCGTTTTACAGTCGCGTGGTGCTTACAAATTAAAAACGATTCGTATAATAAATTAAAGCACATTTGATATACATCGATGTTTTGTTATTAAAAAGCGTCCAGCCTTTCAAATAGTCTATTACAGGTTGATATTGTTGTGGTGTAAAATCACATCAAACTAATTTAATGTTTTGAACGAAAAGCAACGAAGATTTGTTGAGATCGGCACAGTCTATGTGATCAGCAGGGCTCATTTTTGTAATCTTGCGAGAACGAAAGGAAATTCATATGTACATAAGGGCATAATATGTAGTTTCTTTGAGTCTAACGCGATGTAACATTAACAACATATTGTAGCTGCTGTATTCAGCGTATTCAGTTTAAATTTTTGGCGTTCGTATCCAATTATACAGGAAAGTTTCTTATACAAAACGGATAGGACAGAGCGGGTTAAAAAAAAGACACCCGCGCAGGTGGGGTAAAAAAGAGACAAATTTTTATTAACACTATGAGGCCCGAGCACTTTCACAGGAAACTTCCCCGGAAACCGACAATATTTTTAAAGACACTTTATATAAACAAATACATAAAATGATTCAACGTGTACATATATGTGATACGTGCATACATATATTTTTGATATTCAAACACACTCAAATTAGTTAGAGAATTACAGAAAGTTGAGATAATTATCTGGTAAAAAAAAATTTTTTTTATAGAAACCAAGAGAGTAGTGTGTGTTGGTGTTTGTGTGAGTTGAGTATATACACATCGGTGTGGTAACTTCGCTCACATACATAATGCGTAATCAATAATTAATCTTTGATCGTGATCGGCCTCTGCGGTTGTTTTGATTATTTTCGGATGGCGAAGTCGTGGGACTGAAAGTGTTAACTTCAAATTTAGACACCCACGCAGGTGGAGTAAAAAAGAGACAAATTTTTATTAACTTCAAGTGTTAAATTTGAAGTTAATAAAAATTTATGTCTCTTTTTTACCCCGTCTGCGCGGGTGTCTTTTTTACCCCGTCCTACCCTATACAAAACAACCACATTATACAGATTTTGTGGATTTTGTATCCAATTATACAATCTGGCAGCCCTGGTGAACAGTGTAATATTGCAACAGGAAATTTTGTCACAAAACGTTTTGTAACGGAGTGTGCACTAGAGGGCTCTGTTTAAAAAAAAATCGCGTTAAATATTAAAACTACAGTTTCTAACTTAGTGACTGTTTTTTATTCCATAACATCTGAAAGTGAATGTACTTCAGAAGTTAAGAATTTGTACCAAGCAAAACCAGAGAAAAGTGCAATTAACGCGCGTTAATTTTTTTTGAATCAAAGCCAGATCTGTTTTGTAACGGAAAAAATGTTACGAAACTGTCAATGAATGTATTCGTTGTCCTCATCACTTAATTTAAGCGCAGTTTTTAATTAGTGTGCGCATGTGCCTACATCATTTAGAAGTAAGTGATGAGGGCGACGAATACACTCGCTATTTGTTAATAAAACTTTCTGGCGAACATTTCACAGTCGGATATAGCTACGCCATTGTAACAGAGCTTTAGAAATTTTCCAAAAAATAGGTTTTGAAAAACAAAACCAACGAATATTATTATTTTACATTTATTTAATGAAATATTAAATCAATACAACTAAAAAAATCAATTACATAATAAATAAATCAGTTGATGGAATCTATATTTTTTGAAATGAAATAAAAATTCAAAAACATGATTTAATTCTAAAATATTTTATTGATTTGATTGCATAATATGACAAAAAATTGAAAATCGAAATATTTTTGCATTTAGACACGAGACGCCGACACTAGCTACGCGATCATCTGAAATTTAAGATGGCGACTAAAAGAAAATTCAATGTCGGTGAATCGTTGAAACAATAAAGAAATTTTACAGTCTTTAAAAAAAATTGTAACAAAGCCGCATGAGAGGCTTGTGGTTTTGTCACAAGACTTGTTATTAATTTATTAATACTATGATTGCTATATTTTGTATTTATCATTGACTTATTTATTTTAGTATTAATCACTTGAGGTGTCTCTGTAGTTGCTAGTTGATTTAAGTAAAACTTGTTTTTAACATTTAAATGGTTGATAAATTAACTGAGTCTTTAGAAAAGATAAGTGTAAACACTGAGCACGGAATAAGTATTAAAGTATGAAGTGTACGACGCCATTAAACTAAACCACATTTATGACATATATCTACCATTACATATTTTTAATGTAACATAAAGTGTACATACATGTAAAAAATATTTTAAATTGTCAGTTTATTAATTTCAATCCTGTTCGATTAAACTCAACTCATGCTTTATTCTATTCAATGCTCAGTGAGTGAAAATAACTTGAAAACCCCGTTTCCTAATCCTGTTTTCGATATATTTTTTTTACTAAATAAATAAGTAAACTTAAAAATATTTGCAGTCACTTCACAAAATTTATTATTAAGTTACATAACGGGCTGATGCCAAACTATTTTACCACTTAAACATCCTGTAACTAATAAACAATGTTTTGGACTAAATCTTGAACTAACCACAATATCTGAATGGCACATGTTTGTTCCAAGTTCAAATAAACGTACTGGTTGCTCGGGAACACAGGCGGCCAATTCGTGACATTTTGGCGAGAATGCCAACAGTCGAATCCCGTACCCGAACGGGGAACAGATCAGTCGACCATCGGGTGAAAAACACTGCTCTTTGATGAAACCTTTACCGACATTGGGCTCTTCGATATAATGTGTTAATCTAGGTATATTTCTAAGTAACTTTGAAGGGAGTGGTTGATCTTCACTATTTGAATTCTGATCATCGTTTGCGTTCTCATTGTATCCATTTCGATTAGGACCTAAAATTCCAGTGGTTGTGCTTGATATTCTCTGCATATTATTAAATGTGAAATTGGTTTCTGGATTCCTATTGGCTAATTCTCGTCGTATTCTCGCCTCCCGCACGGCTATCAACGCTTCCCAAACGTCTGTACATGTTTCAGAATTCGATGGTCTAGTTCGTCGTGCGGCTGGTGATTGTATGGTATTGGCATGTCTACGAGCACCGTCTGGTGTCCCGGATGTTCCCGCGGCGGATGTGGAAGCAGTTGATGTGGCCGTAGAACTACTAGAACTTGTGGATGTTGTGGTGGTTGTGGCTCTTGTGCTTGTACTCTCTGACGTTGTGGTTGCAGATGTGCTCCGTGATGGAGAATTTGGTGCTGCTATGCGTGCTAACAAAGGTCTGGGACTGTAGGAAGCTAACTGTTCGAATATGGATGCTGTTAGGGATCCGGGTGTCGTAGATTCGCCATCTTCAATGTCAGTGGATAAGTATTGGCCGGCTATCAATTCATGTTCCTCCTTTTCGGCTTCTGCTTGGAAGTCGTCCATTTCTTTGATTGTTTTCTTCTGGATATCATGAATGCACGTCCACTAGAGATCGAAAACCGATTAATATTTGAGATCTTTTCCAAGACTAAAGGAGAAAGTGAAAGAATGGTCGATTTTTGTTCAACATGAGGTAAGTAAAATAGTGGTTTTTATATTTTTGATGTGTAGCATTTAAAAAATGTAACTCCAAGATAATCATCTAAAGTCTAAACCATGGTGGCCACATTACTGGAAAACCTGGAAATGTCAGGGAATTCCAAACTTTCTGGAAAAGTCAGGGAATTTTACCAGAAGACTGGAAAAAATTGATTTTTATAATTTTGTATATTTAAGGATAAAGCTTCAACCAATTTTTCACTTATTTTGAGATTTAAAAATTAAAAATTGGCGTGAATTACTCTTCTTTTTTTTTTGCTCATCATTTATTTTTTAAAAGTTATTAACAAATTTTGTTTTTAGCTTTTTTTAAGCCGGCATTTTTCACAAAATAGTCAGGGAATTTTTTAATAAAATTTCTTGAAAACCTGGAAAAATCAGGGAATTCGATCCTTAAAAATCTGTGGCCACCATGTAAACACTAGACCAGTGTTTCCCAAACTTTTATTGCCATGGAACATTTAATGTTTGTTTGTACAACACCAATGCTCCGCGGAACACAGTTTAAGAAACGCTGTACTAGATTGTTAAATAAAGATTGATTTCTTCCGAACATTTCCAAAATATTGATTTTAGTATAGGGTAATTTTGTACAATAAGGACATTCGTTTTTATAAGTGCGTTTTGTGACCATTCTTGTAAAGTTACGGAAATTAAGGCATTATTTTTAGATAGAGAAACTATTATTTTACTTGTCACCCATTGGTCAAAAATTAATCACTTCTTCCATCGCTCCTTTACTCACCTCTGACGTTTCATCACTACTAATATTTCTTGACATACAACACCAGCCCATGGGATGAATTTGTAGCGAACTAACAACTTCCGCTTCATCTCCAGGTGGGAAATCGGTGATAAATTCTAATCTATTCGATTTCCTTCGTGGCGAAAATAGATGACTGTATGCATTCGCTGCCGGTAATAACTGAGTACTATTTTGCATCAATCGGAATAAATTTGGCTACAAACCGAAAATGATTTTGTTTTACTGGAAATAATTTTCTCAGATGCTTATTTACACTTACTTTAAAACCTTGAAGATCCTGGGCCAACGTTTTCAGATTAAGATCATGAATAATCATGAGGTATCCACCGGTAGTGCAAATGACCATTTTTGATGCATTCGGTGACAGTCGGGTTCGCATTAAGCCATTCGTGTGGAATACACGTTTATTTGTTAAACTGTTCTCGGTGTAACTATTGATATCCCACGTGTAGATGTTACCGTCAAAACCGGATGTCACGAGGAGGTCATCTTTCGCCGAATATTCAATATTTTTCACCTAGATAATTATAATTTAATAATTAGACTAATGGGAATCCCCGAATGGTAATTATGCAGAAGCACGGCTCCACCTATTTTTGGCTCTAAAAGAAAAACTGATGATCCGATTTTAATGATTTTTTTTTTTAAATGTTCGTCGCTACGGCGGATTAATTTAAAAAAATACTACAAATCGATACCGATAATAGAAAGGCTGGGAAACTGTTTTAAAACTTAACAAAATTCAATTTTTTTAAATTTTCTTTTGTCATTTAGTGTGTGTGCGTTTATATGTGTGGCTGAGTGCATTGTCTAGTAAAACTGACCAAAATAAATATTTTTTCAAGAATAAAAAAAATCAATATCTCGTTGCATTTTCGAGATATTAAGCGTGGAAGTTAGAAAAATTGACTTAATTTTGTAAACTACGATTATCTCAACGCCATGATTTGAGTGCATATTCTGGTAAAATTGATCAAAATAAATAAGAGTAGATGATAAAAAATCTAGGTGGTGAAGTTAGTTAAGGTTAGGTTAGTTTAGTTAGTTTTTACAGTATATTTCGACTTTGATATAAAAACTAGGTGGTGGGGTTAGTTAAGGTTAGGTTAGTTTAGTTAGTTTTTACAATATATTTCGACTTTGATATAAAAACTAGGTGGTGAGGTTAGGTTAGTTTAGTTAGTTTTGACAATATACTTCGACTTTGACACACATGCATACAAAATAAACAAAGAAAACCTAGAAAAAATTGAATTTTTTCAAATTTAACGACAGTTCCCCAACATTTCCATTATCGGTATCGACTTGTAGTATTTTTTTTAACTAATCCACCGTGGCAACGAACATTTAAAAAAAAAAATCATTAAAATCGGATCATTAGTTTTCCTTTTAGAGCCGAAAATAGGTGGAGCCGTGCTTCTGCATAATTACCCCCCGAATTAAAACCGTACTCTTACCCAATTTGAATGTCCCTGTAGAACTCTGGTTTTATGTTTTAAGTTACGCGCATCCCATAACGCCACTGTACTATCATCGGAACACGTTGCAAAAGTTCGATTATCTAAAAACCTAGAATCCAATTTCAAATGAATTTACCGTTTAACGAAGTAGGTACACCAAAATCTCATTTTACCTGACACAATTAACACAATCACTATGAGCATAATCCACGGATTTAATCATTTTTCTTGTTAAGGGATCAAACATGATTATTGATTTTTTCTCACAAGCGGCCACCAGAAGTGATCTACAATATAAAAAT
The DNA here is from genome assembly GCA_035578155.1 of Brachynemurus nebulosus. Classification (NCBI taxonomy): domain Eukaryota; kingdom Metazoa; phylum Arthropoda; class Insecta; order Neuroptera; family Myrmeleontidae; genus Brachynemurus; species Brachynemurus nebulosus. The sequence continues at coordinate 16,950,511 of JAPWDM010000005.1, forward strand.
TTGGACCCAATTAATAAAAAGTATTACCATAATAATCATTATAATTTACCCGTCTGGTGAAAATTCTAAATTGAAAACACCTCCGTGAATTTTATTTGACGTGTGTTGAAACTGATCCCATGAATTACAAGGTAACAAACTGTAATACAATTTTTCACTGAAGGAATCCTCGAAACCCAATCGCCTTTTTAAACCTAGTTCACGTTCACGTAACCAGGAAACATTCATTAGCCGTGATCGTTTCTTTTGTTTCTCCATCGTATTTATTGATGTGGATGTGGTGCTAGCCATAATTTTGACCGAGTTGTTCAAACTATATTTTTTTGTTTTATTTAAAATCTAACCTTTAACTAAAATATACGATAGTCATCATTTTAATGACTCTATATTAATCAAATGAATGTTTTATTTTAGATATTTTGAAAGAAACACATTTCAAATATTGCAACTGTGCAATTTTCAATTAAAATGTATGCCTTGAAAATTATAGAAATGTCAGTTTTGACGTTTTTCACAGTTCAATCAGTTAGAGGACTTTTTTTTACCTTTTTTACTTGATTGACCGTCCATTGATTACTTTCATGAATTTCAGCATATCGTTTGTAGATGGACGTAGCATACGGAAAGTCATGCGTTATGAATTAAATTTAAATTTTATGTCAAATTATTAAATAATTAAAATTTTATTTTTGTACCATATTATGTAAGTACACTACTCAAATTGATTTTGATTTAATTAATAATTTTAAATTAACATAAAAAAAGTTTGAAACACAAAAACAAAAACGATATTTTAATTTATTTTATTTTTATCTCACATTATTTTGTCAAAGTTTTATTTAATTTTGCAACTTACAATCAAACGCATGGGAATTTGACTTAAAACTTTTAAAAAGTCCTTTAATTTGGTATGTTGAAATTTGAAATGATACATATAGCTATATCCGCATGTTGTATACGTCTAGTTGGAGTCAAATATGTCTAAATTATCTGCGATAAATTGGTTCGATTAATTGTATGGTTTGAGACACATTTTAATTTTATGATATCCCAATAATATCCCCCCAGTGGTATTGTTAAATTTCTCAAGTGGTTGGTGTATTTTCAAAAAATAAACTTGAATAAATTTGTGTACGAAAAACGATTAAAATGTAAAATTAGATTAGTTGCCGTAAAATAATGTTAACTTCCATTTTGGTTATTATATGTACACATTCACGGTCACCTAGTTTTTTTAGCTATAAATAAAAAATACTCCCTCTCTTGATCAAATGTATGAACAGACCGACCAAAATTATTAGCTTTTCGTAGTAGCCTCTACAGAAAGCTAATACCCCTGTCGCAGCATCTGCATAACATAGCGAATTTCCAAATATTGGGCACTGGCGGATCTTATCTAAGACCTGTACTTATTTAAAATAGTTTAGCTTTCTAAAAGTAAAAGAATTTTTAAAATCGGCTGGGTAATTAGTTTTGGTATTTTTGTGACCCAAGAACCTGAACGGACTTTGTGCAGCATAGTTGTATCCATCTAAAATAATTTAGTTCTCTAGCAGTGAGAAAATTTTCAGAATCGGTTCGATAGCTTATTTTTGGCGTTTTCGGATCTGCAAGATCCCGGTGGACCACATTAAAAAATTAGCTCGACCCAAAACCCGTTGTGTAGCATTCTACACCGCATTTGCATCCACAGGACAGTTATGGATCTCAGATAACACAATCTGTACCTATCTAAAATAGTTTACTTCTGTAATAGTAAAAAAATTTCAAAATCGGTCAGTTATTTTATTTTTGACACTTTTGGGTTCCATGGATCCTAGCAGACCTTACATAATGTAATCTATATCTACCTAAAACAGTTTAGCTTTCTAAGAGTGAAAAAATTGTCAGAATCGGTCGGTTAGTATATTTCGCGCTTTTAAGATCCCAGGATCCTGGCCGACCTCATACAACATATAAGCTAGATCCATCTAAAATAGTTTACCTCTGTAGCAGTGAAAAAATTTTCAAAATCGGTCACTTATTTCATTTTTAACACATTTGGGTCCCATAAACCCTGGCGGATCTTTCATAACGTAATCTATATCTATCTAAAATAATTAAGCTTTCTAACAGTGAAGAAATTTCCAAAATCGGTCGGTTATTTTATTTTTGACACTTTTGAGTCCCATGGACCTTGGCAGACCTTACATAACGTAATATATATCTATCTAAAACAGTTTAGCTCTCTCAGTTTAGTTTAGAGTGAAAAAATTTTCAGAATCGTTCGGTTAGTTTATTTGGCGCTTTTAAGATCCAAAGTTATGAAGTCAAATTTTACAATTAATCCAGTCAATCTTGTGTGCACCATTTCTATTACCAATTAGACGCATTCGTACGTATAAGATCACCTGATGGAGCTTTTAATTTCACTATTAATAATTGGCGGAGTGGATTAAGTAAAAAAATCACAAATTTGAAACAGTCAGTGTTTTATTGTGTAACAAAAAATTATGTAATATTTACAATCATTGTACAAAATTGTAAAAAACCAGCACTTCTCATAATGTATGGCTAATATTAATATTTTTGGTTCAATATATTCAAATATTATAATAACGTAATAAATGTATAGCCACTATATATTTCTATACACATCGTAATAAATAATCATTTCATTAATTACTACACAAGAAATTCTGCAAAGAGAATTTTTTTTTTTTATAAATAACCTATTAATTTAAAAGAGTAAAAAATCTTAATATTAAAAAAAATATACGCTATTTACACTTTATTTAAATTAAAAATAATTCAAATATGAAAAAAATACTAAATGAATTTAAAAAATAATTGTTTAAGCATGTATCGCTTATATTTTGTCCATTAAGTTGGTAATAGACAAAAAATAAACGTCACATGTGAAATACTACTTAGTGAATTTTTTGTTTATTTTATGGCATTACTTTCGAAATTGTTTGAATATTTTCCGTTAAAACTAGACGATATAATACTACTAATAAGTGGACTACCCGATTCCGCCGTACTCTCACTAATTGAACGAGGCGTTCTTTTTAAAGTATTTCTTCGTTTTCGTTTAATTTTAATTGTTGGAGGTGTAAATAATCGTGCTTCCGAAATTTCTTCTAATGGATTATCAAATGTGTCGTCATGTTTTATTTTTGTACTTAAATTGCTTTTTGTATGTAATTGTGGTATGGAGTCTAATTCGATATTGTCAGGGATTGGCGGCGGTAACTCTCCTTTAAATACTCCAAATTGTGGAACATTTTTGACCAGTTGTTCAATTTTTGTCGATGAGGATGATGAATTCAATGGGATTGGAAGTACTGTTGGTGAAAGGCTGATGTCAGAGATTACTTTTCCGTTATACGTGACAATTGAGCCATTTGGAACGTCTATATCAGGTTGATGCGGCTGGATTGGTTTGATTTGTTTTACAGACGGTTCCGGTGGAAGATAGTATGAATTGACTCGTTCAGCTGCCATGGCCATTTCATTGTCTTCTAAATTTTTATCCAAAGACGTTGTGATATTGAATTGATCCTCATCTGTTCGTGAAATATATTTGGAATATATGGAATTTTGCCGATAGTTTGGAAGTATAGAATTTTTTATGGTATAACTCAATTTATGTTCGGAATGGCTGTCAGGAGGTGATGGAATAAACATTGGTTCAAATGTTTCTGTTGACTGTTGGGAGAAATCATTGAGTGGACGATGATTGCTCGGATTGGGTATTGTAAGATCGATAACGCCAATATTATCGGATTCGGATTCAGGTTCAATTTCCTCATCAATACGGTCTTGTGCAACGGGATCTGGTTTTGTGATAATCGGTTTGAATCCTCCTTCGATTATAACGGAATCAGGGTGAAAGCCGGTGTTGATAGCGGGCTTCAAGGTCGTGAATGTTTCCCTAAAATCAGGTTTAATGGACATCATTTGCGAAGGTGTTACAGGAGGTGTTTTAGTTGTATGTAAATAAACGTGTGATTGTATATCTGATGGAGGGATTGGTGTGGTTAATTTTTCGAAGAGTTGTGTACTTAGTTTCAGTAATTCCATTGGAGTGATTTTGACTGGATCTGACTCAACGTTTTCCAATGGAATTATGTTTTTCGGCGTGTCGTTTGCAAATGATAGGTAAGGTTGATTGATTACTGTGTCTTGTAGTGGTTGATTTTCGACTTGGATCTCTGGTTTTGTGAAAAAGGAGAAAGTATTTTGTTGGACTGATAATGGTTTAAATTCTGGTTGTGTGGCGTTAAGTGTATTATTCTTCTTAAAACTATACGGAAGTTTTGGTTTCAAAGAATGATTCTGATTGATGAGTAACTGATGACTGAGGCTCATGAGTGTTTGTGGTACTACGCGTTTAGTTTGTAACATGGTAGGTGTATCTTTGCTTGGAAGATGAGGTTTAAGCATTATGATTGGCTTGCGATTAAAATGCTTGGGTGGTGGTAGTGCTATAGGTCGCAAAATAGTCGATAATGAGGATGGTCGTTTATTTGCAGGACGTCGGTAAAATGGTTTTTTCATGGAAAAATTAGGATTGATATAGATAGGACGGTTAAGACTAGGTGGTCTGTTTGTTATTCCAAAGCGTGGACCCATGGAATGAGCTGGTTTAGGCATGTAAAATGCTGAATGCATGAATGCGGGTGCTTTGATGCTAAATTTATTCCCGTTAATTTTGGCGGGGATTGTTATGTAGGGTAAAGCAGTAGTGGATTTATTTTGTATTAGTAATCTGTTAGGAAATTTACTGAAATCGTATGAAACTGCTTCTAATTTAGTTTCAGTGCTAGTTTCATTTGTGACTGATGAAACTGTTGTGGTACTAGTGGTAGTAGTAGTTGTGATCATTTCAGATACAGTTTCATTATTTTCGTTAGTTTCATTAGTTACGATTGTGTTTGAAGCAACAGTGGTTTCCTCTGGTGCGCTATCGGTAGTGGTGCTAATGGTCGTTGTGATCATTTTTGGAGGCTCTTGGGTAACCACTGTTATCGCTTCATTCTTAAATATATTAGGCGTGATGGTTTGCTGAAGCAATGATGTTGTTACTAATGGTGGACTAGGTTTAAAATCTAATGGAATGTTATGAAAATGATTCAAAGGGTATCCCATGTAATACTGATTTTTTCTGTATAAGTCCATATTAATAAAATTGTTCATACTATTCCCCAAATAAATTTCGCTAGGCTTAACTCGCGTTTCAACATTTACTGATGAACTCCCTTTGAATATGTCTTGTTCTCCGACATTCCCACTCACTGAAGATGTGGCTGATGGTGCAGATACGTACGAGGGATTATATTCAGACGCTTCTGGTTCAATATCACAAGAATCCAACACATTGATTTTCCATCCAAGATATCGGTGGGAGAAACACTAAAAGTAAATAAGAATTGTTAATTTCGAGCATCTGTTTTAGGAACTTTACAAGACCTACTTGGTAATAAACAGTGTCAGGGGTATCTCTATCTGGTGTCCAGGTAATAACTCCTGGTTCACCTTCATCACAAATTAATTCGAGTGTACGCTGGTATCCACCAAATGATACAAAATCTTCTGGAGGTATATCCCCTTTAGGTGTCCAGTTACATAAACGGCCTACTCCAGTTGGATATATTTCACCTGTAGGAGTTTGAGCCACTCCAGCAAAAATGCGAACATTCTAGAAAAATTTACGTTTAAATAAACGATTTTTGAAAAAGGGTGATTTCAGGTAAGTTTGATAATTACAGCTCTTTCTTCTGGAGTTTTATAAGCGTAGCCTCCTACGGGGTCATCTGTGATATAGAATGGATGATATCTTGCTGGAATTTCGGGATCAATTCCACCCTCAACAACGAAAGTGTACGTTTTACCTCGGACGACATTAATTTCTGGGATTAAGAGGCCGTTGATGTACCATGAGATGCCCCATCCAACATGACCTACATCAGTTATAATAAGATGATGATTTAACTAGGTTTGATCTAGGAAACTGGGATTGCCATTGTACCTGTAATTGCAGAATATCCTTTTTTGCCACCAGTTGGTCCCATCTGAGCATAGAAAACACCGTCTTCTGGTTCATAACATTGAATTGGTGGAATTTCCCAAGCATCACGTTTTGCCACTGGTTTTGGTGTTGGAACTGGTCTAGCTGTGGTACTACTAACTCGAGATATTTCATTTCGGTCTGTCTGCTTAGTTCTAGATCGACTCGAAGTTCCTCTGGTGCTACCACGTTCGCTACTTCTGTCCGTTCCTCTCTCATTACTTCTGTCAACACCCCGTTCACCGCTTCTATCCCCTGTTCGTTCAGAAGTTCTGTCATTTGCTCCCGATCTACTATTAATTGTCACTTCTGGCTCAATATCCTTAAATCTATTTCCTCCTCGTGTTTTGCTTTGTGTTTCTACAATTGGATTCAATGTGGTCGAGGCGGAACGTTGTTGTGGTTTATCTGATTCTGGCATTGGACAATTCCAACGTGGTTGTCGTCCAAAATCGATAAATTGGTCCTTCTTCAGATAATGTGGATGGAATGAGACTTCATTACGTTGATTCAGTGGTCCAACAGCCCAGAGGATTGGTTGGCTTCGATTTGTATAAATACGTCTGTCCAATTTATCAGCTGGTTTTAATGTTCTTTGGTAGGTTACAATTGAATAGCCGTTGACCATTGCGGCGTTCAAGAGACGAATACTGTTCGTTTTATTTTGAATACGATCGTCAGGACAAGCACCGTGGTTGCCGGAACATTGAGATTTTGCATCCAGGTAATAATCTTGCGCAAATCCTTTTAGAGTTTGTTTGTCAACCCAGGCAACGACTACGTCACCATTTACCATGACACTATGGTCATCGTCACCGGATAAACCGAAAGACATGTATTCGTTTTCATCTGTAACATAAATGAATGTGGGTTTGAAAAAAAAAATTAGAGATAGCTCATGCAAAATCAACCATAAAATCAATATTATTAATTCAATTACTTCGCATCTAACGAGATGAATTGGTAAATAAAATTCCATACAAAAAGATATCATATAATACTTAATAAATATAATGGCTGGTAACTGTAGAATTAGCGGAAAGTAGAGCGTGATGACTATATAATTGATATTTTTTACCTCTATTTTTTTTTACAAGTAGTATAAAACCACTAATAGGTTTTGATGTTATGTAATTCTATTAAACGTGAAATGGAATACGCGTCTTCAAATTACATGCAAGAGTAGTTCAAATATTATATTTTAGTCGGTTTTTATGTCTTTGGTTTTATTTTTATAATACGAAATAAGATGGTGTTATGGATCAATACGTTTAGAACAGAGGTTGGTAACCTTTTCAATATTTATATTTCGGATCGAAAATTTGGAAGAGAAATTTCTTCTATCGTTATTTTATTAGGTCAAGGCCAATTTTTATGACTTTATGAGAGTGATTTACATTTTTTGATTCTTACCCAATTTCGAAACGAGTTGAATTACAATACTATCGCCAGCAACAGCCCAACGTACTTCAAACGCTAGATCATCGTTCAATACTTCACAATTTAATTTTGACTGAAATTAAAAATAAAATTTTAGATTTTCAAAGACAAGGTTTTCTTCTTGAATAGTTTTTTTTTAGCCTAAGAGCTCTAACAACGTCAAAAAATACGTAATTTTAGCATGACATGAATAAATATTAAAAAATGCTATGAATTAACTACGGATTGTATTTTTTCTAATGAGTTTTTTATTATCTGGTAAACAATATTCGGTTTAGCATTAATTTAACAACGGAATTTTTGTCTGGTAAATTAACTATAATTTATCTGATACAGTCAATAAATAACATTAAAATTTCACCTTTGGTAAAATAACGCATGCTTTATAGGTCATCAAAAGGGAAAGGATATGAGAGAATGGGTCAAATCACGTGATGAAAACATTGCTAGCTCTCGGACTATTTTGACTTGGACTCTCTTCATTTAGTGCTGCTATGCTAAATTTATTTGTTATGGTTTTTCTGATACTATGTAATTAGGCGTTTGGGTCATTACAAAAACACAGTAAATCAAAAATTTAAATTTTATAATTTAAAAAAATATATATTATTTACATATTTTCTGTATATAAAAACACTGGCCGTTTAATTTGAAAAAATCTAAATATAAAAATAAATTTGATTTTGACGTAGGTATTTTTAATATTTTAATTAATTAATAAATAAAAAGATTCCTTATTAATTAAATATATTAAAAATACAGTTATACACAAAATTATTGGACCGTATATTTTTGTTTTCAAATAAGTTTTTGTGTTAAAATAAGTTTCGTTAAATATTTCTTCTGACTATTGAAGTAATTTTAAAGCTTAATTTTCGAAATGGTAACTTTGAAAATTAAAAACACTAATATTCTATATTTAGTAATTTTTAAAAGCAATTTAAATTAAATACTGATATTAATTTAGTTGTTTTTGAAGCGGTTATAATTCAGTCGTTGTAATTTTTTAAAAACTTTGCCCGCCCCCTCTTTTTTCTTATCACATAAAAAGGTTTAAGTTACTTTTAAGTAGAAAAAGAAGCAATTAAATAAATATTCTCCCTGTATAGGCTATAATTTAACCATATTGATTAAAATTTGGCGGTTGATTATGTAAATCGAATCGATTGTATGATCGTTGCAACGGTTGCTGTTGAAAATGTGAATCGGCCCGTCGTTGTAACTGATATTGTGCCTCTTGATTGCTATACGGGATCGGTACGTCTGCTTGTCGATATATTAGAGGTTGCGACGGGCCACTGTATCGTCCAGCATCGTACGCTATTTCTCGTTCAAAATGTGGTAATGAAATTGAACGTTGGAATTCGTAATTTGATTTTTCTGGTGCTGAAGGTGCTGATGATTGATAATGTCGTGGTCTAAATGACAACTGGGGTTTATATGTTGTGGCTTCGAGGATGGTTATTTGTTGACGAGGATTCGATGGCCGATGATATGATGAGGAGGATTGATGCTGTTGATATGGCTCCGAAACTTGTAGATTTTGATCTGGTGTTAAGAGTGAAATGGCACGTGCTCGTTTCTGCAACAGACAGAAACAGAAACTTTAACATATTTTAAAAGAAAATATGTTTTCATTTTAAACATAATTTGTAAAAATTTAAAAAAAGAAAAATATTAAGTCAAAGTTTCTAATTAGAATTAAGTTTCAGTTTCTGTCAGTTGTCGCTGTAAAAGAATTCGGTACATAGTAAGCCAAAAAGATTGTCAGTATTTATTTTTTATTTTATAAATACATATAGTTACATTAAAAATTAAATTTTATTTTATTTTATTTCATTTTTTTTAATTTTTTTATCTGTTTGTAAATTTAATATTTTAGGATAATCTTTTTGACTCATTTTTGTATATTTACATATATAATGTACCTAAAATTTATTGAATTGCAAATTTTTAAAGTAAATTTGCGGGTTTTTTCTTTAATTTTATTTATATATAATTACGCAAAATGAGTTATAATTATTATTTTGAAAAATGATTTAATCAAATTTAAATTAAATTTATGAGGAAAAAATTGAATTCAGACGTTGAACTGGTCTTTTGTATATAACTTAACAAAATTATCAAAGACCTTTGAAGCGTTTGAGGTTTTTATATTTTTTTTACAGCAGGCAATTAAACATAAAAGAGGACAAATTTTTAAATGTCACGGTCAAATGAAATGGAATTTAGAAACAATAATAAATTTTATTTAGAGTTGTTGTCATATTGAAATTTTTATTTCAGAAGCTAGAATACTGACAGTTCTTGTATTATTCTAAACAGCCAATTTTTTAAATTTTGAATAATTTATTTTTTCTCTTGTTACTTTATTGTTTCTTAATCATTCTCCATATGACTAGATACAATTTTTAATATAGTCTGCAACTTAATTGTTGTTTTTTAATGTTATTAATTTTTTAAGGTAGCATACTTTTGACTTGCTAAATTTATATACAGTCACTCCCAAAATTATTTGGACAACATAAAAATAAAGAAAAAATTATTTAAAAACAAATTATTACATTTGAGGAATTATTACATTGGAGGGGGTTCTTTTCTCCGATGAAACTAAATTTGAAATGTTCAACACAAGAAAACAAAACCCTAATTTGTGTGAAGAAAACGAAAAGATGCGCTGAATCCAAAAAATGTGGTTTCAACTGTTAAGTACAGAGGTGGCTCCGTAATGATTTGGGGATGTATGGCGGCAAATTGGGTAGGGAACATGCACGTTTTAGATCGTATCATGGATAAGTTTGTGTATTTAAGCATTCTGAAACAACATTTACATGCTAGTGTACAAAAAGTAGGAATGCAGAATAATTACATGTTCCAAAATGTCAATGATCCAAAACATACCTCCTACGTGGTAAAACAGTGGACAGCATATAATGTACCCCATTTGCTTCAGACACCTCCACAGTCTCCTGACTTAAATCCCATAGGGCATAGAGCATCTATGACATTATTTAAAGATTAAAGTCAGGAGAAATTTTATTTCGAATATGAACCAATTAATTACTTATGTAAGGTCAGAATCGGAGGAGATAAGTCCGGTTGTAACCGAAAATTTAATTAAATTAATGCCAAGACGTTTGGAAGCCGTAATTAAGGCTAAAGGACGTGTCACAAAATACTAAAACTATTAATTTTACTTGAATGAGCTGTTTTTTTTTATATAGTTAATTAGTGTCCAAATAATTTTGTGACCTGATAATTATCACATGTATTTAATTCTTTTAAATATTTTAAATTTTCTTGTTGACTGTGAAAGTAATAAATATATATTTATAGTGTAGAGACTTCATATATTTTATGAATGTATCTATGAAATCGATTTGTTGTTTTATAATCAAAATAAATTCATCAAAAATGATTAATAAAATGTCCAAATAATTTTGGAAGTGACTGTATGTATAATTATTCCTATCACTATGTACTAAATGGGCATACATAGTTTATGCTTAACCATTTTTTGAATTGTTATTTTTTCAGGAGAAATAATACTCTTTGAAAAGAAAAAATGCTATACTTAACAGGTTTATCGTGATTAGTTAGTTGATTATTTTTTTTTTTTTTTTTTAAAGAAAAAATAAAACAGTTTATTTATAATAAGATGATATCTTAGATTTTATAGACGAGCTCAGAAAATCATATTCTGAACACATTTTTCAACTAATCGTTTGAATATTTAACCCGGTTATCCCATTATTAATGTTTTAAAATTTTTTTATTAAGACCATTAATGACATGACACTCATGATTAAATGTGGAGGCCATTTTAAATTGTTTCAACTATAATAACATTTTTATAGTATAATTTATCAAGTTATTTTAGTTATGTTTATCGTCGTCTTTTTTTTATTGGCCTTATAATATTAAAAAAAAAAGAAGACATATAATCATTGTTTTGACAATTCACTTTCGCAAAAACAATTATTGCCGTTTATAGGAAAAGAAATGGAAAAAAGTGACTTCCTTCAGTGACAAGTGACTGGTATAGAAACTTTCACTAAAATCATTTTAATAGAGAGTTATAAACATAGGTTTAACAGCATTTTAAATGTCCAGTGTTTCGACAATTTTTTCCATAATTTTAATTGTTTAAAAATAAATCTTAAGGAATTTTTTTTGATTTATCTTTCATTGGAAATAAAAAAAAATGGATTTTATGTACTCACCTGTGGACTTATGCCCAACATCTTCAACGACGGCGGCACATTTAAGTTACTTGGTATTTTCACATGACCAAAGTCAACAGTGAACGCTTCACACCAAATACCAAAATGTCCAATATCGAACACCGTCAGATCATGCGGTAACGTTAACACGACTGTTTTTCTATCGTAGCGTCGTAGTGGTAATTCTTTTCCATTTTCATCGGGTACACGAATACCTTGCGGCGATGGTTTTGAACCGCGACCAACCCAAAATTTCGCATCTGTAATGGAAGCATTCGTAAATATTGTAGGCGGTATATATGTGTATTTTTTCTCTGAATATTGCAACATTTTTATAATAAATCATGAACATATTCGTATACATATGTGCAGATGAGACTTTCACATTAATATGAAGTTAAAAAATTTGTTGGTTCAGATGTTTGTATGAAATAAATATATTTCATGATTTTGTATACATAGTTTATTGAAAAGTGTATTGATGCATTAAATTAATTGACAAATACTTGATATTGGCATTAAAATATTAATTTTTAAAGTAAAAGGCAATCAACTCATCCTAATGAAATGCGAGTTATAAAATAAAATACTACATGTAAATTAAAATTTAATAGCAGTCAATTCAGTGACGGATTTGAAAAAACGTTTTGTGGTTAGGCATTTTTATATTTTTTCAATACGTTTTCAAAAGAAAATTTTAAAGTTCCCAATATTTACGAGGTTATAGCTATTTAAATGAGGTAGTCCAGATTTAGACTGTTGCGGCTGCCTGAAATTTTGCTCGAAACAATTTTTTTCTATTTGGTCGACAAAAAATCTCGAGTTCTATTCAACTAATTGCCTTTAGATTTGATATGAATCTTCAATCGATGTTTCTCTATTGTCCGAAGATATTTTTAAAATATCTTCACAGTCATTCGAAATTCACGAATTTGAAATGAATTTTAAAATAGAATTTGGTTTTGACATGTTTAGGAATGCCATGTTGCTTGATTATAATAAGTTGTAAATCAGGGGTGGGCAAACTTAATACTGTTGTGATCGACATTAATTTTTCTTATTTATGCGTGATCGACTCCAAAAAATGGGTTAAATTAAAAACAAATAAAGTATCTTTCATGTCAAATGCCCATTAGGGAAATTTCCATTGTAATAACAATTTAATACGGGATGTAATGTACAATGATTAATTAGTTTCTGGGATAAAATTTTTAATTTTTTTTTTTTTTTTGTAGTTGTACTTTGGAATTAGTCATGTCAAGTGTATAATAGATACGTGTTTAATTTTAAATTCATGTATAATTATAATTATTCCAACTGCAGATGGAGAAAAATCAAAATTTTAAACGAGGGAACGACAACCTGCAAAACTGTGGGTAAGATCAAAATCGAATTTAGAAATAGCGGTTCGACATGTTTCGATTATTTAAATAATCATTTTCAAGGGCAAAAAATACAAGTAAAAAATCAAAATGAACAAAAACTAAATAAAAGTGTCGATAATACCATAACATAACCCAAAAAATGAATAAAAATCAGTAAAAAAATGAAATAAACAAAAGAAAGAAGAAGAACTAGTTTAAAAGTTTGGAAACTTCTGTTTTTCTATTCCTTCTAGTTTCCATCTTTTTAGTTCCCTTCTTCCGATTTCACTTTTTTGCTGATTTTTATTTATGTTTTGGGCCATGTTATGGTGTCATCGACACTTATATTTAGTTTTTTTCCATTTTGATTTTTTGCTTGTATTTTTCGCTCTTGAAAATGATTATTTAAATAATCGAAATCGAGCCGCTACTTCTAAATTCGATTTTGATTTTACCCACAGTTTTGCAGGTTGTCGTTCCCTTGTTTAAAAATTTGATTTAAATTCATATTTCATCGTCTGCTAAATTTTAAGTACACGTTTTAAATTAACCTAGTAAATTACTTAAAATGTCTGCGATCGACCGTTTGCCCACCTCTGTTGTAAATTATGTCAAGTTTTGTTGAAATTTACATCATATATTCTTAGGATTTCGGCGTTTTCGATAATACAGGGAAAAGTCGACTTTTTTAAAGCAAACAATGTAAAAAAACCCAAAAAGGATAAAGAATTAACTTTTACACTTTGAACTGAAAAATATCAAAAGATTTACTAATTTCTTTTCCTGCTAGAATAATTCTGATAAACAGCACAAAAAGTGATTTTATGTAGTTGTCACAAGATCCATTTAATTTTTTCTGAATTCCGCCGCTGGTATTATTTATAAATTATTATTATAATTATAGATATTACTTTTTTTAAATTTACAAATAATAAACTACACATAAAATTATTATAAATGAAATATTTAAATTTAATAAATTATATTAGTAACTGAGAGATCGGTCAAGGATTGTTAATTTTTTTGCTATTATTAAATTTATTACAACTTTAATATGAATTAATAATTGCTTGTTTATTATAAAAACATAATAAAAATTAAGTCTATTGAGAAATAACCATTTATAATAGCAGAATTTTAAATTTGATAGGGTAAATTGTAATTTGTGTAAAGTGTGTGCCTTTAGGGACGGAAAATCATGATAAATTATTTTTTTAAGGTAGCTGGCTCGTTAGAGACTACGAAAGTATTATGTACATAAAAAAAATCAATCAGTTATTCTTTAAAATTAAAATTTGTTATTAGTTTGATTTGAAATTGTAGAAGAAAGCTTATCTTACAATTTATATTTATAATATTTATATTATTTCAAAAACTATTAAAACTCAGGTTGAAAAATTACATGATCTCATAAATATTTCGAAATATTTTCACAATTCCGGTTCCAGATCGAATAACTCGTTCAAATAATGGTTACGATGGTTACTTTAGGTTAGGTAAAACTACGATCCATTAGCCGTTCGTAATATTACCAATAAGACGCCTGGCAAAATATTGTATTTTAATATGAATAATATGTAACAACTAGATAAATACTGCTCAAAATTTTCAATCTACTACGTTTAACTATTAGATATTATTTGAAATCAACAACAAAGTATGAACAACAGTGGTATATTTAACTAAAAAATATGGTTCAGTAAAGTTATGAATTGTTGACATCTTAACCTGTGATTGGTCTCTGAAAAATTTATTTATGAGTCACATTAATGATTTTTATTATTTTTAAATATAAATTTAAATTAATTAATTTAGTTTTCATTTTATTCAAATTTTTCGAACAAATTCAAGTTAAGTCGGTAGTTTAACGGTACTAAAATACTATAGTTTTTTAGAAATAAGTTTTTTATCAGTTAATCGTTAGCCGAAGATATTATTATTTATTCAATTAAGTGTTGGTTTTTGGTGTGTGTTGGTGATTTCCCCGTTAGCCGTATGTTAAAAAAAAGTAATTACTAAAATTTTTTATTTCATGAACTATATACATACATCAAAATTGGTACAAATTTTCACATTTTGTGTATTAAATACTAAAAAATAACACCTCAAAATACTAAAGTTCAAAGTGATTGTTATAATTTTACACAAAATGAAAGTTTGCTACAAATAAATAATTTGTTTTATTTATGTGAAATTTGCCCTTGAAATTGTTGTATTTATTGGTCCGTATATTAATTAGGCAAATTTTAATATCATATTGTTTTCTAAGCACGTACCATAGTGCGCCGTAGTTTCCTTTACTGAACTTGACCGAGATTTTTGATATACTTTGTACAAGAAATGCATAATAAATGTTAATGTCAACACTAAAGGTTATTATCATATTTTTTTTTTCAATTTTTGACTTATTTATTCCATATAAAGAATTAGGAAAATGATGTAAGAATTTTTAGTATCGACCAATGATTAACTAATCATATTAAAACTTACCGGGAGCTTCACCATCGTACGATAAATTCGGAATTAACAACGTTTGAGCATCTACAATTACAATGGGATCGGACGAAATGCCATGTACGCCATTTAACGCGTCAATTTTTTGCGGTTTTGGATAATCGAAGTTACGTGGTATTTTCACGTCACCGAAATTTACCTGTCGACAAAAAATAAATTTGAATTATAACTTTAATACTTTGAAAAATATCACTTTTATTAACTTCTCAATAGGAAGTTATTGTAATGGGTCCGATTTTACGAATCGCTAAATCAGGTCACTAGAATCCGAATCCATCGTTTTTACCGTGATGTCTGTGTGTGCGTTCGTTAGTTCGTTCGTTCGTTCGTGAATTTTTTTTTTCATCTCGCATATCTCGAGTACAAATGATGATATCAACTCCGGACTAATTTCATTAGATGCGTAATCAAAAAATGAAGACCGGATAAAGTTTTCAGCAAATTCGGATTAGCGGTTTGTTTTTTGTTATAAAAAAAACGGAATTAACTTTATTAAGATAATATAGATTATATGGATTTTTTACCATAACATTATTATATAATGGCTTAAGAACCTTCTTTGATGTTAAAAACGCCAATATTTTATTATAAAATTAAAAAAAAACGAAATAAGAAACTTTTTTTGAAATATATTTTGTCTCGCATATCTTGAGAACAAATGATGTTATCAGAACCTCCACCCTTAGGTACAGAAAGCGAAGCCCCCGGTATTGTGCAAGGAGCAAAGCCTATATCGGGGGCCCAGGGGAGAAGTCGCCTGAAATGAAAAAATAATTATTTATGTACAGTAGTCTCTAGTCTTTAAGAACACCCAATGGGAAGTTGACAGTGTGGGTAGACCTGTCCCCCAAATTTTTTAATTAACTGTATGACATGTTCCGATCCATAAGATCGTTATCAAATTTGATATTGTTTCAGTAGAAAATATTATGGTGGTAGTGCCGAGAACTGTATTGAGAATGTTAATAAACCAATTAAAATAGTAAGATATTTCAGTTAGTGTGCGACCGAAACAGGATTTGCAGCCGAAACCGAAACCGAAACTTCGGCCTCGGTCTCAGTTTCGGCCGAAACCGGAACTGAAACTTATTTAGATGTACGAGATACGAACTCATCCGAACGAAGCGCGACAATTCACGAACACTAAGTTTCAGTGCGGCCGAAGTTTTGGCTGATTTTTGACTGAAACCGAAACTATGGCCGAAACTGGACGAAAGCGAAATCGAAATCGAATATTGGGGCGGTCACTAATTTCAGTCAAAAATATGTAGTAAATAAATATAAAAAATTTACATTTGCAACTTCAAGATTGCTGATTTTAACATATTTTTTCAAATGGATAAAAATATAAAATGGTTAACAATAAATGAAAAAATAAGTATTTTAATCAAAATTGCTTCAGGAGAATGTATTTTTAGTATTGTAAGTTCAATTAAGTTCAAAACACGCCTTTCACAACATCTTGCGTAGTTGCGTAATAAAATGAATTTGCCTGCTTTTCCCGGAAAACAGTTGACATAGGAGAATCTATCGTATACGATTTTTTCTGCTTTTTGCGATGCTATAATAAAAATTTCAAAATACGTTTGAAACAAAAATTTCATTTTCTTCTCGAGAGCTAATTTACTTAGATATGTTCAAAAACCCATCTTATGTAATTTTTTGGGGTAGTGTAAAAAATTTAGAAAACGTTTGAATTTCGGTAAATTTTGACAAAAAAGATTTTTTTCGACGATAAAGACCCAAACTACCTGTTTTGGAAACTGGAGGGCATTAGCTAACAAACTCGTTGAAGATTTTCGGCTACCAAATTTCTACCAGTCCTGGGCTCCAGCCTTACTATAATAGCTGAATTTGGAAGTTTGGAAGACTTGGATAATTTTCTAAACTTTTAATATTTGTTAAACTTTTTCAAATCATCACGGTACATAAGTGCTTGATAATGTTCGGTATGTTACTGGCACTAAAAATCGAATGTGATAGCATAATCGATTTTAACCGTCTTTTATATAATTATATATAGACTCTGCGACTAACTTATTCGGGCCTTGGAGAATATTAAATTTGTGAATTTATGTGGTGTGAATTCAAACGAAACATTAGTGTACAAATTATCCCGAAATCACCTTAATCAATGGTAAAAGATTTAAAAGAGTTAAAAAAGTCAAGGTACCTTTATAAACCATAAACAAATTACAACTGTTACTAATTTTATTTATACGTATTCTATTAACACTATTAGGTCATTTATTTTATAACAATTTGGTGTGCTAATTCATACGAACAGAACAAGGTAACTTGGTTAGTTTTTTTTTCTTTAAAAATATTGCTTTATCGCATTGATAAATCATATTTAATTATTTTACTTTAGAAAAGAACTTCAATTTTATTCTACGAGTGCCCTTGTCACTTCAACTGAGGAAGGTCTTACACTTATCATACATTATTTCAAATGCCATTTGTTTGATATCACTTCAATCTAAAAATGTATGAATTATATTCAGAACAGCATTATATGAAATGATTTATAATATTTATTCGAAAGCTGACACGCATTAAGTCCGGTTGCCTCAGTGGCTAGCATCTGTGTTTTTTTTTTTTTTTCAAATTTCTTGAATCCACGCGTGCGAAGTTACAGTGGGTGGGACAAAAGAAACTTCAATTTGAAGCTCAATATTTCGTAAATGGAGTTTGAAAATAAAAAGTGGTGAAAAGAACTCAAATTTTTTTTTTGTTGCGAATTGTTTGAGATCCTGTCTGCTCATGTACATGCAACATTTCATATTCATAGGTCCAAAAATGTAGAAATTCTGAAAGTACTACAGACAGACAAACATGTCAAAACTGTTTCGAGGAAAAGATCTTGGAACCCTAAAGACTATACTAAACCTTTTAATGAGATGTAACAAGGTGAAGAGTTATTAAAGTTAAAATGCAAATAATTACGTTAAGGTCTTCTATATTAAAACGCTAATTATTTATTAGCTAATTGCTGATTAATCTATCATATTTCAAGATTATTGCATAAACAAATATCCATCGGCAATCAGGGGCGGATCAATCAAGAAAAAGAAATAGGGAGGTCGCCCAGGC
Organism: Brachynemurus nebulosus; assembly: GCA_035578155.1. Classification (NCBI taxonomy): domain Eukaryota; kingdom Metazoa; phylum Arthropoda; class Insecta; order Neuroptera; family Myrmeleontidae; genus Brachynemurus; species Brachynemurus nebulosus. The sequence goes on from JAPWDM010000005.1 coordinate 16,969,197, forward strand.
CATGGTCTTTCTGTAGCATTTTTATAAAAAAATTTTTGCAAAATATTGCAAAAAATTACCGAATATTCATCACACCAAACTGAAAACCACTTGATGTTGTTAAGTGTCTTTCCTTCCGGTAATGTGAGTGTGATACTCTCCTTCCGGTAACGTCGTAACACGCCTAGACTTCCATGTTCATCGGCGATACGGTGGCCACCACTGCTGGGAGCTTTTGTATTGCCCACATAAAAATAGGCAGCTGAAACAAGTGAGAAAAATATTAAATAATAAAAGTTTCCAAGTTAACTTCAAAACAAAGATTATTCAAAACGATTTTCTTTTGTATTCAAAGAAAAATTTTTATAAGTAAGAATTGATTTATTTTGAAGCAAAACAACTTTATGTAAGAAAAGTTGAAAATTATGATTTGATGAACTGTAAAGTTTGCATTTTTTAATTCTTTTTTTAACTTTTTTTTTTTTTTTATTCAATTTCATTAAATACCGAAAAGGTAAAAGAAGAATAAGTAATGTTAGATTATTTTATTCAAGGATAACATGTCTTAATCATTCATGCAGTTAACTGTAAAAATAAGTAATTACTATAATATTTAAGATTTTATTACTAACAATATAAAAGTGTTTATACACAATAATTTTTTTAAATTTCTAAATAATTATGCATTTAATAGAAATGCCTCAGGTCATCCTATAGTAACTAAATACATAAGTGCGACGCTTCAAATCTAACTTCAAACCATATAAATAACGTAACCTCAAATTTTTATTTTTGGTAATTTAAGTAAAATACATCAAATAAAATATTCATTAGTTATAAATATAGTTAAAGATGAAAGTGATTACATATTTGCATCTTGTTTTCAAAATTTTTAAATCGAGGTCATTTGGTAAAGAAATTTAAAACACCGGATATTAAATTTGATATGCAAAATGAAAGTGCATTTTAAAGTATTAAAGTTAACGAACAGAATTTAATATAATATCTAATTTTAATAGGAACGATTTTATTCAAATTTTCTACATTTTGAAATAGCAAACATTTTCTAATATTCAAATTCACTCAAAAAATTGTATTTGATTGATAAAAAACATAAAATTTAAAGGTGGGTACTTTTAAATTTTTAAACTCTTGAAGGAAAATTTTTGGATTTATTTCGAAAAGATTGTATTTTTAATTTTTATTTGCTGAAAAAAAAATGAAAGGAAGTCAGTTTAAAAATAAATTAAAAATTAATTTACCAATTATGGATAATAGTAACTTTTCTATTATGAAACTGTATGTAATCTTAAAACACAAGAAAAAAGAGTGGTTGACCATTTATTATTATTATTATTATTGCTCAATACAGAATTAAATTATTAACTATTTCAGTTAGATTTTCCCACAGTATAGGTACATGTAAATGACATATTCTGACAAGAATAATTTTGTGTTTAATCAACGCAAATAAATAAAAAAATTTGAATTAAAAGAAGAAAAGGTACAGAGTCGAGTTCTTATTGAACTGATAAAAATATACCAAATATGAATTAAATTAACTCAGGTTAATTTACCGAAATTGGGACGGGAAACTGTTACGTGAAATGGTTTAGTAAAAAAAGTCAAACACAAAATACCCGTGTCACAGCATCCTGCATAACATAGCGAATTTCCGCTTATAAAAGTTAGTTTTTCTCGGAAACTAGTTGACATAGGACAATAGTTTAAAGACCTTTTTTATGTAATTTTTTCTCTTCTTTTAAATGGTGTAAAAAAATTTCGCAAAAATTGTTGATTAAGTGGAAATTTTGGCAAAAAACTAATTTTTTGTAAGAACAAAAACCATGTTCCTGGCATCCGACGTGTCTGGTTAACGAACTCGTCCAACGGTTTGGGACTTCCAATATTTTCACCAAATTTCGTAAACCTAGGATATTCCGTTCGAGAGTTATCGTGCGGACATATATATATATATATATATATATATATATATATATATATATATATATATAAATTTTAGCGAATATTATTTTCGGTTTCTAGGGACCTCAAAACAAATTTCTGCCATGGTCCCAGGCTCAGGTCGCGTTATGACAGTGGCTGTAATAGCTGAATTCCATTCTGCAAATTCGCTAAAAGGATATCTTTGTGCTCGGATACGTACGGATATGATATGATCCGAAGTTTGCTTTCCACTTGTGTTTCATGAATACTACTCAATGATAACTTTTTGTTACAGATGTGGATTAGTGAAACAGCGACCATGTTCAAAATTAAGTAAAAATTATCACTTTCATTATTATTTGTGTTACTTATGAAAGGTTTGTCGAATAAATTTATGTTTTTCTAATGAAAATTTACTACCTAGTAATTTGACGAGAACTGTCAACGAGTACAAATACAACAGCGTAGCCGGAGTGTTTTGGGTTGACAATTGTTCAAGTTAAAACGCTTTTAGGTAACAAAATCAAAAAATTCAGAAAAAATATGAAACTTGAGTGTAATACAATTTAACGAGTAAAATGAGTTAGCATATTTTGTTACTATGGCTTTGAAATCAGTTAAATTTACCAATAAAAATGTTTGTTTCATTCTTATCTTGCTTACTTACATTGAAATGACCAACGAAATATTTTGTACCATTTGTTCTCTGTAAAATTGGTTTCAACTCTTTTTTTTTGACGGCAAACGTGAAAATACTACAATATTTATATGGGATTCATAAGTAAAATGACATTATAAAAGCCAAATTATTTTCTAGCTGTGAAATTATGTTGCTCAATCCAAACAAATGAATATTTTAATACATGAGTCGATGAGTTTCAACTAATTAACACAACTAAAAATGTTCAGGAAACACAAAAAACTGTTTTCTCACTTATAATAATGATTTTGATGTGGTTTTTACCATTAAATTTTTAGGAAAAATCATACAGTTCTTATAAAGAAGTAATAACAACGATACCACTCTTCAATAATTAGTAAATAACGATTAAAAACTATAACTAACTACTTTTGCAGCAGTTTGCTTTAATTAGATGGTTATGAAACGGTTGATTTTGTAATTAGCTACTTTTGCAGCAGTAATACTAACAATTAGACACTTTTGCAACAGTAACATTAACAATTAGACACTTTTGCAACAGTTTATTATTCTTTCAATAGGTTTTAAATAAAACAACATTCGTAGAAATCTATCTATTTACATCGTACAACGTCGTTTTTGTTATAACTTATGAAAACTAAGATATTTTCTTATAATTTAGTGGAACATTCTCCCATAAAACAAGTCTCTTACTGTAATTTAATAGTAAAACTCAAATCAGAACCACGATGTTTCACACAGTTTTATTCTACACACATTTGCAGCCTGTTATATTTGACAATTCCACAAGTTTCTTTGTATTTTTTTCTAGTTACTTCAATAGTAAATATTTTCTTAGAGAGAATAATAAAATTATTACATACAAATTATTGGGTCCTCTACAGGCTCTGCACTGCCATATACATATTGACCACCTAACTAGCTGCTTTTGTTCCAGGTTTTTATAATGACACAATTTCTATATAAGTAATTAGATACATAGTTTTGCAACTGGTTTATGTTGGTTGCAACTTCATGTTTTTTTCAATTGACAAATATTGCAATTAGCTACTTTTGAAACAGTTTCGTATTTTTGTCATTAAAATTAAAGGGGAAAAAGCTGACTTTGCACCGTCTAGTTGGTATTTTTTGGTACAGTTTATCCTCCTGGATAATAAACCGTATGTAACTCAATTTTGAAAAAATCGTCAATTAGATGGTTTTGAAACTCAGCGACTCACATATTTATTGCGTATTTGACTTTCAAATGTACAATTACTTTTGTCAAAATATAATAAGTAATAATAATATTATTTACTAATGTTTATATGTATTGATTTAGATGAATTAATAAATATAGTAATACATAATATGAATTAAACAAAATCATATAATACTTTCATATGACCTTCAAATCAGTTTTGCTTTACCTATAAAGGTAATAAATTATACTTAAAAAACCATTTGTATTTGTATATTTATTAATATATATATATATATATATATATATATATATATATATATATATACAAATGTATAACACCCTTTGATAATAAAATCCTGTAAAAAAATGAACGTGAAGTTAAAGTTACCCGCCAGGATTCTGCAGCCTTTCTGTACTTCAATCTGGAAGCCCAAGTTTCTGCACTCTCAAAACGATTTCTTTGTTCAAAAAAATAAACATTTATTTTTGTTTCTTTTGAATGAAAAAATATTTCTTTGAATAAAGACTTTTTTTTGGAATAAAGAAAAATATTTTTTGACTTTTTTTCCAGTAGTCAAAGAAATATTTCTTTGAATTATAAAAATTTTTTCGTTGATTCAAAGAAATAAAAAAAAATTAATCTTTGAACAAATAAATCGTTTTGAGAGTGCAGAACACGAGGGTCCTAGATTGAAGTACCTAATTCTAAAATTGTCAAAATAATTTCAGGATGTGGAAATTAGAATTAGTTTTTGAAATATGAAAATGGCTACTTTAGAGTTGTTTGGTGAGCGGTTGAAGAACTATAAGAAACGGATTTTAAAGCAATTTGGTCCCTAAAATAGGATAATTTTCGCGGCTGTAATCGCAGAGCATAGCTAGTCTATAAATAAATTCCTAACAATTAAATAAATTATAGTTTTAAAAACAAAAAACTACCAGCGCGATGAGAAAGTTAAGTCATACCGGAAGATCATATAACTTATTATCATCATCAACTACTGAGTAACATTTAACAAACAAGAATTTTTTGATTAATGCTTTTCCTTTTTTAACAGACAATATTTCAAATTATACTTTATCAAAACATAAATGACATAAACAGAATGAAATTAAACGTGATTTACCTGGTCCTTGACCATCATACGTGAAATCTTTGATATGTAACGTCCGACCATCTACGGCATAGACTTCACCGGATACTCCATGATGTAATTCACTGAGTTTTCCAATCAATTTCCCATAGTAGGGTGTGTTGAGTGAAGAAACTGGCGCTGAAAATAAAAAATAATTAATTTACTATTTGAACGTTTTAACATTTTTAATTCGTGTTTGAGAACGAAAATATTACTGAGATTCTGAAAAAATGAACCTTAGGTTACAATTGTACCTAAAAAGCGTCCAAAATAAACGATGGAGCGGATGTTAATTAAATTTTGTTCAAGTACCATTGAAATTTGGGAAAATTTAATGTTAAAAATTAAAAAATGTTCTCCAGAGTTTTGGGACCCCTAAAGTGGCTTTAGAGACGTTTAGCAAACGGAGCGAAGCATTATAAGAAATTGACTTGGATAGAATTTCGGAGGTAGAACTTCGATTAACCGTCATCGTCGGGACCGGCACAGAAGTTTCGTAATAAACTGGCTTTTACTACTAGCTTTGGGCCAAAAATGTGTATCTATAACCTCCATAAAACTAGCCGTCCCCCAAAAAAAAAAATTTCCGAAATCCCAAAAAACTACTAGATAAAAAATAGGTGTATTTTAGGTGTAGATTAGGTGTGCTAATAAAAAATTAGGTATTCTACAACTATATGGTATAATGTGCATTAACCTAACAAATAACGGCAGCGCTGTGAAGGAAAACAAATTATCTTTCTTGAGTTTTTTACACTTATTCGTTTAAAAAAAAAGTTAAAACTTCAGCTGAATATTTACGATTTATATTTACATGGTAATCTAAATTTATAAAAAGTTATCACGTTCATACCATCATTATTATTAGTGCTGGTAGGGGCGCTGGGAACGTTAAGAAAATTTTTGACATTTTTCTATTCAGTTACATAAACATATAATATTTAAAAAACAGTGGAAGCATGGTTATTAACGTTATTTTTTAAGTTTTTTCTTAAAATCTTCATTTTACAAAATTTTTGTCTGCATGGTCGAATTTTTACCTAATTTTTACCTAATTCTCCATGCTTTAGGTTATCGAAAACACTCCTTTTTACCTATGGTACGGCTAGGTTTACGTAAACCTAGCCGTTCCTTTTGTTTTTCACGTTTTCTCGAATTTTTTATTAGCACACCTAATTTAACCTAAAATACACTTATTTTTTAACTAGCAGTTTTTTGGGATTTCGCAATTTTTTTTGGGACGGCTAGTTTTATGGAGGTGTATTATTTATAGTTATTAATTATTAGTAATAGTGATAAAGGTTATTCTGTTATCCTTGTTGAAATAAACAAACGCAGACGTGTAAGTATGGTTGTAGGGTAAAACTAGGTTTGTAAATCTAATGCCAGAGATGATCTAATGGGCATGGGACATTAGCGCACAATGGTTAGTCCTATCAGCAGGTGATCTAAAAAGATATAGGACAAATGTGCACAAAAATTATTTTTATGATAGGACAAAAGCGCACAATGGTTACAATAAGGATGGAATAATTTTATTTTATTAAATGACAACATTCTTGATATAAAATCTATTACCTAATACATGTGTTATCTAATGTGATGGAAGTCAACTCATCCTATTAAAAAAATTTATAAAGTCTTTGATATTCTTATTAAAGATAAAGTATTTGTTATTTATTTGTATATTATTGATGATTTGTGACAAAATTAAATTATAAATAATAACAAAATATGTACATTTATTCACACAATGTACCATGTACCAATGTATAAGGTAAACATAAAAATTATATAAAAATGCCTAATTTTAAAAAACCTTAGTTTGGATAGGTACTAAAATTGTTATCATGTAATAACCTACGAACATGTGATTTCGTATGTATATGCTACAAGAATAGGTTTCAATTAATATGTAATAAAGAAAATTTCTTAAATAAAGTGCGTTCCCGTATTAGAAAGTGACGATGCCTACCATATCTTGTAGAATATCATTAGAAAAAGCTTGAAAAATGTAGGTGAGGTTTTTTTACCATTTTCAATTTTTTTGCTTGGTTTGTAAAAAATACTGAGTTTCAGATTGAGAGATTATTTTTACCCCCCTTCTTCCCCGAAATTTTTCAACAGTGCATTCAAGAAATTTGAAAAAATAAAGATAAGATACAGCAAAAAATTTAAAATAAATGAGACGGTCGCCAGTAAATGAATTTTTGTATCAACGGTATGCTTCGACAATGGAAAACATCCCTAAAAAATTAAAGTCCAAATCATTAAATGGAATACTAGAAAATGAATAAAAAAAATTTTCATAACTCCAGCAATAATTCCATCTACTTCAATAAAAATATCGTTAGAAAGAACTTTTAAAATGAAGTTGAGGTTCCTTTAACCGATTTTAATTTTCAAGTCTCATTTGTGAAATACTGAACTTCAAAATTTGCGTGTTTCTTTAAAAGATACAGAAAATGAAATTTTCACGTAACTGACTCTCCTCAAATAACACGTGCAAGTAACCATCTAAGTCACCCGTTTCAAACACGCACTTGGTGAATTTTTATATAACTATTTAATTAAGTTTTAGTTACCTAGTTACATAATATCAAAGAAGATAAAAAATCATAAAACATAAAAAAGATGAAAATAAATTTAATTTGTATGTACCTATTTTTTAAAAGCTTTTATTTAACTTGCTATGTTAGTATGTTGGTTTAGATCAAATCTTGGAATCAAAATTTAGGCAGGTTCTAATTGAGCTAGAGGTTTAAAATTTTGCACACCTGTCTAACCTTGATGACAGTGCAATATTGTATAATTAGTTTTGTCCTGAATCGCCTCAAAACCAAAATTGTTGATTTTTAGTCCTGTGAAACTTTTTGACATTTCGAATTGTCAAATACTGTCCATTGATTTTACATTGCAATTTTTTGTTTCCATAGTTATGTCTGATTAGGGTAAATTAACCGATTAAAATATAGGTAAAAAAAAATACTTCTTTAATTCTTTTCTTAAATTAATTGTGATCAGACTAAAAAGTAGAAAATAAAGTAAAAAAAATGTTTTTTAAGAAAAAGCTTTTATTTAAAAATGGGCTAAAAAAAATAAAATAACTTTTGAGTGAAGTTTGAAGCAATATGCAACATAATTTATAAAAGCTTGAGGCGTTTAATTAAGTTTGGTAAGTACTGAAAAGTAAAATAGCTACACCTGTATCCAAAACAGAAATAATTAATGATAACGCTTCAAGCTTTTATAAATTATGTTGCATATTTTTTCAAACTTCATTCAAAAGTTATTTTATTTTTTTTAGCCCATTTTTAAATAAAAGCTTTTTCTTAAAAAACATTTTTTTTACTTTAATTTATTATAACCGTGCGCTTTTGTCCTATCATAAAACTACTTATTTAGGGATCACAGTAGATCACAGCCCGATCTAATGATCCTGAAGTGACGAAGAGACGCAGTAGAACCGAAATTCTACTGTGATTTTACATGGGTGAAACCGCGTGGCGGTAGTTACCACTTTAATAATCTCAGCATGCTAGACGGCTGCTATGAATTCTTTTGAAATTGAGTTGAATTCACGATAGCAAAATAGATGAAAAAATGTGAAAACATATTAAAATAGTTAATTACGGGTAAAAATAATTAATATTTCTTTCATACAACTTATTAGAGTAAATAAACAATTTTAATATGTTGAAAGGAATCTTTTGATTTTATGTGCGGTTTTACATGCAAGGTGTAAACTGTTGGTAATAATTTAAATTACTTTTCCACTGATATAAATATTGTCAAAAATAAATTACATATATATCAAAGTTAATAATTATAATTATTACTCACAATTATGTGTGGTTGGTAGCGAGTAGAAAGTGAATAGAGAACTTGCTCGCAAAGTGCTCTTAATTAATACATCAACATAAACTGAATACGTAAATCAAATTGCTAAATAAATTTAATGAAAGTTTTTTTTTATTTTATTTTTGTAAAAAGAAAAAATGTTGTTATTGTTATTTTTTGTAAAAAAATAAATCCACGTGAATTCCACACACAAAATAATAGAAAGTTTCTACATAGTCTGCATAGGTGTTAAAAATAAGAAATGATTTACTGTGGTGTTGAGTTATTTTGTTTTGGGCCAAACCCAAACAGATAATTTAGCGAATAATACAACGCCCAAATTGCAAAATCGATAGTTAAAGGTTAAATGTAGGATTACAGTCAAGTGTTTATACTCAGTTTAAGGACCCGATAAATGGTACAATTACAATTAAATTGTTGGGATCAAAATTAAAAATTTTAATACTTCAAATATATTATAAATTATGCTTAATTTTAGGGGAAGGTCTTCCAGCAGGGATCCCTTAAGAATATTTATAAATTAAACAAAAATCTCTCAATAAATTTTCAAAATAATATTTGAAACATGTAAAAAAGAATAATAATAATACAGTTAATGTACACTGAAATAGTTTTTATTAATTAATTGTAAATGTAAAAAACATTAGAATATCTATATATTAAAAATTTTGGGGACAGGTTTACCCACACTGTCAACTTCCCATTGGATGCCCTTAAAGACTATTGCAAATGAATAACTTTTTTTTAATTCAGGGGACTCTTCCTCTGGACCGCCGGTAGAGGTTTTGCCCCTTGCACCACACCTGGGGCTTCGCCTTCTGTACCTAAGGGTGGGGGCTCCACCCTTATCAAACAAATGATAACATCATTTGTTCTCAGGATACGCGAGACAAAAAATATTTCACAAAAAGTTTATTATTTCGTTTTTCCGTTTAGTTTTTTGCTTTTTCTTTCTGTTTATTTTTTATTTTTTATTTTTTTTTAATTTTACAATAATTTACTGGCGTTTTTAACATCACAGAAGGTTCTTAGGCCATTATATAATAAAGACATGGTAAAAAATCCATATAATCTATGTTATGTTAATAAATTTAATTCCGTTTTTTTATCACAAAAAACAAACCGCTACTCCAAATTTGCTGAAAACTTTATCCGCTCTTCATTTTTTGATTACGCATCTAATGAAATTAGTCCGGAGTTGATATCATCATTTGTTCTCAAGACATGCGAGACGAAAAAAAATTCACGAACGAACTAACGAACGCACACACAGACATCACGCTAAAAACGATGGATTCGGATTCTAGTGACCTTGAAACGTGGAGATATGTTAAAATTAGTAAAATCGGACCCATTACAATAACTTCCAATGGGAAGTTAAAAAATACCCGTCGCAGCATTCTGCATATCATAGCGAATTTCCGTTTAAAAAAATTCTAATGTACCTATTGAAAATCCAGATAAAGACCAAACGCCATGACAGACATGGCGTATTTATAAAGATTTCGTGGTTAGAACTACGAATTTAAAAGTCAAGAAACATTACCTATATGAATAAAATGAGCCAACATAATTTAGCCGAGCTATTCGCTACATTTGGATGATTCACACGATTCACACAGTGAACAAAAACCTTAACTCATGTCGTTTTGTTTATGTGTAAGGTTCATCGGTATTGTTGACTTATTAATTATTCTTTTAAGGTTAATTCAGTTAATTAGATTCTATTTTATTTGAATTTAACAGTTGATTACACATGGTAATTATAATTTAATTTATTTACCGATAATTACTTTTTTGTTTAAAATGATAAAAGTAGGAGGATTAGAAAAATAATAACTAAACATTGGTAGTTGCAGGTAATAATGATTGCTAAAAGAGAAATGTGTCATGATATTTTGAAAATAACGCAATTTATACTTTTTCTACGGTCTTACTTTTACAGTAACTTCTTTCATAATAATTGAAATTAAAAGTTGCGATATATTGTTTTAGCAACCATTACCATTTATTAATAATTACCGATTATCAATTATTATAAAAAAACAAAATTATGCAATAATATTTTTATTGATTAAAAAGATCTTCATAGATGAAATAAGTAATTTTATTATTTTGTAGTGAAAGCGGCTTCTTGCCAACGCAACGGAAGATAGGTATCTTTGTATGTATTAAGTTATACCACGTTGTTATACACATACGTATATTAGGTATCAAAACGTATTGAAGTTAATATCTATATTATTTAATTTAAACGAAGTTATAATAATATGTAATAACTAATATTAAGTTCAAAACATTCAGCGGTTAACAAATTTTTCCTGGTTAGCACACCTGCCTAGTTACCAGGAGATCCTGGGTTCGATTCCCGGCCGATCCAGATAATTTTTTCAATCACTTTGTGATTTTTAATTTACATTTCTTTAATGCTTAAGAAAGTGCCGATATTTATCTGAATTACATGCTCGACCAAGTGGTCGGGAAACGACATTTCATATTACATGACCTAATATTATTCCAGATAATGACTCCGAGTTACAAGAATTTACAATTAAATATTTCACTGATGCTCAAAAAAAGTGATCATTACATGGTCGGCTAAGTGGTCGGAAAACGACATTTCATATTACATCAGCTAATGACGGAAATGATTCCAGCCTACAAGAATGACGCAGGCCATGACGCAGGAAAGACTGATGGGCTTGGCGATAATATCAATTGAACAAGAGTTAGTGCAAACCATCGTCTTTAATGAATTAGTTCTTATATTTTCTAAGCTTAAGATTAGGAAAAGTAAAATATAATTTTCAGTTTTTTGTTTTCTCTTTTGTTATACTTTGTTTTCTCTATTCATTTGTTTTCTTTTTCTTTTTATTATTTATTAATAAATAATTTATTGTAAGTAAACAAACATTAAGTAATGATTTAATTGTGTTAATATACTTTGTGAAAAACTTTTATACGTTAAAAGTTGAAGATTCATTGTATGACTTTTAACTGTTATTATGTCTAAATAAGCGTTTATCGAGTTCAGGGACGCCAACAGATATTTCACTTAGGGTGCCAAATAATCTTGCGTCGACTCTGTACATGATTAAACAAAGGTACGAGGGGCCAAGAGTTTGGTAAAACACTACTCCGCGGACTTGAAAGATCTCGTTGAAATACATTACTTTTGATACTAGTTCCACATTTCCTGCCATGTTCAGCTGGTTCTTATTGGAATTTCTTACTGAATCCTATTAAAGAGGACTTAGAAAATCCATCCGAGCTGTATGCATTTTAACGTAAAATATACTTTTTTTTTCAAAATTTTGTTAAATAATAGACCGATTGCATACAAGTTTAACATTTTTGAAATTTTTTATTTGTTAATGAAGCGTGAAGATACAATAATTAGAAACTTGATACTTATATGTATAAATAACATATTCATTGGTATTTATAACGGGTTTTCCAAATACCAAACGATATACTTCTTCAATGTTATGTCACGTATTTATAGGTAATATCTAGTGCTATATCTGTGCATACTAGTAGCGTTGTTTAACATTACTTTTTACTTTAGAAAATCATTAACATTGTTAATAAATTAATTAGGCAGCTACCACCTGAAGTATATTGCTGGAGTCTGTGGGCTACCGGTGCTCCTTCACAGCCTACTCCTGTAATTTAGTCTTTTTTGATGGCTCTACGTACTTAATTTTAGTAAAAATGAAAAAAATCAAGCCTTATAGTAATGATTTGAACTAGGGTGATTGGTTGTATTCAGGGGCGTAGTTACCGCCGTATCAGCCGTATCAATGATACGGGGCCCCCGGGCTACAGAGGCCCCTAACGTATGTAAGCAAAAATTAGTAAAATGTTATCCACAATGTCACTTAATCTCTTGCTTCCCGGGAAAAAAAACATATAAAAAAGTGCCTATAATAGAGTTTTCACTTCAGAAATGACAAAAGTCAAAAAAGCGATCTCTTTTTCCCGGGTTAAGCGTGCGCCCAAAAGTTGGCAACATGGGTAACTTCAAAAATGAGACTTCGATGGGGCAGGAACGGCTATCAGACTTGTCACTATTGTTTATAAAGGCAGAAATTTTAGAAAAACTGAAACCATCTTCAGCAATAGGTGATTTAATAAATCAATTTGCCGAAAAAAAGGCAAGGAAAGTGTATATTTAATTTGAATTGTTTGGCTAGCTCAATTTCTAGGGGGAAGCGATAACTTATAATCAATAAATATTTATTTTAATTTAATGCAAGCATTTTTGTTTCTTTTGTGAGAAATCTTTACCCTTCATTTGGGCCCCCAACTAATTTTGATACAGGGCCCCTCCAAGGCACGCTACGCCACTGGTTGTATTACTGTATTAGGGATAATTTTGGTGTGAAATTTTCATTTTTACTATCAGAATGACAAAATTCCTCTTAGAATTATGACTGATTCAGTAGAAATATTTTTTCTGATAGTCCTTATGGCCCTAATTTTGGTAAAAATTAAAAGAACGATATCGAAAACCTATAATTCGCTTCCAGTTTCATCATTCTATAATTTTATTTACGTTTTTTTAATGTATCGAAAATTTTTGTAAACTTGATGATGCCATCAATTAAATAATTTCTTTTTTCGCAAATCTGGCTTTATGAAAGTGATTTGAATCAGGGTGATTGGTTGTATTAGGATAATCTTATTGTAAACCTTTCATTTTTGCTGTCAAATTGACGAAATTTCTTTTTGAAATATGTCTGATTCAACGAAATTTTTTCCCTACTGCGCTTCTACGTGTCTAATAAATTAACAAAAAACATCCTGTATTATTTTCTAATGAATCAAATTAAATGTTGATCCGAATCATGTTATACGTATTTGTTGCGTTCTAATAAATATCACGTTATTAAAAAAATATAAATTTAATAAAATTATTTCACAACTATTGCTTTCAGATTATTCATTGCTCTACTAACTAAAAATTTTCATAAAATCATTTTGATCTGATTGAAACTTCCTGTTGATAGCTATACTAGCTAGCTGTGGCAATAAAAGTGACACTAATTGTTTCCATAAACCTAAAATCCTAAAAATAAAATAACCATAATAATATCAAAACTGGAACAAACTGAATTTATTTTGTGAACAGAAATAATTTTTACCCTACAATAGTATGCGATCTAATATTTGTAGTAAGACAAATCGATTTCTTGCGTCAGTTTTATTGAGACAAGTTGGCAGACAACCTACTATAGTAGTACTGTACAATTTTCTATTATCTACACGATCAATTTACTTTAATGGTTTAGCTTGTTAGTTTTTATATCAAGCGACATAACTTTGTTTGACTTTCAAAATTCAAAAGAAAAAAAAAATAGTATTTAAACAATGTCATATGTCATATGCTGAACCGGTTCCCCTTCAAAAAAAGTTTCATCGCTGTTATCATTTTTAAGAATTCTTTGAAAAAAATATAAATGCAATTATCAAAATACGCGGTCTACCAAATCCTCAAGATCTTTTATATAGTAACCAATTATGTATCGGTTTGTTTGAAGTTATGAGTCCCATTGTTTAGGTTTAAAATTGTTTCCTTTTTATAATACTCTTAAAAATGTCAATCAGTAAGGCCCATTCTACACTAATGTGCCACTCTCGACACACTCTCAGTTCGATAAAATATTCTAACAGAAGAAACAATGAGTGTATTCAAATTATTGCTATGATCCAAATACGGTTCCAATCGCGGTCCAATATTGATACCATTCTAATAATATTTTCTTGGCACGGTGTGAACTTCTTGCATATGCCTAAAAGGGTTTAATCATAAGTATTAATAAGTTCAAGCTGCAGTCCAAATTCATCGATGTACATTTAGATCCAAGGTTCAATGATTTAAGAATTTTTAGAAAAATAAGTCTTTGATACCTAAGTTCTTCAGCCAGACACGTCCGATGCTCGGAATATGGTTTTTTGAGCATTTTTCGTGAAAAATAAGTTTTTTGTCAGAATTTATCCAAATTCAAAAGTTTTTGCGAAATTTTTTTGCACCATTGGGAAAATGAGAAAAATAATAACGATAAGGTTTGTAAACTATTATTCTATGTAAACTGGTTTCCCAGAAAAAGTAATTTTCGTAAATGGGAATTCGCTATAGTATGCAGAATGCTACGACAGAGGTATTTTTCCTTAGATTTATTTTTGGTTCAATATTCTGGAAACGTGTAAATAAACAAGTTGTAGTATCCAATAATTATTGCCAATCAAGAATGATTAGGTATGTCATAGAATTAGTATCAATTTTTGTCATATGTCCTTTTCTTTATTTATATTTTTTTGGTCCGCCAAGTGTTTTCATACTTATAATCTGGCTCAGCGGCGTAAACCTTTGGGACCCCCGGCCTAAGATTATCCCTAAAAAAAGATTTAACTCTTTATACTTTACGTCTGTAACTGAGCCATCACACTCAAAATTTATCACCTGTGACAGATGAATGAACACTAAAATGATTCCACAGGTGTTCCGTTTAACCAATTTCTGCGACTCGTGTTGTAGAACGGGACAGCGCGAATTGAAACGCAGAGCAGAGCAGAGCAGCACTGCGTCGCACGAGACCGATGTGGCACTCGTGAATGTGACACAGGAACGGTGCTGCGCGACACGTTCTCGAGTATTAGTTGGTTTTATTTCGCCGAAATGAAAACAATTGAAGAAATTGAAGAAAAACAGTGCTGCTCTGCTTTT
The DNA here is from genome assembly GCA_035578155.1 of Brachynemurus nebulosus. Classification (NCBI taxonomy): domain Eukaryota; kingdom Metazoa; phylum Arthropoda; class Insecta; order Neuroptera; family Myrmeleontidae; genus Brachynemurus; species Brachynemurus nebulosus. The sequence goes on from JAPWDM010000005.1 coordinate 16,984,694, forward strand.
AAATTCGTGCTATCTATCATTCTACAACAAGAGTCACAGAAACTGCGCTGCCCGGCCTGCGTTGACTGCATCTCAATGTGCGCCTGGCCAAACAGTTATTTACTTGTGGTTTCCTGCCCTGCTCTGCGTTTACTGCGTGACGCAGCTCAATGTGCGCCTGGCCTTATGGTAGTACGGTGTAGAACCTAACAAATTGCTGTAGTGTACCTATTTTAGAAATCGTAACTTTTCGAACGATTCGAGTGGAAAGTTTAGTCAATAAATTTTTGTTTTCCGGATAAATTTTCACTTGACGAATAAAAAAAAAAAAACGAGGAGGATGTTTTTCTTTTTTTCAATATAATGTTTATTTATTTCCTTTACATTGAAAAACTTTTTTCCTAACCGTTAACTTTTTCTCAATTAAGTCGATTGAAAAAAAGATCGAATACACATAACTATAGAGAATAATATAATGAAAGCAGGAAACATTATCATACCTTTGTATCTATAATTTTACTGGTGTTAGCTACTAATCAGTTATGCTATTAGGGTCAGTCGTGTATTGATATTTTTTTTTTTTTTTTTGTGTAAATAAAATCACCTTAGAGTGAAATTTATTATTAAAATAATCAACTAACGTAGAAAAGTATTTGATATTTATCAAAACTGTGTAAACTATTATTACATTATAATTGTATAAGTTAACGGTTAGAAAAGGCAATAATTGAAAAAAAAAATGGTGGAATTGTGACAATTTTAATGTCATTAAGGTTATTTTTTATTATACTTTTGTTGTGATTTTTATTATCTAATAAAAGATTTTTAATATTCGGTTATTACTTGAATAATTTTGGTATGGTTAAGGCGGTATTTTAGTCAAGCGAGCAAAAATTTCTTTTTTTTTTCTTTTTAAAAGAATTAATAAAAATAATTTTACTGTCCACTTTTTTACCACCAAATTCAAGAATTTATAGCTACCTAAAAATATATATCCATGCAAAAAGGTGATGTGCCGATTGACATGATTTTGGGATTTGTAATAAGAAAAAGAAAAAGGTTCTGGTTTAGAAAGGCTGTCATCTTGGTAGGAACTACAATGAAAACAATTATGAAATCCAAATTATGAAGGTTGCTTAGGAATATTTAAAGTTCCAACCCCACTAGTACGGACGTTTGGACACCACAGTGGTTGTAAAATTTATGGGTCATAATTTCTAAACAATAAAAATCAAGTAGATATTGTTTTATACAAAAAAATAACAATTTTATTTTAACTAGACGCCAGCAATTAATCATATTATTATGGACAAGCGTTCATTTACCATAACATTTACAAGATATGTACAGTTTATTATGTATTTATATGTACAAATTATTACTTCGATACACAATTATATTCAAATTATTCAGGGCTGGGAAAAATGGTTCATAGAAACCATTTAAAATAGAAAATGGAAAATCGTTTCCAAAAATGCATTTAAAAAACAAAATAGAAAATGGTTATGCTGAACATATTTAAAATTGAAAATGGAAAATAGTTATTTAAAATGGATTATAAAATGCAAAATGCTTTTTTTACTTTAAATTTATTCTATATTTATCATTATTTATAATAATTTAAAAAAAAAGTTAAGAAAATATCAAACGTACTGAAAATAAATACATAAAGGCAGGCTTTTGAGAAAATTTTGTAAAGTTTGCATGATATGAAAACGAAACTTAACTCTTAAAATATTGTTACTTAAAAATATTGTACAATTTAATTCGGCTTTGACGTATTCAAACCTTGAAGACGCTACGACTGCAACTTCTAAATAAAATTAAGAAAATCATCTACTCGAAATACAAAAACATTTCTTATCGACGTGTCTTAAAGATAGTAGTACACAACTTGAATCAAAAAAGTTTGACTTAAGAGAACTGCAACTCTAGTAACAAATTTAACTCATGTGACATTCCAACTCGAGTTACAAAAAATTTGATTCAATTATATCAACTTACATTTAACTTACAATTTGTTAGACTTCAAGTCGTTCAATTCAAGTTCTATGATTAATATTGTATACACATAAATTTGAGAAAACATTCATTTTCATTTTAAATGTACAATGGATTCAAATTTCCATTTTAAATACAAAATGGAAAATGGTTTGACCGAACTAATTTAAAATAGAAAATGCAAAATGCCATTTTGTATTTTAAATACATATTTAAAATGAAATCATTTTAAATAGTTCCCAGCCCTGAAATTATTTATCAGGTACATCTAAAAAAACTTTCTAGGAAAATTCATCACATATTTTATCACTTTTAGCACAAATATTTCCAACAGTTTCATAAATTTGTCGTACAAGAATTGCGATTAAATTCCTTGTCTAGTGTAGCGATTATCTTTCCCACATCTGTCCATACTTGTTCATGTTAGTACAAAATCAAAAAGTGTAAAAATATTCTTCTTCACCATGCTAATGCCAACCAACAGTGTGCCTGCTATTATTGCGAGTAAATGAAGAATGCTGATCGCTGATGCTTTGCTTGGTATTTTGTTTGTTAACCTAATAAAACATGCACTGCACACTTATTCAATGAATTGTATTGAAAGTCATGTCTTTAGTAATCAGAATACTAATAATTTAAAAGGTAAGTACATAATACATATATAGGTAAGTCAAATCATCAGGGAACGGTTCAAGTCAAATTGTCTTTTTCGTATCAATCTTTTAATTATTTTATTCGTACAGTTCATTTTTAAAACCCCCTTTCAAATGTTCAATCTTTATACGATAATACTTGGGCGCAGGACAACTGCACTCGGGACCCAAAAATAATCCTGCAATAAATTTTTATGATTTAAATTTCATGGACAACTGCACCCGTTTTAGAATATCAGAATAGGGGAAATGAGTACCCCCTCTTAAATGCATTAAATATGAATGTATTAATTAATATGAGTTTAATATAATTTTTTCATGAATAATAAGAGTTACCTATTTATTGTTTTTTGTCGAAAATGAATTTTTTTCAATTCTACTTTTTTTTTCTTTTTTCAAACTTTGAGTTTTAATATATGTTTCTATTCGGATGCTTTTTAAAGCCTCTATAAATATATATAAGGACGAATGACTATTGTAGAATTTTTGGTTAAAATGATTGTGGAACGATTCATACGCATTTGTAGATCTGTGACCATCTGCAGCCATAGAAGCTCAAATATATGGTGGAAAATTTGCTTCTTCATCTCCATATGTTTCTACCAAGTAGTCTAAGAATCAATCCTCTCATCATCCAGTTTTATTTCCATCAATTCCATAGTTAAAAAATTTCCAACTTCTTCTGGATTTAAAAACGTTAACTCCAAAAGTTAATCGTAGCCATTTTCCAGTGTCTGAATCGCAGTCTCGATATTCCGAAAGTAGTCTAGTGTTTTGTATTTTTCGCCACCAAGATTGGCTAAGGTGACAGGGACAACCAAGGGACATTTAAACAAAAAAAAATCTTATGATAATATCCAGGATTTAGAGTGATAGCAGTGATGGTTATATTATTCATAATAATTATATCATAACAAGAGAAACAAAATGGGACTAATTTTCCCCTCTTTTTACTAATGTAAATCGAGTGCAGTTGTCCATTCTCACTAGGGGGTATGTTCTGAAGGCGAGTGCAGTTGCCCATAGTAATTAACATTATTTTACCTGGCCGAGTGCAGTTGTCTTGCATACTTTCCTGCATGTATACATATTTTGCAGGTATCATCAACAACATCAATATCACCAACAGTGTCAGCAATAATAGGCAATTTGGAATGAGTCTCGTTGTTCATTTTGTAGTTATTTTAGCATAATAAATTTTGTTAACACTTCTTTAAAAAAAATATCTCCTAGACCATCTAGGAACTATCTCCTAGACCAGGGGTGGCCAACCCGCGTCCCGCGGGCCACATGTGGCCCGCCTAGAATTTTTTTTGGCCCGCGAGATTCATCACACTTATATAAAATATGTTTATTTTATATAGACCAAGGTAGTGAAAATCAATGTTTTAAAAAAATATATAATATGTAGGAACACATAATTTTATATTCGGCCCGCGGAGTCATGATGTGCTTGCAAAGTGGCCCGCAAGATCATTTGGGTTGGCCACCTCTGTCCTAGACCATCTAGGAACAAATTAGATACAATTTCTGAATATTCATAAAAAACGATCGAGTATTTCCGAAGATTCATAAAAAAAAATTGATTCTTTTTAGTTTCAAAATAATAAAGTTACTGTTAACTATTTATTGAGCTGAGTAATTATTAGAACAGTGTTTTTTTTTTCTTTTTTTTTTTTTTTAATATAAATGAATAATTAAGTATTATTATTATCATTATTATTGTCAATTACCTTTCATAATATTGTAGTAAAGATTGCATGCGCATGAAAGAAAAAAAGAAAATTACATTAGCAGAGAGACTGAAAGTTTTTGATAGCATTTATCCATTCCAGTCTAACACCTCAACTGATAATTACGTCGATTTCATACAAGAACATAACGAAAAAAAAAATATATGAAAATTGTCTGTTATTTTAAACAACCTGTATAACGTTTAATACAAATTACAAATGAAGAGTACACGCTAAAAAGATGAGGGTCCACTTTTTGTCAAAAATGTGATTTGTATCCATATTTATATTTTTTTTTCATAGAATCTATAGCACCTCTTAAAAATTGGAAAAAAGATGAAAGTGCGAAGTTATTGCCGTTTAAGAAAAAATGTACACGCGAAGAAAGATGGGGGTACCCGTGACTGTATGCATAAGAGATGTACGTCCAATGTATAAAATATGAGGGTACCAAGTCATTAAAGTTAAAAATTTGTTTTATTCAAAATAATACCAAGTGGATTTTCATCTTTTTTCACGTGTACTCTTCAAATTATGATAAAAATGTAACGACATTACAGTCTTCACACTTTAACTGTAAACATTAAATTATGTTTTAATGTACAGCCGTGTTATATCAAAAAGGTTGTATCTCAGTTTTAACTGATTGACAGCTCAGTTTGGAAGTATCGGCATTGGATAGATAATTCAAAAAAAATCAACTTTGAGTTCGGTAATAATTCGTATTTCTTTCAGTTTAGAGGACGGACATACCACAATAAATGCTCGTGTGAACTGGCCTGATGATTATAAAATTTTAATACACTAAAAATACGTAAATATTGATTTTGGACCGAAAAAATTTAATACCTGTTTCAGTCAATTTTTCACATGTTCTATTACGTGGAGTATAAAATATATTTAAGTAGTTCGTCCGGGCCTGGGCGTTTATATTGGTGTGCCCTTTGAATTTAGTATTTCTCCAAAAAATTAAAATCAAAAAGTTTGCATCTCTAAAATATATTTCAGCAAAAAAGTATCACTGACCCAAATGGTTTTATCAATATAGTCACACATAATTGATTTTGACTTGTCACCAAAAGAGATTTCCAAGCGCTACTAGGGATTGTAAATTTATCGACTTTTTCATTTACCGGTAATTCGGTAAATTTTTTTAGCAAAACCGGTTTACCGGTAATTTACCGGTATTTTTTAAAACACGGAAAATGTAAGAATAAATATTAGAAAAAAATTAAATAAAAGCGTATAGTTATTTTATTAAGGTAATTATATACAGTATACATTATACAAAATAAGAAAAATTATGTAAAGAAAATTGTATCTGTTTTGTTTTAGGACTTTGTATGTATTTACAGCTTCCTTCACAGAAATATACCGCCCATTGTTATTGTTTATTGAAAAAATAATTTTAAATTTTGTTAAATAATCATAAAATATGAATCAATTATATATACCTACCTGTAATAAAAATTTACTTACTAATTTATAATGTAATCATTTAACGTAATGTTTAATTATTTTGGAAAAAGTACAGCTGAGGATGCATATATTGCTATATATGCATTTTAAAACTGACCATTGCATTGTGCGATTTGATTGTATCATAGAATAGTTTATTATGGATACAAAGTAAGGGGTAATTTGATTGTGTACATTTACGTTCAATAAATTTGATCATTCTTCTATGAAATATATAATAAACTTATAAAAATTTTCAAATATATTATTTTTAATTTATCGAATTACCGGTAAAAAATCAGCGATTTACCGGGAAAATTTTAAGGCATTTTTAGTAATTTACCGGGAAACCGGTAAATCGGTTTACCGGTATTACAATCACTAAGCGCTACTTTATTGATTTTGGTTATGTCACATCATTTTAGCTCTGCATGGTAATATAATTTATTACAATCGTATTGTTCTTCTGTTTTTAATCTGAGGTGGATGTCAACAAAGCTTATTAAAAATTCGAGACATGCGACTGTGTTTTCTAACATGCGTGTGCCGTTTTTTGTTTTCGCAAATGAAATGGAATGTTGTACGGAGTTTTGCAAGTAATTTTTCTAATCTTAATTGAATCTAAGCACATGATAATATTACATAATACTTATGACAGTAATCAATCAGAGTGGTGGGTCCCTACTATATATCAAAAGAAATAAAAAACATTTTTAGTACTGTTTTCGTAATTTTTAGTTTGTTATAAATTAATCCAATTATAATTAAAGTGAATATTTTGGGAAAGGTCACAAAAAGTCTTCAAATACCGCTATTTAATATAATTAATTCGTGTACTACATGATAAAATCACCGATTCTGTTAATTATGTCATAAGTTGTTAAAAATTAAGAAGAAATAATTTCATTAAATAACAAAAATAAAAACCTAATTTCCTCATTTGCATTAAAATAACAAGTAAATGTTGTATATCTACCGTGTATTTATAAAATTTATTGCAGATATAATCAAAATTGTAATGTAATTGGTACCAATAAAAATTTTTATAGCGTTTAAAAACACGATTATTACATTAACAGAAAAAAATCAGCTCGAATTTGATATTAACATTGTAAATTAAATAAATTTCGTTAAAAATATTTTAGTTGGTAACTTGTTTTGAACATTTCTGGTTCATTTTCAAGTAAAGTTTCAAAGATTTGTCAAAAAATAAACAATTAATGTTTGAAACAATTGTCACAAATCATTTCAATCATTCTCAAAATTTAAATTTTAAAAATCTAAATTTGGTAGTCTGTACGCTAACATTCAAATCTACGGCTAAACAATGCCGATCCCATAAATATCTGCCATTTTTTCAAAATTGACAAAGAATCGTTTCTGCACTGTTTTTGTAAATATCTCGAAAAATATTGACTTTTCGATAAAAAGAGTTATTATGAGATTTGTTGCCTATGGTTACTACTACAAAAAATACTCAGTTACGCTTCCTCGTAAAACGAATCGCTGTTGAGATATTTGAGCGTTTCAAATTCACATACTAGAGTTTTCACATTTTACACTAATTTGTTGATTTTAGACATCTCAATATTCCAAGAATGGTACGTTTTGTGATGGAAAGTAACGGAGTTCTTTTATAGTAAAATTCGTTTGTGGCAATTTTGAATATCAAAACAGTTCCTTATAAGATCTAGTTTTTCAACCAGGCCGTTGCCACACCTAAATTTCAGACATACAAAAGTGTCTTTGGACAAAATTTCAATCGATAAAAAACTTTTTGAGCGGACCGCACACTAGCTACTCTTGGTCTTTTGGGAACACTCAGTGTAGACAATCTATATGTATATATATATATATATATATATATATACATATATATATATATATATATATATACATATATATATATATACATATATATATATATATATATATATATATATATATATATATATATATATACATATATATACACGGAGAGAAAATTCCTATAAAAATTACTGTGCTCAGCACTACAATCGACGTGTAAAAGACAAACATATTCAATTCTGTAAGGTAAAAATATAAAGATTATAATTAATCATAAAAAATTTAAAGGATGGAATGTTCTTTTCGTAATATTATCTCCGTAAAATTTGTAAAACAGCACAGTAAAAAGTTCCATTACCGACAAAAAAATAATTTTTAATTGTTTTTATTAAAAAAATTACCATGCTAACATGCTAATAATAGGAAGAAAAAAAACAGAAAGAAGGTTGGTTGTGTTGGGAACGCTGTAATGAAATGTACCTCAATCAGCGAGTTACATGCGAACCATAGGTGTGGACTGTGGAAGAAACTTTGTCAGACAGTTCGCACCAAGCACCTTGATGCAGGTAGTAGTCAGTTTCTTTTACACTCTCTTAGGATGATGTCATTGTTTAATTCATCTTTTTGTTATTTACCTATCTTTAGTATATGTATTAGAATATATTGTTGGCAATCATTTTTGTATACATGTTTTTACAGGTACAGTGCAACCAACATAAGGTCGCGAGTCAGATGCGCAAATGAAAGAGTACGACAACAAGAATTAAACTATAATATATATGCATAAGAGTGTGATAAAAGTTGTGTTAGCACCACATTAAATTTTACCATGCTAGCACATATTTTTTATTTTGGTCGTCGATCGCGCACGGATTATAGGGGAGAATGGTAATTTTTCTGAAATTTTCTCTACAAAAATTATAGGATTTTTCTCTCCGTGTATATATATATATATATATATATATATATATATATATATATATATATATATATATATTTCTATGACCATATTTACCCAGAATTAACTACGTATGTATGTATAGGGAAGGTCGCCCAAAGCGGGTAAGGTAAGATTAAACGCCCAAAAAAGTGAGTTTTAACCTCGATAAACAGATCTTTTTTATATTATCAGATAGAATAGTTATCGAACTTTAAAATGAAACTTCGCTTAAGAAATGTTTATACGATATTTATTTTTAATAAAGAAAATACAAAACCTCTGCAAAAACCCGCTTTGCCCGTATAGGTATCCTAAAGCGGTACTCATTATCCTCATTCCGTCGTAAAAAGATTATTTATTTTTTCCCCTTCCAACAGTTTTTTCCATTAAGATGCTTCTATTTTGTCTACCCGCTTTGCCCAAAAAGACTTAATTTTGTTAACTTAGAATAATTTCAAAATGAAAGCCGATACATGTCTACCTTTTTCTACATTAAAAGTCAAATGATGATAACATAATATGGTAATACCAAAAACATTACAAATAAAAAGGTTTGTAACTAGTCACAAAATATTTATCGTCAAAATTTTTAACAAAACCAACAAAAAAAATTGATGAAGCTTAACTAGCACATTAAACGACACAAGCGTTCAAGTGCAACTGATTGACATGGGTTGATATTCGGTTAATCTCGGTATATACACAACCTGACAAAAAAATTCGGTACAACGACATACAAGCGCTTACCCCCTTTAAGAGGGGTACCCGCTTTGGGCGACCTTCCCCTATGTCAGCTGAGAATTCTCCACCTGACGAACATACTTGTGTGTTACTAGTACAACTAAAACACTGTTTGCCAAAAATTAAAACAATGACATCCTGTGATTGTGTTTATGAATTTTATAATTTAATCAAATAAAATAAATACCGTTTGTTTGACAGATTAAAATTGCACTAGAACAGTTAGTCGCCGTTGTCAGTTCGACTTCATAGTGACGTTAGCCTATAGACAAATAAATAAATAACTATAAATATATCTGTGTAAATTACTAATTTAAATCATACAAATGTTTATTACATTTAGTGGCACGCTACCTGTGCCGTAGGTATGGCGCCAGACAAATAATAAGATTCATCTAAATACTTAAGGTAGTTGTATCGGGGAAATGGTCATTTTTGTAAAATTTTCAAATTTTGCGTACGTATTATTCAGAATGTGCTGATTAAAAACTTGTTCTGATGAAAAATAGTACCTATATTATCCAATGAGCTGCTAATGATAGCAGTTATTCACGAAGATGAAATTACGACACGAACCGAGTTTACGAGGCGAATGTCGTAATGCATCTGACTAAGTAACAGACATTACAAGCGAGTAAAATACTATAGTTTTTCTACGACTTTTTGCCCTTTTTGATTTAAATAAAATTGAATATAAATTTTAAATTAAAAGAATAAAATTTTTAATCTATCTCTAATTTCATTAAATATTCGTATATGTATCTATGGAAACGATCAAAATAAAATTCAAATTGCTTTATTTACTTACACGTTACTACGCAACAATGCAACATATATGAAATTAAAACTTATGGATATATTATTCACAAAACAATCGCAAACCCATTGAAAGATGGTTAATAAGGTGATTTCATTGATCGAAAGGTATTGAGTAATGATCATTCCTCCACACCTTTGATAATGCCTAACTCTCTCAACAATTAATGGATATGTAATGAGTGTGTTCTTCAACAGGACTAGAAAAAATTATTTACTGCATAGGAACAGAGGTAATTGATGTGAAAACTTGCGTCGAAATTCGCTACTCCATTTGAACTAAATTCACTCATATTTCATATTATATACAAAAATAAGTACGTAATTAGAAGACAATTCGCGGTTTAGTTTCTGAGATAATATAAAAAAAAAAAATATAGAAAGCTTTATTTTACCATTATTTTATTCACAATTCACTAATATATAGGTATACTATATGTGTAAACGTATTAGTTGTTCTGTTGGCATCACTCAAATATCACTCTAATACTGATGTTAGTACTTAATATTTATTCACAATTCCGTATACATACATATACTAATAGAACTACCTTAAGGTAATCTACTCAAAACATCACAGTGATCTTGTTTTCTTTAATTACTGTACTAAAAGTTTGGTGTACAGATTGCTGGTTATAAGCTGGCCAACAATATTATGTATGAAATACACAGCGGTACTGGTGGGGGTGCTGAGTAGCGAATGTTTTAACAGATGTAGTAGTTTAGTTTCTTGATGTAGTTAACGTAGTGTTCCTTCAAATGACAGTAGAAGGTTTAACCTTCTTTCCACCACATTTCACGGCACGCACACCATAATATTGTACATAGTGACTGTTGTACACATTAGTATTCATTCAAAAATAATTCGGAGTATCTAAAGAACTAGACTAACTTGAGTTACTGAGCCAGTTTTTATACTAAAGAATCGTATTTTGAAATGGATCCGATTCATTTTGACTGGGTCCTTAGAAAGACCTACGTAAAATGGCGGAAACACTAGGCAAATATAAATTTTGTGTGATGCGTTGGTAAAAGATTTATCGAATATCTTGATATAATTTTATCACTGAAGGTGATAATTTTTATTAAATTATAATACACTACCATTTAATATGTACTGACGTAATAATTTAAAGACCTTACGATTGTAATCAGTTTAAATATAGACCACATTAAAAATTATTAACTGCAATTTAAATATAATATCTAAAAAATTTGAAATATGCGTATTTAAATGAAATTTAATATTCATAATTAATAAATAATTTTAAATATTTGTTGTTTGAAATAGATTTAATAATATTTTAAAATCTAACACGTATTCTTAAAAAAAATTACGAACAGTGATACATCTTTTTATGCGAAAAATAGGGACCATATAAAAAACCACACAAAAAAATTCAGAAACTTCATTAGTTCGCTACAGACTCTAAAAAAAAACAACTTTCTTTATGTGCTAGATTAGAACTGAATGAACAAAAATTCATAGAAAATTCATGTCTTGAAGAATTAATATACATGTGAGAATATTTTTAAGTATTTATATTGTTGCAAAAATTGCAAGACATACATATGTAAAGAAACTGAATGATGCAGTAATTTACACACTTATGTAATACGATGATAAAATACGTTAAAAACAGTCAATAGTTAACCTTATCGCAAATTAATGTTTAACTTTCTTACTTTTTCTTACTTTTAATTCTAATTAAGGTACAAAAAAAAAAAAACAATTTTCTGTGCATAATTTGTCTAATCTAATGCAGTAGTAAACTTGTAGATCGAGAGCCTCATTCGAAGTTTTCTACCGATTGAAATTTTGTATATGCCCGAAATCTATGTCGACAAGAATTACAATTATTGAAAATGGCCTTTGCATGTCTTTTTTCAAATACATTGACTGGAAAAATGTTAACTTTTCAATAAATAGTCCCGGTCGCAGCATCCTGCATAACGCAGCGAAATTTCCAGGACTAATCTACTTCAGTTCATAATTTTCAAAGAGAAGAGAAGATATGTGTATTAAATACCAATTTTAATTTTTAGAATGTTTTAATGTACCAACTAGCATAAAATTTTGAAAATTTTCTTTCTCTTGAAATTCATCTGAGACGAGTAAGTACTATAAGTTAATTTATCTAGTAAAAAATATCTATCTTACATTAATATATCAAAAATATAATTAAAATAAAATAACTTTTCAAAAGAATAAAACAAGTTTTTTTTTACTATTTTAATAATATTACTTATTAATAACTACATTCATATAATTTACATACGTAGACTAGGTGTATGTATCTGTGTATATGAAGTGATGTAACAATATATTTAAATAATACAATGTACGCCAAAAAATTCGTGGGTGCCTGTACAATTACATAATTATATGAATTACTGATGGGTGTTTATTATTATAAAATTGGGAGGACTTTTGTCGAAAAATTATGTAATCTGAATTTAAATGATTTAAATATACCTTTAGTAATTTTTGTTAGATTACGTGATATACAAAAATTTCTCTTTCAACTGAAATTTTTGAGAAGCGCATCCAAAAGGATCATTTTTAATATACACAGCCGAAAAAGAAGCAGGAAAATTTTCAAAATTTTTTAGTGATTTTTGAAAGGCTGTAACTTGGCAAAAAATAATCATATATGGAAATGCAAAAATGAGCAATTCAAAGCCTAAAGTTTCCAGTTTTGAGATATTTCGATGAAAATAGAAAATTGCTTTTTTTGTTCTTAGGTCAACGCGACCACATTGGTAATAATTAATAAAAAGCAACGGACTGCAACATGTACGCCGTTTCCAAAAATGTAGTTTTGGGTAAAACATGAAGTTAGTAATTTTATATCTTATATATCCTGTTAATGTGTATTTTATGCAGTAACAGGGTTCGCTCTAGGGGCGGACAATCCGTGTATTTTCCCGGGGCGAAAAATTTAAAGGGCGGCATAGTTGACCCGACAGACGTTGTTCTTCCCTTTTGGGTAGGTGGCACGATAGTAGTACTAAGCCAACATATATTGTGAATATGACTTTTTACTTTTATTTTTTGAGCAATGAACTATCCTCTTGATAAAACAAATATATTGTGTGAATATGACCTTGATCAATTAGATCGTTTAGAAGTTAAACGATCACTAACAGACGCTTCAACGATTACTCAAGACATAATTCGACAATAATTCAAGAAATAATTCATTTTGAAATTTTAATTGATGATTCTTGTGATATAAAGGAACAAAAATATTAGGAAATTGCCTTTAAGAAATATTTTTTCCATTAAGTTCAGACACTTTTGAGTTACCGGGTATAAATTAATTGGTCCATATACATAGTTATAATTTATAATAAATGTATGTATTAAGAGTATTCTGTACTAGAGCATGTTAATTGGTCAGCGATTGGTCAATAACATGCTCAATATTTTTATTACATATAAAGAATTCCAATTTATCATCCAATGTATTATACCACATGCCACAGTCACGATCAAAACAATTTTTATACACTGATGTAGAAAATAAATAAAAAAATTATAGTTTTTTTTTTTTTTTTTTTTTTTTTTTTTTTTTTTTATAGGGGTCGCAGTATTTTTTCCCATAACTGTCTATAGGTATGTAAATTATTATTTTACGTTGGAAAATTAAAAGCGGATACAAAATTTTTATCGCTAGGCCTGCAATTCATATGTCACACTAAACGTGTGTGTGTAAAAATAAAATTGCCTTAATTCTTTTTAAAAGTCAACTGGGAGGATCTGTTGCAATTTTGTAATATAAACATTATGTAATTTCCGGTCTAGCATTTAAATGCTTTTATAATTTAAATTAAAATAATAATTTTGTTTTGTTTATAGACATAATTATCTCAATTGGGTGTTTGAACAAAACAATTGACTCGTTTCCATGCACACCGGTGTGATGAGCAGCTGATGGTCAGATAATTCTATTCTTTTTTCTTAAAAATTCAGTTTTGAGCAATGAGTATCGAGTTTTTTCCGAAATTACTCCGGCGGCTAAAACTTTAATTTTGGTTAATTGTACTGCGATTTTTTGAAAGCTTTCCGTAAAGCTTTATCTTTCTAACTTTCGTTTTCCTCGAAACAAGTAAATTAAATCGTAGCCGCAACTTGTTTATATAAAAAAATTGAGCAACAGTATCTTAAAAAAAAAATTCCTTTGATATTAGAATCCTGTTTAAGGCGGTGAACGCACTAGAACATTCTAAACTCTAAAGCATTAAGAAATAATTTTTGGATACCTAATTTTTTAGTACATAATCCAGCAAATGTTAAAATTTAAAACAATCCTAATGTATAGTTTTGAGATAAGAATTTTTGAAAATTATTTTTTTAATACATAGCTAATGGGGGGGATTTCCCAAAAAATATTGAAAACCAAAACTTAATCAAATAAATAAATTTCTTTTGGTGAAAATTAAATGTTAAAAATTATTTTTTAAAGAAAGCTTTTTAGAAAGATTAGGAAGTAAGATCAACCAATTCTGATTGAGTATTTTAGTAATTACTGAATATTAGTTGAACGTCCATTTTTAATACGGATAATCTACTTATATATTTATTTATTTATTTATTTATTTTTATATAAAATGAGCTTTTTCATTGTCAGATGATTTCAAATTAAAAAAAATTCAAAAACTCAAAAAGAGATTTGGAAAACACAAATTAATAAATTTGTGGCAATAATTGATTGAATTTTTTGAACTACCTTAATCTGCAATGCACTATGCACCAACCACCATAAACGCTCTAAAATTTGTATTAATTCATATGTAATTGTTGGTATATTTATTAAAACTAATTTTTAAAACTCAAACTTATTATTTTACAATCTAATATTTAATTACTATTTTCTGTTACTAATTATCATCAGAAATAATTTTAAATAAATTATTTTACTTAACCTATTTTATAAAACACTATAATTTAACAGATAAAAATCTTTTTACACGATTCAATAATTATAAATTAAAATACGCGCGGTGTAGAACACTATTTAAAAAACAAAAGTAACAATAACAACATAATATTCATTTATTTTATTGATTGTTGAACAAATATTCGAAATTCGAAATTTAAATTTAAAAAAACTGAATTACTAACCTGTATTTA
The DNA here is from genome assembly GCA_035578155.1 of Brachynemurus nebulosus. NCBI lineage: Eukaryota > Metazoa > Arthropoda > Insecta > Neuroptera > Myrmeleontidae > Brachynemurus > Brachynemurus nebulosus. The sequence goes on from JAPWDM010000005.1 coordinate 16,999,961, forward strand.
ATAAAAACAAAACACAACCAACAATAAAAAATTTCAAATATAACAGTTTATTGTCCGTTAACTTCATAATTGTTGTCAATAATTTTCAAAAAAACTTCTTTTTGTAACACTGTTTTTATAAATCACAACTGAATTACTATTAAAGAGCGTAAAGTAACTCTCAAAAGAGATGATATCCCTTCTATTTTAACCAATTACTTTAGCCAGCTCTACTGAAAAATTTATAGAGTACGTATATATAGTAAAGTGGAGGATTCTGTTTTAGTTTGGTGAATGTTCTTCAGCGTTGCTGTGGCTTAAGAAATATGTAGATAACCGTGAAGAAGTTGTCCATACGAAGAGTGTCTGTTACTCTACGGCAGCTTTACTTGCTTAATTATTCTTCAGTTTACTGTCATGTTCGTTTAAAATTGATTGTTGATTTCTTTCTGTTACTTTCCGTGGATCGACGGATAGATAATAGATGATAATTTACTTGATACTTGCTTACATGGGCACAGGGCAAGTGTTTGTTTGTTTGAAAACTCTCTCTTCTATGAATTTCTCAATAAATCAATTTAAAATGACTGTTGACGCTTCTCAAGAATTTGGATACTTTCTTTTCAAAAATATTTTTGAATTACATTAAATGCCAACATTTTTTTATAGCGTCTTCGAAAAAAAGAAGCCTATGTTTTCGATCGCTAAATACGGTAAAATGTAAATAACACATTCTGAGTTAAAAAAAAAATTATAATTTAATGGCTCATTTCTAGCACTGGTAGCTGTGCTGGCATATTTCCTGCACTATAGCTACGTACATCTTTCGGCAGGAATTTTTCTTTCGTTCAACCCCACTTTCGAAATTGCGTTGCCACTCACACATGCTTCCAATTCCCTATTAAAAATTCTTTATTCCATTATTATTACTAATAATAAATACCACTTATTTATTCTCCCAAAATACCACTTTTATTTAATTAATTTTCTGATATGTTTCCATCCATATGACATAATGAAAAAAGTATATCAAAACAAATATAGGGTTGACCGGGGTAATTGTGAATGGATTTTCATGAGTTGAGATAAAAGCGTTGTTTTAAGTATTTTTTATTTCATATATCACATTATGGTTAATTTATTTTTAATTTTAAAACATTCAGGATGCACCACACAAATTTTGAGCAAATTCGTATGAAAAACAAAAATTTTATAAGCCATTCACATTTCCCCGGTGCGGTTTTGCAAATCTTATGAATTTCGGGGTAAAAGTGAATGCCATCAGAAAAATTATTTAGAATGGATTACAAGAGAAGTGTGGTACGTCAGAGTAAAGCCCAGCTCAAATTCTTCACATTTATTCCACTTTCAAATTTTTCATCATATTTTAGCGGTCACAATTTCTCTTTGTTTAATGCAAGTTACGCATACCTCAAATTTCTACAAAAAATCAAGGTTAAAGAAAAATAACAAAAATTGTAGGAACACATTTATTACAAGCTAAAAATCACAGAAAAATGATATTTTGATGATATTTGTGATTTTATCATATAAAAAATCAAAAAATTCCATGTATTCATACAAAAACGAGGAAAATAAGACTTTTTCAAGGAAATACATTTATAAATAATAAACAAATATGGAATACCATAAAGTAACGCTCAAAAAAAAAAAAAAAAAAAAAAAAAAAAAAAACCCGAAATACATTTAGTTTATATGAACAATTTTTTTTTGTATTGTTTGTACAACGGAAACTTGTACAATAAGGTCACCAGCACAACATTTTCAACTCTGAAAAGGACACTACTGAAATTTTTGACCGAATGGGGGCATTTGTGACACAATTTTAAAATCATGGGATAATTGTGAATTGCTGATAAATTGTCTAATTTCTTTAGCAATTAATAAGGAACCCTCTCAGGGCTTAGACCACTTCTTTAAAAGTACTTTTAACCATTTCTTACCATTTAAAAAAAGGAAATGTATTTAAAAAAATTTTTTTTTGAGGATTGGTCGAAGTAAGATACATAAAATTTTGTAAGGGTTTTTTTAAAATAAAAAAAAAGATACTAATACTTGGAGAATTGTTATGAAATTTTAATAGCATATTAAGAAAGGACAAAAAAACATATTAAGAGTTGATTTTTAACAATATTAATGTTATTTTAGAAATTATAGGCGCCGTTCACAATTGCCCCAATTCACAATTACCCCGGTCAACCCTAAAGTAAATTATTCTAAAATCTTAAACATCTATAATGCTTATGAAATTTTAATAAATTTCAAACGAGACAAAACTTCGACTTTCAAACTAAAATTACTCAAAAATATCAACCAGTTTTTGGTAAACGTAATTGAATACGATTTTTAGCACCTGAAAATGTAATATAAGCATTTGCCAGTTTAGAATGTATTGGCTATGAACCTGAGATGTGATAGAGATTGTTTCTGCTATTCATTTTTTTTGTTACAAGGTAAATAAAATTGACAGATTATAAAAAACTAATTACATATTGTAATTATGTATCTTAAAACAATACTATACACTGCATAACAATCAAAACAATTGCAAATTATCATTTTCGTTTGTTTTATTGTTTTTTTTTTTTTTATCTTTTTGTTTTTATTGCTAGAAAAATGTATTATAATACACAGGCGGACACAGCCGGATAATTGGACACTCAAACAGGCTTGATGTTATATTGAAACGAAGAGTAGCTCACTGTAGAACAGGCGTTGGTAGTCTTCTTTGGCTGTGGGTCAAAATTGATCAAAATGTGACTGCACACAAACAATTTGTTAGATAATGGTTACTTTTGAACCATTTTCAACGTAATTAATTGCTGCGTTAAACATTTCCGTAAGGCTTAAAAAAGTGTTGATATTTACTTGAATTACATCGTAGACTAAGGCCCGCCACACACGTACAGTTTCAGCTGACAGTTTGAATTGAACAGTTTAAACTGTCAGGTGAAACTGTACACTGTAGAAGCACACACACGTACAGTTCAATTCTTCAGTTTTTACAATGGATTGGAAACAGCAGGACAATTTCACCTAGCAACATCTTTGATTCCGCGGAAATTATATTGTTAAAAAAAAATCAAACGCACTTGTTCCTGACCACAGACCAAAGAACATATTCTGTATATCCTATAGACTCACTCAATCAATTTATAAATGAAGCAGCCAGATACGGCCAGTATACGACTTAATAGTATTCTGTAATGTAGTAATCGATGCGATAACCTGTGGTATTTGTAGTAACGTTTTCAAATAATTATTGTCAAAATATAATATTGATAATAAAATTTTACTTTCTTGAGAAAAAACTGCAAAATTTTGAAAGAAAAAGAGTGGAATTCGTTTTAATTATAGTTCCATTTGCGGAAAAGTGGACAATATATTATATTGCATAAATCTCACCCATCTCACCCCGTTACCTGCCACAAGAAAAATGCTTACAAACTGGCTTTACGCTTTGTCTAGTAGTATAATAATAATAGTGTTCATTGGTCTTTGCTCCTGACACAAATTGAACTGAGAATTGTACAGTTGAACCCCCACACACACGCAACAATCAGTTGAACCTTTCAGTTTAAAAATTTGAAATTTCAATCGTCTCAGTTTAACTGTACAGTTGCGTTGAACTGAGACTGAAATACCCATACACGTAGAGTTTAAACTGTATAGTTGAACTGTTCAGTTCAAACTGTCAGTTGAAACTGTACGTGTGTGGCGGGCCTAAGTGGTCGTCAAACGGAATTTCATATTACATGACCTAATGATATTCCAATTAATGGCGGAAAAAAATCTATTCAGTGTTAAAGAATCCCTTGTAAACATTTACCAATTGCTTAAAGAGGTGTCGATATTTATCTGAATTATTATGATTGGTCGGAAAACGATATTTGATTTTACACGACTTAATGTTATTCCAGCTATGATAGAAATGATCCCAGGCTACAAGAAATCTATTCAGTGTTAAAGAGGTGTTTGTGAACATTCCCCTAATGCTTAAAAAATGCCGACAGGGCGGAATTGGGGCCCTTGATATTTTTTTCTTGCCAGGCCTTTCCTACTCCAAAAAGCATACAAGATATAGAGCACACAAAAAATATAAAACAATAAATAAAACAAATTTAAAAAGTGTTAAAAATAAAAACAACTTGCAAATATTAATTTAAATATTCAAAATAGACACTTTGACCGGGCCCTAGCCATTTGTTTCATTTGTCTATGCGATGATGCACATTGACTACAAATGACTACTAATGTGGACGCTTCTTATAGACCCTCTCTCAGAACATTTCAATAGATTTTGTTTTCTGCTCATTTAGGCAATAATTTTTTTTTAAATTTGCAATGTCAAGGAGGCATTTGAAGCCATGAAAAAATGTGTTCCTAAAAGTAGATTTCTTTGGTCCATTATTTTTTTTTTTTGCAGTCAGAGAAGTCTTTAGTATTGAGAATAAACTAATGAATTTTAAAGGTGATTGGTGCAACCGTTTCGTCGAATCTAACTCCCCGGCCATCGCTTTGGAAGTACTGTAAAAATTCGTCAGAAACGGTGAGTTCTTTAAGATTTAGAAAACATTTAGAATAACTATATGTATAATTTTCAATTTTATTTTCTAGACAAGAATGTCAAAAATCCCCATAGATCATTCGTGATTATTTACACTCCAATTTGTTAATTGAAACACATATTTAATTTTATAGTGTGCACACTTTGACAGTCGATAAACAATTTAACAACTCTCCATTGTTTAAATTCAGTTATTCATTTTATTTATTCATTTTTTCTTTAATAATTCAATTGAAACTGCAAATATAGGTACTGTACACATGAAGGTACACTGTATTATTTTTATTTGCAATATTTATAAATTATAAATTATGAATAATGTAACACAAATTGCGTAAGACTATAATTTAGCAAAAGATAAACAATACAATCTTTAATTTTTTTATTTTTTGAATGGGATATTAAAAATGGTAAGTAACAAAGCATACATACATTTGTATATTATATTATTTAATAATGTCGGCAAAAAAGAGAAATTTGCATAAAAAAACCACGATATTTAGTACATACGTACTTTAATATATTCGTATAAGATGGATCTTAAGGTGATTTGCACGTTAGAGATTAAGTAACTACTAACAATAAGTACAAAAAAAGTCTACCAATTAAAGACCGAACAGAAAAGTATGGTCTACCGGATCATTTCCACGCAAAAGTTAAGAAACCATAAAGTAGTAATTATATTATATACTTGACGTAAGAGGAAAACGTGACAGAATGGCCAAAATAATTTGTACTTTATCGAAAATCTGCTTTAATTGTTAAATAAAAAAAAAAAAATTACCTACTTTAGTGTTTCGGTATGGGTAAACAAGTACAATAAAACGCATCCACTCAGACCGAAAGTTGATATCGCAAAGTGACCGTATTTGTCTGTCTAAATACTTATTGTCTCAATTAAAGCTACTTAGCTTAAATACAATGGTAGATTTTGGTTAATTTTGACGTGAATTTTTGTTATTCCTGTCATCAAAAAGTTATTTATTCAAGAAAGAATTGAATTTTATCTCAAAATTTTAAGATAAAATAATTCCTTACAATTTTAGTTTAATCAAAAATGGAAAAGAAATTTTATATCTTTGTATCTAATAAAAAATAATTGTTTAGGTTCCCAAATTTCATTTTTGTACCTTCACTCAAAAAATATTTAATTCTTCATCGACTTTATCAGATTGTTATTACTTTTATTGTAAAAATCAGGTTTCTAGTAAAAGTATCTCTTGATTTTTTTTACTTGATTTGCAAAATAAGTCTTTAATAAATAATTAATGCAACTGTATTTGCATAATTGATAGATTTTACACGTAGAACTTTTATAACTTTCTTTTAAAATATATCAAATAGCCGTATAGAAATCAAAGATTACATTTTCAGTATTTTTACTAAATATCACACGATAAGAATGACATGTGAATGGCACGCAAGTTGACTTTTTATATTTGAAAATAAAAAATTAAAAATCAAAAAATTAATCTTATTGCATATTATATAACTTTTAAAATTAAGTTTCAAAATATGAACAGCTGAAGAAACAAAGATGAACATGCATAATTATGTTGTATAAATACTTAGTTCACTACTAAAATTTATCTTTTTTTCTGATCGTTTAAATGTTTTTATTGTTAACTTTTTTGATTTCGTGTCAATTTTATATCAAAATTCTCATTATAATAAAATTTTTTTTTCTATTGAAGTTCATTGACTTCTTTTTCCATTTTGATAAGGTTAATTCTTTGGTAAGGGGAAGCGCGACAGTCAATATGCTTCAAATTTTTAAAATTTCTTGAAAGACCATTACTTACTGTTTGAATCCTCATCCGTTTTTACATAAACTAAGAGATGCATTGTAATTATATTAATAATTGTAATGTAATATCATACACATACACATATTTCTAAGTATCTAGCAATTTACAAATGAAACTGGTTAACCTACTTAATCATACTGCAGTGAGAGTTATCATAAAAATACCTTGCAAAAAAACATTTCTAACGATTTATATTATTATTATATCTCACTAGCATTATTGCTAAATATTGAAAATCCTAAAAAAAAATTATAAATTCCTTCAGTTTTCAAACAGAAATTCATTTCACAAACATCCTAATTTGGTAACAAACGAAGTAAATCTTGATTCGAACATATTCTATTTTCATTTGTTCAAAATAACTGGTCCAACAATTTCAAATTCTGGTTGATTGTTGAAATAAATATTTTAGCGACATCTCATGATAAATTTTAATACTACAGTGTAGTTCACGACGTTGATGTGGAAGATTTCGTATTTCTATTTACACATAATACGCGTGTTGGAAAGTGTAGATAAGTATAATAGTTAGGTAAGTAAATGGTAAAATTGAGAATTGAAATCAATAATTTTATTATATTTTTAATGTTTTATCGCAAGAATTTAAAAGTTGATTATTGATTTCCTGAAATTTTTGTGTGTGATACCATTTTAATATTCAAAATTTGCCCTAATTTTGTTTCATTTAAGCAGTTACAAAAATATTTTTTATGTAGGTAAATTTAATTTAGCAGCCTAATTAAATAAATAAAAAGATACATATCTTGAACATTTCAATCTTAAATTAAATCATTCTTAAAAAATAATAAAAATAAATTCGATTATTTAAAGAACAAAAGCTTGTTGAAAATAATTAGGGCTATAAATACCTACTCTCTAAACTTGAAATTTTTTCCACAAAAAATTACCTTTAACCTTCCGTGGAAAACAATAGGTCAAAAAAAGATATAAATAGACATAATAATTTATTAAACAAAGATATATTAATATAAAGTACCTAAGTATGTATTATTGTATTTGACAGTTATAATTTTCACTGACAGAGATAAAGATTGTCTATCGTTATTAAATAAAGACAAATAATAAATATAAAAAAGATAGTTTAATTATTAAAATATTAAATCAAATAGAGACAACATGTACATTCGGAAATATTGTAGTATAACGTTACATTGCACGAACAAGATGGTTAACATGGGCGGGAAAATCAATAAACAATATTTAGTTGAGTAAAATGAACATAGTTGGCATTAGTATATATGATAAAAGGTTTTTCAGCACAAGTTAAGATAATACTTTCGTACGTATAGTAAATACTATATTATATTATATATAAAAATATAGTAAATTTTGTACTCGTATAGCAAATGAAATCTTACAATTGGATTTTGCAGTTGCGCAATAACAATTTAGGGTATTTTGTATTCTGCGTGGACAAAATCATGACATTAGGTTGGTAAACGTGGACTGCTAAGGTTGTTTTAACGAGACAGATAGATTTATAACCGAGTTTTTCTTTCTCTTTCTTAAGTTTTTTAATGTATTAAAGTTTTTCACTTTATTTATTCATATAATCTACCTATACGTGTGGTAAGTAAAAACAATTTTACACCGATATTCTATTTTTCTTAATCAGTAAATGAAAATGAAATTTTCTTGTTGAAAAATCACAGTTTTTAGAGCATGCTGTTATTTGAACCTGTAAAAATACGCACATTTTACTATATCTGTTTGATATTTTGTAGTATTTTACCTATAACGTGAGAAAATATGAATTGTTATTTGAGTGTGTTCTCTTTTTTGCCTGGTAGTGAAAAATATTGCTGCAGTTTCAATAACGATTCGTATTTTATGTAGTCCTGGGATAACATTCCTTGTTATTGCTGCGGTATATTCTACACACATGCTATCCTTGTACCCATCATAAAACTTGTTTTTCCTTATAAATTTAATTAAAGATAATTTTTTTCATATTTATATTTATATAAACGATTATTTCATCTATGTAAATATTTCCATACTTATTTTAATTAATAAGAATTATTCATTTGAATTATTTAAAGTATTACTTTTTATTCAAAAATCCTTGCTCTTTTTTTAGATTTTTTCAACTTAAAAATTAAATTTTGTTATCGTTAAATCATCCTTTTTCAACATGCAATTTAAAATTTGAGTCCACAAATATTTTGCTCAAGTACAATATTTGCAAATACAGGGCTCTTAGTTAAAAAAGCAAAAAAAAATAATCTATATTCTATGTAGATAAACTCCACTACATGTTCACCACACGCATATAAATATACATACGTAAACTTACATTGAGCTGTATTTGTTTTCTTATTATCGGAAGTAGTTAAAAAAAGCCTTCAAAGATGGCAGGATATGAATGTACATATCACGTGATTTTTAATTTGCGGATTATCCATTATTTATTTCATAGGTTCTATTGGTAGCGTGACATTTCAAAACTCATGGCACATTTGATCTAGATTTGAATTTTCTTTATTAAATTCTATTTTTATATTTTTTTAAGTAAAATTACTTCTATTCTATTTCAATTAAATATTTTAAATATTTTTTGTGTTTATTTCATAATCATTTATATTTCATTTATTTATTTATTATTTTTTTTTTTATTTTCATATTTTTTTTTTTTACATAAGCTTTTTTTAAATTTTTCGTTTCATTTCCGTTTTACTTTGTTTCACATCACTTTTAAGAATTTCATTAACTTTTTTTTTTTTGTATATTTGAAAAACATTTTTTAAAATATTTTTATTTTTTTAAAGTTGAATTAGATAGAAAGTGGTAGATTTTTTTTAAATTTTTTGAATAATTCGTAAATATATTGTTATTAGAATAAGCGCGGCGGTTGTCGGATTTTGTATCCTTTTATGGGCATTAAAAGAAATTCATGTAAATTTCTGTTTTTCACCAAATATTGTGTTAGTCGGTTTTTACTTTCCAAATTATTCTTTTATTTAATTTATTCTGTCAATAACAAAAAGTAAAGTTAATAAAAAAACGAATTTTTAAATTTTTAAATTTCAATTTTTCAATTCTTTTAGTTTCGAATTTTAGATTTTATAAATAGTAATTTTTTCAATTTAATTAATTAACAACATAAAATTGGTAAACTCAATAACAAATAATGTAAATTAGAAAAATTAAAGGATTTTGTTAAGAAGCTGATATCTGAATTCTGAAGTATTTTTTAAACTGCGTATAAAAATGGGTTTGCGCTCTATTATTATGGGAACTGCTTTTATTAGTTCAAGATCATCCTAAACCCCTCAAATCCCATTGTTTTTGATTTACTGCTTTGACGTAAATCATGTCTTCGGTTAATAAGAAGAGGAGGATAAAAAAGGAGTGCTTACAACAGGGCCGCGCCAAGGGACATTTGCGCTGGGGTGCAAGACAAAAATTGTCGCCCCTAAAACGCCAAACTTATTTGTAATACATTTTTGATAATAAAATATACGCCTCCCGGCTACCAGTTTACTTACTATATATACTTACTTTAATGAAATGCAAGATTGATAAATGTTTTATGTGTAGAATTCAACGACGGTTTTTATAAAATTAAAGCATGCAAGAGCATGTTCGATCCCGATCCCGTTTAATCTCGCCGATTACCGCGCAAATGATTGTTGTCGCTGGTCAACAATCGGAATAATCGGATTACCGACGGGTCACAACAATCATAATAGACAAGTATTTAAGCAAAATGCGGGTAACATTTAAGTGTCATCAAAATTACCACATAAAAATAGTAATAATTTTATATTTTATTTGCCGCCCCCAAAGCCTGCCGCCGGGGTACAAGGCACCCCTAACACCCCCGCTTGGCGCGGCCCTGGCTTACAATTACCGTCTCATGCTTGGAGTCCCTTCAGTTCTTTTTAGGACACTATTTCTAAAATTAGTTGACCTATTTATCGCATTTATTTTATTTATAAGTGTGTTAAAAATCACTTTATAACATAATGATTAATCTAAAGCATCCATTTAGCATCCATACAAAATTGACAACACTAATGACGTTTATATATTCTATATACTGTCTAGTCGTCCAAACAAATATAACAATAGATCTCTATAAAATAAGTTTTATAAGTTTATACTTTATTATGTCACAGAAATATCAACAATATCAGTCACTCTGATAGACAGACTTTGATAAATGGATTGTCTTTCCTTGTTTATACTTTTTGAATCGCACAATCTATATTGATATAGAATTGAGAATATTATCCACTGGAAAATTTGGACACTTAAGTTGTAGACACTGTTCACAATTTACCTCTACTTATAGACTGTTAGAATTATGATCTGTGGTTAGAATGAATACGTAGAGTAAAATCAAATATTTAATGGAATACTTGTCCAATTATTTATGTTAATTAATTTTCAATATTGACGCCGATGTTTAAAAAAAAATAGTATTGGCATTTTTATTTTATTTTAAATTCTGAACTGATTAAAAAAAAAAGTCACTAGAACGCTCGTGTTCAATTTTTCAATTTCGAAACATCTTTTTAGGGGTAAAGCCTGATTTACTTTAACGCTCCGCTCTCGGTACGATATTGCTACGCTCCCGATTCGATGTAATCAAGGGGACAAACTAGGTGGTCTATGTCTCTGTTCCACTTGTAATGAGTTTGTGACGTAAAATCTCTCCCACCATGTCGTGTAGGTACACACCGCTTGCAATTGTGTTAGTTTGTTGTTTGCCTTTGTGTGCGTACTCACACATACCACCACAACACACGTATTATGGGATAGACCAAGCTGTCCAATTTAAGTAACAATGGTGTTCATTGTTAACACAATGCAGTGTGTGTTCGGCGACGGACACTGACTGACTACCTGCCTTAAGCTGTGACTGGTATACAAATGACTCCAAGCGAATTACACTTTTTTTATATTAGTTGGCTTCTAGTGTTCTATGGATGTAATATTCTTATATACTATCAGTCAGGAGCGATGATGTGAATACACTCATTGCTTATTGTGTAAGAATATTTTATCGAATCGGGAGCGTAGCAATATCGTACCGAGAGCGGAGCGTTAATGTAAATCGAGCCTAAGTCGCTCGCCTAATATACACGTGTACCCACTGTCACAGTATCACAAAGTACGTATGGCCTTGGGTACATATGCAGTTAGGGTTGCCAGGTCTTAAATCCGAAAAGACGGACAGATCACGCAGTTTAGCCGTACATTTGGGTAAAAAAGCCATAGAACCCTTAATTTTTTAGTCTTAGTAGGTATAACACGGCTATTTTTTTAAAAGTAAAACAAGGCTTTTTTATCAAGTACCATAAAATTTTTTTTAAATTCTATGAAACAACAATAAAATTGAATCAATCAGTTTTCTTTATTATTAATAATTCAATATTCATTACTACAATATTAATTTCAATAATTGCATGGCAATTATCAGTAACTACTTTGCAATTTTCAAGGAAAAACAAAATTAAACAATTGTACCGATGGTGCTAATAACTTAGACGTGACTTAGACAGTTGATGCACCTTAATAAAGAAAATTAAAAAAAAAAAAATTAAACAAAACACTAATGAACTAAATAAACTTTAAATTAATTGTAACATAAAGTAATTAATATTTTTCATTGGCAGACATCTGCTTTAAAAACTCATTTTCTTTTAAAATTGAGTTGTAAAACTCTTTACAAGTCAAAGTTTTAAAATTAACAAAATTTTGGCTATAGTGCCGACATTTAATTTGTTGCGTTCTTTTGACCATTGTTTACCTATTAAAGAAAAAACTCTTTCAACATTTTATGACCCGGAATGGAAAAATAATATTGACAAATAGTAAGGAATTCTGAAAAGCAATCAGAAGTACTAATCGATTTCTTTGCCATGTGGAAAAAGGATTTAAAATTTTGTGTAATGTAATAGCTAATAACGTCTAGGTATTGTCTAATAAAGCCAGTTGTTGTTCTATTAAGATTTTGCTTCCGAGACTACTAAAGTAGCGGAAGCATTGTGATCATTTTTGAAAAATAAAAAATTTTTTCTCTCCAAAATCAAATTTTTTACGCACATTTTACGTTTTAGAGCTTCCTGAACAATTTTGGTTTGGGCTGTCCGTCTGTCTGTCCGTCTGTGTGTCTCCAATTTTGCACCAAGTGGCATAACTTCCGAACTATTCGATTGTTTTTAATGAAATTTTCAGAAATTATGCAGTTGGGCTCCGCGATGGTCCCCTATGAATTTAATCAAAATCGGAGTAACGGTAGGAACGCCGCTACCATGTCATTCCAAAATTGCACCAAGTGGCATAACTTCGGAACTACTCAATTCTTTTTTATGAAATTTTCAGAAATTATGTAGTTTGGTTCCTATATGGTCCCCTATGAATTTAATCGAAATCGGAGTAACGGTAGCTACGCCGCTACCATGAAGTCCCATTAAATGTCGATATCTTATTTACTGCTAGTCCTATCTCGCTCAAATTTTTAGGGTATATTGGGGGTTAGTTTCTAAAATATTTTTGCTATTATTTTATAATTTAGCCTTTAAGTCTTTTGAGTTACAACAGTTTTTTATAAACTTCAAGGCGAAAATATAATTTCACGGTATATAATATGTATATTTGGTAGAATACTGTTTTAAAGCCTTTTACGACTACGAGGAAGCTGTGTGCCCACCCTATTGGCAGCGTATTTTTTTTTAAATAAAGTACTAAAATGCCAAATTTTATGTAGAATATTGAATTTTCGGAAAAACTAAAGTAACAGTACATTATAAGTATGTATGGAGAAGATTCATTATTGTATAAAATTTCAATGCTGGGTACAAAATTTCAATTTTGCCCCTGTAACTTTATTTATTACTTAAACAAATTTAAAAAAAAAAATTAAAAAGGATTCACGAATCAAATCACAGGCGGAGCAGAAACCAACACATAACAAATGTAAAAAAAAAATCGTCAAATTTAAAGAGCCTAACAAAAGCCGGACACCGTCTAATTTGGCCGGACACGCAACCAAAAAGCATGACTGTATCCGGCTTTATCCGGACGCCTGGCAACCCTATATACAGTGCGTCAATTTGAAGAATATACATAGGAGGTTGTGTTTCTAATATTACAAGATCCCGCAGCTGATTTCTGCAAGTATCTGTTTTTTTAATGAAACTTAATTTAAATGAATCCTTAATGGCAATGTAATACATTACTCCCGGGTTGCCTATCGAAAATTAGCCGTAAGTACCTTTAGTTGCCGTAAATAAGCGAATAATCGGAAAGACATTTTTTGACGTATTAAAGTGTCAAATATTTTCAAAGCTTTTTAAAATTTACAAATTTTTCTCATAGTAGCAAGAAAAGTAAATAACTTTTTTCCTAGTTACAAATACAAAAATAAGCCAAGAGCCATGTGATTTGATTTTAATTTTTTTTATTTATCTATAAGTATATCTACAATATGTGTATATTGCTTAATAAAATGATCAAAACATCAGTTTTTAATAAAAAAAATTATTAAAATCTGGGGCAGTGCCCCCGTGCCTCCGCCAAGACGAGGCAAAACAAAACAAACAGATTAACAGGTCTGGATAATACTTAAGAGCTCAAATTGTCAGGATAGAATGTAGTCACCAGTCTTATGAAATGTACCAAATTTTATAGCTCTATTGCTTTCGATATTATTAATATGCAAATTTTATTAAATTCGTCACTCACTCACTCACTGATGATCATCAAAATTATAGAGTGCTTCCCGAAGTTTTAGAAAGTTGAAATTTGGTCTGTAGGCTCTGTTTAGCACACAATTAACGAGAAAATCAACAAATCTGTGATTTTCCCTCTTTAGCTTCTTATAAATAATAAAACATATTGTAGATATACTTATAGATAAATAAAAAAAATTAAAAAATCAAATCACATGGCTCTTGGCTTATTTTTGTACTTGTAACTAGGAAAAAATTATTTACTTTTCTTGTTACTATGAGAAAAATTTGTAAATTTTAAAAATCTTTGAAAATATTTGACACTTTAAAACGTCAAAAAATGTCTTTCCGATTATTCGCTTAATGACGGCAATTAAAAGTACTTACGGCTAATTTTCGATAGGCAACCCGGGAGCAATCTATTACATTTCCATTAAGGATTCATTTAAATTAAGTTTCATTAAAAAAACAGATACCTGCAGAAATCAGCTGCGGGATCTTAGACTATAAGGAAACTAATAATATCGCTTTGGACGCACTGTGTGTGTTGTGTCATGTGAAACTGCGAACAGGGCGAACAGTGTCTATCGTGTCCATATTTGATTGTGAGTTACATTTTGTTTGAAATGCTATCGTTATAAAGATTTTTTATTATACTTGACTTATTTATTAGCTAGGTGGACACAACTGCTGTATTTTATCTAATAGTTATAAAAATAATTGGAAATTCTAGCCTGTTTATTTAATGTCTTTATCAAAAATATTTTAATGATAAGGATAAAAAAAAATAACTGGTATTTTCAAAGTGATTACTCTAGTCCAGCGCTTGTTAAACTTTTTTCATTTATGCATTCATTTTGGGGTAGGAAATTTTTTGTGACCCCAGCTATTGGATCGGCGAAATTTTTTTTGTTGAATAATATTTTTGATTTTAATTTTCGCGACCCCATTTAGCGTTGCGACCCATACCCTAAGAAGCGTTGTTCTAGACAATTATTTGTAAGAATCATAAATCTATTCTTGGTGTACGGAATTATAAAAATTGCCACTATTCCGAATTTTGAGAGAAACTGTTTTACCCATATCTATAGCCTAGATTCATTTCATTGACTTGACTGTTTTGAACCTATTGTATGACGTCTATATACCTACACTACCGTTCAAAAGTTTGGAAACACTATGAAAATTCAGTAAAATCATCACCCGATAGATATTAATCACATTTATTTGGTTTAAAATATGAATTTTATTTGGACATGTTAATCATACTTAATTATACAAATATTGCTATAAAAAATAAATTTATGGCTTAAATATTAGATTCTAACTTCATCAAAGTAACCACCTTTTTTCTTGACGACTTGTTCACAAATTCTGGGTCGCCGTTTAGAAGTTAATCAAAATATTCTTTGTCCAATTTTTTCATTCATCTTTTAAGAATACCCAGAGTTGTGCTATACTAGATCGAGAACGATTTTTCACCAACAACACTTTAAGAGAACAATTATCTGTTGTGTCATTACCGACATGTTAATCATACTTAATTATACAAATATTGTTACAAAAAATAAATTTATGGCTTAAATATTAGATTCTAACTTCATCAAAGTAACCACCTTTTTTCTTGACGACTTGTTCACAAATTCTGGGTCGCCGTTTAGAAGTTAATCAAAATATTCTTTGTCCAATTTTTTCATTCATCTTTTAAGAATGCCCAGAGTTGTGCTATACTAGATCGAGAACGATTTTTCACCAACAACACTTTAAGAGAACAGTTATCTGTTGTGTCATTACCGACATGTTAATCATACTTAATTATACTAATATTGTTACAAAAAATAAATTTATGGCTTAAATATTAGATTCTAACTTCATCAAAGTAACCACCTTTTTTCTTGACGACTTGTTCACAAATTCTGGGTCGCCGTTTAGAAGTTAATCAAAATATTCTTTGTCCAATTTTTTCATTCATCTTTTAAGAATGTCCAGAGTTGTGCTATACTAGATCGAGAACGATTTTTCACCAGCAACACTTTAAGAGAACAGTTGTCTGTTGTGTCATTACCGAGACTGTGATAAAACACGTGCATTTATCAAAAACAATACGGGAGACTACCGACAAAAGATGTAAAAGCTTTTATAAAATTGTTAGTTAATATTGTGGTACGAACTAATTTATTTTAATAACAAACTAATTTATTAAAGTGTCTGGTAATGAAATTTTGTAATCTGCAAAAATATATTTGTTTCCAAACTTTTGAACGGTAGTGTATATGCTGAGTTTCCATAGGTATATAATGTCGGATCGGTATTGAAATTTCTTTGTAGTTGCAAGGACCGGGTCGATATAAATGTAAAAATTTTTACTAACTTTACAGTGGGAAGTTATTATAATGGGGCTGATTTTCGATAGTTCCAATTTTGCCATTTCTTCACATTTTGAGGGTCCTAAAGTCGTATACCATCGTTAACCGCAATCCTTACTTAATACAGTTCCAATACGTACTTGGCGATTTTTTTCGTTAAAATATAATAAATAGGTGAAATAAAACTATATAAGTAAACAATTTTGGAAAATACATTTTTGAAAATTATTTTAGGTATATCTAATAATGAATAAAAAATTTTCATAATAATTGTAAAAATTTATAATAAGCATGTATGTATTTGTAACCAATAACACCTTCAAAAGCAATAAAATATTGACCGCAGAATGCAATTCGCGTGATTTCCTTTTGTGTTGAGTTGCAATTTTAGGATCGGGTCAGGTCAACCTTTTTCAACCGCCGGATGTAATTTGTGATCAACCGATAAAATAAAGTTCATAATCTAGTTTGTATTTTGAAATTCCAAATCTTAATGCAAACAATATCAAGGATCTAAGATTTTTGCTGTTATTAATTCTCCGATATTGAATCCCACAGGAACATTTAATCAGGATAAGAATATACCATGTGTTAACTGGGGGTAAATAGTGTCTCTCTGTGTACTAAATTTCGTGGACTTCGGTTTAATTTGGATATGCTATAGCAGTTGGTTTTTTTCCATCCGGAACCATTGTTCCGGAACCTTCAATCGGGATAAAACTATCCTACGTATTATTAAAATTATTACTATATGCATTCACACTAAATTGTCTCTAATATACCTACATATATCAAATTTCATCGAATTCGTTTCAATCATTTTGCTGTGATTAACTAATTGGTATTGTATCCCGCAGGAATATAATATATTATACGATAAGATTATACTGTGTGTTAACTCAGGGTGAATAGTGTCTTTTTGTGTATTAAATTTCATCGATTTTGGTTTAGTTAGTTGGATATGATTTAGCAGATGATTGAAAATTATTGCTATTGCATTCGCTATAAATTTTCATAACCATTTAAGCACATTTTTATAATAATAATGTAACTCTTAGTTACATATAAATCCATATGGGCAATTCCATGAAATGATGGAATTTTAGTAAAAATTAAAAAATGAAAATAATTAATCCATATCATGCCTACTTGATACTCAAAAGACTAAATAACTGATTACAACGCTTTTTTTTATTTTATTTTTTTATCTGTAATTGTTTTTATTTTGAAAATTTAGCTTAAAAATGTTTTACTTAATAAAACAAATACCGTAACTTATGATTTTTTTCAAGTGAATATTAAAATACAACTAAATTTACTTTTTTTTCTGCTGAAATAATCATTATACTCGTTTTGAGTATTATTTTGATTTTTTGTCAAGCTACGAATTCGAGTAATGGAGGTTATCAAAACCGACAGAAGTTTTTTTAATTACTAGAAATAAACTTTTATCTTTGTTATCTATCCTATTTTCCAAAAAATCAAACTAATAAACTACTTACTTTTTAATTAAACTTGTTTTAAAGTGACTGTAACGTAAGTGATCAAAAAGGGTGTAATGTAAGTGACCGACTAAAAGTTTCATTTTTATCAAAAATATATAATATTTCATGAAATTTCTTATTAAAATAATTTATTGAAACATTATTTCCTTAAATTTATTTAAATGAAGCTGTTTGTTAGCAAAACAGAGCAGAAATTTTCATTGTATAAAAGATAATAAAATTGTATTCCTTTTTGAGTAATGTAAGTGACCACCTACTTTATCTTAAAATTTTTATGCATTTTTGGTTGTTTGATTTCCTTTGTTTAAAAGTTCAAATCGTATTCGATTTAATTTGAGTAAATTTTAGTGAATTTACTCATTAAATACGAAAATATTTAAAGATTTTAATCTCAATTTTAAATCAATTGTAATGTAAGTGACCATGGAATTACCCATATAGAACTTAAATGTTCTTTTAACTGAATTCAAAAATTTTTAAAATTTAGGAGGATAAAAGAATTTTTACCAAAATAAGTCATAAAATTTATTACGGTCTCTAAAAAGGTGAATTTTTTTTATAGCACTTTTAATAACGCGGGTCCATCAGATACTTTCAAGTCAAAATGTTAATTGATGGTGCCCTATATGCTATAACTGTATACCTAATTAAACTATATATCTACTAGGAAGTTGGTAGTGGGGA
Organism: Brachynemurus nebulosus; assembly: GCA_035578155.1. Lineage (NCBI taxonomy): Eukaryota > Metazoa > Arthropoda > Insecta > Neuroptera > Myrmeleontidae > Brachynemurus > Brachynemurus nebulosus. The sequence continues at coordinate 17,018,594 of JAPWDM010000005.1, forward strand.
CTTCTCTTGTCGCACTCACCCTATAGTGTTTGTTAATCTTTCGTTTGCGTTTACATAATGAATTGTTACTAGGGTAGTTCATTAATTTATCACTGATGTAACAATTAAATTATATAACAGTATTTTTATCGTTGTTATAATCAAAATGCACTATATACGTCAAAAAAATATTTCCTAATTCCTTAATTAACGACACTAACGGAAATATTAAAAGAACTAAATCGATTCTGAGACACATTGTACATTTTTGTACATTTTTCAATAATTAAGTATTGTTATATTAATTATAGAGTGACCTTGTTTGATACTTACGAGTAACGTTAAAAATCAATTTTACTTATTAATAATAATACATCAACTAATTTTTGTAATAAAGATATGCGTGCTTCACATTCGTAATCAATTATTTAAACTAATTTACATTTTTTCTCTGTACAGTAACTGAAAAAACTATTCAAACATATACGAAAAATGAAAATGAAAACAAAACAAGTGTGGATTTTATGGTTTAAATTGTACGGATTGTAATGCTTCGTAGATAGCTCAAACCCGTCAAAGTTTGGTATACATAATACAAGTCATTCAGTCAAAACAGATCAACAACCAAAAATATTGTAGGTACATTTGTGTAAAAGGCTGTAAATGGAATATTTTAAGATCTTTGTGAATCAGGTTGTTGTGACAAGGATTCAAATAACATAGTTTTAAACCAGCGGTTTCCAAACTTTGTGCACTAACGTCCCCCTATAAAAAAGTTATCTCTGCCGCCCCGCCCCCTTTTGAAAAAATTTATAAGCAATTCGTAAATTATTTTTTTACTGAAAAACTCAAATTGTTGGTGGACGAATGGACAGGTCTATACGACACTTGAGAGGAAACCGTTGATCAGACACGTATTCGATACTTTCGCGCTAACATGACTCTGACCGTTTGAGAATTATTATTGTTAAAATATTACGTACAGTAGCGAGCAGAAAAATCAGTGTTAAGTGGTTACATGGCTTTTTTTTAGCAAAAAAACCTAATTTATTTCAGTTTTTGGCAATTTTTTTCTATTAGTAAATGCTTATGGCTTGTACTTGAACAACGGGATTTAAAAAAAATAAAATTTCAACTTTTGGCAGTGTTTTAAACAAAAAATTTTGATTTTTCGTAAAAATTTTTGTGCTTTTCGTTAATTTTCTACTTGTAAAATGAGACGTAATGAACGGAAACAGTAATTTTTCGTTCTAGTACAAGCCATAAGCATCTACTAACAGAAAAAATTTTGTTTTTTATTTTAGGTAAGAATTTCACGAGTTACTCTGCCTACGGCGAAAAATCAGCGATTTTAAAAAACTAGCTGCCAATAGCCTAATTATTTTTTTTTTTTTCAAAAAAATTTTTTTACGGTGTCTCAAAATAACATATAATAATATGCCAAAAGTCGAAATAAATTATATTTTCTTAAATTGTAAAAAAAAAAATCGAAAAAATTGTGATTTTTTTTGCTAAAAAAGACCCATGTAACTCCATAATATAAAATGTCCATTATTTGGTAATTATTTTTGAGCGCTTATTCTTAAAACCATGATTTTATCAAAACGATCACGATATTTACAATTAACCTGCGCCCCCTTAGTGAACATTGCGCGCACCCCAATTTGGAAACCGCTGTTTTAAGGGGAGGTTTACTTGAGAGTCCTTAAAAATTATGTATATTTCTAGAATTTTATTCTCAAGAACGAAAGTAAATATCAATTTCAAATTTTGTACACATATTTATTAAGTATTAAACTATACAAAAAAAAAAAAAAAAAAAAAAAAATTTCAAGGAAAAATTTAAAAAATTGTCCATTTTATAGATAGTGCAATGTGGTGATCCGAAAATCCGATGCCTTGTTGGTTGACATCATAGCGTCGTAATAAACCACTCAAATCCAAAAACAAAAAAGATTTATAAAATATATGAAGAGTACCGGCACCTAACCTATAATATCAATAAATTGCTGAAAGAAAAAAAAATGGCGGTTGTGTGAACTCTCGATTACGATTTTTGTCATATTTTTCGCTCTCTAAAGTAAAATAAAAAAAAAATTATGTAAGTGTATCGGACTTAGGTATAAGTGCCGGAAATAGAATTATCTTTAATAGATTAAAAAAGGTTCCATTGAATAGTTTTTGAGTTGTCGTGTCAACCAGTTCCAAAAATGTGGTTCCGAGATATTATAAAATATATTTGTGATATATATATATATATATATATATATATATATATATATATATATATATATATATATATATATATATATATATATATATATATATATATATATATATAGTTATCAGTGGCGGTTATTCCAGGCATGCGGGGTAGGCGCCGCCTACCCCAGCTATTTCTAAAAAACTGAAATAAATTCATAACAAGAACGTAACATTGTTTACAAAATAATTTAAATACACAATTTCAATAAGATTTACTTTGATAATATTGCACATTATTACATATATTGCATATTAGAATATACATAATTATAAAATGCATAAATATTGTAATATTGTCCGTAGAACGTACATATACCCATTATATACACGATATATACGATATATACTATACTACTATAGCATATCTATAGCCACTTTATCCAGCTATACATACAACAATATTATTCTACATGCACACTGCACAGTTACCATACCTACGATACCTACCATGGTAGGCTCTCTGAGCAGAGCATATCCGTGTGTACTGAACCTGTATATGTTTGTATATATTATGTAGCTGTATTAGTTGTTTATAAACCCTGTTGGTACTTTCACATAGTAGGCGATTTTTTCGGTGACTACCGTACATACGATTACAGCCGAACTAATCAAAACTTAATTTGTGTTCTAGTCATATCACGTTTTAGGGTATTTAGCATGCTTCTTGTATACCTCTTGTAAATTTATCGTTGCTGTTCCGTTGCGGTTTGATTGTTATTTTATTATTAACTGTCTTTTTTTAAAATGACATACTACAATAAAGTATTAAAAAACATTTTTTTAAAGGAATATTGAGGAAAATAATTTTTTTGAGTAGGTATATTGAAGATAATTTAACTTATGCATATTTAATCCCATAAAAATATTATCGGTTTTTTACTTTTGCTGTGAAAAAAAAAGTTAGAACCGATATTTTATATTTTTTTAAATAAATTTGTGTTTTCTACAATTTTAATTTGTTACCTAAAGTAATTTAACTCGAAGAATTGTCAACTAGCAAAAATACGACAGCGAAGCAGAAATATTTTTGACAATAAATATTTTTTATATTATATAAACATAAATTTATTACAACAAATACAAATCTCTCGTGTAATATTAAGTGAAAAAATATGATTTTTTCGAGTGATAGATCATTGCTAATTTATCCTTATTTTAAGGGTTGATAATTCAGAAATAGCATTTGTACATCAGTTTTAATAAAGTTTTTTTTGAATATTCTAGGTTAAATTGTTGTTTGATATCAAAAAAGCTTTTCTCTTGTCTATTCTCTGTGAACAAAATTGTATGGGCAACTGCTAGGTGCGAAAATTTTCCCAATGTTGCCAAAAAACATGAATGGAGTCACGCTCATATGCAAGCATGTATTTCATTGAATGTATTTGGTTTTGTAATAATTGATGCAGTAAAGAAAATATTTATTTCTTCAAAGCATAACAAAAAATCACTAAGGGTCTCATGAAACGCTTAACTGATGCTGTATATTTTTTGGCTATGCAAGATCTTGTATTTCGTTGACCTGACGAATTCTCAGAATTATCAAATTCAGGAATTTACATACTATTTGTAAATTTACTATTTTGATATGATGAAAAATTAAACTTTCATTTAGTTTACTGCATTTACCTTACTTGTTTGATAATGGTCATTTAGAAAACTCACATTCGTTTTCTAGGAACATTCTAAGAATACGATGAAAGATGAAAGATGAAAGCAGTTTAAGTTAATTTATATTGAACAAAGCTTTCCTGAAATATTACAGTTAAAATCTAACGTGCTGAGTAAAATTAATTTTTTTTTTTTATTTCTTAATTATTCGTTTATTAATTTTTTTTTTAAATTTCTACATGCAGTTAGTCCTTTTTATCCATCTTTGTGTTCAATGTATTTTCGCAGAAAAGTGTAAATTTAGAGCAGGGGTGGCCAACCCAAATGATCTTGCGGGCCACTTTGGAAGCACATCATAACTCCACGGGCTGCATATAAAATTATATGTTCCCATAATATATTACGTATTTTTTTTTTTTTTTTTTTTTTTGATACATTGGTTTTCACTACCATGGTCTTTATAAAATAAATATATTTTGTATAAGTGTGATGAATCTCACGGCCCGCGGGTTGGCCACTCCTGATAGAGTAGGAATTATTTACGTACAATACTTTACGATATTTTTTAGTAAAAGAGTATTTGTTAGTATTAGACTTTACGATATTTAGTAAAAATTCGAAAATATCATTCCGCTTTCTCTTTAGTACTTCTTTACACACTAAGTAACATTTGAAATTAAAAGTATAAAACACTAAGTGTGGTTTATCTTTTCTGAAAGCGCATACCCAATCTTAAAGCTCACGAGCCGCCACTGATAGTTATATATATATATATAAAGAAACGTATTTTCAAAATTTTATATTTAATACTCATTATTGCGTGAACTACGTTTTTTGTTTTTTAAATTTTTTTTTTAAATTATTTTCAGCAAAATTCTTTTTTTTTTAAATTATTTTCAACAAAATCACTTTAGGAACATAGTCTATACATAATTTGCTATCAATTTCGGCAAAAAAATCGATTTTTTGATCAAATCTTAAGTAAACCTTCCCTTAAATTACTTTCAGCAAAATCACTTTGAGAACATATTCCACACATAATTAGCTACCAATTTCTGCAAAAAGAAAATCGATTTTTTTTAACGACGCTCAAGTAAACCTCCTCTTAAACGATCAAATCTATTCGAACAAATATTCTCTGTTGGATCGATAACATAATTTTGCAACTGTTTCAGTATTAAAAAGTATCCTTCAAAGTTCAAGACCAAATCACTAAGTTAAATGCTGGAAAATCCATAAAATTTTTATTTTTCGTATTTCTAGAATGATTTCATATACCCTATCGTGCAGGATATCGTTAGAAAGATCTTTTAAAATGAAGATTCTCTTAACCACTTTTTCAAGCTTTGTTTGCAAAAAATTGAAGTTTATAATTATGTTTTCTATTATAACTGGTTCGGGGAAATTAAACTGAAACTCTTCTCGGATATATTTATCTATTTTTAGATAACCCGTAAAAAATGTACTTGAATATCTTATATTTTATTCCACAGACAGCTGTGGAAAAGTCAAGCCACTGAGGAATACTCACTCAATATGAGTCCAACTCTCACTTGGCGATTTTTAAAAAATAAAAGAATCATTCGAATTCGGAATACACAAGTGGCTGTTTATGGAGTCTAAATGAAAACCATTATAACTTCGTCAATCTGAGATCTTATTTAATGGCAACGGAAAATCAATTTTTAAACTTTTATAATTAAGTATTTCTATTTGAACTGTATCATAATGGTTTTGACTGTCTTATGAATTTACCACTCATAAACATTATAAAACAAATATCGCTCAAAACAGGAACGAAGAAATATATAATAGAAGGCTTTCTAATTAAAATAATTGTTCACATAGAAACGAATTATTTTGCCAAAAATTATCTGAAAATAATTTTTTTCAATCTTCAGTATATTTTAAATTCTTTTATTTTATTCCGTCAAAATAAATTATTATGAACACATTTCATTCATAGAAGACTGGCAGAATTTGAAAAATTTTGTAAGTAATTAAAGTTTTTTGATAATTAGAAACCAAATTACTCATAGTTATTCGATAGAAACAAAAGATTGACAACGTTTTCACGATAGAATTTTGAAAAAATATTTATTTTAGTGTTCAGTTATTTAAATTGAGTTCGGGCAGTTAAAGTTAACAAGTGTATTACGGTAGTTTAAAAAATTTTTACAAAATAATATACGTTGTTATTTAAAATATTGATTGATTTATACTATTCATAAAATTCAATCTTAGATAGTGTTAATCCGTAAATATGTATAATATCAACAAAAATTATTTAGTAGCTAAAATTTTCTTATGTAAATAATCCTCTTCCGGAATTGCGTACGATTTATGAAATCTGAAGATGTGTTTCGTATTCAGTTTATTCTCCAAGTTTCTTGTTATGTAAAACACGAACTGATAATGATATTCTGCTAAAAAAAACTTATTACGGTAATTTAATTTTTTTTTGTGTTGAGTGACAGTTGTAGGCAATAATTAATTGACATTTAAAAAAAAAACATTTTTACTATTTTCCTTTTATTTTGTCCACATTTTTCTTGTTTTCTTTAGCCAGCCATGAAAATGGACAAAACAATACACCTTAAATAAATAAATTTTGCTAGTTTTTATACTTTTTTTTTTTTAATGATTTTCATTTTCAAATTTTTTCAGTTTGGTATTTTACAATAAAAAAAATGAACACAATATACAAATTAACAAAAAATCTATTGGTAAAGAATAATTACACTTTTATCATCAAACGATGTTCCAGTCGTGTGGAACAATTAAAAGCCGAACGGCGGGCGATGTGCCCAACAGATTTAGTTCGACGCGGAGCAGTGTTTGGCATTTATTATGACCCAAAAAATACAGTGAATCCATATGGGAAACTGACAGAGACAGCCGAAAAGTTCAATCAACGAGTATGTGGTCGTTTGGAGGAATTGCTATTTGTGGCAGGTATGCCAGTAAAAAAGGGCGAGGTGCGTACACTTTTCGATCTAGATCCGGATTTGTCGGCCATTACAGTGGTTGGACTTGGTGAAGAATGTCAAGGTTATGACATCGCTGAACGAATGGACGAAGGTAAAGAAGCGATACGAAATGCCGCAGCATTAGGTTGTCAGGAGCTGCAACGTTTAAATACAAAAATTATATATGTTGAAAGTTTTGGTCATGCTGAATCAGCCGCAGAAGGGGCCGCGTTAGGGTCGTGGCTGTATCAGTCACACGTGTGCAAAGACCGACAATTTATTATTCCAGATTTGATTTTATATGAGGATTGTGATTGGACCGGTTGGCAAATCGGCTTACAAAAGGCGGCGGCACAAAATTTAGCACGACAATTAATGGAAACGCCGGCTAATGAATTGACCCCGTCAATATGTGCTCAGAATGCCGTAGAAATATTATGTAAATCAGGCATTAACGTTGAGGTCAAAGTTAAAGCATGGGCAGAAACTTTGAACATGAACGCATTCATAGCCGCATCCAAAGGCTCATGTGAACCGCCAATTTTTTTGGAAATCAGTTACTACGGCGCACATCGTGAAGAACGGCCCATTGTACTGATTGGCAAGGGTGTTACCTTCAACAGCGGTGGAATTTCAATTAAAACATGCGATGACATGAAATTTATGCGTGGTGATATGGCTGGTGCCGCAAACGTAATTGCCGTATGTCGCGCAGTGGCTTCTCTCGAGTTGCCAATCAATATTAGAGGTTTGATTCCGCTTTGTGAAAACATGCCAGGATGTTCCGCTATGCGGCCCGGTGATATAGTACATGCCATGAATGGCAAGTCAATAGAAATTGAGAGCACAGATAATGCAGGCAGATTGATATTGGCCGATGCATTGGTTTATGCTCAAACATTTTGGCCACGATTCATTTTGGACATCGGCACGATGACATCTGATGTGGCGCGTGGCTTAGGTGGCGGAGCGGCTGGAGTTTTCACGAATTCCGAGACATTGTGGAAGTATATGGAAGCCGCTAGTATGCATACAGGTGACCGTGTTTGGCGATTGCCTTTATGGAGACACTTTACGAAATTAATTACCAACAGGGAAAATGTTGATGTGCGTTCTACGGGCGACGGCAATGGAGAAGCATGTAAGGTTGCCGCTTTCTTGAATGAATTTGTTCCATGCGGGGAGTGGATGCATATGGACACGTCCGGTGTTATGGTAGAAGACGGTGAGGATCCCAAGTATCTGCGGTACGGTATGTCCGGGAGACCAACGCGAACACTGATTGAGTTCCTGTCACAACTGGTTTGCCAAAAACCAGAAGAAGAGAAACCAAAAAAACCATGCTAAGGTGGTGTTAATTGTTGAAAAAATGTCTATCATTCAGTTCATTCTGTGTTTAAAAATTTCCGCGTTAACTTGTCTCTGATTTTTTTTTAATTACCATTTTTAAGTTGTGTTCAATTATACTTTATAAAATTGTATTAATATTTACTCCTTGATTTTTTTTTTTAAATAAAATCTTTTAAGCTTTTAAACACTTAATTCTAACTTGAAGCTTTAATATGAAGAGCTTGAGATCGGTTTTTTGGAGTTCCGAAGCAAAAATCTCGGAATTTTTACAGTTTTGTCAGTCCTGTCAGTTATTCTCTTCGTCTGTTAGAAGTTACAGCCGTAAATCTCAATCAGTAGGTATGTAAGAAAGAAAATTGTCACACAATTGATTCTATAACACATTTAAGTTATATTGTTGAATATATTTATTTATTTTTATGATAAACCGCTATATTTAAAATGTAAAAATGTACTTAAATGCCCAATATTTTATCCCAAATGTTGTGGAAAGATCAACTATTGGGAGACTCAACTATTGGACCGTTCGAGATTTCTTTAAAAATAATTAAGAAAGATAAATTCCAAAGAATTCTTTGTTAAATGAGAATAAATACAAATATTTCGTTTAGAAAACAAAATTTTTGCAAGAATTTTATTACTTGAGGAAAACACGTTTTTTACCTTATAGTAAATATACAGGAGGATTAAGTACAGCTGAACTTTTTTTTGCGATGAATAGGGACCGCATAGAACAAATCGCACAAAAAAAAAATCAAAAATTGCAGAAATAGCTGTAAAAAGTAAAATTAGCTCCAGATTGTAAAAAAAATTTATGCGGTGGATAGGGATCGCATAAAAAAAGTTTCATAGAAAATGCATGACTCAAAACGCTCAAAACGTCACAATTTCCTTAGAAGTTGCTTTTCTAAACAAGATAAAGCATTGATTTATTTACACATGGGAACATTTTATTTCTTTTTTATAATATTAAAAAAACTGCGATAAATACATCTATAAAAAATTTAATGATGCAATAACTTATATTCCTATGCAATGTACTGATTAAATGCCTAAAAGCAATCAATAAATGATTTTATCGGAGTAAATTATTATAGTTAATGTTAGTCACATTATGTACTTTAATGGTTTAATCGCCCAAAAAGAGATTACATAAAAAAAGTTAAGCTGTTTTTTTATTGAATTCGCCACCGTATCGTACTGCAGATTCACGGAGTATTTATAACCGCGATCGTTGTAAAAAGAATTCACTGTATTTATCTATGATCTGCAAAGTGTAAAAATTATGTTATGGTATATTTTGAGCCAATCTCTCTTAAGGGGAGGTTTACTTGAGACTCGTTAAAAAAAATCGATTTTTTTTTTTGCCGAAATTGATAGCAAATTATGTGTAGAATATGTTCCCAAAGTGATTTTACTGAAAATAATTTAAAAAAAAGATTCTTGCACATTAACCGAATCCAGCTTTCTATAAAAAAATTCAAAAAACGTAGTTCACGCAATAATGAGTATTAAATATAAAATTTTGAAAATACGTTTCTTTATATATATTTTATAATATCTCGGAACTACATTTTTGGAACTGGTGGACACGATAACTCAAAAACTATTCGATTGATCCTTTTTTTTAATTTTTTATTTTAAAGATAATTCAATTCTTCGGCAACTCTACCTAAGTTCGATACACTTTCAATATTTTTTTTATTTTTAAATTTGCTTTAAAGAGCGAAAAATAAGACAAAAATCGTAATCAAAAGTTCAAACATCCGCCATTTTTTTTCCTTCAGCAATTTATTGATATTATCGGTAGAGGTGCCGGTACTCTTCATATATGTTATAAATCTTTTTTGTTTTTCGATTTCGGTGGTTTATTACCGACGCTAGGATGTCCACCAACAAGGCATTGGATTTTCGGATCGTCACACTGCACTATCTATAAAATGGACACATTTTTATATTTTTCTTTGAAATTTTTTTTTGTGTAGTTTAATACTTAATAAATATGTGCACAAAATTTGAAACTGATATTTACTTCCGTTCTTGAGAAAAAAATTCTAGAAAAATACATAATTTTTAAGGACTCTCGAGTAAACCTCCCCTTAATGAATCATGCGACGAATAATTTCGTTGTCAATAAACGAGTTAGTAAGAAAGGAAAACGAAAAACAGATAAAATTGATGTGAATTAAGCGTTCATGTGATTTTATTACTTCTTGTACAGAATCGTTTCTATATTTTTATGCTACGGTCACAGTGACTGTTTGTGCGCCCGTAAAAAGACAATGCTGATGAAAGTACAGAAAAAGAGAAAACGTAAGCAAACTTTGTTTGCATACAAAATAAATTCAAGTTCTCTTTTTTCATCTATCTATATGCTGTGTACGGTCATGTCACTTGGCGCTTGAAACTTTATTAGGTGGATACATTTCTTTTTATTTTTGATACCATGTGAATTACTAAAACGATTAGGACTCAAAGGATCCCTGAATGTACTTGAATGATAATTTGATTGAACGGTAGATGTAAGTTTGATTAATTATAAAAAGACCCTCGAACTCCAAAAATGTGGCCAGATAGCAATAAATTTGACTATATTTTAAATAGTTAAATTTATCTGTTGAAAATTATCAAATTTTATGTGTACTATCTCTTGGCTCGTCTAAGTTCGTGAGCCAGATACATCGGATGCCCAAAAGTAGGTTTTTCGAGCATCGTCAACAAAATGAGTTTTTTGCCAGGATTAAACAATTATTCAAATTTTTTTACTCGAATCGAAAGTGAAAGGCAATATGCATAAAAAATTTTTTTGCACCATTGCTCTAAGTTAATTACTTTTTGAGAAAAGTTAGAAAATATGTTGGAAGAAATCATTTTCAATTACACTTACACTCACAGTATTTTTTTTTCTGTCTAATTTTTTGCAATGCTCATTCGAAAAAAAAGGCTTTATAAGTGGCGTGTCATGATTTTTTTAATCCAATTTAACGATTCAGCTATATTCTATTTCTCTCAGTTGAATAAGTTTTTATAATCTATCTATTCCATTATTTTATAGGAAAATTACCAAGAAAATTTGTTTTATGTGATATGGTCAGAATTTAGATTATGTTTACACATTACAAAAATTAATAAGAGTTTGCTACAACCGCATAAAAATTACGTTAAACCATATTGAAACAATAATATTCTTACGTAATTTTCTATCCAGATGACAATACAGTTATAATTATAAAGTATAAACACAGCATTTTACTCGTAAATAAAACAGAACAAATAATTTAAAATTTTGGCATATTATATCATACATTTTTGAAAATATTAAATATTTCAAGGCGAAAATATCTTAAAAAGCTGTACCTCAAAAATGTCTGAAAACAGAATATTTTTCAATAATTAACCTAGAAAAAGCATATAAGAGGTAACTTTTTTATATCTTTTTTGAAAATTTCAAAATAAAATGACGTTTGATAGTAGTGTTACAAATGATTTTTTTTTATTTTGTAGAATCTGGTAAACAGAAATAATAATAAGTACTCGCCTTGAAAAAATCGAAAAAGTAGTTAAAACAAAATACTATTTCTTAAAGAAAATGTTAAAATTATGTGCAAATGCCGTCCTGATAAATTGATATATTAATGTCCATCTTGAGCGCTGGAGCCGATTTTGAGGAGCTGGATTCCCTCCAGGCAAAAGCTCATAGCGAATACACACATTTTTAAAATATCCTTTTGAATTTTGTAACTCAATCATTACAAATAAAGTCTAAATAAAAAAATCTATATGACCTGTATTTTCTCAATTTTCTAGCATCAAGTCTAGGGGTAATTAACTAGGGGGTGATTGTGTCGACATTTTAATGTAAAATATAGTAATTTTAACCGTCTTCAAAATAACGTTTCCATTTTAACAATAAAAAAATTTAAAAAAGTGTTTAAGTTCTGGCAAGATTGTCAAAAAGGGACTGAAATGTTTTTAGATGTTGATATATACAAAAAATATTAATGTGTTATGTACTTGCTAGACATAGGTTTTATGGGTGGTTTTAGCGAATTTTCAGAATGGAATTTAGCTATTACAGCCACTGTCATGACGCGAATTGAGCCCGAGACTATGGCAGAAATTTGTTTTGAGGTCCCTAGAAACCGAAAATAATATTCACTAAAATTTATATTATATGTGTATTTAGTCCCACACCGTTGGACAAGTTCGTTAGCCAGCCATGTCGTATGCCCGAAACATGGTTTTTTTGTCATTTTTCGTGAAAAAAATTAGTTTTTTTTGCCAAAATTGTCTCAAGTTAAAATATTTTTGCGACATTTATTTACACTATTAGAAAGAGGAGGAAAAATCACTTAGAAGGGTGAAAAATCACAGAAAAATGGTTTTTTTTTGTAAACGGAAATTCGCTATGTTATGCAGGTGCTGCGACAGGGGTATTTTGTTTACAATACGATCTACTTTTACATAAATCAGATTCTTAGGTCAAAATAACCAAATTAGTTCAAGAATTAATGTGATTTTTACAATTCTGATTTTGTCAAAAATGAAAAAAGCACTATTGAAAACTTATAAGTAGCTTCAAAATTCATATTTCTGGCATTAAAATCTGGTTTTTGGAGTTCTTTAGAAATTTTGGTGGTGATGACGTTATCAAGTTTAATTTTTTATATTTCAAATTACCAGCGTGAGTTTTTCCTATAAAGTAAGTGAATATGAATTTCCAAGTTTGTTCAAAAAATCTTTTATGTTAGTAGGATCGACTAAAATTCGCTCTGCGATAGACCGATCGATTGTAATCGACGGCTTAAACACCACTGTTATGTGTAGTTTGTTCGCTAAAGCAACGAAGTTTAAGTAAAGGAACGTATTTTCCCTTTATGTTATTCCGTATTTTAAACTTTTTTCTTGGATCGTCGACATAAAACTTTGGGAACGCCTGTTCTATAATACTACATAAACATTATTATTTGTGCTTATGGTATAAAACATGTACATGTATTTTGTTTGACCTGACGAGAATAAATTTGTGAAAATTATTGACAAGATGATCGTCACTTGATCGTGTAAGGTCAGCATAAAATTTGATTAGATATACTTTTTACACGAAGAACCGAGAAGTAACGTTATGCATTTTATGTTCTATTCCTGTTTTCTCAATCAATCGAGCGGGGGGAGGGGGAGGAGAAAGACGTTGAGAAAAGTTTAAACTATTTTCATTCTTTTAATCTTGATCGAAAAATTGGTGCTAAAATATAGACTTGTAAAACTAAAAAGTAAACAATAAAATAGAGAAAATGCTGTGTATTACAAATATATTAAGAAACTAGGCGTGTAACCACCCGATGGAATTTACCGTCGGCAACATTTCAGGATGTCAGTCAGTGTTAAAGATTTATTAAATAAGACATTATTTATTTTAATAGCCATAGTAACATATTTTTATGTATCTCTAACTGAAGATTTTCCATACAAATTTTCATCCCCTATTATACCCACTTAGGAGACAAATTTTCAAAAATCTTTTCTTAGTGCTCACCTACGTTATATAAGGAACTCCTGTTCAAAATTTCATTCTTCTAAACCCAACGGTTTAGGCTGTGCGCTGTCTGTCAGTCAGTCAGTATTAGAGATTTATTAAGTAGATTGAAATGATTAGTTTAATGGCGGTCAAACCATTAATTTAATGTGAATTTAATGGTTTATCTAATATTTATAAACAATTCTCCGTTGCTACAAGTTGGGTTTACTAAAATGGAGTCATGCTTCAAAATTTAATTCATGTGGCATCTAATAAACAAGTCCCCGTGGTTACAAGTTAGGTTTACTAAAATGGAGTTATGCTTCAAAATTTGATGCCTGTGGTATCTCTAAGAAACATACATATGTTAATATGTTCGATTCAGTACTCAGTGCAATAAAATATATCAAACGGAAATTGTGTATTTTTAAGGTTCCATAGCACAAGTGTTTGTGTGTGTGTCCATCCGTCCTTCTCCAGCTCAATAACTCTTTCATTCGTTTCGAAATCGTTTTGACAAAATTCTTTTTTTCTTTTGAGATACCCCGAGACTACTGAATAGCCAAAGCATTGCCATCACTTTTGAGATATTTTCTGAAAAATTCTGGCCTCGTTCGCGTCTGTTTGTTGATCCGTCTGTGTGTCCGAAGATCCCACTAAGTAGTATAAATTCGAAACTATTCGATCGTTTTCGATGAAATTATGCGGGTTGGTTTTTAGATGATTCCTTACGAATTTCATTGCAATCAGAGTAATGGTAGTTACGGGGCTATTATAAAATAACATTAAATGTTGATATTATACTTACTATTCCCATTTTGCTCAAATTTATCGAATGTATTTGGGGGTTAAACCACATATGGCTCCCTATAAATTTCGTTACAGTCAGAGTAATAATAATTACTGTGCATGCGCAAATGTGAAATAACGCTAGTGGCATGAAACCATGGTTTGTTTAATATTTTCTATTGACTGATTTGACATTAGGGGAAAAAAACTACGCAATCAGTCTTTTTGTAATTTCTATAGTTATATAGTCATTTGGAAAAAGTTAAAAAGCAATTCACTCTATTTTTAAAAGCTTTTATTTAACTTGCTATGTTTAATATGTTGGTTTAGATAAAATTTTGGAATCAAAATTTAGACAATCTCTAATTGAGCTAGAGGTTTCAAATTTTAGATACCGATCTAACCTTGATGACAATGCAACATTGTATAATTAGTTTTACCCTAAATTGCCCCAAACCAAAATTGTTAATTTTTAGTCCTGTGTAACTTTTTGACACTTCGAATTGTCAGATATTGTCCATTGATTTTACATTGTGATTTTTTGTTTCCATAGTTATATTTGATTAGGGTAAGTTAACCGATTAAAATATTATAGGTAAAAAAATTACTTTAATTTTTTTAAAAATTATTGTGATCAGACTAAAAAGTAGAAAATAAATTAAAGTAAAAAAAATGTTTTTTTAAGAAAAAGCTTTTATTTAAAAATGGACTAAAAGAACAATAAAATAACTTTTTAGTGAAGTTTGAAGCAATATGCAACATAATTTATAAAAGCTTGAGGCGTTTAACTAATTTAGTAACTACTGAAAAGTAAAATAACTACACTTATATCCAAAACATCCAAAACAGAAATAATTAATGATAACGCTTCAAGCTTTTATAAATTATGTTGCATGCTTCAAACTTCACTAAAAAGTTATTTTATTTTTTTTAGTCCATTTTTAAATAAAAGCTTTTTCTTAAAAAACATTTTTTTTACTTTATTGTTTTCAAGTTATTCTTGTTTCAAATATGACAATAATATGATAAAACACGAAATTTAAGATGCAATTTAAGCACAAAATCACTTTCATAATTGGGTAAGTCTGTTATCAGTACGAGGAACCAGTACTGATAACAGACTTACTTACCCACTGCCAGTGGGCCCGGGCGGTGGCTGTATCGTGTGGTGTATCGTCCCCTTTACAATTTTTCACTTTAAAAATCCGTTTTTAAAGTATTGAGTTTCAACGTGGCTTGCAATGTGCCTCGCCCTCTCTAATTTCTCCAAATCGATGCCCCCTTCCCCTGAAATGTTTTTTTCTTCCGAAAATGTTTTTTTGTTAAAATGTTATTAGTTAATCACGATCCAGTCTTAACAGGTAAGTCTGAGGTATGGAGATAAGAAGTTGGTAGAGTGTCTGTTATAGTAACACCGGAAAATTGTTGAAAACTTTAAATAGTAAAATATTTTATCTTTTCGTAAGCAGAGTTAGATTAACACTTTTTTGAAAAGTTGACGATGAGATGACATTGTAGGTGACGAAACAGTTTTTTTTCTTTTCTAAAAAAGTAAATGGTGAAAAATGTGAAAACTTAGTAAGTGTTTTCCATCGTATGGTTGGTTATGAACTTAAAATTTAAAACGTTGTGATAAGACAGTTTTTAATAACACTGCCGTGGTAGTAAATTTTTACGTGAGTCGTTAAAATGCATCCAACAATTATTTTTAAATGATTTTTGGGGTTTTATTTCAGTGATTATAATAATCATAAATGCCATTCATAGCACAAGTTTTATAGATAAAGTTTACTGATTCGGTAATAAAGCATGAATTTGCTATTCGTGGAAAAAGTTTCTGATATTTTTGTATAAAGTTTCTTATTTGGTTCGAAATTCTTTTTTCCTTCTTAAATATTAAAAAAAAATCACAAAGTAGGTACGTGTTGGATATGCATTAAGTCAGGGTTCTGTAGTCACTAGCTAAAGTAGATATTTAAGTGTATTTTTTAGGGTTTATTATAAAAACATGTGTTAGTAAGAGGGTCAATTACATGATAATTTGATTTCTTGTAATTCTTAAAATTACCGACCCAAGTTATCTAAAAAATTAAAGGGTCGCAAAAATTTTTGAAAATTGTTATTCTTTATTTAAGAAGCTGCCTTTCCGTCAAAAATAGGCCGATAGTGATTTTGAAAAATCCATTTGAAAGCTTGAAGTGTCTACTTTTTCATGTTAGAATTTGAGAATTTTTTTTTGTGCAGGATAATCCTTTTTTTAAAACGATAAGCGACGAAAAAAAAAATATTTAAATTTATTTTTTTATTTCGAACTAGGTGCACTAGGTACATTTTTGTGAATGAAGTGTGTGTAATGCTTTTACAGATCGTACTTTTAGTTTTAATTTATTTATTTAACACACCTTGGTGGTCATAATCTATACTGACAAAACGCCCAACTGGTACACAATTTGACAGTTAATACACTTTATATAGAATTGTTGATGTCTTACGACCAGTAGCGTAGCTATGGTGACTAGCGCCCCTGGCCAGACTTGAAAGTAGCGTCCCCCTTTGATAAAAAGAGGGGGAGTGTTTAGTAACTTAATAACTTAAAAAATCCGCCCTCTAAAAAATACGTCTCTTCTTATCTTTTGCACAAATTACAACTACCTGGGTTTCTGGACACAATTTATCGAACTTCACAGAATTACGCGATAACGACACCCAGTTTTGTTTTCCAGACTTCTAGAAATGATAGATATCTTTTTACTTTCAACTTATAGCCTAATTTAAGACTAGCTAGTGTAGCCATATTTATGTTAATTGTTATTTTATCTCATTTTATGTTTTTGAGTAATTTTTTCAATGTTCTTAGTATCAAAATCAAATGATATCTATATACTTTGACAATTAATCGAAACCATCGCGGCGGCGCCCCCTCTGCTCTGGCGCCCCTGGCAGGGGCTATCCCTGCCACCCGCCACACGCCACTGCCTACGACGTGGTGTGTGATTTAGTAAGATTTCACTTGACGTTTTATGACGTCAATGATCATTAAGGTGTTAAGAGTCTTTCTACTATCATTATTTTAGTAGTTGTTTGCGATTAAATAATAAAAGGTAGTTTTAACTTATCCTTGATGTCTTTGAAAGTAATTATGCTACAACAAGTGAAAGCAAGGTTTTAGAAAGTCCAAAACTATCTTCTTTAAGGTAACAATATCAAATAAGTGAAGGAAAATTCTCTACCTTTTGTAAAAACGATTTGAAAATGTTTGAAAATATTCGTATTTTCCTTGTTTTTTAAAAATACTATGCAAATGATTCAAGAGTTATGAGATTATTTAGTTGATTCAGGCGCGGATACAAGGGCGAGGTAACGTGTGAATTGCCCCTCCCCCTGATGAATGACCGAAACACTTTATACAGTTTCAAAATTTAATATTTCTTATTTCATATTTCTAAAGACAGAGCACTCTTCAAATTCAACTATATTTCTCCACAGCAACTGTACTATTGGTTTCTATATTTTTTGGAACAAATTTTCTGAAAGATCAGTTATCATTCAAAAAATGCCCCCCCCCCTTAACAAAATCTTGGATCCGCGCTTGAGTTGACTATGTTTTTTTACAGTTCAAAATATTCTTAAAATGTGTAAAGTTTCTCAAATCGCTTAGATTTTTGTTCGCAAATGGCCATCGAGAATAAAATCGATTTCTTAGACGATTTTAGTCAATTTTAAGTCCCAAAATCCACACATTAAAGTAGAATTTATTTCTTTTTATGCTAATAATAAAAAATCTTCAAAATATTTTGTTCATTATTGATACACCGACTGGAAAAATAATGGGATAGCAACAGTAAAATCGATGCATTTAATTTTAAAATAAAGTCAAAGGCTAATTAATATTTTCATGATAAACAATCATTCATTGAGCCAGGAGGTATAATTAAAAAAAATTCAATGAATTTTAAAATATCCTTTTTTATGCGAAGTTGACCGGAGTCAGCCACTGTAACCTGTCCGCTTCACCCTTGCATGTCCTCCATGTATTATGTAATATGTTAATTTTTTTTTTATCGTACCTGTGTTGTGAATTTTTAAAATTTCATTTTTGTTGCGTCTTTCAACCCTTGCATGTTGAAATTATTGGTTGATTACTGTACACGTGTAGCTTCAAGGACGACTTTATTTTTTGTTAGAATATTTGGTTGATAAGCAGGTAATTTAAATTACTTAAAAATAATGGTTATTTAAATACATTAAACATTTTTTACTTGGCCCTATACATTACATGTCCACAGTGTACAGACCAAGTTGTGTGATTTTGAAAAAATCTGATGTCAGCGGAAATATACGTTTTGAGGGTCCCCTGAGTCCAAATTAGGCATTTTACAAAAAATCTCCGTTTGTCTGATGTTAGGACATAATGAAGAAATCAAAATTTATTGCGTTTTTATGAGTGGGTAGGCGGTAGGAGCATTTCTAAAGGAACGTATCGGAGACAAAGTTGTTACAATTCTTTCCCCCTCCCTTTTTTTTCATTAACGTAGGCGGGAAAGTTTATATTTCAATTACACTAGTGCTCCGATTGAGAGAAAGAAAAATGCGTAAATGTACCTATTGCTCACATAGATATAAAAAAAAAACATCAAAAAATTCTTTATGTAAATAAATCATTATATATGTATACAGGATGGAATTTTAATAACTCTTATAGCTTTTGATAAAATTTTATGATGATTTAGAACATAATTGGTTGGAAACAACATAGCTTAAAACATAGCTATGTTGTTTCCAACAAATTCCGTTCTAAATCATCACAAAATTTTATCGAAATTCACCAAAAGGTATAAGAGTTATTAAAATTCCACCCTGTATACATATATAATTATTTGTTTACATACAATTTTTTTAATAAATAATTTACTGTTGAGAGGTTTACTTTGTGAAATTTCATTTTAAATATTAAAAATATTTAAAGTTTTAATTACTTTGTCAATTTCACTAGAATTGAGTAGAATTTACTAAACAAGAGTTGCCTGACTGGCATTCTTTAAATAATTTACTGTTGAGAGGTTTACTTTGTGAAATTTCATTTTAAATATTAAAAATATTTAAAGTTTTAATTACTTTGTCAATTTCACTAGAATTGAGTAGAATTTACTAAACAAATCTACTTTTAGTAAATTCTACTCAATTCTAGTGAAATTGACAAAGTAATTAAAACTTTAAATATTTTTAATATTTAAAATGAAATTTCACAAAGTAAACCTCTCAACAGTAAGTTTAGTAAATTCTACTCAATTCTAGTAAAATTGACAAAGTAATTAAAACTTTAAATATTTTTAATATTTAAAATGAAATTTCACAAAGTAAACCTCTCAACAGTAAACATACATTTCTTCAATTACTCTGATGATGATCGCGAGATTGAAAACGCGTTTAGTAAATTCTACTCAATTCTAGTGAAATTGACAAAGTAATTAAAACTTTAAATATTTTTAAAATTTTTTTAATGTTTTTTTTATATCCGTGTGACCAATACATACGCATTTTTCTTTCTCTTAATCGAAGTATAGCTCGGGCCTTTTAACTTGTCAGTGCGCAGAAAACGAATTTAACACGTACATCTAATAGTAGGTAATAAAAGAGGGAACGAAAGAGAACAATATGTTTGTTAAAAAGGTGTCTCTTTTTAATATGATTTAAACCTAGATATTTTTCAGATGTTATTGTCTCTTACTTTTAATGTCTTTTCAAATATATCTATCTGTCTCATGCGCGAGTTACTGCCAAGTTAAAAGGCCCGAGCTATACTAGTGTATATCGCATTCACTGTGATGTCATTCTGAAACAAAAAAGTCAACTGCCACTGGTGCTGAAAAGTATTTCAACACTGATAAAGAAGAGAACGTCTTTTAAGAAACATGAAAAATTGTTAATTCTTTTAAATCACGTGGGTTATCCGTTATAAAAAAAAACATTTACTCTTTTCATGTTTTGTAACTGATCTTGATAATAACTGTTTTTCATTTTCAGTATATAATAGTATATTATGCAATAAGTGTGGGCAATCGACATTCCCGCACGAGTTGCATATACTATTTTTTATTACGAATTTCACATACTTTTTTCCATTATTATTACTATTTTTGACATTTTTATTACTTTTTAAAATAATATTTTTGAGTGTTCGTCTTTTTTTCTGAATTAAATATTGTTTAAATTACATTGTTTGTGGTTTCTATAGAAATAATTATGAAATATTTATTAAATGAAAAATCAAGAGGCGGTTTTGCGTGTTTTTTTATCAATTTGCGTGCGGAAAGTTTACTTTTCGTACGTAAAAAAGTATGTGGGAAGAGTACAGTGGGCAAACAGCTATTTTGCGTACAGAAATGTATGCGCCAAGTTATTACTTCTCCCGCATGAGTAATAAAAAATTATTTTAAGCTTAATTTTATGTCTTTAGTCCAAGTAGATCTGCAGATATTCATTGATTTATATACAAGTATGTGCATATATTAACATCCGGGAGACTGTCGCTCGGTATTTTGATTTTCTGGATTCCTTAGTTCCTAAAATATCAAGATTCAGTAAACATCGCATATACCCAAATTAATTTGATTGTCATCAATTCTCATAGTCTATACTCAGTGGCGGCGGTAAGCAATGAGAGACCCTCCCGCAAGAATCGTTTTGGGGGCCCCCTTCGGCCCCGGTGTGAAACTGGTGACCTTTCTTTTTTTTGCTCGTCAGTTGTAAAAATGCCGCCCACTTTTTACAGGAATGCGGTCCTTAAAATTTGCCGCTCCGGGCAAATTCCCGGGTTGCCCCCCCCCCTGGAGCGGGCCCTGCAGATTGATGAGTGCGATAACGAGACTGTGTTTATTGTTGTATTAGAGACTGGCTGGCAAGTGGCAACATACATGCGCACAGATAAAAGCTGTCTGTCAAGGTCACTCGCTCACAACGCGCCGCAGAGTATAGAGAAGGAAAACTATCGATAATCTGCGCTACCGATAGTAGCCGATGGTTTTTAGTAAACTATCGATAAAATATCGATAGTACTGTCGATAATTCCTCGACTGTAAAAAATTATCGATAGTTTCGACAGTGCTATCGATAGTTTTCCTTGTCTACCGCAGAGCAGAACAGTTAGTCAAAAATTAGATACAATTATTATTGAAACAAATGACAAATGCATTTGTTTTATTTACGTCTTCTCTATTCAAAAACCATTTGAATTTTTAAAAAAATCATAGGATGTTTACCACTGCCGGCCGGGGCCCCCTATGCCGCCGGGGCCCTCACGCGCCGCGGGCCCTGCGGGCCTGTTATCGCCGCCACTGTCTATACTCTATATAGACTATAATTATAGACGGAAAACTAAAGATTCAAATTTAACTTGTATGTTTTTCCTACCTCTAGTTATTATTTCACATGAAAATGTGTTGAACATGATTATAAAATTTTTTTTTTTTGATTTCAGGTGTAAGTGATTACGTCTTTTAGCTTCACAGGTAAGCCACAATTCATAAAGAAAGTTTTTTGAAACATTTTTGTTCTTGCAGTTTTGAATTAAAAACTATATACGAGTAAATTGCCTATATGACAGGTGTTATTTCGCTCATCGTAATTGTCCGATTCCTAAACTCCTGGTTGCAAAATATCTTCATTTTGCAACTTGTTGCATAAAATAAATTAATATACTAAACTGTTAATTTTGGTAAAAAAAAATAAATCATATTTAACAGGAAAGCACGATTTCTGCGAGTTTTTTGGTGAATTTGCTTCATTGTCTTGTTAAAAAAAGTCTATCTACAATAAAAATAATTTAATAAAACAAATTTTGAATTTGCAATCAAAAAATTTTTTCCATTTTTCTTGTTTTAAACAAAACCATTTTGAATATGATTTTGTTTTTTACAAATTGTATTGACGGTGGCGGCAAACTGAAGTGTGAGAAATTTTGATAATATATGATTTTGTCAACAGTTCTATTTTCCCGTACCTATATGTATATCTATCTAATAATAAATATGTATATTTTACTACATTTGGAAAAAGGATGTGTAAATCTACTGAAAAAGTGCAAGACAAAGATAACAGTATCGGTTTAAAACTTTCCCTGAGGCCATTTTGACGAACGGGAGATATTTTCATCTTAGAGCGAACAAAACTAACAACATTGAAAAAAATTGTTATTGGAAAAATATCCCGCGGTAAATAAAGAGATGTAGATGTAAACAAATAATATTGTTTCACTCTGTCAAAATACTGTTCGTATTTTTTAAAGTAGACGTATATTTCAAGATTTTTTTTGTTTTTTTAAAATTATGTGTTTTTTTTTGTTTCTTTTCTGTTGGTGTATTTGAAAGACGCGAAGTTAAGTCGGCTATGTGAGTCAGAGAGACATATTTTCCGCAAACTTATGTTATTGAGACTACCACGTGATGACTGTGTTATTACACATAAGGGACTTCCAGGGAATTTTTGTTTGAGTTATTCAGTTTTTTCATTCATGTTTGCGCGCGCGATTCTCTAGTGAATTTAAAATAAAATATTTCTTAGAAGATGCAATTTTTTTTATTTTGCCTATACTATATATAGCTTTTGGTAGAATTTTTAATAAGGGTAATAGTACAACACGTGAAATAAACACATGACCTACTTACTCCGCGTACGGTTGTACGTAATTATGTTTACTAGGGGAGAGCGGGGCTATCCCGTACACTTAAGGGAGAGCTGTTATTGCTCAGCTAATATCGAGTATAAAATTATAAGAAAATAAGCAATATATAATTTGGACCATTTCTATTGATTTTATACAAAGAAATTTGAATTATTCCACTGTTTACATATTTAAATTAAATTACAAAAAAAGTGTCTCTGTACGAAATAGTCCTGGGGGTCGGGGCTATTCCGTACGGTACGAGGGGCTATACTGTACAATAAAAGAATCATCTTGCTAAGGAAGTAAATAACAGTAATGCAATAAATTATTGTACAAAACACATTTTTTTACTTATTGTCGACTCAACTAAGAAACATCATAACTTAAATTGTATTATCAGTATATATTTAGTTCAACTTATAAAAGTATAAAAAGTGTTAGGTTAACTTTTATCAAAAAAAGTGATAAAGTTTATAGAACGAAAGTATTTCCTGGATCAACTATAATCTATTAATGTTGCCATATTAAACCATTTGGGGCTAAGTCGTACACTTCTGTACGGTTTAGCCCCATCCTGTACCTTGTGGGAGTTTCCTAACCTAACCTCAAATTCCGTCGCCTAACTAGTCATCACTAGTGATCAAGAGAGAGCTTAAGAAAAGTAGTTTCTTATGATCTTATAGCTACTAGCACCCAACTCTTATTTGGCAGTGCCCCAAAATTATAAGAGAAATAATAAAAATAAGTTTTTTCACCGTCACATTGGAATTTTTACGCACAGCGGAACGAACTCAATCCTGTGATTTTCTGCGGTCAGGCGCAACGTTGCAATACCAATTGGACTCGTCTAGCTTGAAATCTAGACACGAAAAATGGGTGTACGGTTTAGTCTCGCTGTACAGTATGGCCCCACTCTCCCCTATATATTAATGGAAGATTTTAACACGTTGATAAATGTGTGCAAATTATCAAAATAATTTCATTTGAAAATACAAATATGTAGGTTTTGTTAGTAAAAATACAATTTTTAGTTATCACAATCGAAAAATTACTAAATACGGCATTAAAAAGTTTTTTTTAGTTACCGTAATTAAAAAGTATGTTTTTGATAACTACAAAAAAATTGTTGGAGTGACAAATATAACTATATTCGTATAGTTACACAAACAAAATTTTAATAAATATATTATTGTTACAGACACTTAATAACTACTAATAAGTTAATAACTAAATACCATTGTTAATGTGATGAAAAAATTAACCGTATGTACCTAGGGTAAACGGTATAGTTTATTGGACGTTGACAGTTATTGGACAAGACACTCTTTTTTGAAGATTATAAGGCTTATAGACTAGTAAAGCAAACTTCCTGATTTTTTAGTTAAACAGAACCTTCTAGTATCTACAGAACTTGTGGATTGTGGAAATACGCCAGAAATTAATAAATGAAATTTTTGTCCAATAACTCTACACGCACAACTTTAATATTTTTTTTTCAGAGACTTATTATATTACAACTCTAAGAAAAAAGTAAAGGTAATAAAATTTTGAAAAAAATACGATTGGTTAAAAAAGATGACAAGGATAAAAAACAGCTTGTACAGTGACAGTTTAATTTACTTATCTCTCTCACACAAAAATGTGACAAACCAAGTTGGATTTACATAGCTAAAAAAAACTTCATAATTCAAAAAGTTAAATGAATGTATATAATTTTTAAAACTATTGATTTAGATTATAATTTAACATTTCTAAATCGTATTTTGTATTGCCATTATTCTATTTTGAATTGAAAAGTAATATTTTTATGAATGTTAGGTACTGCTTAGGGCAGTTTCGTACTGAAAATAATTTATTTCATTTTTTGCTATAGTGTAAATCCAACTTGTAAAATTTTATTACGTTTACTTTTTTCTTAGAGTTGTAAGATTATACCAATAGGTAATATGAAAGTTTTATATGGTGCATTAAAATAGACAGGTCTTACTTTATTTATGAATTTCTGTACTTTTTCTGTACTTTGTTTTGAAAATTTTTCTTAACTGTCCAATAACTATACCGTTTACCCTACATTAGAAAATGATTTTTTGTGGCACGGTTGGTAGACAGCCTTCAAGTTCTACATATATAGTATTTTTCATATATATTTAATTTTTCAGTATCTAAGTACTTAATGTTACGTATCTGAAACTAAATTGCTATTGGATTGCTATTTATGAAGTGGGAGCTGAAATTTTTTAAACTTGATTTTATAGATAATTATCATGACGGAACTTTCGAAAGAGACATATTTTGACACAAGTTTTCATATACGGAATATCCTCTTTATCATATTTAAGCACTAATATGAATTGTTATATAAGTATTATATTATATTAAATCAATAATAATATAGGTATATATATATATATATATATATATATATATATATATATATATATATATATATATATATATATATATATATATATATATATATATATGTAGGTCGTAGATTTTACGCAGATTTTACGACGCTTGTATTATTCTATTTAATGGTGAATAAACTTTGGAAAATCTGCTATTGAAACCATTGCTGAAATATTCATTCAAATTTGTATCAAAGCATCGATGCGAGCGAATTTATATTTTCTGTTTTGGAATGATAAAAAAAATATGTATTGCTTCTAAATTTTTCTGTACGACGCATATAAACATTCATGATTATTCTTTGCTATAAATTTTTATTATTATGTATATAGGGCTTTTCTTTAAAGAGATTTCGAAATTGCTTTAAAAAAGTTTGTAGGTATTGGTGTTTTTTTATGTAACTTTTCACATCTTTGCAGCAATACTAAATTCATAAATTGCCTAACACACTAGAGATGTGCTCGTGAGTACATTTTTAGTCACGTTCACGCATAGTCACGAATTAGCTTTGTACTCACGCCCGATCACGAACGAGAAAATTTACTTCTTTTCACACTCACGCACGATCACGAACAAAAAAATTTTATACTTTCACACTCATGCATGCTTATGAATTAAATATAAAAATCATTATCGTTTTAACAGTCAGTTAAAATTATGTCCTCACGATAAAATCAGAATACGGTTAATACGGCTAACATTATTACTGAGATTAATATTGATGCAAGCTACATAAATATTATTTAATTTTTTCTGGAAAGTGAGAAAGTTTTCAAAATTTTTCATCTGGGGATTTATTGTTTAATTTTTGATCTTATTGTATTGTATGTGTATATAAACATGATATTTCGCAAAACCAAACCAAATATGTAGTTTTTTAAGAAAATAGGGTACTTGACTAAAGTTATAAAAATATTCTAAAAGCATTGTTTTTCCAAACCGGTTAAGTGATTTTTTTATTTTCGACAGATTCTGTAAAAAATCATCAAAAAAAAAAAAATAACCCTACAATTTTAAATGAGAAAAAGGCGGGAAAAACACCTCACTATAGTGACGTCACATTTTGAGGCAACTAAACGTCAATGTCAACATTTATAACCTCAAACCTTTGATTATATTCATAAAATGTCAAAGTAAAAGCAAGTATTTAGTAGAATTCCGGCCGAATATTATTACTATATATGTAAGCTAATAGAAATATTCAAAAGAAAACACAATTTCACCTCACCGATGTAAATTATCAAAATCGACATATCTAGCTACAAAATGTTACGTCATATTCGAGAAATGGCGCGTTTTCACTAATTTGAATATTTGTTGAAAAATGGCGATTTTCAAAATAAAATTTCTAAATAGTTATCAAATTTTTTTAAGTTTCATCATTAAAATTGGACATATGTGATGATAATGCATAGAATTATTTAACATTTGACACAAATTTTAAATACAGTCAAGTACCATATTGTGACAAAATATTTTTTAGTACCCATAAATACATAAATAACAATTTTTTAAAAAATAATAAAAATAATAACACAACTTAAAATATTGAAAAAGGTAATATTCCTTTAAAATTAACCCATGTGCTCTTTATATTATGTCTTCACGGAATCGTCATAGATCATACTGTTCAAAACTGTAAAACTGACCTTGTACCTAATATTTTCAACTATTACCTACTATACCCATTGACTGAGACCGTATATACACACATCGTGAGAGATGCAGGCTAATTTTAAGAATTTGTTAAAAATTTAAGGAATTATTTAAAAACGGAAGAAATAATTAGAACAGCATCATAAACATTGTTGGACATTTCTAAATTGTAAATCATTTTGTATACATTCCAAGCATCTTGGTAAAGAAATGGAATTTGTTAGTAAGGGTTATTGAATTTCTACCTACTTGTACTTATAAAAAGTAATATATAAAAATATTTTTTTTTTAGTTAAAAAATCAAATCGGTTTAGTTATTACTCCCTAAAATTGAAAATAATAAATTACTTAAAAAAATTTTTATTCATAGTCTTCAACTTTTCGTGACTGACGAATTATTCACGACAAGAAATTAAATGTCACGATCACGCCCACTCACGCACGATCATAAACAATCATTCACGGTCACGATGGGTGACCACCGGGTCCCGCATGAATTCACAATTTTGGCACATATCTATAACACACTTGAAATTTATTATAAATAATGACGAAACTTGTAGGAAAATACATTTGGAAGTTACAACATAACCTCTTTTTATGCTTACCAAAGCGAATTATGAGAATAAAAAGTTACTTATCGACTGTTTTTAAGCATTTTTTCATCACATTACATAGGTATATAAATTGTTGCATCATTTAGTTCCTATACTGAAAATAAAATAATATATTTAAAAATGTTCTCATACGTAAGCTAATTCTTTATCTTGTTTAGAAACGCCAATTCTGAGAAATTTTATAATATTTTCAATTTTAAAGTGTGCTCAACAATTTATGAACTTACATTTGCTTTAGTGTTGCTTCAAAGGTACGATATGTTTACGCAAAACCAAATATCTAAACGATAAAATAAATTGAAATTATGAAAACTGATTAATAAAATGATGGAAAAATTAAATTTTTCTAGAGTGGGTCACAGTCAGCGAACAAATAATATTCAGTTGGCAACGATTCAAAATAGCTTTTGTAAATTATATTCGAAATATAGTTTGTGTAACAACTGCGCTAATTTCGGAACGGGGGTTGTAGAAATGAAAAAATTAAAATTACATTTTAAAATTATTTTCCAGAATTTATGAGTTTTTTAATGATTAAATTGCCAGAATGAGGTACTTACCAGATGGAAAATATTTACTGAATTAATATTCGAACTTGTTTGACAAGTGAAACGGTTTTGAAGCTATTACGCAATTTTAAAGTACTTTATAACAGCTAGTATTAAAACATAAAGCATAAAAATTCAGCGATAATTTATTTTTGACATTTTAGTGAACTTTATTAAGGGATTATATAAGTTTGAAACGCCATAAACGAAGGTCTTATTGCGAGATTTTTTCACCGTAATCCAATCAATATAAAACCTTTTTTTCGAAGAGATTCATGATGGTAATATTTAGACAGCAGCTTTACCCAAAAAGTTTTGTCATCACTTACATTAGTTTTAATACGGCGATATAAGATTATTGAAAAATATTTCTCTTTCACTAAATGGTAGCAGTTTGAAAAACAATTTTGAAAATCGATGAAAAAGTACCCCTCAAAAGGATAAGAGCTATTTCTCTTACACCCTGTATATATATATATATATATATATATATATATATATATATATATATATATATATATATATATATATATATATATATATATATACATACAGGGTGTAAGAGTTATTTCTCTTATATCCTGTATATATATATATATATATATATATATATATATATATATATATATATATATCAATATATAGCACCCCCACACATCATATATATATATATATATATATATATATATATATATATATATATATATATATATATATGATGTGTGTATATATACCGAGTGTAAAAAAAATAACTCTCGTCCTTTTGTGGGGTGACTCATAGCACCCTGTGGACACTAAAATCGCAGGAATTTTTTCGGAATTAACAGTCGCGTCACCCCTCAGGATAAGAGTTATTTCCGTTACACCCTCTATATATATACACACATTCATACATATATATATATATATTATATATATATATATATATATATATATATATATATATATATATATATATATATATATATATATATATATATATATATAGGGGGTAAGGGAAATAACTCTTATCCTTTTGAGCGGTGACGCGACTGTTAATTCCGAAAAAATTCCTGCGGTTTTAGTGTCCACAGGGTGCTATGAGTCACCACTCAAAAGGATGATACTTATTTCTCTGACACCCTATATACAGGGCCGGACCAAGAGTTATAAGGAGGTGGGGGGCAAATTTTCCTGTTGGCGCCCCTCGCAGCAAAAAAATTTTTACCTGGATGATGACAAAAAAAAGTCACCTGGACCCTACCATAAATCGGCACCATTGACCTTTTTTTTTGTTGGTCATCACCTACTTACAAATTCACTTTAACCCTATCATAAATTGTTACTATTCACGTTTTTTTTTTTTTTGCTCATCACTTGCTCACTTGCTCCAGGACCATTGACCCTGTCATAAATTATGACTGTCGACCTTTTTTTTTTTTGCTCCGGCCAAAAAAATTTCACCAATTTCGCGCCCCTCAAATTACGTTTTTGGCGCCCCTAAAATCATCCACGTGCCCCGGCTGTCCCCCCTAGATCCGGCTCTGCCTATATATATATGTATATATATATATATATATATATATATATATATATATATATATATATATATATAAATATATATATATATATATATATATATATATGATTATTATTAAACGTTCACTTTAATAAAAAGCTTTCTCGAATAGAATTCGAATTTTAATAATATGTAAATATGGACTAAAATTACTTTATAGAAAATTTATTAAACACCTCTCTAGTTTAATCTGTGTTTAAAATAAAAAAACTTTTACTAAACAAATAGGTATCTTACCTAATACTTACAAAATATTCTCTTTCCAATATCCTTCCGTTATCGATCTCTAACGAGACGTTAGTTCATTAAAAGTAAAATAATAAGCGTGGTGGTCTTGTCCGCTGTCGTTCCCTGTCTTGTCAATCGATAATCGATAGGTTACATCGACGCGACGTCCGGAGTTTAGCGCACGATATAGGTGGCACACACGGGGTAGGACATAACCCCTACATAATCAGTGTAAATGAAAGTGATAGGAAAAGATTAAGTAAATATTGACGGAAAAAGTTTTCATTGTCGGTATCTATCCACGTTTACTGTACCTACATATCTACCTATCTACCTGTGTGCGATGTGTCATACCGTTCCGTTTTTGTTGCAAAACTTTTAAGTAGATTTGTGGGGATATAATTTACATAAGTTTTTAATGACAAACGTATTTTAACCAACATAAAGCTATCGTGTTTATCAAAGTCAATTTTGTTGTGTTACGTAATGTTTAGAATTATTGACGACGGGTGTGTGTGTGTGTGTGTGTGTGAGAGAGAGAGAGATAGAGCGTTTAATACAAAAAAATTCTTTTTGCCGAATGAAACGAGATCAGTTTAATTTTTAATAGGTTGTATATAGGATTGTTACAAACAGGGACTGAATCAGTTCTCAAATTAGGAGAGGGTCAAATTTTTTTAACAATAAAATATCGACTTCACTTCGAAATTTTATTAAACTTGATGACATCATCAAAATAAAAAATTCTGTTTTCTCAAATCAAGGTTTATGAAAATGATTTGAATTATGGTGAATTGTTGAATTAGGGTAATTTAGATGTGAACTTTCCTTCATTGTTATCAGGATGACGAAATTTCTTTTAGAAATATAACTGATTCAGTAGAAATATTTTTTGATAATTTTGGTGAGAATGAAAAGAATGGCTTGAAAATTCAATAATTTGCCACGGATTTCATCATACTGGCATTTTATATACGATTTTTAGCGTAAAGTGTTACTTTTAATCCCAAGGGATTAAAAATAGTTTTGATGCTGTTTTTAAGCCAATCAGTAAGCAGAATTTATAGAATATCATCAATCAGCAAGTGACATTTAACTTAATAAATAGCATTGATAGGTAATGAATTACTTATTTAAAATAATAAACAAATTCAAAATTGTAGATAAAGCAAACAGGTATATTGTACTGTCCAGTTTGATTAATTTGTCTACAGCAGTGTTTTTCAACCTCTGGGTCGCGATCCCCGAGGGTTGAAAGGGGTCGCAGTTACTTTAACAATAAAACCACTCTAGTTCAATATATAATATTCAATACAGAAAAGATTAATTAAAGGTTACATTAATGTGATAGTTTCATACTTTCGCTTGATAAAATTTCAAAACAAATAACTGCGGCTTATTTTCAATAACAGTAAATTCGAGTTTTAAATAATTGTCGTCATATAGACGCCTTTTCTTTGCTTTGGTTTCATTGCTCTCATTGGAACTTGAAGTTGGCGGTTGTACATGTCTTTCCAGAAACTCGTCCATTTTCAATAATTACAATGAGCACAGAATTTTGGATATTAGACAATAAAAGACAGTGAGCAATTACCAAACAAACAGCAAGTCATTTCAGTAAATTTAAACACAATTCAAAGCGAATTCATCAAAGAATTCAAAAGTGTCATCTTTTAATTGCCTGATGCTCCACGTAGTGCTCATCAGTGCGCTATGTCTCGCTCACGCGTCACGCGCGTGTTCAGAAGCTACTATAAGTCGTCAACTTCGATGTCGATATAAAACTATGCCTGTTTAAAGTCCTTTGTTATGCATTTAATTGGCACCTAACTGAAAATAATCAATAATGATGAACGGTTTCGATATTTATGACATAAAATAAAATAAAAGTTAGAAATAGCAGATGGTTAGGGCTCGCGAAATATTTTTCTATACCAGGAGGGTCGCGAAATATTTTTACTAGGGGGGGGGGGTCGCGTCATGAAAAAGGTTGAAAAACACTGGTCTACAGAATAAAATTGTTATAATTTTTTATTTCACACGGTTTGAATGACACTTAAATAAATTTTCTCTACATTTTAGTCTCTTACATTAGTGTATAAAAGGTATTGTATACATAGGTGTCCAGTTGAAGTTATAGAAAATGAATTTCAAATATTTTTTGGAAAAATGTTGTTAACATTATTATCAAAAGCGAAAAGGACCTCAGATCTGCTATCGTTCGGTTTTAAGTAATCATTTTTTAATTTGTGTATTCTAGATTTTGAAACTACCTTTGTAAACATTCTGTATATATGAACGAATGACTTTTAAATTATTTATCATTTTAATAATATAAACTTTATATTAAAATAACAAAACAGGAATAATATAGAAATAACAAAACAATCACCCCAAGAGTAGTTAGACGTTGTTTAAAAGCGCTACGATCATTTATAGGGATTCGGTTAGGTGATGGTGTACATTTGCCTCGAATATACGGGAGTAATATATAGTTTTGAGTTATTACTATGTATAAATGTTCTTTACCCCTTATATAGTTAGTACATAGATACAATAAGAGGATTACAATAATATCGACTTTAGAGCTAAACTGTTTTAACTCGTCGTGGTGTATAACAATATACATGTTTCATAAACACCTGGGTGTCTATTGGAAAATCAGTAAATTCCCTATTTCCATTTATACACGGAGAGAAAAATCCTATAATTTTTGTAAAGAAAATTTCAGAAAAATTACCATGCTCTCTTATAATCCGTGCGCGATTGACGACCAAAGTAAAAAATACATTATAGCATGGTAAAATTTAATGTGCTAACACACAACTTCTATCACACTCTTATGCATATATGTTATAGTTTAATTCTTGTTGTCGTACTCTTCCATTTGCGCATCTGACACGCAACCTTATGTTGCTTGGGCTGTACCTGTAAAAACTTCCAAGATGCCCGATCTTTTCCGACCTTCGATTGATGCATACAAAAGTGATTGGCAGCAATATATTGTAATACTGAATTGAGAAAATGATGAATTAAACGATGACCATCCGTCCTGTGACGCATTCTATTGAACACTGCTTCGACAGTTCGACACCACAGAACATCACACCAGCTAGCTAGCTGGTGCGGTGGTAACACCACCAGGTCTGGCTATGTGACCTTCCATATCGTCCCTCCAATTCAACAGTGAGATATTGTCAAAATAGCACTATCGAGAAAAACAGGATTAAAGTTTTCGACTTTTTTCAATTTATAACAACTTCTACTTAAATTAATTTTTAACTATTTTAACGCTTTTATAAAGACCAAAATTATATTTTCTACTGTCGTTACTGGTTTTAGGAACATAAATTCGAACCTTTGAATAATTATAGCAATTTTATTGTAATTTTATTGTAAATATCCCAGTGTTACATTTTAAAAATTTACAAAAAATATTAATTTATAAGAAAATATCCCAAGGTTCTGCTAACTTATATTAAAACTTCGATACAGAAATTTAAACAAACAAAAAAAATAATAATTCTAATTTAAAAATATAAATTATTAGTTACCAATACTAAATTATTTATCAATCACTATTACTATTATCATCTTACGACTGATTCTTAGATTTACTTGTTGTTATTAAAATTTCATAAAAATTGAGGTATACGCTTGGTAGTCTGATTTGGCTAAACTAGGGCTACATTTAATATTTTTTTACCATGAGAAACCATTTTCGCATGATTTTTAAATTACCGTTTGGTTATAAACTGGTTTCTTAAAAATATTGCTTAGTGCTAAAATAAAATTTGTTAATTTATCAATTTTAATGAAATATTCTTCATTTATGTTCTACAAGTTCAAAAAACTTTGTTGTATTACACAACAACATCGTGTAAATATCTCAACGTAATACCAAATAAGAATACTTAATATCATTTTCTCCAATCGAACATTGAGATATGGGCAATATCTCAGTGTTCGACTTAGAAATATGGACAGTAGTACTTCGTTGAACACTGGTTTTTCTGGCATAACTTTTTAAATATCAAACGGACAACATTCTTCAGTACAGCATTTTAAAGTACTCGAAAAATGGAATACGACACTGTCAATAACTCAATATGGCAATTTTTGAAGATATCCCACTGTAGCATTGGAGGGACGATATATGATTTTGTTGTTACCTTTTGCAGCTTGCCTCGCTATGTGATGCCTTCTCTTTCTTTCTTTCTACTATTAGCTTCTTTTCTTTTTTTCTACTTTTCTTCTATTTTAAGACAGCATGGTAATTTTTGTAAAAAAAAAATTAAAAAATATTTTTCTGTCGGCAATGGAACTTTTTATTGTGCTCTTTTACAAATTTTATGTAGCTAATATTACGGAAAGAACATTCTGTCCTTTAAATTTTCTATGAATAATTATAATTTTTATATCTTTACCGTACAAAATTGAATATGTTCGCCTTTTACACGTCGATTGTAGTGCTGAGCACAGTAATTTTTTTATATGAATTTTCTCTCCGTGTAGTATTATTCAAAAAAATATGCTTTTTGTAAAAAATAAGAAACTGCAGAAATTTCTAAATTTAAGGCAAAGAAAGTTGAAGCAAAGACTGTAATTCCAAACTTTTGATACTAGTTGTACCCAGTGGGTCTTGGTAAGAGAAACATGGGTATATTTCCAGCATTAGGTATATAGGTTATATTTACCTATTCTATCAGAACTTTATCGTATATATTATGTACTACAAGTAATACTGGTTCTTATAACCAATATTGGTTCAATTTGGTTTGTTAGTATATAGGTACGGTTAATGTTTATATGTAGAACCACTGTGTACAGTAAATAAATACGTGTAACCGAGCCTTAGCCAAAGTGTAGCCAAGCTCCGGAACTGTGATTATTGTACACTTAACTAAAGTTCAAACTGTTATTCAATTCTATGTAGATATACGTATAGTTATTTATTTATATTAAAAATTTTTGTACATATTTATTTATTGCGTGGAGGTGAATTTGTTATATTTTTTTAAGGCGCGAGGGGTTCTAGTGGGAAACGAAAAATAACTAAAGGAAGTATATACACGGAGAGAAAATTCCAATAAAAATTACTGTGCTCATACTACAATCGACGTGTAACAGGCGAACATATCCAATTTTTGTACGGTAAAATTGGATATGTTCGCCTGTTACACGTCGATTGTAGTATAAGCACAGTAATTTTTATAGGAATTTTCTCTCCGTGTAGGGTAGCTTCGCTAGTTTGCCGTCCACGGCCAGCATTTGTCCATTTTACTATACAATAGCATATAATAGTAATATAAAAACAGATAACCGAGCATGTTTGAGTTTGTTACAAGCCTGATACATCAACAGTGACAACATCGTTAAAAAATACTTACCTGATAGTGTTGCGTATTTAAAAAAAATTATCAATCCATCACTTGTTTTCGTGTTGCGGGGACAGTGTGTGAATATACAAAAAAATAGTGATATGACGAGGTTAGTTTTAATACTGTTATGGCATGATTGAGTTTTATTTTTAGTCGAATTTTCTCCGAAAAATTAGACTTATACAGTCTATATGATAAGAGCTGCGAGAGGCGAGAGTAGGGGCGCTATCCGTTTTCGGACCCGTAGAACACGAATATGTAGAAAAAAAAATGTCTGATATATATATATATATATATATATATATATATATATATATATATATATATATATATATATATGTATATATATATATATATATTTTCCCGCCACCTTTTAATTTGTGTAGGGCCCCCCTATGGAAGTTAAGAGATGAAATTTGGTAAATGGGGCTCATTTTCGAGGCACCTCATACTATCAAAGTGGGGTCAAATTTTGGGCAAATTTTTTTCTGACCCGACCTTTAAGGGGGTGGTGGGGGGCGGAAAAGCAATAAAACTATTTCAAACCGGTTTTAAATAATGTTTCGGTCAATTATCTACAACATATCCAAAATTCAGCTTCCTAGGATGATATGGTGGGAGTAGAGGGGGGAAAAACGATTTTCGCTGGATCTAACAGGCCCCCAGCCCCCCAGAATTAACGTAGAGGGTTGAAATTTGGTGTGTTGATAAAGTTCGTACCTAGGTTGTGCTTTTTGGAGGTTTTAATATTTTACCCCCACCCCCCTCATTTTTAAGCTACAATTTCATGCATTTTCGACGTTTTCGAAGTTTGTACCACTCGCACAGGTCACCCGAATAAACCTAGAGGGCTGAAATTTTGTATTCGGATTGAGTTAGTATCAAGGGGGTGCCTTTTGGGGTCTCGACTTTTAGCCCCTACCCCCACCATTTTTATACCCAAAAGAACATGATTTTTCTTGTTTTTTAACAGTTTCGCTCGGGTCAAAATCTCCCCAAATAAACCTAGAGGGCTGAAATTTGGTGTACAGGTTAAGCTAATAGCCAGACACTGTTTTTTAGAGGTTTCAACTTTTAACCCTTACCCCCACGATTTTTACGCCAATATTTCCTTAATTTTTTTTGCTTGTTTTCTAACACGTCTAGAGACTCCATAAGGAAACCTAGAGGGCTGAAATTTTGTACGTGTATTCAGTTAGTATCCAGCTAGTACCTTGTAGGGAGTCCACATCACTTTTCCCCCCACTTCTCCCATTTTTACATCGGAATTGAATGCTATTGTTAAATGTGTTTTAAAAGCATTATGTTTATTCTAAATACAAGTAGGCGAATAGTAATTTTAAAAAATTTAAAAAAAAGTGAACTTACTTTTATGACAAATGAAATACATACATATTAAGTAATTTAAAAATGTTATTAAAGTCACTGTTTATTTATAAATTAGGAATTTTGAATTTTTAGTATTTATAAAATAGAAATTTTGGATTTTTTTGGAAAGAAAAAATATTTTTATAAAGGCCTTCCAGTTTACTATTTAAGGTCCTTTTTTAATATTTAAAACTAAAACATAAAGGCAATTAGCGGATAAACATGGGCAGGAATGTCCTCGTACGAATTGTGTTGGCTTTTTTTCTGCTACCTGTTTTCGGCACAAAATTGAAATTTACTGAGATACAGCCCTTAAATACTTAAAACCTTTTTTTAAAGCCTCGATCAGCCGAACGAGTGTGAATGATATTTTCAAACTTTTAGATAACGTCCTTAGAATCAAAAAAATTATAAAATGAAATAATTTAAAAAGGTTTAAGAAGGAAGATAAGAGGTTCCGAATACATATAAACATTTGCTTTTTATTAAAATTAATTTTTTTATAACAATTCTTAACCTAAATAGTGGTCGAAAACTAGCCTACATGTGGACGACAACTAACTTTTTTGGACGAAAACTAGCGGAATCCGTATATTTATCAGTATTATTTTTTTATAAAAAGAAACATAGAACGTACTAATTATAGTTATCATTTTATGTCCACTTAGAATATATAAGCAATAAATAACAATATAATTCATTAGCATTAGATCAATTGAACATATTCTTTTTATGTCGCAAAGCTATCAACTTCACTAATTAGACGAAAACTAGCGAAGCTACCCTATGTGTCCCAAACATTTTTTTAATAATTGAGTGCTCATAAAGAAAATTTTTAATCTATACTTGCGTATAATAAAATTGTAAAAGACATATTTTCTTAAAAAATTACTGAATCAATTCTATTCGAGTTTTTAGAAAAATGTGCGGAATTATTTAAAATATGACTTAGTTGTTAATGTATTATGGATATTTTTTAGAATTTTTGTTTGAAAAAACGATTGATAAAGATGTATTTAGCTATAAATGAAAATATAAAAAAAAGTATCAACAAAATTATTACGATAGTTACTTCAAAATAATATTCAAAAATATTAATGTTTTTTTTTTTTTTTTTTTTTTTTTTTTTATAATAAAATTTTATTGGTCTTATTGAGATACACTTTTGACCATTTTAGTCAATATTAATGTTAGATTCACAGATTTTTTATGGAAATTTCATTTCAGAAGAGGATGTTAATAAATTGTAATTATCAAAAAGGTAATCACGGTTTTAGAAATGGCTTATGAGCTCTCTGGTCCCAAAAAGGATTCGAAATTGAATAACTCCTAAAGCTATTAGGGTAAGTGCGGGAGAGATGCCGCAGTAGCCATAGTTCGTCCGTTGATTGATAGATAGTGCTATTAATGGATTATATGTTTAAAATAAGTTATTTATCTAAGCTGTATATGGTAACATTTATGATTAGTCCATCAGTTTAGTAATTATCCAACTTTTTATTATTGAAAAGTAAGTT
This sequence comes from Brachynemurus nebulosus, assembly GCA_035578155.1. Classification (NCBI taxonomy): domain Eukaryota; kingdom Metazoa; phylum Arthropoda; class Insecta; order Neuroptera; family Myrmeleontidae; genus Brachynemurus; species Brachynemurus nebulosus. The sequence continues at coordinate 17,057,016 of JAPWDM010000005.1, forward strand.
TTTTAACATAATATTTTATCAAGCAATTAATTCATTAGAATTTAAGAATGTATATGTCATTGTTTTAATGAAAATAAGTTTTGTTATTAATTTAGGTATATTTTAAAAGTACTGTATAAAATTTTAGGTTTGAATTCCGCACTATGCTTGCTATAGCAACATGCGGCATCTATCCCAACAAAAAGGAGAGATGCCGCATTTAAAGTTGGTATAGATACCCCATCATATTACATATTAAAAACATAGACTTATACCTTAATTATACAATTTTTTTTTTGGACTGTAAATTATGCCACGTAAATATAAAAGATCCTTTAATGGATCAGGAAGAGTTCTCATATTAGTGAAGATAACGAAAATAATGATGATTGCCTATTTATTGAATGTTTGAAAAGTACTCAGAAACAACAAAAAAAGTTGACTGGTTAAGATGTATAAAGTGCCAAAAATGGTTACATATGATATGCATCATGTATGGAGATGTGTGTAATATATGTTCAAGAGAAACGATGCGCAAAATAATGTAAAAGTTTTAATATGATCTATGGCGGCGTCTCTCCTTTTTTGATGCGGCGTCTCACCCACGGGTGTGGGAGAGACGTCGCTTTGCAGGCTCTACAAAAATGCTAATTATGAACCATTTATGACTCAAAATTTAAAATTATTTATAAATAATTTTAAAGAACAATGTTTACATTTATTGTGTACCAAATTTCAAAGCATTATAAAGAACCTGATTTTGTACAAATGTCGGAATATCTGATTGAAAAGGAATGCATTGAAAACTCTGATTAAAAACAATTAAGATAATTTTGTGCGGTCGGAACCCCGGGACACTGATAATTTAATGAAATGATTGAAAATTATCATACACTCTGTACCCTATTATATTATATATATATATGTAATACTAATTGATTTATTTGCTGGTACCTATGTGTAACGACGCTGAGTTGGCGTCCCGGCGTCCGTTAATTAATAATTCCAATTGTCAATGGTTCGTTAAGCCGCTTAAATTTCAATCACGTTATGAAAAAAAAAATTTAAAAAATAGAACTATGATTTGTGAGAGATATTGAATTTACTGTACATTTTTCAAATCATTATTTATGCTTTTTGATCCTGTCCTCGTTAGTCACCAGAGAAGTGTTTTTGGAAAATAATTAAAAAGTGATAATTAGGTTATTAAAAATTAATTGGAAGGTATAATTTTTCATTTTTATAGGTTTATATGTACATCAAAAGGTATTGATATGTTTCGACCTGTTTCATCGTTATCGAAAATTCTTTCCTCTATAATTTTAAAATTTGTGCAATAATCTTATGAATTTAACTGTTACTCTTAATTAAATCATCTGAAAAACATTTACTCCTTTACTCTTTTTGATTCTACCCAGTTTCTTTCAAGCGTATTCTTGTTATAACTGTCCGTTAATGTATAAATTAATTACCAGTAATAACAATTACACTATAGCCTAATTAAATGGAGGTACATTGGAGCACTAAATCAGTCTTTGATTCTCTCATTAAGTTGTGTGAAACCGTACAATTATTGTTTAAACATAGATCTGTAGATACATTGTTAGGGATATAATCAAAACAGGAAATTTGCCAGTAATGAGTTCTAGGTACTAAAGAGCCTTTTCACGGAAATAGGCACCTTGTAATAACTTGAAACTGACATCTGTTGGTAACGTTTGAAGGCAACATCTTATTAAATAATAGTTTCACAAAGCTAAGAAAAATTGATTATTACGCTATAGCAAGTTGCTTGCGTCTGTGAAATCAGCCAATGTTTATATTCGAACATTGGCTTTGCATCGCGACAGAGGTTTATGAGTTTTTATTGAATTGTGGCTGGATTGAAATAAAATGTTGGATGATTTTCTATAATCGATTTCATGTCGGCCAAATATTTTTGTTCAGTAGTCAAAATTTTATAAACTCGGACAGACAGAATGCATTTCAAGTAATAGAAAACTTGATGTTTCTAGAACTTCCATTCGGGACCAATCGATTCGGTCATAATAAGGAAAAACAAATAATATATACCTAAGCAGAAATATCAATAGCCTGAAGAAAAACTGTAAAATAAGCCGAAATATTAGGGGGCCCGTGACTGTGTGATCTAATAAATTCTTTAAGAGGAGAAGTAAATTGATTTAGTCTAACACTTTCGGCCAAAATTTTCAACTGTTCTCGGGTCAGGGTAAGAGCGTTGTGATGCAATTTCCTGTTTGGATTGTAACAAATAAATTATACCTACATATGTTTATGTCGATTAACGCCTCCTATAACGGAAAATAGTTCAAACGTGTATCTATGTATGAACGTACCTACATACAGGGTGTTTCAGTCAACTAGAAACATACAAAAATTTTAACATCAAAAGTGTCTTACCTATTTTTTTTTTTTACTAGTTATTTTTTACATAAAGTGAAATGACAAAAATATAATTAAAAATTACTGATTTGGATAAAAACCATTTATACCATAACACGGGCGAATGAATAATATTTATGGATTAGTAGAAGGGGGCTTGGCTTTCCGTTTTGTTGGCTTTCCAAAAAATGGTTGTTACCCCAATTGAATAACTTTTAATTGTATTTTAACTAAAGGTGGTGTCAAAACGGAAAGTTAGTCCGTTCATTTACACCAATATCTCAATTTGTGTCGTGGTTACGTTCCAAAAAAACACCACGCAAATTGAAACGCCGCAAAGTGAATTATGATTTTCTATAGCAAACCATGTAAAGATCGAAGATAGGTTTCGGGGTTACGAAAATACTACTTTTTAAAAAGAAAATTGAACAAAGTAAACATTTAGAAAACAAAAATAATATAAAATTTTATTACATAGATACAAAAAAAAAAAAAAAACAAATTCAAAAAATTTTAATGCACGTCGTACACGCGATACAGAAACTGTTTCAACATACATCACTCGCGTAATATGTTCCATATTTGTATATCAGTTTGTTTCAAAATTTAAAACTACGTACAATACATTTAGCAGGTGATAACCACCATATGATCCGGCAGTATGGATTTCGTCTATTTAACTTAATTTAACATTTCCATGTTCAAAGTAGTTGCCATCTATTATCAATCGTTATTACAGCATCAATAGATACATATCCAGTATATTACAACAAAGTCGTGCCATCTTTTAGGAAAAAAAGAAAATTTCAAAAAATTTCGAAAAAAAATTACAGACTCCAACCCAAAACAACACAACTTCGAAAATCTAACGACGGACAGTGAAAATTAGTACTAATTCAGCAGCGACGCAACTTCGAAAAAACGCAAAGCGAGGTATTGGTCTATAGGTATTATTTTATGGCGAAAAGTGACGAAACAGACGATTTAGACGACCGAAACTGTCATTTACAAACTAATCAAGTGAGTGAGGATCGAGACACGGAGACAAAAATGAAAAGTTCATAATGATTTCAAAATGTTTCTTCGGAATCCGGTATTGTATCCACCAATGACAAAATAATTTCAGTTATCTAATTCCAACAATTTTTTCCCATGTTAAAGCTTATGTGTATTTAATTTTCTGAAACAGACTGTACAATATGTATTTATATGTTCGGAGGCTATTGTCGTCTATTTGACATATTGCGTACTGGCCATTATCAATAAGGTTAATTACTGCGGCTTTTGAGATATTAACAATAGAGTACCGACACTATATACAGTACCATTCGATAATAATTGTCATGAAATAAATATGGACAATCTATTGTCTAAATTTTGGGAGGAGTGACAATGAGATCGAAGAATTTTTTAAGAAGAGGAAAAATTGATTCTGGATCAAGAATTTCAATCACCTATTGCATTTAAACAACTATTTTGATTAATTAAAATTCACATAGTGTTTGAAAAATTATATAAATTGGATCAGCTGGGTCTTGAACCCGGATCTCTTGGTTGCTAGCCAAGCGCCTTACCAATTACGCCACCGACCGCTTGTTCGAGTACAATTCCAATCTGATAATCAATCAAACACATCCTCTCTTTAATGCGAGACGCAGTTTACGTTTAATTTCAAATGTTATCGAGTGCCTGTGAAACATTATCAATGTATGGCGGATTTTTGTTCGGATTTTAAATATGCACCAATATTCATCTCGCAACTAAACATTTTTAGTCAAATTTTTCCTTAAAAAAATTCGCCTAAAATATTTAGTTGCGAGATGAATATTGGCGCGTGTTTAAAATGTGGGGGACAACAAAACAATAAAACTTTTCCAAACCCGTTGGAAATAATGTTTCGATCAATTACCTACAACACATCTATAATTCAGCTTCTTAGGATTATTTGGAGGGAGTAGAGGGGGAAAAAAGGATTTTGTCTGGATCTAACGCGCCCACCAAATACCAAAAAGAATATGATTTTTCTTGTTTTTCAACAGTTTCGTTCGGGTCAAAATCTCCCCAAATAAATCTAGAGAGCTGAAATTTTGTGGACAGGTTAAGTTAATAACCAGCCACTGCTTTTTGGAGGTTTCAACTTTTAACTCTTACCCCCGCGATTTTTACGCCAATATTTCCTTGATTTTTTGCTTTTTTTCTAACACGTCTAGAGACTCTCTAAGGAAACCTAAAGGGCTGAAATTTTGTACGTGTATTGTGTTAGTTAGTATCCAACTCGTGCCTTTTAGGGATTCCACATTACTTTTCCCCCCACTTCTCCCATTTTAACATCAGAAATCAATGGTATTGTTAAATGTGTTTTAAATGCATTATTTTTATTCTGATACAAGTAGGCGCATAGTAATTTTAAAAATTTAAAAAAAAATGAACTTACTTTTATATTATAACAAATACAATACATCAAATATTAAGTAATTTAAAAATGTTATCAAAGTCACTGTTTACTTATAAAGTAGGAATTTTGGATTTTTATTTATAAAATAGAGATTTTGGATTTTTTTGGAAAGAAAACATATCTTCATAAAGGCCTTTCAGTTTACTATTTAAGTTCCTTTTTCAATCTTTAAAAATAAAACACAAAGGCAATTAGCGGATAAGCCCTCGTACGAATTGTGTGGGCTTTTTTCCTGCTAACTGCTATCGGCACAAAATTGAAATTTGCTGAGATTCAGCCCTTAAAAACTTAAAACCTTTTTTAAAGCCCCGATCAGCCGGACACCCATCATCAGTTTTGAAGCCACCAAAATGAGAAATCGCTTGTAGACTTTCAATCACATTTCGCTTGTAGACATTCAATACCGAAGATGAAGGGAAAAATACGACTTCCGTGATGGGGCCCCTCTGCTCACGGCGTTTTTCTTTTATAATGACACCATGAACTTGAGAATATTAAATTGTTATTCAGATTCTGTACACTTTTATCCTATTATGTAATCGAAATATGTAATATCGGTTCAAAAACACCTAAAACAAACACGTTTTCAAAAAAAGCTTATAGTAAAAATGTTTCCGGAAATCACAAGATAAGAAAAATCAATTTTTATATTAAAATCCTACGTAAATTACAAAAATGTAATTTTTAAAACACTTTAAAGTTAAACGAATAGGGTGGATAAATAAGGTTGATTTTTGGCTTATTGTCTAATTATTTATTTCAATATTTATCTTTTTGTGTTTTATACCTCTGACTTTGTTTTGCAAAAGGAATTTTTAAATAGGAAAAAATAAAATTGTATTAAATAAATATAATATAATATACAACAAAGCGCGTTTTCTTATTAATAAAAAACACTGTGCCACATAGCTTCCTCGAACTCGTAACAGAATTTTATCTACAAATTAAACTAATTTTGTGTTTAAATTGCATCTTGATATTAACGTGAATAACTTAATAAGAACAAGGTGGACTGATTTAAACTTTTTAGTTTAAATTAAACCGGATAGTCTTCCTCTAAGAAAAATTAAAGTAACCATTTTAGACATTATTTGACGTTTCAAACTGTCAAGTAACTGCAAAAAATAAAACTAAGAGTGTTTTGCTTTTATAATAATAAGAAAAACGAGGTGTTCATTCCATGCACCCAGCGTTAGCATATTTTACGTTGGCGTATGCACAGCAACTACCAATATTCTGATTGTATTGAAATTTATAGGATACCAGTTTCTAGGAAGTTTCACAGGATGTTTCCGCTTTTTAGTAGTCTTGGAAACCTAAGTAGGTACCTATAAGTATAGAAAACTATTTAAAATAAAATAAAGTAAAAAAAATTTTTAAGAAAAAGCTTTTATTTAAAAATGGGCTAAAAAAAAAAAAATAACTTCGAGGCGCTATCATTAATTATTTCTGTTTTGGATATAAGTGTAGCTAGTTTACTTTTCAGTACTTACCAAACTTAATTAAACGCCTCAAGCTTTTATAAATTATATTGCATATTGCTTCAAACTTCACTCAAAAATTATTTTATTTTTTTTAGCCCATTTTTAAACAAAAGCTTTTTCTTAAAATTTTTTTTTACTTTATTTTATTTTCTACTTTTTAGTCTGATTACAATTAATTTAAAAAAAAAAATAATGAAGTAATTTTTTTACCTATATTTTAATCGGTTAATTTATCCTAATCAGCCATAACTATGGAAACAAAAAATTGCAATGTAAAATCAATGGACAATATTTGACAATTCGAAATGTCAAAAAGTTGCATAGGACTAAAAATCAACAATTTTGGTTTGGGGCAATTTAGGGAAAAACTAATTATAGAATATTGCATTGTCATCAAGGTTAGACACGTATGCAAAATTGGAAACCTCTACCTCAATTAGAACTTGTCTAAATTTTGATTCCAAGATTTGATCTAAACCAACATATTAACATAGCAAGTTAAATAAAAGCTTTTAAAAATAGGTAGATCAAATTTTTTTGCTTCACCAATAGGTCGAAAATTGGCCTTATAAACTCATCTCTCCTTTCCAGTTGTAATGTAACTGTATGGAAATATGTGTTTTGTTAGGTACTAAACAAAAATTTGTTTTACTTGATTCATAAATACTATCATTTTTCGGATGAACGTCTACTGAATTTTAACTAAGTCGCTACAGTTTATGTAAAAAAGTTGGTGCCTACTCAAAGAGAATACAATTTATATATTAGTAATGTTTCCAGTTCTTTGCGCTGTACTGTATTCTTACTGAAAATAACTTTTTCAAAGATATTTACTTGTTGTGATAGATATATATCACGGAAAAAAGAAAATATATCTTACGATAAAAACGTACAAGTTTTTCTCCGAACCATTAATTTGTCCAGTGATTCATTAATGGATAACTGAAATAAAGTTTTTCTTTTCTTCTATATAAATATCGATTGCAGGAGCGGATTCAGTTTTTAAATTAGCAGGGGTTCACATTTTCTTAATGTCTTCTTGAACATTGAAAATTAGAAAAAAAATGTATCTAAACCAACATAAAAAAGAAGAACGACTTCGGTCTCATCATTCTGTTATTATTTAATTGGGAAATTTTAGTAACCTTCATAATGATGTCAACAGATAGAGAAAATTTTTTCTCGATTAAAATTTTATGAAAGTAATTTGAATTAGAATGAATGATCGAATTACGATAACTTGGGTGTAAACTTTTCATTTTTCCTATTAAAATGATGAAATTCCATATATAATTATGATCATTTCGACAGAAGCCTTTTTACTACTACGTCCCTACGGTCCTACGTGCCTAATTTCGGTATAGAAATGAAAAGAGGGACTTCAGAAACCTATAGTTCGCCTCCATTCTCACCTTTATATCATTTTGTTTACAGTTTTTAAGGCACTGGAAAATTTTAGTAAACTTAGAAACGTCACCAAATTAAAAGGAATTATTTTTTCTCAAATGCAGCTTCATTGAAGTGACTTGAATTGCAATGATTGATCGAAGTAGAGTAATTTGGGTGTACACTTTTTTATTTTCGCTACTAAAATGACGAAATTCTTTATTGAATTATAACCACTTTGACAGAAGTATTTTTTCTAATGGTTCTACATGCCTTGCAAACTTATAATTCACTTTCAGTTTCTTCACTCGGTCATTTCATTTGCGGTCTGTTAGGTATCCAAAAATTTTAGTATATCTGATGACATTTGTTATCGGTTTTTAAATCGTTGAAAAATTTTAAAGTTGTATATTCTGTATGTTTTCTAAACTAGGTTAAACTAGGACTGTTTTTTATGGGCTGTGCATTTTTCTTAAGACAATGATTTTGCACTTCGAAAACCATAAAAACATAAATTTTTAAATAGCTAGTGTTTTTATTGTACCTATGTATACCTATTGAACTATAAAACATATCCATGGTTCAATGTTTCTCCCTACAACGGAGAAAATTTTCTTACTATTTATTTAAAATAAAAATCTTTTAAATAAATGTAAAATAATCTTGAAAAATATATCTCTGTGAGGATTGTAATACAAATGTAACTCATTGAAACAATCAAATAAAGTGGGACGTTCTTTAAATATTTATAAAATTTTTTAATAATAAAATATCGACAGAGACGAGATTATAAAAAAAATTCATTGTGCAAAAATCAAATATTTGTTAAGCAAATGAATAAGGAGTAGAACGTAAGCACTATACAGCGAAAATTCTTATTCAATATTTTTCATCGTCTTAAAGAAAAACGTACGATGAAAACCATGTAAACATGTAGCTCATGTAGCTAGCTATGTACGTATGTCTTTACTTAGCTCACTTTTATGTTATTATTACTTCTTTATGAAGTATACGAAGTATACCGTATGTATACGGATTGCAAATGTAGATGTAGAATCACAGAATGTAGCTTGAAAGTACATTAAAATTGATGCCACAGTTCAATTCAAAAGTTTTCGTACATTTAATACATTTTTAGACTGATGTCATCATCGAGTATATTAAAGTGAGCGCTATTTACATCGAGAAAAATTTCGTTGATTCAGAGAAATGATTTCTTTTATAAAGATTCCTTTTCCCCTCAAATAATTTTTTTATTTCTGCGACTACCAAAGCATTGCAATCATTTTTGAAACATGAAAGTTTTCACGCATATTTTACGTCTTAGAGCTTTTTGAGAATTTTGGTTTCGTGTCTGTCTGTCTGTCCGATCTACCATTAAGTGGCATGATTTCTGGTCTGGTTCCTGGATTGTCCTCTATGAATTTTATCGCAATCAGAGAAATGGCAACCGCATGGCGCTAGTGTAAATTCCAATTAAATGTCAATACTTACTTTATTTACTACTGGTTCCGATTCGCTCAAATTTATCGAATGTACCTATTTGGGAGTTAGGCTATATATGGTTCCCTATAAATTTCAATACAATCCGAGTAATAAAAGTTATTGTGCATGCCCAAATGTAAAATATGTTAACGCTGGGTGCATGGAATGAACGTATTTTTTATTTTATTTTATTTTATTTTTTTTTTTTGTTTTTATGAAGACAAAAAACTTTCAATTTTTTGCAACTCTTTGACAGTTGAAAATGTCAATAATGTTTATTGGTTATTAGTACTACTAATCTCCGTAGATATATATATATATATATATATATATATATATATATATATATATACACACACATATATATATATATATATATATATATATATATATATATATATATATATATATATATATATATAGAGTCGATATTAGTAATTGGTCAGAAGCAGTTTACCAGTTTACTGCATTCTTGTTCTTTTAAAGTTGTTTTATTTCAACCAAGAAGTTTGGATAAGAGTCTGTTACGTGGACGAGGAAGCTGCGTGCTACCCCCATCGGCAATTTTTTATTGTACTTAATACAAATTAAAAATATGTTCTATATACACGATATTAGTAAACCTATTACTACAACATTCAGTGACGGTTGAAAAGTTTTAGAAAAAATTCAAAGTTAGTGTAGAAATTATTTTTTTATTACTCATGCGGGAGAAGTACTAACTTGGCGCACACATTTCTGTGTGCAAAAGAGCTGCTTGCCACTGCACTCTTCCTATATACTTTAGTAAACTTTCCGCACGCAAATTGATAATAAGACATGCAAAATTTAATCAAAACACGCAAAGCCGCCTCTTGATTTTTCATTTAATAAATATTTCATAATTATTTGATAAAAGTTTGGATAAAAGTCTGTTACGTGGACGAGGAAGCTGCGTGCCACCCCCATTGGCAATTTTTTATTGTACTTAATACAAATTAAAAATATGTTCTATATTCACGATATTAGTAAACCTTTAATTTAATAATATTTACTAAAATTTTAATCAAAACACGCAAAGCCACCTCTTTATTTTTTCATTTAATAAATATTTCATAAGTATTTCTATAGAAATTAACCACCAACAAAGTTATTTAAACAATATTTAATTTAGAAAAAAAAGAGGAACACTCAAAAATATTATTTTAAGAAATAATAAAAATGTCAAAAATAGTAATAATAATAGAAAAAAGTATGTGAAATTCCTAATAAAAAATAGTATGTGTAACTCGTGCGGGATTGTCGATTGCCCACTCAAGCGAATGAGCGCACGAACGTAGTGAGTGCGCTCAACTTCGCTTTCGTGGGCAATCGACAATTTCCCGCACTTATTGCACAATATACTATTTCTACTCCTGTTGAAGAACACACTCATTACCAATTTATATATATATATATATATATATATATATATATATGTATATATATATATATATATATATATATATATATATATATATATATATATATATATATATATATATATATATATATATATCTGTTAACTGTTGAGAAGGTTAATCATTATAATCATTATTCAAAGGTGTGGAGGAATGACCATTACTGAATACCTTCTTGATCAATGAAATCACAGTATTAACCATTATTCAATGGGTTTGCGATTGTTTTATGTATAAAATTTAATATATGTTGCGTAGTAACGTTCAAGTAAACAAAGTAGTGTATATTTTGTTTTGATAGCTTTATACATATTATACAAATATTTAATGAAATTAGAACTAGATTAAAAATTTGATTTAAATTTTATATTCAATTTTATTTAAATCAAAAAGGAAAAACGTCGCAGAAAAAATATCGTATTCTACTCGCTTCCAATGGCTATTACTCACTCAGATGCATTGCGACACTCGCCTCGCAAGCTCGGCTCGTATCGCAATTTTATCTTCGTGAGTAATAGCTATCATCACTAGTTCGTTGAATAATATACGATTTTCTTTATGTGATTAATCTGTTATTCATTTGTTCAACATGGCTTGTTTTAATTAATGTACCAGCTACTTTTGCGTGATAAGGTAAGATATCTTAATTGTCGTATAACTTGATTATTCTTTTTCCTTATTTCGATAAAACTACTTTAGTAACATATTTCACCCATAATTTTTTTGTCGATGAGATACCCTTCCTGATTAAATGACATAGCTCATTGATTTTTATGCAGTAAGAATCAGAGCAATATTTTAATAAGCGTGGAAATTTACTATCTTACCAAAAATAAAAGTCTATCACATTGATTTTGTGGAATACTGTACTTTTTGTACTTCTATTACATTTCTCTGAACATACGCTTAATATAACGATTTTTTTCCCAACTTTTTACAAAGAATATTTAGTATATGTACATGAAAATATTGAGAAAACTTCATTGGATATTAATGGGATACTTAAAATGACACAAATACAATTTTGCACAGTTTTCTTCGGCTCCCCACTACTTCTTGTCACTGTCCGCCTCCGTTTCCATTATCCGAATTTTTATATTACTTTAAAGTTTCTTTCACCATCGATTTGCTATTGTCTTTACTTTTCATTTTGTTCCATTTTTTGCCATAAAATATTTAAAATTTTTAAAATAGATAATAAATAAAAGAAGAAAAACAAATTCTGAGTGTGGTTAAGAATTGAAAACTTCTATCTCGTGATCTTGTAACCAATTCGAAGTCACATAAGTATATTTTACGGATAGAACGAGTCACGGTTATGGTGAGTTATCTTGTAATAGTATTTTACAACATAAGTTCCGTAAGTTGTTTTCACTGATCGAGAAAATGTTGCGAAAACGAGACCCGCAGGGTCGAGTTTTGCAATTTTCGAGATCAGTAAAGTCACTTATCGCATCGTGTATTGTATAATATTTTTTGCACTATCGATTTAAAATAAAGAATAAAAATATATTAAATAAAAAATAAAATTCGGATAATATAAGTGAAATTTATATTTCTGTGTTATCACATAGAATACCATGAATAAATATACAGACACTAGCCGTATATCCGATGGGATTTCCCATCGACAACATTATTTTATTAGGTACTCACTCTCTGCTCACTTTTAATGTTTTTCAAAAGCCTGAATCAATATCAACGTTTCTAGCTTCAAAAATGATGGATTTCCAATACGAACTTTCATTTCGTGTTTTAACTACTTAGGGAATAAATTTCCGGAAACATTTACACAACTGACTTTTATTTATAAATAGAAGCCTAAACGCCAGTTTTCATATCTCCTGTGCTAAATTTCGTCCTTCTAAACCCATAAGCTATGCGTTGTTTGTCAGTCAGTGTTAAAGATTTATTAAATAAGGTATTACTTATTTTAATAACCATAGTAACATATTTTTATATACATACATAATATATGTATCTCCAACTTCAAAAATGACGAATTTTGATACAAATTTTCATCCTCTATTTAACCCACTTAGGGAATACATTTTCAAAAATCCTTTCTTAGTCCTCACTTACATTATATAAGGAGCTCCTGTATAAAATTTCATCCTTCTATACCAAACGGTTTGGGCTGTGTGTTGTCTGTCTGTCAGTTAGTCAGGTAGTGTTAGAAATTTATTAAGTAGATGTATAGCAACTAAAATACGAATCTTTGTAGTGACAATTGACAACTATATTTGTAAACAAAAATTAAATGTCAATATTTAATTGGTGTAAATATTATTTTTGAATTTTCTGTTAAAAAAAATTGAGGAAAATAGTGTTATATTAGTGAGAGAATGAAGCTGATGAAGCATTTTAATTTTGGCTGCTTTATTCTCGTAAAATGAAAGGAAGATTATGAAAACCACAGAAAATTTTAATGATTGAAAATTTTAAAATGTCAGTAAAATATGAAGACTAATGGTAACAATAATATTAATAATGTGCAAACTAGTGAAAATTTTCATATTAATCGATTAATTTTCCTAATTGTTCAAATTGCACTTTTAATTTCAATATAAATAAATAATTACAATCATTTTTGAACTAATTTCACTTACCCCACTCCTATTGAATTACCGGGCACCTATTTTACTTACCGCATTGGTATTTTTTGGTTTCCATGGATATAAACCAATGTCCGGGAAATGTAACTTACCAGCATTGTCAACAGCATCGGTAAATGCATGAAAATACACGATCGTGCAAAAAAAAATATTATTAAAAAAGTGAACTAACTCTAATAAATTCTGTAATTTTAAAATATTGTTAATGTCAGTTTTAAATCATGGATATAAACAAACATTCGGAAAATGTAACTTACTAGTATTATCAACAGTATTGGTAAGTGCATGAAAATACACGATCGTGCAAAAAATACTATTGTGCTGGAAAGTTAGCTTCGAAATAATCCAAATACAAATATTTGATGTCAATTCAATGCATGTTAAATGTTATTTCAACTGTTTTAATTTTAAAATTTATTTTGGTTTCCAGAAACTTGTTGAATTTTAGTAGTCTGACATGGACAAAAATTAATTAATTAATAATAATAATGAAAGTACAGTTAGGCTACTTTTATCTAATGGTTAGTGAATAAAAATATTAGTTTAATTATAGGAATGCCCTTATTTATTTTTATTATTAATGAAGAAAAATTCCATTAAAAAGAAGACTCTTGGGTACTGGACATGTTACTACATCCTTAGTACATATACACTATGCCAAGTTGAAGTTTAAATAATACCTACAATATATGACATCAAGAATTATGGGGATAAATTTAATAATTTGAACAATATAAAATATTAATCAACTAACCATTAGCATTTGTTTCGACTTACAGCCTTTATAAATTTCATTACAACCAAAGCATTACCATTTTCATGACACTCTCAACCGTTACAGATTTCATTACATTCTTACATTGCCGATTTGATTACACTCTCATGCAGGGTTACCCTTCTTATAGAAGTTTCCGCTTCAAAACGATGTAATTTTAATAAAAGCTTTTTTTGACAAACGATAATAAAGATTTTTTTTATTTTAACTCTTTTAGGAGCCATCTGTATATATATGGTATGAAATATGTGAACAGAGTTGTGCATACGTTTGTAAGCTCTACAGCACCGATTTTAAAATTAAGATATTGATGAAAGTATCTATTTATTATGTTGTTGTATTCTGGAACTTTTTTCCATTTTATTAAATCGTTCTACAGTAAAACTAAATATACAGAGTGAATAATTTGAGAGTTGCCATTTTTATTACGTCCAAACTATATTAACTTAATCAAAACATTGCCGCTTTTGGGCGAGAGGTTAATCAACTGCAATGATCAGATGTTTTGTAGCTCTTGGGGTTTTCGAGATATGATATAATATGATAGCAAATTTATCCTTTTTTCCATTTATCCACTTATCGAATCCACAAACAACATAAATGGAAGGCAATTTTGTTTTCTGTTAGTTTAATTTTCGTAATTTTGTTAAATTTATCTACTTCGCGTTCAAAAATGAAAATAGTTAATGAAATATACAATAATCACTAATTAAAACCATTTAATGGTAGAAAAAAATAATGTTACACACACTGTTAAAAAATTATATATTATTACAATAAAAAATATGGTAATTTTTTACAATATGTGTCTTGAAACTTACAATGTGTTAGTAAATTTAAATAATTTAGTTGTAAAATATGAAATTTTGTGTAAAAATAAATATTCACAGTAATTTTAAATACTTTGATACTAAAATTACATATAAAAGTGGTATTTGACATGCTAAAATAGTAAAATTACATTTCGAAACGAAAATTTATTGTATTTGTATGTAAATTACTGATCTTTTGGATGTAAATTACCGGTATCACGTGATTGATTTTGCGCAATTGACGGCGTCAGTTGAGTTGACCGTGTAATTTTGCATGTCGTATGTAATTAATTTACATTGAGTGGAGTAAAATTACATCCGAAATGTAAGGTAAAACATTCTACAATGTAATTTTACATAGACAAATGTTCTAAACATTTCGAAATGTAATTTTACAATATTTAATGTTGACAATTAAATGCCAACATTAAATGTTGTAAAATTTTTTAACAGTGCACTAATAGTTATCCAAGAAACCTGCCAGATAGTATAGGGACTGATTTATGTTTCAGAGTTTAGGGGTCTGTTCGTATTGGCATTGCTCGCTAGTGACTTGCATGCACATGTTGCTCGACTACTTGCAAGCACATGCTTAAAAACGAGCACACTTAGTTTGTCACCAAGTTCACAGTGAAAAAATTTGTGTTAAAATTAACAGATTTCACATGTCCAGAACGGTCCACTCAATTTTTTGCGTTATTTTAACACAAAGCACTAGGTATGTGTCAAATCTATACACAAGATTTGTGTCAATGATTTAACACGCAAGAGAACATACATTTTGTGTTAATTTTACACAATTACTTAGTTATAATTTTACCACAATGATGTGTAAAATTTTAACTGATTTAGAATGTAGAAGTTTACTCAGTAAATGTGTTGGTATATTATTTTTTTAAGTTAGTATTTTTTTAAATTTATTTATTAAAAAATAAATTATAATAAAGTTTTATTTACAGATTTGAAATGTATGTAAAAAAATCTAATCGACCTGTTTTTACTCAATTCCCTAATATTAAATCCAGGTGTAGTTAACTACGGGGGTGACTGTGTCGACGTAATCGTACTATTTGAGTAATTAAAAACTTCTTCAAGGATAATAGCTTAGAACAATTTAAATGAATTTCCAAATTCATTTTAAGCAACACTGCAAAGAGGGCGAGTCGCCCTTTGTACATACTTATTTTTATACACTCATTTCTGCTGCTAAGGTACTGACAGGGGCTAACTTCAAGGATAATAGCTTAGAACAATTTAAATGAATTTCCAAATTCATTTTAAGCAACACTGCAAAGAGGGCGAGTCGCCCTTTGTACATACTTATTTTTATACACTCATTTCTGCTGCTAAGGTACTGACAGGGGCTAATAATGTCAGAGTACGTGCTTCTGAAGTTGAACTGTCGTATGAAAAGTTTTTATTATGTTTATTTTTAAATGATAAAACTCAAATATTATCCATTTAAATTAACGATTACAATAATTCATTAATTTTGAAAGTGAGGCAAGTCCATTTAGTTATAATAAAACCACTATTCATTTTAGCCAGTACTATGAACACTATTGGATTATAGACTTACATTATCTAATACCACAAAATACAAAAAATATGTCTAACACTTACCAATTTTTTTTAAATTTTTTGAAACGCAAACCCTTAAATATCTCGCAATAACAAAATGTGGACTTGCCCCACTTTCAAAATAAACGGCTCATATGTATATTTTTACTTTACCGACCTTGGTAGCAAGTTAAGTGTGCTTGTTTTTAAGCATGTGCTTGGAAGCAGTCGAGCGATATGTGCTTGCAAGCCGCTAGCGAGCAATTCCGATACGAATTGGCCCTTATGATAATTATTTGCATATTTTACTTAACATATCTTATTGTTGGTCTACCTTTTAAACAATTGATTGACGTTCTGTGATTAAAATTACGTATGTTTATTAACATCGATCGAATCTAACTCAATAGCGTATTTTTAAAAAAAAAAAATTACTACTGGGCTCAATAAAAATGGAAGTAAATAATGGAAATTTTAGCAATACTGGTAATTTTGAGGCACAAATTATTTTTCAAAATTTTTTTATACAAACCGAATGACAACTTTCAAGTTATTCACCTGTAACATACTTTAAACCCGTGATAGCTTTCAAATCGAAATTTATTTATTTAGGAATGTTATCAGTTCATACAAGAATACATTTTATGAAGTTAAAAGATATATATGTATTTGAATAACTGTCTTCTTGTATATACATAGGTACCTATATACAGTTTGTTTAGTGCTGCTAACTTTTCTAGGAGTTCTAATTTTAATTTATACATTTTGCATACTTCAGAATATCATGTTTACAAACGTTAAAGAATCTTACAAGGAACCTCATCCTACACGGAGAGAAAATTCATAGAAAAATTAGTGTGCTCAGCACTACAATTGACGTGTAAAAGCCGAACATATTCAATTTTGTACGGTAAAAATATAAAAATTGTAATTAATCATAGAAAATTTAAAGGATAGAATATTCTTTCCGTAATATTAGCTCCGTAAAATTTGTAAAACAGCACATTAAAAAGTTCCATTCCCGACAGAAAAATATTTTTTAATTGTTTTTCTTACAAAAATTACTATTTAAGCTGCCATATCTCATTAACTATTAATCGTAAAGAGGCCTATAAGGAGCCATTTTGTTCGTAAAGCGATTTCTGAAAATTGTACGCATTATGTCTAGATCTCGGATTCATAGTTTTCGAGATATTCTACTATTAAGTTACAACAATGTGCATTCTGCTATTAACAGCAGAAAGAATCGAAGGTCGGAAAAGATCGGGCATCTTCGAAGTTTTTCGAAGCAGGTTTGAATACGTTTATTGTTCCTCAGTGCGTACAGCCCAACCAACATAAGGTTGCCGGTCAGATGCGCAAATGAAAGAGTACGACAACAAGAATTAAACTATAACATATATATGCATAAAAGTGTGATAGAAGTTGTGTTAGCACATTAAATTTTACCATGCCAGCACAACAATTTTTATGAAGCCATGACTAATACTCTTTACGTTTCAATTTAATAATATTTACATGATCGTAAAATATTTTTTACTTTGGTCGTCGATCGCGCACGCATTATAAGAGAGCATGGTAATTTTTCTGAAATTTTCTCTACAAAAATTATATGATTTTTTTTCTCCGTGTACTGTAACCTTCAAAAAAATTTCATTAATAATTTGTTTTTAAATATATCTGGCATAGAAAACAAAATAACTCCCGAACTTCTTTAGCTGTCTTCGGCACCGTAAATATTTTTAGACTTTGCAACCCTTACGCTGCGCTGGCTTTGTGAAAAATTGCTAACTAGTTTCACGTACCATCGTTTTTCAAACAGTCGTAGTTGATTCGATATTAATTTATGCAATGTGCATCATGCTAATGTAACACAGAATCATTGTTTGTTTTATGCAAACAACATTATACATAAGTAATGGTTATAGTCAAAATTTAACATTCATGTATCATAAATAATTTTTTTGATATTTTGCATAAATAAACATCATTAAATTAACAAGCTGTGGTAGATACCCAACTAAACAGAGCTAAACTATTGCACTAAAAACAAATTTGCATGTTAATACAGTAACTTTTACGTTTATTTTAGCTGGCGAATCATATCTGGATGTGAATATTAAATATATGACTAAGTCCATATACTATGTAAATAATAACGTATAATAAACGCTTAGTTAGCTTGACATATGCGTGAAAGTTAATACACTGAAATCCTTTTTTGTGTAGTGAAAAGGGACCGTATAAAAAAAACTTAATGACTTTTTAACTCATAACTTTTTCGCGAAACATTTAGTGAGTGTTCGCGGGACACAGTTTACGAAACGATCCACGAAAATCTGCTTTTTTAAACAAGATTAAGAACTAATTTACACATGAAAACAACTTAAAATTAACTATATTATTTATTTTTATATATTGTACATGATGTTTGTACAGTCAGCAACCAACTTTGTTACATATTTATCATCAAATTTCTTAGGTGGTCTTACTTTTTATTCACATTATGCTCTTTGATGGAAATTTTTTTACATGTCGGATAAAAAATTGCAGAAAAACATGTTTGAGTGTATATATTCAACTTATCCAATACAGAAGGATATAATATGAATATTTAAATAATGTAAAAAAATTAATAAATAAACGCTGAAAATGAATTATTTATAAAAAAAATAATAATAAATAAATTTATAGTATGTCAGACTAGAATAAATTAAAGTTAAATCGATACGAACAATTATGGTTATTAAAAGCGAAAATATTGATTTAAAGCAGGAGTTCCCAGAGTTTTGCGTCGATGGGTCAAATTTTCAATACCAAAATATTTGATGGACAAAGAAAAAATGCGTTGGTTTACTTAAGCTCCGCCGTTTCTATATAACCAAATAAAAGTATAGTGTTCAGCCTGTTCGCAGAGGAATTTTGATCATTCTGAGCATTTACAGAGGGGTTCAGCTTAATAGAAAATTCACAGTCTGAAAATAAGTAACATTTTCTGAACATACCTGGCCAATTTTACAGGAAAAAAGAAAATGTGGCACTAAGACTACCCAAAATTTCACCTACAGATCTGACCCTATTAACTTTTGTAGCTCTATTAATTTAAATGAAGAAAAAATGAACTTGATGACGTCACCAAAGAGGAAAATTTATTACATAAAAAGGAAAGAGGAAAAATTATTACATAAAAAGAGTTTTTACAATATTATTATTTGTAAACCGGTTTTCGAAGAAAAACTGATTTTTGTAAACGAAAATTCGTTATGCTTTGCAGCATGTTGCGACAGGGGTATTTGTATATTGTAAGAATTAACAGTAATTAAGAAAGATTAATTTTTAAGCAAGTACCTACTCTAATTATATGTTAATTTTCATTTAAAAGTTTTACACTAATTTTCGGTGTTTCCGTGTATATTTAATTTTAAGTGTCGTACGTCGCGTCGTCCATAAGTGATGAATAATTGAGAAATACAGGATATTAAAATTGTGAAGAAAATTTAATATTTTATGGTGCTTGGTGAAAATTATGAAGTATAATTTGTTTAAACGACTTAAGATCTTCAATATCAAAACTACCACATGCTGCTATCATTTGCAGTAATCGTATTCCCGAACCTTTTTGAATACATTGTCTTCTTCGGTAACCTGTACCTTAATAAAATTTTATCAGAATGATCAAAATATGTAATATGTCACACGCCAATAGACATTTGAATGCGTAGGTAGAAATATTATTTTGACAGTGATCGTTATAAACAGACATGAAACACCAGATGCTTTTGAAGACTTTTATTATGTCGACGCTAAAGGCGCATTAAATTTCGAATTTATGATCGCAATTTTGAAAATTGATATTTTGATGTATTTCCACAAAATATTTCCTTAATTATTCTCCTCTACTTTAAATAATATTTTGGATAATTGAAAAACTCGAGGAAAACAGTTTCCATTTCTCTGTTTATGAAAAATATATTACCACTGTCAGTAACACTGGTTGGCATGACGTTCGGACAGACATATTTATGTCCTTGAACCCATATCAGAAAATTTTAAATATAAAACTGACAACGAGTGTTCCTACGGGATTTTCACATACACACATGTGAACTAAACATACCGAAAACCAATAGTACTAAGATTATGTAATGATATATATATTATGTTTTATCTCTTTGTGGGGCACCCATGAGTTTGTTTTCTCGTGCATCTGGTTATGTGGAGGTGAAGAAATATTATGAACGTAGCTAGAGGTTAGGTTTATTCGACCCACATGTAAATGTGTATTTGTTAGTTATTTTCGTTTGAAACATTTAGCTTTTTATATTAAGGGATTGAGCGAGGATAAATATTATTTGAATTAAAAGTATATTGTACAATAAGTGGGAAAAGAGGCTTATTTCTCACGAATATGAGTTTGTTGGGCGAGCCCGCAGGGAGAGTGCAAGAATTCGTATGAGTGAGAAATAAGCTTTTCCCACGCATTTTACACTATACTTTTTCTACGAGCACATTTTTTTTTCGTAAAATTTAACATAAATAATTAAAATAAAATTTAAATAAGTAGTAAAAATTTTTTAAATTTCTAATGTCAGTGCTAAGATGTTCAAATTTTTGCCAAAGCATACTTTGAAACTATGGAAACAATAATAAATAATCAACATACAATACATATATGTTTATTTTTAGTATTATTTCTATATATTATATAATAAACTAACGAAACAGCCTACTTTTTTATTATATTAAGTCGTAGGAAATAATTTCCCACTGCATTTCCGTACAGTGTGGACAATTGTTAATTTTTACATATAGCTAGTCGTGCACAAAATGTTACTTTTAATAGTAGGAGTAGAAAAAGATATTTTATAATTTTTGTGAATTAAAAAAATATTAATTATTTTTCAATGTCTTTAGTGATTGCGTCAGTTCAGTTTCTTTTGAAAGCGAGTATACTTTTTAGAGTTTTAAAGAACGGATTTCGTTAAATCCGTCTTCGGTCGTGTAGCATGACGTGTGGGATAAATATCATTAGAAAGAGCTGGGAAAATGAAGTTGAATTTTTTTAACCATGTTTCACTTCTAAGCCACGTTCGAAAAATATTGAGCTTCAAATTGGCAAATAGTTTTGATGCCTTCCGTGACTTTTAAATTCAGTTCATCCAAAAAATCCCAAAAAATTATATATATATATATATATATATATATATATATATATATATATATATATATATATATATATATATAGTTTCCCTGAAAAAACATGAAAAACATTTTAATGAAACATGGCTCGTGATTAGTTTTAATAAGATCGACAATCCTCCAAAGTTTCAAAAATCTTTGAAAGATACAGTTGGATACCTTTCCTTGTAAGCTGTGTCCGTGATTTTCGGAGAAAATCCAAATAGAAAATTATAGTAAAGAAAATGATCCTTAATAAATGAAATTTTGCGTCGAGATATGTTTAACTATTAGAAAACATTTTTCAAAAATCCAATTCCAAATCATTAAGGGAAATATAGGGAAATGAGTAAAATTTTTCGCAAATAATTACACCTGCAAGCCTTCAAAAGCCCTCATTTATAAGCCTTGTAATAACGCGAACGTGAAAACTGTTTCCACAACGTTGGAAAATTCGCGTGTGCGCAGAGGATATCGTTGTTCGTCGTGGAGTTCGGGTTTCTCTCGAGCAACGTTGGTTATTACCTATATTACGTTGAATAAAACATTTGTAATACTTTTTACGCAGTTTTATTTAAAGAAAACTCGATAAAATTTTAATACCAAATTTTATAACAATATTTTTCGTTTAAGAAATTTGATGCTGACGCGCATGAGGACGATATCAATAAAATATAAATTATAATTTAATTGTATTGTGTAGCCGAGTAGCTAACGGGACATTTATTAACATGAATTCAATTCAACAACAGAACTTGAACTAACATGCTTCTATTCTCTAAATTATGAAAATTATAATATTTGAAATTTATTCATATGAAAAATTGGATGGAAAATTGGTGAAAATTTACCAGCGCTTGTTCCAACAACCTTACAGCCTTTTTTAAATTTCAAATATTATCGAGTGCTTGTGAGACATTATACTACGGATGACAAACTTTTGTTTGCATTTCAACACACGCAGTTGTGATTTTTAATTTACATGTGGTTTTTGGTCATACTATATCAAAGAGATCGAGTGCTTAAAAGTTTCAGTTTAGCTGAACGATAAGTGAACATACGAATACTGCGTGTGTTGAAATGCAAACAAAAGTTTGTCATACGTAGTAATGTCTCACAAGCATTCGATAATATTTGAAATTGAAAAATTGTAACTGTTTCTCGTATTAGAGAGAGCGCTAATACACATAAGTGATTGAATGGTTTCTGTATCGGGCGGCTGTCGAAGTACATGGGTCGTTGGTGTAATGGTAAACACGTCTGGCTAGTTACCGGGAGATTCGGGGTTCAATTCCCGGCCGATCAGGATAATTTTTTCAATCACTTTGTGATTTTTAATTTAATTAACCTTACAGCCTTCAAAATTTATATATTTCTTAGTACAAGTATTGTTGGCGAGTTAAACTGAGGCGAAAGTTGTAAAAAGCTCTGGTCATTGAGGAACCCTCAATCAATGCGTGCCTAACATGCACTTGGTGAATTTTTTTATAGTATATGTCTTCATATCTAGGAGTTGGTAGTTGAGTTTTAGTTATAAATTAAAATAACTTTTATAATTGCTTCACGTATTTTTATAAAATTAATTGAACTGTATGATGATAACGTTTCATAAAAGTGATGCGAACTTTCACAAGTATGGAATACGACCATCACTTCCATGGCTACAACAATTTTTACTCTCCATTATCTCGTCTTCTATTACACACAGGAGATTTAATAACTTTTTGAACTTGCTATCATTCTATGGTGTGATGTAAGTTACATTTATTTGTGCTCTGTACATCAGGTACTGCAATTACAGTAAGTGACAAAAATACATTTCTACAAGTATTATCTCATATGAAAAATCATTACAATAAATTATGAAAGAGATATCAACTTTGGACAAGTTTTAAAAAATAAACTTCAATTTGTAAAGTATAAAATAACGGTAGAGAAAAGTTTTGTTATTAAAATTATGATTTTGTGATAGAGAAGATGGGAAAATTTAGTATCGGATTAAACGTCTGCTGTTGACTCTTCCAAAACATATATTACTCTTGGCAGTAACTAAAGACTTAACAGTCTTTTTCTTATTTTTTACTCTTTCGCATCAAAATTGGCAAAGCGAAACACATATGGAATCACTTCGATATCCGTACGTATATCATCGTACGTCATCAGCATTTTTTTCAAAGACCTCTTGACTGTTAGAAAGTTAAAATTTGACACAATTATAAGGTAGTTCAATTAGAGATATTTGGCGTAAAAAGTGTTAAAATGAAAAGTTGAAAATTAACTTTCATTTAAAAATGCGTTCGTAAATATAGATATATATTGTTTTATTTCTTTAATCATTTTTTATGAAATTTGTTTTAGCTGTATTAAACCTATGTTTAAAAATACAAAACAGCTACTTGTACGGAGCACAATTTGCAGAAGTGCAACTTACACTTGTTTATTATTTATTTTACATTTTACTCATTCATTATTATTGCTTCTTATACTCTGTTAAAATTTGTATAGACATCAAAATATGATTTTAATAATAAATTACGTAGGTAATTATTTGTTTTCAACTATAATACGAATTTCAGTTCAATTTATTATTAATTATATTCTTGAACTGTCATTCAAAGATTCATTCAGTTTATCGCAATAAACAGGACCGTAGAGAGAAATGGTGGGCCCCGAGAATAAATCTCTTTTTAAATTTTTCTCTCCAGGAAAAAGTGACGAGTAAAAATAAGCTCTTTTTTATTTCGAGCCCTTGTCGACAAATACGGGCCCAGTCCTTCAGCCCGGGCCCCGGGGCTGAAACCCCGGTTACCCCACCCTGTCATCAGGCCTAGAAATAAATATTATTAAGAATTCTTGAACTGTCTAAATAATAAAATAAAGAAAGTTTTTTTTACCAAAATCATCAGCTGAAATCTAATTCAAATAACCAGAGGCGCAACAACTACAAACCTGCAGGCGGGGTCCAACCAAAATTTGAATAATCCAATTTTTGATAACGCAATTCTCCGATAACATTGGGAAATGTTATCGAAAATGTCATCTCCGAAAACTTTTTACTTTTTAATATAAATAAAATAAATTGAATAAAAATTTAGGTAATTTTATGAGGGGTCCACGTAATTTTAGAGGAGGTCCGGATCCCTTGGACCCCCCGGTTGTTGCGCTCCTGCAAATAACACATTATAATATTGTCTTTCCTATTTTCTGTTCTGTTTGTTATTAAAATTCAACAACAAAATAACAAATAAAGTACAACATCCGGGAATCGGGAAATGTAAACTTACAGAATACAAAAATACGGTATAGGATTATCAGGACACTTACACAAGCTCAGTCAGTAACGCCTTCTATCGACTGACTGTGTGTGAGAGTGATGACAATAAAAACAAAAGAACGTAAACAAATTCAAAAAAACAATAAAATCAGGAAGTGAATTAATGGAGTCCCTTTTTTCAACCACACAAGCACACTGAAATAAATATTGGAGAGTGGGAATCTCAACAAATTTATTTGTATTGTTAGTGTATAGGATTAGGAATGGGATCGAATAACATTGAATATATCGTACTGTTTGTTTATTATTAATTGTAAGGCTAATAACACATGATCAACTTTTAATCGGCCGATCGTAAAATCGGTAAAAAGTACAGTGACCTTTATGAACTGAATCAATACGTGACTCGGTTTGTAAGTAATTTTTGGCGCCCAACGTGAGGCCTTGATGTAAAACTATAAGGCATTACTCGTCTATAAAGTGGGAAATGTATGTTACCATGACTAGGACCGCCCAACGAAATGAAGAGTTCCCTGGCGGGCTTCAGCTGAGCTTGGATGCTCCACATAAATACATATTTTCACTGAGTATATAAGAAGATAAATAAATAAATCTTAAAGAAAACGGCTACATTAAGTTTTAGGGAACACAGGGAACACCACGTCTTTCATTATTTTTAACTCGGAAATTCCCATGCCGCGATCTATCCACAAAATATTCCTATTTTGTGCTAGTTTTTATCTTTAGCTACTCAACATATAAAAAATAAATAATTGAAAAAAAATACCCTTTAGTTTCTTTTTAAATGGCGTGTCAATTATAGGTCAATAGGGCCGTTATTTGTAATATGAACTGATAAAACGGTATGAAATTACCGGCAAAAAATCACTTTCATTATAAGATTGATTCTTAAATAATAATTTGTTATAACAATAATAATAGTACCTACTTTTTAGACATTTTTATAACAGCGAAAATACCACAAGATACACTCACGTGCTATAAAACAGCAAATGGTTTGAAATAACAGAATTAATTTGACCGTTAACATAACTTCAGTGTCCCCAAATTAAAACCATGAATACTACTAAGTACAGTGACTTTATAATATACTTGATAACAGTGTGGCCATTAGTAGGTCTAGTTTTTTATTGGTTGACGCCATTAACAGGCCAAATGCATTGAATTTGTATACCTTGTTTATTCTGTTACTACGGTTACTCACTTCAAATTTGACCTGAATATGGCGGATATGGTTCCAATGGCCACACTGTTATAAAGAATATTATACAGTCATTGTACTACTAAGTATTAACATTTTAGTCGTAACACATTTATTTTTAAAATTTGTTATATTGTCTGTAAAAAAAATCACAAAATACTGTCACCTGGAGGTGACACTGGGAATTCCCGAGTTAAATAATACAGTGCACATTCTGAATATTTCCGCTCTCAATTGTTCCGCTTCCCCAGTTTGAGACTCGAGTGTTACTCTACCACCTGTTATTTATTTATTTCATCAAAGCTAAAAATCAAAAAGTTTGTTTTGTTTATATTAAGTGGAAGAAAAATTATCTAAATTAAATAAATATAGTAAGACAACTTAAATTTGTAATATCATTATTCGAGTAACTAGTCAGCATTGCTTATATTGATCCACTGCATACGCTGATAGTGTATTCACTGGTACCCTCAGTCATTATGTAAACAATTAAACATAAATTTTAAGCAGGTATCAAAAATTCATTTGTTTATACAAAATAAAAATTATGAAAAAAAAAACATTTAGAGAAGTGAGCGTAGTTTTACAAAATTTTATGAGGAGATACATATTTTATTTTATCAGTAAACGAAAAATGTTAAACAGTAGTCAATACTTTTTAATTCGA
Source organism: Brachynemurus nebulosus (assembly GCA_035578155.1). NCBI lineage: Eukaryota > Metazoa > Arthropoda > Insecta > Neuroptera > Myrmeleontidae > Brachynemurus > Brachynemurus nebulosus. The sequence goes on from JAPWDM010000005.1 coordinate 17,083,750, forward strand.
TTTTGAATAATAAAGAAACAGAATTTTGTTAACCACATAAATAAATAGGTGATTGCAATAAAAATGACATCATTAGATTATAACCCAGATCCAATATTGTGTATGTACAGGTACATTAAATTATACGTACATATACGTAATAAGTGATAATTATGCGTATCTATTATGTATCTATGTATTGTATATTTATTTTATTAAACATAAACCATTAGAATTTTATCGTATGGAATGATTCTATAAAAAATATTAGTTTAAATTGAATTTTTAAATTATATTATTCAGACCCACCTACTTGTTTTGACGCTCCTGAAAAGTTTGCTTATTTTAAAATACTGAAAAAATTATTTGAATGTTTCAGGCAACTAAAAATAAAGATAAAAGAGTTTTTCGAAATAGATATAATCTGCCCTTTTTTTGTTGCTTAATATAAAAAAAATACGGTTCCCGAGAGCCAATAGCTAATGTTGAAAACGTTTTTGAGCTTCACATTTTACGTATTTCCCAATTTTATTCTTTTTACGGATTAGCTGTAATTAGAAATTATGACGTTTCTTTTTTTAAAATATTTTATAAATACAAAACATTGTAAATATGCCTTTGACTTTGTAATAAATACAATAATCTCGGTGTAGAATTTTCTTTTGTTATGTTTTTCGTATTTTAAAACTGATAGTAAACGTTTTGACATTTCAGTAAATGAAATTTAATTTTCAAAAAATATCATTAAAATATGATTAAAGTAAACATAATATCTCTTTTCAAAATATTATGCATAGTTTTCTTTATATTTTATTTTATACACGTTACTATAGTAGTATAGTATGATACATAAACACGTATATATGCATTTTTATGCAATTTTCTAAAAATGCATATACACGTCTTTAATATTTTAATAAAACATTTCTAGCACCAGTAGAAGTGTCCTAATAATATGATTACATTTAAAATTTGAAATAAATCCCCATAATTAAAAAATAATATTCGTGCGGTTCGCGGGCCCCCTAGAGACTCGCCCGTCGAAACCTGTTGGGGATTTTACTCATGGTCATGGCCAGGAGTAATAAACAAATACATACAAGGTGGTCCAGAATTATGTACCGTAATTACTAGAGCTGATAGTATGTCCAAAAATAATGGCACCTTTTCATCTACACTTTTTTCCAAAACTCAATAATAAGGGAGATAAAGCACAGGGGTAAAATGTAGAGGGGTGGAACGAAACTGACTTCTTTTTTTTCTAAATTTTTTAGGCGCGTTTGATTGCTGGATTCATATTTTAGAGGCACGTATGAATATTAAAATAATTAAATTTATGTTATCAATTATTCCATCACTTATGATTAGGGGATAATTTGGAAATAGATACTTCTACTTCAAATTACTCGAAAACTCTATCGAAACGTAACAAGTATACCTTTTTTGCGTGAAATTGTCTGAGGAATCATATTATCAAGGACTTTGTTTAAATAATTGCAAATTAAAAAAGAAAATAAATCACACCTACTATCCAAAACCACTCCTTAGTCATGAGTGGTGGAATAAGTGTTGACATAAATTTAATCCTTCTAACGCAAAATAAGTACTCCTAAAATATAAATCCGTTATTCAAAAGTGTTTGGAAAATATTTAAGAAATAATGGTTTTCGTTCCACCCCTTTACAGAGTTGTATCTCCATTATTATTGAGTTTTGAAAAAAAGTGTAGATGAAAAGGTACCATTATTTTTGAACATACTATCAGCTCTAGTAATTACGGTACATAATTCTGGATCACCTTGTATAAGTTTTATTTGCTGTAATTATTAAATTACAATGCACTTACCCAACCTATCGCTAAAACAACTTTCTATCTAAATGTTATAAATAGGTTCTGCTGTAACTTTTGCATGATTTACCCTCTGTCTATGAAATGCGAATGTAAAAATTGACTAAATTAGAAATTGCCTATAAATCTATTGTGTGTGCCAGACCTTAAAGATAATAAACTGCTCACACTGGCAATTCACCACCACCAAACATGTGAATATATCTTAAAAAAAAAAAAAAAAAATTATAATGTTATAAATCAAACACATACGAACAAAAAATAACACTGTTCGATAATATCACATAAATCAAAACGGAAATGTCGAATTTATGCAGTTAATCTTCACGTAAACCTGGGTACATAGCTCGAGACCAACCAAACTCATTATCAAAAACATAACCACCAACACGGAAAAAAGGTTTTCTCGGTTGATAAAGATGATCCCGGTTGTACCGACCCAGTGTGATAAAATGAAAAGTGGCCAACGTGTGGTTCAACGTCGCACCAGATTCTCTCTCTTTTTTATCATATTTTTTTTTTAAATAAAACTAAATCAATAACATTTATCTTCTTCATAAACTAATAAAGTGAGATGGATACAGTCGTTCAATATGGGTAAAACGAAGTTCGATATATCGATATAGTTACATACCTATATGTGTCTGTATGTATGTATGTTGGTATGGAATTTTATATTTTTCTATGCCATATTTCACATATTACAACATGTACGAACTTCATAACAAAATAAAGTTTCGATATGCCAAATAAACAATGTACATCAACAGTCAAAGATCGAGGTACCGGCAACTGATAGATTCGAAATATATATGTAGGTATATATTTTTAATTAGTGTTTTAAAATTTTGACCTTTTCTTGTGTCTTTCATTCATCTCATAACTTCTCTATCTTATCGAATTTAAGAGAGTTAAACTCTTCAAGTTATTTTGAAAAGTAGTCATGAACAGGGACGGATTTATCTACTTTGGGGTCGTAGACATTTTCTTCTTAACGAGCCCACTTCCACTCCCTAAAAATATAGAGCACACAAGAATTATATTCAAAATTAAAAAAAAATTGCCTTTAAACATTTTTCTAGTCCTTAAACAAGTGTCGATATTTATCTGAATTATAACTCAATCAACTGGTCGTAAAACGATATTTCATATTATACAACTTAATATTATTCCAGTTAAGGAGAGGGTAATGTTAATTCGTACAAAAAAGGCATGTTTTTGTCATTTTTTTGTGACGACACAGTTAAAATCTCTTTATTAAAACCAGTGGAACATTAAAGTATAACATTCGAAGAATATTGTATAAAATTTTCACGAAGAAATAAAAAAAATACAGTAATGGCAGCAATTATTCGAACGTGTCTCGGAAAAAAGTAGAATTACGGTGCCCCTCATAACTTGTTGCTGGATCATCCGAAATAAAAAAATTAAAGTTCATTCGTTAGATAATGGTTTTCCTCAGGTAGCGCTTGGAGGGTTTTTCGAAATTTCAATTTTTCAATTTTTTGGAACACTTAGAACAGAAAAACACGAGTTTTGAGAAAAAAATTGGCTAATTTGTTATTGTAAAATAAAAATTATTAACAAATTTAAAAAAAAAACTCTCCAGCGTTACCTCGTAAATTATGTACAGAAATAGTGTTCAAAATTTCAAATGAATCGGTGCTGTAGTTTTGAAGTTTTGAGAGGCACCGACTTTGAAAACGTGAGCTGTGGGGAAAACGCTTTAAAGTTTTGTACACTTAAAAATTCTTGTATAAAACTGATATAGAATACTTACTACTAAACTAAATTTTGTACCATACACTAACAAAATATACAATACAGGTATAAATACGTTAGTACTTCCATTGAAATTTCTATAACTGAGAGAGAGATTTATATATAGAGAGCGAAACATCTGCCAGGTAACAACAAAAGTGCTTATAACTTCGTCAATTTTGCTCCAATTAACTTGAAATTTTGAGGCAATATTCTTGAGATATTATGCATTCAGTTACAAAATAAAAAAAATGCAAAAAAAAAATGATTTTAATACCTTACCCTGCCCTTAATCGCAGAAATGGTTCCAGTCTACACGAATTCTATTCATAGTTAAGAAATTACTTTTAAACATTTTTCAAATGCTTAAAAAAAGTGTCGATATTTATTTGAATTACATGACAGGTTAAGCGGTCGGATAATGACATTTCATATTATACGACCTAATATTATTGCAGTAAATGGCGGAAATAATTTCGGGCTTTAAGTATTCTGTTTAAAATTAAAGAATAACTTTAAGACAAGATATAGAGCACACAAAAAATAAAAAAAACTATAAATAAAACAAAACTAAATAATGCGAAAAACTAAAACAAATCTCAAAGTCAAATATTGTCTATGCGACCATTGGTCCCTGTTAAAAAGGTTCAAGAAAGTATTTTTCTCAAGGATTACTAAAGCCATCCTTTAAATAAAATTGATATTTGGTCTTTTTGTTATAATTTATTTTTATTCATATGAATAGTATCGAAAAATATGTAAATTTTATGTATATGTGTACAAGCAAATCTATGACATTACTTTATGTTGTGTATGGTCGCTTTATATTTCCCCTTACGTCACTCATCCGATGAAATCTGGTTCTGATACTCACGGCACACTTGTACTAATATTTCGAAGTTCTCCAGTGGCAACTAAAATATTTTACTTGTACATATAGGCAATAAAAAGATTATTTTGTGACGGTTAGAGAAAAATGTAATTTATAATGCATTAACTTTTGCTTTTATTAGAGTATAAATATGTATTATATGATCGTTGATGTACCTTGTACAATATTTTCACATATCTATTTTCTCCGCTGCATGTCGCAAACACTTACCATAATTGAACTTTATAAAAATCTCTAGACATTTCTAGGTAGGAAAAAAAATAGATTACATATCAAAAACAAAAGTATATAGAAAAATTGTAGAAAATAAATTGCACATAACAAAAGTTTACTTCATTTTTTTTTTTACCTTTTTGACTTTTTCGAAATATTTTTTCTTTATTAAAAAAAAATTCATTTCTTTGCAGGGACATACTGTATGTAGATTTTGTATGCTTGAACAATTTTATATGGTAATTTATAATTTTGATAAAAATGTTATGATTTTCAATACATCGTTGGAAAAATGAAAGGAGGTTTGGGTAGGGGATTTTGATAAGCATTTACTCATCCATTCATCTTCGAAAATGTTGACATTACGTACAGACAACAACTACTCCTATTAAATTTATGTGGTTTAGTAATGCCTAAAGCTGTAACAAACGAATACGTACAGGCAACCAGGCATTCCATATGTCGTCAAGACGTGTTACTAATGCATAACAAATTGCAGGAAAAATCATTTTCCAACTCAATGCATTCTTCTTTACGTAATAGAATTGCTTACGCTCTTTGAATACTCGTGGCTTGTGTGGTGATATTTGTGAAAGAAAAATACCAATTTTTTTCTTTTTTGCACTGATTTCCCTCGTTGATTTTGGGGGAAATAAATGGAAATGTGAGTGAGGAAAATTATTTGGTTTTTTTGAATTAGGTTGCATTTAGAGTTGTAATCGTGGTCGCAATATGAAATTCGACTAAAAAAAAATGATCTATCGATCTCTGCAACGAATTAAATAGTCTTCTTCTTTCACATAGCTCTTTCAGATTAGTGTCTTTCGATGTGTCTAATATGTTTCCAAGCGTTTCTTCTGATGAATGCATTCCGATTATCTAAAACATTCTAAGCAACAAAAATATTTCCCCACATATCCAAAAAGAACTATTAAACTCATTTAAAATTTGTTTTCAACAAAACTATTTCATCTTTGATAACCAGGTTTATTTACAAAATTCTGGCTTACCTATGGGCTCCCCCCTCAGCCCCCTCCTGGCGGACATCTTTATGGATAACTTGGAACATTCTATTATAAATAACCCACTTTGAAAAAATCATATCATTTTCTGGTTTCGACATGTAGATGACATCCTGGTCTGTTTCAAAGGTACAGACAGACAGTTGGACAATTACTATTTAAAATACCTCAACAGTCTTCATAAACAAATGAAATTTACCAAAGAAATAGAATCGAACAATTCCATCAATTTCCTAAACATAACTATTAATAGATCAGACACAAAATTTTCATATAAAATCTATCGCAAACCCACATTCTCAGATGCTACAATCCCCGCTGATTCACTCACTCCATTTTCTCAAAAATTAGCAGCTTATCGATCTATGCTACATAGAACTTTCACTATCCCGTTATCTCCAAAAGACCAAGATAGGGAATTATCCATCATACAACAATTAGCAGTTAACAATGGTTTTTCTCCGCACATTATCCAAAAACGAATCCGTAAGAAACAAAAAAGTCTAGCCATAGAACAAATCTATCCAACTATTCGAATTAATTCGGACTCTAAACATTATATTTCCCTCCCATATCTAGGAAACATCTCTCAAAAAAAGGCAACTTGTTCTTACAATTTGATCTATATCCCGCTTATCATTCCACACATACTATTGGCCGTTTTCTTTATAACGCCAAAGAAAAATCCGACCCCATGAAGAAATGTGGAGTTTATCGTCTGGATTGTTCGGACTGTAATGCTTGTTACATTGGTCAGACCGGTCGAACGTTTGAAATCAGATATAGGGAACATATTACCACCCAGAAACACATTTCCAACTTTCGTATACATCTACTAGAAACAGGACATTCGTTAAAACCCGATAAACAACCCAAAATATTACATATTTGTAAAAAAGGCCGTAAACTCAACATTTTAGAAGCCCTGGAAATTAACAAATTGTACAAAGACCCAAAACACGTCATCTTAAATGACCAAATAGATCTAAACAAATCGCCTTTATTAAATTTATAATTCAATACATCTGACATTTTGTTTTTGAATAGTTTAGCTGACAGGTACCTGTTTAAAAATTTTATTGATTCCTGGTAATTAATATTTATAGTCAAATGATCTCATAAAATAATTCTGATTTTACATCCTTTAACAATCCTTTTAGTTTAACAAAAGCAGCCACCTGATGCGGGTGTAACTTTTCGTGCAAATCAATACATATCTCTATTTTTGACAATTTAGCACCGACCGTTACCTATATATTTTATTCTTTATTTCTTGTAATTAACGTTCACCGCTGTTTTCACGTGTGGTAAATGTCGTGTTTTTCCCAACTTACTTCAGTCATTTTAATGAGATTACACTTAACCTTTTTAAAATAAAATTCGCTATAGGTACCTATGCAAATAATACAAAAAAAATTTACTTTTATCGAAAAATTTGTTAACTTGGGATTTCCCTTACATTTGTTTGATATATTTATATCTGCCTCTATCTCTAACATCCCCCACTAATACATTATTCACTTCATTTTTATAATATAAATAGCTTCGCCTAAAAGAACAGTTTTTAGTTGTGTTTTTCACCTGAAAATGGCGTAATGGCCGAAGTCGATTCGTGTTTATACGATTTTTGTTGTGAAAAGTGACAAAGCAACGATCCAATGTTTTTTAATATGGATTTTCACAAAGTAAACCTTTCCAATATTAATTACTGAAATTCGACTAGTTGCGATCAAATAGTTTTTGCATATCATCTTTATTTCGACATAAGAGGTACGCGTCAAAAGTTCTTTGATCTTTTTAGGACGACGTCCGCTAAGCGAGCTATTCAATCAGTTTTTCATGAATATCTCTTTCTCTGTTCGTCGTGCGACAACTTTAGTTTTAAGAACTATTCAACAGAATATTCCCTACAGAAAAAGTTTTATACAATTTTCACCTAAGACCAACTCTTTTCGAGATATGAAATCGTTAAAGGTATTTTCGGAAAGTTACTTAAGTAAAGGTTAAGTTTTGTTAATAAGTATTTTTTTCTTCTGGTCTATAGACTGACTATCAATGGATAAATTAAGTTTCAAGATACGTTCAAGATACAACCAACAGCTATTTTGTAATATTGAGATCAGTGCAATAACCGTGGTTATTGCACCGTAGTAACAATTTTTATTGTCTCTCCAAACAATGATTGACAGAATATAATACTGAAAATCAAATTTAATTTTTTTTGAGAAAAATCTGTAAAAATTTTGACAGAACCAAATAGTATTGGTTTTATTTCCAAATAATTATGTACTTATATTAATTACCCCAATGAGACCTATAATTCAGAGACGAAATTGAATTTCAAAATTCAGACACCGCTAGGCCACTTCTGAGGTCATCTTCTGTTGATAGTCACCTAACTTATTGAAAACTTGGCTATGTGCTTCTCACAAAATTTATAGAACGAATTCACAGATTCGTTATAACACGATTTAAAAACGAAATATAAGAAAAAATCGGGAATCATACCGACCTTAAGAAAAAATTCCGGTTGTATCTGGCATATGGTCGATAAATCTATTTCTATCCTGTATGTAAACCTAAATGAAATAGTTTTAATGTTTCCACATCTACTCCGAAGATGGTAGAAATGAAGCACTCTACAGTTCATATATTTTTGAATTAATATCTCAAAGTTAAATGTTGGTAAAGTTTGTTCATAGCCTTTTTGATAGAGAATCACTGATAGACAAAAATGACCTTAATGAAAGTTAAATGAAATTGAATGGGTTATTTTGTATTTATAACTAATTTTTAACTAACCTGCGTTTTTAAAAAATTTCAGTCACCCTCAGTTTTTTTGCAACAGCAGCTAAATTTTTCAAAATAATATGGTTAAGAATTACATCTAATGATGAAAAATAACTTATATTTTAATTTTATTCAGGATTTTCGGTAGTATTTAGCGTTAGATACATATCTTTTGACTGTCCAACAGTAGTCAGCTAACATGTTCGCACTCCACTTGCCTTGGTACCGTTTTTCCATGCTAGATATTTCCTGATGGAACCGCTCACCGTTTTCGTCGCTAATGGCCCCCAAATTGTGAGAAAAAAATCCAAATGTGAGTGTAAAAGGTATATTTTGAGCGACATATTGCATCCTTTGTAAGCTGTTAAGAAGTTGCTAACCAACTCTTTATAGTTTTCGGCCCTGTGGTTTCCAAGAACATTATAAACAATATTTCGAAAACATGTCTATGCAGATTTTTCGATCGGATTAAGTTTTTATTCAAACTGTTTATCAGTCCGTAGTTATCTAATTTGTGGCCCTACAAATATACCCTTTTTTATTTTAGCATCGCTGATTTTTGGAAATTTCTGTTTCAAGTAACAAAAACCATTTCCATTAGTGTCCATAGCTTTGACAAAGTTTTTCAAGTTCGAGTTTGATGTGCAATGGAGGCATAGGCGGATCCAGGAGGTGGCTGTGGGGGCTACAGCCCCCCTTTGATCGACAATAGGTAACTATTTTTATATAGGTAACTATTTTTATGTTAAACATACAACTCAGAACACACAATTCTCCAAACTTCCTCCTGGGATTAGATGCAGCCACCCCCTTTTTAACTGGTTGGATCCGCCCTTGAATGGAGGTAGCAATACATCTTCAGGATTTATTAAAAGAGGGTGAAGAACATTTCGTTTGCCTAGTATAAGAGCGTCTCATCCGCTTAGGCTAAGGTCAGTAAGCAAAATTCGTGTAATCAGTTTTGTTTAACAGAAACTGAGGGTGATTGAACAATACTAAGTATAAGGTTTATTTGTGGGTAGGTAGTAGTGTTTAAAAACCGATTCGAATTCGTTTAACAAAATCACTGTTTACTGGTGGAATTTTCAGGATACGACCAATAGAAAAAGGAATATTCGTGAAAACCTGATTTTTATGACACTTATTGTTAGCCTTGAATAACTCGGACACCATCTTTTAATGGACTTTTGACACGTTGTTTATCACGTCGAAATAACCGCGTATGCAAAAAGTCGCTTCATCTGAATATATTCAGAGATTACGTTCTACAAATGACATTGAAAAAAAAAACTTTCAAATTTGTCTTTCTAGACATTGATTCCCATTAAAAGTTTAAATTAAATTGAATCTATCCATTCTGCGTCAAGATTAGCGTAGAAAAAAACAAAATTATTGAAATTTAAATAACTAAAAAAAAAAAATGAAACTTAAAATAATAAATCCTTAGCGACGTGGGTGACAACAAATTCTATACGACATCACTGCAACTTCACGTCAATTTCAGTCATTGATTTAACGAATACGGCAACAAAAACTCAAACTCTTAAGAAGAAACGTCCCGTCCCGTTTAAACGATGTCGAATTCGTTTCGATGTCAGTGACTAGCGTTTGTCTGTTGACTGGGCTGCTATTCGACATGTACCAATAGTCCATCATTTCGGTTCAAGCTCCGTCCATCTTTCACATCCGATCGCACAGCTAGCGCTCCACTATCTGTGGGAGACGGTAAGGGGTGACAGTGAGTTGGAAACAAATAAAAAATACAATGGTGCAGGGAGGTGGGGGAATGAGAAGTGGGGATGAACGAAGGTACACGAATTGTTAAATATTTAATGCTCGGTTGGTGAAAATTTAAATCCTCTTATGATAAAGTTCTCCAAGTTTTTTCTTTGAATAATATAGAATATTAGAACAAAAAAATGTATGATAATTTTGTGTAACTTAGCCCACAAGAAGATCTAGCTTCGAGTTATGTTTTTTCAGTTTCGAAAAAATTCGAAAATTTGGTTTGTTAAATTGAAATTTAGATCTTGTTTGTCGAAGTGCTAATAATCGTTAACAAGTGAGAAAAATTCGACTAAATATAGGTACTTTTAAACATAAAGAAGAAATTTGGTCAGTCAGTAGAGTCCAATGAATTTGAAAAGAGTAATCTCTAATTTGGCAAGTATAGTGCGACATCTGTATAACATTGTCTTGAGCCGTTAACGACCATATCTTACAAATAACTTGCACTGAACTATTTTAAAATGTCTTACAGTGCTTCTCATTTTACAAATCCATTTGATTCTAGCACCTATAATTTAATTATTCATCATTTATCATCTTTTCTGATGGACAGAAAAAAAGAAAGGTAATTATAATTTTTTATAGAAAAGTCTAAAGGATTACACAACCGTGAAAACTTTACTGATTATGTAATTTACACTAAGAAATAGTTCATGACAAATTGAATAAGAAACCATAATATCACTTGTCGCTGGGTTGCATAGTTTACAATACATTTTTAAAACTTTTAGAACCATTGGCTGATTATCTTAAAGAATGTTGCTTATAGTCATCGTTTGCTCGTATATACAAAGAATTAATAAATAAATATTAAATAATGTAATTCAATTTACAGTTAAAACTAAAATTTGCACTAAACACTAAGCAAAAATGTTCTATAAAAAAATTAGGTACTAATAAAAATGCATTTGAACCTAACCTTAAACCAAACTTTTACATAGGAAATAAAGATTACACTTGTACAAATAATTAAAGAATCGAACAAAATAATAGAAAAAATTATATAGTTATCAGCATTGTAATAGCGTTTAAAAATTCACACTGATATTACATGTTTCAAATCTTTAAAAAACTGTTAACGTATTTCGGTATTCTCCTCTAACACCTATATGTACATAATACGTAGACATACTAGGTATATGAAAATATGTATACATTCTAATTTTTCGAATACTACAATTTTCTCGAAAACTAGGTTCATGGCCTATCATCAGTTTTAATCTGGAGGAAATGGTTATTACGACTCAGCTTGTATATTGTTTGTAAAATAATTAAAATTAATAGAGTAAGTTTTTAACAAATTAATGTTGATATCCAATTTTTCTACAAGAAGCGCGCTTTTCGTCACCTTTCGATTTGTGACATTTCTGTAGCTTTTATCTATTTTTTCTTTATAATTCAGAACGTATCAATAAATTTGTCCATTATTGTACGTTGAAATTGGAAATGGCTTGTCGTTTATATTGTACAATAAACGGGATACCACGGGATTGCACGGGATGGTACATGGTTCGCACAATTATATATATATATATATATATATATATATATATATATATATATATATATATATATATATATAACTTCCTTGACTGGTGCTGTCTAATACCATCATGAAAAATGGGTGTACTTTAAAAGATTGTGACCAAAATACTAAAATCAGTTTTTTCTTTCACTACATATCCATGGTTCGTTATATTTTTTTTTCTATTCCAATTTTCTTTTTTTTTCGCGTTGACATTTTTCCATTGGATGTATTTTCTACTACGGCTTTTCCATCATTTTTCATTTGCAGTTAATGTAAATCCATTATAGTTATTTCATCATTATCTTAAATTCGGCAAAAGAAAAAATTACTTTTATTTAGTCTGTATAGATTTCCTGGCTGGTTGCCTGCCTAGTTCGTTTTGCCTGGTTACCTCGCTACAAATGGCAAGCAATATGTATTTGTATTATTTGTGTTTTGAATGGAAAGATTTCTTTTTTTTTTTGATTTGTCGTTTAATAAAACATTATCGATAAGTAATTTGACGAACATTCGATGTCTTGAAATTTTTTTGTTCTCATTTTTGTTCATCTTTAATGATTCTCGAAAGTATTTCGAAATTGCTATCGGTTTTTTTTCTTTTATTAGAAAAACCACAAGCTTTTCTTTTCTTTTTTTGAATTTTCCAAATTCTGTTATTGGATGTTACGCAGATGTTTGAGGCGTAATCTAAGCTTTTTTTGGTAGAATTACTACTTGCTTTTTTCTAAAGATTTATCCATGTTCGTTGGGTAGAGAATAATCAAGAAAAGATGTAATAGATATAAAAGATTAACAATTTATAATTCCCTTCAAATGTCCCCCCAAACCTAATTCGTTAGTTTTAATAATCATTTATACCGTCAGACGGAGTTATTGTGCTTTAGTTTTAATAACTTTTTTCAAAATAGTCTTGTAATAAATATAATTTTTGAAAAGTAACTTATTAGACTAGTTTTGATATTTTCTTATATACAGTTAGTAAACATTCAGAAACATTGTAACATCTTTTAGGACCAGTTGGAAAATAATTCAAAATAGCAAGTTTAATAAATTGTAATATGACAAAAATGCAAGTATTAACATGAATGATGAAAAACTGAAGAAACTGAAACTATAAAATTTGAAGGAAATGTATGATTACAAACATATAAGAAAAATGTAATGGTGTTTATTACAAAAAGTTAATTATTTTTTGCTTCCGAAACCATTTTTGAGCTGATACAAACTTAATCCGTTTTTCCTTTAAAAACAACCTCAAAATTATAATGGATTGTAAATTGACAAATATCGATAAAATTACTGTTTAGATGTTATATTTTGAAAGATTACTAATTTCTTTACATGGATAGACCAATTTACCTTTTTACAATGTCTTATTTTAAGAGCAAAATAGCATTTTTCCTGAATAATAATTTTAGAAAAATTTAAGATGTAAAGATTTGTTTTGCAAACGTAATCAAAAATGACGGATAAAATGTTCGTTCTCATAAAAGTTTTCGGATAAAATGTTCATTCTCATAAAAGACAGTTGGTTGTACTACTGAGCGGAAAATACAAAAAATAACCAAACTTAATTTGTACGCTAGATGGAATTGAATCTTCTTTCAACTACGAAAAAAGGCTTTCTCCTGGAGCAACGTATTTCCGTTTTACGGTACATAAAAAGTTATCCCTACTTCATACTTGTGTTTTTTTCTTGTTAATAAATAACACATAAAGAAATATTATATATACTTCAATAACTTTTTAAAAAGGCCTTTAAATAAAAATTTTTAAGTATATTAAAATTTTCGAAAATAAATGGTTTATAGTCTAAATTTGAAAGTCAAAATTACACATAAAGCCGACGAAACTTATTAATATAAATTTATATCTATAACTGGATGATATATTTTTGAGTCGAGGGAAAAATATAAATTTGAATTTTTATGGTTTTATAAAAAACTTGAATAAAGTTGTAAAATTATATATTTTTATTAAACAATACATTGTAAAAGAAGTAGAATACAGCAACAAAAATAATCGATACCATAATAATTTTTTGTTTCTAAAACTTTAGCTCATAATATTAATCAATTATGATGTTTAAAATTTTCTAGAGTAAATATGCGCACACTTATTTTTGTTGGACGATAAATGAGTTGCATAATGGAATTGGATTGCTGTCGGCGGTGCCCACCGACTTTTTAATTGGATCGTTATTTATGCGTCTTATCTGAACAATCAAACAGTTGTACGACTAAAAGTTGTTAGTGTAATGGTAGACTTTAGACTTTAAAGATGTAACTTATATCTGGTTAACAAGATATCAACTTTAAAAATATGACAAAGTATTGGTTCTAGTAGCTTTTAGTGAATACCTCAACATTTTTGTCGATCCAGTCTCTATAGAACTTTTTAAAACTGAATATATTTTTATCAATATTCCCCTTCTGTTTGCGGGTCGTTATATTAAAATAAAAAATGATAATTTATCTATTGAAACGAACACGGTCCGAGGCGTTCATTTAAAAAGGAAATCGATTTTTAATGTCGAATTCATATCATTTTGATTAATTTCTTTTCTTTAATTTACCCCAAAGGATGGCAATGATTGCACAAAAAGAAAAGCACTTTTCAATAACGTAAAAAAGGAATTAGAATCGTTTAAAAGAAAATCATTTTACTATAGGTGGAGAGATTAAGTGAAAATACGTAGGTATAAGTAATTATTTTTTGCCGAAAAATTATTATCAACGCCGATGAAAAGAATTGATGGAAATTTTTGTACGTTTTCTTTTGTTTCTTTTGATGTTTCGTTAATTGAAGGAATTTTGTGATATACGGATTCATTTTATTTGTTGTTATTCAGTTGGTAACAATACAAAGTTAATGCCACACGATTGACTTTATTTTCTTGATTGGTTTTTAACAAAAAAGTTAAGAATTTTCGTAAAATGGACAATTTAGCGTTAAAAGCTTCCATTATGCATGCGTAAATATTTCTTAGAGAAATTCTCAGAAATTGATTAGTTTATTTGACTGTAGAACATTCTGATTTATAAGCAAATATGCCACTTTGACAGGCTTTTATTTATTCAGTTTGATAAGACAAGAAAATGCTCACTGAATTTTAAATTAGGGAGACCGAAGATGTTTTCTTGTGTATACAGCACTCGGCCAATCTTCCTTGAAAATATAAACTAATGATAACGCTGAGGGTATATACAGTCAAACTTGGATAAGGGAGAACTGGGAGAAAAAAACTCTGTAAGTGAGAGTAATTGCCAGGTCCCGTAACTTTAGCACTCTAAAATCTCTATGAGTGAGAAACAAAAACCTGTATAAATGAGAGTTGTTTTTCGCTCGTGGACCTCTATAACTGAGACTTCTAATTGTCTGTACCTCTATAAGCGACAGTTAACATTTTCTATTTATGTCTCATTCTTAAATTTCAAAGAACTTATTTTATTAGAATGCCTGAATGTGTTTATGTTCTTGTCTTCTCATAATTCGAGAAATTCATTTTCTATTCAAATAGCCAAAATGCATTTTTTTTTTTTGTAAGCTTATCTACGTCCAAATATGTATATGTATATTATTCTAATAAGTAATATCCATACAATACATGCATGTTTCTCAGTACATATTGGTTGTATTTTTTCTAGACCTTTATAAGAGAGTTAAACATCTCCCGTATCTCTGTAAGCTAGAAACTCGAGTTAGTGAGAAACCTCTATAAGAGAAAAATAGATCGCGGTCCCTCCAACTCTCGCTTATCCAGGTTCAACTGTATATGCATAAAAATGTCAGTCACCGAAGGTTTAGTTAGACAAAAGCTCACTTTAGTTATGGTTGATTGTATAGTCAACCCTCCTGTAACGCGATTAATTCGTACAACGACGAAAAATGACAAAGAACATTGAAACTGGTAATTTATTTTTGGAGAGTGTTTTCTGAGAGACTTAAAATTTGTGAAAATTTTGGAAACCATCTGTGACCGTGTGAAGTAAGTAAACAGCCAAAATACGTTCCGTAACACGAGGTTATGAAATTTTTCTTTTACAGATAGCCCCAATTCAGAAAACAAAATGCGGGTAGCTTTGTAGTTTTCTCTAAGATTGGTGAAAAGTGACGAAGGTGCACAAAAGTACTTTTGGAACTTTTCAAGGTTGCTGTGACTACCACAACAGGATTTCAACAACGTTGTTGGATGATTTATATCAAATCAAGCATGCGCTGTATGAAAACGGTGTTAGTAGTCGTCCACACTGCGTGCGATACTGGACCGAGCGTTACCGTACCGAGCGAGACCGAGCGAGTCTGAATCTAGCTAGTGTTCGTACTGCTTGCTGTTTTGTGCTGTCTGCGATTTACTGAATTTGACAGATCACTGCGATTGTCAGTTTATTTTCCATAATTATTATTTATACATTATTATACACATCGGAATTTTATTATATTGAATAATTTTTTGTATACAAACGTTTCTGTAATAGGTCAAACTATTTAAAATGAATAATTTTATTTTATATACTTATTTTTTGGAAAGTAATATAAGGTTACGTTTAGAACAAAAATGCTCTTTAGAAATCGTTCGCACTGGGTCTATGAAGTAAATAAAAATAGGTACGAACATGGTGAATTTTATCATCTTTTACTTCAGCAACGACAAGATCCTTAAAAATTTTTGAGGGTACTTTAGAATGACTTCAAGTACCTTCAGTTATATTTTAATTTAATTATTAAACCATCTAAATTTAACTTTTTGAAATATTCTGCTATAATCTGGCAACATAATCTCGGTTGTGGTAATTCCTATGTTTTGGATCCCACAATGCTTGGCGTAAATAAATTTCATTTAGATATTAATAATTCGATGTCTATTTTTTATCTTATTATTATATTATGTTTAAAATAATACAAAAGAAATATTATATACCTATATGTATATTATATTACGACGCAGCAACAATGGACAAAAACGATAAAAACAACAAAACACAACAGAGAGCATAACAAACGAAATCAGCTTGAAAACGCTTGAAAATATCAAACTTCTTTGACATTTGCAAATCAGCTCGTTCCGGACTCGGATTGCATCGCTCAGCAACGGTTTGAATCAGCCATGTGTTTGAACATGTGCATTATAATGTATGTGTTTAACAAAATAGCATGTACTCGCTCGGCATCGCTCTGCTCTTACTCGGTTTCTGTGTGCATGTACACTTATAGGAATGCCGCGTTATAGGAAGGCTGTTTCCGCTTTTTTGTTCCACGTTCTATCGTTCACGTTCAGCGTTTTGGAATACCGTGTTATAGGACGGTTGACCGTAGATTTTTAAAAAAAAATTATTTTCAGGTACCTCGATTACCAAGATCATTGGCACCCGTGTAAATAGAACCATAGTTTGTTTTGGTGTTGCCAAATAATGTTTAATTCTAGAATGCGTACATTAACTTAACATTCATAAATGTATACAATAGTCGGGGTCTTTTATTAGATTATAAAATGATTGTGAAAAATACTTGACAATACTCTGAATTATTTCAGATTTTTCGAATTTTCGAAGCCCTTTTTGAATAAAAATTCTTCGGGAATAGATACAGATTTTGACATACCGAGACGGGTGGACTTCAAAATTTCAGAATTATTTTTCTACCTTTTACCTACGGTACCCTAAAAGGTATAAATTAAACGAATATACTGTAACTGCGGGTAATAAGGCCTAGCTACGGCAGATCTTAAATAAAATGAAGAATACTGCAGATAATCAATTTTGTTATTAATAAATCAACTCCAAAAGTGTCAATCAACCAATAAAAAAATTTAAATTGGGAATTAATATGCTGGATTAGAAAATATTTAACATTTCAATAAAAAATGTCAGAAAACAACAAAAACTAAAATTCTAAACAGCATTTGGTAAGAATATTCATAATTGTCATCAGAATCCAAGGAATAAACCGTGAGCTAGCAGCTTCTTTTAATACGCTTAATTGATATTTGACCAGAATGAACGTTTGCTTGAGATGTTGATGTAAAACGTGATGAATACGGCTTTGGTGAGTTGGCGTTTCATCCTTAATTATCAGGGATCATTTTCATTGGAACTTGAGACAATATTGAGGGTGTAAAACAGCTTCAGGTATTAGGAGCATTATAAAGCTTATGTGTATTTTTGATAAGCCTTATTTGCCGCCTACACCCAAGGAAATTTGAAGAACAAAATTAGGTGAACAGAAATATAATTAACAGCATCAATATTATAATTACTTAAGATAATTTTCGTTGAAATTTTATTATTCGAGCGACAAAATCTCATCTTATGATATATGACTGGTTACTGGAGACAACGCGCGGGATGGCAACAAGTGGCGCATGCGTTGCCATTTGTTGGTGTTTGAGGCTTGCATGCGTCAAACATTGGTACGACCGTACGAATATTGGAATGATTTATGAATTTTAGGTATTATTACCAGACAGGCCTTATTACCCGCAGTTACCTCTTAGTTCATGAAGTTTCATAACTTGTATTCAAAAATGCAGTATTTTAGTGGAAGAAAAATATAATTCTTACGTATTTGAACAATTCCTTTTCGTCAGTTACTAAATATAATTCAAAAGACTTTTTGAAGGAATTATTTGTTATTTACTTCTTTAAATGGCGCTATTAATTAGACATGAGTACGCTTGGACTTGTTATTAAAATCTACAAAACACTGTAACATTGTTATAAAAGCGCACACTTACTTGCAAACGCTTTTTTCTAATTATTATTTTACGAAGCAATTATTTTACTATTAAAGCAAAAAGAAAAAAGAAACCTAACTAACTTCTTTTGTAACGAGAGTACTTATCTATTACAGTTTTTTTGAAATAATAGTTTTCCCCCACCCCACTGGCGCTACGCTGCTGATATGACTGACGTCGTCGTCTGTCAATCGTTGCTTGCTTTGTACGTGTTTAGTAATATGAGTTTCTCTCCATTTCTGTGTCAAAAGATCTTTCGTTTCGTTTCTTTACGACTTTGTCATGTCGCTTTAGTGTCTTTAGTTTTTTTTTTTTTTGACGTAAATATAAATTGAATTACATGTCATATAATGGTACAAGGAGTTATAAAATTTTTAATTAATTTAATTAACGTGTTATATTTGACTAGCCGTACCCGCGACGTCGTTCGCGCAAAGCATTGTTATAAACTCAATGAGAAATATGTAAGTGTAATAATTATACAGAAATTGGAAAGAATAATAATTTTTGTGTGATGCATGCACATGCTCAAAATGGTTTTTCTATTTTCCCGTGGGAATGAGGATATTTCCCGGAGTAAAAATTATCTTAAGTGTTGACCCAAGTAATAGGTTATCACCACACCAAATTTCCTAAAAATTCGTCCAATAGTTTTTGCATAATACGTGCACATGCACCAAATGGTTTTTCTATTTTCCCGTGGGAATGAAGCATTTTCCTGGAGTAAAAAGTATCTTAAATGTTGCCCTAGGTAATAAGTTATCACCACACCAAATTTTATCAAAATCCGTCCAATAGTTTTTGTCTAATGTGTCCACATGCTCAAAATGGTTTTTCCATTTTCCCGTGGGAATGAGAAATTTTCCCGGAGTAAAAAGTACTTTCGATGTTGACCCAAGTAATAAGTTATCATCATACCAAATTTAATTAAAATCCGTCTAATAGTTTTTGCATGATACGTGAACAGACAGACAGACAGACAAAAATTCTAAAAATCGCTGTTTTGGTATCTACATCGATAACTATTTACAGTACCAGTACAATTTTTAAAAAATATTCCATGTACAGAAATGGTCTCGTTACAATTTTATTATATGTATAGATGTCACCAGTGTTGTGTCGTGTTGTGACGTGTGGTGTGTCATTCGTGAAATTTGCATTCGAATTATCTAGCACAGGGGTGGCCAACCCAAATGATCTTGCGGGCCACTTTGGAAGTGCACCATAACTTGGCGGGCCGTATTATAGATTTTACGTTCCTATATATTATGTATTTTTTTTTTTAATACATTGGTTTTCACTACCTTGGTCATTATAAAATAAATATATTTTGTATAAGTGTGATGAATCTCGCGGGGCAAAAAAAATTCAAGGTGGGCCACATGCGGCCCGCGGGCCGCGGGTTGGCCACCGCTGATTCTAGCATTTGTTAAACTTTCACGTGGTATCATGTGTCACAAGAAAATTTAAAAAGATTTCAACAAGACGAAATTTCTTCAAGAGACAGTGAGGTATACTGATCGATAAGACGATCTCTACGTGAGTTACAAGTTTTTTTGGGGGGCTCATGGATTTATTTTGTAAGTAGTATTATGAATATATAAAAATTTTGTTCTCATGTACGACTGGTGACATCAAATTTAGAATTTGCGTGGTTAGGCGAATCTCCCCTTAAAATATTCCCTTTCCAAATTATTTTAATTATTTGAAACGATCAATATCCCATTTTGCGAGGCCTCCTGCCATTGTCTTAGCGATAAAATTCATACAATTATCACAAATGAATACCATTAAATCGTCTATAATGGAAAATGCTATATGTATGTATGTAGTTATGGCATTGCAAGTCGACCGTACTATCTACATATTGACTAATACCACTCTATATAATTCACATGGGTTAATGTTTGCTTTTGTTGGTTTACTGTGAAAAGGTGTAGAGGTATTCACGGTCGAATAAAGGTTCATTCAGTCAGTGTAGGAAAGTTCTTATTTCACTTGGGAAATCGATATTTAAATATGTAGATTATTTATTGACGTATGAGATATGCGGAATAATGTGATTGTACAATAAAGGGCACTGTTAACTAGCTATACTACTGACTGAGTAATGAAAACACTTTACATTGCAACAATACCACTTTTATTTATGGTGGTATCCTAGTTTGGAAATTTCAAAAAATTGAATTTTTAAAGCTCATAGCTCATGGAGGCGCCTAAAGTTTTGCGCCGATGGGCCAAATTCTAAAAACCAAAATATTTTGTGAACCAAGAAAATATTTCAAAATAAGGACGGGCTCGTTCCGGTCGATCGCAGAGCAACTTTTGATCGATCTTCTAATTTACATGTTGAAAATGGGGGCATAATCTAATAGAAAAATTACAACCTGAAATTACAGGAAAACTGAAAATTTTACACTCAGATTATTCAGGCGTCACCAACTAGTGATGAGCAAAATTAGTCTCGGTCTTGCAATCTTGTCTTGGTCTTGCAATCTTGTCTTGGTCTTGCATTTTTTGCAAGGCCAAGACCAAGACGATGTATAACAAGAGTAAGACCAAGACCAAGACTATAAGTATGGCTGCAAGACCAATACCAAGACTCTAGTGAGCAAGACCAAGACAAAAGCAAGAAAAAAGCAAGACTCCTGCTAAACTATTTAAATAGTTTGAAAGTATAATTAATACGTAAAGATAGTAAAAATTCTGATTTAAAAAAAAAAATTCGCTAATAAAAAAATGCAAGAAAGTGCAAGATTTTTTTTAGCAATAACAAGACCAAGACCAAGACTGCATTTTGCAAGACCAAGACCAAGACTCA
The DNA here is from genome assembly GCA_035578155.1 of Brachynemurus nebulosus. Lineage (NCBI taxonomy): Eukaryota > Metazoa > Arthropoda > Insecta > Neuroptera > Myrmeleontidae > Brachynemurus > Brachynemurus nebulosus. Next base: position 17,105,125 of record JAPWDM010000005.1, read on the forward strand.
AACTGCTTTAGCAAGACCAATACCAAGACTCTTAATGCAAGAACAAGACCAAGACGAAGACTGCCAAGTCTTGGTCTTGGTCTTGCATTTGCTCATCACTATCACCAACAGATCGTATTCATGCCATTCATATCAACTTGATGACGTCATCACATGTATAGAATTTTTTAAAGGTTCCAAAAGCTGTAATTCTGATGTTAGAAACATAAAATTAGAAACTAGTCATAGATTTTCGATACAGCTTTTTGACTTTTGACATTTGACTCAGTCAAAGTTATAAAAACATATAAGAGAAAAATCACGTGCGGGAAATAAATCACATTTCCTGAACGAATTTGGTTGTTTTGAAATTGATATATTCATAGAACACTAGAAGCAAACTAAAATCAAATAAGTGTGGATCGCTTGGAGTCATTTGTTAGTCTGTCAGAGCTTAAGGCATTTAGTCGTTCTGTGTCGGTCACCGAATGCAGGACAATTTTTATGTATTGTTGAAATCATTGTTAGTAATACTGTATGGATCTCTGTCCGCATGTAGGTGCTATGTAGTTGTGTGTGTGACCATTCACACACATGCAAACATCAAACCCACACGATTACAAACAGTGTGTACCTACACAACATAGTGAGGAGAAGTGGAAGGAATTTTTTGTCTACGTTTGTCTCTGTCAGGTTGTTTTGTCTACGTTTTGTCTACGTTTGAAATATGTATCAAATTTAGGTATCGGACATTTTTCGGATCAAACAACATCGTGCGTTGTATATGTAGACAGACAGACAGATAATATGTGTGAGTTGAATATATATGTATGTTTTATCAAAATATATATTCGTTTTTATTCATATTAATCACATCAAGTGCGATATATTTGAATCCACAAAACACGAATGCTGTTTGATCCGAAAAATCTCCGATACCTACAAATTACTACGCTACTGGCCTGATTTAAGGTATTTGTTAAATTGTTAATTAAACTAAGAGTTTGGTCTATATATAAAGTTTCAACTGGCCTCCTGTTATAATTGACACACCATTCTCACACAAGTGGTAAATGCTTAGAGTAGACAATAAGTGAATAATTTACATATATTTAGAGAGTAGGATCTAGATTTTTGTAGTTTATGGTATCTGTTTTGTGTTCTCTCAGAAATTTTTGAAATAAATTTTACATATTAATTGAAAATAAAATACACAGACATATTAATTTTATTACATATTATGTAAGAATTGCTTATCAAAATATTAAAATACATATTTTAAACTAGACGATTTTATTAAATTCTACAAAATATCGTAAATTACTTGAAGTTTAATATTAAAATTTCATTTACATACGTAAGTATGTAAATATTTATAAAGTTTAATTTTAAATATGTAATTACTCATAAATATGCTTTAATAAGAATAACTCTGTTTACAAATTGCGCAAACTAAAATTAAGTATAGGACCTCGAGGAAGCCGTAGTGTGATAATCTATTTTATTATCACTAGAGAGCGGAATTATATGCACAAAAATATTGAAAAATATGCAATATAATATGCACGATTTTATGGTAAAATATGCACCAATTTTTTCAAAATATGCACAAATATGCAGTAATAAATGTAAAAATAGGGCTTAATAATTTTGATGTAGGTAATAATTTTTATGTAAAATAACAATAACAAAAATAGAATTTTTTCTAAAATCTAAAACAGAAATAAGAGCATAAGGTACTTGCCTACCTTTTGCGTAAAAAGAAAAAATCGTAACTTTTCCTATACTTTTTTTCGAATTTTTCCTAAAAAAAATAATTCACACGCAAAAAAAAAAATAATAAATGTACGCCTAGATAGACCTAGTGGGTAATCCGGCCCTGCTTACAGGTTTTCCACAAACTTTACAGAAAGCAGTGTTATTTCTTGCATCAAATTGAAGTTCTGGGATAGATTTTATCCAAGAATTTACTGAATTAGTAACATCTTTATTTTTGGGATTTTAGATGAATTTTTTGCAAGCTCCGTTACAAAACGTTTTGGAACAAAATTTTCTTCAAAAACAAAAGCAATATTAACGCTTTTGTTTCCAAATTTTTTTATTTTTAAATGTTTTTGGCATTAACACGTTCATTGCCAAGCTAAAAATATAGACTTTGTGAGATGGCCAAATATTTTATGTTAAATAAGTAGGTCCTTATATTTGGCACACGATATCGTGTGATTGGCCATATTGTAAAGTAACTCTATCATGCGATATCGCGTAATCGTCAATGATCGTTAAGTGAGTTTGATAAAATTTGTAAATATAAAATTGCTAAATTTTTTTCTTACGCGCCAAAACTTTAGGAGTAGGTACTAAATATTTATTTTTCAAAAATTATTCTGCTGATTTCAGTGTAAAATAGCAAAGCCTAATTCTATGTTTTGTTAAGAAAATTTTTATCTCTTTTATAAAAAGTGTTAAATTTGATGAAAATATGCATATTTATGCAAAAAAACTTGAAAATATGCAGAATTTTACCAAATATGCAAAATATGCAAATTTTAAATAGTCTTAATCAATTCGAAAAGTGGAGATTCGGATACATCCGAAGTTTTATTAATATATGACCAGAACTTATCGATATGCAAAATATGCAAATTCCGCTCTCTAATTATCACTATTCCTATTTATTTTTGTTAAATTACTATAAGTGAATGTAGTGATTTAATCAATTTTCAACCCTCTTTTAAACTGCTTAGGTACAGAAAATACCTTTCAGAATTTTGCAAATAATTTTTTTTTTTTTTTTTTAAATACAATATTAAGTAGTGGTTACTGACAATGAAATACATTTGAGGAAATATTTTGGAAGACAGGATGATTAGAACAGCGACAAAGGAAATAATTCTATGTATTTTTTTTTAAAGTTCTTAGTTGCTTTACATAATAACGAAAATTTTTTGTTAGAATCTTTGAATACTCTTCTACAGCCTATATTTTTTTCAAATTTTTTAAAACTAAATCTAAAAAGACATCAAAATATTTTTCTTGATTTAGGAGCCTTACATAGTTGCGAAAATTTTTCCGTAAAATCTTCAAATACTATTCTATAACATATTTTTTTCAAATTTTTCAAATTAACACTTTTTTTTTTACTAAAAATGCACAAGTTTTCATTTATGCATTCTTTTTGTTTTATATTTACGCAATAATTCTATGTATTTTATTTCATAAAATTATGTAAAATTACATTTTCATTGGATGAATGTTAAACAGAACAATAGTAAATATACATAAATTACCTCTAAATACATTGATTGTTTCGTGTTACACTAAAAATTAGGCCAAGTTAACCATTTAGGACAAGTAGTAACACCACTTAATTTTGTAAAAAAATTTAGGCTCTATTGACATTGCAAAAATTACGCAATAGATAGCCATTGCGAATCACAGAATAACCAGAAGCAATATTTCTATCTCTACGTACTGTGCCCGCTGTTACCGGCGAATGACGTAGACACCGATACCCCTTCCAAGCGATTATGATACCTAACTACAACAACACATATATTTGTATCGACACAAACATGCGAATGTGTAAGTGTAATATGTTGATGAATGACTAGGCAGCTTGCATATAATATATAGCATGTACTGTTATGACCGCCTTATTTAAGTAACAACTAACAATTAACAATAAATTTATTTATTTTAAGAAAGATCGATGTGACGAACAGTAACATACTAAATCAAAAGTGGTGTTGAAATTGCAACTTACGAACGACAGATTTTTAAGTGTACACTTAATCCGTCCAATTTGGGTTGCGAATATTATTTCCAGCGGTCTTATTATTCTTGTCACTTTAACAATAAAATTGAACTATAGGATCTATATAGGTATTGTAAAAAATAAACAAATACTTTACTTTCCAAAATACCACTTTTATTTTTGAAACTGTGACAATATTGTTTCGAACCGTTAGTTCATTTTTAAACAGAATAAAAATTACATAGAATATATTATATATATATATATATATATATATATATATATATATATATATATATATATATATATATATATATATCGCTGCTCCAGTATTGATTTGTTCTATCTCCACTTTTCAAAAAAATTGAGTTTGATACATTTTTGAACTCAGCATTTTTTTTCTACCATTTTCTAGTTTCAAAATGTCAATATTACGTTTGTAAATATGTTTTTTCTAGTATTATTTTGTACTATCTCCACCGATTTCACAAAAATTTATTATTGGATTGTACTAACTCACATTTTTTGTGGCACATAGAACAAAACTTTACTTAAATTTTAGATTTTAAAAGTATCGGTGTGTTCCATATCCCATAACAAGGTCTCTTATATTGCATGAATAATGTAGATATGTTTTTTTCATTAAGATATTGTAATGGTTGCAAGCCATTATAACTTACGTTATTTACTGTATTATACTTTCTTACAATGCAATCTTCTATTGTGTTAAAACCATAGTGTATAAAGTAATGATGAAGGCATTAAAAATGTTTATGGAAAGTCATCCACAAATTAAAAACAAATTCTCATAAATTCTCTAAAAGTTGCCATAGCAAAGTTCAAAACATTAATTTTATTTTAAATTTTACATGTAAAATTGAACAGTTAGTTTACCTAAAAATCTTAATTTATTTAGAAATCTAAGTTTATTTAGAAATCTAAATTTAATAAAAGATCAGAACAAAAAATTGAAATTATCCAATTAACATCTAAGGGTTTTTCTTATCTTCATAAAATTGTAAATTTGTATAAAAATTTTGATTATATGAAGTTTTCGATAATTAAACTTTAATATGTATAAAACGAGATAAAGCAATGATTATATACGCTTAAATGATGAATATAAACGGAAAAACCGTATTCCTATCCAAATTCGGACGATTGAATCTATTAAATGATAACTTTACTTCTTTTTTTTTTTTTTTTTTTAATTTTATATTTTATGCTGTATATTACTTCTTTATTTCTTGGAAAACTAACTGAAATCGAAACGAAGTCAGAGGTATCTAGATTCTAGAGAGATAAATCAATGTTCAACTATATGCTACCAGTAGAAGCTCGTTTTTTTAACATCTTTTTAAAATCGTCACATTAAAATAGTAATCGGTTTCCAGAATTAATTTTTATACAATTCTTAACGTGATATTTCCCAAAAAGTTCTTGCTTATATTCCAATTTACTTCCACACATAGAAAATAAGTTTGTGTCAATTTTCTTTAAATTTTGTTAACGTAGTTGCTCTAAGATAGTCAGGTACAAAAGTACATATATCTCAAAATAAAAATTTTCTTTTATCAAAAATTTAATAATGTATTAATATTCTTCAGTGATTATATTTGTATACCACTTGTTTTTTAATTTCCGCACACTTGTGTTGTAGCAATATAAAAACATTATTGAAAAAGCGTTGTAAAAACGTTGTAAAATGATGTTTATAAATTATATTTAAAAACGGCGTGGTAAATAATTTTTTTTTCTTATTAAATATGGTTTGAAACTTTGTATTTTATAATATATTAAATTTTTATCAAATTCCTTTGACACGTTTTCATTTTATTCAAAAGAAAAAAAAACAATAGGCTCGTATTATTGGTATTGAATTAAATAAATATCTAGAGAAGTTTCGTTATAATCCTTTAAAAAAATCGTTTTATCGACCTACTACCTTAAACCAAACATAAAATAAAATTTTTTTAAGCTAAATTGACTTTATGTATTACAATTTTCCCATTCCTATATGTAACAGACGGAAAAATTAATCTTGTTTTGTTCTATATACACGCTTATAGTACAAACCAATAATTATAAACTAAAAGTACAAAACAGTACTAAGGGAATATGGATCTATAGTTCAATTTTTGCAATCATGAGAATATTAATTATCATTTTACTCCAAAATTCGAGGTCAGATTTCTATGAAATTGTATTGTATGACAACTAACTTATTTACAAGTAAAAAATTATTTTCTCTTTGGTAATAAAATGTAAAATAAATAAGATATGAATTTTTAAACTTTCAATCGCAATATCTCAAAAGTAGAAAAAGTGGATATAGAGCAGATCAATACTAGAGCAGCTATATATATGTATATATATATATATATATATATATATATATATATATATATATATATATATATATATATATATATATATATATATATATATTTTTTTTTTTTTTCAAAAAAAACGGTACAATATTTTACAAAGATTTTTTTGTAAATATAATCCGACACTTAATTCTAAGTACCTACAAACTAGTGCTTAATTCTAACCTAACATGTACAATTCTAAATAATTACAATACATGAAAAAACTTAATTATTAATGATTCGATACAAAGAAAAATTTTCAAAAAACCTTTAAACATGAATAAAAAATTACATTCTAATTTTATCTACCTATACTTATGAAGGGGGAGTGGTATGTGATGTGGAAGTGGAAGGGGTGGCGTTAGTGACGGGATCCGAGATTCAAGAAAAACAAGATTACATTACATGTGACAAAAAGCAAACAAACACGTGATAAAAAGATTGAAATTGAAACTGACAAAAAGAGAATATTACAGCAAAATACAATTTTAAAGGTTTAAATAAATTATAATATTGAAAATAAAGTTGAATTGTAAATATCGGTGTAGTCATTTAAAAGGTGATCGGAGTTATGTTTATTTATTTCTATTGCTTCTAGGATTGTTAACTATTCTGTCCTTTGTTTGCCTCGTGTAACACGGTAATTTCCCGTTCTGGTGTGTGTCCGGTATCAATTAAATGCCTTGCAAAAGATCTAATGTAAGTATATATTATTCAAAAACCAATTAAAAACATGTACTTTGAAAATGTAAAAAAGTAATGCGACTTTTTGTACATAGTTAGCAGTAATCACAGAATGGAATTTTATTGGGAAATTTAATTATAAAATCGAGATTATAAATGGAAAATTATACAAAAGAACGGAAATGCCTCTTAATAGCAGCTAGCGATATAAACGATAATTAATTTTAAATTAATTCAATTTAAATAAAACAGTTCGTTAATGGTCTTTCTTTTACTTCTTGGAACTGAAAAAAAATCTTACATCATTATTCAAGGAAATCAGAAGCTTATTTCCACATAACAAGTATGGTACTTTCTCCTTTGTGTAGATTTTTAATCGAATTTTCTTAGATTGTTAAATTAATAAATTGAATGCATTGCTGTATCGTGCACTCCCACCATAATAATATGATTTTACGTAAGCAGGTTTTGTAATTTTAAAAATATTCGTAGGTTTTGCTTTTGTGAAAGTATGTTATTAACTTCTCATTGGAAGTTATTGTAATCGGTCCGATTTTACCAATCGCTAATTTAGACATATCTACACGTTTTAAGGTCACTAGAATCCAAATTCATCGTTTTTAGTGTGATGTCTGTGTGTGCGTTCGTTAGTTCGTTCGTTCATTCGTGAATTTTCTTTCGTCTGGCATATCTCGAGAATAAATGAAGATATCGACTCCGGATTAATTTCATTAGATGCGTAATTAAAAATTGAAGACCGGATAAAGTTTTCAGCAAATTCGGATTAGTGTTATAATATAAAAACGAAATTAAATTGTGAAAAATTTTTCTTCTTTCATATCTTAAAAATAAATAATATCATTTGTCTGAGAAGGGATGGAGTCCCCCACGGGATACACGGGGCTAAGCCCCGAGGAGCCTCTGAAATAAAAAAAAAAATTATTTATATATAGTAGTCTCTAGTCTTTAATGGCATCCAATGGGACGTTGACAGTGTGGGTAGACCTGTCCTCCCAAATTTTTTCTTGTCACTTTTCACTCATTAAATAAATTATTGACAATATTGACAATTTTTTTTTTTTTTTTTGTAGTTTTTAGATGTGCCACAATTAAAGTGAGATATCGTAAACTGGCGATTTTATTTTGGTTAAAAATTATTTTGACTCATGTCAGTTTGTTAATTAGTCCTGCCAATTGCTGTTCCTGTCAGTTTGTTAATTAGTCCTGTTAAATCGTAATTGGAAATATCTGAGTGCAGCAAGGTGCCATAAAGTCCCTCCGTCGATGACATATTGCGAAAGTATTAACGTGTCTATAGACTATCTTTGTTTAGTGTTACACATTTCCTTGTTTCATGTCCGTCGTTTGTCAGAGCGTCGTTTTAACTACGGTATTATTGTCACATCTGCTTTAATCCGTTCTAGAATTACATATAATTCCTTCTCTTTATTACAACATTCTATTTCTTTTTTCAATAAACAAACAACATCTCTGTTTACAAATAATTTAAATTTGTTGAACGAATGATGGAAAATTGGGTAGGTACAATCGAGGAAGGTGACATGTTAGGGGGGTGGTGGTGGTAAAAATGAGGTGTTAGATACACTAGTAATTTGAAATATCTTTTATTTTTCTGTTTATCAAACAAGTATATATGTATATATATATATATATATATATATATATATATATATATATATATATATATATATATATATATATATATATAAAGTATTTTTGAACCTTTTGTATTACAGAGTAACTTCGAAATTGTGTGTTTTGACGTTAAGTTCGCCAAGAAATTAATCAAAGGAGCCTGTAAACCTCCGAAAATAGTTGAAAAATTTATTTTCGTCATTTTTCAGGTCTTCAAAGAGTGTGATAATAAATAATCTTACTTTCTGTTTCCTCTGATTTATAGAAATAACTTTAATCACACTTGTTAAGTTGTTACTTGTGTAATGTTGCAAATCAAATGAAGATATTAAGTTTACAACGGCAAAAAACCGTACAATGTCGACGCAAGAATATCACGGCAAAAAGTCGTACGATTTTTTACCGTACGGCGAAAACCGCACAATGTGAAAGGAGTGTAACTATGTTAGATGAAAAAATAACTAGAAAATTTCATTGCGCGTCTTATGGCCAATGACCAATTGCACGAGATGGGAGGTGTATAGAGGAGTATTTAAAGATGAAAATGTCATTTCCTTACCCCAATAAATTATTGACAAACGAAATCAGTGAACCATAAAAATGGCTTATATGTGTTTCGATATGTATATATATGTAAAACGTACAACTACAAGGCGGACACAAAATCTTAGTAGTTGGTCCAGGATCGGCGCGACCATTTAGGCGAATTAGGCGACCGCTTAAGGCGACCAGTTTGTAAGTCAATAGATGCTAAGATATTATCGAACTCTATAGTGAGTTCTTAAGATTCTAATAAGAAATGTTTCCTTCTACCTTCGTCCTCCGTCCCGGAATCTATTAAAGGTTTAAAGTGATCTTGAGTCGGTTCTGCCTGGATTTTTGTAAATATATTTTTGGGAAATTAACACTATGAGGCCCGAGCACTTTCATAGTAAATTTCCCCGGAAGCCGGCAATATTTAAAAAAAAAAAAAAAAAAAAAAAACTATATAAACAAATACATAAAATAAAATGATTCAAACACACAACACAGCCAACACAGTTCCACACGTATGAATGTGTAAAACTGTAAACAGACGTACTACGTGATACGTACATACATACTACATAATATACACTGGTATTCAAATCAATTTTATTTAAAAATATAAATTATATTTTTTATGTATTTTTTGTTTATCTTAAAATTTTTTATACATAGAAACCAAGAGAGTAGTGTTTATTGGTATGTATGTGTTTGTGTGAATGGGAACACATCCGTGTGATGAAGAATGATAAACATGATAAACATCGCACACATAATGAGTAATCAACTAATCAATTAATCATTGATCGCGGTCGGCCTCTGGGGAAGTTTTGTTTGGTTTCGGATGCCGAAGCCGTGGGACTGAAAGTGTTAATGTACGGGACGTTGCTAACTTTCATTTTGGCTGTTACATTCATTCAACAAAAAACCTCCATTTTTTAGCTCTTCAGCAGCATCTTTGTATCAGTCAGAATTTTGAAAATTTCGGATTTTTGTCGTAATAAATAGGTACATATACACAGAAGTCAAATGAACCATTAATATCCGATGAAAATTTCCGATGAAAATTTTCACACAAATTTCACTTTTTTTCACATGTAATATTTATTTTGGATATAATGATAATGATCAATAGCGACTTTTCCTTATTTAGCATTTTTGTCTGTTTTTTATGTACCCAATGTTGTAGACGTTTTTTAGTATAATAACATAGGCACAAATGCATGTATGATTTGTTGTTATAGTATACATAAAAAGAAAAGAAAAATTGTTCAAATTAAATATAAAAGATAGAAGCCGAAACATGAGATCGAAGGATCTGTCTACATTTGTTTAACAGAAATGAGGATGGATATGTGTTAGAAAAGACATGTAATTTTTAATATATTCTTTTGAGTATCTTCTTTTCTCTTGTACGACAAAAGAATAAAATTTTTTTGTTTATCGAATAAAATTCGAAGTCAAATTTGATCTACAGTATCTCACAGACAAAATTTCAAAAGGTCAAAATAGGTTTATGTAAAATTTTTTATTTGTATTAAGTGCTTTTAGATGCTGCGCGTGTAGCATTTTGAAATCTCTCAGTTTATGGTTAAAAACTTTTTAAGTGAATTTCCTTTTAACTGAATTTCCATTTTGGAAAAATTCGCTTACTACAGCGGGCGCCATGAAAAGACCTGAGCCCGGGATTATGGCAGAAATCCGTTTTGAAGCCTCGAGAAACCGAAAATGAGGTTCACTAAAATTTGTATATGTATATATGTGTCTGCGCGGTAACTCTTAAAGGAAGCCTCCAATTGTTACAAAATTTGGTATGTAGCTCAAAAGTCCCAATAGCTTGGATGAGTTCGTCAGTCAGAAACATCCGATTTTTGGAAACCGAAATTTTAGCCAATTTTCGACAATTTTAGTGGTTTTTTGCAAATCTTGGCCAGAATTCAAAATTTTTTGATTTCTTTTTACACCATCGAAAAGAGCGTAAAAAATTACTACAACAAGCTTTTAAAACGTTGTTCTAAATGAACTACATTTTGAGAAAAATTAAGAAATTTGCTGAATTTCTTTACAATAAATGCTGTTCCAATCTGTTTCATTCTTCATAATAAAAATTAACTAATTTTTTAAGAACGCGTCATTACCGATTTTGAAAATATGTTTACTGTTAGAGAGATAAACTATTGTTATGTTGTATGAGGTCTGCCAGGGTTCAGGGGTCCCAAAGTGCCAAAAATAAAACTACCCACCGATTTTGAAAATTTTTTCATCTTTAAAAATTTAATTTCATTTAAGTACATATATACTATACTATATGAGATGCGCCAGGGTTCTGGAGACCCAAAAAGCGCCAATAATTAACTACTCAACTGATTTTGAAAATTGTTTCACTGTTACAGAGCTAAACTATTTTAAATGGTTATAAGTTGTTATATGAGATCCGCCAGTGCTCAGTCTTTGGAAATTCATTTTGTTATGCAGATGTTACGACAGGCGAATTTTAGATTATAAGTCAATTATATTTCCATAAATAATTTACAGATGGCGTTAATGATCGGTAAAAACACACAAAACCATAAACACGTTTTGAATTTTTAGTTGCGCTTTTTTCGGAATTATATACGTATTCTAAAACAATGAGCAAGATAACTCTAGCAATTTTCATCCAACTGACTTGAAATATTACTTCTAGCTTCCTCGACATATTAACTAGGGCGGTACATGCGGAATTAAAGTTGATTTTTTCATTGATTTTACCAAGGGGTCAAACTAGAATGTCTACCAAACTGTGCCCACTGTAATCAATAGGTGACGTAACATAGCACACATACGATCAAAACACACGATGTATAGTCACGAATATACCAATGTGTTAGTAATATATTTTGATGATGATATATGCAGTTCGCATACATACACTATATACTATGACGGCCGACCTATTTGACAACTAATCAACAATTAAAAATAAATTTATTTATTTTAAGAAAGATATCCCTTTATTTTGAGAAATTTTTTGTTCAATAGAATTTTTACACTTAAATACGACACACTTCATATTTTTTTCTGTTTAAATTTCACGAGTTGATTAAAAAAACATGATTTTTATTTTGACATGAACACCACGGAAGTCAGTAACAGACTAAAGCAATAGTAGTGTAAATTGCTACTTATTGCAACTTTAAGATTTCACTTTTTTATATGTAGGCTTGATCTGTCTCATCTGTGGATTTTACATTTCTTTTTTAAGTTGGTACAATTTAATGAAAATAATGAAGATTTTTTTTATTTTCTGGCTGCTGTTTGAAACATCTTATACTGCCCATCATGAATCTCCTCGTGGAAAAAGCGTCTGCGATTAACCTGAGCCCACACCTATATTGTGTTTTTTAAATTGAAAACAAAAAAAAAATTATTTTTGTATACCTCAGATCATAAACAATACACTCGTGAGTAACGCCTTAAATTTATAATTACTTTGTTTAGTTTCACTGTTAAAATAACTTTGGACCATACTCAAGGTGAGCTGATAAAATCACTTATCAGTTTAGGAAACAGCCAGGGCTGGATTAACCCTGAGTGCGCCCTAGGCACCGTGAAAAGTGCCGCTCCTACCTTTGAAGAAAATGAGCTTGAAAAGAAGAAAATCTTAATTTTTCCTGCTTTCTTTTCGAACTTTCTCTTAAAAAATAACTCACGAGCAAAAAAAAAGTAAGAACGTCAGTTACAGATTTTGCCGCCTTAGGCCATGGCCTAAGTTGGCCTATTGGCTAATCTGCCCCTGGAAACAGCCTATAGCCTTTTATTATGAAGTGATACGTGGAGACAGAAAGGTCAGCATACAGATTATTATTCCTTTGAGTGTGTCAATAACATTTATAAATTCTCAAACGTTCTATATTAAGGTTACTATTTCACTTTCATTTCAACATCTCACTATATTTTAATTACATTAATTAACAAATGTACGATTCTTACGTCACATATGCATAGTTACTATAAGGACCAGCAATGTCGTAGTATGTTATACAAATATTCAACTTAACTTACATATACGTTGGTAGGTACACGATGTACAAAATTTTATTTATTTATGAAAGTCAGTCATACCGTCATACGATAATTATGTTGGCGGTATTAATGTCACTAATAGGTGGTATTAAGCTCATTATGTTCGAATATACTATTTTATACAGTGTACATTAGTGATGGGCTAGTAACTAACTAACTGTTAAAAAATACCAGTTACTTGTAAAGTAACTAACTAACTAGCGATGCCATTTGAATACCCTCAGTTACTTAGGTAGTTACCATGGATGTATTATACAATAAATTATGTATATACATATCTGACATACCTCCACAATAGTTAGTTACTTATAGCCCTTATAGCACAGTATGTATAAGTTACTTATAGCACCTTCTAGCCTGTGTACGTATTTCCAATATGTATGTATGGCATGTTTGTTCATTTTCATAAGGATTCTGGACAAGACTGACTTGAACGATTTATCAGTTTATGATGAATCCAGGATGTTTCACATCTGAAGTAAAAGAGTTTACAATTTTAAGAAAAAATAAATTTTAAGAAGAAAAATACTTAACAAAAGCATGGCAAATAAATTATATTTTTGTCCCTGAGTTGTGGATTTTTTATTATTTTATGTTGTCCTGCCTACTCATTACACTACTTATTATATATACTACGGTTACATATTGAGTATTTATTTCATTGTAACCGATAATCTTTGTAACTGGTAAACGATCTTCACCATGCGTAAGATAGTTACATAGTATCAGGATGTTTGTATTTAGGTACTATTTGAGATACGTATAGGTACAATGCAAAAGTAACTAACTAACTAACTACATAAAATAACTAGTATTTATACTGAAAGTAACTAATAGTTACTGGTACCTAAAAGTAACTATAAAGCCCATCACTAGTGTACATTATTCATATATATAGCTATGTATTGAGGTACAGTAATGTACAATAAAATGTAAACATGTCCGTACGCACATGTAACATATTTCTTAATAGTTTATGATTCGAGTACACAGCATCTGTGTAATGGTTAGAATCAACGTAGAGTCCGGTCGCGATCAGTGATCACACATGTGTATAATGTTACCGTAATTGATTGACGGACAACACATAAGAATATAATTTTATATTGTCATTTTTTTATTTTTTTGTAATTGTATTAAAATGGTGTAAATGTAATTGTAATAATAGTATATTGTGCAATAAGTGCGGGAAATTGTCGATTGCCCACGAAAGCGAAGTTGAGCGCACGAACGTAGTGAGTGCGCTCAACTTCGCTTGAGTGCGGCAATCGACAACCCCGCACGAGTTGCACATACTATTTTTTATTACGAATTTCACATACTTTTTTCTATTATTATCACCTATTTTTGACATTTGTATTACTTTTTAAAATAATATTTTTAAGTTTTCGTCTTTTTTTTCTGAATTAATTATCGTTTAAATTACTTTGTTGGTGGTTTCTATAGAAATAATTATGAAATATTTATTAAACAAAAAATTAAGAGGTGGCTTTGCGTGTTTTGATTAAATTTTGCGTATTTTATTGTCAATTTGCGTGTGGATAGTTATTTTCCACACGCAAAAAAAGTATGCGGGAAGAGTACAGTGGGCAAACAGCTATTTTGCGTACAGAAATGTGTGCGCCAAGTTAGTACTTCTCCCGCATGAGTAATAAAAAAATATTTAATTGTTTGTGTTTTTTTAAATATTTTTTTATCAGTTTATTGTATTTTCTGTTATTACTTTTTATGGAAAATGTGTATGTTTACACATGTTGAATTATTTCGTGAATTTATTTATATTCTTATTATAAAGCAACATGTAATGAAGGTACATGCTAAATTCTAAATCGACTGGATAAATAGAACCCGATATATCATGACGACCAGCCTGAAAAATGTGATTCTGAGAAAAATGCATTTAAAGTTTTGAAGTATCTACATATAATACATGATACTTGAAGCTACTGTATTAATAAAATGGCTATAACTTGTAAACTTGCTTTGTGTTTTTTTAAATATTTTTTTATCAGTTTATTGTTATTTTTTCAGTTTATTGTATTTTCTGTTATTACTTTTTATGGAAAATGTGTATGTTTACACATGTTGAATTATTTCGTGAATTTATTTATATTTGTATTATAAAGCAACATGTAGTGAAGGTACATGCTAAATTTGAAATTGATTGGATAAATAGAACCCGATATATCATGTCGACCAGCTTGAAAAATGTAGTTCTGAGAAAAATGCATTTAAAGTTTTGAAGTATCTACATATAATACATGATACTTGATGCTACTGTATTAATAAAATGGCTATGACTTGTAAATTTTCAAAATTTTTCAATTTTCTTTTGAGGACATATTTTTAAAAGCCTACTTTATACTTTCAAAAAATGAAACAAAAAAAGTAGAGTTTTAAAAAATTTTAAACAAAAATATTGCCGTAATGTTCTATAATTTTCAAAAAAAAAAAATAAATAAATAAATAAATAAATAAATAAAATAAAATAAGATAAAATAAAATAAAATAAAATAAAATCATCCTACCCAAAATGTTATTTTGATTTTTTTACTGAAAACTTTATGATTTGTAACTATTGTATGATCTATTGATAAAATTATACCATAGACATTCTCATATACGAATTTTCTATATTTTTTTCTTACAATTCTTTAAAATATGTACATTGACTTGATTTTTTAATTGAATATTTGTACAGTAGTGTACCGCTATATACCAACACATACACACGTTTGTGTACGGATATAAATATACGTACATAGAAATTTGTAATTAAATTAAATAAAATGTATGTCGTATTATTGTCATAATATCTAACGTACATATGTACGTGTCTCTATGGTAGAGTCCACATAACAGAGCATAGAGAGAAGGTTGGTACATATTTTAATTACATCGAGTTTGTAAAATAGCATTAAACATATTTTTAATTATTCATATTTTACATTAACGTACGTATGTAAATTACAAGATGATCCAGCCATATTCATCCACTAATTTAGTTAATTTTATTGGGAGTTTTGTCGTACTTTTGTTAGACACTATTTTATTTTATTTTTTTTATAACGAAACGCCACTGGGTAGACATGCAATAACGTTTATTTATATTTCAGAAAAATTGAGAAGTTTATAAACATGTTGAAATAATTACATAAGTTTATAATGACTTTATTTAGTAAAGATTTGGCTCCCTTCTGTCTGGCCTGTTTTCAAGAAGTCATATATTTTGTAAAATTTTAAAATATTCTGTCCTGAAGTAGTATTCTGTATTCCTATTTCTTATTACAAAAAAGTTTGACATATTTCCTTTATCTGCTTTTGTCTTTTTAATTTATATTTTTTATTATTTGAACATAGTTATTTTATTTACTTTGATGGGTCCTGAAAATGAAGCAATGGCACAAATTGTCAGTAATTTAAACTAATTAATTTTAGTGTTTTGTACCAAAATTGGCAGAACAAGACACTTATGGAATCACAATTTCAGGGATACTTAAATTCAAAAAAAAAATTGATGTTGAATTGCGGTCAATTCTGTGACGCCCAGTCGGTATTAAAATAATTCTAATATTTGAAATTTTATGACATACGTAAATATTTGTTTACTTTAGGTAAAATATTTAATTTCATTTATAATATTATTTTGAACTCGCACCTATACAAGGTTGGTACTAAACCTTACTTTATCCTGTAATATTTATACCACTCCTCTGCTTGTTGAAGTATTATGACGTATCGTACTATCCCGGTTTTAATAATATTAAAATTTATATTTCATTACTAACGGCGATATTAAAGAATATTGTAAGGTACAAATGTGATGTATGCTTACACGTATACAATGTGGGTAACTAGAGAATTTTGCAGTATAAAGGCTTTTAAATTATGAGGGAAAACCCGAGAGATAACTTAGGTTGTTTTTTAGTCTGTGTAAATGAGTCAATGCCCTAAAGTACGTTTCCTCTATCTACCTGTTTACAAAACATCAGATTTTATATAGTATGTATTTTTAGTTTAAAAATGATGTCATTATCGTCTCTTTTCAATTTATGATGCTAGCTGTCCTTTAAAAAACATTAAACGATACTGATCCTTAAAATAGTACATAAATTAAGTTTATTTTTATTTTTTCTTTTTCTCGCTTATTTCAATTGCCAAATTGTATAAGATTTCACTTACGGATTTATGTATACTGAATGAAAGTTAGTGAAAGAAGTAACATTCACATTTTTATGATACCTAGGTAGTAAGGTACCACAGTAAGGTATCATACAAATATAAATTGAAATGGGTGGATCAAATAAAAAATTACTGGTAAAAATTATTTAAAAATACCTTATATGAACTGCTAACTGCAGAAAGGGAACATCTCCAAAATTTTTCAAATGCGTTTTTTTGTGTTAAACTAAAGATGATGTATAGACGGATGATTTACAACAGAAAGGGAACTTTTCTATAATCTGTTATGGCCATAGTAAGTAGTTCATTTATGCGTTTACTGCAGATAGAGTACAAGTCTATACACCATCTTTAATTTAAAACAACAAAAAAATTTTTAAAATTTTGGACTTGTTTCCTTTCTGCAGTTAGCAGTTCATATAATGGATACCTTATATAACTATTTTAAGGATCAGTATCCTTTAATTTTTTTAAAGGACAGCTAGCACCATAAATTAAAAAGAGACGATAATGACGTCATTTCTAAACTAAAAAGATATACTATATTGGCATAAAGTTGGTTTTTATGTCTTCATCACGGCTGATAACCATTTGATATACATAATGCTATCCAATTAATATTATAATATATAAAAGTTTGTGATCTGATAATGAGTTAATTACTCGAAATCTAGCTCGAATTTAGTGAATGGTAACAAAAATATTAATCTTATATTTTGTAATATGAATTTTCACAAAGTAAATCTTTGAAATGTTGATTATTTATTTGAGTAAGCGAATTGTAAACTGAAAATGAAGTTACACACATTTATTTTATCATTTGTTCTTTATCTATTAAGTATTACACATATGCGGGGTACTGTTCAAAAGACGAAACCACAATGATTGACCATTGTAAAACTGACCTTCACAGCAGGAGGTCTATATTTTGAAAAAACATTTTTTTCAATATACGCTTTTGACTCGTTGTAAGCAACATTAAAAGACTGAAATAAAATCATATACCTTACTCTTATTAGATAATAAAATTTGCATATACGTAAAAAGGGTAAGGCATATGCCTCTATTTCAATTTTTTATGTTATTTACAGAAAAATATTTTTTTTTAGAATATTGACTTTCTGGTGTGAAAGTTAATTTTATAACCATCATTCATTGTGAATTCATGTTTTGGATAGTAACCAATAATCGTTTCGTTTCAGTAACAAATTTTTTTCCTCTATGGTATATATTTTATGTAAATATGTTGAATGATATTTTACATATCTATTTGTGAATAATACGAACAGTAAAAAGGAATTTGGTGAAATAAAATTAGAATAATCCAATTATTATTGTCGGGTATTATCAAATTAAAAAACATATAAAAGTATACAGTTTTTCCGTACAATCAAAAATATAATAGGCCATTGTATTTCAACTGACGTAAACAAAATTGATTTTTTAAATTTTAATGCTACATTATAAGTGGTTTAAAGATTACAGGGTTGGATTCAGAAAAAATTCAGTTTCAGATGCTTCTCGATCACTTCTTTAGAAAAAAGGTGGTTTATATTAACTCATTAATTCCCAGTGTCACCTCTAGGTGATAGTGATTTGTGATTTTTTTTTACAGACAATATAACAAATTTTAAAAATAAATGTGTTACGACTAAAATGTTAATACGTAGTAGTATTCATAGTTTTAATTTGGCAACACTGAAGTTATGTTAACGGTCAAATTAATTCTATTGTTTCAAACGATTTTCTGTTTTATTGCGCGTGAGTGGTATTTCCCCTGTTATAAAAATGTCTAAAGAGTAGGTACTGTTATTATTGTTATAACAAATTATTATTTAAGAATCAAGCTTATAATGAAAGTGATTTTTTGCCGGTAATTTCATACCGTTTTATCAGTTCATATTAAAAATAACGGCCCGTATGACCAATAATTGACACGCCATTTAAAAAAAAACTAAAGGGTATTTTTTCCAATTTCTTATTTTTTATATGTTGAGTACCTAAATATAAAAACTAGTACAAAATAAGAATATTTTGTCGATAGATCGCGGCTTGGGAATTGACGAGTTAAGTAGGGACGTAACGACACCGATTCCGATACCGATATATAGGCCAATATAATCGGCAAGCCGATATATCGGTATCGCCGATAAGAATACAGTCGATATCATACAGTTCGAAAAGCGAAAAATCCAAAAGTTTTCAACCGCAAGCCTCATATAAAATGATTTACGTAACAGATTATCTGTAAGTAATTTGAACAAACTTTACTTTCTTAAGAAAAAACTACCAAAAGTAAACTTTAATTACTGACTTTATGTATCGGTTTATTACTTTGTGTAATACATATTTTGTTTGAATTTTGCTTTGATATTTCTTTTTTTACAATTCTCACAAGGTCGAGTCTCTGTTAAATTTAGATAAGTTTTATGTATATAAACGCCCGAGGTAGGTACATATAATTTGATTTATTATCTACTAAGCCACT
Organism: Brachynemurus nebulosus; assembly: GCA_035578155.1. Classification (NCBI taxonomy): domain Eukaryota; kingdom Metazoa; phylum Arthropoda; class Insecta; order Neuroptera; family Myrmeleontidae; genus Brachynemurus; species Brachynemurus nebulosus. The sequence goes on from JAPWDM010000005.1 coordinate 17,124,830, forward strand.
AAGGCATTGATATCGGTATCGGTATCACCGAGTATTTACTACAGTAATCGGTATCGGTTTAAAATCTTTTGTTGTATAGCTAATGACGTGATCGCATTAAAATTATAATTCTTTAAGACTAAACGATATTGGGGATAAAATTTTTAGCCCTCGTGAGGACGACTCAAAAAACATTACCTCTACCGTATTATGAAATTTAAGTTAGTGAGGCCGCGAGCAACAGCTACTAATACACTGTTAAAAAAATATGTATCATTATAATAAAAATATGGTAATTTTTTACAATATGTGTCTTGAAAATTACAATGTGTCAGTAAAATTATATAATCTAATTGTAAAATATGAAATTTTGTGTAAAAATAAATATTTACTGTAATTTTAAATACTTTGATACTAAAATTACATATAAAAGTGGTATTTGGTATGTTAAAATAGTAAAATTCCATTTCGAAACGAAAATTTATTGTATTTGTATGTAAATTACTGATCTTCTAGATGTAAATTACCGGTATCACGTGATTGATTCTGCGCAATTGACGGCGTCAGCTGAGTTGACAGTGTAATTTTGCATGTCGTACGTAATTAATTTACATTGAGTAGAGTAAAGTTACATCCGAAATGTAAGGTAATACATTCTACAATGTAATTTTACATATAAAAATATTCTAAACATTTCGAAATGTAATTTTACAATATTTAATGTTGGCAATTAAATGCCAATATTAAATGTGGTAAAATTTTTTAACAGTGTAATAATAATTGTAAAAAATTGTCTTCCCCATACTTTTATGTCACCCTGTATTTTCCGTAACAAAACTATTAACAATAATAGCGGATAACCTGAAATAATAATAATATATGACGTATATACGTACACAATTCAACTTACACTAACAATTGTGCAAAAGATGTGAAAATTCCTTCCTGTGGAAAATATTTTGAATCATATCGTGACTCGCTATCTTCACATGTGCACAATATAATACGATATGGCGGCCTCCTCCAGTGAATGGATTATATAGGTACTGTTCATCGATTCGTTGTCGAAAAAAAACGAGAAGCTTGAGCTCACATTGAGTAAGTTGAACACACACGCTCACTGTCAGCATACTTCCTCATTTTATTGACGTGCCCTTCACAAAAAAAACCCGGGATAGACTGGCATAAGCAAGACATAACAATAGGAACACGCAAACAGCCCAAGGGATTTTCAAAGAATGAACAAGGAATCATTGTAATATGTATGTGTTAGAGGATTCCTTTTCATCCTTCAGGATATATGTATGTTCCTATATATACAGTTAAAACCGACAACACAATCGCGTTCTATCTATCCTGCTAGCTGTAGAGTTTGTGTCTGTTTTGGGAGGAGTGTCTCTGTTTAGTAACATGTTGTGTTTAGTAGAAAATAATGAATTTCTACGATAATGTGTGTCTACATAGGTGTGTGTATCGAGAAACATATGTATTCGTTATTTTTGGTACCCGTGTATGAGATCCAAGGAGAATTTATAGCTTCAAAATATGTAATTATTTCATCAAAGGAATATTATGTCTTTAAATTTTTAAAGTTATTACAAAATTATTTCGTGTGATAGTATAGAAGAACGTCTCACGAACAGGGCCGGATTTGTAAATAGGTAGAGTAGGTAGCTATTGAAGAATCCTGCGATTTGGAAAAAACTGGGAATACAGTGAAAATAGGTTATTGAGATATTCTAAGTGGGCATTGTAATCGAGTACATTTTTTCTTTAAAATTATTTTAGGTGTGCTACTCATCATAAGTACTAATAAGATTAACGGCCGGTTTTACATTCATAATTTTAAAGGTTCTTTAACTAAAGCTACTTTTAATTTAAAGTTGACTTTATTTTTAGTATTGTTTTACAATGATCAGGCCTGCTTACTTTTGTTAAAGGACTTTTAAGTGTGGCATGGATAAAACGAACCATGAATGATCGTAGCCAATCTTACATTTAAAAAAACAAAACTATAGAAACGAAAATATCAACATGATTGAATTTCAAAAAATACGCATTTTAGTCATTTCGCTACTGCCAGTGAGATTGGAATAGGAAACTACATTATTTCTTTTTATAAGAAATTTTTCACAAATACAATGAATCATAAAAGAAATCGCGGGTAACCTAGAAATCGTTCAGCCAGTTTAACCCAAAAGGAATGTTTGATATTAAACCAAGACGTAAAAATAACCAAAAATATTATTGAAAATAAGCAAACAAATAAAATTTTTATTTTATTCATTTAAGGTACGAATATTTTATAGAAAAATTATGCTTATAAACAAAATTCAATGATAATAATCAGCAATAACAAATATGTTAAAACCGACTTTTAGCAGTAAAAGTCAAGATAATTCTTACTTTAGTTTAAAGTCGACTCTTACACTAACGGTGCTTTAAATTTTATTGTAAAACAGTACCAAAAATAAAATCAGTTTTAAAGTTGTCTTTGGTGTTAAAGTCGGCTTTAAATGTGAATGTAAAACCGGCCGTAAATGTAAAACTTCAGAATGTTGGATACCGTAAAATGGACTGAATTGATCGATTTTCAGGCACTTTCTTATATATACTCGTATTAGATCATATTTAGAGAGAAAACTAAATTTGGTTCCTATAGTTTGTTCTTTAATTTTACTATTTTTTAACCCAATAAACCCGTTCGTAAACTCTTTTTTTGTAAACTTAGCCAGTAAATCTGACAAAAGTAGCTTATGAGAAACTCAGATGCAAGAGTTCCGTCTTCAAACTATAAACTGTTAACTACAATAAACACAAGAAATTATCGTATTTTCCCGATTCATCTCTCGTTTCCTATATACATCACATTTTTTACGGTATATAACTTTTAAGTTTTGACTTTTTTTTAAAAATATTTTACGGTATATATTTTTTTTTAACAATCTGGGGGTAACGATGGACGTCATAGCCGATAAAATTTTCTAATTAATGACTATGATGTCATCGTTAGAACCAAATACACGTTTCATTTTTATTCCGTTGTATTATTGTGATCACATATTTGCAAAAGTTTGAGCTACTAAGTTCGAATCTAAGAAAACAAAAAATGAAAATTAAAAATTTCAATTAGAGAGGTAGAGCGTGGGAAAAAAGACTCCAAGAACTTACATTGCCTAAGGACCTATACCTAGTTAAATCCGACTCTGCTTGCGATCGGGACCAGAATCAGTGTGACCTTGCTACTTAAAATAATTTTAATAAGTTATTCCTTTATTGTTTCGGGACAATTTTCATGCAAACTTCCATTTTAAACTCAATAAAATTAACATTAATTTTTTGTACGTTCAAAACTTCTCACATTGCTATTTTCCAAAGTATTATTATGTTTCTTGGTAAAGATGTTTTCTTGTATGTGTTTACATCCACGGAAAAACTATTTAATTTCTACAAAACAAATGTTTTTGTGAAGACAAAATTACAAATATAAAATCAGTTTTAATAATATTTAAATATTTCTAGGAGATTTCTGCAAAAGGAAATTTTGTAAATTTGATATTTGTACGTGAATATAAACTTGACTAATAAAAGACTCACCTTAAGTTTAAGTAAATCCATGGTAAAGATAATTTTGCCTCCAACATGGATTCATTTTTGTTAATTAATTATCTACAAGTAAAAATTGTAATAGGTGTATACACTTTAACGATAATACAGGATGGATTTTTTGTAAGTTTTCGTCTCTTAGTAGCTCAGTGGCATACATACTTAACTGTTATTTATCAATAGTGAGGTAAAATTGTTAACATTTACTGAAGTAAAACTGTAAACAAACAAATAATTTTCACTGAATTGAAAAATATGTGTCAAATTATTAAATTAGCAACTAATATAAAGGATAATCTTTAAAATTTATTTGTTACAAAAAATTAAAAAATTAATAACTGAGGGTGACATCTATTTTATAAAAGATGAGCTACCTGTCGGACTACCTATAAATTGCTGGTTCGTTTATTGAATAAAAAGAAAACAATCGCGATAGAGCTCGACCTGTGCAGATACGTATTTTTTTGTTGTTATAAAATTAGTAACTTTAGGAAAAATTTAAAAAACAAACCTACAAAAATGTATTTTTCCCCATTTAGGTTTTTTTATGTATTGGATCAGTTTTATCTACAAATTAACACTATGAGGTCAGAGCACTTTCATAATAACTTCCCCGGAAGCCGGCAATATTTAAAAAAAAAAAAAAAAAACGTTATACAAATAAATAAATAAATAAAATAAAATGATTCAAACACTGAATAGATTCAACACAGTTCAACATGTATGTATAAAACTGTAAACATACGTACGTGATACGTACATACTACATATACACTGATATGCAAATCAATTTTATTTAAAAATATAAATTATATTTTTTATGTATTTTTTGTTTATCTTAAAATTTTTTATACATAAAAACCAAAAGAGTAGTGTGTGTTGGTATGCATTTGTGTGAGTAGGACCACATCCGTGTGATGAATGATGATAAACATCGTACACATAATGCGTAACCAACTAATCAATTAATCATTGATCGCGGTTGGCCTCTGGGGATGTTTTGTTTGGTTTCGGATGCCGAAGCCATGGGACTGAAAGTGTTAATATAAAGTTCCATTACAGGAGAATTGTCTCCAGCGGTAATTACAACTTTTACCTAAACAATTTTTTGATTAAGTCAGAGTAGTTTAGGCGTAATAAAAAACTCACCTGTATATAAATTACAGTTTTCATTTTACCTTGTTTTCTAACATTACTCTTAAATTACATTTGTAGTTCAGATATTTCTCTGGGCTTTGCGGTGATTTCGTTTGTTAACGACCTTTTTAAATTTTCTTTTTAACTAACGTATAGTAGATAACTGCATTTTAACGAATCTGACCTACATATATAAATCTACTGCATACAGTCCTAAACAATATACAGTACTCATCAAAAATGTGGAACACCATAACTGGTTTTTATTACAAAAAGAGAACAAGACTTGAAATTAATTACGGATTAGTACGTGCAATAAATTTTATATTGTGGTATCCATTAAAAAAGTCTAGAAAATAACTAAATGGTTCCAAACTTTTGTCGCGTGTTGTACATAAATGTGTAATGTTATAATCATAAATCTTTGCTTGACGTACCTAACATAAATTTGGAATTTGATTTGGAGTTTGAATAATGACCAAGTGCACAGGCTATCATCAAATAATACATTACATTTATGATAAGTTGTTCCTTTCCCTGCTACCCCCTGCCGTCCCGCACTATGCTCCTGTAGTTACCACCAATAAATAATACTACACTACACAGTGACAAACCCATACTATTACAATTTCAAAACAATACGATAAATATTATACATTGGTCCGGAGCTCCGGTGCGGTGGTCCGGAGTGGTCCGGAGTGGACCGGATGTTGTGATTATAATGTGGTTTAGTTACTCAAGTGTTCTATACTAATGGCAACTCGTAAACTCAACATTTTCATATAGTTTGTATGTAATACAGTAAAAGTTCTTGTTAATACCGTTCCGTCACACCACAGTATTAAAGCACATAATTTCTTCGAGCCAGATTTTCAACCACTCCATTTAAGGGGGTAGGTCCTCCAGACAACAGGTTTTTTAATAATTTTTTTTAAGAAACTGGATACATTTATTGTATCAAATGAAGTTACATAGTATTATAGTACATGTTATGGTGTATTTACTCATAATTTTTTATGCAAAAAAAAAGAAAAAATGGCGGCGCTACCAAGTTGACTCTTTTAATTTGCGTCGTGGAATGCCCAGCCTCTTGTAATCAACTGAATTCAATCGGACAAAAAATTTTATTAAAATAAGTCATTACGCTTTGCATATACCTATTTCTGATGAGAAAATTTTTTTTCACAATTTAAAACTAAAAAGAAAAAATTTCACTTTTTTTTTTATAAACAAATAGTTATAAACAATATTTATAGTAATAATTTATGCAAAATTTTAGATATATGCAAAGGCCAATATCTTAAAGAATATCTGTACAAAATTTCAAGTTAATATCTTAATAAATTTTTAAATTATGTTCCACGGCGCGGGAAAAACCTGTTTTGAGAAAAACGCTATTAAAAAGTTTTCGTTCTTGAAAAGTAGAATTAAAAGCAGTTTATCGTTATCCAAGATAATCTTTCTGTTGGGATTAAAACATTAGAAATATATTCCTTAAGGTTCAAGTAAACTTTTAAAGCAAAACAAAAAATGAAAAATTTGAAAGTTCTGGAGGACCCTGCCCCCTTAAATAATATCACTCTCAGTAATAATTAAACATTTCGTTTAGAAAACTTAAATACTGAGCGTCCATATATAAACTACGTAATTTAGTTCTGACTTCTTTTGGACCTCCTTTTCCCTTTTAGGTAGGCTACAAGTGGTTTTTGCGTGCCCCTCCCCACATTGGTGGAACGTGGTTTATTTTATTTAAAGTTTAAAAAAAAAATTGACCATGAAACTCCTTACTGTAAGAATTGTGTAACCAAATGAAAACCTAATTTGTTTGAGGTGGTTCTTAAGTAATTCATTAATTGCTTTATTTTAATTTGTTTAATTATTTTAATTGTATCAGTTGTATCAAAAAATTACCTCCCCATACGTAGCTCAACGTTGTATTTTATATCGCCCGTCTCTCTCTCGACTAGACTACGAAATTTACGAACGCTCCCTAATGGACAGTATTACAACAATTTTGCATACTTACCTCGAATACAAAAGACTCGTGATAAATATAGTGTTTACACAATTTTGTTCTGGACGACATTTCAAATTGCCACACGCAAATAATGCCATGAGAAAAAATAGTGTTGTAGTTTAATTGAAAAATAAGTAAAATTTTATACGTATTAAGGGGGACCACTAGTGTGATGTTTTCAAAAAATTGGAAATTTTTTTCGCATGTTTCGATAGTATATAGCTTTAAAAATAACATATTAAAATTTCAAGTGCATATCTCAAATAGTTTTTGAGTTACAGCCATCCGAAGAGTGGATTCTGATTTTCATTGTTAACTTTGAGGTATTGAGAAATGTATGCAGGTTGATAGTTCGGGACGTGGCTGCCAGTCACATGTTGTGGAGAAGCTAGACCCTGGCACATTTAAACGACTCATCTAGTTTTACTATGACCGTTATAGTGAGCACATTTACGTAAAATTACGAAAAACTACATTTTTCAAATTTGCCGCAGTTATAACTCGAAGACAAATCATGCGATCGATTTGATTCTTATTGCAGCTTCTTTTATATATATTTCTTCGTACCATGAACCTCCAGTTTTCCGACCGAATAAAAAATGTAATTTTCACAAGCCAAAATCCATCAAATTTTCGTGTAAAATTTGAAAATTTTTTTTAAAAACTCCGACATTTTGTTAAATTTCAACTTTTTTTTTTTTGATTGAGGTTCACGGTACGGACCATAACTTCGAGTTTGATAGGCTTTTTGTTTTTTTTTTTTAATTTTGAGCAGTGTGAAGACCGCTATCGCTGCAGTAGTGAGGGAACTTTTTTTTTTTTTTGGAGCCTTGGGAGATCTCGAATAACTCACTGAATTTTCAATTTTTTGGTCCTAAAATTTTATCATAAATTTATTATATATCAACGAATATATCTTGAAAATATTCAAACATTCCATAGAGTAGTTTTCTTTAAAAAAATTCCCAAAAATCATCTTTTTTCAGGCGGTCACACTAGTGGTCCCCCTTAAACAATAAAAATTAGCATTTACAAGAATTCTACGTCGCTATCACACATTTGGTATTACTGAGAGGTTTTACTGTACTATAAAATAATATGTATATTGTCCGTAGTTTAAGGGTTGTAATTTTCAAAATCAAATATGATTTAATTAGCTATTGTTCGATAACACTGAACACACTATGTATGGCGGAATTTCGGTGTATTAAATTACAATTGATATTTCCGATTTTTGGGGTTCGTAGGGATAGCGGGAAAGTGAAGGTGCAGGGAAATGTTTGAAAACTATTTATTTTAGAAATGTTTATGATGTGAAACTAAATATAACTTTTTCTTTTGTTTCAGGTTAGTAATATCAGCAATTTTGAATGTATTCGATTCGCTAAATTATCTGTAAGTTGTTTTTCAGTTTATTTATGAGATTAAGACTATCATTTTTACAAATTTTAGATATTATTTTTGTCAAATTGTAATAAACTTACTAGAGTTATGTATTTTCTATGAAACTTGGTTTTTATATTCTTTTTTTTTTTACAATATTAACGAACGAACGAACTATACTTTTTATAACTATTTATTGCATCATTAAGTTTTTTTTTTTTACATATTTTTTTACATATGAAAAATTAGGATAAATAATTTTTAAAATATTACCAGTATGAAATAAGTATATAAATGCTTGAAATTTTGAGCGTTTTGAGTTATGTATTTTCTATGAAACTTGGTTTTTATTTGATAATTTTGAAAATTGAATTTCATATTATGTATACTTTAACTATCTTTAAATGGGATGACTTTAGGAGAGGGTGTTATTAGTGATCATTAACTTTTAAAAAGTTAAATTATTTTATTGCTTGCAATAAATGCCACCCTGTGTTCACTCCAATTGTGTTTAATTAAATATATTACCTGTTTTACGAGTGACGGTTTCCTTTAACAATTACATAAACAAGTAGGTAACCTGCTGCGAACAATACTAATCATTATTGGCGTACTTGAAAAGCCATCCCATTTAAAGATAGTGAAAGCATACCTAATAGTTAATCTCATTTTAGAACATACATACGAAAACATTATTGGAGCGAAGTGCATATGGCAAGCGAAACTCACACGGAGCTTCTTAAATAACACTGATTTTGTTCAGGCATAACTTTGTCATTCTTTCACTGATTCTAGATATTTTCGCGTTGAAAAAATAACACTAATTTTTCTTATATAGCATAAAAGTTTTACTTTATGTAAAAATTTGAGATTTTAAAGAAAAATAAATACTAAAAAGATTGTTCTAACTTTACTGATTTCGCTCCAATTCTAGAACGCAATGAAGCCTTATTACGATTATATTAAACCCATAATTATGGTTATAATATTTCGATGGGTTTATTCTATTTGCACCAATCGAATTTATGTATTGAATTCACTTGAAGGAAATAATGTACAATTTATCGGTCACGTATAAACAATAACTTAATAAACTCTCTTAAAACTAAATCGGCTTTTTAGCCACAAAATGATTAATTAATCAATCATGATCGATAATATTATTTCGATATTGTTATCCACGGCCCCACGTCCATCGTAAATTTACGATTAATTAACACACAAATCAAATTTACTGTTTATATGCACATACTTTCATGTGCAGAAGTGTCTACACTGAGCGACAAAAAGTTTGCACCGTGTAAGGAAAAAATTGCTTGTATCTATCTAAAAAAAAAAAATTTTCATTTCCGAGACTATATGAAAGTAACGGAAGCATTCTGATCATCATAGAAATATGAAAATTTGTTTCCTTTCAAAGTTAGGCTGTGTATCATCCTCCATTGGCAGTGTTTTTGATTTCAATTAATTTGTGATTGTCGAATAACTTACACATGACTTTTTTATTTTTGATATCAAAAATATGTAACTCCAATTTCCAAAATTGATTTTCCTTTGAACCATAAAACAACATTTTTACTACCACTATCATTCCCCACTACTGAAATTGGTATATATAAAGTACCTATGTAGTCGATACAATTTTTACGTTGTTTGAAAATGGGCTTGTTAACTTGAAATAAATGTCGCAATTCAAATATAAATGCGGTATTTTTTGCTAAGTAAAATATTTGTTTTGTTACTTACAAAATTAAAAATCTTAGATTAAAAACTCTAAAAAATTTTAATATCCCTGTAAAGTTTTAAAACACACAACACAGTTTTTTCGTTGTGGGTTTTTAAAACTGTTTCATTATTGATTAAAGACGTTCGTGCGCGTCCACAAGACACTACAGAATAATGTTATGTAGCTACCACAAGTTACCACAAAACACTATATACTTGTATGTTATGCATACAGAGCTTGTGCTTGTTCATGTGTCGTATCGTGTCGTGTATATGGGTGATTGCTATACGTACCACCTATATACTGATCTATGACATCAATGCATACACAGTTGTTGATTGAAATTTAGTAGTCGGATTTGACCTTGTATGTATATTAGGTACGTTTACACATCAAAATCTACCCGAATATTAATTTCAATAATTAATATTTCATTTTAACGTTCGTCAACACGATGTTTTTGTGCAATTATATAAATTGCATATTTCAAAGAATATTTTTAAACATTTTTTATTATGGTATCTACTCTTATAATATACACACTATAATTTTTAAAATGAAAAAATGCTGTTTAGAATATTTTTTCCTAATAGTTCTGTGTTAAAAATTTAATTTTTAATCATCAATTACTTTAAGAAATGATCTATGAAGGCCTGAAAATCTTTGACGGAAGATAACTATGTAATTGAACGTCCTTAACCGTTGATATTGTCTAACAAATTTTTACTGGAACGTCTTCAACGTTTTGAAACTTACTGTATAAAATATTCACATAACGTTTAGTACCAATCAATATAATAATGAAAATTGTTTTTGTTATAATAAATATTACTCCATATTGATATAGCTATTACAGATATTGTGCGATATACTCGTATACGCGTTCCCGATACTGTAAGGTAATTACTCATAGATCGGAATAATTATACGATAACAATTAATAGATTTTCAAACATTTCATTTCAAAATTTGTTGTTGCTATACACGTACCGATTATTATTTTAACGTGGATATAATATGAGGCAGTACGAAATACTGTAATCACCATTCATGTTTTGTTTCCATTATGAAAATTTTCATTTATGCACGGCCTAGAATAATATCTATAAACAATTATAATTTATGGGATGTATTTTATGAGTTTGTAAAATTGTGTATTGTGTTCAAAATACAAGGGGTGTATTACGCCTGTGGCATACAGAGATGCGAAAGTGAAACGAAAATGGAGCTGACCGTTCGGCGTGTTTTCGGATAGCTGTAGAAAGTGTATGGAAAATGGATTTTGAAGTTTTTAAAAACGTTTATCATTTAAGGTTACCGTTAATTCTTCCTTTCTGGTTTCGAAATCATTGGATAAAATTTTATTAAAATTCACTAATAAAAGTTAATAAAATTACACCCTTGTATACGGTAAATAGTTAGTTTATTTAGAAAGATCTTTATCTAAATTTTTTTTATATCCATCTGACCAACGTAACCGCAATTGGCCTTTCCTTAGTTTGGATCATTGATGTATTTAACACTCTCAAAACAATCGCTTTATTCAAAGAATATTTTTTTTTTAAATTAAAATACCCCTGTCGCAGCATCCTGCATAACATAGCGAATTTCCTTTTATAAAAATTAGTTTTTCTCGGAAACTAGTTGACATAGAAAAAAAGTTTAAAGACCTTTATATATATCGCACATTGAGAATAAAACTGTTGCAACTGCAAATTTTTTGTTTTTGAGATTTTTATATCATTGGATTCAGCTACATTTAAGCTATCGATTGGTGAAATTTTCATCCTAAAATTCTAGAAAATAAAAAAGTTATAGTCCATAAACTTTTTTTAAACTTTAACAACCTAAGAATAAATGGTTTAAGAAATTTTTGTTGCATGTGCAGTTGTAACAAAGAGAAAACAAAAAATTAACTTTTTATTTAGATTAAAAAAGGTATATGTATGTGATTTCTTTTATTAGGTGCCTACATGTTAGTTAGAGTGGATTGTAGGTACGTACAGAACGCATTTTGGTATTCCTTCTTCTGTTATCATTTTACAATGTAAGTGAATAATGATGTTCACAATTTTAGACATATTTAATGTTTATTGAGTTTAGACGTTTAGACGAATCCTTTCGTAGCATTATTGTTATTAAAAAATAATTATAATTTATTTTAATTTCAAAATATGGACGCTGATAAAGAAAAATTAATTTAACAGATCTTTCTAAATTTAATCTTATAATTTAAACAATTTAAACCATATAATTTAAACAATTTAAATAATTTTATCCATTTAAATTTAAATAATGGACAGTTTTTGTCTTCTGCTTTAACTATTACTGTTAATTTGGATATATATTTTAATTTGGACGAAACTTTCCCAAATAATACTAATGGAAATTTAACAACATCTGTTTCGGAAGGAAAGAAACGAAAGCGAAATCGCGATTTGCGGGCGACAAATATACAAAAAGGTTTAATTAATACAGGGTCAGAACGTTATTCACTGAAAACTTAAAAATTTTTCCAGTAAAAACAAAAATTAAATTAGGATATTGCGTACAAGATAAAATGTAAACTAAAAAAGTAAACTAAAAGCTTGATCGAAATATTTGTATAATAAAAACAGACAAACGTGGGAAAAACTTCAATCGGCAAAATATTGACATAAAAGAAAATGTGAGAAACCATATAAGTAAATTAAAATCCAAAAACAAAATTAAATTGTAGCAGCATATCCTAATAGCTACATACTCCTAATAGTTATAATAGAAGAAAAGAAGAATAAATAACATAACATTTTCAGTTAAATATGTTTAATTACTTTTACTACTAAATGTCTAACAAATTATTATAAATTGATTGTATAATGGTTTAATTTATGCTCTATTAGTCCCAATTCTTTGGTCGGCAATAGAATGTTTTCGAAAAAATTAGTTTTCATACTTTTCGAAAACGTAAACTTTTGATCGTAAATATCTCATAAACGGTGCATCGTAGCTCAAAAATAACGATTTTTTTGAAGGCTTAAACGAAGCAACTTGTGGGTATTCCGAACATACTGGGACTATCAAAACTTACTTTTCGTTACCGAAAATTATCGATACCGAGTTACTCATCATAAACTGGTTATAATTGATTGATTCAGACTCATTAGTCAAACTGGTTTTGTCACCAATAAAATATTTTCCAAAAAATTAGTTTTCAATACTTTTCGAAAACGTAAACTTTTGATCGTAAATATCTCGTAAATGGTGCATCGTAGCTCAAAAATAACGAAATTTTTGAAGGCTTAAGCGAAGGAAGTTGTGGGTGTCCCTAATATATTGGGACTGCCAAAAACTATTTTTCGTTATCGAAAATTATCGATATCGAAAAAAACAATATTTTTAAAATTTTAGCGTGTAAATTTCTACATTTTCGTTATCATTTGTATTATAAAATTCTCTACAATTTTTGGTAGCTTTTATTTCCAGTATTATTTTTTATAATGACAGATTTAATTTACGCGATTTTTTATCCGCATAAATTGAATCCCCATGAAACGAATATTCATGTAAATTGAGGGACCGGTGTCGCGGTCTTTAATTAAAAACGCATTTGTAAAATAGTACAGCTAATTGTAAGTAATCGTTTTTACTCAGGTTTCGAGAATTTTCCCAGGAAAATACTCTATAATTACCCAAATGGGAATATTCCCGGGAAAATTCCCATTCGGAATTTTGCCGTTGCTCATCTCTACTTGTAATACAGTTATGGAATGTGTTACCTTAAACAATTGCCATTATAGAATTATATAAAGCGAAATTTTCAAAATTTCTGAAAAGTATTAGTTGCAGATACAACTTTGCGTCACCAACAAAAAGTAATATTTTGTGAAACAGTTAAGAAAAAATGTATTATTTGTAGATATAACATTATAATCCTAAACAGAATGCAACTTTTTGTAAAATAACTAAAAAATTTTTGGTTGCAACTGCAATGAAAATTTAAACTATGAATTTTCTCAACAAAATTTTTATCACAACATTTAAAACTAACTGGTAGAATGAACCTGACAAAGTTTCAAAGTTCTAAGATGATTTGGAAAAAAGTTATTAGGTTTTAAATTTCTTCAAAATCTTATTTCTTTAATATCTTAAAATTAGTGATTTTGCAGTTGTAACAGTTTTATTCTCAAGGGGCGATATCTTGAATATTATTTTCGGTTTCTAGGGACCTCAAAACAAATTTCTGCCATGGTCCCAGGCTCAAGTCGCGTGATGACAGTGGCTGTAATAGCTGATAAACACATATAAACTCATCCACTGCGTTTATGATTACTAAGACTTAATACTTTCTGCGAGTATAAAATACGTCACCTTTAAATAAGTTTAAACATGTTAGGTCGAGAACTTTTGGCACTCCCCACGTAAGTTCATTAATATATAAAATGCCATGTCGGGTATTGAATCGCGTTCGAGCATAGGAGCTTTTACCCTACAAATTTTGTTCAAAAGATTGATTTTATCACGTGGCAATCTCAAATAATTTATTTGTAGAATTTAAAACAATACCAGTCAATATGACGTTATGAACGTCGTTACATTCTCAAAGATATAATTACATAATTATTTAATTACATGCAAACGCTATACGTAAACATTCTATATTTGTATACCGCATGTATAATAAAAATTCGTACACGTTCAAAATGCATAAACATTTGAGAGAATCCAATTTGATTATACTAATGTCATATTGTACCTATATTATTGCATCTTTGAAGATGTGAAAACATGTTACCATGTACTAACAATAAGTAAGAGAGACAATACACTAGATTCAAACGCGTGCTACACACCTATACCTCTGTGCGAAGCATAAACACAATGCACATTGCGTCACTACCACCAGTGAAAGAGACATTGATTCAATTTAGCCTGAAGCTTTTTATCACTATAAGTTCGAGTTTATACGTATATACTGACGTCTAGTACAGTTGACGAGAAAAATATTTTCACACAAATCGCTATAAAAATTTATTTTATTTTGATTCAAAGGTGTTATTATTATTTTATCCACAATTTTACTTTATGCTACCAGTGACGAAAACTTATACTTCAGCATATACAATTTTTTTCTATTTTGGATATTGCATCGGCGTATAGTCGCTACATTTCTTCGCGTACTATTGTCGTTTGGTCTCTATTCAGTTACGTGTCAGCTAAATTTTTCGTGGTAATATGTGCATATATTTCCAACAACAATCAATTCAATAGATAAATAATCTATTTATTTACCGGTATGTCAGATATGACATATGTAAAAATTTCTCACAAATTTTGTGTTTTGTACGTTTGTCGTTTTAATATGTCGCACGTTTGGGAGTAACACTCACGGAAAATGGAAGTTCATCACCTGTTCAACACACTATAAAGTAATTTTATTGTTATAAGTTCGGTAAGTTGCTTTTACTGATCGAGAAAGTGTTGCGAAAACGAGACCCGCATCGTGTATTGTATCATATTTTTTGCACGATCGATTTAAAATAATTAAAGAATAAAAATATATTAAATAAAAAATAAAATTCGGATAATATAGGTGCAATTTATATTTCTATGTTATGACATAGAATGCCATGAATAAATATTATAAATATCTATAGCAACTAATACGAATCTTTGTAGTGACAATTGACAACTATATTTGTAAATAAAAAATTAAGTGTCAATATTTCAATGGCGTGAAATTTTTTTTTTGAATTTTCTATTAAAAAATTGTGGAAAATAGTTTGTTAAACTATAATATTAGTGAGAATAATGAAGTTGATAAAGCTTTTTATTTTTGACTGCAAATTTATTCTCGTAAAATGAAAGGAAGATTATGAAAACCACAGAAAATTTTAATGATTGAACGATTTTTTGAAATGTCAATAAAATATGAAGACTAATGCCAACAATAATAATAATAATGTGCAAACTAGTGAAAATTTTCATGTTAATCGATTTATTTTCCTAATTGTTCAAATTGTAATTTTAATTTCAATATAGTTAAATAATTACAATCATTTTTGAGCTAATTTCATTTACTACACTTCTATTCACTTACCACGCATCTATTTCACTTACCGCACAGTTATTTTTTGGTTTCCATGGATATAAACAAACGTTCGGGAAATGTAACTTACCAGCATCAAAAAGTGAACAGTCAACAGCATCGGTAAATGCATGATAATAAACGATCGTGCAAAAAAGTAGACAAAATTGTGAGCCTATATAACTAATATCAATATTATCTCAAATAGATGATCATACTTTCGTTTACTCAATAATATTGTAACATAATATAGGGGCGAACCGTAAGTAATGAGCTTAATTATAGTTGTACGTTCAGAAGGTAAAAATAATATTTTTTACAATTCCGGAACTAAAAGACATGATTTAGTCCTTCATAATAGTGGTAAAGTGCCACTATTGGTCCCAAGGGACTAAAAAATTGTTTTGTTCCCGCTTTTAAACCAATCAGTAAGACCAACTAAACCAACAAATTTACAGAAATTTAACTTAAATTAAATAGCGTTGTTTGGTAATTGAAAATAATAAACAAATTCAAACTTGTAGATAAATACAAACAGTTATATTGTATTGTACAATTCGATTGATTTATCCAAAGTATACTTGATATAATATTACTACATATAATTTGAATGACATTTAAGTAATTTTTTTAATTTTTATAATTTTAAATTATCCGGAATTGCAAAAAATAATACCTATATACACCAGAGGACTAAAGTGATTTTCATCCCTCGTGTGATTTGTTGCCCTCGGGCCTTTACAGGCCGTCAAACTTCACACTCACAATTAAAACTCACTTTAATCCCTTGATGTATAACATACTATTACTTAACCATAATCCTAATCCTAACTAATTATGTTATAAATGCGAAAGTGAGTTTGTATGTTTGCTTGTTTGTTTGACTTGCTATCACGCCTCAACGGCTTAACCAATAAACTTGAAACTTTACCCATATTTTAACTCGGGAAAATATTGCATTCCCGAGGGAAAATATATTAAATTATGACTGTTGACTGCTAAGAATCGGATGATTGGTTTCAAACTTTGTATGTTGTTAACGGAAGGGACGAAAAAGAACACAGGCTAGTTTTTAGCCCGGGGAAACATCTTATTTATTTTTTTTTTTTAGGGACAATTAAAAAAAAATAACAGTCGTTACATGAGATATATTACATGTATTAACTTGATGTCATAATTTCAAACACCATGAGGGGCGAAGCCGTGAGTAAATACTAGTGGCTCTATATACTCTATCACACAAAAATGTTTTTTAACCACCCATGGAATGTCTATCACGCATGATGTACACAGAAAGAAACATTGTTTATGTTTTAATGTTTTGATTTATGTATCACCTCATGTGATCGTCTATGTTATAATCGAATCCATCATGGTGTAAATCTACGAAACAAACAAAATTGAATATTTGATATTTGTTTACCCCACATAGTATAAACACATGATTACCCGCACTTGAATGAAATACATTTCTTTGATTAGAAACAAACAGTTCCCACAATATTTCCGATTTAATTTTCTTCAACAACAATGAACCTCGAAAACCATCGAGCATATCGCGTAAAGGAAAAATTCACATTTCCCCATCAAATGAATGTCAGAACCGCACATATTGGTAACACACGCTGCTAACTGTTCATATCATGTTATCCTTATCATCATGCCAAGAACGGAAATTGAATAAGAAATACATTCCCTACTTATTTCGAGCGGGAAACTGTACACATACACACACACAAGAATAACTATCGTTATTAACGGTATGAATAAGTTAGTCAAATTGTCAGGCAATGTTAGACATCGAGCAGGCAAGGCTCTCCACAACAAGCACTTGTACTTAAGAGTTGGTTAGCGTTCAAGCAAACTAAACAATTTAAAGTAATCTTCCGTTTCAATTCGGCAACGGTCTGAAACGTACGAACCGACCAAGAGACTATAAATTCAAGTCATTTCCGTATCGCACTCGTTGACGGAACACCAAACGCAAGCTTTCAATAGTATTCAAGAAACTGTATGTGCAGGTGCCTACAGCGTGATACGAGAAAATGATCCCATTTCACCAAAAAGAGCTATTACAGCAGGTGTTATGGTGAGACTGAAATATTAATAGATTTGAGCGTTACTTTATGGTATTCCATATTTGTAAATAATAAGCAAATATTTTACTTCGCAAAAATACCACTTTTGTGGTATTTTTTGTGGTATTTAAAAGTGGTATTTTTGCGAAGTGAGACTGAAAACCTGGGACTGAGACGGAAATTTATTTTGATGTCCTTAATTTACAATAATTTATATATTTTTTCGGGCTACTCAGAGGTCAATAACCTCTGAGCAAGCCTGATGTATTACCATTTTACACATTCTAACGTGCGACCAGCTTGCAATTCACGAACCTTTCTGCTAATGACGGTTCGCCAAGTTTTTTGTTTTATAGTAGTTAAAATTATACCTTCGTTAGGTGAGTGGGGGACAAGAAAATCAGCGGGTTGCTAGAACTTACGTCTACCCTAGAGTATAGAGAGGTAACGCAACTATCTCTATCATGAAATCTGCAGTGTGCAGTTCTGTGCAAGTTAGGCTGCTATTACAAGTCAATTCTTTAGATTGTTGTAGGCATTGTTAGAACCCCCACACGAGCCACATACATGCGTTGTAGTATCATACATATGTACGCGACACCACGGCCAACACACCTCCGATCACTCACACAAAGACAGATCAGCGCACAAATACAAAGTAAACCCCGTGCACATATATAACATATTTTATATCCTTTATTGGCTACACTGGTTTCAGCAGTACACAGATAGATATGTTGTCTCCGGTACTCTGTGGCGTCTGCTAACTCTGCAGCCGACTTATTTAAAGGAACTCTGCCGATATTCATCTGGAATCGTGAAGGTGTGAACTACAGAAAACCTTCACGAGCATAGCCGGTCGCGAGATTCGAACCCTCGATCTACCAGTCGGCAATTACTAGTGCCTAAGCATGCTCGACCACTTCGATGGTTATACTCTTGTTCGATTTTTTCTTACTTATACATAAAAAGAGAAAGTTTGATGACGTATTTTGGCTTAAAAGTATGAACGACACAGACACAACGTGTATTTTATACCTATATGAGTATGTAAATAAATACTGCGATACACTTTTTCAAACAAGGAAACACATGTGTACCTTGTTTATTTTGTCTAGAATATGAACACTATATTTCCTTCCCTGTTTTACAGAACAGTAAAAATGTGTAAAACAGAGAAAGAAATATGGTGTTCATATTCTAAACAAAATGAACAAGGTATATGTGTTATTCTTGTGTGCCTCAGAATCCTATATATAGCAAGGAACGTGTGTATGTATGTCTGTTCAATAATTTAAATTTTAAGTTAGCCCAAGAATAAAACAGATGCGTGCCGTTCAGCCAGTCTGCCACCTTCAAAGAAACAACCACCGCCAGTGTAACTAACGTGTGTTACACAGGGGCAGAAAAAGTAGGGGACCGAGTGTATGGGGGGCCATTATTGAAGTATGCGGATGTGTAGGAAGGTATTATGTGTATAATACCGTCGGTTTCAGAAAAGTAAGAACATACAAACAAAATTTAACCATAGGGAGAAATTATTAGGAGATCAGAATTTGTTTATTTCTTATGGTATCCGTAGTTAAATCACTATATTGAACTGTACTGTGGGCTGGATTATACATACATTCCAATTTCTTTATAAGTCCGCTTACGGGCTTGTAGGGGAATATAATTCTAAGAATTCCTGTACCCCCACTTGTGCTTAGTAGTCGACCGCTGTAACTCACACTTCCCCTACTTTTCAAGCGTGTGAGTGTGTACTTATTTATAAAGTTTAAAGTTAAACAATACTGTTAACACATATTTTCTTTAAAATTTTTTTTTAAAATCTTTTGTAGAAATTGTAAATAATATTGTTAGTCAAACAAAGTTTGCAATATAATCCGCGCAATGAACAAACAAAACTTGTTTTGGTCAACTACACATGTATTATGTAAACATGGACCTATAAAAAAATTGTTTTAGTGACTAAAAAGATTCTGACAGGATGATTTATGCATTGCACTAATCGTACGCTTTACCCTAGGTCATTATCATTACATCAATAGCAATGTTTCGGTCCACAGAGCACCGGTCTTATAACGAAAGACTTGAATGAATTTTTGTTGGTCATGGAGGGGGAATGTTTACAATAGAAATATAAATCGGCGGACTCATAACGAGCGGACTTATAACGAAAGTCTACTGTAATAATAAAATTTATTTCCCTTAAGGACCCAAAAATTATTTGTGAGGCCTTAAGGGAAAAAACTTTATTATTAGGTATCCATAGTATTAGTTATCCATGAAAATCGGTATTTTATAAAAATAACTCTGTTGTAGCAGCTGCATAACATAGCGAATTTCCAAAGATTGGACACTGGCTGATCTCATATAAGAACCTGTATCCATCTATAATAATTTAGTTCTCTAACAGTGAACAATTTTCAAAATCGGTTGGGGAGCTTATTTTGGGCGCTTTTGGGACCTCCAGACACTGGCGGACTTCATATAACACAATAAATCCATCTAAAAAAATAGTTTAGGTTTTTTTAAAAATTTGTTAATTTTCATTTTGAGAAATGAGACAAATATAAATATTGTTATTGTAATAACAAAAACGATGAAGCATTTGTCGTAACATAATTTTACTTTTACCTCTAGCAACTTATGTTTTTAATAATTTCGTCAATAGTTCTCCAGTTTGAGAAAGAAACAAACAAAGAAATTAATGATACCAACAAATTTTAAAAAATTTTTTATTTGTATGATAAATTTAAAATATTTTAATTATTATAAAAACTGTAAAATTTCCAGGGTATTATGTGTCTATGTATGTTTGTTTAATATATTCATTAGTGTTAGCATCATTTTGATTACATTTACGAGTAAATTACTTTGAAACCCAACCAAATATTTTTTAAACAGATTTTCCTAAGCAAAAGTTTTTATCGTTGTTTAAGATTAATTACAACAGTGCAACATGAAAATATAAATATTTATTTATCCTTATCTACAGTAGAGGAATATTGGAAACAACTAAACACGGAGGCTTGTTAAAAAGTGTATTTACAAAAATGTTTGTTTTAATTTGAAACTTCAAATAGTACTTATAAATTGTTAAGAAAAATGTATTACGAATTCAAAATACCAATTGAATTAAAAAAAAAATTAGCAATCTAACCTCAAAAAGAGCAACAAAACCACAATTAAATCAATTTTTCTTAGAATTAAATTTTTCAAGCTGGTGGACATCATCTATTTATTCAATTGACTTCGAATTCTATTTGTCCAATTGACTTCGAATTTGGAATGTACTTTTGATATGTATTGTTTTATGGTAGGGACTATGAATATTGCGAAATTTTTATTTTTATTATGTTTAAAAATAGCAAACCTTAAAAAAAAATCGTTAAAAATAGTATATTGTGCAACAAGTGCGGAAAATTGTCGATTGTCCACGAAAGCGAAGCTGAGCGCACGAACGTAGGAGGGGCAATCGACAATCTCGAACGAGTTGCACATACAATTTTTTGTTACGAATTTCACATACTTTTTTCTATTATCATCACTATTTTTGACATTTTTATTACTTTCTAAAATAATATTTTTAAGTGTTCGTCTTTTTCTTCTGAATTAGTTATCGTTTAAATTACTTTGTTGGTCGTTTTTATAGAAATAATTATGAAATATTTATTAAATGAAAAATTAAGAGGCGGCTTTGCGTGTTTTGATTAAATTTTGCGTGTTTTATTGTCAGTTTGTGTGTGGAAAGTTACTTTCCACACACAAAAGGGTATGCGCGAAGAGTACAGTGGACAAACAGCTATTTTGCATACAGAAATGTGTGCGCCAAGTTAGTACTTCTCCCGCATGGATAATAAAAAATAATATTTTTTCAAACAGTCGCCAATTATAGATTTAAAAAATATTTTATTATTGTAATTCCTGTCAGAATGGTAACTTATTTGTCTAAATCAGAATCTTGTTTTTTTTTTTTTTTTTTTGGTTTCAGATGAACACAAACCTCAAAATGATATCAACCAGCACACCACTTTTCACACGGCTATATCAAAATCGCTATAAGTCCTTGAATTTTCATTTTTTTTTTTTTTTTTTTTTTGAATGACAAAATTATTTATTAATTTTTAATAAAAACCGAAATTTTTGCTCTCTAGACCAGAATCCCTCTTAAGCTCCGGCGTCAATATTGAAAATATGATACTGAAAACGTAAATAACATAAAAAAGCTATTAATACAGAAAATAATGAATGTAATGGTTTTCTTTAGGAAAGGAAAACTGTTTATAAAATGATAGGTTTGAATGAGTACCTAGCCTTAAATATTTATAAGAATATTTTTATATTTTCTAATTTTTTCAAATTGTATCCAACTGTCCCCTATATAAAACAAGAAAAGAACTAAATAAATTGTGATTTCACATTTAGGTCGTCGCTGTATGGATATAATCAAGTAATATACAAGTTGTAAGCGAGCAGTGTTCGTTAGTTTTGTTGTTTTGCTTTAAATATAAATAAAATTAAAAATACGTTTTCACAACTGCACGTTATATATACAAACAAAATATGGCAGTGATGGCGAACCGACATTAGCGACGCGCGTTGTACACTAAAAACTATACGGTGATGAGAATGAAAAAAAAAACGATGGGAATGATATCTACTCGGAAAAGTTTTTCGTTCGGTATATGTTGTCGGAGTATTCTGTTTCGAAGAGATTCTTGTTGACGATGAATGTTAAGCCATTCCATTTCGAATATGTCTTCTAGTGGTTAGTTTTCTTTACATGGTGACAACACAACAAATGTTGCCCCATATCATTTTGTTGGTTAGCATTGTTTAAATTGAGTTCAATAGGTAACTAAGTGTAAACACGTTGGACAGGAATAATTATTTTGACGACTAATGATAAGCTAGTTTTTAGTCGAATTTTCACTGAAAATGTAAATTCATATATTATTTGGACAGAATGAGCTGAAATACGGTAAAAGTTGGAGAAAATTTTCGGCAAAATTGAAATCTGCTCCAATTTTCAGGGGGATCGTGGAAGGCGCTAGAATGATGAAACTTTTCCAAATCGATTGGATATAATGTTTAGGTTAATTGTTTACCACACATCCAAAATTCAGCTTCCTAGGGCGATTCCGAGATGGTAGAGAAGGGAAAAGGATTTTTTGGGAGTCTGACAGGCCCACATAAAATTAGTGGGCTAAAATTTTGTACATATATAGATTGAGTTAATGTCCAAATTGTGCCTTTTGGGGGTTTCAATATTTAATCTTCAGCGCCACCATTATTAGTCTAATTTTTTTAATATTTAAACAACAAAAAAATAAATTTCAATCTTACTTAGATTTTTTAATAATATCAAAAATGAGGAGAAAATTCGACTTGAGTAATAGAACTTTGCTGCTCGGGAAAATTGTTGACGCTTTTTTGACCATTATATCACAACACCAACTTCCATACAAATTCTTCTGACTTGTGCATATATTTAGCAGCAGTTTTATAAGTCATTTTAAGTCCTTTACTGTGAATAGGTACACAAGAACATTGCCTTAAAACATTTTGTAGGTATATGACGCACTCATTTTGCAAATGTTGTGTTCTCATTGCAATTCAAAATAATACTGGCGTCTCAAGCGCAAACCGTAGTAGTCTATCCTACCTTTCAACGAATGGTACAGTAGTGGGCTTCCTAATAGTTTTCTCTTGAAACAGTCCACCGGACGCTCTTGTGTGACAGACTATACATTTAAAAATTTTATACACTTATTTGAAAATTTTTTAAATGTTTGTAGCAGGTCCAGTGGACTAAAGCTTATATAAAAATTATATGTGAGGATTCTTAGAATTTCGTAGTACAACAACGAATTCCTCATAATTGTTATCGCATTAAGTGGCCTACCAGCACTTATAACCGCTTCTAAAAAATCAGTGTCGGACCTTATGTAATTCAACTGACAGTTTTTTTTTTTTTTTTTTTTTTTTTTTTTTTTAACCACATTAAAAACTAATTTTAACATTAAATTAAATCAAGGAACATTTTCGCCCCAAAATTGTCAAAAATCTTAGGTACCGTCTACGAAATCCTGGCTTAATGCGCGTTTCGCACGCACTTGACGATTTTTTTTAAACCATAAAGAAATTCCTACAGTTTATAGGTCAGTCGTAATAACGTAATCTCTTAAATTACCAACAATATTTATTTTGTTGTTTTCCTTACGCCTGTTTAAAACTCAAAAAAAATTACTATAAACAGTGTTAAATACCGGTCAATTCTAATTTTAACAACGTTCGAAAAATTCTACCTTCATTTGGTCTGGATGTTAAAACATCGGTGTAGCCTAATTAGGTCTTAACAAGAAAATAGTTAATTTCACCATACAAAAATTCATTTGAACTTATTGCACGATTGAAATGAAAACCGCGCGCTGACGAATAAAACACAAGCACTACTGTTTGTCATTTCTATGTTATATATATATATACATATATATATATATATATATATATATATATATATATATATATACATATATATATATATATATATATATATATATATATATATATATATATATATATATATATATATATATATATATATATATACGTATTGCAGCGAGTTATGTATGAACACTTTACCCGAATAGCAAAGTTTTGTCTGGGTTTATATATACCTTATGTATCTGTATGTCACATTTATTTGTATGTTATTCGTAGCTATTTCATTGGAAAACTTACAAAACTTTCAAGTAGTAGTAGAACTTATCTAAAAATAAATATATGTAACATTAGGTATCCATGTGTACACAATATATATACATACATACAGTGATGGTACACTTGAACAACATACATGACGCGTCATTCTATTTTCTATTGTGTACAGAAAACAAATCAATACAACAATTGTAATTTTTTAGTCGAATTTTTCCTTGAAAAAATTAGACTTATACAGCCTATACGATAAGAACGGCGAGAGGCGAGAGTAGCTGGATGTTAAAAGCTGACATTTGGTAAGTGGGGCTCATTTTCGAGGCACATCATACTATCAAAGTGGGGTCAAATTTTGGACCAATTTCGGATCCGACCCAAGCTTTAGGGTGGTTGGTGGGGGCAACAAAACAATAAAACTTTTCCAAACCGGTTGGAACATATCCAAAATTCAGCTTCCTAGGAAGATTTGGAGGGAGTAGAGGGGGAAAAATGATTTCTGCTGGATCTTACGCGCCGATAGTCCTCCAGAATTAACTTAGGGGGTTGAAATTTGGTATGTTGATAGAGTTCGTACCTATAGTCTGCTTTTTGGAGGTTTTAATTTTTTACCCCCACCCCCACCATTTTTAAACTACAATTTTATGCTTCTTTGACGTTTTAGAAGTTTGTACCACTCGCACAGGTCACCCAAACAAACCTAGAGGCTTAAATTTTGTATTCGGATTTAGTTAGTACCAAGGGGTTGCCTTTTGGGGGTCTCAACTTTTAACCCTTACCCCCACCATTTTCATACCAAAAAGAACATAATTTTTCTTGTTTTTTAACAGTTTCGTTCGGGTCGAAATCTTCCCAAATAAACCTAGAGGGCTGCAATTTTGTGTATAGGTTAATTTAATACCCAGCCACTGCTTTTTGGAGGTTTCAACTTTTAACCCTTACCCCCACGATTTTTATGCCAATATTTCCTTGTTTTTTGGTGCCTTTTTTCTAACACGTCTAGAGACTCTCTGAGGAAACTTAGAGAGCTGAAATTTTGTGCATGTATTGAGTTAGAATCCAGTTAGTGCTTTTTAGGGTTTCCACATTACGTTTCCCTCCACCTCTCCCATTTTTACATCGGAATTCAATGGTATTGTTAAATGTGTTTTAAATGGATTATTTTTATTCTAATACAAAGTAGGCGAATAGTAATTTTAAAAAATTAAAAAAAATGAACGTACTTTTATAACAAATGCAACACACAAATATTAAGTAATTTAAAAATGTTATTAAAGTCATTGTTTATTTATAAAGTAGGAATTTTGGATTTTTATTATTTATAAAATAGAAATTTTGGATTTTTTTGGAAAGAAAAAATATCTTCATAAAGGCCTTCCAGTTTACTATTTAAGTTCCTTTTTTAATATTTAGAAATAAAACACAAAGGCAATTGGCGGATAAGCATGAGTAGGAATGCCCTCGTATGAATTGTATTGGCTTTTTTCCTCCTAACTGCTATCGGCACAAATTGAAGTTTACTGAGATTCAGCCCTTAAAAACTTAAAACCTTTTTTTAAAGCCCCGATTAACCGGACACTCATCATCAGTTTTGAAACCACTAAAATGACAAATTGCTTGTAGGCTTTAAATTACATTTCGCTTAAAGACATTCAATACTGAAGATGAAAGGAAAAATTCGACTTCCGTGATGGGGCCCCGCTGCTCACGGCGTTCTTTTACTTTTGCGTCAAGAACGTGTATGACAAAATCAAAACAAAAGTTATATAAAAATCTGATTGATCTGACTGAAAATATATTAATTAAATAAATTTTTAAAATGACAGGGGAACAGAATACTTTCAACAAACATTACTTTTTTCTTCCTTTTACTGGATAGGACTCTGAAAATGTCAAAAAAATTTAAAACCATTCAATCTCCTTCCTGTTTTTCAATATTCTACAAACCTGAAAAATTTTTATTCATATTTAAAACCCTCAACCTCCACAACCAACCGTCAGAATGTGGTTTATATGGTTCATTGTCAAGATTGCGATGTAGTCTATGCCGGAAATATTAAACAAAAACTGTCGCATAGACTTGACCAACATCGTCGGAATGTTCAACGTGGCGACACCAGCTCCGACCTAGCACAACATTCACGGCATAACAACCATCGCTTCGATTTTGGAAACACCACACTAATACAAACTGAAGCACATTCTAGAAAAAGATTTTTTTAGAACATTGCTGGATAAGTTTCGTACATCCTAACGCCAACTTAGCAACCAACTCGTCTCAACTTGATAACCACTACAGTCACACTTTCAAGAAATTCGCGCCCAATACTTTTCAACTTCTTCTTTATGTTGCCATTTCGTTTGCCAACACTGTAATCTACGGAACACTGTTGTTAATATTTATCATTATTTTCAAAAAAATTTTCACAATGTAATTAAAAAAAAATTTCTTTTGTACGGCAATGTTTTATATTTTTAATTTTAATTTAATTTTATCTTTTAAAAAAGTGCTTTTCTAACTTTCCATGTAAGTAACTACAGGTTTTTTAATTAAAGGTGACGGAAGCATATACTCTTCCAAAACCGATAGCGCAATTTTTAAATCAATTTTCTTTTTTATTTTTTATCCTGATGACATATTACTCCCAATGTTACTTTTCTTTTCACTTTATAGAGAACTTTAGAGAAAATTTTCTGCCCCAATTGGTAGAACAGAAAAATGCGGTAATTTTCTGTTCTACTAATAAATGCGTTCTACCTATTACTAGTACTTTCTGTTTGTTACCTCTTACTAATCACTATAATCACTCGTCAATGTTACAAACATTATGACTTGAATATAACGTTGGCTCATTTGCGGTACAGATTTAAGAAAACATATCGGTGTTCGTATTCTTGAATTCTAGTGTACTCACTTGCCGAACGTTCTGACACATTTGTTCTTTCGTATATTACTTAATGAAAAATTTAATATAAACTTTTTTTATTTCGGGCTCTGTTCGGTCGATAACGTAGAGATCAAATCTTTTGGCACTGGTGACATTTTTACTATGATATATACAGTGTGTCCAGTCGAAGATTACACATAGCAAATCCAGGAGATAGTGTTTCTAGGGAAATTAACAATAACGCTCCATTTTTTCAAAATTTTGTCAGAATATTTTAAAATAAATCATTTGCAATTAAAAGTAAAACATCTCAATTATTAATATACTTCAAATGGAAGAAAAATGGAAAATGAAATATATGTGTATGGTACTTTAATGGAAGAGAAAATATTGGATCTTTTTCATGTCAAATATCTCTATAAACAACAATAATTGGTTAATTTTTGTTTCTTAAATAAATTATTCAATAAAATTTACTATCGAATGATACTAATATATAATTTTTAGCTGAAGACTAAAACTTTTATGAAAATTATAATTGAATTTCCATAGGAACACTATAAATTACCATTGAAATTTTCCCTATGTGTAATTTTAAAGTGGACAGTCATATACTATATTATATTATGCAATGTGTAGTCTTGAAATGAACGCACTGCATGTTATTTTGTAGTGATGAAATGTAGGCAGGTACCAAACAGATTTCAAATATTTATCAAGCTTAAATATATAATACCATTATTGTTTATTTACCGGGTACCTATTTATTTTTTTATCTAGCTCCTTGTGTGGGTTTATAGCTCATTCGTAATGCAAATAAAATATCGAATATTATAGTCAGATCTATACTTACTCTTTGGAAACTCAAATTTTCAATTACTTTTACTAGTGATATTTACACTTTTCATAAAAAAAAGATATTTCAGCTGGTTTGGTCGTAGATAACTTTTCTAGTACAGGAAAGAATTTTCCATAGTAAGGAGAAACTTTTTAACAAATTTAACAAATTGTAGCGTTTTAATCACATATAAAAACATTTGAAAATTCCAGTTTGTTTTAATGTGATCGACAATTTTATGTAAAAAGATCGACTAAGAGGGAGTCGGATTCGCACAATCAGGGTTCTGTGCAGTGATCGGTCAGCAGACCAAATTGAAGTTTTTTCTTTTTTTTTTAAATTTAAGTATGGTGATAACGGAAGAACACATAAATTGTCTCACATTGTACTGAAATGTTACTAAATACGTTTGTCTAGTATTTTTTCCATTTGTTACTTAAATTTTTTTTCTCAGCAACTATAGCACTGTCGCAAAAACCCGTAGTTTTTCAGTAACTAAACTATGACTCCGTATCCATTAATTTTATTAAAATAAAAATTCTAGCTTTAGAAATCTGGAAGATCAAGGGAAGAAACGGTCATTTCCAGTAGATTCTAAGCTATATCAGTGATGCTCAACCACCGGTCGGCGAAAGTAAATCACCGGTCGCAGAAATATGTATCAATTACAGTGCATTACAAAAATGAATAAAATTTTTATTTTTTGTTTATAAAAGAAAGGAAATCGCGGGGCCAGCTTTTACACCAAAAAAGGTTTTTGGCGATAAAAATCACATGTTTTGGGAACTTAGCTTTTTTATTTACGGCACATGATAGCACACGTCTAGCATAATACAGCCAGCCATTTTTTGTTAAAAAAAGGTAAAGGCAGGGCTAACTTTTTTATGAACATATTGTCGACCAAATGGTCAAAAAGCGACATTTCATGTTACACGAACTATAAATAATGGCGGAAATCATTCCTGACTACAATATTTAAAATTAAAGAGTTTCTTTTAAACATTTCTATAGTATTTAAAATAGTGTGAACGTTTCTCTGAATTATATTAGGGATCATCCATAAAGTACGTCACACTAATTTCGTGATTTTTTTACCCCTCCCCCTTCTTTGTCACAGTTGATCACATTTGTGAGACCCCCACCTCTCCTAGTGTGACGTCACATATTTGGCATTTTGAGACAGAAAGTTTTTTCCATATGATTCAGTTAAAGGAATTCCTCTTTAAAACAAGTTTAAAATGTTTAAAACATATGTTTAAATTAAACTAATAAAAACATTATTTAAAACATAGGGACACATGTTTAAAACATATTATGAAGTGTTTGTTTTATAGATTTAAAAAAAAAAAAAATTGTTTTTTGCCATCCCTGGTGTGAACTCGCCAATAAAGCAACTGAAACCTTATGCCTATATAGTCGGAAATATTTTTAAGTTTTTCGTTAATAGTTCAAATTTGGCATTTTAACACTTAGATGTATATCTAAGATTCTGAAATGCTACGTTCCGAAAGTTAGTGCCCCTCCCACCCCTTGTCACACAATGTCACACTTCGTCGATCCCCTCCCCCTCTTAACGTGTGACGTATTTTACATGAACTAATGCTTTAGTAAAATACCAAATATTTTTACAGACTCAACTACACAACTACTAAACCCATATACAAAAATTGTCTATAAATTAAATATGGGCGCGTTGTATGGTACATCGTATTGCGATGCATCCGTTGATTAAAAAATACCTACGTATATATGAGCCGTTTATTTTAAAAGTGGGGCAAGTCCATTTTTGAAAAAATGAAGATAATGGTAGTTATAGAGAATACTTAGTATGATCTTTTTATCCGTCAACAATTTATAGTCAAAAAAATTAAAAAGCCTAATATTTGGAAGATTGAAGTTCTAGTTCTCAACAGTATTGTAAATCTGTAAATTTTGATAGTGGTGCAAGTCCATCTTACAAGTAAAATTTCCGAGACCGGACCTATTGATTTTGATGAAACTTAGATATGTTGTAGAACACTAAAAAATAAGTAATACGTATTTTTTTATCTGCGAAAAAGCGGTTTGAAGGGGTTAAAATGTCCTGCAAGAATTGGGGTGAAAATGAAAACGGTAAGAAATAGAGCAAAAGCTTAAATTGGCGATATTGCTCTTTTTTAAAAATATATCCATTGATATGTAATTTGTTTAAATTACACCAACAGGGAGTTTAGGGCTAAAATTTGGGGGTTAATTTTAGCCCTAAGGCTAAAAAGGGGTAAAAAAGTTTTGTTTACAGATTTCAAATGTGCGTAAAAAAATCTAATCGATCTTTTTTTACTCAATTTCCTAATATCAAATCCAGGGGTAGTTAACTACGGGGGTGACTGTGTCCACGTAATCGTACTATTTGACTAACTGAAAACTTGTTCAAGGAAAATAGTTTAAAATAATTAGAATAAATTTCCAAATTCATTTTAAGCAACACTGCAAAAGGGATGAGTCGCCCTTTTAAAGTACATACTTATTTTCATACACTCATTTCTACTACTAAGGCACTGGCAGGGGGTAATAATGTCTTCTGAAGTTGAACTGTCGTATGAAAAGTTTTTATTATGTTTATTTTTAAATGATAAAACCCAAATATTATCCATTTAAATTAACGATTACAATAATTCATTAATTTTGAAAGTGATGCAAGTCCATTTAGTTTATAATAAAACCACTATTTTTTTTAGTCAGCACTATCAACACTATTGGATTATAAACTTACATTATCTTATACCACAAAATACAAAAAAATATGTCTATTAACACTTACCAATATTTTTAAATTTATTGAAACGCAAACCCTTAAATATCTCGTAATAACAAAATATGGACTTGCCCCACTTTCAAAATAAATGGCTCATATTCAAACGTACAGTATGAAAGTACATATCTACTCAACAAACCAACATTTATAAATTTTGTAGGCATCTGTTCGAATAATGTACTAAATACATACATACACATATAGAAGAAGCCTATCGGTCTGTCTGTCTCGCGATGCATGCCGGGAAAATACAATAAATGCATAGAATAATCAGATGCATTTTTACACATTAGGGTTTTGTAATTTTATTTTTTACAGTACTATTTATTTAGATGGTGGGAGAGCAGAGAAACCGAATTTTTTTGTCTATGATGACCTAAATTGTTAAACTAGATCTCTTAAAATGATCCCTGGTGTATTAGTTTTTGTACCAACGTGCTATAGTTATAATTATTAACTAATGAACAGCAAAAAATTTGTTTTCAGTTTTCCATGTACACTAGTGATCCGATTGAGAGAATGAAAAATGCATATGTATTGGTCACACGGATATAAAAGAACATTAAAATTCTTTTATGTAAACAAATCATTAATTATGTATACAGGGTGGAATTTTAATAACTCATACCTTTTGGTGAATTTCGATAAAATTTTACAATGATTTAGAACGAAATTTTATTGAAATTTACCAAAAGGTATAAGATAGTTATTAATATTCCACCCTGTATAGGTACATACATATATAATGATTTGTTTACATAAAATAATTTTAATGCTTTTTTATATCCGTGTGACCAATACATACGCATTTTTCTTTCTCTCAATTCGATCACTAGTGTACTATAGTATGTCGTAGGATTTTTCAAAACAAAATTAAGACCCCTTTTACTCCTAAAGTTTACCATAACAAGACCCAACTGCACAGAAGCGCTGTAAGGAGCTCACGAAACTGATTCATATCACATTTTATTGCTGTTATGGATTTCTAAAATTTTATCATTAATTATTACACGAGAAATTTTTACATTTTTTTGAATTTTGTGTTTATATGTATATATAACGGAAATTTGTTGCATAGAAATTTAACGAGAAGAATTGGAAACTAGCAAAAAAGCAATAGTAGGAGTAGTGCTGGAGTATTTTTGTTGACATTACTTTCGAGCTAAATTCCTTTTAAGCCACAAATCTGAGTTATAATAAGGTAGGACAATTTAATAAATAAGTTATGGATTTGGATTCGGTTTTTGCCAATGATGGTCCCACCATTTTTTTCACTATAAAAATCTCTCTTAGCTTTCCTTTCACTGAAAATGTGAAAAAATTACAATATTTTTATTTTTAAGAAAAACTGTGTAAAGAGACCAATTTTTTTTTTAAATTTTTTGTTTTCCTTATTACGATGTAATTTTTTTAAAATCATTTCATATAATATTCTGCAGATCCATTCAATGTCGACTTCTAGCTAGTAATAAGCTTTTGTAAATATTTATAAAACTCACTGTTAATATTTTCTATACGTTTTCTAGCTAACTAATTATTCTAACCTTATTTAATTTAGCGATTAGATCCATGTAATTTACATAATGCAAGCTTTTACATATTCCTCACTTGTATGTAGCGATGTAAATACTGAAAGTACGGTAAGTACCGTTCGTATGTAAATGTATTATTATAATACTTTGTAAAATGTAATGAAGTTAGTTGCATGTTGTAACGACTTCACGCAATATGTTTATTAATTTGTATACTAACGTATAAGTTGGTATACTTATCAAGTGAAGTTCATTCGGTCCAGTTGATATAAATAATTTTTATGGACGATTGTAAATTTCTCGATTAATTTAATAGAATTTGTTATGTTAAATAATTTTTGTAATGTTTATAGCTATTTTCTGTTATCGCTAATTATATGTGCGATATGAAGAAAGATAAGATTCGTAAATAATTGGTCATTTCTTGTTGTTACGAAAAATATCATAATTTACTGTTCCAACCAGGAAATATGGATCGTGTATCTGTAATTAATGTAATTGCGTAAAAAAATGAAATACACAATGGTTTAAACTTGAATTGGTCAAAGTTCGCAGGCTTGTAGTTGCTGGTAAATGTTAACATAGAGTTGGAGATGTAGTAACTAACAAATTCAGAAATGCCTTTGGTTACGTGTTGTCGTTTGATTGCAGGAATTTTACAGAATTCACATTCTTTGTCCTCCACTCACATCATAACTGAATATATAAATATTTTCATTTTAAATTTGAAGATAATGTTGTGATTGTCTATTGTTTGAAAAACGAGCATTAAACCCCACCATTAGGCCCGATTTACATTAACGCTTTAACTTCTTACACAATAAACAATGAGTGTATTCACATCATCGCTCTAATAACGGTCCGATATCAGTCACGGTTGGCTCTCTCTTCAAAGCCACTCCAATATCAATACCACTCAGGTAATATTTTATCGGAGCGATATCAGACTTGCTATGGCTTGTACCTATAGTGTAAACACTTTTTGGATTCCACTCCACTCCGCTTGCATTTAGCTGTTATGAAAATATATTTGTATCGAACTGAGACCGAACTGGGAGTGTACCCAGAACAACATTATAATGTAAATAGAGAACGAGTAGGTACCAGCATGATATCAGCACTGTAATGTGAACACAATAAGATTATATCGGAGCGAGAGTGATGCGGGAGCGTACCGAGAGCGGAGCGTTAATGTAAATCGGGCCTTATTTTTGTTTGGAATTCTATTTATTTTGATTGAGAGAAGTTACTAAAATTTAATACTAAAATTTCGCATTCTTCTACGTACTGCTTCTTTTCACTCCTTCTGAATAATGTCAGCGACTAAAAAAAAATCATTTAACTTTTGTTGTTTAGATCGTATAGACATTATTTCGAGTACTTTTATACAGATACAACGATTTTGAATCCTACTCGAAAAGAAACTATACGTCAGAGGGTGGCGGGATACGAGTATCCTATATCACGTTACACCAATTGATCGAAATAAGGAAAGAGAATTATGTATATCTTGGTATCCCGAGTATCAAATATTTTTAAAATAAATAAACTTCTATAAACTTTCTGGATATATAGGCTGATTTCGGTCTGTTGTGTGTAACAAAACTGGGAAATTGTAACTGAAAAATTTGGGTAGATTCACACTATAGTATCGATTACAGTTCATTTTCGATTCAGTCTCAGTCTGATAAAATAAGCTTAAATGAGAAACAAAGGTGTATTCACATTATCAACACCAGACCAACTTCAATCACAGTCCAGCACCGATTTATTCCAAAGAATTTTTGACTGATAGTTGAGCTTGTAATGTATCATGTTAGTATTTTAGATACTTTTTAAACTAATTTTTATTTATTTAATTAATTAATAATTTAATACTATACAAAGATTTTTAATGTGATTTTACGGGACCGAGAACGAACGATCAACCTTATATCTTCACTAAAATGATTACTCTAAATCTATTTTTTCACACAAAAGTTTCTTTTTTTGTGTATTTTACACAACCCTGTCCAAACGGAATAAATAAAATTGTTTTTATATTCATTTTATGTGCTACGTGTCTCGGTTTTTCCACCTAAATCAAACGTTATTGCCATGCATTCATGATTCCCATAGGCAAACACTTATACACGTATTTCATACATGCCTCAATGTAGCTCAAACCACCTCAAACCGAACTCATTATAAATAACATTATTTACTATAACTACACATATACAATGAGCCATAACTACTGCGATATATCCAACATATTATATAGGTATGCATGCATACGTAATATCTACATGCGTGCAGTGCCGGCGTCTTGACCCGCTCGCATGGGGGTCAAGTGTTTTTAGTAGTTTCCATGTTGCCGTATTTGTAGACGGAAAAGTGTTTCTTGAGTGTTGTTAGTTCAGCGAGTACATTAACCTCCTCCACGGATTATTAGTTTTATCGAAGTTTGATGGTTACCAAGAAAATAGGAGTTGGGGGAATAATTACGTGATGTGAATAAAAATTACTTATTTGAGTGAGTGTGAATTGCAAAAATGTAAATTTTTGTTTTGGATATTGAAACTCTTCTATTGAGATCTCTTGAGTAATCGAGGTGTAATTTTTTCCAAATTATTTCTTTTTACAAAGAGAAGGTACATATTAAAAATGGATGGCATTTCTGTTTGTGTTTTTTTTTTTTTTTATACGAGCTGTGATAGTGGTGTTCAACATTTTTACTACACGAGCTAATTTTCTAATTTATTTGATGATTTACATAGGTCACTAGATAAGTTTTGCAATACAAAATGTTTATAATCGCAAGGTACTTGCATTTATTTTTTTATAAAGTTCAACTCATAACTAGACGGTAGCCATACAATAAGTCCCCCTGAATCATTTGTGTACAGAACTAAAACATTAAAAATGTGGTTGAAGGACGAGTTACGTGTGATTATTCGCTACAACTTTGTGCGAGGCCTGTTTGTAGATGAATGTGTAGACAAAATGAAAACTTTACTCAAAGAAAAGTGTCTTCAGCGCACAACTATGTACCGGTGGTATCGTGAATTTTAACGTGGTAATTTCAGTGTTAATGATCCTCCAAGATCGGGTCGTCTTGTTGAAGCAACTGTTCCATAAAACGTAGTAAAAGTCGAGTTATTAATAAAGGAGGATAAACGAGTTGTCCTGATAGTCAGTGCACAGTATAGGCGTCTTTTGGTATGTCAATAAATATTTGCCTAAAGTTGTTTAGAAACTTAAAGATTCGTCCAAACTCAAGAATGGATAGCTGGCATTTTCACCACGATAACACTTCTGCTCATCGAGCTCATGGGACAGTTAATTTTTTAGAAAATACTGACATTAAAGTGCTTGATCATCCTGTCTACAGTCCAGATCTTGCTCCCGTGACTTCGCTTTGTTTCCGATTGTGAACAGCTAGCTGAAAGGTCGGAAGTTTGCGAGCGATTCCGAGCTACTGGCGGCCTGGGATCAAGTGTGTTCAGAACTGCCAGAAGAAAAATAGCACGATATTTTTGACAGTTGGTTTTTAGGTACCACTAAGTGTATAAGCAGTGACAGAAATTATTTTGAAAAACTTTAATAAATATGGCTGTATTGCAAAACTTATCTAATGGCCTATGTATAGGCACTGCTTTACATAAATTAAGGTTTTTCAAACTTAATATCTGAAACTCTACAGCTAATGTTCTCTATCTGAAAGAATCTTGAAGAAACTGATAATCTCTTTTGGTTCTATCAAATTCATATATGATCATAGGCTTATTTGTCATAGACTTAGTATATACCAATGTATAAATGAAGCCGCAGATATCTATGCCCAAAATACGACCAAATGTTAATTTGTAATTAGTGCAATAGTATTTTTTTCTTAATTTAATCTTGAAGAGGTTTCAGAACAGAAATGTGATTTTTATTAATTAGAAAGTCTTATTTTTGATACTGAAAAAACGTCAAATCGTACGTTATGGGAAAACCTGTTTTATCTGTCTTTACACATTTTTTGTTATCCTGTTATTAATTTGTAAAAAGTGTTTTCCTGCAACCAAATAACTCTGAGTTCGACTGAAATCCGAGGTCACTAAAGCTTTTCAAAATTTCTGAACTAGTGTCCCTATAATAAAAGTAGCTGACGCCTCTGTATTTGTATATATTATTACATCTTTTTTTTCCGAAATCATTTAAAACAGACACTGAACACTTGAAAATGTGTTAAAAAGTTTATAATTAAAATTTTTCAGATTTCATATATCGAGGTAGGTATAGTACCTATAACATATTTTTTTTTTTACATAATATGTGGCAACACGGTGAAAAATTACTATGCAACTAAATTAAAATAAAAATTACATATGGAAAAATGAATACGCCATATGCTGGCGTTCCACAGAAATTATGTTTTCATTAAAAAAAAGGTTCTTTTTTTGTTTCGGTGTGAATACTAATTAAACGTAGATATCCTAAAAAAGAGAATTAATTTGATTTATATCAAACTCCCCTATTTAGGAAGTTGTTTTTAGAGTTCCCTGCTTTAAATGGGAAAACGAAACACAGACGGTCTATGTATAATAGAGGTTTTTCTCGAAAACTGTGTAACGTAGGAATTTGAGATTTATCAACCATTGGAAAGAAAGATTATTTTGGATTGAAATGAGGGGAGTGTCAGGTTGGTCTAGTGGCTTTAATGATATACAATGCACATTCTGAATATTTCCGCTCTCAGTAGTTCCGCTTCCCCAGTTTGAGACTGAAGCGTTACCACCACTCTACCACCTGTTATTTATTTATTTCATTAAAGCTAAGAATCAAAAAGTTTGTTTTGTTTATATTAAGAGGGAAAAAAATTATCTAAATTAAATAAATATAGTAAGACAACTTAAATTTGTAACATCACTATTCGAGTAACTAGTCAGCATTGCTTATATTGATCCACTGCATACGCTGATAGTGTATTCACTGGTAACCTCATTATGTAAACAATTAAACATAAATCTTAAGCAGGTATAAAAAAGTGATTTGTTTATACAAAATAAAAATTATGAAAAAAAAAACATTTAGAGAAGCGAGCGTAGTTTTACAAAATTTTATGAGGAGATACGTATTTTATTTTATCAGTAAACGAAAAATGTTACACAACAACAGTCAATACTTTTTAATTCGATTTTGAATAATAAAAAAATAGAATTTTGTTAACACACGCATAAATAGGTGATTGCAATAAAAATGATATCATTAGATTATAACCCAGATCCAATACTGTGTATGTACAGGTACATTATATACTATACGCACATATACGTAATATGTGCTAATTATGCGTATCTATTATGTATTGTATATGCATTTTATTAAACATAAACCACTTTTTTATCGTATGGAATGGTTGTATAAAAAATATTAGTCTAAATTGAATTTTTAAATTATATTATGTATTCAGACCCACCTACTTGTTTTGACGCTCCTGAAAAGTTCTAAATTTTGACAGGGTCATAAATTATTGAACTATACATTTTAAATCTAGACATAAAAAAATTCTTGTACCTTGCCAGTGAGCGATTGGCCTTTGGTGGGAGAATAACATTTCCTGTAAAAGCTATTCCCCTCATTTCATTCTGCGGAACTATTGAGAAGGAACACTGTACCACAAAATTTAGTAGATCTGGTCCGCGGGTCATAATTTAACGACACCTGCTCTAAAGCATTGTATCTTGTTTAGTATACTTTTAATCATTTGCGTTATATTAGAACCAGGGTATACTCTTTACACCAATTGTATGTTTTTCTATCATTTATTTAATTCTTTATTTTGATCTTGGTGTTTATTAAGACAAAATACATTGCCGAAGTAATATTTACGAACAAATAATAGAAAACTAAGTGGGTGTTTTGTTTCGAAACGAGCTTTTCTTGTTTCTTGCCAACAGCCTTCTTTTTTGCTTTCTTCGTATTTCTTAGTTTATTGGAATTATTTTTATTAAAACATCTTTCAACAACAACAATAAATTGAAAAATACTTAAAAACTTTCTTCCTCTCCGCGATTCGATTCGCTCAGTTTCTGGGGATGTGTTCGATGCTGTTTGCTTTATGTACTTCGTTGGGTTGAAGCGAAAGTTTAAAGTTTATCAACAATTTGTTGTATAGATTTATTGCGATATTAATTTAATTGATTCAAGGCGGGATTAAAAAAAACGCCGTGAGCAGCGGGGCCCCATCACGGTAGTCGAATTTTCCCCTTCATCTTCGGTATTGAATGTCTACAAGCGAAATGTGTTTGAAAGTCTACAACCGAATTGTCATTTTGTTGCTTTCAAAACTGGTGATGAGTGTTCGGCTGATCGAGGCTTTAAAAAAAGGTTTTAAGTATTTAAGGGCTGTATCTCAGTAAATTTCAATTTTGTGCCGAAAACAGGTAGCAGAAAAAAAGCCAACACAATTCGTACGAGGACATTCCTGCCCATGTTTATCCGCTAATTGCCTTTATGTTTTAGTTTTAAAAATTAAAAAAGGACCTTAAATAGTAAACTGGAAGGCAGGCCTTTATAAAGGTATTTTTTCTTTCCAAAAAAATCCAAAATTTCTATTTTATAAATACTAAAAATCCAAAATTCCTAATTTATAAATAAACAGTGACTTTAATAACATTTTTAAATTACTTAAATATGTATGTATTTCATTTGTCATAAAAGTAAGTTCACTTTTTTTTAAATTTTTTAAAATTACTATTCGCCTACTTGTATTTAGAATAAACATAATGCTTTTAAAACACAT
Source organism: Brachynemurus nebulosus (assembly GCA_035578155.1). Classification (NCBI taxonomy): domain Eukaryota; kingdom Metazoa; phylum Arthropoda; class Insecta; order Neuroptera; family Myrmeleontidae; genus Brachynemurus; species Brachynemurus nebulosus. Next base: position 17,164,370 of record JAPWDM010000005.1, read on the forward strand.
TTAACAATAGCATTCAATTCCGATGTAAAAATGGGAGAAGTGGGGGGAAAAGTGATGCGGACTCCCTACAAGGTACTAGCTGGATACTAACTGAATACACGTACAAAATTTCAGCCCTCTAGGTTTCCTTATGGAGTCTCTAGACGTGTTAGAAAACAAGCAAAAAAATTAAGGAAATATTGGCGTAAAAATCGTGGGGGTAAGGGTTAAAAGTTGAAACCTCCAAAAAACAGTGTCTGGCTATTAGCTTAACCTGTACACCAAATTTCAGCCCTCTAGGTTTATTTGGGGAGATTTTGACCCGAACGAAACTGTTAAAAAACAAGAAAAATCATGTTCTTTTGGGTATAAAAATGGTGGGGGTAGGGGTTAAAAGTCGAGACCCCCAAAAGGCACCCCCTTGATACTAACTCAATCCGAATACAAAATTTCAGCCCTCTAGGTTTATTCGGGTGACCTGTGCGAGTGGTACAAACTTCGAAAACGTCGAAAATGCATGAAATTGTAGCTTAAAAATGAGGTGGGTGGAGGTAAAATATTAAAACCTCCAAAAAGCACAACCTAGGTACGAATTTTATCAACACACCAAATTTCAACCCTCTACGTTAATTCTGGGGGGCTGGGGGCCTGTTAGATCCAGCGAAAATCGTTTTTCCCTCCTCTACTCCCACCATATCATCCTAGGAAGCTGAATTTTGGATATGTTGTAGATAATTGACCGAAACATTATTTAAAACCGGTTTGGAAAAGTTTTATTGCTTTTCCGCCCCCCACCACCCCCTTAAAGGTCGGGTCAGAAAAAAAATTTGCCCAAAATTTGACCCCACTTTGATAGTATCAGGTGCCTCGAAAATGAGCCCCATTTACCAAATTTCATCTCTTAACTTCCATAGGGGGGCCCTACACAAATTAAAAGGTGGCGGGAAAATATATATATATATATATATATATATATATATATATATATATATATATATCAGACATTTTTTTTTCTACATATTCGTGTTCTACGGGTCCGAAAACGGATAGCGCCCCTACTCTCGCTTCTCGCAGCTCTTATCGTATAGACTGTATAAGTCTAATTTTTCGGAGAAAATTCGACTAAAAAGTTTTGCTAGGAAAATTAAATTTTTGTACAGTCAGTTTCAGTGCTATTGCTTATTAATTTGATTTTTTAGCGTACATGGTATGAACGTAAAAACTGTTCTTGTTTAAATTCTGATTTATCATAACTTCAGCTATAGTAAAACCCCTTAACTTTAGTGACATAACTATTTCTAAAAAACTACTAGCACAGTTTAAATAATAGTTTGTTTCACAAACAGTTACGAAACGAGATGACGTAAGAGTGTCATTTGGAATTCAAAAATTCCAAAGGCTTATCCATGTTATGTACCTAAATAATGCATAACATTATGCATACTAATACAGCGAAAATATCAGCACTAAAGTAACTTTAATTTAGAAAATAAATTTGCAGGTCAAATTATTTTGTGAAAATTTACAGTTGATAATTATGTAAATTATTTAATTCTGTCTAAGTTTCACTGACTTTTTTAAAATTTTTAACAACGATAACAGTGGAATTTTAACTGTCATTAAATTTTTTTTATTTAAAGCTTGTCATCAGTTATTTTTGATATTTCCTTGTAACTTTAGTGTGTTTTGTGATCTGTAAGATATTTCTGATATGTATTTAATTATTATGGTGGCTTGAAATGTCTGGTGATAACTCTTGTGCTGCTAAATTTTGTTTAAATCATTTAAGACAAAATTTCAATTTATGTTTTTTCTGAGTGCCATTTGATGTAAATTTGTAAGTATTATTATAATTTGAATGCTTATGTAAAAATACGTTAAATAATAATTAATTATTAATATTTTATAATAATTCAGTTAATATTTTCGATTTCGACAGTGGTTGGTGCTAATAGGTCGTGAAGATCTAAATTCTCGTGTTGAATACTGTCATCAATTTCGCGTTTGCTCAATTCATTTTGAAGAAAGTTGCTTTTAGTTGTTCATATAATTTAACATGACCATTATCAACCCTCAATCTCACATGTACAAACACATACAATCACATAAGTAAAAAAGGACATACATAATTGTTTGTACTTATATCAAAAAAGGATAGAAAGTGCGTTTCGTTACTGCCTATGGTAATAGTCTTTTATTTATACTATACGACTAGTGTTCTATAAATTTTTCGGGCACTACCAACCGTCATTTCTTTAAATAAATTTATTACCTTTTTTCGGTTTATATGGTACATTAATGTTTTCAGAAAGTATATGCAAACTTTAGTTGATATCTATTTCAGAAGCTGTAAAACTTAGATAGGTAATTTTATCATATAGGTAAGAAATTACGTAATCTCATAAGTATTTACATATATGTAACTAATTTTCACATTTATTTATTTGAGCATTATCGAATTATGCATTTAATTAATTGTTACTATAAATAGGTTTGGTAAAGTTAACAGTTTTTAACAATTCCTAATTTTTCCAACGGACGCCTAGTACAAACAGTAAAAACATTAATTAATAGTAATTGGAGCACCTGTTAAAAATTTAAAATATATATTACGTTTCATTCTTAGATATTACATACTTGAAATTAATAAAAAAGTGTCAAAAATAGTGAAATATATAACAATTTTACAGTATTCTTCTTATCAGACTGAAAAACATGGGCAACTATTAGTGATTTTTTACTTTTTTTTTTTGACTAGTAATTTAAGTTTCTGGAAAATGTATTTATCAGTCAAATCAAAGATATCAATCAGTTGATTTATCAGAACAGTTAAATATAACTAAATTAATTTCGTCTTCGTAAAGTTACGTGGGTCTACAGTATAAAAAGTATGGGTTTGTATTACGTTTTAATTATTCTGGTAAATTATTCAATATTTATTATCATCGTACCTTTTTACAAAAAAATAAAATTTTGAATTCTCCAACATTTATTCAAATGTTACATTTATGCTCCCTGGCAATAATAATTAAAAGTACAGTTATGTAGATAATAATATATAATTTATTTTCGGAAAATTTTTCGTTCTGTTTGCCCCCGTGCCCTGTTCCCGGCCATTCCTTTGTCAAGTGTGTTTACTTAATGCTAATTTATTATTTAAAACGATATGGATTATGATTATGGCACGTTTTTATTGCTACTGTTACTGTTCGAATTTCTTCGACATAATCGTAATGTCGAATAAATTTATTTCGAGGTATTCGATGTTGAACGGGAATAAAATGGGAAAATTTTCATAATATTACGACCTTCAATTTTTATGATACGATTTAAACTGTGAGTTCAATAACGAAACATTTGTATTAGTGAAGGAAATTAAAATTTTTCAATTGCATAGACAAGGAATTTGCTAAATAAGTCGAATATTCTATTCAATATTGGCAGAAATAATGAACGGTAGGAGCTTTTGCTAACGATTTCTGTGTTTTTAGCTTTGATAGTTGTTAGCAAGCAAAATGTGATTTATTTTTAGAAGTTGACGACACATTCCATATATGTGTGCAAGATACAAAGTGCCCAGGGGCTTTTCAAAGGAAAATTCGGCCTTGGATATAACTTGAAAACAGCCGTCAAGTGCGTGTTTGACACGTATTAAATATAGGTCCTCAATGATTACTGTTTCTCAATTTTCGGGATAAAGTATATAAAGCATTTAAGTACATTTTTACGTTTTATTAAAGAAATAGATGAATATGTTTGACCCTAGACATTAGGAATGAAAGGATCAGTAATTTATATTACGTACGAAAGATAATACGTACACGTTAAAAAGAGACAAATATTATAAATAGCATGTAAAATGCCAATATTTATTTCTTTTTCTAGGATACCCCAAACTTTAAAAATAACATTGAAGCATAGTTAGCTATGCTTGCATTAAAAAATTTGAAAAAATAATGTAAAAATTGTTACTATTTTCACTTTTTAAATTGTGTTTTTTGTTATATTTTTTTAAAGAAAATATTATGGCAACAAATTTTGCAACTACAAAATATCAAATCAAAAGATAGAAACTATATTTTCTAATTCAACAAAAATTGTAAAATAAATTTTTTAAACACTTTTTTCTTAAAATAATGATAATGATAATAATAATACGTTTAATTATATTTATTTAATAACTCTATTAAATAAATATAATTAAACTCAATTTAAATAAAAAATAATAACAAATATTATGTTTTTTAATAATAACGAAAAATAATAAATTGCATTAAAATCAACAAGGTATAACAATTGCAAGAATCGATTCAAAACCTGTAATATAACATGCGTAGGTAAATTAAAAATACTTTAAGATAAGCATACAATATGACGATACATGACTGTCTATGACTAAGGCGAATACGTTGTGTGGACACACATACATACTTAAGAAGCAGTGTACGTGAGTAAACGAGATATGGACTCTCCCCTCACTTAATGTGGATGTCGCACTTCTTGGAGTGTGCGACAAGTGGATTTTTGCTGTATGCGCTACTGATGTTTCAAGAATAGCAAGAATTTGAACGGAATTTTAATAGGTCCGAAGATTGGCGAATGTCTTCGGACCTAAAAAAATTGAATTAAAATAGTATTTTTATAAAGAAGAAAAAATTATAATAAAAAAATCGACCAAATCTGCTTGTGATAACTGTCTGTTATTGTACTTCTTCTAGTTATTTATAATCTTTTTTTTACAAGACTTTCACTTGTTTCTTTGGACTAAAGTAACCGACCCTCCATTTTAAAGCAAAATAAGTTTTTAAGAAGTTTGAACGTTAGTCTATGGTATTCGGTTTTTATTTCTCTCTAATCGTTTACCGGCGATTTCTTACTGTTCATAGCTTACGAGAAAACCTCTGTGACAGATTGATAGACGAACCCGCAAGGCATAGATTCCTAATAAAAGTACAGCAAAATTTCAATTAACCGTCATTATCGGAACCAAAACTGTAGCGAATAACCGAATATACGTAGGTATAATCGAAATTTCTTATGCCTCATTTACACGAGCTTAGTAAAGTCTCTAGTAAGTACTACAAACACCCATAGAATTACGTTTAAACACATCGGAACAGTAATTGAACGTAATTTTATGCGTGTTTTGTAGCAACTAGTAAAGACTTTATTAAACTCGTGTAAACAAGACATTAATAACTTAATTTTAATTCTAATTTTGGAGCGAAAATAAAAATGTTTACAAGTTGGATAATACATATTTAATATCTCTAATTTTACAAAACTATTAAGGGGGTATATTAGTTTAGAGGCTCAATTTTGAGGTGATTTTATGGGCGCAATAAAAAAAACAAAAACAGTAAACAGTAACCAAATTTCAAGTAAGTCGGTGCATTAGAACTTAAAATATCATGTTAACCGTATAGAAAAAAGTAGTTTCGAGTAATTTATATTAAAAATTTGAATTTAACACTGAAAAGATACACAGTACACAGGGAAAAATAACCATAACTCAGAAAATAATTTGAATTTCCGTAAATCCTTTTAGAAGCTTATTCTTAAAGGTCTGAACTTATGAAAATATGAAGAAAAATCGATTTTTTCGAGTTTCTAGACTAGAATACCCCCTTAATATAAACTTTTCCGGGAATTTCCAATTATTTAGCCGTTTGTTTATGTACTTATTTTAAAAAAATATAAAAGCTTTACATATCATCACCAATATAAAATAGTTTCATATTTTTTGCATATTCTATATTTCAATAAAATATTTAACGGAGTGGAAATCATGTTTGCATTTCTAATGTTAAAGATGGTATAATGGTAACTGATAGTTAAACGAAGTGATGGTTAATCGAAGTTTTACTGTACTTTAATGTTTCCTTATTGTTATAATTTCAAATGTAAGTACCTACTGTAATTTCAGCGACATTATAATAATTCGTAGAACATTTACACAGCTGCGAATATCTCACTTTTATCATCTCGCAATAATATCAATGAATATCACACACATAGGTATAATGTTTACAGAGCAAGGACTTTACCAGCCTACTAACGTAAGCTATTGAATATGAGGTATTATTATCATTGCCAGTATGATTATTGTAGTAGTAGGTGTCGAAAAAACCATTTTAAAACTCGATAAATTATATAAATATTCATCTTTTTCCTCATAGTAGGCGCTCATTGTTCCGTTTCAATTCAATATTGTATTAACTATAAGCTTTATTACATACAGGTACAGTGCATACCATTTTCAATGATTTTGTTGACAAAAGTACATGAATGAATGGACCTAACAAAAAATGACTGTTAGTTTAGTTTTGATCATCTATACCCACAGAAGAGTAGGGTGAATGCGGGAGAGATGCCGCACATTTTGAAAACATTTGATAATTCTTAAAGTATGCATTTAATTGATTTGAAATTCGGTACACAATAAATGTACACATTGTTCTTTAAAATTATTTATAAACATTTTTAAATTTTGAGTCATAATGGATTCATAATTAACATTTTTGTAGAGCCTGCAAAGCGGCGTCTTTCACACACCTATGGGAGAGATGCCGCATCAAAGAAGGAGAGACGCCGCATAGTTCGTATTAAAAATTTTGCATTTTACATACATCTCCATACATGATGCATGCCATATGTAACCATTTTTGGCACTTTATACATCTTAACCAGTCAACTTTTTTTGTTTCTGAGTACCTTTCATAACATTCAATACACAGGCAATCATCATTATTTTCGTTATCTTCACTAATATGAGGGCTCTTCCTGATCCATTAATGGATCTTTTATATTTACGTGGCATAATTTACAGTCCAAAAAAAAAATTGCATAATTAAATTATTTATAAGTCTATGTTTTTAATATATAATATGATGCGGCATCTATACCAACTTTGAATGCGGCATCTCTCCTTTTTGTTGGGATAGATGCCGCATGTTGCTATAGCAAGCATAGTGCGGAATTTCAACCTAAATTTTTATACAGTTCTTTTAAAATATACCTAAATTAATAACAAAACTCATTTTCATTAAAACAATGAAATATACATTCTTAAATTCTAATGAATTAAATGCTTGAGAAAATATAATGTCCCGCACTTACCCTAGAAGCAAACTAAAATCAAAAAAGTGTAGATCGCGTCGAGTCATTTGTTGTTCTGTCACAGCTTAGGTGATTCAGTCGTGCAGCACCAGTTCTAGCGGTGGAAACATCGCGAACATTGATTGTTGGTCATTGTTTATCAACCACTTGCAACAATGTAATAGATACATACGTACGCCTGGAATACGTACATATTATTATGTACATACACAAGGAACACCACACTCGCCACAGATTGAGTGTGACGTATGACACACACACAAGCGTACATCCCGTGTACATAGATACGAGATTTATGTAGTAACATGTTGTGCGTTTGCGGTCGGGTGGGAGAGAAATTTTATGTCATTTTTCTGCCTCAGTCATCTCTATGCTATAGAGATAGTTAGTTCGTTTTTGTTCTTCTGTGTTTATACCGAAAAATTATAATAAATTTCAGGTTCCGTATCAAAACTGGTAAAGCGAAACACTTCTAGATTCACTTGGGTGTCTGTCCGTCTGACACAGGCGACTTTCTCTGAAATTATTTGACGTGAAAATTTGTTTAGTATAGAGACAGAGTGTGGTCGCCCGATTATAGATGTGAAGTTGAATTTCGATTGTGCGGGTTAATTTCAGGGAGTAACCTGGAAAGTGGGAAAAAAATTTTTTTCGTTTACTATTACATCAAATCCATAATGACAACTGATAGTACGGAACACTATTTGCGCAAATACAATTTGCACCTGATAAATTGTTTGATCTCGTTTACTTGAATCGTAACACTGATCCTGCAATCCTTGCGACCACTGGACAAGGCTAGTACCAAGTAATAGTCTTGGTACTAGTTTGTACAGTGGTCGGTCTTGTTCATGTAAAAAATACAAGACAAGCATATAAGGCCATCATACTGCTCTTTAGTATGAGATAAATGTTTTCAGAGATAATTATACTTTTATTTAGTGTTTGATATTTAATGATTTTTTCTCCTTTAAAAACATTTTTTAAAACATCATACAAAAAAGAAATATATGATCCTTCTCCCCCCTCCTCTGCCCCAGAAAAAAATTGAAAATTAAGTCCAAGTAATAAATTTAATAGCATCATTTGGTTTTTTTTCACTTTTATGTTTATGATTGCCCTTAATTATGTTTAAAAGAAAAAAAGGTATTAATTTATCTGTCATTTGAAGTGACAGTTCACCTTCAGAATGATTAATTAGCTGAGAAATAATTATTTATTTTAAATAGTGACTGACTTCACAAAAAAAGTATATACGATAAAAAGAAAATTAAAAAACATTAACATAGTTAATAAATTGTATTTAGCATTTTACATTTGAACGTCAGTATCGATGTATCTACGTAAGTTCGAGGAAAATGGAAATCGGTTTTTTTCATTATGTTTTCCGTTCGATTTTCTCGTCCATGTTTCACAAAAGAACAAGCTTAGTCAATTAATAAATACACGTTGTTTATTAATGAAAAAGTTTTTTCTTCGATTAATAATGAAACTAGATTCATTTAGATTGATTTTCATATTTAATGGATGGGAATAGGGGGAAATGTATCGGTTTGGTTATTATATATTTATGATATTATATTTTGAAAAGTATGTTTTCCTAGAAAACACAAAAAGTTGCATAGGAATCTTGTCTTCCATAAACGACGGCTTGATCTAGGGTCTACTCTTCCTCGACTATGTCTTGACTTAATCGAAATCCAAACTCAGAATCCCAATGAGCAAAAGGTAGCTTACTAACCATATTTTAATTATTTCGGTGTCCGCCCTTCTGGTCGATTTTCTTTGAGACTACTTACGGTAAAAATTTGAAATTCAGCCCAGAAATAGAATGTGGTCAAAGGAAAGTTTATTGAAGTATGAATACAACAAGATACCTATATGATATTTTTTTTAAATATTTTTGGGAGAAACGCGTAAATATTGTTATTCGCCATCCGTATCATCTAAAGCAGTGTTTGTCGACCGCCGATCCGCGTAAATATTTTACCGGTCCGCAGAAAGATGCGCGAATTATAATGAATTACAAAAAAGATTTTTATTAAAAAAAAAGAAGAAAAAAGCGGGAGTAGCATTATGCAAAAAAAAAAACGATTTTTGACTATATACACCGGTCAATTTAAACATGCAAGAGTACAAAAATTAGGGGAGAGCTGAAAATTGGTATGAATGTTCGGAACACCATTATAAATAAGTGTTGAAAAGTCCTCATCGATCCTGCACGTGGGAACAATTTTATTCAAAGTCAAAGGTGTCAAAAATGGGTTTTTCACGTTTTTCAGTAAAACGGTAAGTTTTATCATAAAACTAGATCAGATAAAAATTGTAGATCATATAATTATCTATCAAAAATAGAAGAAGAAGAACAAGAACCAGAAGGAGAAGAACAAGAAGCAGAGAAAGCTGAATTATTAAACGATTATGAATCTGACGAATAAATTCCCTCACTCTTTTTAAATCTATACCGCTTTCTTCATTCCCAATACTAATATTTTTTATTATTCAATAGTTTTCAATTAAACAGGATCACCATAGACCGTGGAATAGGCCTAACGGGAAAACCCTTTAAAAAAACCCGCTAAGTACACTACCTCACAGGTGGCGTGGAAACGTGTGCATATTATGAAGATTACAACTTTTGTAATAGTCATATCTCAGAAACGGTGCCTCTTAGGAAAAAAGTATTCAGACATTTTCTATAGGTAATTATATGATCTAAAATTTTTGTCTGACCTGATTTTATGATAAAACTTACCGTTTTGCTCAAAAACGCGAAAAACCTATTTTTGACACCTTTAACCTTGAATAAAAATTTCTCCACGTACAGGATCGATGAGGACTTTTCAACACTTATTTATAATGGTGTTCCGAACATTTGTACCAATTTTCAGCTCTCCCCTAATTTTTGTATCTTTACTACTATTTTTAGGGCTAAATTGATCGGATTAATAAGAATACCACGTTTTGAAATTTAGTATTTTTAATTACGGCACATAATAGCACATGTCGAGCACAATACAGTCAATTCTTATTTGTTTTTTTTTTTTTTTTAAAAAAGTTAATTTTTTGGATAAATAGTTGATCAAATGGTCGGAAAGCGACCTTTCGTATTACACGACCGAATATAATTTCAAATAATGACAAAAATAATTCCAGGCTACAAGAATTTTATTTAAAATTAAAGAATTTCTTTTAAGTATTTCACTAATACTTAAGACTGTCAGTATTTATCTAAATTACATTGTACACCAAGTGGTCGGAAAACGACATTTCATATTACACTAACGGTAGAAATGATTCCAGGATAGAAGAATTCTATTTAAAATTAAAGAATTACTTTTAAACATTTTACCAATGCAACTGTTTTACATACTACTGATAGTCTAAATTAAAGTCTGAGTTATAAAATTTTCATTTTGATTTTACCACTAAAATCTTTTACGACAATATTATTTCTATTATTCTTTCTACCTTGTGTGACACCTTCAATAAGAATGTGAGAAAACGTAGGTATATATAATAATTTTCGTAAAAATAAAAAAATAAAAAATATTGAAATTTCCTAGTACATTTTTAGTTATACATATAGGTATACTTCAAAAATCCCCTGAATGGTTTCCCGTTCCTATTATATAAAATTTACAATAAAAAATTCTTTCATCAAAATGATAGTAGTTTTCATTCAACGGCATACAAAACGGGTACGGTATATAATACCACGCAGATATATTTATAAGAAAAAAAGCTCCTTAACTTCCTCTGTCTCCCCGGCCGTATAGATACCGCACATATTTTTTCCACTTACCAAAATAATATTTATCATCAGTTTTTTTTTCACTTACTGCCGAATATACGATCAAATGGAAGTTTTGTACTTGACCTAATTTTAAATATTTGTGCCGTTCAACGCTGCTGTTGGACTGGATGATGTTTTCAGTTTCTAACATGGAACAAGTGGATGGCAGTGCACCAGTTTACTTAACATATTGTTTAATCTTGGGATATATGGGTATCGATTACATTGTTTGCTTTTCTCGACGAGTTGGTGACATTTTGGAGTTAACTTGGTATCGATCGACTTGACACAGACATTAATTATTTTAGTGATGAAGCTGCTGTCAAGTAATAATGCAGTTCAAATGAATGGTACCGAATTTGGGAAAAAATATTAGAAATACTTAGTTTCGAAATTATAATAAATTATTATCGATAAAATCATCTTTGGAATATGTTATATTATTATTTAGTAGTTCCTAGATTCTGTTCCTTTGGATAATATTGGTTGTCCCAAGCAAACACATCCATTTTATTTTTTTTTCATTGTTAATCTTTATTGACCGAAATGACAATAAATTATGTATTAGTTAAATGTACCAGCCTTCAGAATTTATTACACGTTACCATCGCTCAGGCAGTTGTTTTACGTCAGTCATAGAACCTGACGTGTTAAGTTCCGTCACGATTAACTTCAGCGTTTCTTGAAAATTATCCTAGTTATTGTAGTGTGTTCCTCTTAGCTTCCTCTTCAATCTGGCAAGACAATTGAAGTCCAGCGGAGAAATATGGTGCTTTTTAATAAAGCTCTTTTGCCAAGTGCTTTTGTAATATTAGAATTAGTTACATCCACAGACCAGTCCCACAAACAAGCAAACTTGAGTAAAACTCGCTGCTCATAATCACTTACTGAATGAATTATTTGTTCTTTAATTGACATTTTACAAAAGAGCGAACTGACATCACTGAGAATAAACCTAGAGTGTCGCGTTTTTAATGGCATTAGTCATGACAAACAAGTCTAAAAACTGATAACAAGATACAACATGTAAAAATTGGATGTGTTTGCTTGGGACAACCTAATATATAGCTAAACGTGATGATTTCAGAGAAATTTAAGTAATTTTAAACAGGACTTTGAAATAGTTTGAATCGAACTATAATCGTAATCGAAATGTAACTATCAGCGAATTAAAAAAAAATCTTTCAAAAATCGAAAATCGTTACTTTTTTGTTTTGGTTCATAATGAAAATTAAAAACATAAATTTATTCTACATATAAACGTCAACTTCATTTTTTAAAATTTTACCAATCGTTTGGCAACAATAATACTTTTTAACCCGTTCAGTACCAGCGTCGTTCCTGAAGCGTCAACTTAGTCAATAGAAAATGTGAAATAAACTTTTTTCCCTTAGTCCTAGTTTCAAAATCTACCGGTAGATAGTGGTAGGTGTGTGTCAGATGCAAGAGATCAAACTACTATATGATAGTTAGTATGCCGGCCGTCGCCAGAATTTTACGTCATCATACCTCGCAGCGAGCTGTGTATGTGTAGTATAGTGGATGTTGTTAGTATGTGTGATATTCGTTATGTATGTGGTGCGAGGTGCGAGGTGAAAGCGGATACATACTATCGAATAACTGTATGTATGTATCTGTTACTAATGATGTAACTACGATCTAACAATCAACAGACGCCGCCTAACAACGGATGTTTACTCTTGTAGAGCCGATGGACGACTAATCAGTAAGCAGTATAAAATGCAGTTCATTGCAACTTTCGGACCACCCGACCACACTTTTTTATATGTACGCGTCATCTGTCTCATCTATGTGGCCAGATGTCTAAAAACAAGCTGTTTTAGTGGGAAGCTCATAGACCACAGAATACCAAAAATATAGTTACTTACTATATTTATGTAACTGATGTCATTAGGAGCCTGATCGAGGCCGATTCACATCTTAGTTGATCACTCATTCAGAAGTCAATTGTTAGATGATGGAAAATGATTGTTAGGACCACAGAATACCTTTGTTGGTGACCACCGTACCAAGCAGTGTACATTTACAGTATACAACAGAAGACAGACCAGGTCACGCACGCACATAACACATATATCCTACTCGAACAAACATAAACTACATGTACCTACATCATACACAACATATAAGAGGGGATTTATATCATTTTTTGGCGACACTGGTTCGCTAGTATAGAGATAGCTAGCTGTCAATCTATATGATCTAGGTTATAGATCGTAACGCTCCTTTCACATTGTACGGTTTTCACCGTAGGGTAAAAAACCGTACGATTTTTGGCCGTGGTACTGTAGCTTTCACATTATACGGCTTTTTGCCGTTGTAAGCTGAATATCTTCATTTGATTTGCAACATCATACAAGTAACAAGTGTGATTAAAGTTAATTCTATAAATTAGAGGAAATAGAAATTAGGATTATTTATTAACACACTCTTTGAAGATCTAAAGAATGACGAAAATAAATTTTTCAACTATTTTCGGATATGATTAATCAATTCCATCTCCTTTGATTAATTACTTGGCGAATTTAAGGATTCGTCAAAACGTCAAAACACACGATTTCGAAATTACATACAACTTGTTAAAATTTTGGTTATCACATTCAACATTAGTTTCATCTATTTCACAAAAAAAAATTAATAATTAATATGAAATTCAACAAAATAATGTTACTGCCGTACGTTAAAAAACCGTCTAATGTGAAAGCATCCATTTAGTAACATACACTACTGAGTTAAAAACGCCATACGGCAACCGTCAAGTAAAGTGGTAAGAGACGGCTGCTACACGGCACGACAAACGGCATTTTGCCGTGACCGTGTAACGTGAAAAGTCCCATGCTCTTTTTCACTCCACTGAAAAAATGCGACCTTATGGTTTTTTGCCGTACGTCAAAAACCGTATAATGTGAAAGGAGCGTAAAGACCCAGTGTTGTACCTGAGCAACAATTTGTCATGAATTATTTAATTAATTAATAAAAGTACCTCTTTTGTATTAGGAATGGACAATATATCGGACAAAATCGGTACTTATCTCTCAAATATCGTTTTCATAACTTGAGACTAAAGAGTTAATAGATTCTCACGAAACTAATTCGATCTAACAATTAAGGGTCCCGCGGCCGGACGACCGATTTTGATGAATTTTCAATTTAGAGAAGTTCTCTCAAGTTACAGAACCTTACAAAATAAGCGACACTTATTTTTTTTTATCTGCGGAAAAACAGTTTGTACGGAACCGCTCTTAAAAAATTTTGGCAAAAATTTAATTCGTCTAATATCTCGAAAACGGTAAGCGATAGAACAAAAGTTTAAATTAGCGATATTGATTATTTTTATAGAATTAAAATTAAACTTTTCAAATAGGGTTGACCGGGGTAATTGTGAATGGATTTTCATGAATTGAGATAAAAGCGTTATTTTAAGTATTTTTTATTTTATATTAAAAAACACAAAATTTTGAGCAAATTCGTATGAAAAACAAAAATTTTATCAGCCATTCACATTTCCCCGGTGCGGTTTCGCAAATCTTATGAATTTCGGGGTAAAAGTGAATGCCATCAAAAAAATTATTTAGAATGAATTACAAGAGGAGTTAGCTACGTCAGAGTAAGGACCAACTCAAATTTTTCATATTTACACCACTTTCAAATTTTTCATCATACTTTAGTATGGTCACAATTTCTCTTTGTTTAATGCAAGTTACGCATACCTCAAATTTGTACAAAAAATCAAGGTTAAATAAAAATAACAAAAATTGTAAGAACAAATTTGTTACAAGCTAAAAATGATATTTTGATGATATTTTGTCATTTTATTATATAAAAAATCAAAAAATTACATGTATTCACACAAAAACAAGGAAAATAAGACTTTTTCAAGGAAATACATTTAGTTTACATGAATAAAAAAGCAACATTTTTTTTTTTTTTTGTATTGTTTGTACAGCGGAAACTTGTACAATAAAGTCACCAGCATCTTCATCAACATTTTCAACTGTGAAAAGGACATTTTTGACCGGATGGGGGCATTTGTGAATGACGTTCACAATTACCCCGGAATTTTAAAATTATGGGGTAATTGTGAATTGGTAATAATTTTTCCAATTTATTTAGCAGTTAATGAAGAACCCCCTCAGGCTTTAGACCACTTCTTTAGAAGGACCTTTATCCATTTCTTACCTTTTAAAAAAAAGAAAATATATTTAAAAAAAATTTTTTTTTGAGGATTGGTCGAAGTAAGATACATAAAATTTTGCAATGGTTTTTTCAAAATAAAAAAAAAAGATACTAATACTTGGAGAATTGTTATGAAATTTTAATAGCATATTAAGAAAGGACAGAAAAACATACTAAGATTTGATTTTTAACAAAATTAATGTTATTTTAGAAATTATAGGCGCCGTTCACAATTGCCTCAATTCACATTTACCCCGGTCAACCCTATTGGCTTGTAATTTATAAATAAAAAATTCATGAATTTAATAAAATAATATACTCACGACTGTAATTAAGTTTTAAGCTTAAGCCAAAAATCCGGATCAAAAACAAAATTAACCACATTAGTCTGAAGTTGTTGAATATACTATCTAATTGTCTGATAACAGACATTTGAAACTTAATCAATACAATTTTAATGATACATTAAGGTTAAATATAACGTCACAAATAACTTACAATTTGTTCTATTAACCTATTATTTGGACAATAATTTCTTTAAATTTCTATTTCCATTTCTTTTTATAGAACACCGTTGACCTACTTTTCTATATTTGTATGTTATTTTTAATAATTACAGGTTGTTAAATAAAGCATGATGACATTAAGAGGTCGTTACCTAACTACATATACATTCAAGTCATTTACAAAAAGCTTCCACTATTTTTTTATTTTATCATTTTTAATGTTTTTCTATGTTTTATGTATCTTGTTTATGTGACATAATACCAAGTAATTAATGTAGGTATTTTAATACATAACAAGAACATGCCTCTGTGTGTGGGTTTGTATAATGATACAAAAAAGCTTAAGTAACAAAGCATCATTGCATTCCTTGTAAATGTGAATAAATACATAGATTATATTATACAAGAAGATTTGTATTCATAAATTTGAGGATGAGAGATAGAGACAGAAGGAAATAAAAGACGTAGAGAGTGAGTGAGTGAGTGAATGGTAATTGTACAGAGATTTTGTAAATTTTCTCTCTAATATAGTTCTCTTGTTTTTGTGATTATATATGGAATAGAGATTAAAATAATAATTAATAAACATAAAAATGCTAGGCCAGGACCAAAATATATATCTATTTTCCTTATGATAGTTTATGATGACTAAGCAATTTTTATGCTTAGAATGAACAAAATTAAATATAGGTGAATTTTTTGAGAGTTTCCATTTTCACTAGCACCAGGAGTTTCGTAACTTTTGTAGTTTTCGAGTTATGACGCAAACTTGTATTTTTTAAAATGAGAATCAATGTTTAAGTTTTTTAAAAATTAATTTATCAACCAAAACTACCGGTAATATTCAAATTTCTATTATTTTTGTTTTATGTTTTTGAGTATATGTGTTTTGAAAATTTTAAATCACACATTCTGATTGGGTTCAGGCGACATAAAAATATATATATGTAGTTTCCGCAGTGGTGGCGGTAAACAATGAGAGGCCCTCCCGTGAGAATCGTTTAGGGGGTCCCTTTTGACGACTTGAAACCGGCAACCTTTTTTCTTCCAAGTCAGTTGTAAAAATGCCGTCCTGGGTTATCCCCACTGGAGCGGGCCCTGCACAATGATGAGTGCGAGAACTGTGTTTAGTCCGTCTTCTCTATTCAAAAAAACTATTTGAATGTTTAAAAAAGCTAAAAGTTATTATAGTATTGATAAAAATATAACATACATTTCTAACTGTCATTTAACTATATAGAGAAAATATTAATTCAGACCTACCGTCAATCAAGATGGATTTACCTCTTTAATAATTTTATCCGTCAAATTTCTATACCAAAAATAGCGAAGTTACAGCAGTTCTATACCCAAAGTAGTAAAATTACAGCGATTCTGTGCCAAAGGTAGTAAGGTTATAGCGATTTTGTACCAAAAGTAATAAGTTTGCAGCAGTTCTTTATTAAAAGTAGTAAGGTTATAAATACTACGAATGCGTTTTTCATTACTCATATTAATTTCCATTCGACATGTGTGACATTTCAATACAAAATACTCGGTAAGACATGTCACACATATTGAATGAAAATTAGTTTTTTCTAAATTGTAATAAAATTTTCAATTTGAAATTTTTATTAGAAACTTTTGAATTATTTATATCTTTTTTTTTTAAAATAGATTTTAGAAATATTTAAACAAAATTTAAATTTAAACAATATGGTTAATTATAACCCAAAAATTATGAATGCTTTAAATGATTATAGCTTTCAAGTTATAACATTTGCTATCAAAAATTTTTTCCATTATTTTTTTTATGGAAATAGCTCGAAAAAAATTTTTCCTTCTCTTCTTTTTATTTTTATTTTTATTAATGATATTTATTTATAATAAATTAATGTAGATCACATATTATGACAAAACATATTTATATAAAGTAAGGAATGAAGGAATATAAGCACCAAAGGATAATAAACATATAAAATACAGTTCTTAGAATATATTATACATATGTATAAAAGGATTTTACATTTTGATACTATGGGAAACCATTAACAATAATTGTATCTTATGTTATTTTAAACTATACATCAGATATTCTGCTGTATTTTCTGTTTTAAGTTTGTATTGTTTTATTTAGTTAAGTATATTAACAAAGTATAAGTACATTTTACCTTTTAATACTACTGAAATTGTTAAATTTGGAATATGGAATTGTATAGATAACGTCTACGCTTTCAATATTGTGTTCGATAATATTTCATTTTAGATGTGAGTTTCGAATTGTCTTTTACACCATATGGGATTATGTAATTTTACGGTAAGGTGTTTGAATACTCCGGTTTCGTCGGAATGCATTCGTATAATGGGATTAATCGGTGCTGTTTAAATGTTTTAATTATATAATATACAAAATACTGTAATGTTTGGTTTATTTTCTGCTCGAAATCAGTGATAACATTCGAAATACATACTTCAAAGATTTAATTATAGAGTTTATAAAGTGCTTTTTAAACATGAACTTTCACGGGTAATTTTCTTTTTAAAATAAACATAATTTTTTTAAAACAGTTGTATCTATCATGGATTAATTGTTCTTACCTGAAATAAAGCGTGATATTTACTAAATTTAGCAAAGTGGCGCCTGTTTTTCTTTCAATAATGGGATATTTGACAATATAAAGGAAAAACAATCAAGACAACTATTGCCACTATGATCGCTACTTTTATTCGCGATTTCCCAAGGCTCCAAAAAAAAAGTTCCCTCACTGCAGCAGTAATAGAGACCTTCACACTGCCTGAAATCAAAAAAAACAAAAAGCCTATTAAACTAGAAAGTATGGCTCGTGCCATGAACCTCAATTGAAAAAAAAGTTGAAATTTAACAAAAAGGCGGAGTTTTTAAAAAAAGTTTCAAATTTTGCGCGAAAATTTGATGATATTTGGCCTGCAAAAATTACATTTTTTATTCGATCGGAAAACTGGAGGTTCATAACTGCAGTAAATTTGAAAAATGTAGTTTCTCTTTACATTACCTTTTAGTTTTAATCACTGAGAATTTTTACTAAAATTATTTACGATTTACTCACTATAACGGTAATAATAAAACTAGATGAGTCGTTTAAATGTGCCAGAGTCTACACGGAGAGAAAATTCCTATAAAAATTACTGTGCTCAGCACTACAATCGACGTGTAAAAGGCGAACATATTCAATTTTGTACGGTAAAAATATAAAAATTATAATTAATCATAGAAAATTTAAAGGATAGAATGTTCTTTCCGTAATATTAGCTCCGTAAAATTTGTAAAGCAGCACAGTAAAAAGTTCCATTGCCGACAGAAAAATATTTTTTAATTGTTTTTCGTACAAAAATTACGATGCTGTCTTAAAATAGAAGAAAAGTAGAATAGAAGAAAAGAAGCTAATAGTAGAAAGAAAGAAAGAGAAGGTATCAACGCTGTCACATAGCGAGTCAAGCTGCAGAAGGTATCAACACAATCATATATGAAGGTCACATAGCTAGACTGGTGGTGTTGCAAGTAGCTGGTCACTGCTGGTGTAGTGTTGTGTGGTGTCGAAGCAGTGATCATTAGAATGTCTTACAAGACGGATGGTCATCGTTTAATTCATCATTTGTTACTTCACTATCTTCAGTATTAGAATATATTGTTGCCAATCATTTTGGTATGCATCATAAAGAATCGAACGTCGGAAAAGATCGGGCTTCTTCGAAGTTTTTATAGGTACAGCCCAAGCAATATAAGGTTGCGGGTCAGATGCGCAAATGAAAGAGAACGACAACAAGAATTAGACTATAACATATATGCATAAGAGTGTGATAGAAGTTGAGTTAGCACATTAAATTTTACCATGCTATAATATATTTTTACTTTGGTCGTCGATCGCGCACGCATTATAAGAGAGGATGCTAATTTTTCTGAAATTTTATCTACAAAAATTATATGATTTTTCTCTTCGTGTAGTTATAAGAAAATTAAAGAATTACAGAACACCTGTTGCTATTTAGAGAATGTGACGTACTAATAGTTAATAAACGTTTTCCTATACAAAATTTTAGCACCGTTTTCTTCTGTACCTACCTATTAGTTTTAGAGATGAAAAAATATACAAATACGCAATCCATAAATATGCGTATTTTAAAATAGCCTCTCAAAATTTTTCAACAGTATTATCTTTATAAAATTGCTACTTTTTCGTCAAAAATTTTAAAAAACACACAAAGACACCTGAGCAATATTTTTTATTGGAAATCCTTTTTTCTGAAACTAGTGGTTTGGTTATAAGAATGAGGTACAACAAATTTTAAGCGTCGTTTTTTTGAAAAATGTATAAAATGCTGCTGAATTCCGTAATTCGATAAGCTTTCCTTGGACATCCAACATAACGTCCTCGAAAATTTGAAATGTTTTGAAAAAAAATCACCTGTGATAGACTGATCAACTTCGAAATAATTCCATGTGTTCCGTTTTGCCAATTCAGGCAAATCCGAAACATTCAAGTTTTTGTCACTTGATAAAACCGAGTTGACGAATTACTATCATATATTTGTAGATGTTTCTAATGTTACGTAATTCCATTACAAATTTTGAGAATTATCTTGTCTGCATAGGTCATATAACGTTTGGGTTATTTCATAATGATCTAGTTGTGATGGAACTAAGACACAGTTTATAGAATCTACAAAAACACACCTTAATGGTTTCCTACCGGTTTTTTGCAGTAATCTTTCTAACGTTCCATCAATTCAAACATATTTAAATATAAATTTCCATCGACCACTATCATGCAACTTCACATTTCCTTCACAGCAAACACATTAGGCACCACAAAAAAGGCAAAATAAAAAATTCATACAAAAACACTAATATACATTTAAATAAAAAACGTTTGTCAATATAAGTACACTCAAGAAGCTCATGGCCTGCTGTGACAAGTGCAGTAGTTACATTAAACTGCACCCACATCGAAAAACTACGATAAAATTGTTAATGTTTCATCTCTTTTCGCTTACAAAAACTGATATTTCTTGTTTCATTTTCTAGTCAGCTATTCAATTCTTGAAATTATTTCTGTTGTTTCTAGTGCTAAGTTACAATGTAAAGTTTTTCATTCGCGTGAACTGTAAGTGTGTGTGTGTGGTGGGGGACGGGGACCAATTAGAATTTTTCGTATTGAAGGAATAGCGATAAGTAGTGAACACAAATCGACACAAGCACATCTGTTTCCATTGCCATCTATTATTACAAAATATAACAAAAATGGGTGTATTTTTATTTTTATTTTTATGATTATTATTATTAGAGCAGTTTCTTTTTTTATATACGTACCTATTGTATTTTGTATTTATTTTATCCATTGAAATTATATCGTTCTATAGAAATTATATATACGATTCTATGTTTTAACTGTATAAGTATTGTGTTTGTTCTCATAATATGAAGTAGTTTTGTATTCATTTTAAATTGATATAGGACAGTGTTTCTTAATCAATGATTTTTTTCAGGGTGCCAAAGAAAAATCTTGTTTTGTCATGTTTGTCTGTTTCATGTAGAAAAGTTAATGTTAATTAATCGGCCCAGCAAAATTTTGTTTTTTACTTAATTTCTTGAGGTACTTTTTCATATTGAAAATTAGGGGGGAACATTTTTTCCGCATCTACCTATCTCACTGCCTTAGAAACGGCTTTAAAATAAAGTTCCTTTTACCATTTGTCCGTGTGCGAAAAAATAAATTTTCAGGTGAAGCTGTCTATTCCACCTGCCGGGCAAGAACATTTGTTAATTTACTTTTAGTTAAATTTGAAGTTTTTGGATGTTGTAAAATATTACTTTCTGACCAATTATTTTGTTTTTTTTCAATTTTACGAAAAAAATGGTTCAGTTCAATCCCTTTACAGATAGTAAAATATCAGAATTACCTTGAAAATGTTATTAATTCTGGCGCAAAGATTGATCTGATATTTTTATTCTTTAACCGGCGGGCGAGCTAAGCAAAATTTTTAATATGTGGAATATGAAAGCTCAGCTCATAAGTAGTTTGTAATTTTGCGTTATATATTTTTAAATTCTACGAAGTGAGAAAAAGCTTCGTTAGTTTCAAAAGTTAAAACAGAAAACGCTTCGGTCGAAATTTCTTCTAAATTTCGTACTTTGCTATTGGTCCGAAACGTTTTAAGAAAATTCGTAGTGAAATAATTGACTGAAGTCGTTGTACCGCTGCGGCTACCATGGACGAGCTACAACTATTTATGTTACTTGACGTGCTTACATTGTTAAGTTACAGCGTACTTTCTAGCGCTCTCACCATAAATACTTTCAAGTGAAAAAACAGTTTATATAATACCTATATTAACTTATATATATCTATATATATATATATATATATATATATATATATATATATATATATATATATATATATATATATATATATATATTATAATATTATAAATAATACCTATATTAATTTACCTATTAAATACCTATAATAATACCTATATTAATTTATATATATATATTATTATAATATTATATAATTTATATATTTATATATATATATATATATATATATATATATATATATATATATATATATATATATATATATATCCGTTTAGACCTGGACATATCAGTTTATTATATTATGGCCGCGATTCGCACCAACTTCTACTATCCATACGTTATATTCCCGCCAGAATTACGCGGTTTATGCCTGCTTCTGGTGTCATATTGTATGTTTACTTCATAGAGCGGTATACTATGCATTGACTCCTCTCACTTCCCACAAAATGTTTTGAAGTCTTTGACAGGTTCAAAAACATCAGACGATATAGAACACTGTCCTAACCTCGGGAGAGGTTAGTTTGCATGTTATTACGTTATTTAAGTACGTGTCCCGGTCAAGACCGTTTTAGGGTGTAGACCCGGACACTTATTAAATATTTTTTATTTTCTTTATCTTTATAATGAAGCAAATCGGTCAGGAATATAATAAGTAATATACACTCTATCTAATGGTGTATAATAATATACACTCTACCTGCAAATCTAAAATTAACCGAAAAAAATTGTAAATAAAAAAGTGTCCAGGTCTAGCTGGTTTTACAGTATGTAATTATTATGACATCTCGAATTGCCACTATTTGTCTGTGTTCGATTAATTACAATCAATATTTCTACTCAGATCTCCACCTCCACCCCCTCTCATAAACTATTCAATTCTGTTACTTTCCTTTATTTTATAAAAATTGATAAATTGTAAAAATGAAAAATTGAAAGAAAACTGAATGTATCAGCACAAAAAAGTAGACAAGTTCTATCGGGGATAATATTTATTAGAGGGAATAAATAAACCATTTATATCAGTATAACATTATAGCCGCAGTTTGCCATTGTCGTTGATAAATACCGTATAATATTTACTAACCAATAATGTTGTTGGTCGAACCGATGGACAGAGAACGCGGAATAGGCGCACATATAGAGGGTGAAATTTTTGAGAAATTCCATTTTATTCCAAAAAACTTATTCCATAGATACTGATGACGACAACCATTAAATGCGAAACGTAGCTATATTTAACAGTTTCTTAAAAATTAATTTATGCTTCAAAACTATCAGTAACACTCAAATTTCCATTGTTTTGTTTTATATTTTTATGGAATTGCGTTTTAAAAATCACACTTTTAAAATTCGCGTTCAGAGTGATATCTAACGATATGGAAATTTACGTTATTCGAAAACTTATCAGTCCAACATGGTTAATTTTCAAGTCCAAGTAATTACGAAAAAAAAAGATTATTAGGCTTTTTACTAGTATAAAATTAGTAAGCTGGTTAAATCATTACATGAAAATGATAGCAAAGTACAATAACGAAGTAGAATTTCAATTTTAATTCATTGAAAATAAAAAATAAAAATCATTTTGATATATCTATTTGACAGCTACGTTAACGTTTGAACATATTTTTACATATAAAATATTTAATATTTAGTAATATTTTCGAAAATATTTATTATGTAGTAATATTTTCGGTTCAAAATAACCTCTTTTACAATTATTACTTGTTGTCTTTTAAGGGGGACCTTTTTGCATGTTTCGACAGTCTATATCTTTAAAAATAACATACTAATATTTCAAGTTCATATCCCAAATAGTTTTTGAGTTACAGCCATCCGAAGAGCGGTTTCTGATTTTCATTGTTAATTTTGAGGTATTGAGAAATGTATGAAAATTGATAGTTTGGGAATTTCTGGACGTGGGTGCCAGTCACATGTTGTGCAGAAGCTAGACTCTGGCACATTTAAACGACTCATCTAGTTTTACTATGACCGTTATAGTGAGTACATCATAAATAATTTTAGTAAAAATTCTCAGTGATTAAAACTAAAAGGTAAAGTAAAGAAAAACTACATTTTTCAAATTTACTGCAGTTATAATTCAAAGACAAATCATCCGATCGATTAAATTTTTATTGCAGCTTCTTTTATACATGTTTCTTCGTGCCGCGAATCTCCAGTTTTCCGATTGAATAAAAAATGTAATTTTTGCAGGCCAAATATCATCAAACTTTCGCGCAAAATTTGAAACTTTTTTTTAAAAACTGCGCCATTTTGTTAAATTTCAACTTTTTTTTTCAATTGAGGTTCATGGCACGGGCCATACTTTCTAGTTTAAGAGGCTTTTTGGTTTTTTTTTTTTGATTTCAGGCAGTGTGAAGGTCTCTATCACTGCACTAGTGAGGGAACTTTTTTTTTGGAGCCTAGGGAGATCGCGAATAACTCACTGAATTTTCAATTTTTTTTGTCCAAGAATTTTATTATGAATTTATTATATATCAACGAATATATCCTTAAAATATTAAAACATTCCATACGGTAGTTTTCTTTAAAAAAATTCCCAAAAATCACCTTTTTTTTCAGGTAGTTACACTAGTGTTCCCCCTTAATAAAGATTTCAAATAATTTTTAATCTATTATTGTTTCAGATTCTTAAATTAAGTTAAAATTAGGCTGCAATAAAAATGGAAGCTCTTGAAAAACTCATCCTGTATCTGTAGACGATTATTGAACGTTTTAAGTTTAGCTTCATCACTACACAAGCTTGCCCCGCTCGTGTGCTTGTATTGTCGGCAAGGAAGTATTAGCTAGTGGATATCCCGTATAAAGTACAAAACATAATATGATGTTCTCCTATAGCATACATAGTAGACAGATTTGTTACAAGATACCTGCCAGTTCGTCCCATCGCATCGATTACCCCTCAGTGATACGTTCCCACATGTTTTTTCCACCTTCACTACCCTTTTCTCTGGTCTTGCCATTTTCACCCTTCTATTGTGTACACATAACTAGACTTGCAATAATATTTATTTCTACAGTGTGATCTATGTTTACCGGCAATTATTTATAGTTTTATAAGGCCCACTTGTCTTTATAGATATTTGCGGCAAATTAGCTGTATCGTTAGACATGGTCTAGAGTCTAGACAATATAATAACTCTTGTATACGGAATCGATATTTATAAAAATTTTCTACTATTCCTGAAGCCATACAATAATAATCCTCTCCTACTTCGAATTCCTTCATTTCTACCATATCAAGCGTATCCCAGATATCTGAACAATTATAGTTTTAAGAAAACTGGATTTAAATAAAATATCATATGATCTTAATTATCTCAGACATCTTCTAATAATTTTTAATTATCCGTCATTGATTCAACGTTACAGCATTGAATCAAAAACCCATAAATGTGTGATTTAAGCAAAAATAAAAATTTAAAAATGTAATAGACGTATTATAATGGCATTATTATTAACAACTTAATTAATTTTACTGTCAGTATATGTACTAGAGATTGAGTAGAATCGTCATTACTGTATCTCAAGATACTTGAAATCCGTGTGACACGGTAGATTTGTACTGCGTGGTCTTCTTTATTTGATATAGCACTTGCTCTTGTCCTATAATTTGCTTATTCACTGTTTTCATTTACTGCTTATTTACTGCCTAGGCAATTCACTTGAGTGTTTCCAACTTTGGCCGGTAAATTTCTGCCATTCTGTATTTTCCACATCGAAATACACATACAAAATTATCTTAAGTGCTTATGCACAGTGCACAAACGTTAATAATGTATATATTGTGTGTGCATGTTTGAGTACTGTCCAAGTACCTACTGTCAGACTACTTTCTACTGTGTATATTTCGAACAATAATATATGTAAGTTGTGTTTGACAGGTTCGTATCAGTGGTATAAGTAACAAAGTTATATAAGCGTACATATCTATTTACTAAAAGTACATTTATGCAACTCAATGCAGTGTAATATGCTCGATAACATTTTTATTTAATAATAATTTGCTGTATGTTACATATTATATGATATACGTGTACAATAGTGGACATGAAAATTGTAACATTAAACGATAAAATTATATTTACTTTGAATAGAATAGTATGTCTTTTTTAGGTGGTGCTTTGAGGTCAAATGACTTTAAAATTACGGGGAAACAATTTTTTGTACAAGAACCGAAATTATATATTTTTTTAAATGTAACAGTTCTTTTGTGCGAGGCTGTACTATATATGAACTGTTCTCAGAGTTCATTTAGTTCATTACAGTTTGTATCAGTATGATAAAACCATTTTTTTTTTTTTACAAAATATTTATTTTTTTGATAGTTTGTTGCAGCTTGTCTTACAACTTGTAAAATAAAAGTTCAGAAATGGAAAAGAAGGATATTGAAATACCTTTTCATTCGTAAGTAAACTGAATGTTGATAATTATATATCCACTTCATCCAGGTCATGTCATCCATGACCTCAGATTTAGATGAAAATTTTTTTTATTTGTTTATTTAACCATCCTAATCATCTGTACAAAATTAAAAAAAAATTATTTCTAATAGTTTTCAAGTTATGAATTTTTGAAATTTAGCAAAGTAGGGTTAAAATGGTGTTTCCGTCGCTATCACTTTCGGTGACGTTATTATATTAAAAAATCCATAACTTCTGTAATATTTAACATAAGGAAATAATTTTTTCATCAAAATGTTCAGAAAAGTCAGGAGATTACAGGAAAAATAAATTTGGCTAATTATCACTTCATGTTTCTATATAATGCTTTGTTAGACTTAAATTTTGAGTCATTTTTTAATCGATAAACAAGAAATCTTTAAAAGTGATTATTGACCAAAGGCATAGCAGTAACCGTAGTAATTTTTTTTTTTTTAAATTGACCCTAAAGATGTAAACTAAATTAATCTGGAAAAAAATTAATGGTTTTTTACCCGCTAATATTTTTCAGACACGTCTAACGTCTGGAAGCTCAATAAAGGAGCTTTTTGGAATAATTCCCCAAAATTCAAAATTTTTGTTTACACTATGACAAAGAGAGGAAAAAATCTTACAAAATCCGTTTTCGAACGATTGTTTTATGTAAACTAGTTTTCGAAACCATGTTTTTATTGGATGATTTGAAACGAAATGACCCAAATGTGTGTATGCGCTTGTAGGCAAAGCAAATTTGCACGCAGTGGCAAGCGATGTAAAATTGTCTTGCGTATATAATTTTGAAATTTTAGTTATGATGGAAGTGCCAAAAATACCTATTTGTGAGAAAGTTTAATAAATTTTTTTTTCTTTTAAACATAATAGTTAGAAAACTACCATTAAAAATGTAATTGTATTTTAAAATTGAAAATTTTTCCAAGCAGATTTGTTGATAATCTCGCTTAAATAATTTAATATAACCATCATAATTAAAAAATATTTTTATTAAATTTTTGCAAATTTTTTTGGAAAACAAATATGTATTTGTAAAATCTACATTTTATTTATATTTTTTTTCGATGAATACCATATGGATTTTTTTTTTGGGAAAATGCACATACTTTATTGGTTTTAAAAATGGGATTTACAACTACAAATTCAAATTTTCATTAATATCAAAAATATTTTTATGCATTTCAACATTTCGCTAAATTGTATTAAAATATTCACTTTGATGTGTAAATTCTATTTGGGATTTATTTGAAAAACTATATTTCAATTTGGCCATAATTGTTGTAATGTGTTTTAGCTAAAAGCTAAAAATAAAACAATTTTCGAAAAATATAACCACACAATCAATATTTAGGTACGTTTTGTTTTTGATGCGTGTGAATTAAAATGATAGACAAGTGAATGATGAAACATATAAAAATAGAATAATATCGGTCCGACAAGGGAATGCATACTTTTGATAGTATCCATTCCTATTGTTTTTCTATTTATATTGTGGTGTATATGGGGAATTCGTAGGTATCTCTGTGCTCCTATACATTAATAATAATCAGGGGATTCGATCCTTTTTTCTATTGTCCCCAAGAACCATTATTCATTTTCGTTTTTCTTCAATTTTGTTTTCGATATTCTTTTGTTTAGTGTCGATCACAATTATTTTTAAAATGGTTTTGTTTTTTCTCTCATCCAGATACATCCATTTTTATTTATATTTAATGTAAGTGAACCATACAGATGTGTAGCTTTTGAAAAATTAATTAGGGATTTTGGCAGTCTTTGAACAAATGAAAATATCTACGAATACATCAACCAGCGGCGTAGCGTGCCTTGGAGGGGCCCTGTATCAAAATTAATTGGGGGGCCCAAATGAAGGGTAAAGATTTCTCACAAAAGAAACAAAAATGCTTGCATTAAATTAAAATAAATATTTATTGATTATAAGTTATTGCTTCCTCCTAGAAATTGAACTAGCCAAACAATTCAAATTAAATATACACTTTTCTTGCCTTTTTTTCGGCAAATTGATTTACTAAATCATTTATCGCTGAAGACGGTTTCAGTTTTTCTAAAATTTCTGCCTCTATAGACAATAGTGACAAGTCTGATAGCCGTTCCTGCCCCATCGAAGTCTCATATTTGACGTTACCCATGTTGCCAACTTTTGGGGGCACGCTTAATCCGGGAAAAAAATAGATTGCTTTTTTGACTTTTGTCATTTCTGAAGTGAAAACTCTATTATATAGGCACGTATGACATTTTTTTTAAATGTTTTTTCCCGGAAAGCACGAGATTAAGTGCTATTGTGAATAACATTTTACTAATTTTTGCTTACACACGTTAGGGGCCTCTGTAGCCCCGGGGGCCTCGTATCATTGATACGGCTGATATGGCGGTAGCTACGACCCTGACTTCAACTGAATCAATAAACTAAAACATATTTTGACTTCCTATAGTCAAAATCTCATGGCATTTAATCTTGAACTCGATTTGAAATTTCTTTTTTATATAATTTGTTTCGGCACGCTTATCTAAAATCACGGCTCGTTTAATAAAGTTCATTCGACAGAATTGGTTGCAAAATCGCCATAGAAATTTGGTCGCTTCGATCGTTTGGTCTTTAATACTCTCATATCTTTTTTTTATTTTAAATTTTCTCACTTATAATTCTGTTCTTTATGATCTTTAAATATCAAATATCTTTCGTATAACGTAAAAAGTTTTTTAATGTTTAACTTTTCATTTTTCTAGTTCTCTGTTTGCTTTTTTTCATATCGAGAAAAATAAGGTGGAAACATTATTTAAAATTTACTGAAACATAATTTCACATTACTTTGTGTTATTGTTTGTGTTTTGAACATTTTTAATAATTTATTTATTTTTGTGTAAGACAGGCGATGAAAAAGCATACGTAAGAACATAAATATAATTTTTGATTTTTCCTTTTCTAACCGTTGAAAAGTCATAAATAATAATTTTCTCAATAAAGAAACGCGTAAGTAAAATTTATATTTTATTTAAAAGTTATTTAATCATTTATTTCTATATCAAATCGTTCAATATTTTGAAAACAAAATTTTATTAAATATGGTAAAGTGTAATGACGTCATCATAAGAGATTGACGTCAATAGTTCTATTGATATCTACGCTTCCAGGTTCGTAGATAGACCGCGGCAGTCACATATAAAACGCGCGGGCCAGTTAAAAAAATTATAAATAAAAACGACAAAATTAAATTTTGCTTGCCTCAAATTGTCCAATTACTACCGTGAGAGCCCCTGCTGTCTAAGCTGTCTATGCCACTGTATACTCCATTTATAGAAAAATTATAAAAAAATTACAATGTTTGTAGGACTACAAAAAATTAGAATATACTTAATCATAAAAAATTTTGAATTAACTTTACTATAAAATGAATCTAAACCTTTTAAGGAAAGATTTTACGTTACTTTTTTTACCATGTTATTTTTTAACACATTTAGGGTACACATTACTCCAGAACAGTTTTTATCTTTTCTAATCAAAACATATTTTGCTGACAATGAGTAATATTTTCCACAGTACCTTTTTTTGTAATATTGATATAATAAACTTTTAAAATATTCTTAATAAATCTGATTTTATATCAACATTAAAAGAGTATTTTTTTGACGGATTTTGGAATGAATTGTTAGAAAATAATTTTTGAACGATTTTCAAAATTTTTGTCTTAATTTTGTCAGAAAAATCTACCTAAAATTATCGCTATACTGTAAAAATTAAAGAAAAATATTTATTTAAAAACCATTTCTTTTTTTTTAATACAAAGAATTTGTTTTCTGTATATTTAGCGGAAAAACAGAAGAACAAATGGAATTTTTGTAAAAACAAGAATATTTATTTTAAAAATTTTTGATTTCGACTCGTTAAAAATTATTTTAAAAGGGGAAAATATTTTTATTCCAAACGAGAACAGTATTTATATATTTATATTTTGTTTTTGTGAAAAAAAAAAAATGAATTGAAAATAATCGTTGAAATTTCTAATTTGGGTGTTCCCAAAATTTTGTGTCGGCGCGCAGCGGGCGAAATTATAAAAACCAAAATATTTGGCGAACCAAGGAAAATTTTGAAATAAGGAAGGACGCTAAAGGAAAATGAATTTGTTTTTCTAGATAAGCTTCCCCGTTTCTGGGAGTAGATTATAGAAGAGACCATTTTTTCAAGAAAAATGAAAACTAGATACTCAGATTATTCAAATTTCACTATAACCATTTCAGTTTCCCAAGTGATTTCTTTGCAAAGTTTTAAGTCGATTGGTTAAGCTATTGAGGTGTAATAGCATGACAAACAAACAAACAAAATGACTTCCGCATTTATAATATTAATAATGATACGTTACAGCTGTTCGCATTAGTAGCAGTTTCTACTCTTTTTATACAATATGTTTGCTATTCAAAATTTTGAGAGGTATCACTGTAATATTGTACATAATGATAACATTAACATGTTCTTATATTTCACAGAATAATTACCACTTGTCGGCATAGAGCGTTAATTATGCGTTAAAAAAGTGTTTTATTGTGATTTACTTATATAGAACGCGCGTTCTTATTGGCTGTATGAAAAATCGGATCATATTATTATGTTTATAATATTATATTTCATATTTTAATTATTTTTACGTCATATCCCATTATTTTTTTGACACAATAACATACGTCCGTTTCGGTTTTGTTTATTTTTAACGAAATGTATAACAGTATAACTTATTTTAGTATATATTTCTAAAATTTTATAGCTTTGTTTGTAGAAAACTACAAAAAATTCTTTTATTTTTCTTATTTTCATAAACAACTTTTTCTAAAGTTTTTTTACTTATTAACACGAGAAAAAGCTACCTATATCTATATCTATATCTATCTAAAAGAGTTTAGTTCTCTAAGAGTGAAAAATATTTTCAAAATCGGTCGGTTAGTTCATTTTGCGCTTTTAAGATCCCAGGACCCTAGCCGACCTCATACAACATATAAGCTATATTCATCTAAAATTGTTTACCTCTGTAACAGTGAGAAAATTTTCAGAATCGGTCAATTATTTCATTTTTGACACTTTTGAGTTCCATGGACTCGGGCGGATCTTACATAACGTAATCTATATCTATCTAAAATAGCTTACCTCTCGAAAAGTGAAAATATTTTCAAAATCGGTCGGTTATTTTATTTTTAACAGTGTTAGCTCCCACGAACCCTGGCGGACTTTACATAACGTAATTTATATCTATCTAAAATAGTTTAGCGCTCTGACAGTGAAAAAGTATTCAAAATCAGTTGGTTAGTTTACTTTTGATACTATTGGGGCCCATGGACCCTGGCGGACCCTACATAACGTAGTCTATATCTATCTAAAATAGCTTAGCTCCCTAACAGTGAAAGAATTTTCAAAATCAGTCGGTTAGTTTATTTTTGACAATTTTGGATCCTATGGACCCTGCGGACCTTACAGAACGTAGTCTATATCTATCTAAAATAGTTTAGCTCTGTAACAGTGAGAAAATTTTCAAAATTGGTTTATTTTTTACAATTATGACTATTTACAGTAAGAAAAGGGTCCTAGGGATCTCATATAACAGTCCGTAAGGTTCTTGCAGACATCATTTAATTACTTAATTAATTCAAATATTTTAACTTACTAACGGTGAAAAAATTTTCAAAATCGATTGAGTAATTAATTTTTAGGGTTTTTAGGTCCCCAAAGCCTTGACGGATCTCACATAAGATACCTTAAATCCGTTTAAAATTGTTTAACTTTCTAACATTAATGGTTATTAGTGAAAAAATTTTCAAAATCGATCCATTTAAAATTTTTTCCGTGCGCACAGACGTACATATTAGTATGTAATTTTTTGTTTATTTTTGTTTATATTATATTATAATATGATGAAATAAATTTCAATTTCGTATTTATATAAAATTCAATAAAAAAAAATATTTCTTCATTACATAAGCTTAAAAGATCTCCTTAATTTTAATTTTCCAACTTGAGAGAGAGCTATGTTAATTCTAATGCAATTAACAGAGAGGCAGAACTTTGTTTATTATAATACATTTAATACATGAATGTTGAATAGCGATCATTTGTTTTCATAAAATATCGTAAAAAAAGCGAATTGTCTATATTTTATAATGAATTGAGACAGAAATAAAAATTACTTGTTACATCGACAAAGAGAACAAAGTGGGCCAAATCTGAAAAATTACAATTTTCTCAAAAATTACTTAATATAGAAAGAAAATTATAAAAACATTTTCTTCATAATTTTCTTTTTGCCTTTTCAACGATTTAAAAATCGAACTGTCTAATGATAGTATCGAATGATAAAAAATGGCCAGAAAACCTACTTCTGGGCATCCGACGTGCCTGGCTGACGAACTTAGCCGAGCCAATCCGGATCCTAGTTCACACACAAAATTTCATAAGCATTAAACGTTTCATTCAAAAGTTTCATCGTGGCGACACACACACTAACACACACACACACACACACACACACATATATATATATATATATATATATATATATATATATATATATATATATATATATATATATAATTTTAGTGAATATCATTTTCGTATTCTAGGGACCTCAAAACATATTTCTGTTATGGTCCCGGGCTTAGGTCGCGCCATAACACCGGCCGTAATAACCAAATTTCCGGTTTTCGAAATTCGCTAAAAACGTTGTAATCAGTTATTTAGTCTTTTGAGTATCAAGTAGGCATGATATTGATTAATTATTTTAATTTTTACTAAAATTCCATCATTTCATAGAATTGTCCGTAACATATACTACTCAAAACAAAATAAGGGCCACTCATGTTTTGCTGCATAAGTTTATTTTTAAATTAGTTACAGTATAAGGTATGCTTGCATTTAATTAAGGAACTAATTTTTTACTAAATAAAATTAATTTTAATAAGATTAAATAAAAAATTAATCCATAATTACATTTTTTTAGGATTTTATCATTTTTATAGTCATTTTTACAGTCATCAACAAACGTTCACGCTTTAAGTAAAAGCACACATTATGCAACTTTTCGGTGATTTAATATCGAGTATGCCCTCCCCTTTTTAAAACACATTCTTGAAGCCTCCTCGGCATGCTTTCAATAAGATGCCTAACGGTTTCATCAGGAATCTCCTCCCAACATCTTCTCAAGACATCAATCAGTTGTTGTTGGGTGTGCACATCCTCTCCGGCTGCTCTGACTCGCCGTTTTAATTGATCCCAAGGATGTTCTATTGGGTTCAAGTCAGGGCTATTTGCAGGCCACGGTAAAACCTGTATATTAGCCTCCCTAAGGACAGTTGTCGTCGCTCGAGCGGTATGCGCTCGGGCATTATCCTGCATCAGGATAAATTCGTCGGCCGCTCGTTGTGCAAAGGGGATCACATGGGGTCTGACAACCTGTTCGATGTATCTTTGAGCCGTTACGGTACCCTCGTTCAGGAAAACAAGCTCAGTTTTGCCTTGCAAACTAATTCCACCCCAGACCATGACATTAGGACCGCCAAATCTGTCGCGTTCATGAATGTGACGATCAGAAAACTTTTCCCCACTTTTTCTCCATACTCTTACACGTCGATCATCACTAAAAAACTTCACCTTGCACTCATCCGTGAAGAGTACGTGACGCCATTCCTCCAAGCCCCATTCAAGGTGTTCATGTGCAAATCTTAAACGGTTTGCACGATGCGCTCCGGTCAGTTTGGTACGGATTACTGATCTTCTTGAACGTTGTTGGTCTTCATGCAAACGATTTCGTATGGTCTGATTACTGACAAAAGTACCAGTAGATCGATGTAAGCGATTTTGCAGAGTACCTGCGGTAACAGTCGGCTCACGTCGTGCACACAGTCGAATGTAATGGTCTTCACGGGCAGTGGTAGCACGAACTCTTCCTGAACCACGGCGCCGGGTTACACTACCGGTCTGCTGATACCGATTCCAAACATTTTGAATAGCCCTTCGTGAACAACCCAACTGCAGAGCCACGGAACGTTGAGATTGACCACCCTCAATCACCGTTACGGCTCT
The DNA here is from genome assembly GCA_035578155.1 of Brachynemurus nebulosus. Taxonomy (NCBI): domain Eukaryota; kingdom Metazoa; phylum Arthropoda; class Insecta; order Neuroptera; family Myrmeleontidae; genus Brachynemurus; species Brachynemurus nebulosus. Next base: position 17,198,835 of record JAPWDM010000005.1, read on the forward strand.
GGTAGCAGTAGCTTCGTACATATGGTGTCGAATTCTCGGCATTGTAAAAATAAATGATTGAATAACACGCCAAACTTCAAAAAACAACCTCAGCAATCAATAATCTAGCGCAAACTGATTTAAAATCAAATTCAAAAAAATAAGTAAAACTAATAACTTGACGCTGTGCGAGACAAAAAAACCTTTAAATCTTCCCTTCAACAATAATATCACTTAAACCTAACTGTTATCATTTACTCAACCACTTAATATCATAACAAAGGTCATTTAGAAAAGTTATTTTGACGTGGATCGACATAAATCAGTTTTAAAATACAAACTTTCCAGTGGCCCTTATTTTGTTTTGAGGAGTATATAATGAAATTCACAATATTGTGGGACAGAATAGACAGAATCATTTGTTATTTTATCAAAATATATGGTCTTTTTGATGAATTTTCTTAATTTTCTTTCTTATTATAGTACTGTCGTATATTATTAATGCGAGTGTTTTGTGTTTCTTTTAAAATTTTCCCCATCAGTATCTCTGTTTAATGTCAATATGTATTATACTGTTTATAACAATATTTTGCCAAGTATCAACAATAAAACATTTGTTTTATTTCTTGTTTTATTATTTTGTACCCTTTATCCTTTCATATTAAATTAGTATGATTTATTTTTGTACAGGATAATATAATAATATATAAGTTTTTGTTTTGTATCGTCAATTTGTGTGTCTATTGTTTAACTGTTATGGTTTAGCCGTAATGGTTATTTTGATATGTTACTTAAGTATTATTAACAAATTATATAAATAAGCGAAGGCAGAGGTTGTCCTGGGGGTACGCCCCGATCCCTGGATGGAGATAAAAACAAAATTCTATTGTGGTTAATTTGATGACGTCATGTTTCATTCCGACATCAATGACAGATTAAGAAATTAAACAGAAATTCTTCAGTCTTGCAAGTCGTTCTTTACATTTTTGCCAAGAAAATTTACTTCTGTCCAATCAATCACATTTCTAATAATAATTTCGACACTTTGACAGCAAAATTGTATAGTTCATACTCAAATTACCTTAATTCAACCAATTATCCTAACTCAAATGATTTGAAAAAAATAGTTTTTTATTTGGTGACGTTAGCAGATTTACTAAAATTTTTCAATTCAGTACAAACCCTAAATAAAATGAATGAATGGTGAAACTGATAGCGAATTTGTATGTTTTCAAAACTATTCTTCTCATTTTTGTCAAAATTTGGTATGTATAGGATCACGAGAAAAAGGAGTTCCGTTGAATCCGTTTCGTCGTTTTGATAATAAAACTGAAAATCCAGGCCCAACTTACCATAATCAACAAATTCCACTATTTAAAATCATTTTCATGAGGTTTGAACTCGCTTAAAAGTTTGAACTTTTCTTTTGAAAGATTCTTTCAATATGTTAGTTTAGGTATAGGGAAACCAACGGCAACTGCAAATAATGTCACATTGTCATAAATTTATATTTTAGACCCAACTCGTAATACAGCTATCTCTCACAAGATCTATTATCTAATATATTGAAAAAGGACAGTAGAAATTATAATATCTTTTATATGTGACAAAACTTAATTTTTGAAATGAGTCATTTTCTTGATATATAAATTTGACTTTATCTACATTTTATTATAATTTTCAGTGTCAAAAAAGCACATAAAAATATTACTCCCCTCCTGATTTGAAAACTGAATCCGCCTCTGTACGCAGGTGATTTAGGATTTATCTGTACTTAAGGAGGCTTACCAGTCCAGAGATCGAAAAAAACCGGTTTTTTCACGATTTTTTTTTTTAGATAAATTGGACAATGAAAACAAAAAACAAATGATATCAGTTCTTTTATTAACTATTCAAGATTACAAAAATATTTTTCTTTCTTTGACGTATATTGATCAATATATATATATATATATATATATATATATATATATATATATATATATATATATATATATATATATATAGTTAAGTGTCTAAAAAAGGTGACAGGATTTTGAAGCTCAGGAGCATCTGAAGAAAAAAAGTAAAAGAAAATTTTAATCTATCTGAGTATGGTTATGGGGCGGAACCAGAATTAGCAATTTTGCATGTACAGAAACAAAATGGCGACAGTTTAAAAAAAAAGTTTTGAAATTTTACCATTTTTTGGGACTAAAATGGTCATAAAATGGCTATATTTTATCCAAAAAAATCTGGTTGTGGTTTAGCCAATAGTGAAATGTGTTGTAAATATTCTGTCCAAATTTGAGCTAATTTGGATGAATATATTTGGGGTAATCTTGACACAGGTGTCGAAAAAAGTCGTTTCGTGAAAAGCACGTTTAAAGTGATATCTGATAAGTACATATATCTCTAAGAAAATGCAAAAATAAAAAAATAGATTATTTGAAATTTCTGGACTGGTTAGCCCCCTTAACAAATTATTCACCAGACCAAAAAAATTAAATTCACAATGATATTACCATAGTTAAACTTTTCAGCTATCGAACGTCAAACTTGTGGAAACCAACAAAATGATGGATGGACTTTAATATACCTTCCTATATATATAGTATGTACATTTAACCGCGGCTGGTACGATAGTTTTGTGAAGTAGTGAATTGTTATTTATTGGTTTCACCTTTTCCTTCGAAGAAAATAGAAAGTTTTCTGTTGGGTTATTTGTTCAAATGGTCTAGGTCAGGTTAAACCATAATTTTTTTTTTCTTAATTATTCTTATTTATTAAAAATATTGCTGTCTATATTTGCTTTTATAACTTACATTCATTTATTTTTGATATGAAATACGTTGAAATTTCTTATTTTATGTGTTTACTATTTCAGTTTTTATTACCCCAACTGTATCTGTAGTTTAATTTAAATCTGCACATGTTTTTTTTTATATTTTAGATAGAATGAAAATTTAATTTTCCATAGTATATTGGCTTATTCATTTTTTTTTATTGACCACAATCTCACTTTTCTACGCTTTTCATGTTTTATTTTCCAAGCTTGAAAATGTTTAAAAAAGAAGTACCTATTAAATGAAATTAATGTATATTAAAAAAAAAATCATATTCAATATAAATTTTATTAGGGCGTAACAATAAAAGGGACTCTTTTTGTCATTTCCGTCCATCCCGTTTTTCTTTTTTTTAAATGAATTTAATTTATTTAAGTGGTCTCAATATTTTATTTTTGGTTATAAAAAGAAAGCGAAATGTCTGTATATATGTATTGGTAGACATTGTACTTGTCAGTAGTATGTCTTTTTTAAATTAATTTGACAAATACAAAACTTTTTAATAGAAAACTTCCGAGGAAGTACCGACCGATGTTCAGTACAAGAAAGTAAAGTTTAATACCCATCTCTAGTATTGAATTTTGTATAGTGTTTGTGTATTTAAACGCATCTATTCGTCGTACAGAAGCATGCAAAAGTTTTCGGTATACAAAAACGTTAAACGTTAGTATGATTAAAGTTGAACGTTTACTAGGTCGGTAGATCCAGCTATTATATCCAATTACTAGCTGTTACCCGCGGCTTCGCAAGTGTGAATTTCGTAGTTTAGTAAAAGTAATTCCTTTTGGGTAGTCTGCTAAAATATTTTGCCCCTATTTTTCTATCATAAGCTGAAATGATATGCTTTATTTATTGGTAAGCTCGCTCATCAATCCTCTTTAATTTTAGTTTCTCCCTTTGGCTAGTTATTTACGAACAATTGAAAATTTTCAAAAACTAAATAATTACTCATTTCTTCAAGCACATAACATCTAAATTAAGCCTACTAAGAAGGTGTCAACGAATATGGTATAGAAGTAAAAAGTATGTTGATTTAAAATATTCTATATAAACTGAGCCCCGTAAAATCCGTAAAACCCCAAAAAAAAAAAAGAAAAAACAAAGAAAATCGAGTACCGCGTTAAAGAGAGAACTGAGAACTTTAATTTGAAGAAAGAAAATCGAAAATCAAAGATAAGGTATTTTCAATATAAGCGATTAAAGAAAAAAATAAAACTTGCAATTACTTCAATATATATGTGCATATATTGGAATGGAAATCGGTCTTATTGAAAGTGTATGTAAAGTACTTTCAATGCCACATGTTATCATTTTTTAATTATTCTTAGACTCTGAAAAAATTAATAAAATATTTTGGGGAATCCCCATTTTGTGACCTTGACGCAACTTTGAATAATTATAACTCCGACAAAGTAGAAGATAATTCAATAATATTCGAGTACATAACTCAACACCTCTTAAACTTATTATATACACAGGGAAATTAAATTTGGATAACATGTCATTTTTGGGTGATCGGTTTATACATGGAATTGCTCATCTATATTTCCTGTAAATTTCAACTCAATAGCTTTAATAGTTTTTGTGTTAAATCGGTTCGTACAAACAGAGAAGAATTTTTTTTAAGTTATATTTGGTACCTATATATATCAAATTTGCTAACTGGAAAACATACCAATAGCCAAAAACTCGAAAATCACAGACAGACACATCTATTTTATTTATAGGTATTGATGTATATTCCAATGCTTATTCGGGTATATTTTTCTTGAGAACGAAATCGCGCCCAGTCACTTTACCGATCTTTTGGATACTCCGTTTAAATAAACGTGTCTTGAAGTCATCACTCGTAGGTATAGGGCGAATCTCGTCACACGTCCGCGTATCCCATAGATAATCCAATTATATCTGGTATCTAATCGAGCTTCTAAGCGATAATTGTTTCGAAATCTGGAGTGTATTTTTGTTTTGTGTAATTGCCCGTGTGTGTAATATGACTTACAATCGACTGATGTATTACGGAATAAAGATTAATGAAAGGGTAGTTTGCTATGGTTTTTTACACACGATCCTGTGGAAAGTACAAAATTTCGCACAATCGTATACAAAACATAGCTTACCTACAGGTAGTATTTCGTACAGGAAACGAACAATTTCATAGTAATCGTAGATAAAATATTGGATTTTAGATCTGTTTATTTTTTTTTTTTTTGGAAGTGTACTTGAGTAGAGACTTGTGCAGGTATACCCTATTTCACATACAATTGATCATGAGTTAAAGTTAAAGAATTAAATAATTTTTATATTCAAAACAAATCAATCTTCTATTATTTTCTAGAAACAAACTGCAATTTTAAAATTTACGTAAGTGCAATAATCAAAGAGATAAAGCCAAGAAAACGGAAATTATTAAATTTCATAAGTGATGAAGCATGATTAAATTTAACTGAAATGGACCATATATTCTTCATTTTTGGACGTTACAGAACCGCTCAGGAGCCAATTTCTTTTATACTCTTTTTTTTTTTTTTAATATATTTCTTCTGTTAATATTCTTTTGTCTTATTGTTAGAATTAAAAAGATTTTTGTAAAAATGCCTATAAAAACGTATTATATCAAAAAAAAAAGTAATAAAAAAAAATTAAAAAAAAAGTAAAAATAAAAATAAAAAAATGCCTGTGATAGACGGGTGTACGAACACCGAAGACCGAAACGATCCCAAGGTTTCGCTTTGTAGGCTCGACGCAGGATTCCTATAACGATGGATATGTGAATTTGATAAAAATTATCAATTTTCATCAGATTTGGTATTATTTACCCATTTACATTTTTATAAGAACGCAGTTAATATTTTGAATATACCTACAATTGAAAATGATCTCCTTATATCTGATAACTACAGCTAATTTCAGAAATTGATATTTTGAAAACGAGTTTTGAAAACTGCTGAACTTTATTTTTTTTACATAGACTCCACTTTTGGTACCGGAGATTTAATAACTTTTTTAATCCAATACTTTGACCTTTTAAGTAATTTTACCACCATCTTATAACTGTCTAACTATAAACGTTGGTGGGATTAACAAAAATTCTACACTTTTAAGAAGAGTTTTAACGTCAATTTAATTTGATTATTCGCCCGTTACTTATCCATTACGTATCTCTATCCATTCTATTTCCGTTTGAAAAAATTAAATTAAATCAGGGGGTAGTAAAAAACTTCCCTTATTAGAACGATAAAGAATTTGGGTACCCTCTCTTGCCAGTTGAGTAATATCTTGGTAACTTTAGACGCCCTTGGTAGTCACGTAATTTTCGCGCCGGCCCTGTTACTTTGCCAATTTTGGTTCGAAATATTGAAAATGATCTCGTTATCTTGTAGAATAATTATTGAAATGAAAATATACTACATAATTGGCCGATTTGAGTCAAGGATTATGTTTGGTTGAATTTTTATTATTATTATTATTATTATCTGATCCTATATAAACATTTTCTTTAATACGTACAAAAAGTGCCTACACAAGTTTTATACAATTAAATGGTCAACGATCCTTTGTACTGGGCTTAGTGGAACGGGACGAAGGAGCAATCTATCATGCGATTATCACTACAAAGGAATACAAATTTATAAAAATAACATCCATTTTTCTGCTTTTGTACCCTTATTTTTATTTTGATCTGTGTGTTTTTACCTTTTTCCGGATTCTGTTGTTTTTCAAATTCATTAAAACTTTGGTGAAAATATGTTTTTGCTTTGTGTTTTCATTATTTTGGATTGTCTCGAAAAACAGAATAGAATCAAACTGGGTAGAAGGTGGTAAGATTTGAATCAAGCTTTAAAGGGTTATGCACAATCATAGAGAGAAAACAAAATGATTTATAGAATTTTTTTTCTTTAAAATCCAGTTATTTATTTATTCTTTAGAAAAAAAAACTTTGTTTTTAAATGTTTCAAAAATTTATAGAAAATTTATTAGCGTTTCGGTTAAACAAATTTTGCTTCCATAGTAAACTACAAGTAAGCCGTCTCAAAAAAAAAAAATTTCCCCCTTTTCCAGAAAATTTTTTTCACCTACTGCATTATGTGGGATATTGTTAGAAACAGTTCGTAAAATGGTGATTCTGAGCCACGTTTGTAAAATACTATGCTTCAAAGTGAGGTTTCCTTGTCCTCTGAAAATGATTTCTTTGTTCAGAAATGAACAAATATCAAAAAAAATTTTAATCAATTTTTAATTTTTGAATAAAGAAATATTTCTGGAAGTGTACCCATAATTTTTAAACTGTTGATTCAAGAAATCTGAAAGTTATCTGTATTTTCAAAAATGCATCTTGCTACGAAATAAAATTTACGCTATGTCCTTCTCCTACCTTCAGCTATCTCTGTGCGAAATGTTAAGTTGACGGGCTGATTTTTTGAGGCATAAGCAATTGGTCTCATTCCCTAAGTTGATTGATACCTAAGTTAATGCAGAAAGAATCATTCCAATCGAATTCGTCATTCCTGAGAAATACGTGGTCAAGCACACACACAAACATACATGTGAAGCTTATTTTCAAAAAGCAATTTCTAACAAAATGTAATTTTCGAGTAAAATGAGATTTTCTATATCTGACACCAGAAAAATTTTTACGGATTTTTTACCAGTGAATAACAAAGTTGGGATGCTATAAAGAAGAACCTCAGTCAGTATAAAAATCTAATTCAAGTTAATCCCCTTAAAAATGTGTTCTCAAAAAAAAAAAATTCATTTTGAAAATAGAACTTTATGATATTTCATTTTGAAAATAAAATTACAAAAAAGTAATAAATTCATTGCCTAAAATGAAAATAAAAATGAATAATATTCCATATTTTTCCCACGCAATTAGTATTACGTTAAATTTTAACCCCAATGAGTCACATTCTGCCGCTTTTTTTCATGTTTAGCTTGATTTTCGTACTTCTTTTTTTTTGTTATGGCTTTCTCAAAATTGTTAGTAAAAATTAAATTTTAAAAATTTTTTCTAGCTTCATACAAATAGTCATCTTACTTTGTTTGAAAATGGGCTTTTAAGTTTGGAACAATTGTCAAAATCAAAGAATAAGCGTGATTTTTTTGCTAAGTAAAATATTTGCTTTATTTTATAAAAATATGGAATAGCATAAAATAATAATTTAGACTTATATATTTTTCTCTTTCCCTTCGGCTTGTAGCACTTTCTTGTATTTGCTTCCGATATTTCTTTCAGACACTAATGGTTGTAACACGCTACTCATATTATCCATGATTATATTGTGACCGTGCAACAAAAAATGAGTTAAAAAGCGTAAAGCGTAATATTTTTTGTTGGGTTTTCCGTTCCAGTTGTATTTTTTCTTTACTGAGGTATCTTTATACACGTTAAAAATTTCAAAATAACGGTCATTATTTAATTTAAGAAATTAAAGATATTTTAGTTTAAAAATAAAATTTCAGAAATTACGTTTTGAAAACAAATTTTTATTCAGATATTTCTTTTTGAAAATAAACTTAAAATTTGTACTTAGTTAGTCAGTTTTGGAAAAAGATTTCCGTTTAGAATAATGGCTTTCTAAATAAAGTTTACAATTTTATATCAATCTCAAAATCATTTTTGCTTAGAAATTACTTTTTGAAAATAAACTCCACGCATATACTCACGAAATTTGATACCTACATACGGGTCAAACTGATAATATCTTTTTTTTTAAAATATGCTAGACTGTGTGACATAGACGTCCCAAATTATGATTTTTCGTTTTGTGGTGAATTCACCGGTACTTCGAAAGTACTAGTTATATGTGCTAATATAAAACTTCACTAACTTTTATTACCATTCCTTAAAAATAAAAAAAATAATTTTTGAAAAATTACGATTTAAGCATTATTTCTTGAAGTCTGAAGACACTGTAAATCATATTTTTTCCCAAGAAATTCGAGCTATATATACTGTTAATCCGTCTCTCCTATATATTTTCATTTCTACTTTTTATCTCTTTTGTCTTTTGTATGATTATTCTCAAGTATAAATGTACACACATTCGAAGTTAAAGTGATTATGTAAGTTAGTGTAAAAGTCAGTTGCAGATACACAACGTTAATGATATATATCATAACTCTTAAATGTGAAACTTCGTCTGTACGTTTGCTTGCGAATTAAAACAGGAATGAGAGACTTTATCTTTGGGTATCCACGGTCGAACCAGGCGCGGATTCAACTCTCAAATTAGGGAGGCGTCATATATCTTTAAAGGTTTCATTAATACTTTTTTGAAATTGCTAACAATAATTTAGCATTAAAGAAACAATTCTGAAAATCAATAATTTATTCATTACCGGTTTTTAAACCATTAAAAAATTTTAAAGTAACCTTGATGACATAACTAACTTAAAAAATTTATTTTTTTCTCAAATGAAGCTTCATGAGAGTGATTGATTAAATTAAAATAACTTGGGCATGAATTTTACATTTTTGCTAGAAAAATGATCAAATTCCTTTTATAAATTAAGGTGATTGATTTAACAGAAGATTTCTTTTTAGTGGTCCTATTTTCCAAGCTTTGACAAAAAACATAAATTTCATCATTCTATCATTTTATTTACGGTTTTTACAGAATTGAAAAATTTTAGTAAACTTGATGACGTCATCAAATTTAAAAAATTCCATTTTCTCAAAGCTCATTATCGAAGTGACATTAGGGTGATTGGTTGAATTGAGGTAATTTGGGTGTGAATTTTAAAATTTTGCTCTGTCAAAATTACCGAATTCCTTTTATAAATGTTACTGATCCAACAAAAGTCTTTTTTCTAGTGGTCATACGTGCCAAATTTCGGTGAAAATGAAAATGACAACTTGGAAAACTTATAATGCATTTGCAAATGATTCTCACAGATTTACCAAATAAATCACGGTAAAATTTAAATTCATCTCTGTTCAGGGAGGGGCGTCATGACCCCCATGACCACCGCTCTTGGGTTGAACCACGGTGTTACCCTCGGACATTCTTGGATATTTATTCACTTCAAGTCACATTATATACTTGAGTTTGTACGGTAAGTTTACCCAGAGGAGTTTTATAAATCACGGGAGAAAGTAGAGAAAGTTTTTGTACAGTAAGAATATTCGACGAAAAACAAAGACGGTATTTAATGAATAAAACGTATACATACATATGTAGGCCGATGTATTTATAAGCATTTTTAAGCATGCGCAAAAGGCGGAAAATGTGAACGATGTGAGAGATTTTTACAGAAGTGTTGTTGTTGTTGTTTTAATGTCATCATTAAAAATTATTTTTTTAATATAATGATGTACTTGGCCAAAAACTTTGAACGTCACATAATTACCATCAAGGCTGTGTACAGGGTGTATTTGTCTGCTCGAGAATGACAATTTTACCACGGAAAGAAATAATTACATTTCTGCTTTCCTTGGAGACCCTTTGAAAGCAATGTTCCTTTTAATTCTAATTTGTGCAGAGTCAACTTCTTTTATCAGCTGATTTTGTACAAATCAAATCGATGACTAAAATGCATCCTCTCGTTTAGAAAGTCGTTAAATCTTGTCATAATTCTTATTATAATTACACGTAGACATATTGACGTTAAAATCAATAATAGAAATAAGTAAGTATTATTTGGAATTTACAAAAATTGCATACGCGAAATGGTTGCTTCTAAAACAATTAATTTTTCATTAATTATAATCTCGATGTGTTCAGTTATGTGAGCCGGACTACATACTTGGGAAATTTTTCGACTGTTATAATGTGAAAGATGACGGCTTGACATATTTAAGGCAAAGGGATTAAATGGCAAATTTTTTGATAGTGATTTGAAAATTTGTTACAATTCAATCACTTTTTAAAGCAGATGAGAGAGTTTTGTATTCTTTTAATGAGAGCTTCAGCATCTGTTATTATTTTTATATCGTGTTTGGAGGTATATTCCAATTGGCATTTATTTAACCCTTTGCACTCGAACCATTTTTTAGTATGGGTACTCAGCTACTCGACAGTAGTTTTAAAACGCTACAAACACTATTGTATTAGGAGAACACAATATCCATAATACAATATATCTATTAGTTAATTTTAGTAGTATGTATCACAATGTATTGTAGCAAGACGTCGCGTCGTTGTGTTGTATCATGTTTTCCTAATATAATAATTTTCAAATAAGTGAAGAAGGCTGAGAAACGGAGCGAAGTGGAATCAAAAACGTGTTCACTATCATCGATATAGGGTCTGATATCGCTCCGATAAAATATTATCTCAGTGGTATTGGTATTGGAGCGATATTGAAGCGAGAGCGAACCATGACTGATATCGGACCGATATCAGAGCGATGAAGTGAATACACTCATTATTTATTATGTAAGAATATTTTATCGAACCGGGAGCGGAGTGATATCGTACTGAGAGCGGAGCGTTAATATAAATCGGGCCTTAGGTCCCCTAGCGTGTTGTAAATAATAAAATACGTACCTTTTGTTTATGGCGCCGCTGCGGCGCCTAACGAGTGGAATTAATATTTATTGTGTTGCCCTGGCGGCGCCCATCGAGTGCAAAGGGTTAAAAGTATGTAAAGAGAAAAACCAGGATAATTAAGAATTAAAATTCATCTGTATTAATAAAAGGAATGTTTATAATTTATGTCGTTCTGAAAATTTCAATTTTTGGTCGATTTTTGACCAGTTTCTGATAGTTTCGCATTGCGTACCATCACATATGAAATTGCCCTCTTTTTTATTTCAGGTAATTTTTACACGAATCATTTGGTTGGTTAAAGAATATCATTTAGGTATGAATGTTTATTTACCGTTCTGAATTTCTTCTAAAAATATTTCTATATTCGTCTTTTCTTCCTGTATGGATACACACACATATAATTTGTCCTTTATTTTTTTTAACAGGAAACAATTTTTTACTCCTCAATGCCCTACTTTCAAAAGTCATAAAACAAAATGGTATCGCATAAACTACTTTGGGTCGCACATTTATTTTTTTATGTTTTGTGTGATATCTTGTTCTGTTTATACTCTCTTGTGTTGGTAGAATTGTCTTTGTTTGTTGCATTGTGCGCAAGCGTGTGTATGAGAAGGATATGTTTATGCATGGAACATGATTTCAAAGATAATAATAAAACATAATAAAAATTTGTTATTGCTGATGTTTTTTTTCACCGGAGTTATTCCCGTTTTGATAATAAAAGGTAGACATGGAAAAATTGTACCTACATAATATTATATAGAGTAGTGTGTTGTGATTTTTTGAATTTTTTTTTTTTTTGATATTTCCATCTCGCTTGTACACGGGTCATTAATAATATAGTGAAACAAGAATGTAAAAAATTAAAATTGTTTTACAGTGTGATCTAGGTCAATATATTTACTATTGGCAGTTGATTTAAATTTTTTTTTTTACCGAGGTTAAATGAATAGATACTTAAATTTCACTGGAAAAATTGGTTGTTAGACTTTAAACATGACTTTTTCGAAATGGCAGATACAAATAAAATGTTACTGATGAACCGATTTAAAATTTTGAATACACTTTCAGAAAAACGGTAGTTTCAGTTACTGTGGCTAAACGTCTGCTGGCGAAATTACATTATAAAAATAGTAAATAATAAACAAATACTTTACTTTGTAAAATACCACTTTTATTCTTAAAACTGTGATAATATTATTTCGAACCGTTAGTTCATTTTCAAACAGAATAAAAATTATATTCGATACATGCCCTTATATACTAATTTTATCTACCTATACTTATGAAGGGGAGTGGTATATGGTGTGGAAGAAAAACAAGGTTACATTACATGTGATAAATGCAAGCAAACACGTGACAAAAGATTGAAATTGACAAACAAACAATATTACAGAAACTAATATAAAAATAATATTTCCGCAGCGTGACAGACTTTGCATTTTGATATGTAATTATTCGCCGCAAACTTTATTGTTCTACATACACTGTTAAAAAAATTTGTAAAATTACAATTGTTTTACAAAACAAAAATTGAGTAAAATTACAAATTATTGTTTACCAATTTAAAATCATTACATAAATCTAGTAATTTTCTAACACATGTCAGAGACTTTCCTAAAACGTATTGTAATTTTACTATCTATATGTACAAATCCTATATGCATCGTAATTGTACGGAACTGTTCATCGAATTTTCATAAGATACTTCTCAAATTTACAAATATTGCCTGTAATTTGGTTTTCTAGAACTTTTTGTAAAATTACAAAACAAACTTGCAGTGGAAACTACAACAAAAATATAGAAAATTTAATAACTTTTTTTGCATTTTCAAAATGTCGATTGCAAAAGTACACATTGTGTCTTATAGTTTCATCGAGAATTTCTATTGATCCAATGCGCGTTTTAATTTTACGAAATTGTATATTAAATTCAAATGACAATGTTCTCAAATTTACAAATATTGTCTTTAATTTGGTTTGCTAGAAACTTTTTTATATTTTAACTTGCCAATTTTTGAAGTGTCAACCACATAAAACTGGCTGCCAGATCATTTCGAGTTAAATTTTCTACTGGAAATAAATTAAAATTATTAAATATTAATTAATTTTGGATTTAAAAAGAAAAAAGTCGTTAAAATGAAGTAACATATATTATTGCCCTATACCAGTTCCCAGTTAATACACAATTTGTTATCAATTTTAAATTTTGTAAAAGTATTTATTATGAATTAAGAACGTTACATTGTATAATTTAATAGCCCAATCGGTAAGTGTGTCTAAATAATAAAGTGATAAAAGCTGCATACAAAAGGTTGCGTGTTCAAATCCTACACGTTTCAATCTTTCTCCACTGCGTTTTTAATTTAATATGAATTAATCTCCTGTAAGCTGACAACATAAAGAGTAAGTATTACGTATTACAAAGTTAAGTAAATACATGCTTCTACATAAAAAGTTAACACTGATTTTACAAATAATTTTCAATGGCATTGTTGGTAAAATTACAACATTTGTCATGTGAAATTGACAAACAAAATTTTATTGTCTGTTTAGTAAGATTAGTACTTTTGTTTTGTAATTTTCCAAAACAAAATTAGCAAAAATTATTTTGTAAAATTACAACACCTGGTTTACTAAATTACAAAACTGCATTGGCAATTTACTTTCAACGCATTTTTTGTAAAATTACTATAGAATTTTTTAACAGTGTATCTACGGCGGAATAGCTATATTCAACAGCAGTAATCCCGCCGTATAGCGGATATTTGTATATCGATGATGTTACTGTTTATAAATTTAATGGATAAATCCATAGACGTGTGACTTTAAGGATCTGAAATATAGATCGTCGCACTGTTGAGGCATAATTGCAACGAATCTTTACGTTTTCAGGGCCATAGAATTATAAACTTAGTGAAATGAATAAAAATTCTTTTCATACTCGTCTCAACATATATACGCACATTTTTTAAGTGATCCACGCTAGAAATCGTTTACTTTTGTCAACAATAATAATTTTACAAAAAAATTATTCTTTTATTATCATTTTTACAGCCTTATCTCGAAAACAGAGAACTATATTGATTCCGGGCCGAATCATTTAACGCGAATTATATGGTGAACACATGTTTATATTTTCATGAAAGATTCGAACGATTAGTTTTCTGGTGAAATTTTAAAATTGATAAATATTACTCTATTTTAATTATACTTTTAACTGTATAACCTATTAACTCTATATATCTACTGAAAATTTGGTAGTGTGGACCTTCCAGATCATTGCATTTTATTAATAACGTAAAAATCTGATACAGTGTTAATTTCTTTTTCGTAAGACCAAATGTAAAATTGTTTCGTAAATTAAGAAAAATAAAAATCGTTCAACAAAAAGCAATAGAAGAAAGCGATAACAGGCTAAACTAAATAACACGTTCTTGATGGCTTACGTGACTTTTACAACACTTAACAGATTTTTTATATTATTATACCTATTTGAAAATTGAAAGAAAAATTAAGAAGAAAGGAAAAAATGAAACATATTAAATGAAAAAGGTTTAGTTGGCAACAGTGTACAATACAACGAAAATAAGGACGCTAGGTAGGTACATCATCTCACCTGTTTGCTAGAGATGTAGGCCAGATACAGTTATATCAATTTTTCTTACAACACCTAACAACAATCAAGCTCTTTTAATGATTACAATGTAGTAAAAGGGTGGTTCTACTTTTCAGGTCTCAACCATAAAAAAAAAAATAGAGAAAGCCATTTGATAGATTTCATGCGACTAGAATGTAGGAAAATTATCATAGATTCGGTTTCTGCATACCAGCAGCGCGGTTTCATATTAAAACCAATATTTTTTCGCGGATTACTGAATCCAGACAGAAAAAAAATGTTTAAATTAAATTTAAATAATAAAATTAAAATTATTATTTAAATAATATTTATGTTATGTTCTCCTAACATCAATTAAAAAAAAAAAAAAAAAATGGTTTTTTTGTCTGATTTGCGAAAAATTGAAGAGTGTTTGTTGTTTGTTGATACATATAAAAAAAATTGGTTAGGAAAGTTAACCAAATTAATCAAATTAACTAAAAAATTTAGTTGATATACAAACAAACACTTATATAATAAATATATACTTATTTTATTATCGTATCTTTCGCCACTTTCATGTTTCCCATCGTCACATTCTACCGTGACGAAGGATACATCCGTAACGAAGGAGACAATTATTTCCAACAAAATCGTTATTAATCGTAAACAGCGATCATTTAGATCGAAAACTTGAGTTTATCGTAAAGCCTACATTATTACAAAAAATATTTGCGTAAAACGATTTGAGATTCGTTAAATACATACTAGAAAAAGCCGTGACGAAGGATACACTCAATAAACACACACAGCCTGTTTTCTTGCTTGATGTAAAAAAAATGACAAGCTCTCTATGTCAATCACTTGATTTGATTTTCGCTTTATGTTCTATGGTCTTTGGCTTTCGTTTCACCAAAAAACATGACCCTTTGACCTATTTTTTTTAAACTTATAGCAATATTTGGCAGTCGTGACGAAGGATACTCAAATTTTTGCGACAATTTTTCGTTATGTCAAAAAAAATAATTCTGCAGATAAATAAAATTTAACTTTCTAATTACAACTCTAATAATTAGGCAAGAATAGGGTGGATCGCTTAACTTTTTCAAATTGACTATATAACTATGGAAATTACGGGAATACTGACTGCGTAGCTATATTTTAATGTCAAATCAACCCATGAAAAAATTTTTAAACATCAATAGAGGTTATTTAACGTTCAAACTGTCAAACAATAGTAAATAAATTAAGTAACAAAATAGTTTTTTTAAAGCAAGCTCTCATTTAAAAATGAACTATAAAATGTATAAAATAACTTTTGAGTGAAGTTTGGAAGCAATGTGCAACATAAATAGTTTATAAAATCTTCAGGCGTTATTATCTATTAATTATTCATGTTTCAGATGTAAGTAGCTACTTTACTCCTCAGTAGTTACCAAACTTGGTTGAATGCCTCAAGCTTTTATAAATTATCTTGCACATTGCTTCAAACTTCACTCAAAAGTTATTTTGTACATTTTAGTTCATTTTTAAATAAGAGCTTGCTTTTAAAAACTATTTTCTTACTTAAATTTATTTTACACTTTTTAGTCTAATCACAATTAATTGAGAAAGTCAAACATAACTATGGAAACTAAAAATTGCAATGTAAAATCATGGGACAATATTTGACAGTTCGAAATGCCAAAAGTTCACATAAGACTAAAAATCAGCAATTCTAGTTTTGAGGAAATTTAGGATAAAACTTGTTCTACAATATTGCATTGTCATCCAACTTATACACATACGCAAGATTTGAAACCTCCAGTTCAATTAGAAGTTGTTTAAATTTTAATTGCAAAATTTTATTTATGGGCGCAAGCTAAAAAGAACTTTTTTATCTACATCTGCATTTATCTTTGTCTATCATATTAATAAATAGAAGTTTACTCACTCACTCATATAAAAACATAATTACTTGGTTTGGTTGGTAACTATCGAAATAATACAATTTGTGTTCCCCTCACCTCAGTCTTTGCAGGTCTTTTGAGCTTGCGGCCATAATACTAACATTCCAAATTAAATAAAAGCTTTTAAAAATGAAAAAATCTTTGTTTTTATGGTAACAAGAAAGCTTGGAGTCCATTCCAGTCATCCAGCATTAACTTATTTTACGTTTGCATATGCCCAGTAACTATCATTATACTCTCATGGTATTGAAATTTATAGAGGACCCCCAAATTTGAGCGAAATGAAACTAATATAGTGAATAAGATCTCGACATTTAATGGGGTCTCACGGTAGCACCGTGACTACTATTAAACCGATTGTGGCGAAATTCGTACGGGATCATTTTGGAATTAAATGGTACGGTTTCTTTCAACAAAAATGATCGGATAATTCCAAAGTTATGGCACTGGGATACGCAGACGGATAGACAAACAGGCGTAAATATTTTCATTTTGGAGGGAAAATGATTTTCATATTTTAAAAGAAGATCTGTATCTTTAAATATCTATGTATAATGTCAATATTTGTATGAATTTCTCTTAAATTATTGTATTACATCTCTATGTTAGCGCATAGTAGCAGCGCGCTATATTTTAATAAAAAAAAATATATTTTAAAAGAGATCACAATATTTTCCGCTACTTTAGTAGTCTCGTAAGCAAACAGTAGAAATTCCTATAAACTGTTGTTTTGAACTAAATTCTTGAGACCACAAAGTTACACTGAATTTGATATATGTAATAGTTAATTTTATAATTTTCCTTTTTGGAAATAAGCATGTTCAGTTTTGTAAGACAATTTTTAAATATTGAATTTGTAGGTATCTTTAATTTCCTTATTAAAAGCTTTTATTTAACTTGATATGTTAGTATGTTGGTTTAGATTAAATCTTGGAATCAAAATTTAGACAGGTTCTAATTGAGCTAGAGGTTTCAAATTTTACATACTTGTCTAACCTTGATGACAATGCAATATTGTATAATTAGTTTTGTCCTACATCCCCCCCCCCCAAAAAAAAAATTGTTGATTTTTAGTCCTGTGCAACTTTTTGACATGTATGTAGAATTGTCAAATATTGTCCATCGATTTTACATTCCAATTTTTTGTTTCCATAGTTATGCTTCATTAAGGTGTATTAATCGATTAAAATATAGGTAAAAAATTACTTTTTTAAGTTTTTTTTTTTTTTTTTCAAATTAATTGTAATCAGACTAAAAAGTAGAAAATAAATTAAAGTAAAAAAAATGTTTTTTAAGAAAAAGCTTTTATTTAAAAATGGGCTAAAAAGAAATAAAATAACCTTTGAGTGAAGTTTGAAGCAATATGCAACATAATTTATAAAAGCTTGAGGCGTTTAATTAAGTTTGGTAACTACTGAAATAGCTCTTATATCCACAACAGAAATAATTAATGATAACGCCTCAAGCTTTTATAAATTATGTTGCATATTGCTTCAAACTTCACTCAAAGGTTATTTTATTTCTTTTTAGCCCATTTTTAAATAAAAGCTTTTTCTTAAAAAACATTTTTTTTACTTTAATTTATTTTATTTTAAAGTTTTAGAGAAACAAATTTACATTTCGTATTAAAACTGACCAAATGAGTAATGATGCAGGTGATATCATCATCATACAATATGTAATGTATACTACAAATACATACAGTATAGCATCGATAATGGAAACATCAGTTTTGGAAATTTTTTGGGAGCATCAAATTAGTCAACATCACTTTTGGAAGATCAACATCACATTACATTTTTGATGCAACTTTCCAAAAGTGATGTTAACTAATTTGATGCTCTCAAAAAATTTCCGAAACTGATGTTTCCATTATCGGTGGTATACTGTACATACATTTTTATCGTCTTTTTGCTGTTCATAGCATTTTCATACATACAAAAATAATTCTTGTTTAGACTCTCGTATCAAACACACGTAAATGTAGTCACATTATAAAAACATATTTGTTGTCTTTTTTTTTTGCTTTTTTTAAATGAGTCTCCACATTCTCGCCGAGGTTGGACGAGGTTCCTCGTCGAGTTCCTCGCTGAGGTTGGCTCAGCCATATGAATAGCATTAAAACACCAACCGCGAGACACAACGAAATGACCCTCTACATTCTCGTTTCGTCCAACCTCGGCGAGAATGTGGAGACTTCTTTACATTTATATCTTTCAACAGTCAAATTAATCAATTTTTTGAATCACTGTATACAATACTGTTAT
The DNA here is from genome assembly GCA_035578155.1 of Brachynemurus nebulosus. Taxonomy (NCBI): domain Eukaryota; kingdom Metazoa; phylum Arthropoda; class Insecta; order Neuroptera; family Myrmeleontidae; genus Brachynemurus; species Brachynemurus nebulosus. The sequence continues at coordinate 17,217,948 of JAPWDM010000005.1, forward strand.
CGTAAAATTAAATATGATTTACAAATAAACAAGTATTTTTAATATTTGTTCCTACTATTATTTTTAAGGAGTCTCCGCATTCTCGCCGAGATTGGACGAAACGAGAATGTAGAGGGTCATTTCGTTGTGTCTCGCGGTTGGTGTTTTGATGCTATTCATATGGCTGAGCCAACTTCAGCGAGGAACTCGACGAGGAACCTCGTCCAACCTCGGCGAGAATGTGGAGACTTCTTTAACCTACATTGTCCACTGGATGGAGACGCCGTCGAGGGCCCCATTCAACCAGCGAAGCGTTTTAAGGCCGTGCGGGCGCCTTTTACGTTAATAAAGAAATGTTAGCTGTAACCTTTTGCCATCGAGTTAACTAACGAAGCATTTTACTCGAAAAAGTTTCATACGGAATCACTTATACACTTTAGAGTTTAAAAGGATTAAAATTATATTTTTGCTTAACATATATTTCTCATATTCGTAATTTAGTTATGAACATTCCCCCGTCTCTTCAACCTCTTTACGCCACTGACAAAATGCATGCAGATGAAAAGCTTACATTATTTTCACGTGAGAAAAATCTAATAGCACTTACAGTAATTAGATCACTCTTTTCATTCACTAAATCTGATAATTATCTAGCGCAAATAAGTAACTAGAAAATGGGAGTTCGGTCGTTGTGAGGTGGCGAAGTGGGACGGCGGTGAAGGTTGGGGAGGTAATGTGCATATTGCAACTGTGACGGACATAATATTTTAATAGCATTCGTTCATAATACTTAGTAAGTTGGTGCATTTGAACAGTTCTACAAACATTTAAGTTTGTTTTAATTCTTTACTTCATACATAGAGAGTAATTTTCACTGACGATTGCAGTATGTAGTAAAATTTACACAAGTTGATGTACGGTACAGATAGATCGACAGATAGACAGACAGACGCTGAGTATGTAATATTCTCTTCATTTACCTTTTGTGTTTCTTAATTCAGCATTATAATATACTTTGTTTCATATCAAATGCTTTTGGTAAAAACACTTAAACAGTGAAATTTCGTTAAACTTAGCACATTAAATTAAAATTTAATCACTTACTTCTGGGATTTCGTTAGAATACTTTCAAGAGTTTAAATGAGTCGATGAGTTTCAAAACCATCTAATTGACGATTTTTTCAAAATTGAGTTAGATTTATTGGTGATATCTATGAAGGAAACATGTATAAACATAAAACTATACCAAAAAATGTATAAAAGTATCCGGGTCTAGACGGTTTTACGGTAATTATAATTTTTAATCGTTATTTACTAATTATTGAAGACAGGTATCGTTGTCATTATTTCTTTATAAGAACTATGATTTTTCCTAAAAATTTAATGGTAAAAACCACATCAAAATCATTATTATAAGTTAGAAAACAGATTTTTGTGTTTTCTGAACATTTTTAGTTGCGTTAATTAGATGGTTTTGAAACTCATCGACTCAAATGTTGTTTGCTAGTGAAGTTGCGATCAATCGACCGTTCTCAGACCAGTGATTCTCTGGTGCTAGAGCTATTCTGATGTGTCTCCACATGCACTGAGGAAAACCGCGTCGCCCTTTGATGGATTTCCGATCATGTAGAAATATCTGACAATGAGCTTGCCGAACAGAAATCACAAGCTGTAATCAAGGTCGGTCAATTACTAGCATATTGCTGTTCACTCGAAGACCTTGAGAGTGCGTATTCGTAATTTGATCGATTGGAAATGGCAAAGTGCATAGCAGAAGCTCACTGTTAAGGAAAATACCGCAGTCTGTTAGTCTGAGCCGGTAGTGTTCCCAACAACCATTTGTCCGGGGGACAAATGGTTGAGGATTCTAATAAATTCGCATCTTTTACGCTTTTACAGAAACTAGAGGGGCATAATATTTGTATTGTTTTATACTGAAGTTATTCTGTTTTAACTAATTGATTGTCCATTGAGGTCTGTTGAATGGCTTCAATTTTATTTGATGACTTTTTTCGTTGAAATTTGATATTTGTGTAAGATTCTAATATTTACTAACTCATTCAAACGTTTTTTTTATTTTTATAATTTTATCACAATTTAAGTGTAGTTATAGTCCAAATATAGTTTTAATATTTATCAGTTTCTTAACCTTGTACTAGTTACTATATATACTAACTACTAACTACATACTAACTACTGTCAGTGCACTTTTTATTAACCATTTTTTGAATGAAGTTACACCCATTTGACAGACCTTAATTACATTTGTCGCTTTTTTGGTTCTTTAGCAGGCTTCCATCGCTTTATTTCTAAAAGGATAAACTAATATGTTAAAATGTTTTTAATTCTAATTCAAGTGTATCATATTGTATAGTACACCCGTTATCGAGATTATAGAATGTGAACTAATAGTAAGATCCAAACAGAGTCAACTTTCTTACCAAAATCTTCTACGTATTGTAACATTATAAATGCTCGTTTTTCGTCTTTTAAATGGTAATACTGTAATCCTATGATCTATGATTGCTATAGTAAGGGCTCTCTTAAAAAAAAATGATGTTCTATAAAAAAAATTATTTTTAAAATTTTTGTTGAGGAGACTACTTATGGTAATGAAAACAAACTTTTGTACATTAAAGTACATATAATTAAGTGTATCTTGAATATTTTCTCTTTTATTTTTGATCAGCCATCTGCCCTTGTAAGCCGGCTAAAACAGTTCCAAAAAAAAAAAAAACGGTGCCAATGATTAAAAATAAACTATAAGTCCGAGATTGGACTAAAATTTGATGCATTATCTTTATTACAGTGTTTTTTGTAACACTATCTATAATAAGCCCTAGAATCAAATTCGATTCTTTAGAACTAGTGATGAGCAAATGCAAGACCAAGACCAAGACCAAGACTGCCAAGTCTTGGTCTTGGTCTTGTTCTTGCATTAAGAATCTTGGTCTTGGTCTCGCTAGAGCAGTCTGAGTCTTGGTCTCGGTCTTGCAAAATGCAGTCTTGTTCTTGGTCTTGGTCTTGGTATTGCTAAAAAATCTTGTACTTTCTTGCATTTTTTTATTACCGAATTTTTTCCTTCTAAAATCAGAATTTTCTCTTTTTACGGTATTAATTATACTTCCAAACTATTTAAATAGTTTAGCAAGAGTCTTGCTTTTGTCTTGGTCTTGCTCACTTGAGTCTTGGTATTGGTCTTGCAGCCATACTTATAGTCTTGGTCTTGGTCTTGCTTTTGGTATACATAGTCTTGGTCTTGCAAAATATGCAAGACCAAGACTAATTTTGTTCATCACTATTTAGAACTCCTGAAAGGTAAAAAATACAGCAATTTTTTTACTGTTTTATTCAAAATGGCGCCAAAAAAAAGTTTGAGGTCTGATGGGCTGGTTCTAGATAGTCTTGCAGAAAACACCATAATAAACAGAATGTATCAAATTTTAGTCCAATCGGATTTATAATATTTCTTTGAGTCGTTGGTACCCTTTTGAATAAATTACAAAATTTACAAGTAGGAAACTTTTTTTCATTACAATAAATGGTTTCTCAAAAAATAAAAATAAAAAAATAAAAAATAAAAATAAAAAAATAATTCCAAAAAAGTGGTTTTCTTTAGCACTTTACTTGTAAAAGACCCCTTAAGGAGTAATGATGAGCCAAATTAGTCTTGGTCTTGCAGTCTTGTCTTGGTCTTGCACTTTTTGCAAGACCAAAACCAAAACCATGACTATAAGTATGGCTGGAAGACCAATACCAAGACTTAAGCGAGCAAGACCAAGACAAAAGAGGGAGAAAAGCAAGACTCTTGCTAAAATATTTAAATAATTTGAAAGTATAATGTAAAAGTAAAATATCGGTGTTTAATAGATTTTACCACTTTAATAATAATAATAGATTTTATACCACGTTTAATATAAATTCATGTGTGACTAACTGAAGCCCTGAAAATTTCATCAAAATTAGTTGAACAGTTTCGAAGTTGTGCGTTGGAAGGTTTTACGAATATTCAGGTGAACAGAGAGGCACTTAAAAACCAAAAATTATTTAGGAACCGCAAAAAGTGAAGATTCTGATTTTAAAAGGAAAAAATTCATTAATAAAAAGAGTGCAAGAAAGTGCAAGATTTTTTAGCAATGCCAAGACCAAGATCAAGACTGCATTTTGCAAGACCGAGACCAAGACCAACGCTCAAACTGCTCTAGCAAGACCCAGATCAAGATTCTTCATGCAAGAACAAGATCAAGACCAAGACGTGGCAGTCTTGATCTTGGTTTTGCATTTGCTCATCACTATTAAGAAGAGAAAATTCTTTGTCTCGTTAAAAAAAAGATTATAGTAAATAGGGTAAATGTCGTGGAAATTCTGATAAAACTGTAAAATAGAAGTAAAAAAGTATTGTTTTATTATTGAAAAAATTCGTTAAGTGCGTGTTTTGACACGCACTAAGTAATGTCACCTCAATGAAAGTGTTAATTTATGATTTTTTGACTCATTTTTTAAGTACAGTGAGAATAGAACCCTCTTGCGTTTATTCAATATATGCATGTACAACTCTATAATACAGTGAGAATACAGCCCTCTTGCGTTTATTCAATATATGCATGTACAACTCTATAATTTTATATTATATATTATTATTATTATTATTATTAATTTTTCCCCCACTATAATCACACAACGAGATTAATATGTCATTTGTCATCCTTCGGTGACATAAAAAGGGAAGACTTTAAAAACGGAATTAATAGTTTTATATGCATCTCAGAAGAAAATTGCCCGTATCTACTTATCCCTGTCGAATGAAAATTTATTCAATGGAAAATAAATATTTCACTTTTCCATCGTAGTAAATTCCTTCGCATACAGAAAAGAGTTTGATGTTCTAACTATTTTCAACTTAGATTTTAGTTGGTAAAATTTTTTAAAAATTTTTTTGGCCATGATGTAGACAACTCACTAACATTGAAATTACAGACGTCTGTAGTACTGAACCTCTACATCGCTCATTTGAGCGATTGTGTCAATACTTTGAGTAAGTAAATAATAACAAAACACAAATGATTTACGGTGGTAGATATAAACATTTTTTTGCCAGCGTATTTCACTATCACGCCAAAAACAGCAACAGCTAACTCCTGTACATCATATCAAATACGAAAAATTCATGTTTTAAAACAGTACGCCCAGTTATAGCTCAGTCCAGCTCACGACAGCATAACTACATATATTTCATCAGTTTTACAACGTGCCTGGCATTTTGGAATTATTTAAATGAGATTCAGTTTACCGCGTCAAACAAAATGGTATCGTATCTATAGGTATTAGTGTTGGGTTCCACACGTGCCCGTCACTTTAAAAGAATAACTCTTTCAAGTGAGTCGGTGTGTTGTGCGACGCTTTAAAAAAGATTTATTTTAGTATAGTATGACAAGGACAGAAATTCATGGATAGATAATAATAATAATAATGTAATTTATATCTAATTTTTAATGAATAGAAATATTAATTTAATCGTAAAAATGTTTTTAGTATGTGAAATACAGTATACTCCGGTTATAGCGAACCTGATGGGGCCGCAAAAATCGGGTTGTTATAACCGAAGTTCGGTATAACCAGATAAGGATATTTTTATTCGTATTGTAGTTATACCTTTTTATTTAAATAAAACAACATTATTTTATTATAAAAATCAGTATAAAATAACGTAATACATAATGTATATGCAAACTGATTGGGAATTTTCATTCTCATCTCCTCTGCATTCATTAAGTACACCACTAATTTCTACATTTTAATGTTTGCTGACAAATGCAATTTCATCAAGATTATAATGTATACTTTTTAAAATTTTGTACTTGAGTGTGCACACAGTTTAATTCGATTTCCCCAATTTGTTGAATTTTGGAAAATCAAATGACATCCGATTTTCCCAAATTGCTAAATTTCGAAAAACTAAGCGATATTCATTTTTCCTAAATTGTAATTAACACTGTTGATTTTATCAAATTAAATTCGTTACAAATATTATGATGTTTTTTATCATTTTTTAAAATAATTGTAATTTCATATATACCTATATCTCTAATATTAAATCACAAACAATGTTGTCTTTTTCTTTTCAAAATTTTTGTTAACGAAAATTACGTAAAATTATATGAAACGAAGCACAAAAAACTTTTATTTGTTTTGGTTTTTAGCTGAGTAACAATTTCCTGCAAGTTCGTTATTCGGTGCATTTCGGACAGGCTCAAATTGGTACGTTATAAGCGGAAGTTCGCTATAGCCGGGTTCACCATAACCGAGTTTTTCTATTATTGCTTCTTATGGAACAAGAAATGGGACTTTTTTTCTAGATCGTTATAACCGGGTTCGTTATAAACGGAGTATACTGTATATATTTATTGTTATTATTACAGAAAAAATTCATTAAAAATAAGATTTCTCGGAGATGACATGCTACTGCACCTTTACTATGTACATCGAGTTAAAGCTTATATAATTTTAGATAACACAAAATATTACATCAAGAATGCTAGGGGTTACTTAAGTACCTATAAGGGCTATTTATTAATCATTTAGCAATGACCAACTCAATAGCGTTTGTTTTACCTTGTAACCATTACATATTTCATTACAGTCATTTTCTTACCTCCTCAAGTATATTTCAGAATAAATAATTTCGGTTTCTGTAAACACAAGAGTGAGATGTGCCGTACCAGTACACAGCACCAGCACAATAGCACAGTGTGCTGTGCCGCCTAGAAAAGTCACTCGTTCAGTATAGCACATTAGGTCTTCTGAATAAACAAAAGTAAAACCTTATTAAGTAACTACTTATGTAGAAAAGTAAACTTTTACTTGTAAATAAACATTTTATTTTGGAGGATTATAACAAACGCCGAATTACCTATTGATTTACGTCATTATACCTCATTTCAGATACAATTGATCATGAGATTTCGTTAAAAAATTAAATAATTCTTATATTCGAAACAAATCAATCTTCTATTCTTTTCTAAAAATAAACTGCAAATTTAAAATTTACATAAATGCAATAATAAAAGAGATAAAGCCAAGAAAACGGAAATTATTTAAATTCAAAGTGACGAAGCATGGTCAAATTTAACTGAAATGAACCATACTTGTTTTTATTCAACTAAAAATAAGTACTAACATATTTATAATTATAACAGTAAATACTTCCACACTAAGTAAATACTGGAAATTATTTGAGTTTATTTATTTCCTGTAAGTATAAACCACAGATGAGACAGATCAAACCTACGTATAAAAAAGTGTAATCCGAAAGTTGCAATAAGTACCAATTTACACCACTACTGATTTAGTCTGTTACTGACCGTCGTGGTGTTCACGTCATAATAAATATCATGTTTTTTTAATCAACCTTAAACAGAAAAAGATATGAAGTGTATCGAATTTAAATGCTAAAATTCTATCGAATAAAAAAATTCTCAAAATAAAGGGTTATCTTTCTTAAATTAAATAAACTTATTAGTCGAATTTTCTCCGAAAAATTAGACTTATACAGTCTATACGATAAGAGCTGCGAGAGGCGAGAGTAGGGGCGCTATCCGTTTTCGGACCCGTAGAACACGAATATGTAGAAAAAAAAATGTCTGATATATATATATATATATATATATATATATATATATATATATATATATATATATATATATATATATATATATTTTCCCGCCACCTTTTAATTTGTGTAGGGCCCCCCTATGGAAGTTAAGAGATGAAATTTGGTAAATGGAGCTCATTTTCGAGGCACCTCATACTATCAAAGTGGGATCAAATTTTGGGCAAATTTTTTTTCTGACCCGACCTTTAAGGGGGTGGTGGGGGGCGGAAAAGCAATAAAACTTTTCCAAACCGGTTTTAAATAATGTTTCGGTCAATTTTCTACAACATATCCAAAATTCAGCTTCCTGGGATGATATGGTGGGAGTAGAGGGGGGAAAAACGATTTTCGCTGGATCTAACAGGCCCCCAGCCCCCCAGAATTAACGTAGAGGGTCGAAATTTGGTGTGTTGATAAAGTTCGTACCTAGGTTGTGCTTTTTGGAGGTTTTAATATTTTACCTCCACCCACCTCATTTTTAAGCTACAATTTCATGCATTTTCGACGTTTTCGAAGTTTGTACCACTCGCACAGGTCACCCGAATAAACCTAGAGGGCTGAAATTTTGTATTCGGATTGAGTTAGTATCAAGGGGGTGCCTTTTGGGGGTCTCGACTTTTAACCCCTACCCCCACCATTTTTATACCCAAAAGAACATGATTTTTCTTGTTTTTTAACAGTTTCGTTTGGGTCAAAATCTCCCCAAATAAACCTAGAGGGCTGAAATTTGGTGTACAGGTTAAGCTAATAGCCAAACACTGTTTTTTGGAGGTTTCAACTTTTAACCCTTACCCCCACGATTTTTACGCCAATATTTCCTTAATTTTTTTGCTTGTTTTCTAACACGTCTAGAGACTCCATAAGGAAACCTAGAGGGCTGAAATTTTGTACGTGTATTCAGTTAGTATCCAGCTAGTACCTTGTAGGGAGTCCGCATCACTTTTCCCCCCACTTCTCCCATTTTTACATCGGAATTGAATGCTATTATTAAATGTGTTTTAAAAGCATTATGTTTATTCTAAATACAAGTAGGCGAATAGTAATTTTAAAAAATTTAAAATAAAGTGAACTTACTTTTATGACAAATGAAATACATACATATTAAGTAATTTAAAAATGTTATTAAAGTCACTGTTTATTTATAAATTAGGAATTTTGGATTTTTAGTATTTATAAAATAGAAATTTTGGATTTTTTTGGAAAGAAAAAATATCTTTATAAAGGCATTCCAGTTTACTATTTAAGGTCCTTTTTTAATTTTTAAAACTAAAACATAAAGGCAATTAGCGGATAAACATGGGCAGGAATGTCCTCGTACGAATTGTGTTGGCTTTTTTTCTGCTACCTGTTTTCGGCACAAAATTGAAATTTACTGAGATACAGCCCTTAAATACTTAAAACCTTTTTTTAAAGCCTCGATCAGCCGAACACTCATCACCAGTTTTGAAACCAACAAAATGACAATTCGGTTGTAGACTTTCAATCACATTTCGCTTGTAGACATTCAATACCGAAGATGAAGGGGAAAATTCGACTACCGTGATGGGGCCCCGCTGCTCACGGCGTTTTTTTTAATTGTTGTCTAGTGGTAACATACGGTGGCCATCATAGTATATACTATATGTATGCGAATGTATCATCATCAACATATCTATACTAACACATTGGTATTTTCGTGTCCATATATCATGTGTTTTGCTCGTATGTGTGTTGTGCTACGTCACTCACTCGTTACAGCGGGCACAGTTTGGTAGACATACTCCATCAGTATCTTGTTATTTAAGTAAGAACTTAAAAATTAGAAGTAAAAGTGAAATTGGGTCTTTTTATTCAATAGACCCAATTGTGTTAAATACTGTACTAGTGTACTATATAACGCAGTACACACCTAGCACAGTGAGTCATACGCTTTGTACGGAGTTGAGTTTGCCAGTCTAATAAAAGAGTCTACTTGACCCAACACTAACAGGTAGATATTTGGTGGTATCTGGGCACCAATGTATATACATATGGCACGTTTAGTAACCGCAGTTGTTGATAACCAACAAACGGGGATGCTAGCGACGCACAAAACCGGATACGTATGGACGGGTACACGATAAATATACATCATGCGTGTATTGGGTTTATTATTAAATATTACTCGTGTGTACATTAAGGCACACGTAAATGATTTACAACTTACTAGGTATGTCATCAAAAATGAAAAATGATGTTAAACGTGATTGGTCCTGTTGATGTTAACATAACCTGTATTTCTGCCAGAGTATGTCTATTATTGACTTTTATCTAAAGTGTAATGAATTTTGTGTATTATTGTGGTATGTGGTTTCAGCGTGTCAGTGAATAAACAAAGCCACAAGATACGCACTGAATCACACTAATTTTTCAATGCTCTAAAAACTATAAATAAATTGATAAGATGATAAAGCTGAAAGTGAAATATATGGCTTTACAAAGCCGTAATTTTCACTGTCTCGAAAATTCAGCACGTAGGATCATTAGAAAAAAGACTTCTGTCAGATTAATCATACTTTTAGAAGGAATTTGGACATTTTGATAGCAAAACTGAAAATTCCACATCTGAATTATCCCAGTACATTCAACCACACTAATTCAAATCATTTTCATAAAGTCAAATTTGAGAAAAATCAATGTTTAACTTGATGACGTCATCAGGTTTATTAAAATTTTTCAGTGCCTTAAAAACTATAAATATAGACTGATAAAATGAAATTGGAAGCGAAGTATAGATACTAAATGTTGTTATTTTCATTTTTACTAAAATTAAAACTTTACGATTCGAGTCGACAGCATTTGTGTAATAGCCAAAACAACCGCAGAGACCGATCGCGATCAGTGATCGCACATATGTTCGATGTTATCGCAAACAGGTACTGACCAATAACAAACACACACGATGTGGTGGTTTCTGTAAACATTATAGACGGGTTACCCATAAAAATATAATTTTATATTTTCCTTTATTTCGTATTTCCTCTTTTTTTCTGTAGTTGTATTGAAATGTGTAAATTTAGTTGTAATGTTTTTATCAGTTTATTGTTATTGTATTTCCTGCTATTGATTTTTTTTATTAAAAATATGTTTGTTTATTAAAAATATATTTGTGAATTATTTCGTGAATTTATCTAAAGCTTTTTTTAATTTAATTCTTTAAAAATAAAGTAAAAAAAAATGTTTTTTAACAAAAAGCTTTTATTTAAAAATGGGCTAAAAAAAATAAAAATAACTTTTGAGTGAAGTTTGAAGCAATATGCAGCATAATTTATAAAAACTTGAGGCGTTATCATTAATTATTTCTGTTTTGGATATAAGTGTAGCTATTTTACTTTTCAGTACTTACCAAACTTAATTAAACGCCTCAAGCTTTTATAAATTATGTTGCATATTGCTTCAAACTTCACTCAAAAGTTATTTAGTTTAGCCCATTTGTAAATAAAAGCTTTTTCTTAAAAAACATTTTTTTTTACTTTATTTTATTTTCTGCTTTTTAGTCTGATTACAATTAATTTAAAAAAAAAAAATAAAGAAGTAATTTTTTGACCTATATTTTAATCGGTTAATTTATCCTAATCAGACATAACTATGGAAACAAAAAATTACAATGTAAAATCAATGGACAATATTTGACAATTCGAAAGGACTAAAAATCAACAATTTTGGTTTGGGGCAATTTAGAGAAAAACTAATTATACAATATTGCATTGTCATTAAGGTTAGACACGTATGCAAAATTTTAAACCTCTACCTCAATTAGAACCTGTCTAAATTTTGATTCCAAGATTTGATCTAAACCAACATACTAGCATAGCAAGTTAAATGAAAGTTTTTAAAAATATTGCCGGTCCCTGAGAAAGTTTTTGGGTAAATGGATGGATCGTATAGCATTAAGCATGTGGGATTAGAGAAAAAGGGTTTCTGTTGTCATATAGAATTATGAAAAAAGAATTTTGTTATTTTGATAGAATCAACAGATCACATCCAGATTATCCTAAATTTTATCGATTTTTCTTAATGTTACTTTATTCTCTATAGACATATTTTTTTTTAAATTTTTGCATAGTCAAAAATCACTATATGTACTTATTAACGGAATGTGACCTCCTACTTTGAGAGCTCTACCACACCTGAATATGTAGTTAGCAGTGTTCGATAATTTTCTTACGGCAATAGTTTCAGTATTTTCCGAAGTATTTTTTGTTCATTCCAGAAACCGATAACAGTTGTAAACTTTCTGTTTTTGTGTACAAGAAAACCCAATTTTACAAACAATTCTTACCTAAAAACAATTCAAACAATTGCGTATATTAATTTATTGTACGATCAAAATTGATTTGGTTCTTAAATTCTATCAATATTAACAATTTATTGTGTGTAGTTCGATAAGGAAAATTAAAGGTTCAGATAACAAGTTTATTTATTCATATCTCAAAGGACTTCAGCTTGGTGTAGGTTTTTGTATTATCATCCGCATCCTTTCCCTCCTTTACACAAGTAAATTATTGATATGGCTACCGATAACTTTAGGGTCGATTTCAATTTTCCTAAATTAATGAAATTTATTACTAAAATATATCGTTAGTAGTATCTGTATTAATTATCTGAATTTAGTATTTAATCGGTAAGGTTGATGAGACGCGAGTATATCGAGAGAAAATTGGAGGTAGGGTAGAATGGAGAGATGCATTTTAAGACTATTTAATGTGGGCTGAAAATATTTTATTAATTGGAACAGTAATTACAATCGTGATATTAATTTAATAAATATCTTATAATCGATTCTAAGGAATTTTTCGAAATGATGAAATAATTTAATAGGCTTTGATCTCTGATAATGGAATACTTAGTAGGTAGTTTGCAAAATATCCATTAACGATATATTATTATTAATAGTAATTAATTAATATTATAATCTATTTCACTTCAATTTAAGCACGATTCATCACTTACGAATTTAAAGAATTCCCGTTTTCTTAGCTTTATCTCTTTCATTGTTGTAAATGGGTACATTTTAAATTTGTAATTTGTTTTTAGAAGAGAATAGAATATTGAATTGTTTCGAATATAGGAATTATTTCATTTTTTAACGATGACCATGCTCAATTGTATTTGAAACGGGGTATATCAATATCTATACGTTCTATGCATATATTATATGGTAATTTAAACAGTAGAAGAGCACCACTTCTATTGTTCTATATATTATGATTGTAGTCAACACAATGAAAACAATAAGTAAGCCAGGCGTAGGTGTCTAACAAAAGGTTTATAATATTTATATTAATTATTTTAAAATTTTAAACGTTGAGAACGTTTATGGGGACTTATTTTAAATTTTAAATATAGTTGATCCTTTTTTGTACGGTGGATAGGGACCGCATAAAAAAAATCGCACAAAAAAAATATATTCAAAAATATCATAAATACCCATAAAAAGTATAGTTCGATCCAAATTGTAAAAAAAAATACTTTTTTTATGCGGTGAATCGGGACCGCATAAAAAAGTTTCATTGAAGAAACATAATAGAAAACGATCATTTTATTTCAATTTTATAATATTATGAAAATTTTGAAAAATACATATGTAAAAATACATATGTAAAATACATGTTCTTATGCAATGTATTGATTAAATGCTTAAAAGTCGTTAAAAAGTATTTTTATCAAATAAAGTAATTATAGTAAATGCTTAAGTTCCTTACTGTCTCTTGATTTTGATTTATATTTGCGTTTTGATGGCCATTTTTTTAAAAATCGCATAAAAAAAGGTTCAGGTGTGTAATCATATTGTTACAAACTTGAAATTTGGTATGAGTGTAGATCTTGACCTAAAATATTTTCATTATTTGAGTCCATTTTTGTTTATATCATCGTAACGAATGGAAATAATTCTGTGGCCACAAGCCAAAGTATCTTAAGTCAAAATTTTTTTTTTCAGAAGCTGAGTTTTTACGTTTGATAGGGCCTATAAGAAATAACATAAACTACTGCTTTTCTGCTGTAAATTTTTTCCTATTTAAGTTGAGTAAAACGTAGGTCAACTTGGTATTATTACGTAATGTTCTAAAGAACAATATATAATACTCAATAGAAAAATGGTTTTTTACTTAAATTGACTTAAGATACTTTGGATTGAGGCCACAGAATTACATGAATTTTTGAACCATTGTTTGAAATAAACTAGCTTTCGAGAAAAATTAAAACTACAAATTTTTAAAATTTAAGAGCTTTTTGAAATTTTTATTACATCATCGTAAAGAGAGGCAACAATCATATTAGATATGTTTTTGAACCATTATTCTATGTAAACTAGTTTTCGAGAAATATCAAAAAAACCCTATACCAAAAGTAGTAAAGTTACAGCGATTCTGCACCCAAAGTAGTAAACTTACAGTGATTCTGTACCAAAGTTACTCAATACCTTTTTGACCAATGAAATCACAGTATTAACCATTATTCAATGGCTTTGCGATTGTTTTGTGACTAATGTATGCATCAAGTTTTAGTTAAATATATGTTGCGTAGTAACGTTCAAGTAAACAAAGTAGTTTATATATTTTGTTTTGATCGTTTTATACATATTATACAAACATTTAATGAAATTAGAAATAGATTAAAAATTTGATTTAAAATTTATATTCAATTTTATTTAAATCGAAAAAGAAAAAAAGTCGTAGAAAAAATATCGTATTCTACTCGCTTCCAATGGCTATTACTCACTCAGATGCATTACGACACTCGCCTCGCAAGCTCGGCTCGTGTCGCAATTTCATCTTCGTGAGTAATAGTTATTATTATTACTAGCTCGTTGAATATACTAATATTTGTTGTAGGGAATTTGTTTCAAGGTCCCGCAAGTTAACATGTGGTCGGGCCGGCTCTGAATCACATCATAACACCTTAATTTTTTAGCTAATATTAGTTGAAGTTGGTATTAGGAGAACTTAAGTAGTTATATATTCCAAGTCGACTCTCCAAATATTCGATTCTCAATTTTCTTAAGCAAATATATTCATAAATAAATAGATTTTTTTGTTGTTTATTTCCTGTATTCATTAAATACACCTTAACACAATATTAAAACAGGAAAATTTCGATGTTAAATTTTACAATTAACTTAATTTTTGAAAATAAATTCAAACCACGCAACAGTCGCGAGAATTTAATAAATAATTAATAATAAATGACATAAAAACATCATATTCAAAACACATACGTACATGCACACTTGTCTGCAAAACATGATAACACCAAACACCACAAAACATCACGCATCAGTTGTCACGCATTTTGTTTAAAATTAAAAACATACACTTACTCTCTATATTATATACAGTATACATACAACTACATGTAAGTATGAGCATAATTAAAGTCGTTAATTTTTGTTCATTATAATTAAAGTGACGATATTTTAGGTGTGTGACAGGTCCTTTACACGTCAATTTCGTTCTGACATATATATTTGATAAGACGAAATATAACATTTTCGTAAATATGAGTGCATATCACATGAATGTCTTTATTTTTTTATATATAAGAATGGGACAAAACAAAAAGAGATAAAGAATCGAGTAGCTTTACAGTCACTTCATATGTTGACGACGTAGACAAAAATTAAGTTAATTTTAGGTGTACTCAAATTACCCCATATAATTTAATGGTAATTTACGTAAAAACAGTTTTTGTTACATCAGTAAACTTTTTTAAAGTACCTATATTTTGTAAGCATATTTAATATGTCGACTTAAATTTTTTATGTTTCAGTGTTTCTTTGCAAACTGTATGATCTCGAAAATGGGCAAAATGGTAAATCATTTGATCAAATTTTAGACTAAATTAATCGTTTCGTCATTGTAGGTTTTGACTGCGATATGCTAATACAAAAATTCAGGTGTGCTCTAAGCAATTTTCTACTTATTCCGTTCCATTTTATATAAATAAATTAATCCACGGTATTAACTTTTATAATTATCATTATTTTAATTTACACAGGTATATTTTTATAATTTCTCTGTTTGAATTTGTCCTCTTTGAAGTATAAATATAAAAATTAATTATAGGCATTATACATAGGTATTTTAATAACTAAAAATATAATTTTATATTCATTATTATTTATTAATAAAATTAATAGGTGTCGATTATTATCGAATAAACACGTTTTTGTTGATAAAATAATAAATTTGTACAAAAAAGTTTTTAAATGTTAAAGTTTTGTGGACTAAAAAATATAAAATTTATAAAACCCTGAGCCGTTATTTTTAATAATTATTTCCGTTTTAAATGTAAGTAGCTACTTTACTTTTACTTCTCAGTAGTTACAAAACTTAGTTAAACGCCTCAAGCTTTTATAAATTATGCTGCACATTGCTTCAAACTTCACTCGAAAGATAGATATTTTATACTTTTTAGTCCATTTTTAAATAAAAGTTTAATTAAGAATTTTTTTTAAGTTAAATTTATCTTATACGTTTTAGTCTGATCTCTATTAGTTTTAAAATTATAATTAAAGAAGTAATTTTCTAACTACATTTTAATTGGTGACCTTATTCTAATTTAGGACAAAATTAATTATATAATATTGTATTGTTACCAAAATTATACACGTATGCAACATTTGGAAACCTCCATAGCTCAATTAAAACTTGTCTAGATTTTAATTAATTGTAAGATTTGATCTAAACATAGTAACTAATATGATACATTAAATTGAGCACAAGATTGCTCAGTTTCAGTTTAGCTGAACATTAAATGAGCATATGAATACTAACGTTTGTTTAAATACGAACGAAAGTTCGCCATTCATAGTAATGTTTCATAAGCACTCGATAATATTTGAAAATTAGAATTACAAGTTAAATAAAAGCTTTTCATAACAAAAAAATTCTAGTGTTCAAGCAAATACTGAAAAACTTATGATATAATCCATAAACAAAATTTTTTCTAACCTCCATCTCTTCTTGTTTCAGGTAACTAACTGATATCAATATATACACTACATCCTTAAATTTCAGTCGTAAGTAAGTGAATTTTTATTAATTTTGAAAAATAAAAAAACCATAATTTTTCAAATCATTTTATTGGAATTATTGTATAATGTAATGAAAATGAAATAAATGAATCGAACCATACTAGATATAAATAAATGCGTAGACGTAAATTTCTACTTCCGGTTTTCTTTTCAGTTTTCCGTTGATAATCAATTTTAATTGTAATGCGAAGAATTAAAATGATACATATTATTAATGATAAAATTATTCAAAAATGATAAATGATTTAGAGAACATTTGTCGTAATTTAAATTAATTAAACGATTGTTAGTTAAACAAGGATTTCAGAAATTAAAAATATTTGAACAAATGTTGATCCTTGGTAATTGAAACTTTATCGTTAATATGTGTAAAATAGGAAAATTACTACAGAAAATGTAATTTAAACGTTGCAAATCAGTTTTTTATTATTATTATTATTATTTTACATAATCATTTTTGTAAAAATGGTTATGTAAAATAAAAACATTATAAACTAAAAATATTATATCATCAAGTTAAATAAAATAAAAGCATTATATCATCAAGTTGAACTTTTTTTAAATTTCGAACTCTGGTTTTGTGAAAGTGATTCAAGTCAGAGTTGATCGTAGAGCTTCTCAAAGGGCACAATTTCACAAGGGATGGTAGTATTATTTCAATAATGAAAGTCGGTTTTCACATAATTCTACGATTCTGATTTGGTCAAAATTAAAAAGAACGCTATCGAAATACTACAATTCCTTTTTGGTTTCAGGTCTCTATTATTAAAACCACGTTCTTTAAGACTTGAAAAATAATTTGGTTTTTATAATGACCTCAGCAGGTCCAATTTGTTCACACTGGGGTGTCATCTGAGTGTGTAGTTTTCATTTTTGCCTCAAATTTGATTCATTGTAATCATGTTTGGCAATTTTTTAATATATTTTTTTAACACTTAAAATTTTTTTATACATATATTTAATGACGATTTCAAAGGCTACATCGTATTTTGTTTTCAGACAGTATGGAAGAGGTAGGATGAAAGGGCATGAACAATTGAAAAACTGACATAGGTATTGCGATAGTCAGACTTTTCCTCGAGCTGAGAAAATATACAACTAAGACTAAAGAAAGCTTTAATTAATATTGTATTTTATTTCAATAGTAACATAGCTAAGCCTTTCAATTTTCCTAATATGAAATTTAATTATAATAAAATACTTTACTTTCCAAAATTCCCTATTTAATTTAAGAGGCGAGTGTTCTCCAGAACTTTCAAATTTTTCATTTTTTGTTTTGCTTTAAAAGTTAATTTGAACCTTAAGGAATATATTTCTAATGTTTTAATCCCAACAGAAAGATTATCTTAGATATCGATAAACTGCTTTTAACTTTTCAAGAACGAAACCTTTTTAATCGTGTTTTTCTCAAAATAGGTTTTTTTCCGCGCCGTGGAACATAACTTAAAAAGTCATTAAGGTATTAACTTGAATTTTTGTACAGATATTCTTTAAGATATTGGCCTTTACACATACTTAAAATTATGCATAAATTATTACTATAAATATTGTTTATAACAATTTGTTTATAGATAAAAAGTGAAATTGTTTTCTTTTTGATTTAAAATTGTGAAAAAAAAATATTCTCATCAGAAATTCAAAGCGTAATGACTTATTTTAATAAAATTTTTTTGTCCGATTGAATTCAGTTGATTACAAGAGGCTGGGCATTCCACGGCGCAAATTAAAAGAGTCAACTTGGAACAGCTGTAGCGCCGCCATTTTTTCTTTGTTTTGAATAAAAATTTATGAGTGAATACACTATAACATGTAATATACTATGTAACATGATTTGGTACAGTAAATGTATCCAGTTTCCTAAAAAAAATTATTAAAAACCTGTTGTCTGGAGGACCCTCCCCCCTTAAATTAATTTTGTGACACGTTTCAACCCATATAATTATTATCAAATAAGTAGTCTGATTTATTAAACCCTTCAAAACAGAAATATCTTTCATATCATATCTTCGCTAACTATCCAAGACTTCGAACCCCAAAAACACTCAGAATTTGATAATATTATTACAAGTACAGTAATAGAAATTTAAAATAATTACCTAGGTATTCTTCGTTTATCAATAACGCTATCGGGGAAAACTACACAACTTTTTTTATTACGTATATCATTCATTCTATAGACTAGCCAGCCAGCCCACCTATTCGGATGTTGTTGAAAAAAATAAAAAATTAGTTGTTGTCACGCACATGTCATCGTCACTGGGAAAAAAACAGGAAAAATACATATATCCCCGCACCCTTCATCTCCCCTATGTACATCAATAAACTCGCAGACACGCATATTTATGTTGCGCGGAGAAATAATATCCTAATCATAATGTACTTATGTGTATGTATTCTCTATTTTGCAAAACTTGTTTACCTACTTGTTTAGACGCCTCGTGAAAATAATCGAAAAATATATTTTTATTTTTGATTTGCTTTTTTTCGATCAATGTACGAAGACTTGTTGAAAAAATTGATGAGTTTGTTGGCGAAAAAATATTAGAAAAATAGTTCAAAAATATATTATTATCAAACAAATCAGGACCGTACTTGTTGCAATCTGTACACATCTGAATGAATGTAACTGATCAAAAATTTAATTTGACGCCATGCTGCCTATTATTTTTTATTTACGGGGGACCATTGGTGTGATCGTCTGAAAAAAGGTGATTTTTGGAAATTTTTTAAAAGAAAAATACTGTGTGGAATGTTTTAATATTTTAAGGATATGTTCGTTGATATATACTAAATTCAAGATAAAATTTTTGGACAAAGAAATTGAAAATTTTGTGAGTTATTCGAGATCTCCCAAGGCTCAAAAAAATAAAGTTCCCCAACTGCTGCAGTTGTAGCGACCTTCACAGTGCCTGAAATCAAAAAAAACAATAAGCCTATTAAACTAGAGGGTCTTGCCCGTACCGTGAACCTCAATCAAAAAAAAAAAGTTGAAATTTAACAAAATGGCGGAGTTTTTAAAAAAAAGTTTCAAATTTTGCTCGAAAATTTGATGATTTTTGGCCTGCAAAAATTACATTTTTTATTCGATCGGAAAACTGGAGGTTCATGGTACGAAGGAACATATATGAAAGAATCTGCAATAAGAATCAAATCGATCGGATGATTTGTCTTCGAGTTATAACTGCAGCAAATTTGAAAAATGTAGTTATTCGTTACTTTACCTTTTAGTTTTAATCACTGAGAATTTTTATTAAAATTACTTAGGATTCAATCACTCCAACGGTCATAGTAAAACTAGATGAGTCATTTAAATGTGCCAGGGTCTAGCCTCTCCACAGCATGTGACTGGCAGCCACGTCCATAAACTCTCGAACTATCAACCTTCATATATTTCTCAATATCTTAAAGTTAACAATGAAAATCAGAATTCGCTCCTCAGATGGCTGTAACTCAAAAACTATTTGAGATGCGCACTTGAAATTTCAGTATGTTATTCTTAAAGGTACACAGAGAAAAAATTCCAGTAAAAATTACTGAGCTGCCTCCGGTAAACGAGTCTTAAGTGACCAGTCCGTAGGAAATTATTAAGCAAAAATATAAAAAATGCGTTTCAAACATTATTTTTTACGATTCATTTGAAAATTTTTCCTGTACACCTTAAGAATTTTTCCTATACACCTTAAGAATTTTTCCTATACAGCTGCGTAAAATTCGATGGGGTAGTAAAATTTCAAGTGGACACCGGGAAAATTTGCTTAATTTTGTGTAAAATTTACTGAAATTATTATAATCTATACTGAGTTGTTGTGTATTTCATAGCAAGTATTGCATAGAACAGAATAAACAAAACAAGTACGCAAGCGCAACCACCACGTAACCTGCTTGAGGTCCAGAGAGCACCTTGTTAGGACAATACACGACATACAACCCATACAAGTTGGTCGGTTCGTCAGTTGTGCGTCATTATTATTTAAGTATTGGACTTTCCATTTAAAACAAAAAATTGTTGTGTTTCATGAATTTTTGGTTAGTTTTTATTTTAATTCTTGTGTTTTTTTTATATGTATGTAACCTGATATGTTAATTGAAATATGTTTTTATACAAATTATTGTAATGTGCTTATTGTTAAAAATTTTTATCATGTAATATTTCAAATAAAGAATTTATATATTTTTTTCCACAAATAATAAAAAACCACAAAAAATTTTTTCTATATTAATAATTTGATTTTAATGCTTACCCTTCTATCAATATCCTTTTAAACTATTTTAATTCAATTATTTATTAATAAATAAAAAAAAAACCTTATTTATAAATAATACGGTAATTTTTACTGAGCCGTCGTGTAATTTAAAATTTTTACTATAAATTATCGTAGTTTTTACTTAGCCTGTCACTTATGTCCGCATTACCAGAGAGCTCAGTAATTTTTTACCAAAAATTTCAGTAAAAATTACTGTATTTTTTTCTCAGTGTATAGACTATCACAACATGCAAAAAAAAATTTCCAATTTTTTCAAAATGTCAGACTAGTGGTCCCCCTTAATAAAAATAAGAAAATTTGGAAAAAGTAATTTTTTTTTTCAATTTACGAAAAATTTCTTGATTATTTAGGCGGTCTACTAGAACACGTACGAGTATATATTTAGACATGATATTTTCACGCACTTTACACGCCTTCTTATAAGAAAAAAACTAGAAGTTAATTTTTTCTTATAAATTTTCAATACTAAGCAGATAGACAAATGTGTACACAATATTTGTACTGAATATAAAATACATCATTATTAGTTTTAATGCTAGAGATGTGTTACGTACGTAACAAAAAAAGCATTTCATCAGTACAAATATTATGTACACATTTGTTTATCTTCTTAGTATTGAAAATTTATAAGAAAAAATTGATTTTTATTTTTTTTCTTATGAGAAGGCGCGTAAAGTACGTGAAAATGTCATGTCCGTAACAAAAGAATGGCTGTATAACAAACCTTGAAACCCACTTATATTAAATGTATTTTCACAACAAGTTTTTCATTAAGTTCCTAATATCACATACTGAAATGCACACCATTTAAAAACTATGGTTAATTTTCTTTTTTGGTATTGTCGAGCTGTCTCATAAATATATCAGACGGACGTCTACTGTTATCCTGCAAAAGATATCAAAATTTTCGTATAGAATTTATATAAGAATCATATTTTGAGTCTTTGTGTAAAATTTTATAATCCGTACAGTCACAAAATAACTAAAGTTGCTGTGATAAAGAGAAAATATACATTAAATACAATGTCTCGGTTATAATTATTACTACTTTCTGACTGTAATAACGTTAAAAGTGTATTTCTTGAGTTTAAAGTATTAATTTCATATGGTAATATAGTAAATTTATCCTGCTCTAACAACTTTGAATATAACGAGCGTCAGTTTCGGAAATAAAAATCAAGTTTTATGAGTATATAAACAATTTCTTGCATGTATAACAGTGGAGTTGGTACAATTATAATAAAAATTGTAATTAATTTCATCTCTTCGTGTCGGCGTTTTTAGTGTTTTGTACCGAAATTGGCAAGACGGGACACTTATCACGTCTGTCACCGACGATTTTTTCTAAAATTATTTAACGTAAAAATTTGAAATTTAGCACAGAGATAGAGTGTGGTAGCACGGTTATAGGTATAAAGTTGACTTTTTATTCCGTAAGGTATTTTTTTTAAATTTAGTTTTTTAAGGGCATTGTATAGGATGTGAGTGAAAAGGCTATTGGAGCACGAATTTAAGAATGTAAGAAAATTAGCAGGACTGAATTTGTTACACAATTTCTTTGGTACTGGTTTGTTGGTAACTTACTGATATTTTTTAACCGTAGAATACTACAAAAGGTGAAAAAACACCTATGCGTTGTTATATTTTTGTAATTTAAAAGGGTATCCGGAGAGTTTTTGTTCGGTTTTCTTGTATGCAACTTCAGTACTAGTTGTGACATTTGCCTTCTGTCGTTTGTTATTGATACAATTCAATTTTTTTTTTTTGAATATCCTGTATAGTAAATACATCGCAAAAATCATTTTAGTACCTAATCTACGGCTAATATAAGAGTGAATATTACAAAAAGGTAAAGTATTTATATTATATCTAACGAATTAGCACGATTTCTTTGACGCATTTTCATGATAGTACTTGCCTTGTGTTTATAACCTAATATACTACAATATTTTAGAAAATCGAGCAACAACTTTTCGGTCATTCGATCTATTTAATTTCCACAAACTTTGTAGGTATCTTTACAGCTTTCTCCGTAATAATGTACCGCCCATTACTACTGAATATTAACCATTTCGCGATGTCCTATTTTCCTATTAAGTATGCCCATAACACGGGCAATTTTCGAGGTTTGCGGAATCGTACGGTCTTCTAAAGTACTAAATTAAAAATATAAATTTGGTAATTATATACATACTTGTAAAAAAATACTTTTTGAAATAATTATTATTAGTTGGATAAATACGGTCTTCGACTATTTGTCACTTTTTTTTATCACGGGAATATACCTACGGTCTTCGGCGCGAAAAGGTTAAAAAGAAGAACAAAATTGAAATTTTGTCAAAGAGTAATAAAATATGGATGTACACTTATTATAAAAATGTACCTATACTTGAAATTTGATTATTTAATATAATGTCTAATGATTTTGAAAAATCTACAACTTATTTAAATATAATTGAAATAAATATGAAAAGGACGTTTTATTAATTATATTTGTATGCATTTCGAAACTGACCATTGTATTATCCGATTTTATTATATTCTAGAGTTATGTTTATTATCGTTACAGATTAAGGGGTATTCTGATTGTGTATATTTATATTCAGTACCTTAATCATTTTTCTATGAAATAAAATAAGCTTATAAAAATTCTCAAATATTTTTTTCTCTTAACAGAACTCATAGTATTTTCTCGTAAAAGTTGTTGCCTTTGATTATGGACCACTCCATATTTGCAAACACAAAATATACCTTAATAAGGTATAGACATGGATATTAAAACGTACAAACAACACTTAATGGTCTAAATCTTGACGACAAATAAGTAGGTAAATAATATTGTCCAACAAAACACCCCCTCCCCCACCTCTGTTAGTGAACATGAAGAGAAAACTCTACGGGTGCAATCGAAAAAAAAATGGAGGAAAACAAAGTAGCTATACTATTATACGGTAGTGTTAAATTAAATGGAAATTGTGCCCTTTGAGAACCTTTATAAGTACTTAACTTTTAAATCGGTCCCATGTGTAACGTATTTTTAATGATATCATTTTTTTCCTTCCCGTCATTGTTGGTAGCCCGGATATGTGTAGGGAGTAGGGATGGGACATGATTTTTCGTTACTCTCTACTTCTTTCGTGTGTGTCATATGATACAGGCTGATTTATTCAATTTTAGATACGTATAGGAAAAAATGAAATTTGATGATTGTTATTAACTGGAAATTAAAGAATAAAATAAGTAATAAATAAAATCGGTTAAGAACGAGTTGAACTCACACAATTAGGGTGCCGTACAGTGAACAATCAATAGATCAAATTAACACTATACAGTCCGCGGACTTTCACAGTAAACTTCCCCAGGATTCGGCAATATTTTCAAAGAATTAAAAAAAAAAATTATATAATTAAATTCACGGAATTATTCAACATGTGTAAACATACACTTTTTTTAATAAAAACAACATCAATAACAGCCCAGCACACTGATTTTTTGTACACATATTTTGATAAAAGAGTATAAATGATAATATAAAATTATATTTTTAAGTGTTATGTTTTTACGAGTATTTTTCTACACGGAGAGAAAAATCCTATAAATTTTGTAGAGAAAATTTCAGAAAAATTACTATGCTCCCCTATAATCCGTGCGCGATCGACGACCAAAATAAAAAATATGTGCTAGCATGGTAAAATTTAATGTGGTGCTAACACAACTTTTATCACACTCTTATGCATGTATATTATAATTTAATTCTTGTTGTCGTACTCTTTCATTTGCGCATCTGACTCGCGACCTTATATTGGTTGCACTGTACCTGTAAAAACATGTATACAAAAATGATTGCCAACAATATATTGTAATACATATACTAAAGATAGGTAAATAACAAAAAGATGAATTAAACGATGACATCATCCTAAGAGAGTGTAAAAGCAACTGACTACTAGCTACATCAAGGTGCTCGGTGGGAGCTGTCTGACAAAGTTTCTTCCACAGTCCACACCTATGGTTCGCATGTGACTCGCTGATTGAGGTACATTTCATTACAGCGTTCCCAACAAAACCAACCTTCTTTCTGTTTTTTTTCTTTCTATTATTAGCATGTTAGCATGGAAATTTTTTTAATAAACACAATTAAAAATTATTTTTTTGTCGGTAATGGAACTTTTTACTGTGCTGTTTTACAAATTTTACGGAGATAATATTACGAAAAGAACATTCCATCCTTTAAATTTTTTATGATTAATATAATCTTTATATTTTTACCTTACAGAATTTAATATGTTCGTCTTTTACACGTCGATTGTAGTGCTGAGCACTGTAATTTTTATAGGAATTTTCTCTCCGTGTATAAATGTTTATAAAAACCAATACACAGAGAGTGTGTGATCACTGGTCGCGATCGGCGTCTACGGTTGTTGTGGTTATTTACAGATGCTGTGAACTAGTGATGTCGGTTAATTAATCGATTAATCTCTTTAGTCGACTAATTTTGTTTAAATTTAGTCAAATTTTATTCGACTATTTTACCCTATTTTACCCTCGACTTCAATAAATAATCCGACCCGGACAATCGTTCACTCTTCTCTCAAGTGAATGAATCAGTTTTGAATATAGTAAATCCATAACGACTCATAGATAGACAAATCACTTCACATTTTAATTAATACATCAATTAAATTCATGTAATGAACTTATTGCACGAATAATATTACATTTCAGTTGTGATTCTGTAGATTCATTAATTACTAAATAACCAACAATAATAAATAACTGTGTATAGATATGATGATATGATACCAACATTACAGTCCCTCACCTCATACCTGTAATTACGGATACACAGAAACTATATGATTTATACGTGGATCCACATAGCCCATGCATTAGACGTTGTATAATGATAGCGAATTGATTGAAATGTGATTAATTGCGTATCTAGGATGGGCTAAAACTGTTGACAAAAAATAATTTCACTAAACAAAGGAAACATTTTCGAAAACAAAAAGTTCTATGTTAATTTGAAAAAGAAATTGGGGGGACAACCCACACTGTCAGCTTCCCATTGGGTGTCCTTAAAGACTAGAGACTACTGTACATAAATAATTTTTTTTTCATTTCAGGCGACTCCTCCCCTAGACCTCCGATAGAGGCTTTGCCCCTTACACCATACCGGGGGCTTCGCCTTCTGTACTTAAGGGTGGAGGCTCCACCCTTATCAAACAAATAATAACGTCATTTGTTCTCAAGATATGTGAGACAAAATATATTTTAGCAAAAAACTAATCTTTTTAAGTTTCTTATTTCGTTTTTTTTTTTTTTTTTTTTAAATTTTGTAATAAATTATCGACGTTTTTAACATCAAGAACGGTTCTTAGGCCATTATATAATAATATTATGGTAAAAAATCCATACAATCAATGTTATCTTAATAAAGTTAATTCGGTTTTTTTACCACAAAAAACAAACCGCTAATCCGAATTTGCTGAAAACTTTATCCGGTCTTCATTTTTTGATTACGCATCTAATGAAATCGAATCGCATCACGAACGAATGAACGAACTAACGAACGCAAACACAGACATCACGCTAAAAACGATGGATTCGGATTCTAGTGACCTTGAAACGTGGAGATATGTCAAAATTAGCTATTCGTAAAATCGGACCCATTACAATAACTTCCAATGGGAAGTTAAAAATTAGGTAGGTATATGCAAATTATTAATTTTTACTTTCACTTATTCGACTTGGTTCGTTTGACCGCCTTTCTTGCCTCCGTATGTCGCCCCCTTCCATCCACCCAATAGTTCCCTCTGCTGTAATACGTTAAATGAATCATTTGTTCAACTGTATGGAACATTTTCGCAGTATATTATGAATAATATGAAAATTTGAATATTTATTATAATTTTCCTTTCTTAAATGAAAATTAATACTAAACACATGCCTGCGATTCTTTGTGTTTTGTTTTTATAATGTTTTCTTATTTATGGTGGAAAATTTATGGGTATTAATTAAAATTGTTTATTGTTTTTTCGGTGGTGTCCAAAACTGTGCTATTGTATTCAAGCCATTCTAAGAAAATGATATTAGGTGAGATGCGTAAACAATGAAACACTTTTTATAAAGCCCGATTGTTTTCATTACATATAAGCTAAAATACAGTCAAGTATTCTATAACGCGGAGCGAAATTGCTACAGATTTCCTATTACGCGGTTTCTTTAGAACGCGTTTCTGGTATAAAATTTCAACAAATTAAATGGCTTAAAAAAATTATCTACATCAGCACTTATTCGATGTATTTTAAAGTGGTCTAATTACAAAATAAAACTACTTATGAAAACAAAAAAAAAAATTTGCAACGTGAATAGGATTTTCGGCCAGTTAGGAAAAAAAGGTTATTTTATAATTCTTCTTGAAACAGTTTTAAGGAAAACACATTGATGTTACAATGTGGCACATTATCACGTTTTGATAATAATTAGACGCCTAGAGATTTTTTAAGGTTAAGAATTAATACGGGCAAGTCAGTTATACAATTTAATACATGGAATACCATAAACTTTTTACTTAACTTTTCAAAATTCATTAACATCAATCAGAGACAAATACCAATATTCCTTCTTGCATGAATGATGGCATTGTTGTTAAGTGATATGTTTAAAAAATGTTTACAATGTTTCATTGTGGAACATGTCTCATTGTTTACCCACCTCTCCTATGTGTTTAGCAAATAAGTTTAACATTTGTGGAATGGCGTCAGCGCCAAATACTATTAATACTTAATTCATTAACTTTTCTGGATAATTATTCTGAAAATGTTTGCAGAAAAAAAATGTTTATTAGAGAAAAATAATGTGCTAACTTTGTTTAACGAGGCCAACATGGTTTTTTAGTTGGAATTTTCTTTTCTTTCATTAAGCTATAAAAAATTTTATTACATTTTTCTAATAAATATATTCTCATATTTAAATTTATCCAAGTGCAAGTCGCACGTGCACAGATAGTATTTCATACAGTAAACTGTTTTTAAAGATGGATTCGATGTAATAGAATGTGCGGAAAGACAAAAGTCGAAATTTTTTTCTCTGACACCAGCGGAACTCACTTCATCCTCCTTCTACACCTCACTTTCAATAATCATTTTTGTTCTTTTTTGAGCGATCCTCCGGGTGGGGGACAATATTTTTGAGCATTTTTCCCGAAAAGTGTTTTTTAAATTCGTCTTTCACTAAGCTTTCCTTTGACATCCTACACGATGCCTAAGAACAGTTTTTCCATTTCCCAATTTACCTCCTAAAATTAATCCCCAGTTTCAAAATCAACATAATGAGACTCTATCTTTGTGATAGGTTTTAAATTTCTACGTTGAGTAATTTCAAAGAAAATCGTCTGTGATC
This sequence comes from Brachynemurus nebulosus, assembly GCA_035578155.1. Lineage (NCBI taxonomy): Eukaryota > Metazoa > Arthropoda > Insecta > Neuroptera > Myrmeleontidae > Brachynemurus > Brachynemurus nebulosus. The sequence continues at coordinate 17,246,302 of JAPWDM010000005.1, forward strand.
GATAGACGGACGAACGAATGTCGAAGCGATTCTATAGCTGTTTCGTTTTACTAATTTTGGTATGAAACACTAAAAATTTATTTCTTAGAAATTATCACTATCATCATATTATTATTTATTTCTTAGAAAATAACAATAACTAATATACTGTAGTTAAATTAAATGAGAGTCATGTATGTAGGTACTCTATGCTTGTGTGTGTTTCTAAGTGTTTTTAATATCCTAAGTATTCTTCTAATTTATATTTGTCAAAATATTTTGAATTTGTACAACAGAAAACCAATTATCAGGCAAACTACGAACACATATTGTGTACGTCTGATGATAAGGTGCAGCTGAAGAATCACTACATCAGTGGAAAGCGTAGTTTACTGACGAGGAACTCGGAATCAAAACCGAAAGAACTCGTATTCGATCCCGCCTTCAACGAGGACTTTTTTCTCGCCTCTTATAATACATTGTTGATCGTTTATTTTATTTTATTTTGTGATGAGTGAAACATTCGAATCGAGAAAACAACACTCAAAACCTTGCAGAACAAATACGAAGAAGTACGTCACCAACTTCTGGGTAAATAAGGTTACTATACAAACGACAGAAGGAATTAATTAATCAGAATCAGTCATTGATGATCAGTTGGAAGTTAATCAGTCAGAGCTGGGCAATGGACATCGAGCGCAAAGCCTAAATTGAAGAGTGGAACTAGTGAAAGTAGTTAGTGATCAGTCAGTGAAAGTGTTTAGAACGGGCAGTTACAACAATTGGGCATAATAAATCTATTATTTTATTTATTAAAAATTAACATTACCAGTATTTATTTGGTACACTTTGCAAAAAAAGTCACTTTGTTAGAAGTTTCCCTTTTAATCTGTTCCTTTGTTGATACAAATTCTGCCCAGCTTTTGAAAAAAGTCTCTCGGAAGCTATTGAATTTGCTGTGAAACACAAATATTTAAAGGTAATTTTTTTCAAGTTTGGATAAGTGGATCCTAGAACTTGCCATAAAAGTAATGGATCTCGTTTTAAATCCGCCACAGGATTTTTTTTTAACTACTGGATAGCTTAGAGTAATATCGATGTTTCGATATTATTCTCGTAACATGATGTTATTCTCGATGTGTCGATGTTATCGAGGACTTAATATCGATGTTTTTACATCGATGTTTTCCCCCTAAACATCGATGTTTTTCTACCATCGATGAATATCGATCATCCCTAAAATAGACAGTACTGATGAAACAGCCGGGCATTGAAGAAGAAGAAACACAGTATATTTTGACTTTAGTATTGTTGACAGAATTTTCTTTTATTTCTATTTCTTTTTGTGATGTTGTTTTGGTGTTGTGTATGACCCAAGTGTCTTGTACGCTAAGCAAAACCAGCATACCACGGGAATAATATTTTACACAAGCTTATTTATGTTAAATAATATTACAAATTGTAAATTTCACATGTATCTACGTCCGTACAACTTTGTACTATAACGTCTTTACAAAAATTAATTATACAAAATGAATATAAATTTCACATTCAGACAGTTTAACTACTAGATCAGCTACTCTACTATCACTTCCACTACCATTCACAAATAGATAGATTAATTATTCCTTTACTACAACAACAGTTAGCTTTTCTCGTTTACACAACCATGACAGTGTAAACTATAGCTCGCTCACTACGTATGCTGTGCGCAACGCACCAACTGATAATATTTTGTAAAATTAATATGTTGTAATAATTTCTATCAGCTATTTATTGTATCCATAGAATATTACAGAACGAACGGTAGTATCTCTATACTACTGAAACCAGTGTAACGACAAAGGATAGAAAATAACCCCCCACTATGTTATACATGTGCACGCGGAGTTGTGTGTGGTAGTACGATAGATGGTTGTGTGTATTGGTGTCTTGCATACGCATATAGATAATATGTATGTGGTACTATCATGTACGTACACCACGTATACCGTGTCAACACAACGGCAACAATATGACAACAATTGAAACGCACCCATTGGTAGCTACTAAGTGAATGACAACATAGTTCTGTAAAATGCACATACTTGCCCATAAATGATTGCAGAAAAGAGATAGTTGTATTCCTTCCAGTGTTCCATGATTGTATCTTTTATGATTTTGACACCACCATCACAAGTCAGATGAAATATGTATATGGCGGTGGGGGGTGAATAGGAGTGAGGAGTGATGTATATTTATCATTAATATGTTCGTTTTGTTAATATTATTCATTATCTTATTTAATAATCACAAACCAAGTTAGATATTGTGTATTTGAATAATCAAATTTTAATGAATAGATACAAAATTTTTGATACGTATTGTATATTATATTATCCAATGTATCAGTGTTTGCCATTTATATGGAAATATGTTGGAGCGAAAGAAAATGAGGTCAACGACTGATCTTGTTAGCTACTGTTATACGACATGCGATTGTATTATTATTATAGTTACTATTACTTAAATATTTTTGTTTCAACATATATTCAAAAAGAATTGCTATTATATGAACAGAAAATCAAATAAATAAACACGTTCTCAGTTTCCCCCCACTCTTTGTTCGCATACTGGTATGTTAATATACATATATTGTAATGTATATCGGGTGACAAATGAAAGCTCAACTGTGGTGGTGCTGTAGATTTTATTATGAAATTATCGGTCAAACACTCAACTGGCGTATAATTTCAACTTTGATGTGCATCTGTTAGAAATAGGATCTTCAGTCAAAATCGACCAATAATCAAAAATATTGCACTTTTGTCGTAAAGGTTATAAAGTTAATATTTTAGAACCATTAGAAATCAGCGGGTTTGACAAGGATATAAATCTTGTGATTTCTGTAAAATAGATTGAGATTATTTCTTTTATGAATACGATCTATACATATTTCAACTCTTTTGTTTTTCTGGCGGCTTATACTTTAGCTCTTGTCAGTAAAATTTCTTAAAGTTTTCCATATTTAGGAGACTTTTAATTTTTTTTTTAAAGTAATTATAGGGTCATTTCATTTCAAATCATCCAATAAAAAAATAAAATGTCAGCCATGACCTCAGATTTAGTTGAACATTTCTTTATTTATTTAATTAACCATCCTAATCATCTGTACAAAATTGAAAAAAAAATTATCTCTAATAGTTTTCAAGTTATGAATTTTTGAAATTTAGCAAAATAGTGGCTATCACTTTCGGTGACGTTATTGTACTAAAAAAATCCATAACTTCTGTAATATTTAATATAAAGCAATAATTTTTTCATCAAAATGTTCAGAAAAGTCAGGAGATTACAGGAAAAATAAATTAGGTTAATTATCACTTCATGTTTCTATGTAATGCTTTGTTAGACTTAAATTTTGAGACATTTTTTAATCGATAAACAAAAAATCTTTAAAAGTGATTATTGACCAACGGCATAGCAGTAACCGTGGTAATTTTTTTTTAAATTGACCCTAAAGATGTAAACTAAAATAATCTGGAAAAAAATTAATGGAAACACCATTTTAACCCTATTTTGCTAAATTTCAAAAATTCATAACATGAAAACTATTAGAGATAATTTCTTAAATTTTGTACAGATGATTAGGATGATTAAATAAACAAATAAAAAAATTTTCAGCTAAATCTGAAATCATGGGTGACATGACCTGGATGAAGTGGCGTGTAATGACCCTATATTCTTTGGAAGTATTTCTGCTTATATATTATAAAAATAGGAAAATGGTTTCATTTCGTTAAAAGAAACTTACCCTTGTCTCTGAAACTCCTTTTCAAACTAGAGAGACATAAAATGGTATTGAAATCAGCAGCTCTTGAAATCAACAATTACAAAATCGCTAGACCATTGCCTGTTTACTTAAAACTACTTCCTTAAGGCCCTACATCCAGTTAACATAATGAAAAATTAGATTTCTCAGAAATTTTCCGTTTTTTCTCTACAAAATTGTATTTAGAAGATTTATAATAACTCCAATTTTTCAACCAATTATAAAAATCATGTATACTTCGCTATATTATATTTCTAAGAAACTGCAGTTCAAATTTAAAGTCCACCGGACGAACAGTGCCCATGTTTTGGTTTCGCTATGTTTAAAAAATGTAGTTTCGGGATATAATGTTTAGACCACTATATTAGGTATTTTCTCAATCAAAAAATTTGTTTGTATACCTAAATACATGTAAAAAAATACGTATATAATGCGGCCCATACACGGTTCAACTTGTTGTACTACCTAGTTGTACTACAAGTTGAACTGTTTGCCATACACTATTAAACTATTCATTCAACTTGTTGTCCAACTTCAGTTATTCACAATTTTTGAAAAAGAGAACTTCGTTAAAATTAAGGATAAAATTGTTGCCTTAGCAGTAATTGCAGAAAGTAGTGAGGAGAGCGTGAGTAAATAAAAAAAAAAAAGAAAATGGAGCAAAAAGTGTTTGGGAAAAATATTTCTAATGAAAAACTATTAAAAAAATTAGTGAATGTGAACCGACTATAAAAATTATATGCGAATGAACGAAGAAGTTATTAATGATATTTTAGTAAAAATAACACATTTAATAAACAAAGAAGATACGTTTATGTGTGATGCAATTTCTGCAAAAACACGCTTGGGAATTACATTAAGGTTTCTTGCAACGGGAAATTCTTTTGAAGATTTAAAATTTTCAAGTGCGGTATCACCGCAAGCTATTGGAAATAACAAACAAAATCAAATATTTAAACTTTCCAATTGTTACCGCTGTAAATATTTTGTTGATTTACACCCTTTACACCATATATGTACTGGTTTTGTTGTTCAACTACCCCACACACAGTACAACATGTTCATAGACCATTTGCTCCGCCCACGTAAAATCAAAATACCATCAAAATAGTTGACCAACTGCCCCACACACGATTCAACATGTTGTACAACTCAACCAAGTTGTACAACAAGTTGAGCCGTGTATGGGCCGCATAACGTTTGAAATACTTCATTCTTTCTGAACTGTAGTGGGTCCAAGCACTGCTTGATGGCACTACCTAACTAATTTTAACAATTTTAATGTAAACACCCGATATACCATCATTCGAGAACGGAACGATATCTTCAAAATGGCTAGACTAATGTCCATACATAACAATGATATTATTTATAATATAACAATCTTCGTTCACGAAGTTTGAACCGATTGGCGCCGACCAGTCAACATCCTGACCTCGATCCACAATTTACTTGTTTTCAGTCGCTCCATTTTGGACGGGGGTTGTTTGTGTACGGACAACCAACAGCGATAACGATCGATCATCCACTGGGGGCATAAATATGGCGCCAAATCATATTATAAATACCACACTGGTTCCAAAACAATTTTTTTTTCGATTACTATGTTGTTGTTATTCTGGTAATTTATTTCATGCTATTGTACGGATAGCTAAAAGAGCAATGACAACTAGCGGTTGTTTATTGTCTTTGTCTAATCTTATTTTCTATTCAATTACAATTTATCAGCTCTACTGGTTTAGTAAAATTGTTTTTTTTTTTTTCGGGAGTTTGTCACTGTGTTTCAAGGTCACAAAAGAGGGCACGTGTAGATAAATAACTTTATGTCGCGTACAAGGAGGTTACTAACCTGCTGAACTTATGACGGCGACGTAGGTACATGAAGACATAAATATCGATTTTGTAAAGTTGGTGAGAGAGTTTCTAAAATACTGACAATATTATTGTTCTCAACTTATTAAATATTAATTTGACATTTAAGAGGAAGCTGTAGTGATTAAGGTACCATCACAGTGTGATTTGCCGAAAAATAGACAAATTTTCGCGATTTTTTTTCGGATGGATAGGATGGAGGAATGGGGATGAATTTTTTTTACGATTAATACCACGGTTTAACAATACAAAGCAATTTTTTTTATTCATTTTTATTTATTTTTTATAATTATTATAATTTTATCAATCTGTAGGTAAGCCGCTATGTACTTGTGGGAGCTTTTTTTCTTGAAATTTCAAAACATGGCGACGGTTAGAATAAAAAATACAAAATTTTTTATAGTTTTTCGTGTGGAAAAATAGGAAAATTTCAAAAGAAAAAGCTCTCATAGGTACATAGCGACTTACGTACAGATTGATAATCTATTTGATTTTTTTTCGGGTGGAAACTGCGGCTACAATTGTGTGTACCGATTTCCGCCCTTTTTTTAAAGACACTTTTTTCAAAAAATTATAGGTATCAGTTATAAGAAATAAATAAAAATGAATAAAAAAAATTGTTTTGTATTGTTAAATAGTGGTACTAATCGTAAAAAAAATTCATCCCCATTCCCCCATCCGATCCATCCGAAAAAAAGTCGCGAAAATTGGTCCATTTTTCGGCAAATCACACTGTGAGGGTACCTCAATATGTGAATAATGTGGATTTATTCCTAATATCCTAAGATATAACGATATGAAATTTCGGAATTAGTCCAGAAGCGAGCAGTTTTGTGCTTCGTCTTTATCTTTTCGTCAACACTGTCAAATATAACAATTAATTTTTTGTGTACGATCTTAGTTGTTAAGCATTCAGCCTGTCAAAAAAAAAAAACGCCGTGAGCAGCGGAGCCCCATCACGGAGTCGAATTTTTCGTTACATCATCGGTATTTTCAAGATGGTACATCCGAATTGTCATTTTTGTGGTTTCAAAACTGATGATAAGTGTCCGGCTGATCGGGGCGTTAAAAAAAGGGTTAAGTTATTGGGCTGAATCTTCGAAAATTTCAATTTTATGTCGATAGCAGTTAGAAGGAAAAAAACTAATACAATTCGTACAAGGGCATTCCTACCCATGCTTATCTGCCAATAGCCTTTGTGTTTTTTTTTCTAAGTATTAAAAAAGGACCTTAAACAGTGAATTGGAAGGCCGTTTTGAAGATATTTTCTTTTTCCCAAAAAATCCAAAATTCGTATTTTATAAATAAAAAGTGACTTTAATAAACACTTTTTGATTTACTTAATATTTATTACAGTTTCTTAAGAGAAAGGTTATTTTTTTTAAATTTACTATGCCTACTTCTATTGGTATGAAAATAAATCATTTTAAACACATATAACAACACTATTGAATTCTGATGTAAAAATGGGAAAAGTTGGGCGAATGTGAATCATCCTAATATTTTAACAAAAGATTAAGATTCATTTAGCTGCCGATTTTATATCCGTTTTAGTGCGAAATGGCTCTTGTGGACTATTTTTAGCTAATAATCATTTCTTCCGGAGTCTCAATTATATTTAAAAAAAAATTTCGTCAAGATGCGTCTAGTTGTTTATTCAGATACAAATGAAAGAATTTTTTGAATTAATCTCGTATTTCATCTAACAATAAGCTAAGGTCATATGCATCGTTTTTTTCGATAACTCTGTAGATTTTGTTTGTAATGGAATAGTTATTGTAAATTAAATATGAGGTATTGTGATACCTCTTCCGGCTGGGACCGAACTCACGACCTATAGATAAGACTCAAAATTGTTAACCCCTAGACCAGCTCAGAGTCTTTTTTGTAGTAATATGATAAGGATTTGATTCGGATTATTAGATGCAATACACGCAATACACACCGATAGTTGATCTAATAGTTATAGCACCGGTTAAGAAAGTGTAAAAATTTTTTCGCCTTTCTTTCCTTCCTTCAAAATGAAATGAAATTTTGATTTATGCCTGATTAGCCTGTTCCTATTTCGCCTGACCAATTAAAATTTCCCGATTCACCTGACGATTCAAATTGTTACATCGTTTCGCCTGACCATAAATTTTACGATGGGTGATTTTTTAATTATAATGTTAAAATAACACCATAAGAGATTTTAAGGAAAATTCAAAGAAAATGTAGCAACTTTCCTTCCTACTTTTTCCAGACTTAGGACTAGTAGTAATTATTGATAGGTGCAAAAACTACTGGTGTAGTTAAAAGTTTATTCGCTTTACGTTTCGTCAATTTACAAAAAAATTTTAAATAATATACCTATACATATATACATATTTACATTAATTTGAACTAATAAAATTAATGTATTTTAAGCTAAACATTGTAAGCTATTTTTTCTAAACATCTTCCTACTGTTATTTCATTATTTAAGTAGCTTTCTTGAATTTGTCTTATTCTTTTATTTACCTAGTAGATCAGGCGAATCACAACTATTTATTTCCGTCTAACATGTGGCCAGGCAAAACGCAACCAAAGCGTACCAAATTTTAATTTCAGGCGAAACGAGAACAGGCGAAACAGGAACATACCGAAATTTTAATCTTACGGAATGTCTAAAATACGTACCTACTTATATCTAACGGAAGTTTATGAAAGCTGAATAAAAAAAACCGTGGGTGCTATTTCTAGGAGAGAGATAATTTCAACAATAATATCAGAAAACTTTTTGTTTCGACTTAAAACTACCACGTAATAAAAATATATCGTGTTACGTGTGGCCTGTGCATGGGAGGTGAATATCTTTTTATAGCATTCTAAAGTTATTCTGTAGCACTAATTAACTTCTAGAATAACTTCTACTTTTTTTTTTTATTGACGTATTAAATCTTAATTACTTTATTTATGGAAAATTACGAAGAATTATTCGGTGAAAATAATATTTTTATTATCAAAAATTATAATTTCAAAAAACAATAAAAGTTGTTATACGCTGGAAATTTGAAATTAAAATAATGATTTTTTCGATAAAGAAGAATTTTTGAACTTGTGAAAGTGAATGAAAAGAAAATTTGATTTTAGAAATTTCAATACATTTTTATAAAAACAATTTGCCTTATTGATATAAAAGTGAGATCGTTCATTAAATCGTGCGTGTGACAAAGAGCGTCATATATGTATTACAGTGTTTATAATCGTCGAACAATATAATCATGTCTTTATTAAATATTATATATATTTAATACGATGAATTTTACATGTAGCTACCGTGTGTTTTTGCGAGATCACTCTAATTTTAAAGCCCACTGTGTCACACAGCATTTGTTTCGCTAATATCCTGAACGCTGTGATGGCTCTTCTGCGATGTTGACTTTATACATTGCTTGCCTGGGTCTGCCTAGCGGTAGTAGTGGTAAACGGATAGCCACGTGGCAAGTGTGACCTTCTCATAGGCCTTTTCATCATGTGACGAGCGCAAACGCAGGCGCCATGTTAAAATAGTGGTAATTCAAAAGTTTCGTACTGTTTTGGTCAGGAATAGCTAGGAAAGCAATATTATCTCAATAAACAAATGAGCTATAGGCAAAAATCGTCGATGGTGCTTCACTTGTTTATAATTCAGTTGAAGCACATAATCACCCATAATTGTGAACAGTTGAAAAGGTGGCTAAAATGTCATGGACGTCCGCAAAAACGGAAAAAAAGTGAGCTGATTGAGAGGTTAGGCATCCATACTACTTGTTTACTATGTCAAAAATAATAATAAAAACAAATAATATCTATAATTTTATTCTAATTACAACAGTCCCACTGCAACCACTACCACCCACAACCAGCAACTGATAGCAACCAACCAAATTTTAAACATATTATGTTATATTAGAGCAGTCTCACTAGAATCACCCACAATCATCAACTACTAGCCATTACTATCCACCGGTTTATAATTTGATACGGTGGCTCGTTACCATAGTTATTACATGTTTATTTTTTTAAATTTTTATATTTATTTTTAAGCAACCATAGCAATTATGTATGATATTTATTTCCTATATTGGGTAAGTACTGTCTCATCTGTGTCATTATTGATTCCGCCTTAAGTCAGTTTAATATCGTCTACTACGTCAGTGTTTCTCGTGTTCTGGAATTAAATAATGACGGCATCTTGGTTATCAAGCGAAATTGAATTATTAATTAACTTAGTTCATAATAATCCAGAGCTTTATGACCAAAGTTTGCCAAGCTATTCGAATATTACAAGTATCGATAATATTTGGCGAAATATTAAAACACACTTTCCGGGAAAAGACGGTAAGCAAAAAATGTGCACTTATTTTTTCTCAAATAAATTATTTGTATTAATAATATTGTACACTGTATTAATTGTGTATTTACCTTTTATAGAAAAACAACTCAAGAAGAAGTGGCAAATTTTAAGAACGGGGTACCGGATGAGAAGAGCCTCTAAAAGTTTACCTTCTGGTTTCGGTTTTAAGAAAACAAAAAAATGGGTATATTATGAGTCATTAACATTTTTGGAGCCATATTTAACTGAAAGAGACACTCATTGTAATATCGACTACCCAGAAGAAGACCCATCTGGAGAGAATTCTCAGTCTTCTATTATTAATGGTACAAATTTTAAAATTTAAAAAAATTCAAATGCATTATTAATGAAAAATTCACTAAATTTTTAGAACCGGGAACTTCAGCTGAAATAGATTTAGATGAATCCACATCTCCAGAGACGTCGAGTGAAGCATCAAGACTGAGTAATGAAAAAATAAAATCAAAATCTAAAAAGCGAAAACTTAATCCGGTCGACGAAATGTTTATGGACTATTTAAAATCAAAAAGAGATGCTTCAATTGAATCAAAAACCCAATCCAGTAGTAGGATGTTTTTAGAAAGTTTACTGGAGGATATGAGTAAATTATCCCCACAGAATTTACGTAAATTTAAGGCAGAAGTATTATTACTACTTAATAATCTCTTAGATAATGAAGATGGATAATTTAATTTTTTTTATTAATAATAACTGTTATATTTTATTTATTTATTTTTAATAATAAACAATTATAAAAAAGTATATTTATTTCTTAAAGGACATAAGACATAATTATAACAATAATAAATAATTAATGTAGTAATTGATAACAATATTTTATTATATTAATTGGTATCATTTAATTGTATTCTTCTATCTTGCCATTCTACTGAACCACCTTCAGAAAAATAATTGCAAAATTTTTCGCGTACTTCTCGTGCTAATCTAACTGATTGATTATTTGATCTATTATTATGAATTGGTTCAAACGCAGTAGTCTGAGTCATGTTGTCTTGGGTTAAATTTTTGTCACAATAATTTTCTTGTACTCTAATCATATTGTGTAACACACATGCAACTTTAATGACTTTGTCAACATTATCTGGAGATAATTTAATACTCGTTTCGAATATTCTAAATTTTGACACTAAGATTCCAAATGCACATTCTACTGTTTGGCGAGCAAATGAGAGTCGATAATTAAATCTTCTTTTTTTAATATCTAATTCTCGTCTCGGATAAGGTTTCATCAGATGTTCTGACAAGCGAAATGCCTCATCCCCAACAAAAACAAAAGGTAATGCTTCATTACTGCCATCAATTGGTTGATCATCAGGTAAATCTATTTTGTTCTGATGAAGTAATTTACCGAAAGCTGAATGTTCCAGCACGCCACTATCACTATTTTTTCCGTAACTTCCAACATCAATCATTAAAAAGTTATAATTTACATCAACTACTGCTAATAAAATAATAGAGTGGTACAATTTATAATTATAATAAAGCGATCCTGCCTTGTTCGGTTTATGGATCCTCACGTGTTTACCGTCAATTGCTCCAATGCAATTTGGAAATTTTTTTTTAAGAAAGAAACCGTCACTAATTTTTTTAAATTCTTCTTTATTTGGGAATTTTAAGTAAGTGTCTGCTAATGCCTCATAAATTAGTGTTAACATGTGACTAATAATTACGCTAATTTTATTGTGACTCACACGAAAACGAAACGACAAAGAATGGTAAGAGTCTCCCGTTGCTAGATATCTGAAAAAGAGTTCCAGAAAATATTGATAAGTGCATAAGATAATAACAGAAAAAATATCACACATTCAACCTTAATGTGATCGTTAACCGTTCTTCAAAGCTGATCGTTTTTCTAAAATTTGTATTTCCAATAACAAATAATGGTTTAACTCTAGAAATTAATAAGCTATAACAATCTTTAGTCATTCGGTAATAATTATAGAATTTTTCCGGGTCTTCACGAAGTTGGGGAATTAAACGATGAAATTCTCCTATCTGTTCCCTACAAAGAAATATTTGTCGTGTCCAAACCTGTCTACGACCTCTACATTTTTTCCAAAAATAATACAAATTTATTATTTCTTCGCTTTCATTTTCTATAAGAGACATGATAATAAATATATTTTAAATAATCTGTCAATATTGTATCAAACAAAAAAACTCCTCAAAAATTATAATTATTTATGTATCTAAGCAATTTTTAATATATCTGATGTATGCTGGTGGTTGCTGTGGGACTTGTGTATAAATTTTGGTTGATGGTTATTGATGGCTGTTGGTGGTTGTTGGTGGTAGTGGTTACAGTGAGACTGCTGCCTTAATAATGTCAACCACATATCAACCAATTTTTAGTACAACTTTAAATGATTTATAGCGTGTATCACCCTTACAAACTCCATAATAACAGTTTCTTTGCTCCTTTTCGTACAGATAACATAGTAATGGATTGAAAAAATTTAATTTTCAATTAAAAACACTTATTTTTTTATTTTTTCTTACTTTTTTTTCAATAAATATTCTTTATTTAATATTTTTTAATTTTAATTATTTGTAGATGGGTACTTTAACATGCTTGTTTACAAAAAACAGTACGAAAAAAATGGCCGATATTGACACATGCGCACAAAAAAAAATTGTGATGAAAAGGCCTATTGGTTAAGGGTCAAATATAGCATACAAAATGACACGGAAAATAAAACAAGTTTTATATTCGAAACTTACTAAACGTTCTCGCAACGGAGCCAACAGTAATATCAGTTTTCATCATTATAGCAAGTAGGCTTCTCACCAGGGTTATCAACAAAAATTCCAGCAAGGGTGGTTTATCGATATGAAAGTTTAAATTTTAGATTTTGTAAAAATAGTTATTTAGTGTAGGTTTTTCCCAGTTGTTACTTTTCTATCCCCTCTAAAAAAAAAAAGAAAAAACGATATAACATCTACTAAATTAAACAATATAACGTATCGATCTGCAAGAGATATAAAATCTTATTTTTAAGAACTGAAAATGGCTCATTTCAAAAATAAAATTTTGTCATATATAAAAGTTATTATAATTTTTACTATTCTTTTTCAATGTATTAGACAGTAGATGTTGTGAGAGATAGCTATATTACGAGTTTGTCTTATACATAAGTTTATGTAAATAAGTCATTGTCAGTTGTCGTTGTTTTCACTTTTATATTGATATTTTATATACTCCCTTAATGTTCAGCTAAGTTGAAACCTTAAATATACTATTTACTTTGGTATGTATAACCAAATCACTAGTTTGATAGTTTTTCAATCACTGGATGATTTTTAACTTCAAACTCTGTTGCTGAGGCAACTTTTACCTATTTCGCTCATTTAGTGATCGGCGAACATTCGTAAAACTGTATTATCAGTGCTGCATTTTAAATATACACTCGGTATTTTATTAACTATACAATTTATTTCTGAATCGTTACATTTAAATGTTGATAAAGTTTGTATTCCAACTGATGTTCAGTATATTTTAGTCTCTAATACAAATACTTGTGAGCCTGTGACTTGGTACTTATTTAAAACATATACCTATTTAGTATTTAAAATTTCATTTTCACATAAAATTATAATTATATTTATTTCATTTCATTTTGCTTTAGTCTGTCTTTGTTTGTCATACACATATACCTATAATTGTTTCGTTCAAATTCTCAAAACTCACTTATGTCGGGCATATTTTTGTCATATGTTATAATAATTAACTATTAAAATTTTCTTTATGTATATTTCGAAATAATAATTTTGTAACGAGTAAAATTTAATTATAATCGGTCTATACAAGCGGGAGACTAAATGGGGTGTGTTTTATATTTCCTTCAAAATTTCTTAAATAAATATTTTTCTTTATGTTATGAAGTAATGTCGTTGTTTGAAGTTATCTCACGGGGGTAATTTTTAACAAGTGGAAGAATTTATTTAATTTTCCACTATAAAATTGTTATTTTTACGTTTTGATGCTTTCTAGCGCACATGAAATTCTTTTACGACTGGCTATCAGAATACAGTAGGTACTTAAGATAATTTTAATATTAAAATATTCATTTAAGTGTTCTTTTGCTTCCACTATCGTGGAATGAAGACCGATCCATCTTTAGTGGTAAAGGAATTTCAGAACGTGTTATTTTTTAATTTAACGCATGAGTAGTACTTTAACTAGAAACATAAGCTTTGTTCCTTTTCCAAAATGAGACCGGTTCAAATAATAATGAATTTGTCAAATACGAATGATCAAACTGAATTATTACTTGAACTAATAATTCTGAATTTTTAAAAAAGAACGCAATAAATTCTAAAAATACTCTATAGAGGGCATAGAAGTGTTACACTACCATCATAGAGAAAAGCAACAAAAATCTCGATGAGAAACAGGGTTATAGATATAATATACCTATATTCAAGTAGCATCAGTTTCAGTCGCGTCAGTTAGCGTCAATTTTTTACAATTTATAATCAACAAAAATATTTTAATTATTATTTATAAAAAAATAAATTTGAATAACTTTGCACTCGTATGACAATGTTACCACGCTAACGACGCTAACCGTAGATATCGTAAATATGGTAGATAATGGGTAGATATCGTAGATATTATTCTTCATTAACTTTTTTTTTGACAATTTTTTCAAAACTGTACACAAACTGAAATTCTAGTTCAAATTCTTGACAAAAATCCCGGACTGATTGAACCGTTTTGAACTCAGTTCAAATTCCAATTCATAGTAAAACGAACATTGAACTATCAGTACAAGTAATATATTTTCTTAAAAGGAACGCATTATTTTCAACTTTTCCAACTGCGCATGATTTTTACTGATTTGAACTAAAAATTCGTGAAAAAGGAACAAAACTGTAAAAATTGTATTAGGAAGAATTATGGTTTAAAATAAACTTAAATACAAGTAACTTTATTTAATTTTGTTTTATTGCATTTAAAAATTAACATGTTGGCGGTCATGAACACCGTATGGCGTCAAATGAAACCTGACTAATTGCGACACAACGTTGTATCGCGTCAGCAATTTCCTATAAAATGTACACTTCTGTCTAGGCACTATAGGTACGGCAGTAGTGCGATGTGTTCTACTATACATTACGTATTGTACAATACAGTGCACCGCTGTGCTACGTAGGTGAATCAAATTTAAACTGACCTTTAATTATAACTTTTTATTAAGTGACTATTAAACAAACAGCATATTATTCTTCTGTATACATTCCTTTTTTATTAATGCATTTTTGCCATCGAATCGGAAGTTTGTTAATTCCGTCGCAAATGCAAGACCAAAACCAAGACTTGGCAGTTTTGGTCTTGGTCTTGTTCTTGCATTAAGAATCTTGGTCTTGGTCTTGCTAGAGCAGTTTGAGTCTTGGTCTTGGTCTTGCAAAATACAGTCTTGGTATTGGTCTTGGTCTTGGTATTCCTAAAGAATCTAGCACTTTCTTGAATTTTTTTTGTTAGCGAATTTTTTCCTTCTAAAATCAGAATTGCTTTTCTTTATGGTATTAATTATAGTTTTATACTGTTTAAATAATTTAGCAAGAGTCTTGCTTTTCTCTTGCTATTGTCTTGGTCTTGCTCACTTGAGTCTTGGTATTGGTCTTGCAGCCATACTTATGGTCTTGGTCTTGGTCTTGCTTTTGGTATACATAGTCTTGGTCTTGGTCTTGCAAAAAAGACAAGACCAAGACAAGACTGCAAGACCAAGACTAATTTTGCTCATCACTACATATTGCTAAAGTCCAAATCTAACGCCGAACAAAATAATAAAATAACTGCAACTAGCAAGTCATTCTCTAAGTTTATGATTATTAAAAATAAGCTGAGACTTCTGTCTCTTCGGTAAAGTCTCTGGGACAATTAGACCAGATGAGAAGGGAAGCAGCTGGGGTTTTAGCCCCGGGGACCGGGCTTGAAAGAATGTCATATTAAATTCAAAATTCATTGACTGTAATTTATTTTGTTTGCAACGATATTTTAGTATTTTTCTTGACAGACTCGGCGAGTCTTCTCTACGCGCCTATAATTTCGCTTAGATTGAATTTGATCAATTTATTTCTGTTTTATTAACCCTAAAATTTTATTTGGTTTTTACGAAAAAAATTAAGTGGAAAAAACATAACTCACTTTTCTAACAATAAAACAGAAAATATCTTGTAAATTAGTAATATTGTGCTTTGGGTACAGAATGGGAATACAAATATAAAGAGCATACGTAATGGCTTCATATGGACTTTTAATAGGTTCGTAAAAAAAGGGTAAATTGGGTAAATTGGATAAAATTTACTTCTAAATTAGTACATCACATGTGTAGGTATGGACGGATCCGGTCACTACACATGTGTATCTATGCATGTACATCCAAAATATATACATGTTACACATATTATGCTTAGACAAGAATAATTTTATCCGGTGCACATTAGTTCGCTTCCGCGGTCAGATAACCCTAAAGGGTCGTATACTAGTTCGCTCCCGTCTAGACCATATACTAGTTCGCTCCCGTAACTATATGCTAATGCGATTTAGGTTCATTCTAAGAACCCGAAGATAGAGAAATTACACAAATTGAACAGCAAGATAAGAATGTTTTTATTTCTGTTTTATAACTTAATATTAAATACATTATTTTGGTGTAAATTTTTATCACATAAATTTTTCAAAGTCGAACCTACTTATTACATTTTGTTTCAATAATGATATTTTTCCTTCTACAAATTCCTTACGCAAATTAACTACCTTGCGATACACTTTTTATGACTCCGAAGGAAAGACATCTCCTCCGAAGTCATTATAACATCGTGTAGAAGTACTTTTTGAGAGGTTTTAAATTGCATTTTGTGAAGCATCAGTTCCGGCAGGATTTAAAAATATAATCGAAATATTTAAAAAAACAACTATTAATGAAATTTATTATCTCAGATCGACATTTTTTTATGCCTTAATTTAAATGTTTTTATGTTCTTATAAAAATTATTTTTATAATTATTTACAGTTAACACGTGTTTGACTTTTTCACTTATCATTTCGCACACTTCCATATCGATGACAAAATTATACAGATTGGTTGTTAAACTAGTCTTATCTTCAACTGATTGACCACAAATAATAACTAATGTACGAATATTTGCTTTTTATCTTACCATATGGAATATGCCCACCGTCATTGAGGTAATTAATTTTACCTGTCAGTAGATAATAAGTCGGGAGCGAACTAATCTACGACCCTTTTTCAAGATAAGATTAAAATCTGACCGCGGGGGCGAACTAGTATGCAATCCGGGAGCGAATTAACCTACGACCCTTTTTCAAGATAAGATTAAAATCTTATCGCGGGAGCGAACTAGTATGCACCCATTTTATCTCTGATATCGAATTTACACCGAAACCGCAAGTAGTAGGTAAAATGCATCTATTAAAAATTAAAATTGAAAGAGCATTACACTTCTTTTACATATGCCTCAAACTAGATTGAATTTTGTCTCTTTCTCTTTAACTATAGTAACTTAAAGTTGTACGTTTACTATTGATGGTCTTAGTAGGTCCAGTCGGAAAAGGTGCAGTATATGTTTAATGAAGTGTTGCTGGTTCGCATTGTAGATATTCTAATAGCAATCCAGGTTAGAAACACTAAAAATTGTATACTTTTTATTGAGGGTAAGCAATCGTTGGGTACTTACGTCGGGCTTGGTTTTCGAATTATTGTTCGTAAATTAAAACAGTATAATTCGAATCACTTTTTAGCGAATTTCTAGAATGGAAATTCAGCTATATCAATATATTTTCACATAAAATAAAAGGATTCCTTTACAACGCCAAAGAAAAAACTGATCCACTCAAAAAGAGTGGGGTCTACCGCCTAGACTGTTGCCATTGTAACGCCAAATATGTGGGACGAACAGGACGAAGTTTCGACATAAGATATAAGGAACACATTGGTTTACAAAAACACAGCTCTAACTTCGGTCTACATATCTTGGAAACAGGTCATTTTCCCAAAACAGACCATAAACCAAAAGTTCTACATGTTTGCCATAATGGTTTAAAATTGAATCTTTTAGAGGCTCTAGAAATTAATAGATTAAACAGTGACCCACAAATAGAAGTTTTAAACGATCAAAATGATCTAAATAATTCTCCTCTATTAAAAATAAATTTCTGAAAGAATATAATCACTTCAGTCTTTCAATAATTTTGGACACCCCTATTTTAGTTTTCATAAACAGGTCATTTATCTGAACAGTCATATTATTAGGTAAAAATAAAAATTTTTTCATATCGGCACCTACAAACTGGTTTAATTGCTTTCTTCTTTACACGTATATTTAGTTGCTTCGTTACAAAAATTTTATGGGTTTTCCCAATTCAATAATATTACACCCCTCCTATATATCTTTCTTACCTATAAATTCCCATTAATTATTTTCATCTTTCTACTCTGAGGATGACCGAAAGGTTGAAAACGCGTTCAGTAAAAATAACTTTTAATTCGTGAAATAGGCAAAGTAATCGAACTTTAAATATTTTTCAATATTTAAAAGGATTCGATTGTATAGTAAAATTATTTAAGCATTATAATTCCATCTATAACCACCACTATATTTTAGATGTACAAAATTTTGTATTTTACACACGATTGTGTGCATAGAATCGCAGCTTTCTACACTTTGATTAATTCGTAACTAAAGTATAGTAAGTAACTCAGTCTGAAGAGATATTACACACTCTCGCAATTACTCTCGCAATAGGCTACTTTCGCAGCCGCCACTATACGGCTCTTGCGTAAGTTTTTCAATTCAAATTTCAACAATTTTAATTACGTAATATACTATAACGTAACTTGAAATGACATTGCTCGAAGACATCTAAAAATGTGATTCTGTTTGCGTTTTTCTATTTATAATGTGGGCTACTTTATTTTCAATGGCACAATTATTCGTACTGAAATATATCTTTAATTTTACTTAGCAAAATATAAAAATGTTTTTATCGACGAAGTATAAAGACAACAATAAAACAGAAATTTCGTTTTACGTGTATTTTTTTCTTATTAATTTTGTAGCTAACGTAAACGGGATCTTTTCTCTTATTGGCTACCAAAAATAATCAAACTTTTGGTACTTTTATTCAATTAATAAAAACTGTGCAATGAATAGTGATTTAGCGGGCAAATTGTGACGAATATTTGAAACAAATTCCCAGATTTAGACTACTAAATTTTCATCAAATTATCACAAATTGACACATAATAATAATTTATTATTATTTTTTCTTGTTTTTTTTTCAGCGTTCATTAATTTAATGTTTAAAATAACGATGCAAACAAATTCACTACATCACTAAATTGAACAGTTACAAAATTAAACTCATAAATTGTTATTTAACTTGATCGTATCGACATTCATGGCATGATGGGATGAACGAAACCCTTTGATGGAAGGGGGCGAGGAGATACACTATAAACACAATCGAAAAGATTTACAAATATAGAACGCACGATTTGGTGTTTGAATGCAATAGTCAAATAAGTGAGAGAATTCGTTAAAATATTCACTTGATTTTATCTATCTGTTTATATTTAACGATTGTAAAGATATAATCTAAACGTTGGATAAATGGTTAAATTTTAAGCGTATAGTGATAATAATTATGTTTAGTACGTCTCTTACTTATCGTTAAATGTTAAGCCCGGTTCAGACGCAGCCAGTAGTTTAGCAGAGTATAGTAATTTAGTCAAGTGGACATACTGTTCATACAGGACTAGTAAATTAGTGAAGTTTATTAAAATACTGCGAGTCAAAACAATCGTTCACATACAACTAGTATTTAGTTTAGTCGATTAGTCGAGTGCTTGAGTCCTTAATTTTCTTTCTTTTATGAGATTATGTCGATCTTATATTTTTTTTTACGATTTCATTTTGACCAAAACCTTCTATTCCCATCGTTTCTTATTGAAAAAAGTTAAAAGGAAATATTTCTTTTCTCATTTTACGGAAAGACAGGGGCGCCGATTTTTGCGTTGCCTCGGGCGCCACTTAGGGTAGATTGTTTAAGAGTGGTGTCTTCTTACCATCTTGCCATTTTAATTAATTAATTAATTTATTTGTTATTATTTCAATAAGAAGTCTATAACAGATTAAATTAAAATTATCAAATACAATTATATTTATTTCTATAAAATATTTTAAATTTTTTTTACGAAAAACCGAAACTGACAAATAAAACAATATCCCAAATAACTAAAAAACAATAATAATTACAATAATTACCTATGTATAAACAACTTGTGTATTTCTGTCCACACGGTCTTAGTAAAGAGATCAATTCGGATCAGGTCCAATGAGAGGGCGACAGCCAGGGTTGCAGGCTCCAGGCCTGGGCTTGAAGAGGAGCTCGTAGCTGTCAGCAGGGGGTTAGGGAGAAAGTACAAGGACCCTCTTTTTTTGCCCGTCACTTAATTTATTTCCTTAAAGAACTATTTTTGGAGGTTTATTTTCGGGGCTCGTCATTTTTCTTCACGGCTCTGGTCACCTCCATAAAGATAAAACATAAAACAATCTAAAAAACGGATGTTAATCGTTATTATATGATTATAGTTGTGGAGTGACATTTCAAAACGTATTTTGTCACAATTAGTAAAATGTTGGAAAATCACCAAAAACTATTCAACTATTTCAAGTTATTTTTATAGATTACATGATTTAAAGTACAATTGGAATTGATTTTTCGTTAATATGTTTTTATATGAAAAGAAAAATGGTTTTATATGATGGATAAAACAAACACTGTTTGAATCAAACCTGAATATGTAAACCACGCGGTTTAAATAAATTTATTATTTTCTTTCTTAATTTTAATGGAGTAAAATTTTTTTTGCGGAAATTGAATTGTCTAGTCTGATAGAAAGTAGTAAGAAGAATCAGAAGATATGTCTAAATCAGTTTTGAATTTTTGTGACATAATGCTTTTTGGTTAGTCACTCCACAATTGTCCACGTAAAATGTTTATCAGAAATTTGTACTTATGCACGTATTGCATTCAGTGTAACCCCATTTGCAGTAAGTGAGATATATTACACTTCATTACAATAACAATATAGCTTAACTTCATATCTATTACCAGTTTACATGTAACTTTATATTGTTACTGTTACTTTATCTATACATATAATGTTTATTGGTATTTGTCTCTATAGTCCATATATATTACGTATGTGTATTTGTGTCATAGAGAATGATTACAATCTTGTCTAAATGATACTGTTTTCAATATTATTATTCCCTACGTTTCCCCCGTAATTTTCCTGCCATCAAATTGTTTCTGTGTGCTATTGTTTGTTGCAATAGCAAGCAATTCAATTACAGTGTGAAAATAAATTTTTCCACGATAAATCTTATCGATAATTTTCACGTAATTGAACGAAAATCTTCGGTGTTTATATCTCAGTTTGTATTATTATCGTTAGGGGGAAATTATTTTTATTTGTTATTTGTAGTAGAAGATTGTATTAATGTTGTAAATTGAATTTTTAAAGCGATTGTTACAATCGATTAGGGATGATCTCAGTAATTATTATAATTACATAACATCCTGATAATCCTAAACGCTTCCTCGGAGTATCTACGGTAGAACTTCTTATAATGGACACCTTTCTTGACCGGACCCCTCCTATAGCAGGACAAATTTTTTATGAGCGTGGCATGCTGTACTTTTCCTAACCGGACGCGAACACGATAGTTTTTGACAAAAATACATTATTACTTCCATTAACCGGATGCGAGTACGTCTAGTATGTATGTATAATTATGTGGGTTTGGTATATTTGTTCATGTTTCAAAAAATAATAGTTCAAAACTTTTTTAACCGACTTCCAAAACGAAGAGGTTCTCATTTCAACCCATATGTTTTTTTTTTATGTATGTACACCGATTTCTCCCACATTTCTAGCCCAATTTGCGCCATTCTTTTTTTAGTTAGTAGATAAAGTTTTCCAGGTGGTCCCATAAAAATTTTGTTGACACTGGTTGAGTAATTTTTTAACCATCTTCAATAATATCAACGATATGAATAATTATGGCAAATTTAAAATTTGTATAATATGCAAAATTATTTACTTTAATATCTATTCTATAGTAACATATTTTTTTAATTTATGTTGATCCAATTATCCTAAAAATAATTTTCTGTCAGTACTTAGTTTAAAAAATTCTTTGATGACTTGAAAAATTGGTGGATTTTCATTGATTTTTTATTTTCCTAGTAATTATTACTTTAAATATTATTAATGTTTCAAATTTCAAAGCAAAGTGAGCACCCAAAATTATGATTTTTGGACACTGGTATTTTGGAAACTATTCCACCTAAACGTATGAAATTTGAAATTTAATAAGAAAACAATTTTAAAACCAAATAAAAAATTGTAATGGAGTGGACTCATAAGCATTGTCACTAAAAGGTATGAAATAAAAGATCTTTTAAAAAACCGACTTCAAAAAGCAAAATATAATTAACGCTTTGCACTCGAACCATTTTTTAGTATGGGTATTCAGCTACTCGACAGTAGTTTTAATAAAAAATTGTATTACATCAAAGATAAGTATTTTAAACAAAAGTAGTTTAC
The DNA here is from genome assembly GCA_035578155.1 of Brachynemurus nebulosus. Classification (NCBI taxonomy): domain Eukaryota; kingdom Metazoa; phylum Arthropoda; class Insecta; order Neuroptera; family Myrmeleontidae; genus Brachynemurus; species Brachynemurus nebulosus. Next base: position 17,268,983 of record JAPWDM010000005.1, read on the forward strand.
ATACATAGTTTATTTTTATTTGGATATTACAAACATTATATTTTAATATTAAATTTTATAATTTTCCTTAGTGTGATATTTGAAGTAAAGAATAGGATGGCGCCTGAGAGGCGCCTTTCGAGTGCAAAGGGTATTTATTGTGTCGCCTTGGTGGCGCCTATCGAGTGAAAAGGGTTAATATCACAAGTCCGGCGGGGAGTAGTATAAAACAATTTTTGAAGAATTCATGAATTTTTCAAGCACATTCAATCGCAATTTTACATACGACGTCGCCCTGCTTGACTAAAAATTCGTGATATTAATTATTTTTTACTTTTTGAAGTCGGTTTTTTAAAAGATCTTTTATTAGTCTTAAAATATTTAAAATTTTCAAAAAAATTGCTGAATGGAAAATTTCTGAATAAAATTAGTTATTTTATCTACGTTGTTTCATTAGATAATGCGCTTATTTGCTCTGTCCCTGTTAAGCCGGACAGATTTTTGTGATACACTGCTACGCGGCTTAACAGAAACCCTATTGTAGGTTGCCTGGTTCGCAGTAGTATGGTAAGTAACCATGAAGGGTTAGCACAACCCTGTCTACGACACATACTTTCACCAATATCGTTGATTAATTGTGATACCCTGTCTAAATTATGCATAAATACATTCTTAACATCAAAGGTAGAAATAATTTTATTCACTAAAATTCAATAAAATTTTGTAAATATGTTTAGGTCCTAAACGTGTTACCAGCTTTTTTAAAAACAGGAAATTTATCTTACAAAGATGAGATTGCCAGAGTCTGATTTAAAAAATTTTTAAGGGCCCCTTTTTTGACCCATATTTTATATCAAATTTTTTTTGTTAAAAAATAGTTTTGGTTCAAATTTATTGGCAAATATTAATTATATGGCTGAGATCTACCCACTGCTTTCGTAGTGAGATCTATATACTTTACACTGAAGGTATATATTGTTATCTAATCAGTAAATCCTTACAAAATACTTATATATCTCTATTTGGGGTCGCGAATGAAAAAGTTTAAGAAGCCATGCTCTAAATTAATGTCTTCCTTCCCGTCAACGAAATATTTCGCGGTTCGGTAACTCACGTTTATCGGGACGTGGACATTCCAGACAACATCACGTGGTTTTGAATGTGAGAAAAGATTTATATGTATATTAGATTTTTGTTTATTTTCTTATTTACGCTCATTTCATGGTTCACTTAATTAAAATTATTTATAGCTCTAAGACAAAAATAAATAAGTCTCATTCATATTGAAACCTTTGTGATTATATAAAACTTGTAAAAACAATAACAAATTAAACAAAACTTAATTGAATTGGTTGGCAGCCAATTGTTGAAATACAATATGTTCTATAACACCCTCATAAAGCCTTTTTAAAAAAATAATTCCTTTTTAATAAATATTAAAGAAGTTAAGTGTGTGCACACGATCGTAGAGAGAAATTACGGGTCCCGGGGAAAAATGAAATTTTTCCCAAAAAATATAATCGACGAGCAAAAAAAAGTGTTTATACTTTTGCCCGGGCTCCTTACCAGTGGGTCCGGGCCCACTTTTCGAATCGGAGCTCTGGGGCTACAGTGACGGCTTCTCTCCTACCTTTCATCAGACCTGTATGTGCAGTCTGTTTTTTTTTTTTTTTTGTTTAGTCAGAAAAATATTAGTATAATATTGGAAATTTTTTATGCTAACCTCTTCCTTTAACACAACGTTGCTAAATTTTAAATTAATATTAATAGAATAAAATTAAAATTTAATAACAGCAAATATGGAATACCATAAAGTAACGCTCAAATCTATTAAATTTTTAAATTAATAATTCATTCACTTAGTCAAAAATCTTTTTTTCAACAACGCACCTCATTTACCGTACAAATTGTTAAATTTTTAGCATCATTTTTCATAAAAATAAAAATACTTCACACAATGGGGTATTTGACAATTTTTTAAAAACCATCTTAGTGTGTTTGTTACTTGTTCTTACTAAGCTCATAATACATATTTTCAAATTATTTTGTACTATATTATTAATAAAAATTACTGATAAAATTTCAGTTTTTAAAAAGGTCACCAAAACGATGCTTTCTGTCTCTTTCAAATCGTATAACGTCATTGATTCTAAAACATTGAATCGCGGTAGTGGTTTTACTTGTGACATTTGTGTCATTTTTAGAATTTAATTTTTTATCCAACTGCGTCGTCTCCGTAAGATTCTCTGGAGGCACTGCCACAATGAAAGAAACATATGTATAATAGGTTTGTCATACATACTTTCAAAGTTTTATAAAGATTGTATACTCATAATATAGTTTTTACATTTTTTTTATTTCGGTGGAGTAAAAATCAGGATTATTTTTAAAAAAGTAAGTCTATCATTAATGCGTCTATTCTTGGCAAATTGTTACTATCAGCTTTAATATAATTTTCTTCCATTTTATAACGGTTAAACAAGGTTGAATATAAACGGTTAAATACGTTTTAAATTGTCAAATAGTTTTAAAAAATTAATAATGAAAATTTTCTTTCAAAGTTTCAAAAAAAGTAAACATTTTTTTTAACGTAAACGTTATTTTCAACGTAAATTTTGTAATTTGATTTAATTAAAATTTTTATACATATTTTTGACTGAAATTACTTGTAAAAAAGCAATATTCAGTATCATTATGACTCGAGTAATTATTTTAAAATCAAAATAGGTAGATATTCTTTCAACTACTGTCAAATACCCCATTGTCAATTTTGATATCTAATTACTCGTGCGCAAAATATTACTTTTAATAGTAGGAGTATCTTAAAAAAAAATGTATTTTTAAACATGTAGAAATTTCGATCATCTTATTCAATAACGTTTCAGTTTTATTCAACTTACTGTGTGAATAATGCGAAATATCCTCTCTTTTTCATATGCAAAACAAAACAAAAAATTTACATAAATATAACTCTATCATTGCTGTAATACAAAACGATAATATTTTGAAGGACTGGCGTAAAAGTGGAACGTGGCCAAACAAGAATACAAAATGAAAACTATAAATATCGATAAAATGTTTTACTGCCTTACCGACCGACTGACTGACGATGTGAATAACAATGACGAGCTGACGGATTAGCAAGGCGCTAGAAAAAAAAAACTTATTTGCCCAAAAAAAAAATTTAAGAATATAACATAAAGGAAACAGTAAATAGTTTTTTCGCTTTTTTTGCGGTGTTTTATAACTTCATATTTGACGCCCGTTTAAACGAAGGTGTACCTACGTATTTTGCTGTTTTGATATTTTCTTTTATGTGCATTTATTTGAATACTGTGCTATATATAGGATGGACAAATATACAAATTGATTAAACTTTTAGGTTTCGAGTTTAATTTTTACTTCCAAGACTATACTAAAGTAGCAAAAGCATCGCAACATCACTTTTAAACTGGGAAAATTTTAGTAATTTTTGTTTAGGGTATGTCTGTCTGTTCGTTCGTATGTCCGAAAATGCTACCAAGTGGCATAACTTCGGAACTATTCGATCGTTTTTGTTAAAATTGTGCAATTTGGTTTCTAGAAGGTCCCCTACGAATTATATCGCAATCGGAGTAATGGTAGCTATGGATTCGAGCTTTAGAATTCTGAAAATCGTAGAAACATCCTGTACTTATGTATGAATATATTCTTCACATCGTAAATCCCGGTTTTCGTTTTAATATTTTCCATACAATCAAAAAAAGGTCCTTATTCTTTAATCGAACTCGGTCCGCTGTTCAAGCATGTTGGTATACTTACATTTACCAGATTTTACGACTAGTTTTCTAATTTATTTTCGGTGGTAAGGACATAAAATTTTGTATTACAGCCAATAATCACGGTAATGATTGGTTACCACGATAAAGAAATTTATGATTTTTTTTTTTTTATTAATAATAAAAAGGAATAAATTCTTCAAAAGAAAAACATCGATGAGGAATGAGGCGCGCTCGCACAATAAGGGTTCCACACAGTCAACAGTCAATAGATCAAAATTTTTTTAATTTTTTTATTTAACGTAAAAGTTCCTATACTGGAACACTATTTTTAGGTGTATAATTAAACTGGCTTATAAAAATTGACAAGTAAATTAAACACTCATTTTTTTTTTCTTAATAAGCATGAAAGAACGTTTTTTAAATCCAACGAATGTTTTTGAAAAAATACAACTTAAAAATTTTTATTTATTAATGTTTTTCTTTTACAAAATGTCGACATCTATATCCAAACAAAGAAATATTAATGACACTGAAGTTGGGAATCGATATACAAACAGACGTGTAATATGAGTAATATGACACATAGAGTGACATCTAGATGTCAAAGTAGGAAACAGAATGGTTTAAGTATTTGACGTAAATAAAGGATTAAAATACTGGATTCAACAAAAATTGTTTTAATATATATATATATATATATATATATATATATATATATATATATATATATATATATATATATATATATATATATATATATGTATATATGTATTTCGTTAATTACATAAGTAAGGAAACATTAAATGCGAAGTGAATTTAAATTAAATAAAAAAATAATCATTCTATTAATAATAATTTTTGTTATCAGAGGTTTTTTTCAGAAATAACTTCATTAATATACAATAATGTCAAAACTGTTCGGATGTCAAAACTGATCGCATTCCGGTATAGGGGCTTTTACGTTATATATAAATAAATTTTACTTACTCAAAGCTTGTGACAACTGAAAAATGCATGAGCTGTCCCACACTGTACCGAAATATTAGTTTTTCGGGAATGTGTGACTTAATATCTATTAACCCTATAAAAATCAAAATTTTATCTTTAGATACCTCGGAGATTAGGCGGGGCTAACGGTCATTTTTCTTGAATTTCGAGCTATATTATTCAAACTACTACACCAAAAATTACGAAAAATATATTGTATCTTATAGAATCTTTGAAGGTAACTCCTTTAAATAGTATCCCAAACGATATATCAATTAAAAGTTTGTTTTTTTTTTTTTTTTTACCAAACTGACTCCCCATTTTAATTTCAAAATGTTTTTTCCAATTATTGATTGGCGGTATATGTACACATTTCAAGAAAAACCTCTGCACTGAGAAAAAAATACAGTAATTTTTACTGAAATTTCTGGTAAAAAATTACTGAGCTCTCTGGTAATGCGGACATAAGTGACAGGCTAAGTAAAAACTACGATAATTTATAGTAAAAATTTAAATTACGCTACAGCTCAGTAAAAATTACCGTATTATTTATAAATAAGGTTTTTTTTATTTATTAATAAATAATTGAATTAAAATAGTTTAAAAGGATATTGATAGAAGGGTAAGCATTAAAATCAAATTATAAATATAGAAAAAAATTTTTGTGGTTTTTTATTATTTGTGGAAAAAAATATATAAATTCTTTATTTGAAATATTACATGATAAAAATTTTTAACAATAAGCACATTATAATAATTTATATAAAAACATATTTCAATTAACATATCAAATACTTAAATAATAATTTATTATAAAAAAAAAAAAAAAAAAACACTTTATAAACATCCAATCACTATCATTGCTATTGGCCAACTGACGAACCAATGGTTGCCACGGTTGCTGCGTCTGTAAGTCGTGTATTGTCTAACACGCATGCTCTCTGGGCCTCAAGGTTGTGTGGTGGTTGCGTGCTTGTTTTGTTTATTCTGTTCTATGCGTTCTATGTAATAATACTTGGTATGCAGTGGTGCTGAAATACACACCGACTCAGTAAAAATTATTCTATGTCCAGTATAATTTTACAAAAAATTAAGTAAATTTTCCCGGTGTCCACTTGAAATTTTACTACCCCATCGAATTTTACGCAGCTGTATAGGAAAAATTACGCAGCTGTATAGGAAAAATTCTTAAGGTGTACAGGAAAAATTTTCAAATGAATCGTAAAAAATAATGTTTGAAACGCATTTTTTATATTTTTGCTTAATAATTTCCTACGGACTGGTCACTTAAGACTCGTTTACCGGAGGCAGCTCAGTAATTTTTACTGGAATTTTTTCTCTGTGTGTGACAGATGGATATGAGAGTGATCTTATAAGGATTCCATTTTTCCTGTTAGAGTATGAAAGAGCCGTAATATGTCAAAATTGTAGGATATTTTGAATAGATCAATCAAATATTTAACAGAGATTTCTATTTAAATTTTTCTAATTGTTGAATTTGCTTTTATTTACTCGGCCATTTACACTTCACAGCTTGAATTCTATTCAGAACACTTTAAAACGTGTTTTTTTCAACTGGTTTTGTATTTTTTTTCGCTACTTACATTTTGTTATTGTGCTACATAATTATGTACATACGTACAAACTGGTAGCTAAGCTGTATAACATGAGGACATGACTGTTCACTAGTGTTGAAAATGAAAATTATACATTGTTTTAATTGTATAAATTACAAGTAGGTACATTGTAAAAATTGAAAAACTGTAAAAATATTTCAATTGCACAAGTTGTTTGTACATAGTAAATAGTAATTCACTCCACCGGTATTTTATGTTGTTCATGTTGTAATACAAATTTATTTGTACAGTTTCGTTCAAAAATGTCAACAAAAAGCAGTAATATTACAAAACATTGTAGTCATGGTGGCAGCGCCGTGAAAGAGTATTTTATGTGTTATTAGCAACCTATCCTGATTTCTTTCATATGCAAATTTCATTAATTTGATATGCGTAACTGTTTCGTTGTATTTATTAAGTTTCAAAGATCACTCGAAATGCCAAAAAGGGAAGTTTTATTGAAAATTTTTTTTTTTCGTAACAAATACAGGAAGGATTCTTTTTTTTAGAAAGAAAGAAACATATTTCGTAATCTTTTTAAGAAAGAAAGAAATATATTTTTGATTCTTTTTAAGAATGTACTACGAATATATAATTTGTATACAGGATGTTTCATGTATGAAATATGAAATGCATTTTTAATACGAAATACATTTATTTTTTTATAAAAGTATAAATTTTTAACTGATTATTAAATATTTTGCACTAAAATGTATTGCAAACAATTATCCATATACATTTGTATTCTATACACATTGAAATTGCAAGTCAAAGTTATCAACCTTGTACATTCTAAATTTGTATTTGAAAAGACAAAAGTATTATAAAAGGAATCCTCACTATGATGTGATCAATATAAGATTTTTTCATGTAGATATATTATACCTTATTGAAAATATATAAAAAATAAAATTTTCAAAGAGGTTCATGGTGGACAGCATAACAATTTTCAAACCGCAGCCAGAAAATTAAAATTTTTTTCATCATTTACACTAGTTTTACTAAGGCGGTACACAAGATTTTTAAAAAATATTACTGATTTGTGTTTAAAACCAGTTTTTAAAACAATTTTGAAAATCGATGAAAAATTAACTTTTGTTTGTTTATAAAATCTCCTATTATTTTAAAAACTTCTATTAGTTTACCTATTATTAACGCCACCTGTGAGTTATTTACGGAAATATAACTGACCTATAATTAAAAATAGAGCTGACGTGAGAAGCTCCAAAATGTTATGAGCAGCGATGAAGCGGCGTTTTGAAACATTTTCAACCGCTCGAACTCGGTTAGCTTAGAAATCGGTTCAAAACGGTTTTACAATATTTCCAGAGTCATAATTCTTTCTGAATATCATGCTAAAGATGTTAATACATCATTTACTTCATAAGAAATAATTAACGCTTGTTAATTCATAGCTCTGCTAAAATTAACTGAAACTGCATCGAGTTTCGTACAAACGACGTTAGACTTTATTATGCACTGATGACTTTTCATAATTATGTTCCCATATTTGTTTCTGTTTTGCTTGTACAATGTCACCGTTCTCATCCTGTATTGTCTACAAATTTTACGCTTGTTACTATTTATTTGTTTTGACATAGGTACCTATAGTAGTGCGTATTTGTTTTGAGTAGCTACATATGCCTATATCTGTATTATATTTTTATTGTAAACACCTGTCATACAATGTTTCAATAAAATATATTTACAATCCCATAAAATAAGGAATAAAAGATAATTATCCTCTTTTCGTGTGTTGTATTTTTGTTATGTTTATTTAGTTATTGTTAATAAAAATATCTCTAACTCATTTATGAATTGAAATATTAATTTTAAAAATTGATATTTCAATAAACATTTTATAAAATTTACTATATTCCAAAAATCATAAAACTAAAAGTATGGTTTTAGTGAAAAAATTTTAAAAAAGTTGATTATAACACTGCAACATCATAGCTAATTTATTCAGCTGTGTCTATAAACAGCAGGTGTTTTATTTCGATATGGATAGCATATATATATGTATATGTTACGCTCAAAGATCGAAATCGCTCATTGAGCGAAAAAATCGACCACAACGAGTTGTGGTTATTTGAAATCAGCCACAACGCGAAATTCGTGTTGTGGCATTTATAAAAACAGCCACAACGCGTTGTGGTTAGCTCAAAAAGACCACAACGCGAAATTCGCGTCGTGGCTTTCATAAGATTTGACCACAACGCGACGTGGTCATTTAAAAAGCCACAACGCGTTTTAGACGGTTAGCTGATGCAATTGTGACACGACAGACAGGTTGTTGTTTGTCAACTGACGTATAGGATTCAGGATGTTCAATAATAAAAGCCTTTAATTAAATTTTTTATTCATTTTGAATTCGTGATCGTATATTAGTAAATATAACAAAATTATTTCTCATAATATAGGTACTGAATTGCAGATTAGTTATTTTTAAGCAATACATGGTCATGCATTAAAATCTTTTAAGGGGGTATTTTAGTCTAGACATTCGAAAAATCGATTTTTCTTTTTTTTACATTTTCAAAGTTTAGACCTTTAGGAATAAGCCTCTAAAAGGATTTACGGAAATTCGAATTATTTTCGGAGTTAAGGTTATTTTTTCCTGTGTACTGTGTATCCTTTCAGTGTTAAATTCAAATTTTTAATATAGATTACTCGAAACTGCTTTTTTCGATACGGTTGTAATGATACTTCAAGTTCTAATGCACCGATTTACTTGAAATTTGGTACAGACCTTCCTAATACTATCAAAATTGGTCCGACGCACGTAGGGATTTTTGGAATTTCTTTTTTAATATTTTTAAAAAATTTTCAAAGTTGAAAAATGGAGGCGAAAAAATGATTTTTTTAAAATGGCCGCCATTTTGTGAAAAAATTTTTATACATTTTTATACTTTTCAAATATCAATAAAAAACTGTTAAAAAAATGGATACTAAAAATGTTTACTCTTTTTTTTATTACGCCCATAAAATCATCTCAAAATCGAAGCTCTAGTCTAGACTACAAGATCCCTTTAAGCTGTAACAGACTAAATTTTTAAAATCAAACAATGGGCAATCCATTGTTTAATTTTATGAATTTCAGCATAGTAGTCTTCAAAGAAAATGTAAATAAAAAGTTTTTTTTTTAATTGCAATTTAGAGCCACTGGGCAGTGTCAATAATTATTTTAAAAAATTTAAAAAGACAAAATTTTCCACTTCTTTGGTAAGTTTACTTACTACTTACCTCGTGTCCGTTTGTGCCCTATGTTAAGGAGGCTCATCAATCCAGAGACCGAAAAAAACAGGTTTCTTCACTTTTTTTTTACATAATGAAGCGGAACCAGAATTAGCAATTTTGCATGTATAGAAAGAAAATGGCGATCATTTCGAGAAAAACGCGTTTAAATTGATTTCTAATAAGTATAGCTAAGAGAAACAGCAAAAACAAAAAAGTCAATTTTTTGAAATTTCTGGACTGGTGAGCCCCCTTAATATGTGCGTTTTCACAAAATGTCAAACAGTTCATCAGCCTTACAAAAATAACGGATTTTTTAATCACAAACACTAATTAGATCCATATTCCATCAATTTCCGTGTCAGTTATTTTTAAAACATCATATCCTTTAAGACGACGATAATGTTTTGACAATAGGGGTTGATTACTTTTTTTGAGAAGCTGAGCCTCCTTTGTTTCTTGAAGTACCGTTTGGTATCGTTCGTTACTAATGAAAAAACTGCGATCGGTATTTATTTTTATAAACTCATCCAATTCCTCATAAAATACAATTTTTTTATTAGCCATGATTAGTGCACTAATGTTTACACTTGGAAATAACGATCAACAATGAATACAAATTCAACGGTATTTGATTGCAATGCGCCAGTTGACAAATAACAACCTGTCCGTTGTGTCACAATTGCATCAGCTAACAGTCTAGAACGCGTTGTGGCTTTTTTAAATGACCACGTCGCGTTGTGGTCAAATCTTATAAAAGCCACGACGCGAATTTCGCGTTATGGTCTTTTCGAGTTAACCACAACGCGTTGTGGCTGTTTTTATAAGTGCCACAACACGAATTTCGCGTTGTGGCTGATTTTAAATAACCACCACGCGTTGTGGTCGATTTTTTCGCTCAATGAGCGATTTCGATCTTTGAGCGTAACATATATATATATATATATATATATATATATATATATATATATATATTTATATATATATATATATTTATATGTAAATGAAATATGAACTCTATTTTTGAAGAAAAACCATTAGAGGTTTAAAATTCCAAACCGTTCTGAGGATATGGCCGTTTCTAAGTGTTAATAAAATCTTCATAAGAAATATACAAGGACACAAGGACTTTGTGAACGAAGATTCGAAGCGACAACGAAGTCGCGGGCTACAGTTAGTAAATTACTGTTCATTACACATTACTTGTTCATTACTTGTTTCACATTATTTGTTCATTATTTTTTTTCGTGATTTTATACGACTTTTTTTAATTTCTTTTATTAAAGAAAGGAAAGGAAAGTAAGAAAAAGTAAGAATTTTGAATATTAATTTGCGGCAGAGTTTATTATTGATTGTTTTGGAGCACTTTATGAGTACAATACATGATATTTTAGGTATTTCTTGCGAAAAGACTAGATTTTCGCAAAAATTTGTTATAATTGAAAAGTTTTCCAAAATTTCATAGAGCATCAGAAAGAACGGAAAAAATTGCCTAAAATACTGTCGAAATAAAAGCGAATTTTCAAAAGTCAAAGTAAGGAAAAGTAAGTTTCGAAATCCAGAAGAGCAGATGGATCGCATTGTACTAATTAAATTTTACGCAGGATGTTGGGGCGGCGATATTTTTATATTATTTCAAGAATTACAATTAAAAAACAAAAGTCTTCAATGGTGTATTCATTTCTATTATAAAACTATGTATATTTTAGAATCATAATTTCCAAACTTATTATTATTTTATTGCTTAATGGCCACTGCGTTTCTAATTGGCACTGGTACCGTTATTCGTTCCAAGATTTTTTTAATGTGATCTGCGACGAACTTTTGTTTCAACATAATAAAAAAAAAATATTATTAGAAAAAAAAGGTGAAGACAGACAATCCTAACTTGAACTTTAAAAAACAAAAAATTCCCATCGAAAAGTGAAACAAAAACTTTTTTCTACTATTTCGAGACGAGAACGATTTTTGTATACTCCAATTATCTTTTTCTTCCACTATCGATTTTTGCTCACAATTTGTTTCATTTTTTGTGTACCTTAGTCGGATCAGCTTCTATTTTTTGTTTTCTAATTCTATTTCGGCTTGTTACAAAAAAAAAAAGAAAAAAGTTTTCAATTGAGTAGAAAGCGATGAAGGGAAAAAGGAAAATTGTGTATTAGCATAAATACTTTTGTTCGGTGTTTCGTTATTCACAGGAGCACGATGATCTTTGTTTAAGGACTTTTCGACAAAAAGTTTCCAGTAACATCAATTCAAAATGTTATTGCCTCGACGTTATGATTTAAAATTAAGGTCATACGAAATTTTTTTATGCCAAAAGTTAGAACAAGAGTTTCTTGTTTAAAAAAATATTCTTCGAAATATGTTTAAAGTGACAATTTTTTTTTTTTTTTTATATGAAAACTTTTCGTACACATGCCACATTTTATAACTTTAGCTTTCACAAAGAGGATTAAAGTAATAACTAATCAATACTTACGTAAGTGACAACACACTTATGATAAGTTGATTGCATATAGGGGAGAGTCGGTTATATCGTACCACTTTTTACTTTAATTTAAATGATCGGTTTATGATGAGACTTACAATAATGAATGAATACGTAAAATAAAGTTTAATATTTTGGCTACCACATACAGGAAAACCAACTCTTTACTTTTATTTTAACATCTCTAAAAATTACTTTTTGCAAAGGACTGTGATTGGTACGATTTAGCCGACGAGTTGTTTTAATTGTACCACTAGTATTTAAATTGTACCACAGGTGTTTAAATCGCACCACTGAATAAAAGAATCAAATAAATCCTTAAAGAAATCATTTATTTTTGGCACTTACGTGAAAAAGGAACTATATTATCATAAATCTATATTTATTAATAAGAAAAACATAATTATTAAAATATGAAACCAATAAAACACAGCTACTATAATTAAAGGAAAACAATTATACTTATTTGGTTATAATATAAAAAAAGTGTGAAAAAAGGAACAATGTTTTCAGTCTAAGATGCTTATTAATAAGAATAACAATAATAATTAAGAGAAAATTGTTACTTAAGTATTGCAATCTTGTTTTTTTTTCTTTACATGCCGTAGAATTGTGGGTTTTGGGATTGAATATGTTCTTGAGATTTTGTTTAAACTCAATTCTTTTTTTTTCGTAGGTCACAAGGGCTCTTTCTACATTTTCTTTACTCCATTGATAATATTTCCTTTTATCATTAGCGTCCGTCATCTAAAATAAATAAATAAACAGTTTGTAAATTTTTCACCTATTCCGTTTTAGACTAGGCGACTAAATCGTACCGGTACAATTTACCGATCTACGAGTGGTACGATTTAACGAACCAAATAATTTTTGAAAATATAAAGCGTCGCAACATAACCCCCAAAATTTTGACACGCCGCCAAAATCAAAAATAATCTAGCTCAAATCTGTAATCAAATTATATAGACTGTCTAGTTTTAGCTTACTTTTATCACGAGTTATATCCTTACGAATCAACATGAAAATTTTTATGAAATATCACTAAAAAAGATTTTTTTCGCTCGCACATACACTTCGCGACAGATAGTATTTTGCAAACAATGGATTGTTGGTAGGTTGCGTAAGCGCATCGTTTGATGTTGCCAGTGTAGAAACAATTACTCATTTAGTGGGAATTTTAGGTGTGGTATTATTTAAACGGCGGTACGATTTCGTCGACTCTCCCCTAAATGTACTATTTGTTTTTCATATTATTAACACTATGAGGCCCGAGCACTTTCACAGTAAACTTTGCCGGAAGCCGACAATATTTTTAAGCAAATTTTATGTAAACAAGTACATAAAATGATTCCACAAAACACTAAAGTATTCAACATGTATGTGTTACTTATGCAGTTATGCAGGTCAAAAGATGAGTAACACACATATACATACAAGCATACAACACACACATACATACATATGTGGATAAAAATATTATTGTATAAGCTAGCCTAGAAATTTTGATGATAAAACATATTATGTATATTTATATGTACAAAAAATGAAAAGTGTTCGGTACATAATAAATTATTTTTATAAGAATACATAATATAAAATCTTTTTTATAAATATTTTTAAGTGTTTTGTTTATTATTCTAAATATTGATCGCGGTCGGCCTCTGAGGATATTTTGTTCGGTTTCGGATGCCGAAGCCATGGGACTGAAAGTATTAATTTTTTTTTTACGATCACAATACAATAAAAAGAAAATATAAAAATTATTTTAAAAAAATAAATTGTATGTAAAAGAAAAAGCACTGTATACAAAAGAACGTGCTGGTCGTTTCTCGCATTTTTCATTCGATCAACTCAATGATTTGTAAACAAAAATGTAGAACACTAACAGAAACAGATACCCTAGAAAAAAATTACATTTCAAAATAAGCAATATTTCTCGATTCTTTGTATCGACTGAGAATATTTTTGTTTTCACCATTGATTAAAATTCATTATTTCAATTTTGTTTTCAGGAAATCCTAGAAACAACTCACCAACATGGCGGCGTTTGTTGCAAAACAGATGGTCGGAAATAAATTAAATGCTGTTAAAGGTAAGTGTTAATGTTTCCTTGATAAATTGGTTATATAAATGGATTAAATTGCGAAGAAAGGTATGACAAAGTAAACATTCCATTTTCTGCTAAGAGAAAAAGAGGATTAAATAAAAATAATAAGCACATATTATTGTGACTATATGAATTTTAATTATGTTGAGTATTTGAGTTTGTTGTAATTGTTGTAAGTTTAATGTTTCCCATATTTCCAGTCCTACAAAGCCATATTTTGAACTAGTTAAAAAGTATTTTTATGCAATTAACGTAATATTTTGGTTGTGCATTTTGCACATATATTAAACGGCATCTCTTCTTTATAGTATACATTTATTATTAAATAGGTGTCGAAATAGTTATTTTCGATACATACGCGTAAAGAGAGGTATTCTAGTAGGCTTAAATTGGGGCACGAGTCTAAGGGGCTGACGCATACACCCCGAGATCGAGTGCGTCGGCGAGTATACGCCCACGAGCCGTCAGGCGAGTGGGGGTAAGCGCACGAGATCTCGTTACGTATGCGTCAGTCCCTTTAGCGAGTGCCCCAGTTTAAGCCCATCAGATACCTCACTTTATGCATACGTATCGAACATAATTTTTTATAACTACGGCTTCTACAGTTTAATAGAGAGAAAAAAATTAATTATTTTTAAGTAATTTTAGAGGATAGTTAATTTTAGTCTATAATGTTATATAAAAAAAAAAAAAATTTATTAATTTGTAGATCGTTTCTATTTTTTTTAATTAATTTGTTGATCGTTTTCATGTTTAATTGGAATATGATTATCATTGACAAATGAATATCATTATTTTCTCGCATAGTTTTAGCTACTTTCACGCACAGTTGTACTTTCGCGCACAGTTACTGTCGTTTGTTTTACAATGATATGAAAACTGCTCTTTACGCCCACTAAACAACGCTCGAATATTGAACTTTAGAAGCGGGTGTTATAAAAAATTATTTTTATTTCGCGTCTATGCTAAAAATTCTTCACAAATAAAATAAATATTTTGCAAGTGGCATTCTGTTTATGCCCTGCTCTTGTCATATTTTAATAGTCAACGCTGTTCGCCCCATACGCTTGTATTAAAAAACAATTACGTAACCGTCTACCTATCCACCGCCATCTATATCGTTTGCGAATGAAATAATAGAATATTTCAAGTGCCATTAACTCCACCACAAAGAATTTTCGAGATATCATCTCGCCTCGCTCGCCTGGATCATCTGAAATTGATGGAATTCGCCTTGACGCATTCTTATTCTTCTTATATCTCCAACTTCACCACGTCGAGTTGAAGACGCTGGTGAATAAGTCTATGTGGCTGGCGGTCATTACTATTATCTTCGTATAAATATAAAGAATATGATTAAGTTGACGACACGAAATATTCAAGAACGAGAATGGTATGCCGTTCATGTAAACCAAAAAGACAGCGTCTTGGTGTGAAAAGTATTACGTGTATTTGTACATATTTATCATTTTTTGCGGTTCATGGAGAATAAATATAATGAGTTTTGTTGATGGAATTTCATCATCAAAAGTGATAATTAATTCTGTGTCTGTTATCTAACTTATGCAATTGACATAGCAGTTATGTAGATAATTATGCATATTGTATAAATAACTTTTTTCATAGTAAACGTTCTTAGTTTTTAATAAAACTTAATTGGTTTCTGAAAATTTTACACCGGGAGACGAGAATACATTACATTTTTCAATTACTACATTTCTTCTTTTTGTAAATTTTTCTTTTTTCACTCAAAGAAAGCTTAAACGTGGAAATGTTTCCTAATTTCCGTTTTTAATGCTTCTACTACTGTTGGTTACGTTATGCAATTGACATAACGCTAATGTAAATTGTAATGTATAGATTATGTTGACATTGTTTAGTGTTCCGAACCACAATTTGAGAAAATGGAACATTTATAGGGATTTAGATTGGTGACTTTTTCTGAAACTATTCAATGTAAAAATTTAAAATTTAACATAGGGGTCAAATGTTCAAATTATTATGATTTTTCATATTTTGCAATTTTTAAATTTCCGGTTCCCCGCCAAATGTAAGATGTGGAATGTAAGATGTGTTTAGCTAAATTATAATTTCAACCGATGCGCTAATTAACCCCAATAAAATATTTTTTTTTTAAAAAAACTAGTAAAAAAAAGCTTTTCATATGAACAATTGAACCTTATGAAAAGCATTGTATATTTTGTATTCGCAAACTTTTGTTATCGTATATCCACAGTAATAATAGATCGAAAAAACTATCGTTTTGAGGACGGAAATTTTGTTTTATTTTAGGAATAAAAATTATTCGCCAAGAAAAATAGTTTATCCAATTACATATACGCATTAAAATGTGAGGCATAAAACGCCATTTTATTGATCCATCTTCGTAACAATAGAACTGTACTTGTAACGTTAAGTAGATTATCCGCCATTCTGATCACGCGAAAGAATATTTAATTGTTTGCGTTTTTGTGAATTAAATTTTCAAAAACGCTTTGTACAATTAAAAAAAATAAATACAGTAGAGCACCAGTTTTGTCAAGAAAAAGTAGTCTCCAAAAGTGGTGCTTGACAAAAGCAATGCTTTTTGACCAGGGGCGATTCACAAATATCGTAAGATTATGTTTTGAATTAAAATTATGTTTTTTTTAAATATTAATAATAGAAAAAAAGCAGTGAAGAATTAAAAATTATTTATCTCAGAAAATATTTTTTCATTTGCCGTTTTATTAATTTGCTTTGATATAATTTTGTTTACATTTTACGTTCGATAAAAACTGCCACAGAACAAAATACATATAGGTAAACATTCTATGTACAATAATTAAATTGTACATTCCCACGCTTTGAGGTCTGTTGTTGTTTGTCACTACTATTATCGGTATATTTATTTATTTCTTTTGGTAAAATCATGCGTCATGGTCTATTGCACATGGATTTAATATTTATGTACTTGACATTTTTGATGCAACTTTCCAAAAGTGTTGTTGACAAATTTGATGCTCTCAAAAAATTTCCAAAACTGATGTTTCCATTATCGGTGCATCGGTGAAGATGATTAGCTGTGCTATAAAAAATTCATAATAATTCAATAACCAGAATGTGGTGCCTCGCAGGTGTGTACATTTGAATTAAATTTATTAATATATGACATTATACCATATGTTCTATATTTAACCATAAAGATTCAATATAAAACATTTTTTTGCATATTTTTAATGTAACTATACACAGAATAAACATTTTTTTTTAAAAAATTTCTTAATTCTAGCCATGGCTGGCCGCCATTGAACTCAGCCCATCAGTCATTGTGTATTTATAATACACAGCATTCTCTATTTTATTCAGTACTCAGTGATCTAACCTCACATGCTACTTCATCAAGTCTATAAATACAATTTACATTTTTGACGACTTTGTTTTAAGGTATAAATTAATTTTTATTAATAAAGAATCATTTCTTTGACATTCTTCAATCATATACAAATCCATTATGTATTTGTTATTTACAAATTTATTTCTTTTCAATATAATAATTATATACAGCTTTTAAAAATGAAATTCGATTTGCACCAATCGCATCGTACACAATGTACCTAATAAAATTGTCAACCACTCTTAAGATACAAATAGCACTTGAAATTGATTTTCCGGAAGAGTAAATTCTACTATCAGAGTGTGTAAGTAGCAGATACTACCGACCATGGACTGTCTATTTTATTAGTATGTACTTACGTAGAAGCAGCTCTCCCGCTGTATTTACTATGGCGATACTAACCGTATACAATATACATAAGTAAAGAATTCTATTTCATCAGCCAATCAGAAATGCAAATACAATTTTCTAAAGTGTTACTCTTCTGCTGTTGGTATCCAATCCAATGTAACTAAAACGAATGTATGTTAACTGATGGACGATGATAATTCTCGTTATGGATGTTTGTACACCGCCAGTCAAAAATCGGGAAGTATTAGGTTAAGTAACAAGGAAAAATGTAAAGAGACAATAGATGGGGACACCCATGAGAGGTATTAGTTCCCCCTGCATGATTTTTTAAACTTATTTTCTGTTTTGTTAATTGGAATATTTTCCAAAAATGTTCTATGTTCTTCATAGTTTTTGCTGAAATAAAATAATACTCGAGATTTGAGTGTCATTCGCTTACTGAATGATACAACTACGTTGTTTTTTTCAAATGTTTGGATCGTAAGTTGTCGTTTACGTAATTATAGCAGGCAACTTGACGTGTAAGCATCATTTATCATTCCATTTTCTGATTACTATAATGGCAAAAGATAATGGATCAAAAAAGTTTACTTACCTCCTTTTGTGTTTGGTATCATTTTTGTTAAGACTACATTTTCTGTAACTTTTCTTAAATTTATTTTTTTAAAAATTTATTGATGTTTTTCCTTTGGTTGAAAAATCATTTGTTCGTATTGCTACATTGAATTTATTTTTATGACTCGGTTTTTAGTGTTGGATTCTCAGATTGCATTTGAGGGCACAAACACTTACGAAATTCGATAAGTATTAATGTACATATGACAATTGCAAAAACATTAACACTACACTAAAATCATTTATAACAACAACGATACAATATCTTGTTGTGATCATTAAGAAGTGTTGTTAAGTAATGACCACGGAATGAATGTAGTTGTTGACCACTCACTAATCGTTCTAAAATGTATTAGCCACGGTTTCTCTACCTCAGAATTTCGTGCAGGCTCCAATTAGCCACCAAGATTCGTTACAAATACAAATAACACCATCAGCCATTCAGTATAGTCAATTAAGTAGTTATATAACTATAAATAAAAAAAAAAAAAAAAAACAAAAAAAAAAAAAAAACAAATTATAAAAACCGAACTATATAAACGTTTGGTAACGTTGCTAGATAATGAACTACTAATTTAAATTTTTTTACACCAACGAAAAGAGCGTAAAAAATTACATAAGACAAGCTTTTAAAACATTGTTCTAGTGAACTAACTTTTGAGAAAAATTAAGAAATTTGTTGATTTTTTTTTACAATAAATGCTTTATCGTTTTAGCAATTCTTTTCTAGATAAAACAAGTGCTAGTTAGTTATTCAATATGTATGTATGTGTTATAATAACAATAGCTCTGTTTCATGGTTTTAAATTAAAATTAGCCAGACTTTTTAAAAGTATGTTATGGAAAGGAAATTTTTATATGATGTGCTCCTTTAGAGAGAAAATATAATTTATATATATTTGCATACCTAGAAAAAAATCGAAAATGATAGTTAAGTAATGTAATGATATATTGTTAAATTGATATATGCTACACTATATGAGATCCGTTAAGGTCCTGAGGACCCAAAAGCACCAAAAATTAACTACTGAACAGATTTTGAAAATTGTTTCACTGTTAGAAAGCTAAACTATTTTAAGTGGATACAAGTCTTAGATGAAATCCACCAGTGCTCAATATTTGGAAATTCGCTATGTTATGCAGATGCTGCGGTAGGGGTATTTTTGTTTGTGGTAAAATTACCATTCTAATATACCTTCAAATTTTTAGGAGAGTAATGTATGAGAAATACGATCCGCAAATAGTTCTAGAAGAAAAATTACCATTTCATCAACTTTATATGGGCTTGTTATTGTAGTGTTGTTTCTTTATCAATTCGATTGTTGTTGAGAATTTTGTGCTCTAAGTGATTCGAGTCGTTAACATTAACGACATCGGCACGGCACGGCCGTACACATTCATTTGAAATTATCATTTTCTTTTCCTACCAACTGAAATTTTATTGCGACGTAGAAACAATAATATTGATGATATCATTTTGTGGTTGGGTCCGGGACAGTGCTGGGTTGTGTTTTTCCATAATGGATGAGTTTTGGTCAACAAGTAAATGAATTGAAATCATCGCTGATTATAATTGCTAATATTTTTATTTAGTATGAATGAGATGTTTTAGTTCAGTTTAGTGTTATATCTAGATGAATTTTTGGAAGTTTATGAGGTGTAAAAATATAAGGTTTTGATTGATTAAGATGAAAATTAATAAGTTTTTGTACACTGAGAAAAAAATATCGTTGGCAATATATGACTAAATAATTTAGTTCGGTTAACTTATATGTACGTTATTTTGACTATACACTGAGAAAAAAAATATTTGTTCGCCATATATGACTAAATAATTTAGTTCGGTTAACTTATATGTAGGTTATTTTGACTATACCTTTTTTTCAATGTAGGTATGAACTGGTCTTTCACCGTTTCTTTTTCATATAGTTTTAGCAATTTTTATAAGTAATTGTCGTTCTAGCTCGTTAAAATATTAACTTTATGGTTATTTATAATAGTGTCAAATTGGCTTAAATATTCTTACGCGTAAAAAAAGTAGATTTTACGTGTAAAAAAGTAGGTGAATAGTTTATTTTATTTTTACATAATAATGTTGTAATCCAAGCCGTAGTTATCCATAAATTATTTAAAATAGATTTATTTATTACAAGTAACTACCTATATTACTATTGGAAGTAGTTTGAGCATTCAAGGCAGAAAGTTAACGATTCTTAAGTTAGTTGGTCGATAAAACGATTTTTCAAAGGATTTTAAGGAAACTTCTCTAGATATTTATTTAATTCAATACCAATAATACGAGCCCTTACCGAAAAAATAATTGACCACCCCAATTTTGAGAAAAACAATTTCAAACGTTTTGTAATTTTAACATGGGCTCTTATGGGAATACTCTATTTTTTTTTTTGAATAAAATAAAAACATGCCAAAGGAATTTGATAAAAATTTAATATGTTATAAAATACAAAGTTACAAACCATGATTAATAAGAAATAAAAATTATTCATCACGCCGTTTTTGAAATATAATTTATAAACATCATTTTACAACGTTTTTACAACAATTTTTCAACAATGTTTTTATATTGCTACAACATAAGCGCGCGGAAATTAAAAACAAAAAAAAGTGGTATATACAAATATAATCTGAAGATTATTTATTAATACATTATTTAATTTTTGATAAAATAAATTTTTTTGAGATATATTTTTGTACCTGACTATATCAGAGCAACTACGTAAAATAGGCACTAATGGTTACAAAAATAAAATTACAGGTCGAGTACGATATTTTAACTTAAAATGTCGTGCCAAAATTGTAAAACGACAAATTATCTGCTATGTACACGCCAGATTACCGCCACAACCACAGTCAAGTGGTTGAAAAATTTCTATTAATTTTATTCTTTTATTTTTAGAGTTGTAATAAATATTGTATATTGCAACACATGTAAAATTTTTTTTCGTTCATCGTAATTATTTAATTTGGAATGTTTTATTAGTGGACAGATATACGGTTCGTGAAAAAAACACCTTCACTTTATTATTTATTGCAAAAATAATTTTTTTTATATGCTATCTGGCCTGGCAGACGTTGTTCTGCTCTTTTCGGTAAGTGGCGCGATAGTGAATATTTGTACTAAATTTGAAGACACTTAGTTCAGAACGTTTATTTGTTTCATAATATTCGAGAACGCTTTACAATTTTCTTTAGTCTTTCCTTCTAAAAATAATCTCATTATTCATCCTGCAGTGTACACAAACGAAAAACAAGTGTGTCTTGTTTTGATCTAAAAATTATTTCTATTATATTTTAGGTTCATAATATATAAATTATATATCCATACTTACCCACACACCTAACCTATACATTTATGTTCAACCTAACCTTACAAATACCATTTATCATAATTTCATTAAATCATTCATTTATTTAATAAAATATCTGACCAAAAACATTTTTTTCATTAATTTCGTATATTTCATATGTCACTGCCACTTTTATTTTTGCGCCGTTTTTAGTTAATTTATTATATTTGAAGATAAACAATCTTGCTCCAAATACCTAGGTATGATTTCCTATATACTAACTTAACGTATTGCGATTCTGCTTATTGTTGGCGTTGAAACATTTACCATTTTCGATTGAAATAATTTATATTTAATAGAAATTATTTGAAGTTGTAAAGATATATTTTAAATGTCATTAAAATTGTATGAAATAATATTAGAATATTGTAGTTTTTTCACTTTTACCATGGAAAATAGTTAGGGCAGACTTTTACAGCGATAAAAATGGTACAAAACATTTCATTGGTCATTTCATTGTAGGTAAACACGATAAAAAAAATTTACTGACTTCAGAACCATAGTAACAATATATTAAATTATAATATGAATTAGGTAAAAGCCCCCTTTGTGGAACGGTATCTAATACTGGAACAGTTTTGACATTTACATATTTATTCCTTTAATTAAGTAAGAAACTTTAAATGCGAGGTGAATTTAAATTGAAAAACAATCATTCTATTAATAATAATTTTCGTTATCATACGTTTCTTTCAGAAATACCTTCATTAGGTAATATGTAAATGTTCATATAATTAGATACCGTTCCACAAAGGGGGCTTTTACCCTATAGTAATTTATTTTATTCGTTAAATTATCTTACCGTATTACACTTGAGTTTTATATTTTTTATTTTTTTAAATTTCTTGCCTAACAGCAATTTAACTCGAAGTGTTTTTGTTAGTTGACAAGTTTTCTCGTTAAATTGCTAGGCAACAAATTTTCGTTAGACAAACCCAAATTTATTCGAAAAAATACAAACCTCTCGTCTAATAAATTAATAATAAGTGAATAAATTAATTAAATTAATAAATCAAGTTTGAATTTAGTATATTAAATAAGTAATTCATTACCTAGTAATGTTATTTAAATTAAATTTCGCTTGCTGATTGGTAAATTCTACTTTTTGATTGGCCAAAAGTATTTTTAGTCCCCTAGGACTAAAAGTAACACTTTACTCCCTGTTATAATCGACTAACGTACGTCTTTTAGTTCCGGCACTGCAAAAGGTTAATTACAAAAAGATTTATATTATTTAATGACTATTTGACAGAAAACTGTTAATGGGGTTAGGTACTGTTACTTTTGAATGACAAAGTTTGAAGGAAAATTTGACCAAGTTGTATGGTCTATCAAATCTAATAGTTAAAATAAACAGTGTGGTATACGGCACGGCATCAATAAAATACGTCACGCAAAATTTCCAAAGTAGGATTTTGGGACACAAATGCAATAACTATGTCATTAGATCTAAACTGACCAATATTCAGCATTGCCTCGTAAAACTTACTTCATGATAAATTCTATAAATATTATCCGTGGCTTTATATATCAGTTACAAATAAATAATTCTTTGGATCTATTTATCGCTATCATAAATTTTATTTAATGGCCAACAAATAACTACAAAACCAAATTTTGCACATGTTGAAAGCCGAATATAATGTACTGAATACATTATGAATTTTCATATAGACACGGTGAGCTTTTTCTTGATAACCATTGGGATCTTTTACACTAAAAAAAAATTGGGAGTTCAACTAAAAGTCATTTTAATTCTTAAAAAAAATTCGTTGGTCATTATCGGTTTTGAAATAACCAAGTTTTCGTAACAAATCGCGTTTAGACATTTTAGTACTGGTTTGGCCGAAAAATTATGTTAATACAAATTTCAGTTAATTTTCTAAATAATCGTTTTCGATTTATGGCAACAGCTTAGCTCTTTTTAAGCAGCACTATGTTATTTGATAACGTTATCAAAATAACGATAGTGAGAGCTTAGACAAATTTTTTTTGACACCTTGTATAATAGACGGGAAAGTATTGGTAAAAACTGGAGTGAATCATCCAGTAAAATTTAATTTCAAAATGTCCGAATTCAGTAATGATTAAATTATCTATAACTTTTGATTTTACCCTAGCAGTTAAAGGGATCAATAAGCGCGGTAGCGCGTCGGCAAGTTCTCACCAGCCGTACGTGCACCAAGCTATATTTACACGAACCATTTCAAGCCATTTTTGACCCCCTTAAAACTCTAGTTCTATTCCTTGTATTTAATTAAAATTTTGCATACACATTTTTTTGCATACAAATTTCATCGATTTAACTTTCGTAGTTATAGGCCTCTAAAAATCGATAATATTGGCACTCACTCACTCATTCACTCGGATCATCAAAACCTCTGGCCTGTTTCCAATGGACCTAGGAAATTGAAATTCGGTCAGAATATAGATCTTAGGCTAAAAGTAAAGGGAAAAATCTAAAATCATAATATTTTTCGTTAGTTTCGTTATTTCCGCCCCCTCTTTTGAAAAATACAGGGGTATTTTATAAAATGTAAATGTTACTCAAAGCCTTCCTACAAATGTACTAGTTGCCGGTAACTATGAAAAATAAATAATTATTTATAGCAACAAATTACCTACTATGAATCCATGAATCGTATAAATATTTTCACCTATTATGATTAATAAATTCATAAACATTTAAATTGAACAAATTTGCATTAAACTAAATTTTCTACAAAAAGTTGTGAGATCCCACCAAAAACATAAATGTGAAAAATGGGCAAGTTCTATTGTATTGTGTTAACCTGAAAAAGAATTGAAATCAAAATAAACTGTCAAGTTCCAAACACATTCTTCTGCAGAATCGGAATAAAATAAATTGTCTTAACAAATACACATCAAGCTTTTTTAAAATTTTCATCAGAACTTGGGCAGTTTTTAACACTAAGTTTAAAATACATGATAAATGAATAAAAACTTCCCAAGTTTTAATGAAAAATTTCTATTATTTACTTTAAAAAAGCTTGATGTGTATTTCTTAAGACAATTTATTTTATTCCGATTCTGCACGAAGAATGTGTTTAGAACTTGACAGTTTATTTTGATTTCAATTCTTTTTCAGGTTAACATAATACAATAGAACTTGCCCATTTTTCACATTTATGTTTTTGGTGGGATAAACTTTTCCAAAATATTCAGTATCAAAAAAAAAATTTTAAACGCTAGCGCGATCAAATTAAATTTCCAAAACTACAATTTTTTATCCTACTTAAATGACTCAATGGTTATCATCAAAAAATTGTCACCCTGTATAACAATATTAATAATAACATAACAAATACCCACTACATACTAGAGTTATAGAAAGCTGTTGATGTTTTACTCAACCGACTCAAACTCAAACTCAAAAAAGAAACATGCGATGTGTAGATACCGTCGAGTCAAGTAGTCAACTCCCCGAGTGACAACCGAAGACAAACAAGATCGTCATTCACTTTTCAAACACAATGCTGATGAAGATGAGGAGGAATAACCAGAACATTGGAAGTTTTGTCACCCAATATGACGGCATGATGATACATACAGTGATGACAACACAGCATAGGAACGTCAGTCAATACACTATAATATAATATGTTAGTGGTATATGACACACAAATAGCACGAATATTGTAGATAGCACATAATAATATACAATGGGGGAACCCCCGGCCACACTGTTTCGTAATACGTTCACCATACACTTCATATTGTTCATCATGTTTTATGTATTCGAAATTGGGTGAAATGGGAACCAAACAACAAGCTAAATAATTAGTTACATTTTGATTGGTTTCTATAATAAGTCAGGGATTGCGTTGGCGCAGCGCGCTAAATTATAAATACGAAAATATTTGGTTGGACAAGAAAAAATTTTAAAATAATTAGAGGGCACTGTATATACCTAAGAGTGATGTTCAATTAATCGAACACAGTTCAAATTTGGATCAATCTTCTAACAGAAAAATCACGTTCGGAAAATAAGTCACAATTTTTGAATGAACAAATACATAATTATAATTACTCGGATTCAATTCATTAAATTTTTGTAGCTATAACTGAAATTAAAAAAAAAATTGAACTTGATGACGTCATCATGTATACTAAATTTTTAAGAGTTCCAAAAACCATAATTTGAAGCTGTTTTATTTTCCACAAAATTAGAATTGTAAAAACAACAGAAAAATTACATGTGAAAATTAAATCACATTTTCTGAAGAAATTTGGGAAACGTAAGTTGCATAGTGAAGAACATCACCGATAGGTATACAAAATCTATGTAGCAACAAAATTTGATATTTTTCTACAGAAAAATGTATACGAATGTGGAATTGCAAACGATTTGAAGCCAGATTTTTAGAGTTCAATTAAAAGTTGTAAATTAGGTTAAAAGTTCTAGCCTTTGATTCCAAAGAGTCTAAAAAAGTTTATTTATCTATTCAATGTGACTGCTTTTCTATTCGGTTTAATTCATATTGTAATCTATGAAAATTAGTACTTTTCATTTCCATGACATATTTATAATCCAAATCAAATTACTTTTATGGTCAAAATATTGAAAAATTGAACTGAAAAGCGATGTATCTAGCGGAAAACATGGGCATGGTAATTGGAAATTACATAGACGATTTCGTTGTTCAGAGATTAAAAATTTCCTTGAATCAAAAAAAGTCAAAGAAATATTTCTTTTCATTAAAAAAATATTTTTTTTGACTTAAAGAAACATTTTTTGATTCAAAAAAATTATCAACTATGGAACAAAGAAATCGTTTGAAGAGTGTTTTTTCCAAATTTTCCCCCAATTCTATTATATAAAATCATATGCAAACGAAATATCTTTTATACATAATATTGTTACAGTCATATCACAAAACTTTATATGCATATATGTCCCTCTCTTTTTATTCCTTCCTGGTTAATAGTGTTTGAAAGAGGCAACAGAATGTGCGCATAAAATTTCATATCGAATATTCGCTGTTATTATTTATTATTATAACTATATTAGATTATTGCAGACTATAAGTGTAGACTGAGGCAGCTTCATACACAAAATGTAGGTCTGCATTATTATAGCTTTACGAATTACAATATGTACATATGAATTATGTATAGATAAATCAAAATTAAGGAAATTTAAACTGTGATTACTGGACACTTTACAATCCAATATAAATAGCTAAAATATAAATATAGGTATATACAGTTTGAATATGTTTATTTTGAATTTAGCCAAATATGTTAATCATTTAATTCAGTTAAATCCACAAGAGTTTATTTATTAATCAACACTCTGATGTGTTTGATTCTGTGATTCTTGTCAAAAGTCACACCCATACGTATAGTAAAATACGAATCAAGCAAAGCAATCTGATGCCGCACAGTTTTGTTGTTTTGGAACGAAAATTTCTAGAGCGGAGGCAACTTTGCGTGAGAGTGTAATGAAATCTGTAATGGTTGCAAGGTGCCACAAATGCTAGTGCGTAGTTGATCATTGCTAAGTGATTAATACGCTAATGGTTATGAAGAATTATGACGAAATGGTCAACTAATACACCAACACGTAAACAGCTGTAACTGACTCTCTGACTAAGAAAACATGGGTGAAATTTCGATAGCGACTACAAATCGGCCGCACAATACGTAATATATTATATGTAGACTACATCGGACCGCGCCGGTATCGGTCGGAACTAGACAGAGAGTGAGTTATGTTTGTGTCTCTTATTTATTTTTAGCTTTTACAGCGTCAATGATGATCAACCAGTTAACTTTGAAGAATAAAAAAGGGACCAAGAGTACGAATACGTCTAAAATGATATTCAAAAGGAGCTATGACTGGAGAACTATTCAACAAATTGTTATGTACTCGATTTCCGAAGCGATTTCAAGCGCCAGTTCTTTTCAAGGGACCAAACTAGTAACCAAATCACACTGTTCCACTTATAACCAGTGGGTGACGTAAAATCTCCCCACTATGTTGTGTAGGTACACACTGTTTGCAATAGTGTTGGTTTGGTGTTTGCGTCTGTGTGCGTATTTACACATACCTATTATGGGACAGACCAACCTGTCCAATTCAAGTAACAATGTCTAACAATGTATTACAATGCACTGTGTGTTCGGCGACGGACACCGACTGGCTACATGCCTTAAGCTGTGACAGGCCTACAAATGGCTCCAAGCGAGTTACACTATTTTGATATTAGTTGGCTTGTAGTTGTTCTATGGTTTTTTTACTGGTCTAAAAAAGATGTGTTTATGACAAACCCACGATTGTAGCGCCGGTTTCTACACACTCAGCTTTAGCTACTTACTCGGTTCTCTTCCCCGGCCCAATACCAGAATGTACTGTTAACTAGGCTTACACTGGATGGTTTTAAAGCAACAATTTATCTAACAAGAATTCAAACTACTGATCACTGGAGACAGTGATGGATTTACTAGCAGGCTGAGTAGGCCGGAGCCTAGGGCGGCAGATTTGGGCTAAAAGGGTGACAAAATTTAGAATTTGAAGTTTTGTTTTGCTCGTCACGTACTTTTTTTAGGAAAAAGTGTGTGTTAAAAGATTATTAAGAAATTGTTTTTTACCTTTTTGGAGGTATTTTTCATGGAGCCTAGAACGGCACTTAGGGTAAATCCGCCACTGACTAGAGATCAGATCAACGTAATAATAATAATATTATAGAAAAAAATTCGGTTGTTCAGGGTGGAAACACAGAGAACAATAATTATATTATTTTTTATTTCATTTTTAAAAATTTATTAGCACATTTAAACCCATAAATATTCGCTTACGATAATATCATTTGATATAATTTTACATCTTTCCAACAACCGCGAGCTACTACCGTCTGTTGCCATATTTTACATTTTACATATGATAATAAAACCATTATACAAAATTTATTTCACTCGTAAATAAATTAAAAGACAATTTGTTTGACGACAAATGAATATATGCTCAAAAAAATGACAAAAAACAAACCAATTTTATGACACTCGATAAAAAGTGTAGATAATATGAACTAAACGTTTTACATACACATATTTTTATTAGGTGATTTCACTCGGAACAACTGCGTAATGGGGGGGGGGGAGGTATCGAGAAGAGCCTATTTTTAAGTTACTTATAGTAAAAATCGTTTGTTCATAAATTGTCGATAAAAAAATTCACATTAAACTTTAATTGATGTTTAAAAGCAGTGGAGTTTTTAGCTAAAATCATAAAAAAGATTACATGATTTTTATTTTATTGGGCGCAATTTAAAAGGTATCTACAATTACGCGATATCAGATAAGCGGTAAGTATTTTATTGGTATTTGTAAAATTTTATAGTCGGGAATTAACTTTTTAGCTATCAAAAATATTTTATTTAGTTTTTAGTGTTTTGTACCAAAATTGCAAAATAGGTACTTATGGAATCATTTGGATTTCCGTTCGTTTGTCACAGGTGATTTTCTATGAAACTAGATATGCACAGAGACAAAATGTAGATGCCAGTTATGGATGTGAAGTTGAATTTAGATTCTGTGGGTTAATTTCAGGATGTAACTTGAAATGTGATAAAAGAAATATTTCCCATTTAAGCATCGAATAGAGTATCAAAAAAGGTTATTAAGGCATAAATTCAATAATAATCTAACTTTGATTTTTTTTAAGCTCCTTAGAAATTACTATCCTCGACCTTTATAGCCAGAAGGATCGCTCCGAAAAATCTGAAAAGAAATTCCAAAACATTAATAATCAGTTTTAGACTGAATTTTCTCATGCAACTTTTTTGGTATATAAAAAGGAAAGTTGATGACAGATTCTGTTTTGATCAAGATATTGTTAGTCAACAATTATGTGTTAAACAGGTATATTTGTCAATGTTTTAGAAAATGAGTTCTAGAAATTAAAGAAAGAAAGAATAATTGAGAATCTATATGCAAAAAATATAATAATTTCTACACATTAATAAGCAGAAATTACCTTTATATATATGTATATATATATATATATATATATATATATATATATATATATATATATATATATATATATATATATAATATTTTTTGACGTATCGATCAAAATAATAGATCCAAAATATCCAAAGAAATTAACGAAAATTTTTAAATAAATTTTTAACAAACAGTGCTACTAATAATAATTACTGAAAAAAGAAAAACTATATTTAGTAAATATTTCTGTTTCTTTTTATTAAGCGTAAATAGGCCAACATAAACATACGATCGTTTTCAAATCAAAAACCAGAATTTATTTCAAGAATAAAATTTATTCGTCTGCATATCAAATCCATAATAACAACTGATAGTACGGAACACTATTTGCGCAAGTGCAACTTGCACCTGACGATTTGTTTTTTTTTTTATTGCAATTAAGTTATGTAAGGCTTCATATTCAAATATATTTCATTCATATCCGCAAACATGTATGTTTTATTGAAATTCGGGAATGTGTATATATCCCATCGCGTCCTGTAGGTATCGCTACCACCCACTGAAAACCACCACTGGAATATCTCCCTCATTTGATATATTAAACGCATACCAATACATTCCAATATACGTTCAATATATCTACATGTTGGCGGTCGATTGTTGAATCAGCCAGATCATTGTTTAAGGATCCTATTTAAGGAGCGCCCATAAACTACGTTATAGGTCAATTTTGGCCAGTTTTGAACCCCTCTACCCTCCATGTAGATTACAAGTAATTTTTACTTTGACCCCCCTCCCTCCATAGTGGAACGTAGTTTTTTCTTACTAAGTTAAAAAAAATTTGCTGCCAATGGGATGTGGCACACAACTTCCTCGTACTTGTAAGAGAGCTTAAAACAATATTCTACTAAATATATATACGAGTATACCGTGAAATTATATTTTCGCCTTAAAGTTCATGAAAAATTGTTGTAACTCAAAATACTTAAAGGCTAAAGTATAAAATAATAGCAAAAATAATTTAAAAACTGACCTCTAAAATACTTTAAAATTTGAGCAAAGTGGGACTAGCAGTAAATAAGTTATTGACATTTAATAGGATTTCGTGGTAGCGCCATGGATACTATTACTCCGAAGGAAATGAAATTTGTAGGGGACCATCTAGGAATCAGACCGCATAATTTTTGACAATTTCATAAAAAAGAATTGAATAGTTCAAAAGTTATGCCGTTTGGTGCAATTTAGTATATGAATAAAGTTACATGATGGCGGCGTAGCTACCGCTACTCCGATTCCGATTAAATTCATAGGGGACCATCTAGAAACCAAATTGCATAATTTCTGAAAATTTCATTAAAAACAATCGAATAGTCGAGAAATCATGCCACTTGGTGCAAACTGGTGACACACAGATGGACAGACAGATGGACGGACGGACAGACACCAAACCAAGATTGTTCAGGGAGCTCTAAAACGTAAAATGTGCATAAAAGATTTTATTTTGGAGAGAAAAGTGATCACAATACTTCCTCTAATTTAATAGTCTCGGAAGCAAAACAATTAAAATAATAGCCTTTGTATTATAAAATATGAAAATTAAGGCTTTTCTTTACAGTTTAGCAAAATATTTCCTCAAAAAACGCGTCCCCTGACAGTAAAAATTTTGGTATATTCCTGTTTCGCCTATTCTCGTTTCGCCTGAAATTAAAATTTGGTACTTTTTGGTTGCGTTTTGCGTGGCCACATGTTAGACGGAAATAAATAGTTGTGATTCGCCTGATCTACTTTATAGGTAAACAAAAGAATAAGACAAATTCAAGAAAGCTACTTAAATAATGAAATAACAGTAGGATGATGTTTAGAAAAAATCGCTTACACTGTTTAGCTTAAGAAAGATTAATTTTATTAGTTCAAATTAATGTAAATATGTATAATATGTATAGGAATATTATTTTAATTTTTTTTTTAAATTGACGAAGCATAAAGCGAATAAACTTTTAATAATTACAATAGTAGTTTTTACACCTATCAAAAATTACTGCTAGTCCTAAGTCTGGAAAAGTAGGAAGTAAAGTTGCTAGATTTTCTTTGAATTTTCCTTAAAATCTCTTATGGTGTTATTTTAACATTATAATAAAAAAAGGCAGCCATCGACCAATTTATGGTCAGGCGAAACGATACCACAACTTGAATCGTCAGGCGAATCGGGAAATTTTAATTGGTCAGGCGAAACGGGAACAGGCGAATCAGGCATAAATCAAAATTTTAATGTAAAGACTGTGTGACCATATGGTTGCATAATTTGCTTGAGGAAGTTTTGTCAAATTTCGAAGTATTTAAAATATTAAGTACCTCATAAGTAATTCAAGATTATTCATGAATTTTCACATTCAAATTCAAGTTTGTTTAATTGTTTAAAATAAAACTATGGAGTTCGACTCTGACTCCCCCTGCCCGCATATAGTTTAGCGTAGCTTTTTGCATAACCCCTCCCTCCCCCCAGTTAGGCTACGTAGTTTATGGACGCTCCCGTATATACAGGAATTCCATTGAAAAAAGCTAATTCAAAATCATGCAAACCAAATATTATTTGACATATAACCGTCATATGGTTGATTCTAAATAAAATGTTACTAGGAAATTTGATAAATAAATGTTTAACAACCTACAATATTAGGTAGGCAGTGATAGTGTTTATGATTGTACTGTCATAGATAATAATTACAATAAGTCTGAATACACAAAAGGTGTTACAAAAGGATGTCAAAACGAAAAATATCAGTGAATTTTTGAGTTAGGATATTGTGGATCTGAATGATTAAAATTATTTTGTTACCCAGTACACAAACAATTAAACACAAAAAGGAATGAACTTTACTTTTGCTGGCTGAAATGTAATATGAATTTATTTTCCTTTGCCCGCAGGAACATTTTCTTTCGCCCGAGATTATGCATAAACGCCGTTAAAAAAATTAACTGTAAAATATTCTATAGATAAATAAATTGTTACCTTTATTTTCGCCAAAAAAATTTAAACTTGTAATTTCATTATTTGACTTTATTTGGCGATAAACCTCAATATTAAGACCAGCAAAAAATCAAATAGAATTTTTTAACCAATCTTCAACATGTCGACCGGTTTCAGTGTCTCAAAACACCATTATCAAGACAAGAATATAAAAATCAATAAAAATAAAAAATTTTTTCATAAACAAAAGAAACTAATAACCTTTTAGTTTCGATCAAAACCAATCAAATCAAACAACGTCAAATATAGCAACTCGTTGGTTGCAAAAAAGGAAATACGTACATCACTAAAAATGATATACGAAAACGGAAATGTGAAACAACAAAACATCTGAAGACCAAACTTGCAATAGAGAACAGAAAGAGTAATAGAAGAAAAAAAAATCATTT
The DNA here is from genome assembly GCA_035578155.1 of Brachynemurus nebulosus. Taxonomy (NCBI): domain Eukaryota; kingdom Metazoa; phylum Arthropoda; class Insecta; order Neuroptera; family Myrmeleontidae; genus Brachynemurus; species Brachynemurus nebulosus. The sequence goes on from JAPWDM010000005.1 coordinate 17,302,259, forward strand.
TTAGAAAAAAAAACATCTGTAAAAGCCACCAATCGCCTTTATGAATCACATATTCAAATTAGTTCCATTGACTTTCGTCTATATCCGTTGTCAGAAAACATGTTGATAAATCCATTTTGAAAAATTTTTATAGGAGGAAAGGCCAAAAAATGTCTCATCACAATTGTGAAGATTGTTTATAGATATGGTTCATTTCAGTTAAATTTAACCATGCTTCGTCACTTTGAATTTAAATAATTTCCGTTTTCTGGGCTTTATCTCTTTTATTATTGCATTTATGTAAATTTTAAATTTGCAGTTTATTTTTAGAAAAAAATAGAAGATTGATTTGTTTCGAATATAAGAATTATTTAATTTTTTAACGAAAACTCACGATCAATTGTATCTGAAATGAGGTATATTTTATCATTTTCCCTAATAATCTTGCTTGGCTGGTTCGCATGATCTGGCTGATTCAACGATCGCCCGCCAACATATATAATAGCATAGAGTAACCCCTATATGAGTTGGATGCAGTGGTATTTGAAGCAAAATTATTGTTTGCGTTCATATTAGGATATACATGTAGTAGACAGCAGGAACTATATATCCTTGTCGAAGGATAATCAACAGAGATAGAGGATATTGAATGTATTCCATCGAATGAATATATTTTCAAGGATTCAAAAGTAGTTTTTATCCAAATGTAAACTTTAAGTTATGAGAAAACTATTTTCGATATTGTTATCTGTAATATTGGAAGGGGAAATATTTTGTAAGTCTGGATAATAATATAATTAAATTTTGGCTGAAGATTCGTATCCTAAAATAGGATGGATAGGAGTATTTCTGGGGTGCTAAATTTGTTTCCGGTAATATTTTTAATATTTTTGCCACCTTTAAAGTCCATTGTCGACTAAACTTAGTTCTGTTTGCTTATTAATTAATATTATTGTTGACAATCGTAAATTATACACCAAGGGACTAACTTTGACTTTTGATCCCATGTACAGTCTTTTATAGGTTCTCTAGCAACAATTTTAGCGAGGGATCAAAATGACTACTTTAGTCCTGTGGCATATATATCTATAATTTTTTGTAATTCCGGATAATTTAAAATTATAAAAATTAATATAAAAACTATTCCAATATTTTTAAAATTGTGAAGAATAATATGACGTTAAGTATACTGTGAACGAATTGTATAAACTGAACAATATAAGTATTGGTCTTGATCTACAAGTTTCAATTTATAATTTTAGATGAGTAGTTCATTTCCTAGTAATGCTATTTCGCTTGCTAACTGGTGCCACTCTATAAATTCCATTTGCCGATTCGATTAAAAGTTAGAGTATAAGTAATTTTGATCCCTTGGAATTATATAAAAAAAAAGTATGCTCAGAGTAGATAGAAATTTGTATTATCAACAATACAAGGTAACTTGATAACTTTCTTTCCCTCTAATTTAAAGTAATTTCTGGAGTTTTACGTGCGAGATCTGACTGGTGAATTTTCAATATGGCTGACATAAACGTTGATTTATTTCTTGGTTTTTGAAATTACTAAAATACTAGACATTCAGCATTTCTTGATTTTATTTTTGAAATGATCGTAAATAATTAACTTTTTTAAAATAAGTTATTTTTTATATTTTATTTTTTTATTAACAGAAAGTATTTATTCATTTGATTATGTGACCGTTTTCAATGTGTTTTTGAAAATAACTCTATTAGCTGTGTGTTAAAAAAGTAATTTTTAAAAATTTTTATCTCACAAACTGTACGTCAAAACTTTTGATATTCTGTGTCTTGAGTATACTAAAAAATTACGTATTCAAAGATCATTCATTAATCGTTACCACGATCTAACGCTCCAACAACCTTAATCCTAGTCAACTCACTAAACAAGTTAATAATGATTGATAACATCTTTTTTCACAAGAAATTAACAAGTTTTCAAAATAATTAACATTAAATCTGGCAACTGCTATAGGTTTTAATTTAGAAACATAACTACAACATAATATGTGAATATAATATATTAAACAGTTTTAAAATTATTTAATCATTGTTTCCTTGTCAACGCAAAACTTTGTCACCAGATGGAGTTGGTATTGTTGTTGTTCATACATATTGTAGTTTATAAATAAATAAAACACATTGTCACACAGAAGAGAGACATCATCCATTAGAAAGTTGATATGTTAAATAATATATAGTTATTTTATTGCATATGTGCTGAACATATACATACGTTTAAATTTAAATCTGTGGTTTTCCATATATTTTCATTATTTTCAATAAAATTAATTCTCAACATAAATTTGGATACACTACCCTAAAATAAATTAGTGAAGAGTCAAAAATTTGTTAATTTTAACTTAAGGAAAAAAAATGTAGACAAACAGAACAGAACACTTTAACAAAATTTTTTTTATATTTTACCTTACTAGCAAACTAATTCTTAAAGTGTCTTTTCTCTTATCATATTCTGTTGCCTTTTAAACGAATATTAAACTTAAGAAAGCAGGACGGTAAATTAAGAAGGACTTGAGATATCTCCTAAAGTAGTTAGGAGTCGGATATGGTTTGAGAATCGGATGCTGAACGCCGAGAATTTTTAAGGCGATAAATATCTTTAGACGGACAAAAATAAAGGCATCCTAAGTGGCTGGCGCTCTAGCCATCGTAATTACCATCAGCAAAATTAAAATTTTTTTTACGAATATTCGTCTATTTTGGTTCGCATATAAGGTAATAATACCACGTGTTTCAAGCAACCCAAAATATATAAATTTTAACACAGGAAAAATTTGTTATGATCAAGGTGTACTTTATTTTATTTTTTTTAAATATTTAGTAAAACTTGAAATAATATCGCGTCAAAATAATGTTTAGAAGTAATTAAAGGAAAATAGTAATAAATTTATTGAGATAACTATCAATAAATCTTAATCTAATGTTGAAATATTTATTAACAAATAATACTGCTAAGTAGAAAATTGGACACATATTGTTTTATTTTCAAATTTACCTTTTTGCAATTAAAAAAAAATTTTAATAACCCAAAGATTACGCGAGCGCTCCTTTTTTTTAAATTAGAAGCTGTATCAAGTAAAAATTTTTGTATACGTTTAATTGTCGATAGAAAAATGTACTCTACAAATTATGCGCAGATTACTAGATTTTATATCACCCATTATCCAATATTTTTACTTGATGGTAGTTCTAATTTTACCACCAGAGGTGCGAGTGAGAATCTTTGCGTCGCCAATATAAAAATGATACCCATAAAAAACAAGCATACTCTGAATGCAAAAAATTTTTCCCATGTTTAATTTTGTATCTTTTTATTTCGTTGAAAGCGACTGTATAGAGTCAATTCGACATAATTATAACCTCTGTAACCTTACTACTTTTGATATGTAACCACTGTAACCTTACTACTATTGGTGCAGAACCGCTGTAACCTTACTACTTTAGATATATTATCCTAAAATAAATTAATGAAGAATTAAAAACTTGGTAAGTTTACCTTAAGAAAAAAAAAATATTCACAAACAGAAGAGATCACGTTAACAAAATTTTCTGGCGTAGGTATGGTACATTATTATTATTTTATAAAAAAGAACCTACATGCTGAGTCAACAGAATTTTTTTATAAAAACGACCAACTCATGCTGGTGATTGGTGGCTGGACTGGGTAGAGGGGTAAAGAGTAGCATATTTAAAATTCCATTTATTAAATTTTTCATTATTATACCGACTAATAAAAATGAAAGAACGGTGAGTAGCAAAAGAGAAAAGTGGAAAAACCACGAAAAATTTTTTCCATGGTTGCTAAAGTAAGCAATTTTTGTAAAATATTTACATTTGTAAAATTTTTTATCTTAAATTTTTTTTTCTTCTTTTTTTTTACGCGCTGTAATTAATTTAGCAGATATAATTATCTCTTTAAACGCAAATAATAAGTGAAATAAAAATGTATAATTGGTAATAAGACGCAAAAAAGAAAATTGAAGTGAAGTCAATTTTAGATTAAGGTAGTTGGTCGATAAAACGATTTTTTCAAAGGATTTTAACGAAATTTCTCTAGATATTTATTTATTCCAATACCAATAATACGAGCCCTTACCAAAAAAAAATTGACCACCCAAATTTTGAGAAAAACGACTTCAAAGTTTTATAATTTTAACATGGGTTCTTATGGGAAAATTCAATTTTTTTTGAATAAAATGAAAACGTGTCAAAGGAATTTGATAAAATTTTAATATGTTATTTAAAACAAAGTTACAAACCATATTTAATAAGAAATAAAAATTATTGACCACGCCGTTTTTGATATATAATTTAAAAACATCATTTTGCAACGTTTTTACCACGCTTTTTCAACAATATTCTTAAATTGCTACAACATAAGCGCTCGGAAATTAAAAAAAAGCAAATGGTATACAAATATAATCACTGAAGAATATTAATACATTATTTAATTTTTGATAAAAGAACAAATTTTTTTTGAGATATACTTTTGTACCCGACTATCTCAGAGCAACTACGTTAAATTCAAATTTGATTTAGGTATTAATTTGAATGAAATATATACTTGCTTTAGCATTTTTCTAAATATGTAAAGATGAAAGAGTAGCATAAATGTTACAAATTTTCTTTCTGACAGTTTGGAGAGAATAGTTTTTAAACATATTGATTAACATTTTATAACAAAAAAGTTATGGACAGAAAAATTAATTATTTCAAATTTTTTCCATTTTTTATAGTCTATTAAAAATCCATTTGTTGCAGTCATACCTGTCAAAACAGTACACGTCAAAATTTTTTCTAGTTACAAAAAATAAAAGTAAATTTATATTTTTCATCAAGTATTCTGTTATACCCAAGGCTTTGTGTATTTTCAGTTTAATAGAGTTTTAACTTTACGAATGAAGATTTTATTTAATTTATAAAAAGTGATTGGTGTTCGATATTCGATTTCTAAGAATATTAATTGTTTTAATAACACTAATTCACACTAATTCACAATACAAAAATTATAAAGGCAGTAATAAATAATTAAGGGATTATATATGGTTAGTAGTTAAAAAAAGACACACTTTCAATAATTTTTGGGTTCAATAAACCACATTGCTTTAGGTAGGTATCGAGAAAAGTTTGATTTTGCTTTTGCTCGATGACGATACACTTTATACGTGATGTTAAAGTCGACGCTTTTATAAAAAAAAAAAAAAAACTTCAGTAGGTGATCAGAAATTATAAAGCCAAACGGGGCTTTGAAGAAAACAAATTTTATAGGTCGCTAAATGTAGCTGACTGGCATGACGAATTAATAAGTATTTTATTTTTGTAGTACGAAATACTAACAATTGTTAAAATATATTTAAACTAATGTTTTTAGGTTACCTTTTCGAATAACCTTTGAGTTATTTCATTGTAATTCGTGAAAAATTTTGTAACTCGCAGTCATATAGATGGATATAAACTAATATAAAGAAACGTCGTATAACCGAGCACATGTAACTCATTTAACTTGATCATGTCATATAGATGGTGCGAAGCAATGTTACGAAGAAGTAATATTTCTCATTTTGCACCAACAAAACTTTTCTTTTATTGTGTAACTAACGTTCAAAGTGAACTAATTTACTGTACTTTCTGACATTACTTGTAATCCTTTTCAAACAATGTTCCTAGATTTTATTTTGTTTTTAGTTATTCGTTTTTGTTTTCTATTTGTTTTCTACTAGATATATATATTTTTTGGAGGTCACGAAAACTTTCTAATTGTGATTGATATAATTAATATGAAAAATGTTCGGATTAGAGCCATTTTTCGCCCGTCACAACCGCGGAAACGAAAATTAAAATGTCAAAAAACTGATGGGTAGGTATTTGGGTATTTGATCATTACAGGTTATGTCCGCCATGGTGTTAATTGAAATGTCTATAATTCACGTAATGATTGCTTCACCTTCTATAACTTCAGAATATTTTCGAAACATGGTTTTGATCGATTTTTACCTATTTCTGCCTGTATACTAGTGATGTCAGATAATTAATCGATTAATCGATTTAGTCGATTAATTTTGTTTTCATTTAGTCATTTTTTAGTCGACTATTTGAACTTCGACTAAATGACTAATATGATTAACTACTAATTAAATGACTAAAAGCCACTAATTTATTAATTTTTGTATATTATTTATTAGGCTTCAAAAAACAAAAAATATAAATTTATCTATTTGTATAATTTTTCACATTTATGTGATTGACACATTGTGATAAGTCATTCGTATCTTTTTTTTTCTTAAAAAATATATTAAAAGTCAATAATTAAATTCAATAGAACACATCGTTTTTGAAAGAGTTGCACAGGTTACACTATTTAAGATATTCGACTAAAAATTTAGTCGATTAGTCGACTACAGTTCTTTCGATATTTTCGACTAACGACTAATTTTGTCTGAAAAACAACTTTAGTCGATTAATCGACTAACTGCTCGATAGCTCGAGATTCACTGCTGTATACATGAAGCAGTTGCGAGTCGTAGAGCGTGATACACTTAGCTTCAAAATTCTTTGGGCTTTTTAAAAAAAAAAAAAAAAGAAATTAAAAACAGTAATTATTAATAGTTAATACAGTGAATGGTTATTGCTAAAATTCAAAGTTCCCGCCTATCTTAGAAGTCGACGACAAGAGAGATTTTATTTCTATTGGCAGTTATTAGAACACTTATGAACACATTGATGATATAAAAATATTTTTCAAAATGTTAAAAAAATTATAATTAGGAATTTTTGTCACAATTTTATATTTATTTAAACTGTATTTTTTTATGGTATTTTCGTAAAATATTAACGCATCAACACGTTGAGGGGCAAAAATGGCCCTTACCCAGACATTTTCTTTTTGGGAAATAAAAAAAATAATTTTTTTCCAATCTTTCTTTCAGCGATAGTATGATTAAAATCTACTTAACACATAATTAAAATAAAATCCGATTACTGTAGCTTGGTGCTATGTTTAATGAAAATTTGCATTGTTGTTTATGTCATCAATAAATATGTCGCTATTCTCAGCTACAACGAAGTTCAATAGCTCGGATACATTTATATGTGTTTGTATGTATGTATATTTACGCTCGCATTGGGTTGATACATATTTTGCTTGCTCTAATGGCAATAATCGTATTAAAATATAATTATGTTTAAAATAAATGAAGCTATACATTTTGAAATAATATAAAATTAATGAGAATATAATAAGTATATTGTAAATATGTGTAGAGTGATTATTTAGAAATGAGACAATATTTTAATTCAGTATAAATTAATAAGATTACGGCTGAAAATAATTCGAATAACGCATATTATAATGTAGTTAAAATATTTGATGTATCCATTAAGTGCGTAAAATGTTCGCAAATGATCGTACCCATTTGCAAATGTTGGCCAGTATTTGTCACTGTACTAATTAAAGTAGGTAGGTACATACTTCAAAGGGATATGTTGGCGTCTTGTTAAAAATCGTATTTTTTTCTCGATTCTATGTTTTAAGGAATATATACCTAATCTATTTTCAAAACATGCATATATTATTAAAATCTAGAGACTTTTAATTCTTTATATTATATTTCATTGATTAATTTTCCTGAAGTGCAGTCCCTCCCTTGACGCCATCATTTTTTAATACAGACAGGGAATAATTTGGTTATTAAGTGATCCCTCTGAACACTAAACGTTCCATAGAGAGAGCATAGGCATTACACATAAGACGCCATTTTACTAAGCCACATTTCTAATTATAATAATGTGTTTGTAACACTAGCTATATTAACCGCCATCGTAATCACGTGGAAGAAATTTTTTTACGTTTTTTACTTTATGAGATGTTTAGTTACGTTATAAAAAATTGCAAAAATAATTTAATAACCTAAATGTGATGTTTAACAAGTGTAATTACTTTTTAAAATTCTTTTATATTTAACCCTGGAAAAATCCTGGAAACATTTGAAATAAATTATTTTCTAGTTGAAACGTTGATAACATAATATTATAAACCTTAACATTATTTCTAAAATTTTGTTGGATTTTTGCAATGTCTATAGCGTTCTAGCTATAAAATATTATATCCCACTAAAACATAAATGAAAAAAATGGGCAAATTATTTTTATTGTGTTAGACTGAAAAACAATTGAAATCAAAATAAACTGTCAAGTTCCAAACACATTTTTCGTGCAGAATCGGAATAAAATAAGTTGTTTTAAGAAATACATATCAAGGTTTTTTAAAGAAAATAATAGAAATTTTTCATTAGAACTTCGGCAGTTTTCAACACCAAGTTTAATATACATGAATGATAAATGAGTAAAAACTTTTCACGTTCTAATGAAAAATTTCTATTATTTACTTTAAAGAAGCTTGATGTGTATTTCTTAAAACAATATATTTTATTCCGATTCTGCACGAAAAATGTGTTTGGAACTTGACAGTTTATTTTGATTTCAATTGTTTTCCAGGCTTACACAATAAAAAGAACTTGCCCATATTTCACATTTATGTTTTTGGTGGGATCTCACGACTTTTTGTAGGAAATGTAGTTTAATACAAACTTGTTCAATTTAAATGTTTATGAATTTATTAATCATAATAGGCAATAATAGTAGGTAATTTGTTGCTATAAATAATTATTTCTTTTTCATAAATACCGGCAATTTGTAGATTTGAATATTTAGGAGGGTTTTGAGTAATATTTTTTTTTATATATATATAAAATTGCCCTGTATTTTTCAGAAGAAAGGGCACAAATAACAAAAATAACGAAAAATATTATGATTTTAGATTTTTCCCTTTACTATGAGACTAAGACCTATATTTTGACCGAATATCAATTTCCTAGATCCACTGGAAATTGGCCAGAGGTTTTGATGATCCGTCAGTGAGTGAATGAGTGAGTGAGTGCCAAAATTATCGATTTTTGAAGGCCTATAAATCAGGAACTATTAAAGTTAGATCAATGAAATTTGAAATTGAGAGTGATTTCAAGTGTGTTATTGTGTATGCAAAATTTTAATTCAATTCAACAAATAGAACTAGAGTTTTAAGGGGGTCAAAATTGGCTTGAAATGGTTCGTGTATAAGTATAGCCTGTTGCACGTACGGCTGGTGAGAACTTGCCGACGCGCTACCGCGCTTATTGATAAACACCCGGTATATTTTACTCATCATACTGATTGTGACTAGTACACTATAATATTAAATGGAATATAATCTTTCTGGAAACAATTTTTCAATAATATGATTACATGCTTTTTTTTTATTTTCCAATTTTATTACGAAATAAGTGTTCTTAAACATAAAATAAAAAGGCTACTATACACTTTAATTATATTTTATATTGTTTAAATCTTCAATCGACAGATATATGTAATACAGACGCGTACAGTCAACATTGGCTAGGGGTAAAATAGAAAATGTTACAACAGTACGTAATATTGCTGAAAACGTAAATTGAAAATTAAATTTGTTGAGTGTTTTTACTTTGTAATAAAAAGAAATTATATTTGTCTTTTTTTCATAAAACAGAAATTATATAGAATGTATTAATATATATATATATATATATATATATATATATATATATATATATATATATATATATATATATATTTTGAGTTGTCTGACAACGCAGTTAATAGAAATGTTACAAGTGGGCTAATCAAGGTCAGTTCTGAATGATGTGGAAGTCTTCTTTTGATGAGTGTATATTTTACCTTACTAGTAAACTGATTATTAAAGTGGCTTTTCTCTTATCATATTCTGTTGTCTTTTAATCTAATTAAATGTAAGGAAGGAGGAAGATAAATTAAGAATGACTTGAGATATCTCTTAAGGTACTTAGTAATCGGATATGTTTTGAGAATCGGCGGCTAAAAGACGAGAATTCTTAAGGGGAAAAATACCTTTATGTCCCACATTACCGCCCTGGGCCCTAGCTCCAAGTGCCCTTAAGGTAAATCCAGCGCTGACTGTGATCCTGCTACTTTTAGTATAGGGCCGTTGTAATCTTACTACTCTTGATACAAAATCGCTGTAACCTTACTACTTTTGATACAAAATCGCGGTAGCCTTACTACTTCTTGCTCAAAATCGCTGTAACCTTACTACTTTTGGTACAGAGGTGTTATAGCCTGAGTATTTTGGTACAGAAATTGGATGGATAAAATTACTAAAGAGGTAAATCGATCTTGACTAACGGTAGGTCCAAAGTAATTGTGCTTTTTAAAAAGCTTTTATTTAACTTGCTATGTTAGTATGTTGGTTTAGATCAAATCTTGAAATCAAAATTTAGTCAAGTTCTAATTGAGCTAGAGGTTTCAAATTTTGCATACGTGTCTAACCTTGATCTAGTTTCGTCCTAAATCGCCTCAAAACCAAAATTGTTGATTTTTAGTCCTGTGAAACTTTTTGACATTTCGAATTGTCAAATATTGTCCATTGATTTTACATTGCAATTTTTTGCTTCCATAATTATGTCTGATTAGGGTAAATTAGCCGATTAAAATATAGGTAAAAAAATTAGGTACTTCTTTAATTCTTTTCTTAAATTAATTGTGATCAGACTAAAAAGTAGAAAATAAATTAAAGTAAAAAAAATGTTTTTTAAGAAAAAGCGTTTATTTAAAAATGTGCTAAAAAAAATAAAATAACTTTTGAGTGAAGTTTGAAGCAATATGCAACATAATTTATAAAAACTTGAGGCGTTTAATTAAGTTTGGTAAGTACTGAAAAGTAAAATAGTTACACTTATATCCAAAACAGAAATAATTAATGATAACGCCTCAAGCTTTTATGTTGCATATTGCTTCAAACTTCACTCAAAAGTTACTTTATTTTTTTTTAGCACATTTTTAAATAAAAGCTTATTCTTAAAAAACATTTTTTTACTCTAATTTATTTACACTTTTTTTGTCACTATTTGTTATTGGGTTTAGTTTTGCTGCTCTTCTATTAAAAATGTTTGTGTTTGCACATGCTGAATTATTTCGTGAATTTATTAAAGTTTTTTTTTTTTTATTTAATTCTTTAAAAATATTACTGGTAGATTAAATTTTATTTTATTTTATTTGGTGAACATGCGAACATTAACCAGAAAAAAGGATGGTAAACGATGTTTACGCATCAAATTACCTATTACTGTGTAAGAAAATAAATTTTCTTGTAGAAAATCTGTTCGTTAAATTTCGATAAAGTATTTTTTACATCGTTTTAAACCAGTATATTAAGTTTCATTCAAATTAAACAAATCAATAGTGAACAATTGAAATGAAGGAGGTCAAATACTTGATACTTATTTTTCCCCGCGTCGTAGAGCTTTATCTGAACTCTACAATGAAATTGAATCTGTCTTTATTGACACTAACAAACCGTACGCAGGTGTTCCAACATCACTAACTACACCCACAATTCGTACGACGAGGAAGAAGTCGAAGAACATAACAATGGTGTTTGAAGTAGAAGAATTTGTAACTGTATAATAATAAGAGTACTGATATTTTCCTATTGTTAAATAAATACGATAAATTGGCGTGGAATCGTCAGTACGACGGCCAATAAAGAAATATTTAATGTTACACGACTTAGCAATTACCATCTTCGGCAGCGCAATCAATAGAAGACAGAATTGATTTGTTGAGACGACGTTGTAAGATGTTACAGAATACGATTGTGGCGTCTCTATCAAGAGTTTCAGCTATTATATTTTCAATTGTAATACTTACGATATTTAATTTCTCGCTCTAATACATTAGATAAATAATGTAATTCTATCCTCTTTTGTTGTAAGTAAAAATACAAACGAATAGCAAATAAACATTGTGTCTAAACTTTCCATGTGCCTTAATGTTGAAATATACACTCTTGGGGAAAAGAATCCGAACACATCGAAAAATCAATTAAATTTTCTCTGAAATTATATGACTGACATCATCGAACAATATTAGGCGAGATATTTTTGGTGTAGAACCGTTGTAACCTTACTACTTGTGGTACAGAATTGCTGTGACCTCACTACTCTTGGTATTTTTTGTATGTACATACACTACCGTTGAAAAGTTTGGAAACACACATATTTTTGCAGATTAGAAAATTTCTTTACCAGACATTTTAATAAAGTAGTTTGTTATTAAAATAAATTAGTCCGTACCACAATAATAACTAATAATATTATAAAATCTTTTCCATCTTTTGTCGGAAGTCTCCCGTATTGATTTTGATAAATGCACGTGTCTTATTACAGTCTCGCTAATGACACAACAGACAACTGTTCTCTTAAAGTAACTGTGTAGTTGGTGAAAAATCGTTCTCGATCTAGTGTAGCACAACTCTGGACATTCTTAAAAGATGAATGGAGAAATTGGATAAAGAATATTTTGATCAACTTCTAAACGGCGCGGCGGCCCAGAATTTTGGAACAAGTCATCAAGAAAAGAGGTGGTTACTTTGATGAAGTTAGAATCTAATATTTAAGCCATAATTTTTGTAGCAATATTAGTATAATTTATTAAGTATGATTAACATGTCCAAATAAAATTCATATTTTAAACCAGATAAATGTGATTATTATCTGTTCAGTGATGATTTTACTGAATTTTTATAGTGTGTCCAAACTTTTGAACGGTAGTGTATATTATGTACGTCATTTTTGAACGTGAAAAATTTATTTGGGATGTTATTTTTAATCTCGACAACATTAGTAAATATTATTATATCGGTACGTGGCCGTTGTGTCAGCGCTACTAGTGTTAAAATTTTAAGTTTGTCAAATGGGGTTTAATTTCTATAAAATTTATTCTTTTGTGTCATTTAATTTACAAGAAAATTAAAAAAAAAATAGTTATATAATGATCATTGCAACAGACAACAGATAATCCATTCATAAATGATTCTGACTCCCACAGTAAATTTTTCAATAGTTGCTATTAGGTAATAACATTTTTGAGAGTTTCGTAGTCAAAACCACGGAAGCCTATATAATATCGTCATTTCTGTTATTTCGTTGTATGTACAACACGCACTTGACCACTTTTTCAGCCTGTGACGGATCCTAAAAACTGAAAAAAAGTACCTGATGTAAAAAATGATGGACAAAAAGTTATTTAAAATTAGATAATATCGTTACGTAGATGCGATATTAATCAATAATATTTTGCTTACTTGTCCAAGTATTTATTTGGACTAGGGAATCGGAAATCAGAAGAGGAATTGGCTTTAAGAATCGGTGACAATTTGCTGTCATGCTTAAAAAATACAAATATTGTAATAGCAAACACCTGACTTTCTTACTAGTTAAAATTATCTAAAAGATTTATGAAGAAAGTTTAAAATAATTCATTAAAAAGTTGTAAAATATGTGCTGAAGTCAAACCTATGTATATAAAAACATTAAAAAACACCTACTAACAAAAATAAAAAGCTTGGACATAATTTATAAAATAATTTTAGCGAATGACACTAGAATCTCTAGTAAATTATTTATAGTGTGCTGGAAATATTCGATGATTTCCAATAGTTTCGATTGTTTTGCCCACCACTGAATTTTAAAAATAGAAAATTAAATTTAAAATGAATTGTGATAGGAAGGAAAAAGTTTGTCAAGAATTCTTCATGCCATTAAAAAACTGATATGTATATTCGGATGAGTTTCAAGCGGCGAAATATAAACCGAAAACGATGCGATACCCATTATTTTTGTTAATGTATTCATTCTCAATTTTTGGTCCGTAAAACTTTTCGAGCCGGATATTAATATACATTTGTTGTTGCCAAGTGACTAACAATGTCGTTGATATTTTGATACTGCGTTTGATATTAGCTTCATTTACATTTTTGTCAATTGTATGTAGATTTACAATGTTTTTTCTTATTTTTCTTTAATCTTACATCCTTTTCAAGTTATTCGAAAAATCACACATAAGTACACATGAGTCTAAAAGATTTAGGAATAGGACGAATCTAATTTTCAAATTATGAGAACATTACGTGGGTTTTATATCAATCTGCCCAGTTAATGAAATTCTCTGTCGTTGAGTTGAATTCTAAAAATCCGTTTCTGCTTATAATGTTTTTCTATTAGCGTACAATGAGTCTGCATAACCTCATATTGCGATCTCATAATCTCGTATTGCGATCCCAACATTTCCGATATTAAAGTACACAGAAAATTATAGAAGCAGTGTACGTATAAAAATCTGTCGTTCGTCAAGTGCAGTGTTGTATCAATTTACACCGCTTCTGATCTAGTCTGTTACTATTCGTCATAGGGTTGACGTCGTAATTAGTATCATTGTTTTTTTAATCAACTCCTGAAATTTAAACAGAAGAAAATATGAAGTGTGTAGTATTTAAGTGTAAAAATGATGTGTTTTGTTGTATCTATTATAATGGTTTGGTAGGGATAGCGGTGTCCACGTCATTTACCGGCGACAGTGGGCACGGTTGTTATGGAATAGAAAATTTAGATCTTATATTAGATCTTATATATCTATATCATTTAGATCTTATATCATCTTTAGATCTTATATTAGATCTTATATATCTATAATCTATATCATGTTTTTTATATATCTGTGTTAAAACCCAAGACGTGTTTCTTAATTATAATCATTAGTTAATTTCATCAGCTCCAATATCAGTTTTCTTTAATTTAGGAAGATATTTCATTTTATTGTTTTTCATTTTCAACATAATGTGTAAGGCTGAGAGTTAATTGCGCATAATGTTAACATTTTTTCTCCAATTTGTGTATGGGTCACTAAATTTCGGAATTCATCTAGAAGTATTTAGAAGTATTCTTCCTCTTTTTTTAAACGTACATATTTTGAATGATCAAACTTACGAATCTTATCAAATTTGTTACCAATTCATACAACGATCGTTGAATTGTCTGGAATTTAATTTAAAAAAAAAATTTAAGTTGATTTTTCTGTTTGAAACTCTAAAATACCTTATTGTAAATTTAGATAATAGATATAGAATATGGTTCAATATTTTTTTCCTAAATAGCACATAAAATTGATAAATATAATAATTCTAAGAATTTGTTTCTTCGAAATATTATTCTCCAGTAAATATACGAGAAATGGTTGTTGCCTCTTTATCTACAAATAAAAAATTTTCACAATTCAGTGACTTTTTTTCTTACTTATAAATTGTTATTTCGCCTTTTTGAATCGAAAAATAAAGATTTTCTTTCGTAATAAATGTATTTCAAAAAAAAAAAAAGATGAAAACACTACAATATTATTCTATTTACGAATAGTGGAAAAAGCCCTGTTCGATTTCAATTGAATTTTTTTTATGAAATTTACATAAGCTGTGCAAAATAAAGTGTCTTGAAATTTTGTGAAACGCAAGAAATCGATTTTATTTATGTTGTCGACTTTTAAATTTTGTTGTGGTTTTACAAGAATCGATAAAATTGAAATGTGATCAAAGGTAGTTATGATTTGGAGTTCTGGAACTTCAGTCCTCCTCAGTGTTACTATGAAACATAGATATTCTAGCCACTTTTTGATATTGGACTTTTTTCAACTTAAATTTAACTGGAAAATCTGTATGTTAAAGTAAATCGTGTATGCGAAATTGAAGCAAAATATTAGTTTTATTTATAATACTTATATGAAATATACATCATTTTGTATGGAGTACCATATCACGAACTGGATAAAGTATGTACTCGCTTATTCACGTGTATGAAAATATTTATCTTAAATTACGTAAACCACATACGTTACGTAATGTATTTATACCAGTTCTATCCGGATAGATCTACCTGTACGGATAGAATTAATTTGATTTTTAAAAGCTTTTATTTAACTTGCTATGTTAGTATGTTGGTTTAGATCAAATCTTGGAATCAAAATTTAGCCTAACCTTGATGACAATGCAATATTGTATAATTAGTTTTGCCCTAAATCACCCCAAATAAAAATTTTTGATTTTTAGTCCTGTTCAACTTTTTGACATTTCGAATTGTCAAATATTGTCTATTGATTTTACATTGCAATTTTTTGTTTCCATAGCATAGAGCTTCAATCCCAGTTGTGTACAACATACTTGCTTCCAAAATAGGTACATAGTTGGCCATCCATGTATATCACTGTTCCATAGTTATATTTGATTGGGGTAAGTTAACCGATTAAAATATAGGTAAAAAAAAATACTTCTTTATTTTTTTTTTTTAAAATTAATTGTGATCAGACTAAAAAGTAGAAAATAAATTAAAGTAAGAAAAATGTTTTTTAAGAAAAAGCTTTTATTTAAAAATGGGCTGAGAAAAAAATAAAATAACTTTTTAGTAAAATTTGAAGCAATATGCAACATAATTTATAAAAGCTTGAGGCGTTTAATTAAGTTTGGTAACTACTGAAAAGTGAAATAGCTAAACTTATATCCAAAACAGAAATAATTAATGACAACGCCTCAAGCTTTTATAAATTATGTTGCATATTGCTTCAAACTTC
This sequence comes from Brachynemurus nebulosus, assembly GCA_035578155.1. NCBI lineage: Eukaryota > Metazoa > Arthropoda > Insecta > Neuroptera > Myrmeleontidae > Brachynemurus > Brachynemurus nebulosus. Next base: position 17,318,773 of record JAPWDM010000005.1, read on the forward strand.
ACTAAAAAGTTTTTTTTTACTTTAAGTTTTTACTGAATATTCAAAACAGGCAGCTGTAAGAATTTTATATGCAAATCTTAATACTACACATCACATCACGATACGTCTACGAACCACGTCTAATTTTGCTTCAGTTGTTGCATTTATTTGATGATGTCGTTACAGCATTTTTAGTTGATTTGAATTATGTGATGCCTAGTTACATTATAGGATGTTATTATTATTATTATTTTTTTTTTTGAAAGTTGATTATGACTTTCTTATCTTTATATTATGGAAACTCGAGAACTCTTACGGGACCTACTGAGCGAATCGCGTAAGGTACGTAACTTCTCCTAGTTGAATACAACAGATCACTTTGAATAGAATACGTGCGAAAATTCAGAATAAAATTACTTCTTTCTTTTCAAGGTTGTTAAATATCAAAAGTTATTAAAAAAATTATAACTTCGTTTAACGAGACTGAGCATTGCATAATATTACAATAGTAAGAAAAAAGAAATATAAATATAAAATTTAAAAAAAAAATTATATCAAACGGACTCGGCTACGCACACTGTAACAAATATATAAAATACACTACCGTTCAAAAGTTTGGAAAAACTATGAAAACTCAGTAAAATCATCACTGGCTAGATAATAATCACATTTATTTGGTTTAAAATATGAATTTCATTTGGACATGTTAATCATACTTAATTATACTAATATTGCTACAAAAAAAAAAAATTTATGGCTTAAATATTAGATTGCAACTTCATCAAAATAACCACTTATTTTTTGATGACTTGTTCTTTGTCCAATTTTTCCCTTCATCTTTTGAGAATGTCTAGAGTTATGCTACACTAGATCGAGAACGATTTTTCACCAGCTAGACAGTTACTTTAAGAGAACAGTTGTCTGTTGTGTCATTAGCGAGACTGTAAACACGTGCATTTATCAAAAACAATACGGGAGACTACCGACAAAAAATGTAAAAGCTTTTATAATATTGTTATTTATTATTGTGGTACCAACTAATTTATTTTAATAACAAACTAATTTATTCAAATGTTTGGTAAAGAAATTTTGTAGTCTGCAAAAATATGGGTGTTTCTAAACTTTTGAACAATATTGTAGGTACCTATATGCTATGTTTTTCATAACTTTTCGGGCATTTAATTTGTAAACCAAAGTGCATTAGCTTAAATTATTACTACAATCGTGCTCAGGAAGACCTTCACTGTAATATGTTTTCAAGTTTCATGCAGAGTTTTGCCATGTGCTGTAAAAAAAACAGTTTTTTACATTTTTATGTAAAAAATTGTAAAATACGTAAAAAACTGTAAAAACCGTAAAAAATTGTAGAAAATTGTAAAATATGTAAAATAATTAAATCATTTGTCATTTCACTGACAAACAATTTATTTTGACGGTTATTACTTATTTATAAGTTCACATGAAAAGACGTGTAAACAAAATGTCGACACAAAAATGATTTTCTACTGGTGAAAGGCCAACTACAAAGCTTAAATTTCCAAATTAACAAACTGAGTTTTGACAAATCAAAAAAGCTACTACATATTTATCTCTCTCTAAATTATAATAACTATAAAATCACTGATGATAATGATGATGAAGATGATTGATACCTTTAATAAAATTTAACTGAATAAATAATCTTTTTAATATTGAATTCTTAAATAAACTATTCTGTCAAAACTAACCTTTCTTTTTCCTGTTTGTCTCCATTTGTATTTTTAATTTTCAAATTACTTAATTATTAAGTTTTACTTTGCAAATATAGCAAATACTTCAATAGCAAATATGGAATGCCATCAGTAACGCTTACATATCTATTCAATTTAATAAAAATTAGTTTTTTACATTTTTTACATTTTTTACAGTTTTTTTTATCAAAACAAGTATGTGTAAATTACAGTTTTTTACATGTAAAAAACTGTGTAATTTACCCGAAGTAAATTACACGTACAACTCTGGTTTCATGTCCCCCTTGTTAGTATAGAATAAAATCAAAACGAAGACCACTAGGGGAAGGTCGCCCAAAGCGGGTACCCCTCTTAAAGCGGGTAAGCGCTTGTATATCGTTGTATCGAATGTTTTTGTCAGGTCGTGTGTATACCGAGATTAACCGAATATCAACCAATGTCAATCAGTTGCACTTGAACGCTTGTGTCGTTTAATGTCCTAGTTAAGCTTCATCAAATTTTTTTGTTGGTTTTGTTAAAAATTTTGACGATAAATATTCTGTGACTAGTTACAAACCTTTTTATTTGTAATCTTTTTGGTATTACCATATTATGTTATCATCATTTGACTTTTAATGTAGAAAAAGGTAGACATGTATCGGCTTTCATTTTGAAATTATTCTAAGTTAACAAAATTGTCTTTTTGGGCAAAGCGGGTAGACAAAATAGAAGCATCTTAATGGAAAAAACTGTTGGAAGGGGAAAAAATAGATAATCTTTTTACGACGGAATGAGGGAAAAAGCTTAAAAAAATATTTCTGCCTTGTTTGTGGTGATTTTGATGTGGAATCATCTGAAGTAATATATTCCAATATGGAGGTTGTAAAGAAAGTTACAGTTAATTGTTATAATTTTATTATTTTTGTCTTTTTTCAATTTTTTTACTTAATTATTATTATTGTTAAGTTCTATATGATTAAGAAGGTTTATATTAAAAAATAATAACAGTATTTAAATACATAGTGTACTTACCCGCTTTGCACAAAGGGGGTTACCCGCTTTAGGATACCTATACGGGCAAAGCGGGTTTTTGCAGAGGTTTTGTATTTTCTTTATTAAAAATAAATATCGTATAAACATTTCTTAAGTGAAGTTTCATTTTAAAGTTCGATAACTATTCTATCTGATAATATAAAAAAGATCTGCTTATCGAGGTCAAAAGTCACTTTTTTGGGTGTTTAATCTTAGCTTACCCGCTTTGGGCCTTCCCCTACATTGTTCATCATTATCTGAAATTAATAATAATAATAATAATACTTTTTGTACACGTTGTACATATATTATTATTATTTACCTGTACCTTCGTAATTGATATGTTATTGTTGTATTATTATTCTATTACTATTGTTGTTGTTATTACTATTCAATCATAGGACTCTCCTATTCAGTGGATAAACAATACCTACATATACATACAAGGTATGAATCGCATGATGGATAATACAAAAACGGTGCCTCCGGTCACAAGTTTTGATCTTGTTACTTTATGGTAGACATGGAACGATATAAACAATACGTGAATGTTATTTCATTTATGGAAAAATTCATTATTTATTTACAAGATTTCATGTAGGTAATCATTTCTACCAGAACATGACGTAAATCACTAAATTGGAGTTGTGTGACGTTAGTGTGTGACAGGAGTGGGTCTAGGTTTTAAATTGAGAGGTGGTCACAATAGCATCCTAATGCATTTTTGACACAAAAAATTGCAAATTTGAAAAATGTATTTCAACTAGTATTAAAAGAAAAAAACTGTACTGAAATTTTGATAGAACAGACAGATTGTTGCCGGGAGTCATTTCTTTGTTCGTTCCTACTCAGCGCCGAAACCGATATGCTATTGCTGCTCGCTTCATCTCACACTCATCCGAATTGTCAGGTTTAATTCCGTTCCCGACAGAACTCCAACTACTTTCCAAATTTGTTAAGACATTGTGAGTACTTGGCCAATACTGACTTCGCGATCGATCGGTCGATGGCATCGACTTGACGACTCGGTGACGATCTCTAGAGTCTAGAGTTGGGCGGATATTTTTGATCATATTCTACTACCAGGCCCCACTATTAACCCTAGAATCATACGTTGGTCTACGAGTCAAGTTAATCATACATCGGCGTCATTTTGACGAATGGACTTTTTACGGGGAGTTTTAGAGTTTATTTGTAAAAAACATTTTTTTTTACATAACAATACTGCGAACAAAATATTTAAAAAAATTGGATTTTGGACAAGCAAAGCGAACAAGATATTTAAAAAAATTGGATTTGGAAAAATTTCTTAATATAAATATTTATTAATTTTTTTAATCTTTTTATCAAAGCATATTTTCATTATAAAAATTCAAAAATAGATAAATACATCAATTGTATCTAAACATGTCTTTCAAATATTTCATTTATGAACTATTATGAGTCAGTGCACGGAGAGAAAATTCCTATAAAGATTACTGTGCTCATACTACAATCAACGTGTAACAGGCGAACATATTCAATTTTGTACGGTAAAATTATAAAAATTATAGTTATATTATTGTAATTTTTATAATTTTACCGTACAAAAATTGAATATGTTCGCCTGTTACACGTCGATTGTAGTATGAGCACAGTAATTTTATTAGGAATTTTCTCTCCGTGATGGACATGTGTGACTTTACAGAATGTGAAATTTCTCAGTCATAAATATTCCTATAGATATGTAGTTATTTCCCCATTAGGCACATTTGTAATTTTTTTAAAATTTGTTAGTAATTTTTCGAATAAGATCACAAAAGGTGATAAAAGTTAAAATATTTTCCACAAAATAAATTGTTAATTTTTTATTAAGTCATTTGAAACGCATTCTTTAGTTTTCGATTCAATATATTAAAATTTCAGTACCTATTATGTCGTTTCTATAAGTCAAGCAGCTGTAATCATCTTTCACATTATCATAATCATTGAATAAATTAATTATAACATCGATATCTTTAATAAATGTTAGAAAAATTAGGAAAACTTTTATACGTGTACTACAAAATCTTTAAAAAAAAAAAAAACATCGGTTAATCATACATCGTCGTCCTTTTGACGCACACTATTTCAGTATAAAAAAAACGACAATAGCTATAAACAAAATTTATACGTCTTATGTGTTATAATAATAAATAAATTAGATAACAGAAGTTTCACAGCAAGCAGGCAACGACAACTTGTAGTATTGGAGTAGGTAGAGAAGTTCGTTCGTCGTTTTGACGAATAGGTATGATTCTAGGGTTAAAACTACGTTTCAGATTGCACATGGATCCAATTTTTATACATTTATACACCTATATAGTATTTTATTAAATTTGGCTAGGCTAACTACCTTCCAATATAACTCCACTGCAAACACAACTCTTTATTTCCACTTACGTGTTTGTCTAGCGTGGTACACCTATTTTATCTAATTATAGTTTCAACTTGAACATTCAAAACCGCCGTTCTTAAGTTTCACTTGTATATGTTTAAAGCGCCGTCAAACATGCTTGAAGTGGGGAATTGGGGGATGAGAAGAAAGAGCCAACGTGTACAATCTTGCATATTTGATGGGTTATGGGCGAGGAACGAACGGACCTTCATCACCCATATCCCTAGCCTCTATAAATAGTTTCAAACGGCGCGGCGAGGCTTTGAGTATGCATATTATACATATACATAGATGTATACTTCTTATTCATAAAACCAAAACTATTATGATATTACGTTACCGCACACACATGCCAACTTTGAAGGGTTCTCGGTTGAAGAATTAGAGCGTTTTCTATTTATTTTAACTACTTAGATTTTAATAATAAATTATATTTACAATATATACAAAAACAGACTGGGAATGGTTGATTGTTTTTGTTTATTTCCTATTGGTTAATACTTTTCAACGTTTCCCTTTCGGAATGTTTATAACTTCACTGTATCAGTGATATGCCTAATGTAAAAGTTGGGCTTTTCTGACTTGGGTTTAAATATGAATTTTGCGCCGGAAATTTAATTGCCATATATTTTTGTTCCTGAGTTTGCTAACGCTATTGGAAGCCAAAGTGTGGATTATTGTTCCAAGCTTACACTATGTGATGTATATTGCGAAATAACTCCAGTTCCAAATTGTATTTCAAATAACTTTATTTCCAAATACAAAAGAAGTGGTACAAAATTTTACAAAAAAATATTTACAACAAAATCGACGCAACAATTTGATGTTACTTTTTAAATATAAATTTAAATTGTGTTAACTTAAAAATATTCGTCACTCATAATATTACGGTGGTCTCGAGTGAACGCGCCTGCCTCTAAGGCGACTTGTATTAAATCACCCCGCGCTATTCTACTTGTGGGGTGATTTACATCTATAAACGTGTTTCTCGGCTAACTCGTAAGACATGTGACACATGACATGACGCATGATTTTTATTCCTATTATTTTAAAAATACTTGCAATCCTTTTTCTCAAAGCTCGAATAAAATGTTTTAAATGCTCTTTTTGTTAGATTTGTTACTTTCAGAAATTGGTTCAACGCTATTTATTGCCTACAGACCTAGTATTTAATGTTTAAATGTAAAATATGGTTGAACTAATGGCCAAACCTTCTTGTCATGTTAGACATGTCTTATAAGCGCAACGGGTTAAAAGAAGGAGCCAAACTACTATGATAGTTAGTATTCCGGCTGTCGCCAGAATTTTACGTCAAAAAATGGGAGGAACTTGCCCAATTTCTATGGTTATATACATATTTAGAGTTTGTATGTGTGGTGTAGTGGATGTTGGTATGTGTGATATTCCGTACGTATGTATTACTCGGTGACTGGTGGGAGATGATACATACACCATACATACACACTCGACAACCGTACGTACACATAATGTCTGGTGTAATATGTATGATTGTTGCAACAATCAATGTCCGCGATGTCTGCACCGCTACAAGTGGTGCGCAGGACTGAACCACCTAAGCTGTGACAGATCAGTAAATGACTCCAAGCGAGCTTTTTTTTTTGTTATTAATTTGCTTCTAGTGTTCTGTGGGTTAAAATTTCCCCTCACCAAGTCGTGACGACATCGCGCACAACTTGCTCAATCGAGATACAAATAGTTCAGCTGAGAATCATAATGGTAAAGTTTTACTTATGATATAGTTATAAAAGTCACCACCAGCTGACGTTATGGATGCTGTTAAAAATACTGCAATTTTTATTTAGTACAGAAATTAAATGCTAGGGGGCTTTAAGTACATAAAATGTACTTAAAACCCCCTAGCATTTTAAGTTTTAGTACATAAAATGACCGCCAGGCGTCGTTCCGCCATAGCCGTTACACTAAAAGAATAGAAAATGTATAGTCATGGAGACTACCAACAGAAGTGAAAACTTAAAACTATGAAATAACAGATATACAGATGAGCTCTAACATTGCACACTGTTATTACAGCATATCGGTGATGCAAAAAACTCACAAGATTTTACCCATCCGAAAAGCTTCCAATGTGCACATCATACAGTCGGATGCAAAGTGTTGGTGTATAGGTGTGTACGTATATACATCATACACTCATACATACAGATATACTGTTAACATTAGCATCCCGGTGACACGAACCCATAAGATTTTCCTCTACCAAAAATCGTTTTACGCGCTCAAAGAAGTTTTCACTTCAAAAAGAGAATTGTTCTTTTGGAACTGCCAACATTGTTTATTTAAAATAAAATTAATAATTATTTCCAAAAGTAATTTTTTAAATAATTTATATATATAAATTCGGAATAGTACGGAACTTATAATTTGAGGCTCATTATTTATATTGTGTATTAATACAGCTTGAGAATTGTTAATTTTGTATATACATCTTTGCAAAATTAATATCAACGCAATTATACATTAAGCAAACAATTGGGCATCGCACTACAATGTTTTCATCATACAAATTGTTGTTTGTTTGACAACAGTTCTCGTTTAGACGTTTAACGAACAGACATAAGCGTTGACATATTGCTTGTCCAGGACAGAAGGCATTCGATGCAACGTCGCCATATAGTTAGAATCTATTTTTATCTACTTAAATTTGGTATGTACATTAAGAAAGATAGATAATAAACAATACTCCCCTTTACTCTTTTTTTATCCCAGCTTATAGAACTGTCTTGAATTGACGTACAACCAGTATAGGTAGATGTTCTTTTGAAAACTGTTCTTCTGGAACGGTTCTTTGTACAGAATTGTTCTGGTTGGAACTGTTCCCTAAAAACAATTGTTTAGTACACTACTACATTGTATACCTTTTGATTCTGTTAATTTAAGTTGTACTCGCAAAAGAAAACAATTTTTGGACTTAAATTCAGTCATCAATATTGTGTTTATCCAGTAAATTCATACTTTTTACTTGTTTTGGCCTGATTGCCGAACACTTTTACACACTAACTGTGTATTCAGCGAAACAATGAATATTTATATTCCAACTAATTAGTCAATTAATATTATTTAGCTTCATGTTGGTAAATAAAAATATTAAATAATTAAATAAGCAATTAAATTGTTGGCTACGATTTAAAAAAAATTCAAAACATAAAACTTGAATAATTTTAAATAATTAAAATAACATAAAAATTGAATTTATTTAATTTAACAATAATTGTTATTTACATAATATAGTAATATATTATAAAATAAAAAAAAACAGTCTATGAAAATACCGGTTAATAACGGTGAAAAAAGTTTATATTTTTCTGGGAGATTTAATTTTTAATTTTGATTTAAAATACTTAATGGTATTTTTGGCCAGTGGTCTTAATGATACAGCTCAAAATTTGCTAGAAATGACCGTTCGCTCTGTTCTCTTAGGCTTCTATAACTAAAATTTTACTGGACAACTATAATTATAACATTTATAACCGAGTAATAGTTGCTAAAAAAATTTTAAACAACAAGGGATAATACAGTAATGGACAACATATTTGTCATTACAAGCAAATTTGGATAAAACTTAAATATATAATACCTATACCTAAATAAAATAGTTTCATTCGGTCTAGATTGCTCACTGGACGAATCCCTAATTATGCAAGCTCGGCTCACCCTTGATTGATTTTTTTTCTATTGAAATTGATCAGTTGAATGTTATTCATCAGTAACGGTATATTACCTACTTTCATTGACTTTTTACTGAAGATTTACAAAAAAAAAAAAAAATAAATTTAATAAACTTCAAGTGGATGCTTTCGGAATGACACTCTAACCGCTTCATTAAAATTTTACTACAGTGTATAGGTACTTTTAATAAAATATCCATTTTATTTTATATTAAGTATATTTAAAATTTCATTAGATATCCCATTACAAGGCTATAATATTATATACGATAGAATAATATATACTTGCGAAAATAGATGACTTTTAGTTAGTGAAACTGAAAATATCATTCTGCAAGGAGTGAAGCAAAACATTATTATAAAAGGGTCATTTAAGTCTCATTGGAATAAGTGTAACAGTTTTCTTAATGTAATGTCTATATAGGGGGAGCCAGAGTACTTAAGTACCGACCATTTTCTCAACAAAGTAGTTATATTAGTTGGGAAATTACCTACTATTAATGTAACGGTGTTATCTCGGGTGAAAATACATTATTTTCATTTTAACGATTAACGATATCTTTTTGGAAAATCTTCCTGTCCTTTTAAATTATAATCTATATTATATACTAGCCGTACCCGTGACATTGTTCACGCGAAACATTGAGTAGTTTCTTTTTCCAATTTGTAATTTCTTGCAACACAAAATGAATTAAATTGTCTCAAAATTGACAATTGTGTATTTATTGTATTTTTCGGTACATAATTAGCAACATTTTCTTTGATTTCAAATTCAGACATTGATTTCAAATTCATTATATTTTGTTACTATAGTTATGAAATTATAAAATATATAAATTTACGTAATGTGTGTTCATGCTCAAAATAGTTTTTCCATTTTTCTGTAAGAACGAGACATTTTCCGGAATAAAAAGCATCTTAGATGTTGACCCAGGTAATAAGTTATCATCGTACCAAATTTCATTAAAATCCGTTCAGCAGTTTTTACGTGATGCGTGAACAGGCAGACAGAAAGACAGACAGACAAAAATTTTAAAAATCGCTGTTTTGATATCTACATCGATAACTATTTACAGTACGAGTACAATTTTCAAAAAATATTTCATGTACAGAAACGGTCTCGTTACAGTTTTATTATATGTGTAGATTACTGATAAAAAGTGTTCCGTACTGCTTGAAACAAGAAATAGTAGGTATAGCTACTCTTTTAAATATATATATTTTTTTTTTTTTATTTTTTAGATGCGCCACAACTAAGGTGATATGCATCGTTTTTAGATAGTACTATTGTTTTTGATGATAGGAGAATGATTACTGATAATTAAAGTGTGAGGTATGGTAATGTTGGAAATGAAGAATCTCCCCCGGTCGGTTTCGAACTCACGATCTACTAGACAAGACCGGAGACGCTAACCACATAACCAACTCGGGGATATATTTTTATATATCTCGTATTTGGCAAGCGTAGATCCTTTGACGTGATTCCCGACACGAATGCTTTTGTCGCTAATAGTGCGCTGCGTAAAATTTTCTAAAAATAATTTAAATTAAACACTACACTTAAGAACCATACTGGTCCATATCTTTTTTTCACTGGTCTGTATTTAGTACTCGTAAAGAATATACATATCTTACTTTAAGGGAGATGCAGAGAATCAAATTATCACATAACAAACCCTAATAATAACACTAGTAGCACTTGTACAAGTAACATTATCGAACATGTTTATCTGATTTTAAATTAAATTTCTGTATTTTATCTCGAAAGTTGTGAAAAAATCTAAATTCAGAAATGATAACCTACACGGAGAGAAAATTCATATAAAAATTACTGTGCTCAGCACTACAATCGACGTGTAAAAGGCGAACATATTCAATTTTGTACGGTAAAAATATGAAATTTATAATTAATCATAGAAAATTTATAGGACAGAATATTGTTTCCATAATATTAGTTCCGTAAAATTTCTAAAACAGCACAGTAAAAAGTTCCATTGCCGACAAAAAAATATTTTTTAATTGTTTTTCTTACAAAAATAACCATGCTGTATTATAATATTTGAAATGCTATCTGCTAATAGTAGAAAGAAAAAAAGAGAAAGAAGGTTGTGTGTGTTATGAACGCTGTTGAAATGTACCTCACTCATAGCAAGTCACATAGCCAACCATAGGTGTGGACGACCAACTTGGTCGGACGGGTCGGACCAAGCACCTTGATCCATTAGACTGTGTTACAAGCAGCAAGCAGTATTCATTACACTGTGTTAGAGGACGGGGATGTCACCGTTTAATTCATTATTTTGTTACTTCACTATCTTTAGTATTAGAATATATTGTTGGCAATCATTTTGGTATGCATCATAAAGTTCTTACAGGTTCGAAGTTTTTACAGGTACCGCCCAAGCAACATAAGGTTACGGGTCAGATGCGCAAATGAAAGAGTACGACAACAAGAATTAAACTATAACGTATATGCATAAAAGTGTGATAAAAGTTGTGTTAGCACATTAAATTTTACCATGCTAGCACATATTTTTTATTTTGATCGTCGATCGCGCACGCATTATAAGAGAGCATGGTAATTTTTCTAAAATTTTATCTACAAGAATTATATGATTTTTCTCTCCGTGTACCTGAGTTTGGCTTTCGGTTAAGTAGCATAATAAAATTTAATCACAGTTATGTGCAGAGATCCGGACAACGATACCCCTTATTTCATAACTTTACTTTTAAATTCCATTTCCAGTTGAAGGATAATTTTTAGTTTTTACACGGAGAGAAAAATCCTATAATTTTTGTAGAGAAAATTTCAGAAAAATTACCATGCTCCCCTATAATCCGTGCGCGATCGACGACCAAAATAAAAAATATGTGCTAGTATGGTAAAATTTAATGTGGTGCTAACACAACTTTTATCACACTCTTATGCATGTATATTATAGTTTAATTCTTGTTGTCGTTCTCTTTCATTTGCGCATCTGACTCGCGACCTTATATTGGTTGCACTGTACCTGTAAAAACACGTATACAAAAATAATTGCCAACAATATATTCTAATACATAATATACTAAAGATAGGTAAATAACAAAAAGATGAATTAAACGATGACATCATCCTAAGAGAGTGTAAAAGCAACTGACAACTAGCTGCATCAAGGTACCTGGTGCGAGCTGTCTGACAAAGTTTCTTCCACAGTCCACACCTATATGGTTCGCATGTAACCCATGTAACTCGCTGATTGAGGTACATTTCATTAGAGCGATCGCAACACAACCAACCATCTTTCTGTTTTTTTTCTTTCTATTATTAGCATGTTAGCATGGAAATTTTTTTAATAAACACAATTAAAAATTATTTTTTTGTCGGTAATGCAACTTTTTACTGTGCTGTTTTACAAATTTTACGGAGATAATATTACGAAAAGAACATTCCATCCTTTAAATTTTTTATGATTAATTATAATCTTTATATTTTTACCTTACAGAATTGAATATGTTCGCCTTTTACACGTCGATTGTAGTGCTGAACACAGTAATTTTTATAGGAATTTTCTCTCCGTGTAAAAGGATCATCACGCATCTCAAATGCATATTTAATCCTGTCAAATACAACATTCATTCTGTATACCTATACTTTTAACCGTATAGAGTCCACGTAAAACTACTAAAACTACCTTCTACCAACTAATGTTCATATACCTATATAGTTCCCTACAATACCGACTTACTTGTTTAATTGTGATGACTGCTTTGTTATCCTTGAAAATAAAAAAAGGAGGATAAAAGTAGAAACACGGAGCGATGTGAAGAAAATTAAAAAATTCCACCGCACCGTTCGGTGATAATGTTTAGATTAAAATTGTACAAACGTGATAATTTCAACTACAGCAACTATTTTTGTTCTTTTACTATTTATTTTTCTTTTTGTTGCTTTTAGTTTAATTTTATTTAGTTAATGTGTAAGTGTAGTCTTGTTGAATGTTGGACAATATGAAACTACCATTACAATATTATGGGGAAATAATGTTGAAATAATTGCATTTATGTGCTGTTTATTTTAAAAATTTTGATATAAAAAATGCACGGTAGAATACGTTTCATTTAACGTAATAGCCCCCCATTATGGAACGGTATCTAATATTGGAACAGTTTTGACATTTACATATTAATGAAGTTATTTCTGAAAGAAACGTCTCATAACAAAAATTATTATTAATAGAATGATTGTTTTTCAATTTAAATTCACCTCGTATTTAATGTTTTCTTACTTAATTAAAGAAATAAGTATGTAAATGTCAAAACTGTTCCAGTATTAGATACCGTTCCATAATAGGTGCTTTTACGTTGGTCTATAAAATATTTTTCGAAAGAAAAATTTAGTAGTATCTAATAGCAACTATTCTTTGATATGTTATTATTTAACTGGTATCTCGAATTTTCTAAAAAGTGATTTCGTTTTAACCGCAGTTTGACCAACAACCACAAGTTGTCTCCAGGGGCGGTGAGAGAAATTATGTTATTATTTAATTGGTATCTCGAATTTTCTAAAAAGTGATTTCGTTTTAACCGCAGTTTGACCAACAACCACAAATTGTCTCCAGGGACGGTGAGAGAAATCATGGGCGTCTCTCATCGGTGAGAGAAAATTTCGTTTTCTAATTTCTTCAAGTCTATACCATTCTAGCGAGTCGCCTATCAGATCACTAATATTTAGCGTATTCTTATCAGTTCAGTAACAACCGATCCTATTTTGGAGACAATTTAGACGTAAAACAAGAAACATTTTGCTTTGGGAGACAATCCCAAAGCAAGAAAAATGATTCGATTGCAGGAAACTATAGGAAATTCAGTGGGAGTTTGAAATTTTCATACCTGCTGCGAAAATAGCTTAATTTAGTCAATACATCATATCTAGACCATGAAAGTTGATTTTTTGTTAATTCTAAATTTTTTGTTTCCCAAAAATAAAGGAACTATTAAGTGAGACATTTCTTGTCTCTATCATAAAAACTACTAATCCTTAGTGATGTCATCAAATTTAAAATTCTTTTTAAGGATTAATGCATTATAAAACTGATTTGAGATCAAAAATTTTTGGCAATTACAATTACATTCAAATTTACGTATTTATATTGCGTTAAAATTGCGTATTTGTGTGTTTAATATGACGCGATGACGTCACTGATATGAAATTTAAGCACACCCTTTTCCTTATATTACGCTATAAATTTTACACCCAGTAAATAGCTTTTATATTCCTTGCATACCTACTTGACATTTTTCCTTTATTTTTTTTTTTTACGAATGCAAATATTCAAAGAAAGTCTTTATTTAATATGGTAATATCGTCTAGGTGTGTTTTATATTGCTTAACTTTTCTGTTCCCATCTGCTCTTCTCTCTCGTACATATTTTAAATGATATTTGAAAAATATTTTTTTCCTTTATACAGAATGACTTTTTTGAGAGTTGCCACTTATATTACGGATAAACTACTGATTTAAACAAAAAATGCTTCAGATAACAAGTGTGCAGATAACCGCTGGGAGCAATCTATTTTTAATAATTTAGCTCATATTTATTAATCCATTGAAAATTATTTACACTTTTCACATTTTTACTTCAGTAAATGAGATCGTTCAGAAACCGTACATATATTTATGTTGTCTTTAAAAAATGGATTTTTATAACGCAATTACTCAAGAACAAGAGGTAAGATAATGGAAATTTGAATACTTCTGGTAGTTTTGGATCATGAACTAATTTTTAGAAAAAAATTTAAACATTGATTCCCATTTTAAAAAGAGTATTGTTTGCATCATAGCTTGAAAATTAAAGGAGCTATGAAGCTTGTAGTTATAGCAGTCGACTGTCTGTACAATTTTTTGATTAAATGAATAGTGTAGCCGTAATGAAAAAGGGTTACTCTTAAAAAATTCACCTGTACATATATCCCTTGATACTGGAATATTTAAGCGTAGGTAGAAATAAGTATGGTATTTAGTTTTTATTCCACCAATGAAAAGTAGGTACATGTTTGGTAATAAGTATGTAACATAATCTTCAGATAATCTTACGCTATTTACACTTACGTAATCGTACACTTACGTACACTTATCCTTGAATATTGTGTTTTTAGTGAACAAAAGTGAATTCCTTGAATTTGTTATGCTTAAACAAAATTATACTAAATTTTTCTCTCTTAATTTCATAAAAATTTACACAAAATTCTTTTTCAACAAGACCCACTAAAACAGTTTTCTGTCCATTCTTAAAGAAAATAAAAACAAAAGTTTTTACAGTATATATAAGAAGAGAAAATACTGATAAGTCTATGGCTCAGTCGTTAAAAGTGCGCCATATATTCAAGTAATGAAGATATAGGTGTTGTTGGTTCAAATCGTATATGTTTCAATAGCAATTTTATTTCAAAAATACATTGTAAACATTAAGTATGGCGCGCCGTTAGTGTTTTTAATCGCAAAACTATTAAATATATAATTAAAAATCAAATTACCTCAAAAAAATTATAATAAAATTTAGAATAAGAATTTTTATTATTATAAATATAAAACGAATTAATTAAAATTGTGACTGAATATAAAATTAATTTTTTTATATAGAGAAAATAGGCCCTTTTCCCCATTTATTATGATAGTGAACATAATTTTTAATATTTTCAATTATATATGCATATAAAATTAATTTTGTATAGTTGGAAGTAATTTTAATTGTCGCAATTTTTATTCAGTTTAATAAAAATGAATGTTGAATTATTTATATTTTATGTTGTTAGCTGTTATTTTTGTGAATTATTATTTTATTAAATATAATGTGAATGATTTTCTATTATATTACAACTAACTTGAAAGTCATACATTACTGTATCATGAAAATTAATACAATTAAAATTATTGTCACCACGCAAATATAATGTTTATTATTATTTAAAATGCAATTATTTTAAATATAAATTTAAAATCATAATAATTCTTTAAATAAATTACAACAATATTTTTTTTTTGGGATATATAAATTTCACGAAGAATTTTTTCAACCTTCTCCCAAATTGCGTGGACTAGCTTTATAGAAGGATGGACATAATGAAACCAATATCTTCTATTTCATAGCTTTTCTTTATTAAAATTGCCAAAATATTTTCGATATGTTTAATATCATCTTCAGTGGCTAAACATCAAAAAAAAAAATTATTACAACGTAATAATAAACAATAACATCATTTTTATATATTTACAATTCTTCGTTAACTTATACTATTATTTTTTAGGTTATAAGCTACATATTGGATAGGAGGATTATTTATTTATTTTTGTAAAAACAACAAGAATTTGTGATTTAGTTGATATATAGGAAATTTTATGTTTGGAAGAATATCTATTTGTGTTAACGAAACAAACAAAACCTATTTTTTAATATTAGCGGATTTGAGACAGGACCTGTCTCAAATAATATAAAGCTCTCTATAAAGCTAGTCCACGCAATTTGGGAGAAGGTTGAAAAAATTCTTCTTTAAATAAATATTATTCAAATATAAAATAAAACATAAATTCTTGTAACATTCGTAGATACAAGAAAATAGTATAATTGAATTATATTTAAAAAAAAAAATTAGTTAATCCCCCAAAAATAACATCCTTCTATAATTTAAATTCAATGAATTCTCATTATGTACATAATTTTATTTTTAGCTATTTTTATTATATTATAATTAATTTGACTTAGTTCGTTTGTTCTACACAGATAAAAATTGAATTAAAATTATGTTAAACATAATTTTAGTTACAAACAAATTAAAATTATCATTAAATATAATTTTAATTCCCGAATTGAAATTATACTAAATATAATTTTAATTCTGAATTAAAATTATCAAATAGATAATTTTAAATATAAATTTAAAAGGGTTGGCCGAGTACGAGAATGTAGAGGGGTCATTTTCGTTGTGCCTCGCTGTTGGT
This sequence comes from Brachynemurus nebulosus, assembly GCA_035578155.1. Lineage (NCBI taxonomy): Eukaryota > Metazoa > Arthropoda > Insecta > Neuroptera > Myrmeleontidae > Brachynemurus > Brachynemurus nebulosus. The sequence continues at coordinate 17,335,594 of JAPWDM010000005.1, forward strand.
GTGATAATGCTATTCATATGCCTCAGCCAACCTCAGCGAGGAACTCGGCGAGAATGTGGAGGGTCCTTTAGAGATAATTTTAATTCAGAATTAAAATTATCTATTTGATAATTTTAATTCAGAATTAAAATTATTTATTTGATAATTTTAATTCAGAATTATTATGATTTTTATTGATAATATTAATGAAGAAAATATAATTTGGTTTAATGTAATTTAAATTCAGAAATAATATAATAATAAAAATTGTTTTATTAAAATTATCAACATAATAGAAAATGGATTATTTAAATTTATTTAGAAAAAAAAATTGAGTAAAAATTTGTTACAATAATAAAAAAATAAGGTATTTTATATTGTAAAATAATATTTTGCTACAGATTTTTGCTGCTATAGTTAAAAATATAACTATTTAATTTTTTCTTTCTTAAATAAAATTGAATTCATATAATGTTTATACATAAACAACTGAAATAAAATTTTTAAAATAAAATGTATTTTTTAAAATTTTATTTTAACTATTGGTATTATAAAATATATTGCAATAAAAGTATCCCAGATCATTTTTTAGTATATCATTTTAATTAGATCAATTATTATTATATTTAAGATAATTTTATATAATTTTCATTATAAAAATTTATTATGATGTTGATTTTTTGTTATATATAATTTTTCTGATGTTTAATACAATTCGCGTATTAAAAACACTAACGGCGCGCCATAATTAAGTAAATACTTACAGGAGATACGATATACCTAGTTAAAGTATTTGTTACGCCAAATTTTTTTTTTATAATTATCAGAAATTTTTAGTCGAATTTTCTCCGAAAAATTAGACTTATACAGTCTATACGATAAGAGCTGCGAGAGGCGAGAGTAGGGGGCGCTATCCGTTTTCGGACCCGTAGAACACGAATATGTAGAAAAAAAAAATTGTCTGATATATATATATATATATATATATATATTTTCCCGCCACCTTTTAATTTGTGTAGGGCCCCCCTATGGAAGTTAAGAGATGAAATTTGGTAAATGGGGGCTCATTTTCGAGGCACCTCATACTATCAAAGTGGGGTCAAATTTTGGGCAAATTTTTTTTCTGACCCGACCTTTAAGGGGGTGGTGGGGGGGCGGAAAAGCAATAAAACATTTCCAAACCGGTTTTAAATAATGTTTCGGTCAATTATCTACAACACATCCAAAATTCAGCTTCCTAGGATGATATGGTGGGGAGTAGAGGGGGGAAAAACGATTTTCGCTGGATCTAACAGGCCCCCAGCCCGCCAGAATTAACGTAGAGGTTTGAAATTTGTGTGTTTGCTAAAGTTCGTACCTAGGTTGTGCTTTTTTGGAGGTTTTAATATTTTACCCCCACCCCCCTCATTTTTAAGCTACAATTTCATGCATTTTCGACGTTTCGAAGTTTGTACCACTCGCACAGGTCACCCGAATAAACCTAGAGGGCTGAAATTTTGTATTCGGATTGAGTTAGTATCAAGGGGGTGCCTTTTGGGGGTCTCCGACTTTTAACCCCTACCCCCACCATTTTTATAATCAAAAGAACATGATTTTTCTTGTTTTTTAACAGTTTCGTTCGGGTCAAAATCTCCCCAAATAAACCTAGAGGGCTGAAATTTGGTGTACAGGTTAAGCTAATAGCCAGACACTGTTTTTTGGAGGTTTCAACTTTTAACCCCTGACCCCCACGATTTTTACGCCAATATTTCCTTAATTTTTTTTGCTTGTTTTCTAACACGTCTAGAGACTCCATAAGGAAACCTAGAGGGCTGAAATTTTGTACGTGTATTCAATTAGTATCCAGCTAGTACCTTGTAAGGAGTCCGCATCACTTTTCCCCCCACTTCTCCCATTTTTACATCGGAATTGAATGCTATTGTTAAATGTGTTTTAAAAGCATTATGTTTATTCTAAATACAAGTAGGCGAATAGTAATTTTAAAAAATTTAAAAAAAAGTGAACTTACTTTTATGACAAATGAAATACATACATATTAAGTAATTTAAAAATGTTATTAAAGTCACTGTTATTTATAAATTAGGAATTTTGGATTTTTAGTATTTATAAAATAGAAATTTTGGATTTTTTTGGAAAGAAAAAATATCTTTATAAAGGCCTTCCAGTTTACTATTGAAGGTCCTATTTTAATATTTAAAACTAAAACATAAAGGCAATTAGCGGATTAACATGGGCAGGAATGTCCTCGTACGAATTGTGTTGGCTTTTTTTCTGCTACCTGTTTTCGGCACAAAATTGAAATTTACTGAAATACAGCCCTTAAATACTTAAAACCTTTTTTTAAAGCCTCGATCAGCCGAACACTCATCACCAGTTTTGAAACCAACAAAATGACAATTCTGTTGTAGACTTTCAATCACATTTCGCTTGTAGACATTCAATACCGAAGATGAAGGGGAAAATTCGACTACCGTGATGGGGCCCCGCTGCTCACGGCGTTTTTTTAGTTACAGTAAATAAAAAAAATTATTTGATGCCGTATTCAACTAAAAAATTTAATAATTTTTTGGTTGTGATAATAAAAAAATTTTTTCAGTGTGTAGTACGAATAGACCCGAATAGAACTTTGGATTAGTTTTGATAATCTAGGTAATACACTCTTTACTTTGTAATCAGTAACCTACTTAGAAGAATAGTAAACTTGAGTTATAAATTTGGTTATATTAAAACAAGTGGCTCTATTACAGCCACATTACATTCTTTTATTTTTGTATAATTTTAATACCCCTGTCGCAGCATCCTGCATAACATAGCGAATTTCCGTTTATAACAATTAGTTTTTCTTGGAAACTAGTTGACATACAATAATAGTTTGAAGACCTATTTTATGTGATTTTTTCTCCTCTTCCCAATGATGTAAAAAATTTCGCAAAAATTTTTGAATAAGTGGAAATTTTGCCAAAAAACTAATTTTTTTCAAGAACAAAAACCATGTTCCGGGCATAGGACATGTCTGGCTAACGAACTTGTCCAACGGTTTGGGCCTTTCAACATTTCCACGAAATTTCGTAAAAGTAGGACACTTCGTTCGAGAGCTATAACACACACACACTCACACACACACACACACACACACACACACATATATATATATATATATATATATATATATATATATATATATATATATATACCTCTTTTCAGATAAAATTGATCATGAGTTTTCGTTAAAAAATTAAATAATTCTTATATTCGAAACAAATTGATCTTCTATTCTTTTCTAAAAATAAACTGCAAATTTAAAATTTACATAAATGCAATAATAAAAGAGATAAAGCCAAGAAAACGGAAATTATTTAAATTCAAAGTTACGAAGCATGGTTAAATTTAACTGAAATAGAATATATATATATATATATATATGTATGTATATATAAATTTTAGGGAATATTATTTTCGGTTTCTAAGGGCCTCGAAACAAATTTCTGCCATAGTTCGGGGCTCAGGTCGCGTTATGACAGTGGCTGTAATAGCTGAATTCCATTCTGGAAATTCGCTAAAAGCTAAAGTACATTAAATACACTACTTGCGAATAATTTAACCATATGGATTACAAAATATTAAAACGTACATAGATGCATTTAAATTATTCTTAATTTTGCTCCCAGTTTAATTAGTATTTACTTGTTCTAGATACGTTCTAGAATTTCTAGGTCATATTTTTTTAATTTCTCACAAGTATTCAACCAATTACCCACCTTAACGAAACGACAACGTTTAAACAAAAACTAACAAGTACGTTTTATAGTCTTTTTATTACTCACACAGTATGCCATTTAGCCATTTTTTTTTTTCGCAAAAGAGTTTATGTTTTCTCCATCATGTGCACTTGAATTATGCATTTTTTTATTACCTTACCTACTTATGGTTAAAGCCATTTCATATCTTTCAATACAGAAATATTCGCAAAATAAGATTCGTATATTTTTATGCTTAAGTGGTTTTAAATATTAATAAAATAAACTGAATCAATTCACTTCGGTTTTAAGTGTTTAAGGTGGTTGGATCAATTATTAAATTCCAAAAATAACCAGTTGACGAATTGTGATACTTTTTTTTTCGAAATCCCGTTCCTCTGATTTACTTTTCTTGATTTTCTTTTAATTGAAATTACTTGATTTAAAAATTCTTAGTAAAATATGATCATCTAATATTTAGTATGGCTGACTTAAATTTTGATACATTTTTTAATGTTTAAAATTAAGCCATATTTATGAAAATTATATTCGAATCTATTGATTTTATGTATTCTTTAAATGTTCCTATGGACTTAAAATTTGTTGATGACTTGAGTCTGTTTTATGAAATTTGTTGAAAATGTAGGAAATTCCAAACACTCAGATGAGTTTTTCAGCTAGACACGCTTGATGCCCGAAACCTCAAAAAAATGAGTTTTTGTCAAAATTTACGAGAATTCAAACGTATTTTTATACCCTGGCAAAGGGCGAAAAAAATAACATACAGTCGAGTCGCGTTATGAGTCCTGTTGTTATGAGTCCGTCGACTTATTTTTCCAATGAAGACCATCCCCCTCACATATAGTTAGAAAAAAAATGATTTCTATGTCTCTCGATATGAGACCGTACTATGGGTGAAACGAATTACATATCAAAATAACCAAGCGAACTCATAACGCGATTTGAAAAAGAATCATGCATACACTCATACACGTGAAAAGTAGGGGAAGTGTAACTTACGGCAGTCGACCGCTGAGCAGAAGTGGACGTACGATAATTCGTAGAATTTTATTCCCCTACACCCCTGTAAGCGGGCTTATAACGAGACTCGACTGTATTATATCTAGTGGAGGTAGACAAAAGTGTTAAGTCCATTTTTTATTTTATTTTTTATTTTATAATAAGGACCAAGAGAGTCTATCTCATATATTTCCAAAAAGGCAAAAGTCAATTCTACCCCTAACATCATTTTTTATGCACTTTTTATAGAAAAAAATCCTTTTCAGAAACTAACAAAAGAAGTTAAGGTCTTAAAATTCTTAATAAAATAATAAATAAGTACATAGTTTAATTAAATTGGAAATGTATTTTTATGGCAACAACTACCCGGTAAAACTGATTAAGTCCACAAATGGTTTTAATAATGGAATTTATTGTTGTTTTTTAAGTCCATAAAAAATTTTAGTTTAAGGCTTAAAGTTAATTTTTTTTGATTTACTATGTTATATGTTAAAAAACGCCGTGAGCAGCGGGGCCCCATCACGGTAGTCGAATTTTCCCCTTCATCTTCGGAATTGAATGTCTACAAGCGAAATGTGATTGAAAGTCTACAACCGAATTGTCATTTTGTTGGTTTCAAAACTGGTGATGAGTGTTCGGCTGATCGAGGCTTTAAAAAAAGGTTTTAAGTATTTAAGGGCTGTATCTCAGTAAATTTCAATTTTGTGCCGAAAACAGGTAGCAGAAAAAAAACCAACACAATTCGTACGAGGGCATTCCTGCCCATGTTTATCCGCTAATTGCCTTTATGTTTTAGTTTTAAATATTAAAAAAGGACCTTAAATAGTAAACTGGAAGGCCTTTTTAAAGATATTTTTTCTTTCGAAAAAAAAATAAAAATTAAAAAATTATTTCTTCGGTATTGAGTGTCTACAAGCGAAATATAATTGAAAATCCACAAGCGATTTGTAGTTTTGTCGGTTTCAAAACTGATAATGAGTGTCCGGTTGATCGGGGCTTTAAAAAAAGATTTTAAGTTTTTAAGGGCTGAATCTCAGTAAATTTCAATTTTGTGCCGATAGAAGTTAACAGGGAAAAAGCCAACACAATTCGTACGAGGGCATTTCTATCCATGCTTATCCGCCAATTGCCTTTGTGTTTTATTTTTAAATATTAAAAAAGGAACTTAAATAGTAAACTGGAAGGCTTTTATGAAGATATTTTTTCTTTCCAAAAAAATCCAAAATTTCTATTTTATAAATAATAAAAATCCAAAATTCCTAAATAATAATTAAATAAATAAATAAACATAGACTTTAATAACATTTTCAAATTACTTAATATATATGTATTTCATTTGTTAAAAAATTGTATTCACTTTTTTTTAAATTTTTTAAAATTACTATTCGCCTACTTGTATTTAGAATAAACATAATGCTTTTAAAACACATTTAACAATAGAATTCAATTTCGATGTAAAAATGGGAGAAGTGGGGGGAAAAGTGATGCGGACTCCCTACAAGGTACTAGCTGGATACTAACTGAATACACGTACAAAATTTCAGCCCTCTAGGTTTCCTTATGGAGTCTCTAGACGTGTTAGAAAACAAGCAAAAAAATTAAGGAAATATTGGCGTCAAAATCGTGGGGGTAAGGGTTAAAGGTTGAAACCTCCAAAAAACAGTGTCTGGCTATTAGCTTAACCTGTACACCAAATTTCAGCCCTCTAGGTTTATTTGGGGAGATTTTGACCCGAACGAAACTGTTAAAAAACAAGAAAAATCATGTTCTTTTGGGTATAAAAATGGTGGGGGTAGGGGTTAAAAGTCGAGACCCCCAAAAGGCACCCCCTTGATACTAACTCAATCCGAATACAAAATTTCAGCCCTCTAGGTTTATTCGGGTGACCTGTGCGAGTGGTACAAACTTCGAAAACTTCGAAAATGCATGAAATTGTAGCTTAAAAATGAGGGGGGTGGGGGTAAAATATTAAAACCTCCAAAAAGCACAACCTAGGTACGAACTTTATCAACACACCAAATTTCAACCCTCTACGTTAATTCTGGGGGGCTGGGGGCCTGTTAGATCCAGCGAAAATCGTTTTTCCCCCCTCTACTCCCACCATATCATCCTAGGAAGCTGAATTTTGGATATGTTGTAGATAATTGACCGAAACATTATTTAAAACCGGTTTGGAAAAGTTTTATTGCTTTTCCGCCCCCCACCACCCCCTTAAAGGTCGGGTCCGAAAAAAAATTTGCCCAAAATTTGACCCCACTTTGATAGTATTGTTGTGCATCGGAATAAGCCCCACTTACCAAATTTCATCTCTTAACTTCCATAGGGGGGCCCTACACATATTAAAAGGTTGCGGGAAAATATATATATATATATATATATATATCAGACATCTTTTTTTTTTACATAATCGTGTTCTACGGGTCCGAAAACGGATAGCGCCCCTGGTCTCGCCTCTCGCAGCTCTTATCGTATAGACTGTATAAGTCTAATTTTTCGGAGAAAATTCGACTAAAAAGTAATTGATTAAAAAAAATGTACAAAATGTCATGTAAGCTTGAAGATAATTCAAATAAACTGATGTTGCTAATGTGCTAGCCCCCTTAAAGAAATTATAAATGACAAAAAGTTTATATTTTCCAAGGACTAGCTGAAAGCTGAAAATAAATCCTATAAAAGTTTAACAGTTGAATGCACAAATTAAATAAGCACTGTAAGTATATATATTTTTATAAAATTTATGTGGATGAATCAGGGCATTAATTTTTAAATAATATTGGACGATCCAGGTCAACTGTGATACAGTTGCTATAGTGTTGCAAAATAATATACTATAAAAATTGGATTTCTTCATTTAAAATTTTGATATCAGGGTGACCGAGCCCGGCTCGATGGATATTTTCAACTGTATGAAATTTGTTAAGAAGAGCAGATGTGCCAACTGATTATAATTGGACAGTTGGCGGTTGTTTAATTCCTTACAGGATACAAATAGTACAGTAATGGTTTGATTCAAAGAAAGGTATACTTCAACAGATTAATTTTGGCCCACCAAACATGTTTCCTATCTTTGTTACACTATGTTGTATTGGTATTGTACTAATGCAATAAAAAAGGATACATAACAAATAGAGTTGGACTTTGAACGGTCAGAATCGATCTGTGAATCTATAATTGCATGTCTATCGGTCACACGGATATAAAAAAAAATTACAAAATATTTTTGAACAAGCAATTGTATATATACAGGGTGGAATTTTAATAACTCTTATACCTTTTGATGACTTGATAATTTTTTACCATGATTTAGAACGGAATTTGTTGGAAACAACATAGCTTTGGGGCCTCCACACAATAAAGGCTTCCACAAAATTTCAAAATATAGGAATATAATAGAATAGAAAGAATAAGAGCGTTTCTCCTTTTTTTGCACATCAACCCTATTTTTCGGGAAAATTTCGGAAATTTGCCAGGGGGGGCTCCACAAAAGTACACACTCAGAGGTCCTGCACGTGTAAAGTATTCAGGGGCCACTACATGAGAAGTACCCCGGGGTCTTCACAGAGGTAAATCCGGCCTTGTTGTGCGGAACACTATTTGTGCAGGTACAACATGCAGTTGATGGATTTTTAAAATGGGAATCCGGTTACAAAAGCAAAGCTGTAATTTTTGCTAAATTATTGTGCTAGATCATGTACATTGGAAACGCCCTTAAAAATATACATATACAATTTCCCCCCATCACATCAAAATACACACCAACCAAAATTTTCTTCTTTCAATTAAACCGAACAATCTACCGCGGTGTTTCGAGGTTTCATATACACATCTCATTTTGTTCATATTTAAACATCAAAATTTTGTACACAGACACCCACTCAAACAAATAGACTTGCGACAGCCACACAAGAGACGACGGGCACAAAAAGACGCTATCGCTAACACCAACACAATTACCCAGCGAAGGTGGCGACGCAAGAGCAGGCAGGGGTGGGGGGGAGCAAATGACAATGAGAATGGAATAAAGAGATTTTGTGTGTACAAGCTAGTAAGGAAATAAACGCTCAGCGACATAATGAAAAGAAGCTGACGTAAGTGTGTATGTGTGTGAGGTATTATTAGAACAAAACCACATTTCTAAGTGCTTCTGTATGTTGTCTTTTGTAACAAGATATTTTACTCCGGTATGTATCATGTGTGTACGTACGTGTGTGTACGTACATCTACTGTGTGTGGCATCATGTTGGCACTTTGGTTGGGTTAGGTTCCCCCTCCCACTCCCCAAAACCAACAAAGTCTGCACATAGGACTGGAAAGAGGAAAGAATATGTAGAGGAACTGAAGAGAATTATTTATTTTAAAATGCTTACTTTTTCATTAAAATGTAATTTATTTAATTATCTATATACCGCACTTTGTGTGTAAAAAACTTCTGTACACTTCTACTGTTTTGATACGTACAAAAGCGTTTTGATTTTATGTTTGAAGTGTTAATATTTACGTTAATTGGATTTTTTAAAACTAAATGCAAACGACGCCAAAGTTATTTAATTAAATTTATCTTTTGACCGGACGTGCACTGACGGAGGTGGACGTACGCATACGGGAAAATGCGGGAATGGAATGAAAGAGAAGTTAATAGAAGATATCTTTATTCCATGGACGAATAGAAAGTTCTTTTCAGTGTATACTCCTAATTTCCTCAAGATACACTTATACATTACCAGTTGAGGACGGCACCTAGCTTTCTCGTACTCGTAATAAACTCGTTTGAGACTCGTTAGCAACAGGGTGAACTACTTTTTAATTTTTAAATCAATCAGTAGAAAATATTAACGAAACTTAGATATTATTTGACCTTTCAAACTAAATTACAAATCATGAACCAAATCGCATAATTTTTGAAAATTTAATCAAGCGATCAAATAGTTTCGAATAGAATAGTTACTTGGTGATAGACATGGAATCAAAAATGGAAGTTTTAAAATGTAAAAATGCACGTAAAAATTGTCATTTTGGAAGTAAAACAATTTTCGTATTTCAAAAATGATTACAATGCATTTAACGTCGCGTTGCATGAGGCATGGCAGGAGATTTAAAAACATAATAATGTCAGGTATAACTTACAAAATCGTAATTTAAAACGAAAATAAATCCAAAAATCGCATTTTATTTGTACTGACTGTACACGAAAATCGGACTGTACGGACTCAACAAAAGTTCAAAATCATTAAAAATTTTATTTTATGAATTCAATTGTTCAACACATTTAATTTTAGGCAATTAGTATTACATTACTGTAATAATCGTATACAAATGAATAATCTTTTATTTTTCATAGTATCCATATTAATTTTGGATGCTACATACATACATAATTACATGCTTATTTGCCATCATAAAAATAATTATAATGAACTAGAAACTGTTATAAAGTTTAAATTTAAACAATTTTATTATTATTGGCCCAAAAGTTCTCTTTTCATTTAATTATTTTAATATTAATATTCATTGGCCTCTCTCTCTCTCTCTCTGAGTGTGTATTAATTACACATTCAAATATTTCAAATTGGAGCCGAAAAACTAAATTGAACATTTGTCAAATAATTACAGATTAAAATAATTACAAATTCTGTTATCGTTGTCAACTATTATTTTAGATAATTGTTATCTGTTACTATTCCATTGTCTATTTAATAAAATTATATTTACTAAATTTTGCACATTACAAATCGAAATGTGTTAAATTAACACGCAAGATATCAGAAAGTATGAATATTAGGTATGCGTGTAAAATTTGTTATATAGCCAAAAGATTTTAAAGTAACAGTCTTTGTTTGCGCAGGTGGAGTGGGTCAAATATATCAACTCACTGGCCTATGGTTCATAAGACACGTGTATTTGACAGATGACCTTACCTTCAAAATGACTTAGACTGACCCATTTTAAAATGCGTTTCTGCGCATCTCTCAGTTCATTTTTTTTTCGGGTATAAACACAAAACTCATCGTACGCACGTTTGTGCATGAAATTGAAGCTTGAGTTTTTTCTCTATTTTGACAAATTTTATAAAAATTTACAAGTGCAAAATCTACAATTCATCCTATATAAAATTTAAAAACCCAGCTAAATGTTTAGTACAACACATTGGAATTTTGCTGTGTATATCGTTCCCCGTTTAAAAAAAAAATTATATACCGTAAATCAGACAGACAAGGAACAGCGAAGTGAATAGGGGCAAAACGAATAAAATCTTGTCACTATTGTAATTAATAGTTTTTAGTTTGCCTAGTTTGTATAAAATTGCCCAAACTGCTTAGATTATAAAAAAATTAAATATTAAGGTTAATAGTAAAAGAGTTCAAAACTTAGGTTAAGTTCTTTCAGATGTCAAATTTTGTTAATTTTTTACTAGTATTCGATACTAGCGGTTATGGTAGTCGCCGTTGAAGTAGATAGGAACCCAAAGGGGGTCAATTGGGACGAATAAGGGGTGAATAACATTTGACATATCAGAACTTTACTAAAATTTTAAGAATAATTCATTATAATTCTAAAGGTACATATGTATACCTATATTTGTTGAACTAACTTACTCATGAACAGGGTTCATATTTTTAAGTTTTAAGTTTTTTGTTTAAATTCCCTTCCAAAAAATTAATATTTTTTATTTATTTATTTTCTTTTAAATTAAATGAAATTATTTTGTTAGCTATCTTGACAAATATTTATTTTCCCAAAAAGAATATAACAATTTCATCAACTAAAACTATTTAGTAAAAATAAAATCTGCCGAATTTGTATAAATTCCTTTTAGTCCTCAACGGCGGGAAGAATATTTTAGGATTTCGCGACTAAATGAATAAAAAACAAATGAATTTTCAAAATGGCAAAAATAGAGTACACGCTAATCACCGGAACCAAAATTAGTTTGTTCTGAATCATCTAATATGTAAGAAAGTGTATGATAATCGAATACAAAAATCAAAATTGTGCCGATTGATTCCATTTTACGGTATATAGTGTTTTTGTTTTTATAAAAGTTTCTTTAAATATAGTAATTATTATGTCTAGCCGAAAAAAATTGTATTTGTAAAAAAAAAAGAAAATTACGGTCTATAATAATGATAGAACGTGAAAAGACAAGAGGATATTGCAATTATAATAAGGGTATGTAATTCGATTTTGTTAATGTTTATATTGAGAGATATCAGAGGATGGGAACAAGTTCAAAGTGATTGCATGTGTTTTTCTGGAACATGAATTTTTATCACCTCTTAGGTCACCTTTGTCCACGACAGGTATTTTAAAATTAAATTATTTTCTACGTTTTATACAAAGATTTCAAGTGCTTTGATATGGCAATTCCACAATTTTATTTTTTTTTAATCCAGGATAAATCCGAGATTTATTCGAGGGAATTCGATACCATTTTCATTATTATTTACAGTTTTCGTGTATTAATTATAGTTAAACATTGTAAAACTTCAAAACGATCAAATGTCTCTTTGTATTAGTATGGTTTCAGTGGTTCCCAAACGGAACCACTGTACTATTCATCGGTGGACGTTCAAGAGATCTACAATAAATTTAGGGAACGTTGAGAACAAACCGTCGCTTCTCTAGGCAATACTAGTAAAACTACACCGAAAAAAGTTAAATACAAAAAATCATTACATCACATAAATCTTAAACGACTCTTGTTAGTTTTCCATGAAATGATCCAGTTCCTGTACACGTGTTGTAAAAACTATATAACTAATAATATTTCATTTTATTGTGATTGTTAGGGTTCCGAAGAAAAATCGCAGAACTCTCATAATTTCGTCGTGTCTGTCTGTTACATCTCCATAATTTCTAAATTTTTAGATCTATGATTTTTTGCATGTAGGTACAAATTTTTTTCTTAATTTCATGAAGTACTTTTCCGTATAGTAAAGGGAGGATGAAATAGTATATTGTACAATATACTATTTCACATGAGTGCAACAATTCGTATGAGTGAGAAATAAGCTTTTTCCACGTATTTTACACTAAGTATACTTTTTCTACGAACACATTTTTTCGTAAAATTTACATTAATATTTATTTAAATAAGAAATAGTAAAAATTTTTTTTCTACTCCTACTATTAAAAGTAACATTTTGCGCATGGCTAACTATTTGTAAAAATTAACAATTACCCACTCTGTGTGGAAATAGTGGTCGGAAATTCTTTCGCACGGCTTAATATAATAAAAAAGTTGGCTATGTCGGGTTTAATATATAATGATTGTCATAATTATGTAATTCTAAAAATAGGTACATATGTATGTTGATTATTTATTATTGTTTCTATAGTTTCAAAGTATGCTTTGGCAAAAATTTGAACATATTGCCACAAGTTATAAATTTAAAAAATTTTTACTACTTATTGAAATTTTATTTTAATAATTTATGTTAAATTTTACGAAAAAAACGTGCTCGTAGAAAAAGTATAGTGTAAAATACGTGGGAAAAGCTTATTTCTTAATCATATGAATTGTTGCACTCGCTCTGCGGGCTCGCGCAACAAACTCATATTCGTGAGAAATAAGCCTCTTTTCCCACTTATTGTACAATATACTATTAAATTTATAATGTCAGTGGTAAGATGTTCAAATTTTTGACAAAGCATACTTTGAAACTATGGAAACAATAATAAATAATCAACATGCATATGTATACAGGGCTTTCATTATATATCGAGACCCATGTGACCAAATATAATTTCCGCCATATTTGTGTGTATGGTAATTATTAAACAAAAATACCCTAAATGCGGTATTATTTAAAAATCTGTTATATAACAATACTATTTTATATAATAAGAACTTAATTTAAGATTCTGATGAAACTTATTATATTCTTCAACTAAATTTTTAATGTAATATACGAATCACTGAAATATACGAATGATTTCGGTTATTTATTTTTAGTGTTTTCAGCTAGCAACTAACTTCACTACAGTGCCATCAACATACAGTTAACAAATTACCAAGCGCCCTAAAAAAATTTGATCACGTGGGTATCGATATATAATAAAAGCCCGGTATTTTTAGAATTATTTATATATATATTATCATAGTATTATATATTAAATTAACGGAACAGCCTACTTTTTTATTAAATTAAGCCGTGGGAAATTATTTTGCACGCTGTTTTCCGCACTGTGTGGGCAGTTATTAATTTTTACATATAGTTGTTAGCCGTGCACAAAATGTTACTTTTAATAGTAGGAGTAGAAAAATTTCTTTTCTCGTACAACATCGTGAATCGTTCTTTTAATCACTTTTCATACATATAACATGTATGTAAAGTCGAACATCAATAAATATAGTGAAGTCACTGAGAAACCCTTATTCAATTCGTGTTCAGTACGAACTTGGCGAATTTTTTTCATTTTATTTTTTTTATTCTTAATATCAAAATACTCTATAAATCAAAAATATATATTTAGAACAATATAAATTTTGCGATTTGTTTTATAACTTTTATTTATTGTTTCCTTATTCCTGAACCAATAAAAATAAATCATTATCATTTATTATATAGGTATATATATATAACTGGAAGGAATGGGATAGATACTGTATTGGGGATATGTGTACTTCATTTTATCATCAAATACCTACGTAGGGATGCCAGCTAGCATCAGGCGAATGAAAGGAAAAAAGAGGAATAAGTACCAAGGTTGTTTATTTTTTGCCAATGGACGTCAAAACCATAAGAGTGAGCATATGTGTTTTTATTTATTTATTTTTTTTTAAAGACAAAGCCAATAGAATTTATATTGAAGATGTATTTCATTTTGGAAATTTTCGCTTAGAGAGACACTTATGTTGATTTTTATTAAATTTGCTTTGAAATGAAGATTTCTTGTATAAACATTTTATAATCAGAAGTGATGTTAAATTTCATTTGAAAATAGCTTTGATTTACCTGGAAATATTATAAGCGTGTCTACTGAGTAATCAGAAAATTGAGTGGAAATAACACTTAATTATTCTCTCTTATTAGCTGTTGATACCCCCTAAACATTAGATATATGAGTCGATTTTATTTCCAAAATCAAATCATTATAATTATGAAAATATCATTTTCACCTATTAAATGTGAAATTTATAATATTTAGAAGGTTAATTGTCAAAACGTCTTTGTAAGTCGAGCTATATTTTCAATATGTGCGTACGATTTAATGAGAAATACTGTTAACTAGCAAAAGCACGACAACAAAGTTGGAATATTTTTGGATTAATTGGGTTTCTCTACTTTTGAGTAGTCTTACTACACAATTTTTTTCTCGTTATCCGTAAAATATATTTCCCTCCTAATCGCAAACAGAAATTTTGAAAAATTTTATGTGAAAATATTACTTAGTTACTCTAAGCGAAAGTGTTTTCGACAAAAGCAAAATATTTCTGTGGATAAAGAAAAATCTAAATAACGTTGTAAGACAATGGAGCATCATAAAAAAAAACAACGTAATTATAAAATTTAAATTTTATTAGCAAATAAACGACTCGTTTCCGGAACAGAAAAAAAAGCATTTCATACAAAATTGAACATAACCTCATTATCTTTGAGAGAGGCAAGACGTTAGATATTCTGTCTGTACACATCCACATCAAACATTGTTTTCCCGAAGGATTTTAGAAAAAAAATTTTCAACTTTATTTCTATTTTTTTTTCTGTTCCTCTGTTGTTTTTCTAAAAAAAAAAAGAAAAGTAAATGACCTACTTTTCCTGTATTTTTTGAAGGCACAGAGTCATAGTTACAAAGCCACTTTTAATTAGCATAATGATTGTGTTTTTCCTTAGTTTACATTTTGTCATTCATTCTTCATTATCGTTCAGTGTTTTCTAAAAACAACAAATAATATAATGTAACGTTTAATTTGAAATGTGTCCACATTAAAAATGTACAGGGTGCGATAGAAATAAAACATAATTGTAACTAAAATATTAAAACAGCATATTAGATAGAATTTTCCAAATATACAAACCGTACAGACTCAATTAGATTCTTATGAATTATTGAGAATTGAGTAATATTAAGACAATAGAATACTTCTGAAAATGTAACTGAGATGCATTTAGCGAAAAATTCATCTACTATAGCCATTTTCATGGTGAAACTTGAGCCTAGAACTGTAATAGAAATATTTTTTTGGTCCCTAGAAGCCTATTACAATTCTCAAGAATTGTAAATTTATTTAAAAAAAAAAAAATTTACTCGTCAGGAAAAATATTTTGTCTACCCTTCTGCTATGCCATTAATACACCATTAAATCCACAATAAAATTTTTAGTACACTACTTGCACAAGTACAAATTGCACCTGACAACTTGTTTAATTTCGAAATTAATTTTGGTTTTTTTTTTGCATAATTATATTTTATTCAATAGATTTTATTCTATTAATATGTGTGGTAACAACATTATCGTTTTTATTATATTTAAATCTGTATCTTTATATTATTGATACATAATTAGGGTTTCTGGTTTCCCGATCTTTTTTATTTCTCGAGGCACGAGAATTTTCGACCAGCATTTCTCGAGTTTCTCGAGTATCTGGAGAAATATTGAAATTTTTAATAAAACGCGATATTTTTGTTTTTTCAAATCGAGTGAGCTATGTACTCCAATTCGCCTGACGGCTCGTGGTAAGCGCACGAGATCTCGTTATGTATGTATCAGTCCCTTAGACTCGTGATCATTTTAAACCTACTCGAATACCTCACTTTACACATACGTATCGAAAATAACTATTATAGTTCTGTGACTAAAAGAAAAACCATTGAAATTAAACAATCTAAAACAATAACACTATCCATTTCATTGGTCAACGTATCAAAATATACTAAGTTAAAAGAAAAGAAAAAAACAAAAAACATGTGTCGTCGTCAAATTTATGAAGGTTTAGTAATTGTGCGCCGTCAAAATGACGAAGGTTTAGTTATCCAGGGTTAATAGTCATTACAGCCCATTTACTATAGTCATTCCAGCGCACGGAATTGATTTTTCGAGTTCTCGAGGCGTCTCGACTAAAGACAAATTTCTCGAGAATTCTCGAGCAGAAACCCTATACATAATATACGTGTGTACAACCGTCTAACCTATTTCTGAGTAATTTGAACACGAGCCAAATACACAATAATAATTACATAATATGTAAAATGACATAATATATATAGAAGACACACATAATAATGCATACCTATATGTGTATATAGTCATTAAAATCAGAAGCAAGACGTTGATGGAATAATCAATAAATCGTTTTAAAATTATATGTAATTAGTGGACAACGGTAATTAATGTATCACAGTTGGATATGAAATTGAATTGGATATAAATTTTCGTAACGATTCAGTCGGGTCGTATTGTACCATTCAAGGATTTATTGAACAGTCTTCTTTCTTAACAAATAATTACTAATTTAATTAAAAGTCGATTTTTCAATCAAGAAAAATTGCTTAGACATTCAAAATTGAAGGGTTTTTAAAATATTTGACGGAATTAGGGTGAATGCGGGGGAGATGCCGCACATTTTGAAAACACTTGACAATTCTTAAAGTATGTATTTAATTGATTTGAAATTTGGTACACTATAAATGTAAACATTGTTCTTTAAAATTATTTATAAATAATTTTAAATTTTGAGTCATAAAGGAATCATAATTAACATTTTTGTAGAGCCTGTAAAGTGACGTCTCTCTAGCATCTATGGGAGAGATGCCGCATAAAAGAAGATGAGACGCCGCATAGTTCATATTAAAAACTTTGCATTTTACACACATCTCCATACATGACGTATGCCGTATATAACCATTTTTGGCACTTTATACATCTTAACCAGTCGACTTTTTTTTGTTTCTGAGTACCTTTCAAAACATTCAGTACACAGGCAATCATCATTATGCTCGTTATCTTCACTAATATGAGGGCTCTTCCTGATCCATTAATAGATCTTTTATATTTACGTGACATAATTTATAGTCCAAAAAGAAAATTGCATAATTAAGGTATATAAGTCTTTGTTTTTAACATGTAATATGATGCGGCATCTATAGCAACTTTAAATGCGACATGTCTCCTTTTTGTTGGGATAGATGCCGCATGTTGCTATAGCAAGCATAGTGCGGAATTCCAACCTAAAATTTTATACAGCACTATTAAAATATACGTAAATTAATAACAAAACTCATTTTCATTAAAACAATGGAATATACATTCTTAAATTCTAATGAATTAAATGCTTGATAAAATATTATGTTAAAAAACTTACTTTTCAATAATAAAAAGTTGGATAATTACTAAACTGATGGACTAATCATAAATTTTACCATATACAGCTTAAATAAGACACGGCAAAAGCCATCTCTCCCGACGCGACATCTCTCCCGCACTTACCCTATATACCAACGGAATTTTTTTTGCATAATCTTCTTTTGTACATATCACTAAAAGTTCGTTAAATTCGTACCTACAGATTGATAATCTATTTGATTTTTCTTTTCGGGTGAAAACTGTGGCCGCAATCGTGGGCCCCGATTTCCGCCCTTTTTTAAAGATAGTTTTTTTCAAAAAATTATAATAATTATAAAAAATAAATAAAAATAAATAAAAATATTTTTGTATTGTTACATAGTGGTATTAATCGTAAAAAAAATTCATCCCCATTCCCCCATCCTATATCCATCCGAAGAAAAATCGCAAAAATTGACTATTTTTCGGCCAATCACACTGTGATGGTATCTTAAAATTTCTATTTTCAGTTATGAATTTATTGTGAAATTGAAAAGATTTCAACAGTCTGAAAAATGATAGGTAATTCTGAATGGTACTCTCACTCCATAAATTGATTGACTCCATACTCTTATTAATACAAAATTCGAAAAAAGGTGACGTCATCAAAATCAATAAAATTTTTAAACGTCGTAGTTTAGAAAGTAGAAATAGTAAATAGATATTTATAGATTTTTTAAAATAATTATTATCATATTTGATCCAATCTGAAACGTAGATGAACAAGAGAGTGACTTTCATACTGAGATCTCTTAAAAAAATCTACAATTTAGCTTTCTGATAATAAAATTAATTCTAATGTTCCAGCCATATTACTACTATCCATTTATATATTTATTTGGCAAAGAAAATATGTATTTATATGGTGAAAATTTTTTTAAATTATTGATCGATTTTTTAACTTTAAAATTTACATTACTTCTACCGTGTCACACAACAAAGTTTAATGGATTCTATTCAGTCTATGATAATTAAGATCACCTGATATTTTATTCAAATAAAGTTTTCTCAAAACTATCATTTCTGAGATACGTGAGATTCGTGTGACACGGCAGACGTCAACTGTCATGCGTCTAGTTTTACAATCTTTGATGAAAGGGGTTTTGATTGGATTAAAAAGTTGTTTTTGTTTTTATCTCCTGACACACTGTTGTTGTTTATGAAAACAGAACAGTGTTCGTACATTTTAAAACCATTTGTTTACACACAAGAGAATAAGACGATTAACAATGTTTGAATAAAATACATATACAGTGAAAATTTGTTACGTGTGGGATGTCATTAGAAAATCATTTTGTGAAAATACCTATATTTTACTACGAGAGATAATTTTAAGAAAATTCGAGAATTTAACATATGTAGGGGGCCAGTCATTTGTTACAAAAAATTTACGTATTTTTGACAACTCTTTCCCCGTTTGCCATGCTGTATTACATTTTTTCCAAACTGTCGAATATATGATTTACTGTATTAGTTATTAAAAATTTAAAAACGGCTCACACAACATGTATGTGATAGAAAGAAGAGCTGTAGAGAACCGGTGTTAACCTAGCGCCCGACTTTCGAAAATTTAAAAATAAATAATACGGCTCGTTTGTACTTCGTTTGTACCCGTTTGTACTTCATTTTATTTTGTTTGTACCTCGAAGGGTAAACACCTAGAAAAAATTTAAAAAATAACCAGCGCCCAACTTTTAGACATTTTAATTTAATTAGTGTCATTCGACAGAGATTCGTTTGTACCCGTTTGTACCTCTTTGCATTTCGTTTGTACCTCAAAGGATTCGGAGATACACTGTACTCGAAATTCTAGCTACAAATAACTTTTTGATTTTATTTAAGGTATTTAAATTTTAAAAACAGCATTCGATAGAAATTCGTTTTTATTCGTTTGTACCTTTTTTCTTTTCGTTTGTATTTCGCAGATGCACGGTATTCGAAAAATTCTAGATAGAGCTATCATTGTTATTTCTAGAGATATTCACTATTTGTGAAGAACATTCCATAGAGATTCGTTCGTAGGCGTTTAAACCACTTTTCTTTTCATTTATACCTAAGAGAGTTCAAAGACACACGGTACTCGAAATTCTAGGGAGGGTCAACTTTGTTGTTTATAGATAGATTCAAAATATGAAAACGGTATCGAACAGAGATTCGACTGTACACGTTTGTACCTTTTTTCATTTCGTTTGTACCCCAAAGGGTTCGGAGATACATGGTATTCGAAACATTCTAGGTCGAATTAAATTTATGTTTTTAGAGACATTAAAAATTTGAAGACGGAGTTTAACAGAGATTCGTTTGTACACGTTTGTACCTTTATTCATTTCGTTTGTACCCCAAAGGGTTCGGAGATACATGGTATTCGAAACATTCTAGGTCGAATTAAATTTATATTTTTGTGGATATTGGAAATTTGCAAACAGCATTTTATAGAGATTCGTTTGTACACGTTTTTTACCTTTTTTCATTTCGTTTGTACCTCAAAGGGTTCGGAGATACATGGTATTCGAAACATTCTAAGTGGATTTAAATTTGTGTTTTTAGAGACATTAAAAATTCGAAAACAGAATTTAACAGAGATTCGTTTGTACACGTTTGTACCTCTTTTCATTTCGTTTGTACCTCAAAAGGTCCAAACAGAATAAAATGCCGTAAAAACGGGTACAAAAGAAGTACAAACGAGCTATATTATTTATTTTTAAATTTTCGAGAGTCAACCGCTAGGTTCACACCGGTCTGTACAGATCCATTGCATATGTGTGTAATGCTACCAGCTGGACGGTAATTGGCCGGTAACACACAGTGTGTGGTAATTTTTTTAGACGTTATAGACGGTTAACATAATATATATATAATATTATTTTTTCTTTTTCGTATACTTTATTATTACTGTGCTCAGCAATTACTCCCCCTGCCCTCGGTTTAAAGGACAGCCGCATAGGTATTAGAATAAATAACTTAATATGTATGTAAAGTTATGAGGTTACAAACCGCTTTTCCAGGTACAAATACTTATATAACCCAACCACGCGTCAACTGAAATAATATATCTTAAACATAATTTCGTAATGTTCAAAAGGTTTCCTTACCAAATTACCATCACACACAATTCAAACCACTAAGTATATTAATTCATCGAAATAGATCAAACGATTCAAATTCAGAATAGACCGTCTTCAAAACATAAGTGACAAACTTTCTTCCATTTAATCATATAATATTGGAAATTGTTCAGTGCGATGTTGAATAGGGTGAATTTGAATGGGATGGAATGATACACACCCCATTAATAACATATTATAAATTTTACCTTACCAATTTTGAATGGGCCTCTCGTAACATATGATCATTTTGTTAGATTGTAATTCTCATTATTTCACAAATCTAATATGATCCTGTCGCTGTAGAAGAAGTTATACACTTGAGATGGTTAAAAAGGGTGTGCTGGAGAAGGGTGGCGGGTATATATTCCTTGAGGAAATCTACACCATTATCGATACTTAGTCAAGTCGATTACTTACTTATATACTTCAATGTTATCATAATATTCAATTCTCTGTTTTGTTTTACTCTCAGCCCAAGTTTAACTATAATTGTTTGAGTGGCCCAAAAAGATGATACCCACCCAATATACGTAATGAATAGTTTCAAGATGTGTTTGAAGAACAATTGAATCCAATTTAAATTGGGAATGACATGTTGAAATAGATTTAAACGATACTACAGGATGATTCGAAAGATGGTTGTGGTTATTTCATACGAATAAATAATACATATATCCACGATTCATGTAGGAATCGAAGAACATTTCGATTTTGCAAAGATTTTTGAGTTAAGACCACTTAAGATCCTATTTTTAGAAAGATGTCAAGATTGTAGGTAGGTACTTGTACAATTAAACTTTAGTGGCTTGTCTTTTATTATTCTTGATCGTGAGTTTTTGTGGAAACGAGATTTTGAGTCAAAAATATCCACTATATGATCAAAGTCGGTATATTTTAATTCGTACGATTTTGAAAAGTAGTAAGATTATGGCGGTTCTGTATCAAAAGTAGTAAGGTAGCAACGGTTCTAGGCCAAAGTAGTATGGTTACAGCAGTTCTATACCGAAAGTAGTTCGGCTACAGCGATTTTACACCAAAAGAATTACGAGAGCAAAATACAATTCATTACAATTGTTAATTTATATTTTTGATGTATTTTCAGATAAAATTTTGCATACAAGAATTTTGTATATGTCCTAAAGCATACTATTCCGGTTACTTTGTTGAATAACCATGTCCCATAATGATCTGTCATTTGTTTAGAATTGGCAAATCCTTTCCATGTAGGTCATTCTATCCCTGACTGTGCGAATTTGTGTAATGCAAAAAGAATGTAAAAATAACAAAACCTGTTGTATGATATTTGCTTCAAGGCCCCGCAAGTTAACTTTAGACCAGTTCCCGCTTTTGGTTGAGTCGAATCTGTATAGATATACATATTATAAGAATAAATGATTTTATATATTTAGATATTAAAAACTCTTTATTAGAAAAGACAGTACACTAACTGAGCTCTTTGAAATATTTAAAAAAAATCAATAACAAAAAATTCGTATTTGTGACGAACTCTGTGAATAGCATTATATAAAATTTATACATTTTTAAATTCGTAGACTCGTTTAAATTTTAAATAAGTTATTACTGGATCTTTTTGTTACGCAAATTGATGTTCTTTGATGAAAAAAGAATTGTATTTTATACGTTAAAATATGAATGAAAATCAAATTTTCATTTATTAAACCTCCCATCTTCATTTTTCCCTGCTGTCACGTGTCTACTCCTATCACGTTTTGTTGTCACTATTACCATATTTTTTACGATATGTGTGCGTCTTTGAGTCTACGAATCCCTTTTGTAGTATCGTCCCATTATCAAACTTGTTTCGTTTAATATGCAGTAGCGTCGCTTGTTATTACTAAGATAAAAGTAGCAATATTTGTTATTTGACGCTTTAAATTGATATGGGAAGAAAAGAAGTGGCAAGCTTACAACATTTTTGTGTTCTTTAACGTTGTCAGTTGTACTGTTTTTGACTATAGAGATCTGACACACTTAGGGAATTATTTTCTCTAAAGAATCTTGAAAAAGATTTGAGTGTGTGTCAATAGTTTTTAACAAGAATTAATGTTTCGTAACTTTCAATACTCTTAATTTTAGCGTAATTCTCGAGCTGCTGAGTTGAGCATAAACACAATTGATCTCCTCTATTCCACCTTTCATTTTTTCTAAATTTATTAAGGGGGGAGTTCACGCCAGAAACAGCTAATAAACTAATTTTTTTCGAATCTCGTTTTTTGTTTTTATTTCGTTCTGTGGTTCTTTAGAAACACGGTGATATATAAAACATGGCCAAAAAATTTTTTTCAAGTAGAAAGATATTTATTTGTGAGCCGCTGCACAGCCAAGTTGCTGCTCCTTTGCAGATAACGCTCGCCCCCCCCCCCCTCGTGATTTGATCAGTAATATTTAGTTTTGGTGTGTACACGAGTTATAGTATGCGCTGAGATATTGTTCTTTTATTTGTATGCCTTTGTAGACGTTTTAATAAACAGTGAGTAAACCGCTTCTTTTGTTGTTATTTTTGTTTTTTACCGTTTCCCGAAACTTGTGTTTTTCCCGACAAGGAAAATCATATCTCAAGTTCTAGAAAAAATAGAGAATTAATTTTTTTTTATTTTGTTCATAAACATATTGCGCATAAAGTGGAGTATGCTTTTTCCATTTGAACAATTGTAACTATTCTTACACATTTTTTTTTTTAAATAAAAAAATTGGGTTTTATAATTTTTAGAAATTTGGGATTACAATTTTATAGTTAATTTTTAAAATTCCCTGAAACCCATACTCAGCTTTATGGACAGGTCCTTTAGGAATAAAATAATGAAAAAATATTTAAAAAATACTCATTACTTTTTGAGATATGGCGTTCCTTGTAAACGCTTAAAAACTTGTGAAAAAGGGCCCCTTCCCGTCACAGGGAAAAGTAATGAATGTTTCAAAAACAAAAATTTCTATTTGAAACCATCCCTAATTTGAAAAAAAAATTCAACAAGCAAAATAATCATAAATAAAGAAGTTGCTTTTTTATTTGAACTCCTCCCTTAATTAAGTAAATCTGTTCAGATTTAAATACACCTACGTACACTTTTGCGGTAATATCAGTGGGAATTAAATTCAATTTGCATTGTATCTTACAATATCCAATAAGAAAGTGTTAACTAGTACGAACCCTACACCTACTTCTTCCACAAAATCCCGAAGGTACAAACATGTAGTGTGAATATTGTTCAAAACGTATCACGTTTTCACCGAGCATACCTAGTGTAAATGCAAGAATAATTTGGTCATGTGTTTCATCTGTTCCAAAGACGACATAAACGACAATTGAATGCATCTAGCGAACTGTGTCGAATATTCCCGCTTAAATTAGATATTAAATTTGTTATAGAAGTTATCCGAGTCCAAGAAAATTATTTTTCTCCATATAAAAATTTCCTGATGTCAATTATAATCGATGTACTTTGTATGGGAATTGTTCGAATTTGACTGTTCGACCGAATTCCGAAGTAGTTTGAGTGATTTCTCAGATTCACTATAACAATTTAAAATTTTTCGAACAATTCGAGAATTTTAAAATTTTTAAATATTATTAATTTTGAATTCATTAAGGAATATTCATACTATTCATTAAATATTTAAATACGTAGTCCTTCTATCTATCTCCTAGAATTTCAAAGATTTGATTCGTTACAAATAGTTGATCAGAAACTTTTCCAAAGTCGTCTAGTAGTGCTAGTTCCAATAGGAAAAGTAATTTAGATAGCCAAGAAAATTTAATGGAGTTTCGCTCTACACGAAAAATAGGAAAAATGTCTGCACTGAAAATTATCTATATCCCCTGCATAAAATCTGTTTAAGAATTTGGTGGAATTAATGATTTTCATTTAGACGAAAAACAAAATAAATTGTTCCAAGAAAAGTAAAAATATACCTAAATCTTGAGTAAATATATAACATATATTGCGTTATTTAATAATGAGAGTATGAAGATACTGGAGTGCGTTTTAAAATTTTATTCTAAAAATAATCATTTAGAATGAAATTTATATTATTCCGCATGTCTTGGAGACATCAAACTTTAAATATTCTAAAATGTTACGGCAAATTCATGTAGTCCAAACAATCAAAAATAAAGAAAAAATTAATTCGGTTCATTTTTTGTTTAATTTTCAATTTATTTATTTATTTAATGCACATTTTGTTCTATAAACTTTATTTTTTAGTATATTAATAAACTTCTTAACGTATAATAAAAATTTTACTTTAACGCCGGTTTCAATATGAAACTGTGATTTAGTTCTGAGATGTAACACTTTGACAGGATCAAATTGTACATCTGAAATTTAAACTAATCTCTATAAAAGTATTCAATGTTAAAAAATTAATTTTCCAGGTACACAGAAATTTTTATTTTAATTTTTTCAAGGATTATTTTTTACGTCAGTCATTATTTCGTTTGTTGTTATTATCACTCATTAATTTTTTACCGTAAAATCAACTTTTAATGTTTTCTAACAAATATGTTTACTTTCACATATCATAGCCGATTAAATTTTCATTTATTAATGTTACAAACAAAATTATTTAAATCTTCTAATTCATTGTATTTTGTTTTTCAACATTATTACGTTCCGTAAATTTAAAAATTAATTTTGTTTATGTCAAAAACAGAAATTTTATATACTTCAGATACGAAAAAAATTTTATAAAATATATTTTAATTTGTAGGTATATTGTCGATGTGCTTGTGAACATTATCAATGTATGGCAAACTTTTTTTCACTTATTATTATTACACGAGAAGTTTGTATTTTTTCGAATAAATTTGTGTTCGTCTAACGAAAATTGGTTGCCTAGCAATTTAATTAGAAGAACTGTTAACTAACAAAAACGCGACAGCGAAGCTGAAGCGTTTTTGGGTTGTCAGTTCTTCAAGTTAAATTGCTTTTAGGCAAGAAATTGAGAGGCAAGAGTCGTAGAAAACACAAATTTATCCAGAAAAAATATAAAACTCGAGTGTAATACGGTAAGACAATTTAACGAATAAAATAAATTAGTATAATTCATGTTATTATTTTACAATACATTGTTACTATGGTTCTGAAATCAGTTAAATTGACCAATACTAATTTCTGTTTTATTTTAATCGTGTTTACCTACAGTGAAATGACCAATGAAATGTTTTGTACCATTTTTTTTTTTTGCTGTAAAAACCTGTCCTAACTTTTTTTCCATGGTAAAAGTGAAAAAACTACACTATACTTATGGAACTTGATACACATGAATTGTTGTACCGTAAAAACGTCTAGACCCAAACACTTTTTTAAATTTTTTGGTATAATTTTATGTTTATACATGTTTCCTTCATAGATATCACCAATAAAAGTATTACCATTAGAAAGAGCGTATATTATTTGTTATATCCCTGACCCATTTGTTTCATTATAAGTAAAAATAAAAAATATAAAAAATAATTAGTAAGTGTCCGGGTCTACACCCCAAATCCGTCTTGATCCGGACACTTAATGAAATAATGTAATAACATGCAAACTAACCTCCCCCGTCGGGGTTAGGACAGTGTTTTATATCGTCTGATGTCTTTAAACCTGTCAAAGGCTCCAAAACATTTTGTGGGAAGGGAGAGGGGTCAATACATAGTATGCCTCTCTATGAAGTAAACATGCGATATGACACCAGAAGGAGGCATAAACCGCGTAATTCTGGCGGGATAAAACGTATGGATAGTGAAAGTTACAGTCAGTGCGAATTGCGGCCATAGTGTAATAAACTGATGTGTCCGGGTCTAAACGGATATATGTATATAGCATGTATTTTTTTATATATACATCGAATAAAACTTCAAATATCATTAAATGGTGCGCGATAAAATTCTGAACACATACATATCAAAATTAAAACAATATGACAATTATGACGAAAATTACATGTCTAAGTTAGACACACATTTTATTTCTTTGAAAAACTGGAGAATAGTAATCCTGTAAAATGAGATAGTAAAAGTTGAAATCCGTAGTTTTTATTGGTACAGCTGTTTAGAGGATGTTTTTCTCTCTCTAATGACGTCAAGAGCAAATGTTTATTGTAGCAGGTTAATGTAGAAACTATTTACTTTGAAGATTGGTGCAAAGTGTCCGGGTCTGGACAGTTTTACGGTATTTGAATATATGTTAATATTCATATAATCACTTATAATATAATGTCCAGCTAAACTAAATTTAAACATAAAACTCATTTTGGTATACAAGACCAAATCATTGTTTTAATTATAAATTACATAGTGATGGAAAAACTCTTAAACTGGATCGACTGCGAATCGAACCCAGGATCCCTTGGCAAGCAGTCAAGTGCTTCGCCACTAAGCTACCGATCCTTGTTCGAGATCATTAGTCGGAAAATGTTAAATATAAATTTGATTATTTATTTGTCAGAAAGCATTATGAATGTTGTCAGATTCCGTTTGGGTTAATTAAAAGAAAAAAAGTTACTTAAAAGAATTTAAATACGATTTTTAATTAATATGGAATGTAGATAATTAAAGATATAAGTGGAATCTAGTATGGAATTTGCTAAAAATTCGAATATTTTTCACAAAACCATTTCATTTTTCTATATTGTACAATATAACCGTATATTACTTATATGTGTATTTACTATAATAAAAATATGTTTTAGAATCTTAACAGCAGAAAAATATCTACTTCAAATATTTAGACATTTTTTTTTGTGCTTATAATAAAAGAGAAACCAAACAAATATTTGCCGCTGTCCCTTTCTGAATTCTTGTGAATGAAAATCTCAAAGAAATTTTTGTATAAAATTTTTAAAAAAAAATTCAAAATAAATATGAAAATATTTTATGTTTCGACGCGGGATATTGAAAATGGTATGTTTCAAGAGAGGTTCAAAACCGCACCACTTATACACTCGGAAGTCATACTCGAAAAAAAAAATTTGAAAAAAAAAGGTATAGAGTACACTGACTAGTAAATTAAAAAATGTTTTTCGACCTTATAATTTATTAGTGGATATTTCAGTAATTTTCTAACGAAAACAAACGTAACAACTTTAACATTTTATTTCATTTTTATAATGTTACAAAGATTAAGTCGTGTAATATGAAATCTCATTTTGCGACCACTTGGTAGAATATGTAATTCAAATAAATATCGACATTTTGATAGCACACAAACGTGTGCTATCATGTGCCGTACAAAAATACTAAATTCCAAAATACGGGTTTTTTTTCGCCAAAAGCCTTTTTTGCGTAATTCTTTTTTTTTATTAACTCAACCATTTGATTAACTCATTTGATTAGCGGTTAACCCCGCTATTTTTTAATGCAAAACCCAAAAATTATTTTCATTTTATATTTTACTGTAATTCACACATATTTCTGCAAATCGGTGGAATATTTTCGCGACCCGACACCATTCCGCGGACCGGCGGTTGAGAAACACCGTCCTTTAATGTATAATGTAAATTTGGAATTTTGTTAATATTAATTGTACAATAATTATTCTGACTAGTAATAAATGTACTAGCATAATTTTGGTTAGTCCTGTCAGTATTTTCCGTCTTTATATAAATTACAAAAGATACACAGTGAAAAATTTTATGTTAAAATTAACACATTTCACATGTCCAGAACGGTCCACTCAATTTTTTGTGTGATTTTAACACAAAGCATATGTGTCAAATCTATACACAAGATTTGTGTCAATGATTTAACACACAAGAGAACATACATTTTGTGTTAATATTTCAGATTTATCAGAGTTAGTTGTTAAACTTTTTTATTCAATATTTTAATTCCATTTAAGCTTAAGATATTTGAAAGTCGTCAAAGATTTTGTTCATATATTATTATAAATGAGACTCAAAGATCTCAAAGTAAACCAGTTCTCTGTAATAATAAAAAAGATGAGAGTAGTTCTTATTATTAAACAAAACCGAAAAATTATAAGTTTTTCAGTTATTGACGAATATAGTTTTATTAAACGTTTAAAAATGAAACAATTATCTAACATTTTAAGGTTATTTTGTTACAGATTCAGTTAAAAAAAATCATGTAAGCTTTTTTGAGATTGTATTATAATTATAATATACAATCTTACATGTATGTAAGCTTACATGATTCTTGGTAACTGAATCTGTAACAAAATAAGCTTAAAATGTAAGAAAATTGTTTCATTTTTAAACGTTTAATAAAACTATATTCGCCAATAACTGAAAAAACTTATAATTTTTCGGTTTTGTCTAATAATAAGAACTACTCTCACGTTTTCTATTATATATATTTTGCAAGATATATTCTAATCTAATTTGCGTGCTTATAACATTCTTTTGCACTACACAAATATTATGTTACTTCTTTGTTGTTCAAAACAGGTTAATATTTTTATTCTGTTAAATCAAAATTTCTGTTAATATTTTGATTTAACACAAACACGAAATGTTACATTAACGCAGGGTTGTGTTACTTATTTAACACAAAAATTTTAACCACTAGTTTTTTTTTGCGCAAAACACAAATTTTTTTTTTACTGTGTATAAGCGTCCACACACATCTCAGTCGAGATGTTTTCGAGGTGAATAAGGCTCAATCTGCGAAAATATTTAGAAAAATTATAAATTTTTAAATCAAAAACTTAATGTTTTATGTTAAAAAATTAAAATGCTTACAAAAGTGTACGTACATTTTCGTTTAAAATTACATTTTTTATATAGATGCTTATGAAAACTCTTAAAAAAAGAAAAAAATTTAAAGTTGTGTTTTTATTGAATTAAATATGTTAATATTTTCAAGTGACATGTCAAGGGGCTTGTCTAGTTGTAAGTACGGTCGCTCATGTAAGCAAAAAAAAAAACAACACAGGATTATAGTTATATTTCTATTTATACTCCGGCAATATCCTTATATTTAGTTTATTTTGGTGTTCATTTTTTTTGCCTTGTTTTGCTATTTTTTTTTATCTTTATAGGTTATTTTATTAGACCATTTCATTTCAATATGTTCAAAAAAATTTTGTTCAGAATTCAAGAATAGAAGGAACTTTAGGATTCATTACCGTTAACTTTACTAGGTAATCAGTTTGATATCTTTATGGTTATTGTTGATGAAAATGATGGTATAAAAATTAATTTTTTTAAAAATTTTGCATGATAAAACTTTTATGTTCAGTATTTTCAAACTATAATCAGTTTCAGCAAAATTTGAACGAGAAACGTTATAAAGAGTTTTGTTTAGTAAGTCATATTTCTGAAAGGAATTTCGTCGGCGTCTTAAATTACCTCAGTTATCATAATTGTGATTATTTCGATAAAATTGGATTTGAGGAAAAAGAAATTTTTTTTATTTTGATGACTTGATCAAGTTTTTTGAAACTTTTTATGTAGAAATTAAGCTAGTAAGATTACCAGAAAAGAGATTTCTGTCGTCTCAGTCATATTTATAAAAGGAGTTTCGTCATTTTTATGACAATAATGAAAATTTCATACCCAAAGCGAAATTTTTTATTTTAATGGCGTTATCAAGTTTATTGCAATTTTTCAATACCTTAAAAACTATAAATAATTTGATCAAAGATTGAAAATGGAAGCGAATATTGATCTTCGAAATCGCTCTTTTCCTTAAATGTTTTCTATATATCTTATCCAGAAAGCTGTAAAAGCACTGAGAAATTTGCACTTAGTACTTTTATACCTAAAGTTGTCCTATTTTTGTTGAAACTGTTTATATACACTATTTTATGTTGACGTTGTATACGTTTAAAACGTAATGAACTATGTATGTTTGATATAATATTGTTCTGATAAATGTAATCAGATTAACGATTACAGATTGCATCGATTGGAAAATAATAAAAATATTTTAAAATGTTCATTATTTTTTACTATTTATATACAGTGAATAAATTTGTGTTAAAATTAACACATTTCATATGTCCAGAACGGTCCACTCAATTTTTTGTGTTATTTTAACACAAAGCATTTGTGTCAAATCTATACACAAGATTTGTGTCAATGATTTAATACACAACAGGACATACATTTTGTGTTAATTTTTCAGGTTTATCAGAGTTAGTTGTTAAACATTTTTATTCAGTATTTTAATTCCACTGAAGCTTAAGATATTTGAAAGTCGTCAAAAATTATAACGATTTTATTCATATATTAATTACCTATAAATAAAATAGAAGGGTCTGTTTGTGATTTTCGAATTTTTAGGTATTAGTATGTTTTTTTAGTTAGCAAATTCGGCATATATACCAAATATAACTTTCATCACAATCGGAGTGATAAAATTTCATGGTACTACCGCGAAATTCCATTAGCTGTCCATATTCAACTTATTGCTAATATTATTGCGCTCACATTTTGAGGGTATTTGGAAATTTGACCGTATATTGTCCCCTATAAATTTCAATATAGTTAAAGTAATGATGTAATAATGTGAATATGCAAACGTAAAATATGTCAACGTTGGGTGCGTGAAATGAACTCCTTATTTTCTTGTTACTATGAAAACACAATTCTTTTACAATTATGTGACTGTTAGTTCCTGTAACTTTTTCTACGGATTGATTTGATATCAAAGCAAAAAGCTGTGCAGTCAGGCCTTTTGCAATTCCTATAGTTATATAGCTGATTAGAAAAAGTTGAGAAGTAGTTTATTTCACTCTTGGCTCAGGTATTTCTTATTTCAAGCATTACGTTAAGACACGAAATTTCATTTGAAATGCAGTTTAAGCACAAGTCTGTTAAGTGTACGAGGAAGCTGTGTGCCATCCCTCACTGGCAGTGTTTTCCATTTTTATTTTTTAATATGTTTTATTTGAAATATATTAATCTCTAAATAAAAATTTATTTCAAACATTTTTTTTTTTTTGTAAAACTACTATAATATTAATTTTTCTAACGATATATCTATGTCTATCATACTGCGAATAAAATTTGACACTAGCATTGTGAAATAACTCTTGATTGATATTTGAAAAAGCTCATCTAATATTTATGACAATTACTCTGACGTATCGTATTTTGTTCCATTGGGTCTGAATCTATATGTAACTCTGTAGTACGTGTTTTGTTTCTGCTTTGTTTTGATGTTAATATTTTGTTTTAGTAACAAAATAATTTAATATTATAGTTACGCTACGAATAACTATTGTAACAATAAAAATAGACATTAATGTTGTCGTAACTTTGGTACGTATTATGTAATCTACATTCAATGTACACCTGTCAGAGAGAATAATTACTTAAACAAGTACACTACGTAGACAAAATATTGGGATATAGTCTAACTATGTACGGCTTTAAGTTTTTTACATCAAATAATTTGAAAACTATTAGAATTGATTTGTGTGATTTTCAAGGGCGCAAAAAATATTCCAACTTCGGCGGTTATATACAGTCAGAAGACTAAAAGAATTTTCTTGAGGAGACCTTTTAACCAGAGTTGTGCACGTAATTTACTTCAGGTAAATTACACAGTTTTTTACATGTAAAAAACTGTGTAATTTACACATACTTGTTTTGATAAAAAAAACTGTAAAAAATGTAAAAAATGTAAAAAAATAAATTTTTTAAATTTGGTAGATATGTAAGCGTTACTGATGGTATTCCATATTTGCTATTGAAGTATTTGCTATATTTGCAAAGTAATATAATTAAGTAATTTGCAAATTAAAAATATAAATGGGGACAAACAGGAAAAAGAAAGGTTAGTTTTGATAGAATAGATTATTTAAGAATTCAATATTAAAAATATTTTTATTTACTCAGTTAAATTTTATTAAGGGTATCAATCATCTTCATCATCACTATCATCCGTGATTTTATTGTTATTATAATTTAAAGAGACATAAATATGTAGTAGTTTTTTTGATCTGCCAAACTCAGTTTGTTAATTTGGAAATTTAAAGCTTTGTAGTCAGTTGTGGATGGCCTTCCACTAGCAGAAAATCATTTTTGTGTCGACATTTGTTTACACATTTTTTCATGTGAACTTATAAACAAGTAATAACCGTCAAAATAAATTGTTTGTCAGTGAAATGGCAAATGATTTAAGTATTTTACATTTTTTACAATTTTCTACAATTTTTTACGGTTTTTTACAGTTTTTTACATATTTTACAATTTTGTATATAAAAATGTAAAAAACGGGTTTTTTACATCACATGGCACAACTCTGTTTTTAACTTCTTAAAGTAATAAATTTGTACATACATATATTATGGTAACTTTTAACTGTATTTTAAAATAACTTCGAACAAAAGTAATCCCAACATAATTTAAGTCCGGAAAACTGCATCAAAACAAAATATATCCAATATGGTTCGACTGTAAATATTTGAGTGTTATAAAAATTTTGTAAGTATGTGAAAGTCACGCGGTTAAGGTAAAACCTTCTGACAGCATTACTGTTTTCGTGATACTCCCAGTCTCCCAACCATTACACACTTCGTTATAATATTTGTTGAAAAAAATATTTTTTCTTGCAATTTTGGGGCTAAAATACATGATTTAGTTCCTCATAATAGAGAGTGAAATGTCATTTTTAGTACCAAGAGATTTTTTCTGGTTTGAATATGTAATATGCGAGACATATAAGGTGAACTGAATACTTCCAAACTTTTGTAGAATAGTGTACTTTATCTGCGTATAATAATTATGATTAGCTTTAGTAAAAACGGTTACATTTAAAGTTTTGTATAACAAACAATACCTGAAGGAACTGACCAACAAAATGTCTGAATGCTGAAATATTTTCCTCTTTGTACATATTCACTTACGTAACTAACATATACAAACACTTTGTAAAATGAACATTTTGTTGGTCTGGTTTTGATATGATATGTCTAGTAAGTAAACTTTTGTACAGTACAAAATTTCGTGAGTTTCATAGTACTTAGTTACAGTCAAAAACAAAACATTTATCTTCATTTAAAAGATAATATATCCTTATTAATATCATAAATGCCAAAGTGAGTTTGCTTGTTTGTTTGTTTCTTTGTTTGTCTTGCTTTCATGCCTCAACTGCTCAACGAATCAATTTAAAATTTTGCACAGAGATAGCTTAAGAAACAGGGGTGGTTATAAGCTACTTTTTACATCGAAAACATTCTGTTCGAGTAAAAAAAATGCCCTCCAAAAATAACAATATTCTTCTCTTTTTTATGCGGTTGCTGATTCACTGCATAAATTTTTTATTTATATTTTGGAGCGAACTATACTATTTAGCTATTTATGTAGGGGAGAGGTGTGTCAGTAGTAACAAAAAAAAATACACAGGCTAGTAACTTTGTACTTATTAGTCCTAGAGAATTACATTTTTGGTACAAGATACGGGAATTTTTCAGGTTTTGAATGAGCTAAACAAAAATAATCTAAGTTGACTTATAATTAAAATAACTGCATTTATGTGGACCAAAGTGTAATGTTACAATCGTTACTAACAGAGGATCAATTGTTACAGGGCTTAGGTCCAATTGTAACACTCATTATTTAGTTGAATTTACACGTTAGGTATTATAATTAACCCAGTTTTAAAAATTCTTCCTTACATATTGAGTGAGGAAGATGACAAATAGTATAGTCTTAGACAAGAGCTCTGAATTTTTTCTCTTTCTATTACTCTTTTATCGGAATTCATATATACATCATTGAATATAGTTCCTATCCTAGTTTTTCATTTTGCATATTATATAGAATTTTTTTTTAGTCTGAAAACAGTATGAATTAGATTAGAGACTGATCCAGCAGGATAAACTAATCGCGGACCGAGACTTCGACTAGAAAGCAAGGCTTTGAAACGAACGATAATCGTAATCGAAAATCAATATTGGAGGTATATACATAAAGCCAACTGATTTTGCCAAAGTGTAACTATTAATGAAAGGATTTTGTTTCTTTTTTTTTTTTTAAATTATTAACCGAAGTCGTTACCTTTATTATTCCGATTCATACCTAAAATATAAAGTTTAATTCTGTTCAACTAAAATTTTTTTTTCAGTTGTAACATGTTATAATCGACACTCCTAAATTTATTACATTTGTTCCACCGTTGTTTCACTTTAGAAAAATATTCATAAAATATTAACTATGATTAAAAAAGCGAAACTACCTATCTGATAATATTACTTGATCGCTTGTGTTTCCAATAAAACCAGTTTTCTTCCAATTGATGAGGTATTTACTGCAAAAATCAAAAAATTGTTAACGTACTCAAAATTTACGTTTAGCTTATATAAACACATTTGATATTGCTGAGAGAAAATCGCCAAATGATATTAACTGAACGTTTTGTCAGTAAAGCACAACTTTATAAGCCACTTTATGATATACAATACTCCTCAATAGGATTGATACATGTCTCGCAAATTTTAAAGTTACAATTGACCCTCTGATACTACTGACACACCTCTCCCCTATATACTTTATGTGAATTTACTGTCTGCTTTTCTTATAAGGATGACACCTTCGGAAAATGATCTAATTACTCAATTAGCAGAAACCCACGTCTATCGTTATTAGACATCAAAAATATTGAAAACGTCATTTAATGAGTCATTAATATGACATAATATCGTATAACAATGACATGTGATGACCAAATTTCAACAAATTTTCAATTAAACATATATTTAATTACTGATAATAATACATAATATAGTTAATTTGATAATTAAACCCTTGCCGCTCTTTAAGCATAATTATTAAAGTGGACGCTTGAAAAAAATTTATCCTGTGTAAGTATATTATTTTGGTGTGTTTAACAGGAATATATCAACACTAATGCACAAAATCATCAGTTCTCTGATAAGAATTTACATACCCCAAGAAATTTACTTTAGTTGAAGCATTTTGAGGGTGAACTAAAAATACTATTCAGGTATTTATATTTGAAATATCTAATACAGCTTTTCCCGATATTTTTTTTTCTCTTCTTTCTTCTCGAACCTCAAATAGAGTTGGCGAGCAAAAAAAAGTCTTAGTAAATTGATCTCGTTTCAAGGCCTCGTGACATAAAGTCATAAGTCCGAAGTC
This sequence comes from Brachynemurus nebulosus, assembly GCA_035578155.1. Taxonomy (NCBI): domain Eukaryota; kingdom Metazoa; phylum Arthropoda; class Insecta; order Neuroptera; family Myrmeleontidae; genus Brachynemurus; species Brachynemurus nebulosus. The sequence goes on from JAPWDM010000005.1 coordinate 17,371,833, forward strand.
GTTAAATAATTTATAAATCGTTGACGAGCAAAAACCAAAAAATAAAAAATTAAATTTCTCGTTGAATACTTGATGACTGCTTGCGAAGCACAATTTGGAAACCACTGGTCTGGTAGAAGCAAGCGTGTAATTTATTTTTCTCTCTATGCTACTACTAACTTAACAAAAGGTACGTCATTCTTTAATGATCAGAAAACTTCTATATGGAACCATCTCTATGTATATACAATTATATCTACATATATAATTATGCATCTACAAAAAATTAAAATAGTTTGCCATTTTATCACTTGATATGTGGAATGCCATCTATGTATAAAATTTTAATTAAATTTTATTATCTAATTAAAATATATAATGCTGTTTTTAATTAAAAATTTTATATAATTATCATTTAACGCCATATTAATTGAAATCGTCCAATTGGATTATTTTCGAAATATCAAAAATTATTTTATTTGGATATTTCTATGTATATATGTATTCGTTAGAAATGTAGAAATTTCGATATTCAATATGTAATGGAATTAGTTGTGTATAGGGTTTGTTCATCTGTTATAAGTACATTTTAAATTAATTAATAAACAAACAAACAGAAAGCTTTTTTGTTTATTATGTACAAATGAAGGGACATGTATGGAATAAGATGTTGCAAAAGCATTTAAGTAAATTTGACTTTAATAAAATTTTATTTGATAGTTTTATTTTAAATTACAAGTCATTAAAATTGAACTTTCGAGAAAAATGTTATATAATTCTTTCTTTCACTTGCCCCTTCAATTGTTTTATAAACTCCAGTCTGCGAATCCTATAAATGGTTAAAAGATGTTTTGTTTGAGATGCTTAGATCGGTGTTTCTCAACCGCCGGCTTAGAAAGTATCACACCGGTTCGCAGAAAGATGTGTAAATTGCAATTAATATTACAAAAATGAATAATATAATTTTTACTATTTACTTTTTGCTTCTACATTTTGGAATTTAGTATTTTTATTTATAGCACATAACAGCACACATCTAGTACAATACAATACAAATTTTTTTCGTAAAAAAAAGGAAAAAAAAACGGTAAAGCTAATTTTATGGACAGATGGTCGGGAAACGACATTTCATATTACATGACTTAACGTTATTTCAACTAACATAACGGTTGAAATGATTCCAGGCTATAAGAAGCTTATTTACATTTACAGAACTGCTTTTAAACATTTCTGTAATGCTTAAGAATTGCATGCTTGTTGATATTTGTTTGAATTACATGGTAGACAAAGTGGTCGAAAAACAATATTTCATATCACACGACTTAAGGTTATTTTAGTTAATGACGGAAATGACTCCAGGCTACAAGGATTCTATTTGAAATTCAAAAATCGCTTTTAAATATTTCTGTGTTGCTTAAGAAAGCGTCGATATTCCAGTAGTTCTGCGATTATCCGAGCTAATAGGGGCGGGCAGTAATTCGGATAACGGAAAGTTCGGATAATGTGGAACTTTCCCAATGTACAAGTATCGGCAGGATCAGGCGATCAAGACGTTGGTGTCATGATCTAAGTTGTCATTTATATGTATGCATAAATTTAGTTTAATTTACTATTTTAAGTTAAGCCAATGTCAAAATAAGTAAAAATTTGAACATCTGTTAAAAACGACCACACTATGCCGAGATGGTTACATTTTAAAGAAAGCCTCTAGGATAGTAAGTAATTCAAAGTATTTAAAATAAAGAAGAAAAAGTTTAGTACACAAACTTTTATTTAAATAAAAAATTACATTAAAGGATAATTTGATAGTCACATTTGTTAGTCTGGATAATATGGGGTTTCCCATTTCATGCTAAATATAAATATAAATGTAAATGTTAAATATAAATGTAATTTAGAAAACTGACGAAATCGTCATACGTAATCCTATGTGACCGAAATTGAAATTATTTAGAGATTCGTGAAATGGTGCCATACAATTGTTAAATTACCACTGTTTAATAACTATTTTATAGAATCAAATAATCACAATTGAAATCTCCATAATGCATTAATAAGTTTAATTAATAAAATGATTTAAATAAATTTCTTCCCCAAATGATGTATAAATTTATGTTTTAGTAAATTTTATCATATAATATAGAGTTATTAATAAATTTATGCTGAATTGAAGAAATAAATTTTTAGTAACTGTATGTGGATTTTATTCTTTAATATTAATTAATAGAGATATAGGTACACAATATTTTATAAAATTTTTGATTGTTTTCTCATGTACTTTTCTCTTTTTGTTATAGGTATGACTTCTTCTAATATTTTTTGGACTAAAATACAAGTATTGATGGTAAGTTTGATAATCTATTCCAAAAGTAATAAGAACTTTGGGTATTATGTTTTTCGTTATAGCGTGTAAACAATTATTTTCAAAGGTTCTTATTTACAATTAGGTACAGTCTTAAAAATACTTAAATAAAATTTTTTCAATTTCAATTATTATTGAGTTCTTGTGAAACACTACTACGTATGACAGACTTTTGTCTGCATTTCAACACACGTATAGTATTCATATGTTCACTTATCGTTCAGCTAAACTGAAACTTTAAGCACTCGACTTCCTTGGTTAACATGACCAAAAACCACACATGTAAATTAAAAATCACAAAGTGATTGAAAAAATTATCCGGATAGGCCGGGAATTGAACCCAGGATCTCCTGATAACTAGCCAGGTGTGCTATCCATTACACCATCGATCCTTTGCTCGATAAGCTCTCGAACAGACAGCATTCAATCACTTATGTGTATGTATTCTCTGTAATGCGAGAAGCAAGGAAATCGAGCACTTAAAGTTTCAGTTTAGCTGAACGATAAGTGAACATATGAATACTAGATGTGTTGAAATGCAGACAAAAGTCTGTCACACGTAATAGTGTTTCACAAGCACTCGATAATATTTGAAATTGAAAAATTGTAACTACTTCTCGCATTACAGAGAGTGATTGAATGTTGTCTGTGTCGGGCGACTGTCGAGCAAAGGATCGATGGTGTAATGGATACCACACCTGGCTAGTTACCAGAAGATCCTGGGTTCAATTCCCGGCCGATCCGGATAATTTTTTCAATCACTTTGTGATTTTTAATTTACATAACTACTCTTTATTAATATGTTTATATATTATTAAAATTAAAACATCATAAAGGTGTTAACCACCATCACCACCACGTTTAGCATGTGGCCAGAAGAAGATAGGCCACAATACAAAACTGTTAAGGCTATTTACCACCATTTATTTTATTATTATAGCCCATCTAATGTGATGAGACTGTGGCCAACAATGGTGGTGGCCAGCGGAGCCATTACTTTAATTATCTAATAAAAACTAAAATGTCTCTATATATCGAATTCCCTACGTTCCAACCGAACGGAACGTGCCAATGTGTGGTGGAAAGTAAAAGTTGTCGGTACAACGGAAGGAAATGAACGTTAAAAAGAACTTGTTAATAATGATTGTAATTTATCTTTGTCTTACATTTATTGTTGTCCACAAAATACCATAGGTGGTTGTTTGTGTCCCACTTGGGTCTCTTATGTTATATTATATTGTTTTTGTCTCGCGTTAATATTATGGCTCCCCGTACAGTGAAGAGTCGATCGTGTGAAACAGATGTTAAATTTTTATCTTAATTGGATTAAATTCTTATATATGATATTGTGTGCAATGTAATATATTATGTACAGTGCACATTCTGAATATTTCCGCTCTCAATAGTTCCGCTTCCCCAGTTTGAGACTCGAGTGTTACCACCATTCTACCACCTGTTATTTATTTATTTCATCAAAGCTAAAAATCAAAAAGTTTATTTTGTTTATATTAAGTGGAAGAAAAATTATCTAAATTAAATAAATATAGTAAGACAACTTAAATTTGTAGCATCATTATTCGACTAACTAGTCAGCATTGCTTATATTGATCCACTGCATACGCTGATAGTGTATTCACTGGTACCCTCATTATGTAAACAATTAAACATAAATCTTAAGCGGTTATAAAAAATGGATTTGTTTATACAAAATAAAAATTAAGAAAAAACATTTAGAGAAGCGAGCGTACAAACGAAAAATGTTACACAATAGTCAATACTTTTTAATTCGATTTTGAATAATAAAGAAACAGTATTTTGTTAACACATGCATAAATAGGTGATTACAATAAAAATAATATCATTAGATTTTTGAATTTTTAAATTATATTATTCAGACCCACCTACTTGTTTTGACGCTCCTGAAAATCTTTTAATTTTGACAGGGTCATAAATTATTGAACTATAAATTTTAAATCTAGACATAAAAAAATTATTGTACCTTGCCAGCAAGCGATTGGGCTTTGGTCGGAGAACAACATTTCCTGGAAAACCTATTCCCCTCATTTCATTCTGCGGAACTATTGAGAAGAAACACTGTATTTGATATTTTATAGGGTATCGAATAAATTATTTTGTAAATAAAAAACATTGTGATATTTCAGTATTTTTTGACAAAAATTTAACAAAAATATGTAGTAGTTGTTGCGTAAGTTTTTACACTTTCTAATAGTAAAAATTTTAACAAAACTGAATAGAAGAGAGAGATGTGTTAGTTGAAACAATGAGCCAGTTGTTACTTTATCATTATAGATCAAACTATTGAACTAGATTGTAAAAATTTTGGCCGATTGACTTAACAGTCTTTTGACAGCCTCATTTTTTCTACAAGAATGCTTTTTAAATGAAAAGGGTTCTTATAAGGTTTGTTTCAATTCCCTAAAAAACCATACATTGTATGGTTTCCCGCTTACGCAGTATAAAAAATGTGTTTCAAGCTCTCTTTTGATGGTGCATGACAAGACACATGTAGCGTTTAAACTTATTTTTGATTATATGGAAACCGATTCATGTATCATCAATTCGATACACAGCGAAGAGTAGGTATCGTTTGGATCGTACTGTATAATAGAGCGCTAAAATTTAAAATTCAAATGTTTATTATTATTGGTGATAAAGTTATTCAGTATTTTTTGTATAATTTTAAATAAATATATAGAATAAAATTTAAAATGAGTGGTATTTAATGGGAGAATAATTTCTTTAAAGCAGTTATGACAAAGACTAATTAAAAGTTGAAATTAATGGCATAAAGACAAAGAAATGAAAACTACTGGCAAAATTTTTGCGAATAATTTCAATATGTAATTCTTTATAATAAAGTATTTTAGGCCTATTTTGTATTTTTTCTTAGTAAAAATATTTTTATCCATTATCCACTGCAAATCCTTTTCTAAAATTTCAAAACTGTAGCGGTGCAATAAAAAAATTTGACATTTTTGACATTTACTCGTACATAAAACCATTTCAATCATCGATTTTTTTTTATCACTCAGTGCACAATTTACAGTACGAACTTGCGCACACAACGATTCACAAATCGTTCCATCTACAATGCAAAAAGAGGTAGTTAAAACAATCCCATACTGATGTAATTTTTACATATAATAAAACTGTAACGAGACCGTTTCTGTACAGGGAATATCTTTTGAAAATTGTACTGGTACTATAGATAATTATCGATTTAGATATCACAACAGCAATTTTTATATTTTTTATCTGTGCGTATATTAGTGATGAGCAAATGCAAGACCAAGACCAAGACTTGGCAGTCTTGGTCTTGGTCTTGTTCTTGCATTAAGAATCTTGGTTTTTTGTCTTGCTAAAGCAGTTTGAGTCTTGGTCTTGGTCTTGGTCTTGCAAAAGACAGTCTTGGTATTGGTCTTGGTCTTGGTATTGCTAAAGAATCTTCACTTTCTTGCATTTTTTTATTAGCGAATTTTTTCCTTGTAAAATCAGAATTTTCTCTCTTTACGGTATTAATTATACTTTTAAACTATTTAAATAATTTAGCAAGAGTCTTGCTTTTTTATTGCTATAGTCTTGGTCTTGCTCACTTGAGTCTTGGTATTGGTCTTGCAGCCATACTTATAGTCTTGGTCTTGGTCTTGCAAAATGCCGTTTTGGTCTTGGTCTTGGTCTTGCAAAAAATGCAAGACCAAGACAAGACTGCAAAACCAAGACTAATTTTGCTCATTCACTAGCGTGTACGCATCATGCAAAAATTATCAAACGAATTTAGATGAAATTTGGTCTACTTATCATCTAAGTCAACATTTTAGGATAGTGTTTACTGCAGAAAAATGTCCCACTAAATCGATTCAACAACGTGTCGCGCGAACGACGTTGCGCGTGCAACTAGTGTTAGTTATAAGTAGACTGTCACATTTTTTTTTTTTTTTTTTGATACCAGTTTTAAACGTCACGAATTTTTTCCACTGTATCTCCAATCCATAAACATATCCACATTAAAATTTTATTTATTTTATCAGATATTCGCGTACAATTATTTTGTAGATTTTATAGCTATGACATAATTTTATAAATAATATTCTCGCTGCCTGTATAAATCCACTAGAAATTTATTCGTAAGCTCTATTCCATATACTTACTTTAACATTTTATTATTAAACCTTACCCACACATATCTCGTATCCATATGCTTTACAAATGAACATATAGCTCTAGCTACGATTACATCGTTGTAATCTCGAACTCATTCTCGAATACGTTAGCTATATACATTCACACAACTTGTTTGTTACACATTCTTATTATATTATAAATGATATGTGTTTCCTTATAGTTTCCTAAATGTTCTACATATTATAACATCGTTTGCCTAGGATATGTCTAGGCACTTATATATATGTTACATAATAATATTATTTGTTATATTACGCCAAACAAGAAATTTCTTCGCCTAGAAACAATGGTAATGATATATGTAATACATAAGTCACAACTTCCTCCTCATAATATTACGCGTCTCCTTGTAGTGCCGCGGCGACGAGATGAGGCAAGACGAAGGGGAGAAATAAGAAAATATTATGTGTTTTGGTGATTTTATTTGTCTATCAAAAGGTAAAAGACGTCACCATAAAATTATATTAAAATATTTCTAAGGTGTGATGTTGAAAATTATAATTGAAATATAAAAATTTTGGCGGCAGTAATATTTTATTAGATCTTTGAAGTAAACACTTTTATAGCGAGGGGTAACTCTGTGTAAGAGTGTAATGAAGTCTGTAATAAAAGGATGTAATGAAAATGGTAATGTTGTCTGAATTACGTGCTCGACCAAGTAGTCACAACATTTCGACCAACATTTCATATTACACAACCTAATGTTATTCCAATTAATGGCGGAAATGATTCTGGGCTACAACAATAAAATTCTATTCAGTGTTAAAAAATTACCTTTAGACATTTCTTTAATGCTTAAAAAGTGTTAGTAGGGCGGATTAACCTAATTTGAGGTCCTAGACCGTGCCCTTTCCACCTCCACAAGACACAGATCACACAGAAAATATAATACAATAAATAAAATAAAACTAGATAATGCGAAAAACTGAAACAAATCTTAAATATTGATTCAGATATACAGAATAAACCCTATGATCGGGTCCTTCAAAAAACCGGATCCTAGCCATTAGTCTCATTTAGGATCACCGAGAGAAATGATGGGCCCTTGGGCACAACAGAAAATTGAAACATTTCTTCTCCAAAAATACAAACGACGAGCAAAAAAGAAATGCCTTCTCACTCTATTCGGACCTCTAAACGAAGCTACGGGACCCCCTTTTAGAGCCAGACCCCAGGGAAATTGCTTCACCTGCCCTACCCTCTCGCCGGCTTTGGTCTCATTTATCTATGTGATAATCCAGCCTATGGGTCATATAAATCAGTGTAAACACAACCTTGGACTCTTGTTCGAAAAGATAGAAATCGCCCTCTATTCAAAATCAGTTTAACAATGCACAATAGTTACATGTGCATATTCCATTGTAAACACATACTGTATAGTATTTACTGTTAAAAAGTTCCCACTAAATAATTATAAATCAAGTTGGCTAGCAGCACTCGATTTATATCTATCAGACAGATATGTAGCGTACGTACATAGATAAACCTATCTATATAATATAGCGATATTTAGTTACCTATTCTATAGGTTGGTATCGTAACAAGCGTAAACCATCCTAGTGTGAATATAACTAATTTAAAGTAACTTGATATTTCAATCACTTACTTGACTATAGGGCTAATAAAACTAGAGCTATACCATGTACCTACAGCTTCATGAATAGCTCCGTGAATAGTGCATTCACTTCATATGGAATGAATCTATCCATATATTACCTGAGCTGTAATTCTCCCGCCAGTTATGTAGTGTATATAATAAATTTTATTGCTTATTTGTATCCGGAAACTATTGAGCTATATTAATAATTACAACATTGTACGGTAGATGTAGCTAGTTGTATGCATTTCATTCAATTGGATGAAATCATGTTGGATTAAAAAAAAGGAGTGAAGAATTTTTTAAATTTTTTTTTCTAAGGTGACCTGAATAGCGCAATCAGAATCAAAAGTTTGAGATTGCTGTTATAATTTTATGTATTCAGAATAAATGTTTCTATCTCGGTGTTCTCTACATTTTGATGTAACCGACATTTTGAAATAGTGTATTTTTCTAAATTATCCGGAAACAGTGTATTTCTGGTGTTTTCGTCTAATGTCTGTATTTTTTATAGAAGTCTTACTGATATCAAAGTTTCTTAAAAAAATATTTTCATAAAGACAAAAAAAGAGTTTTATGAATAGGATAAAGCCATGAAGAATTCTGAAAAAAAAAAAAAACTTTATATATAAAAGTCTTTTTGAATAGAAGTATATTACTTACCGTGAACTAGAGATGATCGATATATCGATAACTGTTATTTAATAACTAGTATAGAAAGATAACACTTATCGTCAATAACTGGAATACCCAGTAACTGGTTACTTAAATAACTCCTTTGGAAATATCGATAACATAGGTCAATATTAATATATTCGAAAGCAAGGATCACAGTAATTTATTTTAATCACCTACGGAGAATTTCAAAATGATAACGCCCCAGGCAAGTTACACATATTGTAGCACATTTAAAAAACCCTTAAAAATGAACTACTGTCTATTGTACAGTTATCTATTTGTATTTGTAATTTTGTATCCATAAAATTGTTAAAATTGTGTATATAAAGACTAAATCCTTGTATAGACAAGTGTTTGAACAGATATTGCAGTACAATAAAGCAAAGAATATTATTTAGTATCCGTCAGTATGATAGATCTGTGCATATTTCACTAACAGAACCGTCTATACGCATATCGAATATCTTACAATGTGTTAAAATATCCAAATACCATACCAGTTATTACAATAACTGTTATAAATAACAGTTATGTTTCAGTAACTGTTATTGCAATAACAATTATTAGAAAATAACCGTTTAGCTCATCTCTACCGTGAACCGTAATAGCTATTTGTGTATTAAAAGCGCAAAGTGGAACACTGACGCTTGATTGAGAATGTTGACTCTCATTCTCATGAGAGCGGCAATGTTACTTTGTGCTCGAATTACACACAAAATTTTTTCTATAATCTTATAAAATGTATATTTTTATTTAAAAGATACTTGAAAAAATAGTAATAGACGTTAATATTTACTTTAAATTTTTGTAGCTTCAGAAATATCTGGAGGTGTATCTGAAGAATCACTGTCACTCACTATTGCGTATTGTCATCATATAGGCTATTAGCTATGTAGTTGAATAAGGAACTAATTCGTAACAGGTGTTTTGTTGTTTCATATATTAAGTTGCACCCCAAAGTGCTACTAAATTTAGGCGTGGGCTTTTACGGACGGCGTAAATTTATCGACTCTTAAATTTTTTAACTATAACTCAAAATCTATGCGTTTTTCGTAAATACACATGATATGATTTTTTGTAGAGAATCAAATTTCCTATCGTAGTGGCACTTTATGAACTAAAAAACTTTTTTCTTAGCAAAATAAGTCAAAAAAACTATTTTAAAAAAAGGGGAAATTTTCCAATTTTCCAATTTTTCTTTTTTTTTATTTTTGTACAGCACTTTTTTGAGTGAATTTAGGTATAGGCATTGATTCACAAAAAAAGAAATCTGATGCAATTCCTGTCAGAATGGTGACCGATAAAAATATTTTCGATAAAAACTGGCTGAGATATAGTCGTTCAAAATTATCTACTTTTTTACAATTTTATTACTTTTTATTTTTATATCAAATTATTTGTAATTTTCACACGCAAAAGTTATTTTTATTCAGTACAAAAATTACTCCTGCTTTATCAGAGACAATGATAAAAGTATCTGTTAAAAATTTTGATACTCATACGATCTTAGATATAAAAAAAAAAAAAAAAAAAATATTTTACTAATGCAGGTTGAAATACCAGGTTCACACACACCAAAATGCTTATAAACTTGAAAATAAGTTGCTCACTTAAATATTTTAGTTTTTTTTTAACTCGTTGATTGAATTCCGTGGAATGACAAATAAATTGGAGCCAATCATTGATTTTCATAAAAAAATCTATTTTTAATTATCAAATTAATTTTGAAAATAGTTCACGTTAGTAGCGTGACGGCCGTCTTCCGTAGCCAGAACTAATCTAATAATTTATTCAATTAGTATATAAATTTATTATACAGGGTGATCCAGAATTATGTACCGTAATTGCTGGAGCTGATAGTATGTTCAAGAATAATGGTACCTTTTCATCTACACTTTTTTCCAAAACTCAATAATAAGAGAGATAAAGCAGAGGGGTAAAATGTAGAGGGGTGGAACGAAAGTAACTTCTTCTTTTAAAAACAATTTTGGGCGCTTTTGATTACTCGATTCATAATCTAGGGGTGCGTATGAACATTAAGATAATTAAATTTATGGTATCAATTATTCCATCACTTATGATTAGGGGATAATTTGGAAATAGATACTTCTACTTTACATTACTCGAAAACGGTAATATTTATCGAAATGTAACAAGTATACCTTTTTTGCGTGAAATTGTCTGAGGAATCATATTACCAAGGATTTTGTTTAAATAATTGCAAGTTAGAAATGAAAAGACGTGATAACTCACACCTACTACCCAAAACCACACCTTAGTCATGAGTGGTGGAATAAGTGTTGACATAAATTTAATCCTTCTAACGCAAAATAAGTACCCCTAAAATATCAATCCGTTATTCAAAAGCGTTTAGAAAATATTTAAGAAATAATGGTTTTCGTTTCACCCCTTTACAGAGTTGTATCTCCTTTATTATTGAGTTTTGAAAAAAAGTGTACATGAACAAGTACCATTATTTTTGAACGTACTACCAGCTCTAGCAATTACGGTACATAATTCTGGACCACCTTGTATAACGGCTCTTATGCCAGTGGATAGTACAGAACACAGCTATTCCATCCTATGTATTAGTTGATATTGGGCATCCCCATTACAGTACCTATCATTAATACAATATGAACGAACTACTATAATATGATCGCGATCAACTAATAGACCAAATGGGTGATGGAAAAGTACTATTTTGTATTTCACCTGTCACCGCATCACTGTATACTTCGTTTTTATAAAATAGGTCACATCAAATATAGTTTTAATTCAAAATGACATAATATTTAGATCACCTGTATCAAACGTGGAGCTTCACTCCATTATAGAATTATTGTTAAAGATTTACGTATTTATATGAATTATTAAAATAATTCCATTATCTCATTTTTAGCTGAATATTGTATGTCAAATTTCCGCTAAACAAATCCGCTGGGTATATTAAATTTTAAAATTTTAAAAAAAATATCAACAATATAAATACACTACCAATGTATCGGAGCGGGGAGGGGGCACGCAGCTTCCTCTTATTCGTGAGACTTTTGTTCAATCTTTAAAGTGATTTTGTGTTTAAACTACATCCTTTTCATGTTTTATGTTTAAAACTGAGACATTTCAAGACAATAATAGGGTAAACTGTTTCTTATACCTTTTCTGATCGGCTATACCTGCTTATAACTATGAAAATTACGAAAAGACTGACCGAAAAATTAAAGAAACCAGTTCTTTTATATTTTTTATATTTGATCTTTCAAACTTTCAGATAACTGCAATAAGTTAAAATTAAATGTTTTTTCTTTGTATTTTTTTGTAATTATGTAATTTTTTTCCGCTCTTTCCGATGGTGTAAAAGAATTTGAAAAAACCTTTAGAACTGTAGAAAATTTTGGCAAAAAACTAACCTTTTAACAAGAAATGCCCAAAAATTCGTATTCTAGGCATCGGACGCATCTGACTGAAGAACTCGTCTAAAAGTTTGGGGCTTTCAACACTTCCCCCAATTTTAATAAAAATAGTCTATTTCGTTCAAGAGCTATCGTGCTGACACGAATAAATTTTAGTAAATTTGTCATATCTGGAATTTTGAGTGACCTCAAAACAGTCACTGTCCCTGGTTCATCACAACACACTGAATCCTTCTAGAAATTCGCTAAAACTAAGTTTGTAAAACTAAAATTATAACAAAAATGTATATAAATGGTATTGTTTTGTATCCGGCGAACATCTCCAGCGGGCCATTTTTTGATTAAAATTAATAAAGATCACTGAAATGGAAAAACCAGAATTTTTATAAACATATCCAGCTATAGCAATGAAAATCAATTATAACGAATAGATGCATATTAAATAATCGTTACATAAATAAGCAACCTTTCATTATATTCACCTGAGGATGGTTTAAAAATCGAAAATCGGCTTGTAATCGTACTCTAATATGTTATTAGTGAAAGGTGGCAAGACAAACGTTTTAATATTTTTCAAGGCATGTTTTTAAATGTTATTTATTGTTTTTGTCTATAGAATTTAAACTATACTCAATATTTTAATTAAACATTTACATAATTAAGTTATATTATTGAAAGAGATACATATATCTACGTAGAATTCACTAACAAATACATAATATATATATAATAAGTACTAATTAATAACAAAACTTAATTTTCGAGTTAGAAACGACAAACGTACGTATTCCGTATTCCCGTCTAAGTTGGCATGAGAGAGAAAATGCGCACTAGATAATTACTAATAGAAATAAGAAGGTACCTAGACATAAGCTTGTATAATAATTTTCTCTAACTGTTCTCTAAGATATATTATATACGTATAATTTAGAAATATTAACATAGTTGTTCAAATAAGTCAAATAGCAACTTATAATTCTATTCTAATTTAGTTAGTTAAACACATATCACAGTTTGTGTAACATTCAAACATCTTCAATTAAACAAAGACGAGTTGAACTGAATCGCAAGTGAGAAGGGGGAAGGGCGGACCCTTAATAATGTGCGCCGTTATTATTAATTTATAATTGGAATACCTATTTAACGAATAGGTATCGTTTTAATGCATTACACTGTTCAATTTGGTGTGCATTCAACATGACTGGCAAGTTAAATTGAGACGTGTAAGTGAGGCTGTTATTGGTAATGCCTACAAAAAATTAAATGGTATATGATACGTTGAGAAAATTTCTATCGGCGCGGTGTAAGCGGAAGCGGTTTGCGCTCAAGTGTATGCAATATGCGCTTGAAAGCAAGCACACTTGGCTTGCTATTGATATGTATGTATATTCTTGTCTCACTTTCCATGTTCTAGTGAGAAGGGTGACAAGTATGTAGCCAACGCTAATAGTTGACTATAAACTATGTATTCTTCTCACCCTTCTCACTAGAACATGGAAAGTGAGACAGGAATATATTATGGGCGCAAGCTCAAAAGACCACCAGGAACTGAGGTGAGGGGAACACAAATTGTATTACTTCCATAGTTACCGACCAAACCAAGTAATTATGTTTTTATATGAGTGAGTGAGTAAACTTCTATTTATTAATATGATAGACAAAGATAAATGCAGATGTAGATAAAAAAGTTCTTTTTAGCTTGCGCCTATAATACAATAATACATACATATCAATAGCACGCCAAATGTGCAATGTGCTTGTTTTCAAACGCGTATTGCTTACATTTGAGCGTCAGCCGCTTCTGCTTACGTCGATACGAATTGGCCCATTATTTACTATTTATTAGGAAGATTTTAACCATTATTTGGGCGAGTTAATAAAAAATATTTTTAGTGTTGTATGTTAAATAAATTTTTATAAAATCAAAACACAATTTTTACTTTGCAAATCTCTTTATAGTTCAATAGCACTAAATTTTATCTATTATACATTAATTTTAGAATAGACATAATTTTTTTTAAAAATAGATTCTTGTAGGGATTGCCGAGAACATTTGTGCAAAATGTTAACTCCCGGAAATATTTTTTTATATTGTTTAAACAATACTGAAAATTCATGAAGAGCGTTTTTTGACCTTTCACCGCTTACGTAGCGAAAACGGTGATAGATACATTAAAAAATGTTAAGATATTTTTTTGTAGAGAATCGAATTCTCTACAAAAAAGTCCGCGAGAGCACCTGTCTATCTTGTACAGGCTATGAATTTTCAATATTGTTTAAACAATAGGGTAATTCCATGGTCACTTACATTACAATTTGATTTAAAATTGAGATTAAAATCTTTTGAATTTTCGTATTTAATGAGTAAATGCACTAAAATTTACTCAAATTAAATCGAATACGATTTGAACTTTTAAACAAAGGAAATCAAACAACAAAAAATGCATATAAATTTTTTTTATACAAGATAAAGTAGGTAGGTGGTCACTTACATTACTCAAAAAGGAACATAATTTTTCATCTTGTACACAATGAAAATTTTCTGTTCTGTTTTGATAACAAACAGCTTCATTTAAGGAAATTTAAACAAAGTTTCAATAAATTATTATTTTAATAACAAATTTCATAAGATATTTGATAAAAATATAACTTTTTATCGGTCACTTACATTCCAATCACTTCAAAACAAGTTTTATTAAAAAGTAAGTAGTTTATTAGTTTGATTTTTTGGAAAATATGATAGATAACAAAGATAAAAGTTTATTTTTAGTAATTAAAAAAACGTTTCGATAGCCTCCATTACTCGAATTCCTAGTTTGACAAAAAATCAAAATAATACTCAAAACGAGTATAGTAATTCTTTCAGCATAAAGAAAAAGGTAAACTTAGCTGTATTTTAATATTCATTTGAGAAAAATCACAAATTACAATATTTTTTTTATTAAGTAATAAATTTTTAAGCTAAATTTACAAAATAAGAACAATTAAAGGTAAAAAAGTAAAAAAACGTTGTATATCAGTGATTTAGTCTTTTGAGTATCAAGTAGGCATGATTTTGATTAATTATTTTCATTTTTTAATTTTTACTAAAATTCCGTCATTTCATATAATTGGCCAATATAAAAAACATTTCCGGGAGTTAACATTTTGCACAAATATTCTCCTCGGCAATCCCTACAAGAATCTCGTTTTAAAAAATTTTTATATCTATTCTAAAATTATTGTTTAGTCAGATAGGACTTAAAATTAGTGCTACTGGGCTATTATTTAACATGTGAAGAATTTTTTCTGAAGTAGGTATTGATTATGAAACTTCTAAAATCATTCCGTAACTGCTAGGCTTATAATCCTATAAACTTTAGAATATTAAATTCCTAGTCGAGATAATTTATGCAAATGTTAATACAGATAATATTTAATTAGTTTGCAATGTTTTTATTAATAATTAATTCAATATCTCGAGCACGTATTTGACCAAGGTATCTACAACAATACAAATTATAGTAATAACAATATTTAATATTAGTTTATTTATATAACAATTTACGTAATATTGTGTAAACCTATAATAAATACTTACCTATATACAGATGCCTATATTGAATGTTTATGTTATTTAAATAAATACACAGGTAGCTTCATTGAAATTGTCACGTACCTATCTATTTGAAATTAATTACACATTAGGTGCATCGAGGGAGACGTATTATAAATTAGATAATATGTATATTTCGATAGTGGTCGGTCATTAGTTTACATTAATTTCGTTCTCTTAATTACTAATTAAATAAATAAGTATATCTACATTAAGGTAGGTGCGGCAAGGCGGGTTAAGGGGGTAAGTTGAGGTACCCCCACGGAACGGAAAACGGTGGAAATAGGTAATTGAATTTGTATGTTAGAATCAAAAATATCATTTTCCGTGGTTTTGCTTGTTTGAAACTGTTTGTGTTTTAATTCTGTTTATAGAAGTGTTTTTGGTTGCATTCTTGCATAATATTTTTTATTTTTTTGTCTGATACGTACACGAACTACCATATATGGGATACATTGATACACACAATTGTTAAAACGGCTCACGCCTCGCTTGTTGTGAAATGTTTGTACTCATATAGAAACCTTCGTGGTAGTGTACAATAATTCACTAAAGTTTCATCGCAATCGGATGAATGATATGCGAACACATATGGGACAAACAAAGAAACGGTTTTTGCGATCTTTTTTATGGGACTTTTCCTGACTTTATAGTAGGGTAAGTGGGGGAGAGATGCCGCGTCAGGAAAGACGCCGCAGTAGCCATAGTTCGTCCTTGACTGATAGCTAGCGCTATTGATGGATTATATGTTTAAAATAAGTTACTTATTTAAGCTGTATATGGTAACATTTATGATTAGTCCATTAGTTTAGTAATTATCCAACTTTTTTTCTAACACGTCTAGAGACTCTCTAAGGAAACCTAGAGGGCTGAAATTTTTATTATTGAAAAGTAAGTTTTTTAACATAATATTTTATCAAGCATTTAAATCATTAGAATTTAAGAATGTATGTTTCATTGTTTTAATGAAAATGAGTTTTGTTATTCATTTCGTATATTTTAAAAGTACTGTATAAAATTTTAGGTTGGAATTCCGCACTATGCTTGCTATAGCAAGATGCGGCATCTATCCCAACAAAAAGGAGAGATGCCGCATTTAAAGTTGGTATAGATGCCGCATTATATTACATGTTAAAAACATAGACTTATGTACCTTAATTATGCATTTTTTTTTTTTGGACTGTAAATTATGCCACGTAAATATAAAAGATCCATTAATAGATCAGGAAGAGCCCTAATATTAGTGAAGATAACGAAAATAATGATGATTACCTGTGTATTGAAGGTTTTGAAAAGTACTCAGAAACAAAAAAAAGTTGACTGATTAAGATGTATAAAGTGCCAAAAATGGTTACATATGGCATGCATCATGTATGGAGATGTGTGTAAAATGCAAAATTTTTAATATGAACTATGCGGCGTCTCATCTTGTTTGATGCGGCATCTCTCCCATAGGTGTGGGAGAGACGCCGCTTTGCAGGCGCTACAAAAATGTTAATAATGAATCCTTTATGACGCAAAATTTAAAATTATTTATAAATAGTTTTAAAGAACAATGTTTACATTTTATGTGTACCAAATTTCAAATCAATTAAATGCATACTTTAAGAATTATCAAGTGTTTTCAAAATGTACGGCATCTCTCCCGCATTCACCCTAATAAATTTTAACATTAGTTTGCGATAAAGTTACTTATTGATTGTTTGTAAGAATTTAATCAATACATTGCATAAGAATATAAATTGTTGCATCATTAAATTTTTTTTTTAAACAAGGTAGAGGCTCTTTTTTGGTATTATAAAAGCGCTAGATATAGTGAAAGCGCCAGGAAAATAATAATAACCTTAGGAAAAGCTACATGAAGCTACAATATTTTTTAATTTATTTCGACTGCAACTTTTAACCAATCTCTCCGTACTTGTTACTAATAACTTTATTGTTCAAGAATCGTCATAACACTCGCTGGCAACACATTACATATAGCAGTGAACAATAAAATTGTAATCTACGGTCACATTAGAGTTTCACGGCACGTTCCATTTTCATATATGTATGTGGCGTGATGGCACAATGGTACGCTGGCGGTACGCGGTTCACGGTACGGTACGGTGAATGTGTGAGTATTGATATTAGTTTTGATAGTTATTATTAGTTAAGATCGAATCCGGAGCCACGATCGAGCAAGTGTTGGTTGCAATTGAAGTAGATTACCATTGTCAAAAGTTATAGTTTCATACCGAAGCGATGCTTTCGAATCGAACCTTTTTTTGTTTGTTTAAAGTTTCATTATGTGTGATGCAATTTCGACGATGTTGAATGCATTTTGGTTTTTCAAGATTATATTGGCTCGGTAGCTGTAGAGCAAAATTAATATAGGTATGTTTATCAAATGAGAAATTCCATTGTCTAAGGCAGTGTTTCCCAAACTGTGTTCTGCGAAATACTGTAACTATAAATGTTCCACGAAAAAAAATTTAACTGAAGTGAGATTTGTAGTTTTCTTTTAATAAATTTTTATAAATTTCGGGATCCTTCTTAGAATAATTCCCCATCTGAAACTCAAATGCCGAACGAAATGTCACTTGTTATTTTCGATGTTTCAGATATCCCTTTTAATTTATCACCCAAAAAAAAAAATCGCCTTACAAAATTTATTATGCCTATCTTGTATTCATGTAACATGTAACCATTAATCATATAGTGTACATAACTTGCATAAATTATAAAAAAGATGATGTGGATGACGTTTGTTATTGATAAAAAGTCTTAAAAACGAACATAAATCTGCAAAATATCAACATTTACACTGTCTTACAAGATTTTAGAACTGAAAAGTGTTTCGCGATGAAAAAAATTTGAGGAACACTGGTTTAAGTCCTCGTATAGTCCACGTTGTAGTGAAGTTGATGAAAAAGGTAAAAATACATCCTTTTTTTGTCCATTTTTGTTATAAACAGACGTTTAAAACGTCAGACAGACAGACAAAATATATCCATTTTTAAATGAAGAACTGGCTAGATCGTAGAGTAAGATAAATAGTAAGTTAACTAATAGTGCAAAATATTCCGTTGAACAAACAAACAGATGCAAAATAAGTAAAACAAAACAATGCAAGTATATGTAACCAGTAGTTCTAATATTTGTAGTCGAATTTTTCCTTGAAAAAATTAGACATATACAGCCTACACGATAAAAACGGCAAGAGGCGAGAGTCGAGAGTAGGGGCGCTATCCGTTTTCGGACCCGTAGAACACAATTCTGTAGAAAAAAATGTCTAATAATATCCTGCTACCTTTTAATATGTATAAGGCACCCTTATAGAAGTTAAGAGCTGAAGGTGTTCCCGATGCACCTCATAGTATCAAAGTGGGGTCAAATTTTGGGCAAATTTTGGAACCGACCTAAATTTTAGGGGGGTGGTTGGGGGCAAGAAAACAATGAAACTTTATCAAACCGGTTGAAAATAATGTTTCGGTCGATTACCTACAACATATCGAAATTTCAGGTTTCCAGGATGATTTGGCGGGAGTAGAGGGGGGAAAAAGGATTTTGGCTGGATCTAACACACCCACAGCGCCCAGAACTAACGTAGAAGATTGAAGTTTGGTGTGTTGATAAAGTTAGTACCTAGGTTGTGCTTTTTGGAGGCTTTAATATCTTACCCCCACCTCCACCATTTTTAAGCTACAATTTCATGCCTTTTTGACGTTTTAGAAATTTGTACAGGTCACCCAAATGAACCTAGAGGACTGAAATTTTGTATTCGGATTGAGTTAGTATCAAGGGGGTGCCTTTTGGGGATCTCAACTTTTAACCTTTGCCCCTACCATTTTTATACCAAAAGGAACATGAATAGCCAGCCACTGCTTTTGGGGGTTTCAGCTTTTAACCCTTACCCCCACGATTTTTATGCCAATATTTCCTTAATATTTTGCCTTTTTTCCAACACGTCTAGAGACTCTGAGTAAACGTAGAGGGCTGAAATTTTGTACATGTATTGAGTTAGTATCCAGTTAGTGCCTTTTAGGGATTCCACATTACTTTTCCCTCCACTTCTCCCATTTTTACATATGAATTCAATTGTATTATTAATAATGTGTTTTAAATGCATCATTTCTATTCTAATACAAGTAGGCGAATAGTAATTTTAAAAAATATACAAAAAATGAACTTACTTTCATAACAAATGCAATTCACAAATATTAAGTAATTTAAAAATGTTATTAATTCACTATTTATTTATAAAGTAGGAATTTTGTATTTTTATTATTTATAAAATACAAATTCTGGATTTTTTGGAATGAAAAAATATCTTCATAATCGCCTTGCAGTTTACTATTAAAGTTCCTTTTTTAATAAGTATATAAAAATAAGACACAAAGGCAATTGGCGGATAAGCATGGGTTGGAATTGCCTCTTACGAATTGTGTTGGCTTTTTTCCGGCTAACTGCTATCAGCACAAAATTAAAATTTACTGAGATTTAGGTCTTAGAAACTTAAAACCTTTTTTTAAAGCCCGGATCAGCCGGACACTCATCATCAGTTTTGAAACCACCAAAATGGCTTGTAGACTTTCAATTAATTTCGCTTGTAGACATTCAATACCGAAGATGAAAAGAAAAATTCGACTTCCGTGATGGAGCCCCACTGCTCACGGCGTTTTTTTATTCTTACATCATATCACCTAAGTAATGAGGAAAATGAAGAAAATATTTACAAATATAAGGTGAAAATTAAGCTAAAACAGGGCTAAAGCTTATATTATTAAAGAGAAGAAAGATTCATCTTAAATTTTTTTTCCTTGCATAGGCTTATTACTATAGTTGTAGAAGTTTTAAGCTTGAGACCTTTGTGCTTTTTATATAATTTTTCAAAAATGGCAAAAACCATTTTGGCCATACTTATTTAAAGTTGAATATCTCAAAAGGAACTGAATGAAAAATTATGAAATTAATACAGGTTTGTAATATAAACATATGACATGTCTCATCATATATAAATATAATATGTTATTTCTTTGTGATTTTAGCATATGACACAAATTTCATGAATGAGACTCAATTAGTTTCAGAGTTATAGTGTATCAAAGTTTGCCAAAATTTGCATTATACCTACGTATACCAAGTCGAACGGTTATTAATAGTAAAAATTCATTTTCCTAATATTTAGTCTCAATCATAATATTTGTAATTTTTTGAACATATAAAAAGAATTTCATTTTAACTATTTGAATAAACTTTTTCCACCATTCAGAACTTTGAAAAATTTTTTCTTATATACTACTTTAAAATCGATACACTGTATTTCAACTTTTTATTTCTAATACTTATTCGTTTGGACTCTAAATAACAATCCCCGTTAGATCCCACATGTATTGCACATACCCATATTTACTTATACTATTTAGAATTGACTATTCGAAAACAGTAAATATATCGAAATAGCGAAAACCACACAGTGGAACCACAAACGAAACAGTCTTTTTGCACAACGATGCATTTACGATATTTCCACTATATAGTTTCGAGATTGTCACTAACTTTTATACACGCTCGTAAACGTTTATCCGAATTAAAGATATCGAACAAAGCACAAAAAAAACAAAAGAAAAACAAATGAAATGAAACAAGAAAATATCTTCGACTTCGTTTTGTTTTAGTTTCGGTTATCGAACAGTCAAAATAATTGGTTATTTTCTCAGAAACAAAAACGAAAAGCGTAAAGCAATTTTGTTCTATAAACACAGCAGGAATTTTGCTCGTGGCATTATAATTTAGTTTTGTGAAGAAGTGATAGTGTTTTGTTTTTGATTGTCACACTGATTGGTGTGATTTATAATACAATAACACTTCGAAAAGAGTTAGAAGAGAATTTTCCTCGAATAAAAATCATTTACAACACTATGTCGATACATTTGATTGAATACAATTGAATAATAGTTTTACGGTTGGAGCCGAAAAGGGAGAATTTTTCAGTTTAGTTCTTGCTTAAGTAAAAAATTCAGTAATTTATGAGATTTCTTGATCGTGACATGTAAAATAAGACATCAAGAATGTTGTGAATAAATTAAATAATTTGAACAATATAAAATATTAGTTACTTAGCAATGATCAACTACGCACTAGCGTTTGTTTCATCCACATTAATTACAAATTTAATTACAAATCTCACATTACAGATTTCATAACACCCTCATGCAGAGTAACCCTCTCGCTATAGAGATTTTCACTTGAAAAGTAAAATTTAAATTATTATAGTTAAATTTCGGTACTGACTTGGGCTGTACATTCTAAACATCTGAACACCGAATTAAGAGAAAACAAAATGTATTATGAAAATTTATAGAAATTATTTTTTAAAAAGGAGTCTTGCAAAGGTTTGTTGAGTTACTTATCAGGATGGCTCAATCTTGACTAAGAGAATTGAAAAACTCTTAAAACTAGGTTTTTACATATTTTTAATCGACAGAAAGGAAATTTTCTTTGTACACATCCAAGAAATAAACACGTATTATATCCGACAGATTTAAAGGCTTGGAGATCACTAACAGGCTGATTTACAGCCTAATTCTAATGAGCTTATGCCTCAGGAGGTTCAGCGAGCACCAGCAATCAAATAAACTGAAAAACATTACAACAGAAATACATGAAAATTCTCTCACGAATGTGTATTTAAACACAAATTAAAATTATAGTTCAAGTGCAGTTACCAAAGTCCAAAACCCAGTATATTTTTGCGTATTTCCTTTTTTGGTTGTGTTAACTTTAAATTAAATTACACGCTAGAACAATTCAGCAATTATTTTGTACAAGAATCGCAAAAAAAAAATCTGTAAGCACACATTCCAGTGTTGGTGTGTCCAACCATCACTTTAATGCTTACAACTTAATTATTCTAATTACAATTAAATACTTAACATACGTAGTACCACAAATAAAACAACGATCCAACTTCATAATGAAATTTGTTCATACTCCCTGTACGTCCCGAACACATCCCGGCAGTTTATGGACTCATTTATTTCATTGGCTGTTTATAACTGAACTTATTTGATGGTGGCTGACTGGTCACTGGTGATTAGTGACCAGTAAGTAGTCTATATACTCGTATGCATATTGTTGTAAGAATGCTTCATGGTTGTGTAGAATATAATTCTAAATTTGAAAACATTTGTGTTCGAGTACTACTTATACATAGAACTTTCCATCACTTTCTACAACAACAACATCGTGAACAATAGGGACTGGCCGAAGAAACTATTTGAAATGAGTTTAACAGTTCACCAGTTCACTAGACGTGGTGTAGTTTGTCTGTTTGGTTGTGTTAATAGAGTAACGTTGACCGAAGATATATTGTAAATAGTTCTTCGGCATAGAATATTATGTATAAATAACTCAACATAGTACCGGGTGCTTTTTTTTGATGCGTAGTAGATGTTGCGTTGCGGTAGCATATTTTAAAAGACCCGAAGTTCAAATAAAGGACTGTCCTTTGAAAAACAGGATTGATAATAATCAGCGGATTCTAACCAGCTTAATAAACAAATACACGTATTTGTGATAACCACTGATCGAAAAGGTTGCGGGGCTGACAGTATTGTCTTTATTTTTTTTTAAGGTATTCAAAATTGTTTATTTTTTTTGGATAAAACATTTTGATGCGATTTTAGATATAAACAATCGGTAATTATGGATACCTATATACGGGTAATACCCTTTTATATCAGGATATTTTGAATATACTTTAGATATGCGTGTATACATTTCATATGACAACTTGTTTGTCTGATTCTAATTTTATGTATTGTGTGAGGTAATTTTTAATGTTACAAGTAAATGATTTATGTGTATCAATTGTCTTTTTTCTTCCAGTAAAATGTGAGAGAGACAACATATTCTTTTGTTTTCGTAAAAATATTGTTTTTAAATGACAGGTTATTTTTTCATAAACAAGTTTTAAGTTACAGTCAGTCAGTCAAATTTTTAACAATTTTAATTTAAAAAAAGTTAAAATTTTTGTACTTTTTTAATCTAATGCTTTTTTGTAACTTAAAACTAATATTTATTAACAGCTGATCGTTAATAGAGAATATACCGACACAATTTTTTTTTTTAAATGTATTTATCCCGATTTACTAACGTTTTAAGTTTTGAAAATATAAGTACGGTCGTGTCAGCACCGCAAGATTTCGAACATTAGTGATAACATACACTTGGATTCTACATTTATTTTTCCTTTTTTTTCTTAGGTATTTATTGAATTTTTTGTATCTCTTCCAAGTATTTACTTAATGTTTACTACGTACTTACAATTATATTTCTACTGGAACAGATACGATTAGAACCAGCAATGTCTGTGTTTATAGTGCATCTAATTTATATCACACCTTTACCTACTGGATCATAGAGTCATCAACACTTCTTATCCTTAAATAGACTATACTACGAGTACTACTAATAATTACTTATCAAGGATATAAGCATTTTATAAGTACATATTTGTATTTTCTTCAAGAATTAACAGAATAACTCTATAAATAAAAATTAAAATTGGTAAATTGAAAATTTTTTTAAATAGATTTTTTTAGGTAAAAGTATTTTCTTGCATTAACAAATATTAGTTATATGTTGCATCAACAATAGTGCACTAGTTAGAGCATCTATCAATGTTATGTTGTAAACATACAATTCTACAATTTTTTCAGTGTAGAGTAATGATAATAAGTTTGAAATTGAATTAACGATTTTTCTGGTTTTTTGTACTTTTTATACCATAAATGAGTTTTTACAAATTTATTAATTGGGTTTATACTTTTTCTTAACGATAATAGTAATATCAGTTGTCAAATAAAGATATTATTTTATTACAAATGATTTTATTTAACAAGAAACAAAATTTAGCCGTTGCGCTAAAGTAAACACCCAACAAGTAAGTGATATTCATGTTAGTGAAATTAAAACTGAGTTTAATTCGTATTTCGACTTGTACCTACATACATTTAGATATTTAACCCTAGAATCATACGTACTCGTCAAAACGACGAACGAACTTCTCTACCTGCTCCAATACTACAACTTGTCGGTACCTGCTTGCTGTGAAACTTCTGTTATCTAATTTATTTGTTATTATAACACATAAGACATATAAATTTTGTTTATAGCTATTGTTGTTTTTTTATGATTAACCTATATTTTTTTTAAAGATTTTGTACTCCACATATAAAAGTTTTCCTAATTTTTCTAAAATTTATTGAAGATATGGATGTTATAATTAATTTATTCAATGATTATGATAATGTGAAAGATGATTACAGCTGTTTGACTTATAGAGACGACATAATACTGAAATTTTAGTATATTGAATCGAAAACTAAAGAATGCGTTTCAAGTGAGTTAATAAAAGATTAACAATTTATTTTGTGGAAAATATTTTAATTTTTATTATTTTTTGAGATCTTATTCGAAAAATTACTAACAAATTTTAGAAAATTTACAAATGTGCCTAACGGGGAAATAACTACATATCTATAGGAATATTTATGACTGAGAAATTTCACATTCTGTAAAGTCACACATGTCCACTGACTCATAATAGTTCATAAATTAATTATTTGAAAGACATGTTTTATGATACAACTGATGTATTTATCTATTTTTTAATTTTTATAGTGAAAATATGCTTTGATAAAAAGATTAAAAAAATTAATAAATATTTATATTAAGAAATTTTTCCAAATCCAATTTTTTTAAATATTTTGTTCGCTTTTATAGTATTGTGTTAAATGTTTTTTGCAAATAATCTCTAAAACTCCCCGTAAAAAGTCCATTCGTCGAAACGACGCCGATGTATGATTAACTTGACTCGTAGACCAACGTATGATTCTAGGGTTAAATACATATATACATACGAGTATAATACGTATCTTGTATTATTTCAATCCTATTGAGAAATCTGTCTGTTATCATTCGGTTTAAAGTAAATTTACATGACAGAGACAAAAGATATACATATAATAATTATTACCACAATTCTGAAACTATTGTACATGATATATATATATATATATATATATATATATATATATATATATATATATATATATGTATCCCGAACCGAATATGTATATGTATATGAATCTGTGACATTTCTAACTTTATGTTCTATGTACGGTGAACTTGAATATTTATACTATTAAATCAATTTCCATTGGGTATTTCAAAAGATTAAAATTTTCATTGTTCCCGAGAACAGTATTTGAGAAATTTAAATATTTGGGAAAAGTTTTCGAAAGTAAATTTGAATTTAAAGTAAATATTTTATTTAATCGGTTTAACAACATTTATTTGGTTTCATTTAATCGAGAATGCAAATGGAACGGTTTTTTAATATTCTAATTTACCTGATGGTCATATTTTTATTTTCCCGTCCATATATAAGATATATGTATACCTATATCGAAGTTGTAAGAAAGGGAAGTATATGATAATCAGATAAATTTAAGCATATGCGGTTTCCATGGGATTCTGATTTTTAGGGCCTAAGAACGAAGAAAATTCTTGACGAAAATGTTTCGGACCTAGACTTTTTACTCGGATTAGGGAAATCCTGATGCTAGAGACATGAGATCAATCTCAAAATAATTCTATATATGCACGGAGAGAAAATTCGTATAAAAATTACTGTGCTCATACTACAATCGACGTGTAACAGGCGAACATATCCAATTTTTGTACGGTAAAATTATAAAAATTATAGTTATATTATTGTAATTTTTATAATTTTACCGTACAAAAATTGGATATATTCGCCTGTTACACGCCGATTGTAGTATGAGCACAGTAATTTTTATAGCAATTTTCTTTCCGTGAGGGCATCAAAAGGAGCAATATTTTAACATATTTTGATTAGTGATTCTGAGGTTATCACCACTTTTAACTTTTTGGAAGGGTCAAAAAATTTTAGTACTTTTGAATTTTTTCTTGAAAAGTGTAAAAATAGTCTCATTTATTTTAAGGCCAACTTTTTTTATGTCAGGGAATTATGATTATTATGATTATTATTTTTTTTTAAAAAAAACCTTATCTTTATTATTAGAACTGGGATGAGTTTTTTTGGTTATTGTTAATAGAGGTTAGATATCAATGTCTTATCATTGACACTAACTCTTCCCCCAGTATAGGTTTGAAAAAATAAAAACGGGACGTGAAATTCCTACAATAGCGTTGTCAGCTTTTTATAGAGAACATTAAAGATACAGTTAAAAATACGTGTTTTAGAGTTTCAAAACTTGTTGAGGTCATCAACGTGAAAATTTTTTTTGTCAAATAGGTACAGTGATTTGAGCTAAGGTACGTTGTTTTCTTTGTGTTAAATTTTCAATTTTGATAGTGATTTTCGTATTATTATTATACCCTTATATTAACTATTCGAAGGAATTTTCATCACTTTTTTGCAATTTCGCGACTAAATACATGATTTAGACACTTATAATAGGGTCACCTTCATCAAATGTAATTTTTAGTTCCAAGAGACTAAAAATTCTTTTGCTCCCGCTTTTAAGTTAATCAGCAAGTGAAATTTAACTTAAATATCGTTGCCATATAATTTAAAATAATAAACAAATTCAAACTTGTAAATAAAGGTAAACAATTATATTGTATTGTCCAGTTTGATTGTTTTTAGAATTTTAATATTATCAGGAATTGCATATATACACTACAGAACGAATTAAAGTGTTTTTTATCCTCCGTGTGATTTATTGCCCACGGGCCTTTACAGCAACTCAGGAAATGATATTAAAAGTGACATATTAATCCCCTGGTGTATCATATACAATTTTTTTCCAAGAAGCTTTTTATTTTTGCTAATTTGCTTTGAAAAATTATTAGAAATATTTTTCCCGTATTTTACAAATAATACCATTTAAAAAAAAAAAAAAAATGTTTTAAAAAGATTTTTGAAAGCGGATTAAGTGTAAATACCACTCTCTTTTACATCACTCATTCTCCGGTCTTGCGACTATATGCATGTATGTAGGTATACAACGTTTTAAAATTTAAATCAACATTTGAAAATGCTTATGTGAAAAATAAACTAAATTTATTTTTATGAAACTACTTACTCTAAAAACATAGACTAAAATGTGTTTCTAGCATTTTATCCTTTTAAATACCTATATATTTTAATGTTTATACTAAGTTACAACTTTTTTTTTATTATCCGACAAGACAGAAGCAACATTTTTACGTTTTAAATACCATTTTTTTTTTTTTATAACTTAGTAATTTTATAATATTAAATAGAGCTTACACTACTGTCCAAAAGTATTCAAAAGACATCTCAAATAACTAATTTATGTAAAAATATAAAATTTTCGAGGTTCCAAAAAATTAGTTTTAAGTTGACGATTTCAATTATGTGTATTAAGTTTTATACAAATAACGTAGTTCTTCACTTTTATCGTGAAAAAAAGTTAAGACAGATTTTTATAGCGAAAAAAATGGTAGAAAACTTTTCATTGGCCGTTTCTTTGTAGATAAACACGATAAAAATGAAATAAAAGTTTTTATTGGTAAATTTAACTGATATTAAATCCATAGTAACAAAGTATTAAATAACAATATAAATTATACTAACTTATTTTGTTCGTTAAATTGTTTTTTCTACCCCTACTATTAAAAGTATCATTTTGTGCACGGCTAACTATATGTAAAAATTAACAATTGCCCACACTGTGCGGAAATACAGTGAGAAATTATTTCCCACGCCTTAATATAATAAAAAAGTAGGCTTTCCCGTTAGTTTAATATATAATAAATAGAAATAATACTAAAAATATACATATATGTATGTTGATTATTTATTATTGTTTCCATAGTTTCAAAGTATGCTTTGGCAAAAATTTGAACATCTTAGCACTGACATTATAAATTTAAAAAATTGTTACTACTTATTTAAATATTATTTTAATTATTTATGTTAAATTTTACGAAAAAAAATGTGCTCGTAGAAAAAGTATAGTGTAAAATGCGTGGGAAAAGCTTATTTCTCAGTCATACGAATTGTTACACTCGCCCTGCGGGCTCGCGCAACAAACTCATATTCGTGAGAAATAAGCCTCTTTTCCCACTTATTGTACAATATACTATTACCGTATTACACTATTACACTCCAATTTTATACTGTGTGAGTTTTTCGAGAGTTGCAATTCTTATTACAGCCAAACCGTTGATTTAATCGAAAAATTGTTCAAATAAGAGTTGTAGATATCGACGGGGGCAACCGATTGCTATAGTGTGGAGCTTTATAGCTCTTATGGTTTTCGAGCTATGATACAAACTATTAGATTTTTAAATGGAACTATATATTAATTTTTCGATAAAACTGATCTAATGCATTAATTAACAACATAAATGAGCAAAAAATTTTTTTTACCCAAGTTTAATTTTTTAATTTTTCTTTAATTTATCAGTTAAGTGGTAAAAATATGCTTATGTACTTAAGGCTACTTCTAATTGGTTGCCTAAAATCAATTTAAAAGCTATAACTGTCAATCCAAAAATTGTTAGCTGAGAGTTCTTCTTTTTAAACCAAGGAAAATTAAAAAGCTAAGAAAAACAAAAATTTAAATTTCACTTGAATTGTGTAAAGTATACGACATCAAATATACTGTGAATAATTAATTTTTTTTTTTTTTAAATAAAGATTATAATAGACAATTTAACTTGTGTATCAAGTCCCATAAGAATATTGTAGTTTTTTTGACTTTTACCATGGAAAAAAGTTAGCACAGATTTTTATAACGAAAAAACTGGTACAAAACATTTCACTGGCTATTTCACTGTAGGTAAACACGATAAAAGCGAACCAAAAATTCGTATTGGTAAATTTAACTGATTTTAGAACTGTAGTAACAATGTTTATATAATAATATCAATTATGTATATTAATTTTTTTATTCGTTATATTGTCTTACCGTATTACACTTGAGTTTTATATTTTTTCTGAACAAAATGTGTTTTCTACAACTCAAATTTCTTACCTAAAAGCAATTTAACGAGAAGAACTGTCAACTAACAAAAACGCTTCAGCTTCGCTGTCGCGTTTTTGTTATAGTTGACAGTTTTTCTCGTTAAATTGCTACGCAACAAGTTTTCGTTAAACAAACCCAAATTTATTTGAAAAGGTATAAACCTCTCACGTAATAATAAGTGAGAAAATCATTTGGCTTTATCAATAAGTTTGAATTTGATTATTACTTCAAATAAGTAATCGGTGTTCTATAGAGCCCGCTTTCTGATTACTTAAAAGCGGAAACAAAAGTTTTTAACACTTTAACCCAATACTTTGTCCTGGATTTAGAAAATAGCAACTATAACTAGCTTTTTTATAAACTCTTTGGTCTATTAAGAAAAGTTTGTCTTCAAATAAAGTTCTTCAGAAATGGTTCAAGTTAGGTGACAATATAACTGTTTACCAATCAAATGTTATAAGGCATTATAAGCCTTCATTTTGACAGGATGAAATTCCAAGCAATATATTCTTGAATAACCTCGTATGTTATTGTAAGGTAGGTATTTTGCTTGTATCACATTGAAAACATCTGTTATGCGTGCTTACTACAGGTAAAATACTATTTGGTTTAATGTTGAAAAGGGCTCTATTCTCATTTTCACAGTCATTTTCTCAATTCCGTTCAAAAATTTTAATTAAAAAACGCGTGCTGAGAAACATTTCCACAGAAATGACAAAGTAACATTTTCCTGAATAAAAAATTTAATAAAATACTCTTTCGAATGTAATAATGTAACAAATTCAAATAGCCATTCCTAAAGGAGAAAACGATTTTTTTCAAGATAATTAAAAATCTTCGTCATTGTTAATATATAATAATTACTACTGAAACCTCCTGGTTTTATTTTCTGAATGGTTGACTTTTTTATAATTTTTTTTTTTCAAATATAAAATCTTTGTAGGTAGGTATTTGTTATTTACAGAGGTACATTGTCTCTTAAAAGAAATAGACAGATGGAAATGGAAATTTTCTTTCCTTTATTAACCACTGTACATTAAATATTTATGTAACGAAGTTATTTTACTTCATAGCGCTTACTTTTTTTTTTAATAAAATGGTTAATAAATTTTTTTATATGAAACCTTGAAGCTATTTTAACTTGTACACTATTTATCTAAAACACGGTTGATTTTTTCATGTTAAGGATGTTTGGGAGGTACAATCGGTGATAAAAGTACATGAAATTAGAAATTCGTGAATAATTGCGTTGTATAACAAACTATGAGGTAAATAAATAATTATCTTTGTTAAATAATAGCTATCACTACAACTGATCGTACAATACATCAAACTATAACTTTCAGCTGACTACAAGAGCTGAGTACATTCTGAGGATTTTTCGGAGGAATTTCAAAATGCTAGGAGACGATTGAAAATTTAGTAGAATGTTCCTCATTAAATACTAAGGCCCCTGTGAAAATTTCAAGCCGATTCACTAAGCCGTTAAAAAGTCATTTAATCTGTTCTGTTTCTGAATTTCCATAAGAGTACGTGTAAAATTAGTTTGCTTTTTTTTTAAATAACTTTTTAACGACTTAGTGATTCGGTTTGAAATTTTCACAGGGGCCTTAGTATTTAATGAGAAACATTCTACTAAATTTTCAATCGTCTCGTAGCATTCTGAAATTCTCCGAAAAATCCTCAGAATGTACTCAGCTCTTGTACTCAGCTGAGAGCTATAGTTTGATGTATTGTACAATCAGTTGTAGTGATAACTATTATTTAACAAAGATAACTATTTATTTACCTCATAGTTTGTTATACAACGCAATTATTCACGAATTTCTAATTTCATGTACTTTTATCTCCGATTGTACCTCCCAAACATCCATAAAAAAAGTAGAGATAATGCTTTAGAGTCTAACGAAATCTGCAACAGGGAAGAAATGGTATATAAAAGGGACACACAAAAGGACTAGTTACTAAATCGTCAAAACGAAAAAAGATGCTAAGAAATCTTTAGTTAGGAGCATAATGATAACAGTAAAGATGTTTGAAGTTTTCATTTCAACATCGTGACTTTCACGTACTTACAATTTTTTTTATTTATTAGGTATCAACTATTATCTTCAAAAAATCGAACAAGATAAATGAAATTATTTCCGGGTTAAAAATAATAATAGCTACTTTTTTATTTGGGTCAAACTCATAAAGCAAATTAAATTCTTATTTTAAATAAAATGTTTTAAGTTTTTTTATTGTGTAGCAAATTCAGTGGCAGTATTTAAATATCTTTTTTCTTATTTGAAACATTTCTTTATTCTAATCCGTACTTAAAAAACTTTTCCATTAAATGAAAACTTTTAAAACTGATCTAATTAAATAATATAAAAATTCAATTTTCCTCTTCCCTTTCAACAATTTTTTCGATATTTTTGTCTGAACGTGTTAGTTTTAACTAGCAATATTATCAATATAAAACACTCCTAGACACTTCGGAAGATTAATTTTAGTGTGAATAGAATTTTTAAATGATCTAGAAATTTTTTTTTAAATAAAAATTTCGAGACTGATGAGCAAAAGCATGCTCATGCCGTGGCGTGTCTGAACTGAAAAATGAAGTATCATATAATACATTAAAAATTAATGGAGCGTACACTGAAACTATGAATAATAAGCAATGAGACTTAAAGAGTTTGAGTAAGTAAGTTAACTACCCAAGCGAAGAGCAACTCACCAACGATATTATTACCAACTTTTACATAACATAGACAAGGCGTATTACAGAACTGAAGACATCGAAAACAGATGACTCCGTATGACTATTTATAACAAAGTATCCAATTTCATAACAATCTCTCTGTTGTGACACAATTTTCATACATACGTACATTGTAACATATTTTTCCACGACCATCATCTCCTGAAAATCAGTGATAAATTTTCAATCGGAAAAATAAATTATATTTTATGGGTTAGAAACGATGAAATGTGTATCATCGTGGAACGGTTAACATAATGTAAGAAATTATTTATAGTCACACATATAATTTTGCACACATATTGGTTTTATACTTTCCTAATCGAAATCGATGTTGAAACGGCGAAGAGAGGAACAGATTATCGTTTAACCCTTTCGTAGTTGTATGTACGTTAGGTGAATTGGTTCTACTGGTATTGTTGACCAAAGTCATACAAAGATTTTGTTTATGTATAGGTAAGTCTAAAATATCAGGTTTTCTATATACAACATATTATGGTAGAGACGATCAAAGTCAGAACTCGGGGAAAACGCTAATGAACAATAGACAAAGCTAATGGACAGAATAAGGAGCATTGATGTAGGTAAAAATCTATAGCAAAGGTACCTAAACTATGCGCCAAGCATCACAAGGGACTAAGTTTCGAAACGTTTACTTTAGAGGTGCAATTGGTAACTGAGTATCTTTCAGGTGAAAGTAATGAGACAATTATCGTACATACGAGGGAAGGTCAAAAAGAAGCATAAAATGAAACACTAAACTATTTTTCCTTTTCAACTATATTCTCCCTTAACTCTAATGCATTTTTCGGATCTATCATACATCTTATTAACACCGTCGAAAAAAAATATTTGTCTTGGGCGTCAAAATAGGCCGAAATCGCCAACTTGAATTCATCATCGTCGTTAAATTTTTTCCACGCAGCTCTTTCTTTATCATTGGAAATGAATAATAGTCCCTGGGGGCCAAATCTGGACTGTAGGGTGGGTGGCGCAGTTGTTTGAAACCGCATCGGTGAATGGCAGCCGTCACAACATGGCTGTGTGCATGGGAGCGTTGTCATGCAAAAGGAATTTTCCCTTTCTATCAGTTTTCCCCCTTTTTTTTCTTTAATAGCTTCTTTTAATCGATCTAGTAAGGAAGCGTAATACTCTCCCGTTATGGAAACGCCACGTTCTTTATAATCGATCAAAAGGATACCTTCAGTATCCCAGAAGATGGTAACCATGATCTTTCCGTCTGATTGGGACACCTTAAATTTTTAGGAGCGGGTGTACCTTTTTTATACCACTGCATCCACTTTTGCTTTGATTCGGGTCCATAACGGTGAACGCAAGTTTCATCACCAGTTATAATTAGGGCCATAATTTCCTCCTTTTGCTGTCCACAGCGATCCAAAAACTCGCGAAAACAATCGACGCGTTCTCGTTTTTCTCCATAGTGGCTAGTTTCTTCCTGACTGACTTGTTTGCTCGTTGATAACTCAAAAGCTGCTGACCTGATTAGGCTGGAATTTGGTATATATAGTAACAATGAGTCACTCAATTATTGCCTACTTGGATGAGCAACCTCACCCCCAACAATCCCGCCATTCTGTGAACTTTTTGACCTCCCCTCGTATAAGCAGAATAAATTGCTCAAAAATTTTAAGAGTAGTTAGCTAGAGATAAGTCGCCGCATAGAATGCGAGAAGTCATAGTCTCCAGCAGACCAAGATGGTCTGCTATATGGACAAATCGAGGAAGGATTTTAAAGAGTACTTAATGAAATATACTTTCTCAAAAAGTACAAATAAACTCCAAACAGAAACAATGGCAAGAGTCACTCCTGACAGGAGCAAGAGTCACTCCAGATAGGAGCAAGAGTTACTCCGAATAGAGGCAAGTGTGACGTTGAGTGAATATTATTTATCGAACGTTTTAGAAAGACATTTCACTATCAATGTGATGTGGTAATTCAGCGGGTACTCAAGTGATTTGTATTCTGTTTGTAGATTAACACTAACAAACTTTAGACGATTTTAAAAAACGATCTAACAACTATAAATGGCAGTTATCTGCTACTGAAAAATTGCATCGAATTATTTTTACTCTTGTCTTAAATTATTCAATTTGTATTATTTCCATCTTTCTAAGCATAAAATTTATTGTTAACTATGGTCTCAAATTATTAATTCAACCAAACGCTAAATAATTAGAACTTAAGACTGGAATATAACTTCATTCCTGATTATCATATTATTCAAAGTACCTACGCCAAGTACGGAAAGAACATATGTACATACGTCCTCTTCTCAAACAGTGACAACACAACCGAAGCGCTATTACCATATTGAATTAGTGCCAAGTATCATCTTTACATTTAATTCTTCGTTATTTCCTCCATCACACATTCGTTTCTCAAACGAAAACTTTATTAAAAACACGTATTCGCTTCGCCGTATACTCAAACCAAATCATATCAACCGACACTGACGATTCAAGTGTACCCACCAGAACACTTTCCGGATGAATATAGAGGAGAAAAAATTGTCGATAGAAGAAAACTGGAACAATTTTAATTTAGTGTATATTAATTAAAACGCGCTATATAGTTGTGTACGCGACGCGAATCGACATTTTCGAGTGTCGCGAACGAACACACTTGACATTAACCGAATGTCAAAAACACTGAATTGCACCAATCCGATGTTGTATGTATATGTGTGTACGCGCTTGTGAGCTCGTTTTGTTCCCAAGTCCTCTAGATATAATTGAAGTGAACTACTTTACTTAATAACAGAAGAATTTTATTATATGAATCCATTATTTCAATTTCATTTCAATTATACAAATATGAATTTGTGTACACTGGTTCGCAATGCGCATGTCATCGACTCATCGGTATATATTTTACGGATGAAATCTATTTTTATCATTTTCAATTACTTGATTTTCAATTGAACGAGAAAATCATACCACATTGTCTGTGTTCTTCATGCTATTTATGCAATCGACACAGGTACATTTTTCATAGTATTTAATTTCTGATTATCGATCGTGGTGAATTAAAATTAAGTTATAATGCCAAATCAAGTGTTTGCTCATATTTAGATTACGGCCTAATTTTGCGACTTTTTGTCGAATTTTGATAAAATTTCACATAAAGATTCATGACGAGATGAATTATTGAAAGAAAAGAATGAAGCATAATTTTCTTTCTCTTTTAGGTTCTTAATATATCTTCTATTTTCGATGCATAAAATTAATAACTTTTTATTTCAATGAAAATAAACTACTGAAGCGAATCATAAAAGTGATTGAAACCGGTCTAGGAAGAAAAACGAAGAGAAAAGAAGAAAAACAATTTTTGTGGGAAAGGGGTACAAAAAAATTATTAATATATATATATATATATATATATATATATATATATATATATATATATATATATATATATATAATATATATATATAATATATATATATATGTATATATATATATATATATAATATATATATATATATAATATATATATATAATATATATATATATATGTATATATATATATATATATATATATATATATATATATATATATATATATATATATATTATGTATATACTGGGTATCCCGTTTGGATGTATACATCCGGCTTACTTGTTAATTGATAACACCAAGGGGTCAAACTATCACGGAAAAAAAGAATTATTTCAATCAAATAAATTTTATTCAAACCAAATAAAATTCTTGTTTGTATACCGTCAAATAAGTTTCATATTTCCATGAATTAAATTTTTCGTTTGAGATTTAAATAAATTTTTAATTTGCACCAAATAAAAATGTTATTTACGTGAACTTGAACGTTGTTCTGATGGAACTTCCTACTTTATTTCAGTAGAAACAAAATATATTGTATTGCAAATAATAATTTTATTTGTATTAAACACTTTATTATTTAGGGCACTCAGTTTTCTTATTTAAATCAAATAATTTTTCATTCTGTTGAATTTTATTTCTATTTCAATTGAGTTTTATTTTTATTTACCTGAAAAATAAATATATATTGGATATAATAAACGAAAATCAATTTATCAGCACACTGATTATTATTTATTGTTAATACGTAATCCATATTACTATTATTATTATTATTAATATTAATTATTACAATCAAATAATAAAACATACAAGTTCAAAATGTAGTATAATTTATGCATTTTCCAGTACATAAACAGCAAACTATCATACATTCAAACAGGTAACGTAAACAACCATATAAAAAAAAATCAAAAATAAATTTTAAACAATGAAATTCTTCAAATTTACAAATACTTTAATAAAGCTTTGGTTGTTTGTTTTTTTAATACTTTTTGAATCACATATTTTTAGTATTACATAAATAAACGCTAAATTAACGTTAACTTATCACTTTATCAGTATCACTTATCAGTATCACATAACACAAGGACACAACCCAATTAACACAAACACAAACATAAATATCCAAGGCCTTCAAATATGTCATTTGTTGCGGCAGTGCTATTTTCAATGTTGTATATTGTCTGAAAAAAAGCAATACAATTTATTATGGACAATATGGGCGCTTAGTATATCTACTGTTTATTAAAATAATTAATGTGTTACTTAAACTTACCAACAAATAAGTATAGGTTATTTTCTTCAAACATCAGCTTTTAGAATCTCTTTCAGTTTTTTTATCCGTCGTATCAACAATTATTACATAATATATTAAAACAAAAGCTAAATACGTCTAAAACAATTTATACAATGTAGGTATACATAGTGAAATTTAATTTCGAATTAAAAGTTTTCAACCAAGATCCAAGATGTCGGTTAATAAATATTTTTATGTACTGTAAATCGTATAACTAGGCCTACGTATAACATTGCTTGGCTTGGCTTGGCTTCTACACGTGACCACATTTCCGCGCATGCGTTGTAATTATTTTGTTTTTGTCGTAACTGTTTTATTTGAATCAAACAAACTAATTGTTTGAGCCAAATAAACTTTGGTGTGCATGAAGCTAAATATGATACACAGAAATAAAATATAAACAAATAAACAATATATAAAACTGAAATAATGTGTTTGTTTGAAATTTATCAAAAAACACAAACAAAATAATTGATTCCTGGAAATAAGAGAAATATTTTAGTGATCAAAATTTTATTTGGACGAAATAATATTTCCCAAACACGCAGTTTCGTTTCACTGAAGTAAACTCTTTTTTTCCGTGTAGATTGTCTATGTCTCTCTTCCACTTGTAATGAGTTTGTGACGTAAAATCTCCCCACTCTGTTGGTGTAGATACACACTGTTTGTAGTAGTATTGGTTTAATGGTTGCGTCTGTGTGCGTATTCACACATACTACTACAACACCCGTATTACCAGAGAGAGAAATGTGTGCTGTTCAACTAACAATGTCTAACAATGTAATACAATGCACTGTGCGTTCGGTGACGGACAGCGACTGACTACATGACTTAAGCTGTGACAGGCCTACAAATAGCTCCAAGCGAATTACACTTTTTTGATATTAGTTGGCTTCTAGTGTTCTATGGCTAACACTGAATTCCCATAAGTTATGTTACAAGTTATGTGCTTTGAACAAACTAATAATATACTAATTTAATATTATAATTACTGTTACTGTCACTTCAACAGCAATAATGCAGTAAAATAAAGAAATGAATGTCGCAATTTTCAAGCAATTAAAATTTTCACATAATAAGTATTTTTGTCATTTTCTGTAAATTCAAAAGGCATTTTATTATTTTCTTTTCTGAAAATAAATATTAAAATAATAAAAAAAACCGAAAAAATATTCCGTTGGAGAAATAGTGCAGATAATTTGGTGAAAAAAAATGATAAAAGAGAATTACCAAAAATATAAAAATGTTTATCCAAAGCACTCTTGTGATATAACTTTTTCCTCATGGGAATTCAATGTTATCAATGAACGTGTAAATCGTATGTATACATCCAAATGGAACACCCGGTATTTATGTACTTATGTGCCTGCTATAAGTCCGCGCGATAACTCTCGAACGAAACATCCTGTTTGTACGAAATTTGATAAAAACGTTGGAAGTCCAAAAATCTTGGATGAGT
Organism: Brachynemurus nebulosus; assembly: GCA_035578155.1. Classification (NCBI taxonomy): domain Eukaryota; kingdom Metazoa; phylum Arthropoda; class Insecta; order Neuroptera; family Myrmeleontidae; genus Brachynemurus; species Brachynemurus nebulosus. The sequence continues at coordinate 17,410,553 of JAPWDM010000005.1, forward strand.
TCTTCAGCCAAACACGTCCGATGCCAGGAACCTGAAAAAAATATATTTTTTGTAATAATTTGCCAAAATTTTTTTTCAAATTTTTTTACGCCATGACGATGAACGGGAAAAATCACATAAGATATGTTTTTGAATCATTATCCTATGTAAACGGTTTTTTAGAAAAACTGATTTTTGAAAACGAAAATTCGCTGTTATGCAGAATTTTGCGGCAGAGGTATTTTAGTATTCAATATAACTGGGTTTCAAAATTTTTCATTATTGTATGTAATTTTGTTATCCCGGGTTATTAACGGATTGCTTTTTAAATCCGATTTAAATCTCAACTAAAATATTTTAGTTTTTTAATGGTGCTTGTTCGCGGAGAGAAGGAGCAACATCCAAATAAGGACACCTAATAAGAGTTGTTTTAATAGTTCATTATCATCCAACTGTTGAAAACATTTCTAGACAAATTTCAACTTTTCAATTTTACTAGATTATAAACATTCTATATAATATAATCTTTAATATTTTAAAGTATGTATCTTTTCACAATCAAATCTATTCCATCACGCTCATTTATGCACGTTTTATAATGCATAAACGTATAATAGATATACAAAATTTTATCTATTTCATTTGAAAAAACCTAACTCCAACCATATATCCGGTTATGCAACTTACATTGCATTCATGTACCAAGCATTGTATAACAAATCACATATATAATTTTCATAGTCTCGAAATTCAAAAATACGCTCACATACAGTGTCTTTGATATTAAAAACTAATTTTAATACAAAATAGCTGCTCTGCACCAAGCTCTGTATTTAGCTCATTCACTTGTATTATTATTAGATTCCCTCTCTATATGTACACCGTACACAAAGCAGAACTTAAATTAGAGTCAGTGGGGCTAATTTGGGTATAAACGGGATTAATTTTTATTATTGTTTTAATAAAAGGTTAATATGAAATATGGGGAAAGTTAGATTACTTCATATATCAAAATCACTAAAAAAAAATTATCTACTCCACCATGAAATGGCTTATTTACTGTACAAAATACTGTAAAAACCTTTACAAAATTTTTACCTAACTGAAAACTGGTATCTGTTTTTAATATATTTAAAGTTAATATAATGGGTAACTTCAAAAATGTAAACTTTACCGCATCGATGCAGCATCATGACTTTTATGATGCGTCTAATACTACATGATGCGCTGCTGATGCTCTCTTGAAATTTGATGCACATTAGATGTTTTTAAACGGGATATTGGCATCATTTAGCCTCTTATTTGACTACAGATAGACTATAGATAATATAGCAATACAGTCCTTGTATGGGTATATTATCTTTGAATTTCAACTTGAACTTACTTGAAATTGAAAATATTGAAATTATTTGAATAAAAAATATTACATACCTATTTTGAGTGCAAGATGTACTCCAATAGTTTAAACAATCTTAATCAAAGCTAAATCTTTTTCAACAATTTGTTTTTCGGAATTATTCCTGTTGGTGTTAATACCTACATAATATGACAAGTAGTTGTAATTCTACATCATACACATGACATGCATCTTGGACACGCATCACCAAATTTCTTGATGCATTGTTTTAACGCATCAAATGCAAAAATGAACTTTTGCTTTTTCGTTGTGATGCATTTGATGCGTTTTTGAACTTTTGACTCTACCTCATGCAAGCAGTGATGCATTTTTGAAGTTAGCCAATTTTAATTAATAATTGGTATCAAATTTATATTATTTACTGCGAACTTTATATCCGTCGTAGATAAAATATAGTACGTAATTTGGTTGCAACGTTCTCGCATAATTACATTACGTTTAGTATGCAACTTACAACCTCAATTATGTAATATCTTATTATCATGCAACCTAACCGCAAAGCATTAATTTTGAGAACAGTACCCAAATTACCCCAACTAATCCTATATATTTTGTTTTGTATTCAATGAACGTGTTCACAGTACATACATATATGTGGAGTTTATAGTTGTTTAGTTGATGATATGACATAAACACATGGACGGGCCCGATAAAATGGTAACAACAAAACACTCTGACCCCCCATACCCAGCTCCCGTGCACCGTGCCTGTTAAACGATGTCAAAGGAATATAAAACCAAACCGCACACGACGATTCATGTGTGTAATTATTGTTTAGTGAACTGTAAATTTATCTACGGTTACAAATAATATATTAGACGCAGTGTTTGTAGCTGCTCGCTCGTATGTGTTTGTATAACGAATGCTATTTAATAAATAAAATTTTCAAACTATTCGCCCGCCCCCCCCATACGTGGGTATAGGGTATAAGAATGTGTTAGAAGGTGAATTGATTAGGGTCCCATTTATTTTTGGTAGCGTTTATCTACTAATGAGATAAGCAAAAGTATTTTGTTGAATGATTAAATGGCGTGCAAATTTTGTCGTCTCATAACAAAATAAACTTCATATATTTTGCGCATTAGCAGTAAATTGAGAGGCTTAATTGGAATCGATTTTGTGTTTGAACGCAATTTTCAGTATAAAATAATATTGGCAATTTTGTTCATAAATAATTTAATATTGAATAATGATTTTAAATGATACTTTTCGTTATCGAAAATTTTTGATCATAAATATCTTATGAACGGTGCGTTGTAGCAAAAAATGGATGAAATTTTTGAAAATTTAAGCAAATTAAAATGTCGATATTCCAAACATATTGTGAGTATTAAAATGTTGTTTCCGTTGTCGAATATTATCCCATACGTAACTACCTCTAGACTTAATATTCCGAAACTGGGCAAAAACTGGCAAATTCGATTTTTTTACGAAATCTGCAAACAAAATTTAAACATTTTTTTTTATTTTTCAGCCTTTTTTCGCAAAATTAACACCCAAAATCTTCACCACCAATAAACACCTCTTTAAAAACCGGAATATCACCAATTTGAACTTTTGCTTAATTTTTACCCCAATTCTTGAAGGACGACTTTACCCCTTCAGGCCGTTTTTTGGCCCATAAAAGCAACACAAATCGATAAGTGCGATCTCGGGCCTCTTACTTTTTTCATCAAAAATGAACATTTTCGTTTTAAACCAGCAATATTTTTGAATCCATCAATTTGTCAATGAAATAATTTAAGTATTGATTCTCTGGATAATGCAAGTCAGGTAGTGGTATCACATGTTTTTTTTTAAAATATTCCAAAAAAAGGCCAAAAACTTTTAATTTTAATTTTTTAAAAATCCTCTAGCATGTTAAAAATATATCTACTGGTAACTACACTATCAAAGCCATTTCTTTATTCTTTCTTTCTTTGAATAAAAAAAGGGAAAAAATTTGATTTAAAAAAATATTTTCTTAATTCTTCTGGGAGTAGCCAAAGAAAAACATATCAAAGAAATTTTTAATCCTTGAAGTTTGAACAAAGAAATCTTTTTGAGAGTGTAACATGTTTCCAAACGCAACTAAATATCTACTTAATAAATTTCTAACACTGACTGACTGACTGACAGACAGACAAAGTACAGCCTAAACCGTTGGGTTTCGAAGAATGAAATTTTGCACAGGAGTTCCCTATGTAACGTAAATGAGCACTAAAAAAGGATTTTTAAAAATTCGTCCCTTAAGTGGGTTTAACAAGGGATGGAAATTGTATGGAAATTCGTTATTTTTGAAGTTAGTGGTGTATAAAAATTTGTTACTATGGCTATTAAAATAAATAATATTGAATAGATCTTTAACGCTGACTGACAGACATCACACAGCCTAAACTGTTGGGTTTAGAAGGATGAAATTTAGCACACGAGATATGAAAATTAGCGTTTAAGCTTCTATTTATAAATAAACCTCAATTGTGTAAACGTTTCTGGAAATTTATTTCCTAAGGGATTAAAACAGGAAATGCAAGTTCGTATGGGAAGTTCGTCATTTTTGAAGTTAGAAAAGTGGGTACTGATTTAGGCTTTTGAAAAACATTAAAAGTGAGCAGAAAGTGAGTATCTAAATAAAAGATGTTGTCGATGAGAAATCGCATCGGGTATACGGCTAGTAGAATTATAATTTCTTATTGTTATCGGACTTATACGTAGGTAATAGGTTAATAAAAGAAATCTTAATTTATACAGAAAGAGATTTATGAAAAAAACTAACTATGTAACTAAAAACTGACGCTACATTTATACAGAATTAAACAACACACTATTCTGATTCTGTTTTCATTTCCTTATCACCAAAATGCATACCCGTGTATACATATATAAACAGTGACGTATACGACAAAATAATACATGAGGGGCAACAGTGACAAATAAACATAAGTTAATTGTATTCATTGAACTGTATAAGGTAAATTCAATGCTGTCACCAGTTTATTATTTTGTTAATATCGATAATATAACTTTTCGTTTTCTCTTTATTCTTTCTCATACCATTTTATTTATGGATTTTCATATTTCAGTTCACATACATTTTTATTTTTTATAGGTATATAATAATTGGATCATTTTTTTCAACCGAAGCAACTCTTTTGTTTGTTTGGGACACAATAAACAGATGTCGTTACCATAATCTTTGAAAATTTATACTTGATTAATTTGTGTAGACAAAAACTTTTTTGGGGTTTTTCTTTGGAACGATTTTATTTTTTCATAATATTGTATTGATATATTTTTCGGTCCCTTTTCAAATGGGGAATGGAAAGTCGGATAGTTTAATAAAAGAAAATATTTATTTACACAAAAAACGGCGTAGAACGTAATAAAACGATTTGACATTTTGTATTCGGAACAAGAATTATAAACATTAAGAGAAAAAAGGAGAAAAACTAATACTAAAAAATAAAGAGTTTTACAAAAACTATTTGGATATCGAATTTTGTTTTGTGTACAGTGGCTAACAAAAAGTTAAGAACACATTGATGCGTTTGCTTCTACTATTTTTATCAGTTAACACGCAAAAAAGAGACAATACACTAATATTTATCAAAAATACGTTCCTAAGAAATTTTATTTACTATACAAAATTATCTATATGTCACACAATGTTTTGACGGGAACTGTATTCAAATAAAGACGGAATATGGTATGATGTTACTGCAGACGGTGAGAAAATAATGTTTTTGTTATCAGATATTCATATCCAATGTCGAGTTTTATTAAAATTTTCCACTTTGGATCACATGTTTCGATTTTTGTAAAAATAAAAACAATAATACTCTATTACAAAGGCGGCTTATACTACCAAAACCCAATTTTTTGTATGTTTTTCATTCGATTTTATTCTAAAACAAACAGTTACATATAAATTCCAAATTTCGACAGTGGATGAACAATGTCATCGAAATACTTTATGAAAGTTCGCCACTGTTTTATTCCATTACAAAAAAATAAAATTTACTATTTAATTTTTAAAATGTGGATCACGTCTATGTGTTCTATTGACTCAATCGCCACCAGTTACTAATATTTTTTCTGCTCGACCTAATAATGTGTTCGTATAATTTTTTCATCCAGTAATTCTCAGAACTACGCCAGAACACGTAAACTAAAATTCCTAAAGGATTTTTATTATAAATTATTATGTAGCTTTTACGGAGGAAGAACAAAATTTATTAGAGTGCTTTCACGATGTTAAAACCGGATAGGAGCATGTGATCTTTTGTTTAGAATAACATTTTTTCTTTCAAAAATTGATACTATAAAAAATGTCTGTGTATAATATAAGCATATATCATTACAAACTTGCTGTGATAATTGCATAGAAACTGCATTGAAAAAAACATTTTTTTTTTTAAATTGATACTATAAAAAATATCAGCGTACAATACAAGCATTTCTCATTACAGATTTGTTGTGACAATTGCATAAAAATTGTATATAAAATAAATTTGAATTAAAACTACTGTCTCGGTACGACAGGTACATAACTAGCTAGGTATAAAATGTAATTTAATTTTAAAATGGCTTTAATTAATGACTTTATTTTATATATGTTTTTTAATTGTAAAAAATCCTCCAGAGTTCGGTAAATTGCCATTAAAACAAAGAAATGAATATGAGAAAATTAACAATAAACTGAAATTAATTTAAAAAATAGTAAAAAAATAAACATGAATATTACATTTTTAAAATTGTATAGTTACAATTAGTTACACTACACTCTTTTCATATAAAAATAAAAAGTGCACTTATGAAGCTACGGTAAATTTACTAAGTTTACCGTATAATTAAACTGTTACAAATTTGCCTAGAAAAAAATGTGTTATTGATGGTACATAATTGTGTACTCAGTTTCACTAAAACAGAAAGAATTTGGAATAATGTTTTACAAAAATTCTATGACTTTAACGTATTAACTTAAGCCCACATTTAGGGTTGCTATATGTCCTGCGTCCCGACAACAATAGTGGCTTGACGCTAACTGTTCCGATTTTCATTTTTAGTCCCGCCAGTCTCGCTATTGTTGTTTCCAAATTATCGTGCTTGCATGTCATGGCGGCCAACGAAGTAAGTATATTTACCATATTTACTGTACCTACTGATAAAGTGTACTCTGTCTACTGATTTATAACTTGTACAGCTTACAGTGTTGCTAGATTAACTCTTTAAAATCCCTCCAAAAAATGGGAGAAATTATTTGACGTACATGAAATACGTCAATGACAACGACGGTCAACTTTATGAAAAATGTTTTTCTCCGAAAATAATACAGTTGATAAGCAAAAAAAAAAAAAAATCCAAAAATTAAAAAAACAAATAAAATAAAATAAAGACATATTATTGTAATATTATCCTCAAGAAACTGTTTTGTTTAAAGGTTGGTAAGATCATGGGGTAAATATGTAGCCGTTAGTAACAAATAATAAAAATAAAAAGATACATATCTTTCCTACTGGCTGATTAAAAATGTTTGTTTGTTTTGTTTTTTTTAACAGTCTCGATTTTACTTGTCCCGTCCCGATTTTTTTCCCATTAAATCCCGAAATATTCATCGGAAGTGTTGGCAACCCTAGCCACATTACACTTCCTCGGTCGAAAAGAATGAAATAAAAAGTACTATATTTTCGCTCAGATAAAATAATCGTAGAGTTTATTCTGTGTTTATTGTTGTGTAGAAAAAAAATATATTCAGTTTTCAGACAGATCGATTAAATGGCTTTTAAATTATCCTGCACGCCGATTACAAAAAAAGTTGTTTTGAGTAGTGAAGTTTGACAGTGATATTTATTATTGACGCTAAAATTATCTATAATATTTCCAAAGTACTTGGAATTTTTCTCTGAAATCTAAAGAGAATATTTCTGGAAAATATGCCTTCCAACTGGAAAATACACTTTCTAAAAAAATCGATTTATCCTACCCGAGGAAGTATGAAGTTACCATAAGTCAACCCAATTAAGCTCAATTCTCCTGTCAATTCTTTAACTATAACTTTTATTTATAACTTTTAAGAAATTACTTTTATTAGGGGAATTAGTTTGATTTTTACGAAAACGCAAAGCAAGAGATGAATTTTTATAAAGCTAGCAAAACAACTATCAATCGAATTAACATCTTTTTATTTAAAACTCTTCGATAACGCAAAAAATTTAGGATCTCTAAATCTCTGAATGTTAACTGCTCATCTTTCTTTCTTACAGCAGTAGATTATACCCTCTCTTCTCACTCTTTATATACCTGCATGGCGATTTCCATTAGAGAATAATTGCTGTATACTTAAATTCCTCTTAAAACATTCGATTTTTTAAACTTTCAGCTTCCGACTCTTTCAAAAATCAACCCTAATATTATTTTTCCCTACAACAAACTTTTTACCGAAGCCTCTCGTTTAATTCACATCAAAATTTTGACGCAATCAAATAAAAATTTATTAAATGACACTTCAAAATGATGACACATTATCATCACCCTTATCTGTCACTAAATTTTTTAACCCATTTCATTCGAAAAATTATGTGTTTACGCGGCTATTTCATACGATGAACCGACACTTTATTATTGTTAGATACTAGTATGTGAGTAATGCATCACTGTCATAACCGCACATACGAGTATTATGACGTTTATGAAGAAGTAAATTAAAGGATATCAGAGGAATATTAAATTGCATCAACGTGGTTGCTGTTGCATATTGTGATGCATCCATCGTTGCGTCCGCTTGGCTCGTTTGCTGGTTGTATCCGTTGTTGAGTTTATTTATTATTTCATTGTTGACGATAATTTAATTATTAAGCGACCATGTGACATCCAACTATGAGTGATGAGGATACTCAAATTTTATTAAAAGAAAACGATAAATACAGGGTGAGAAATCGACCTATAACAGGTAAGGTCTGCACAACAAGGGTTCCGTACGATAACAAGTCAGCAGACCGTTTCTTTATTTAAATATATTTGAATGTTATCCAAATTTGCTTGTGATAACTGAAAAATGGATGAATTATCCGACAGTTTATGTAAATATCAGGAAATACGTTGTCTATTACTGTGTTTTCCCTTCCTATTTAAAGTTTTTTTTTTCAGCAATTATTGCACTGCTGAAAAAACCCCTAGTTTTCCGGTAATCTATGACTCAATTAGTGATGTCGGACCGCGAAGCAGTTAATCGATTAATCGATTAAAATTGTTTTTCAGATAAAATTAGTCATTAGTTAAAAATATCGAGCATAGAGTAGTCGATTAATCGACTAAATTTTTAGTCGAATTCATGGTAAGGTAACAGCTATGTAACTCTTTCAAAAACGAGGTTTTCTTTTGAATTTAATTATGGACTTTTAATATTTTTCTTTTAAGAAAAAGAAAGATATGAAATATCACAATATATTAATCACATAAAAGTGAAAAATCATACAGATAGATAATTTTTTAGTTTCCATTTTTTGAATAATAGAAAGAATTGTTAATTTAGTCGTTTTTTAGTCATTTAAAAAACATTAGTCATTTTAATCATTTAATCGAAGGTAAAATAGTCGACTTAAATATGACTAAATGTAAACAAAATTAGTCGACTAAACCGACTAATCGATTAATTATTCGACATCACTAGACTCAATATCTACTAACATTATTAACACGTTGACGGTTATGAACGCCGTACAATGTCAAGTGACACCTAACTGCGACACAGCGCTGTACATCGATAAGGTATGTAGGTACATAAACAAACAGACGTAAGTACCGCGGTTAGGCAATATACTCTACAATTACATCTTGTACAGTAGACCTGTGCTACCTACCGTACTTATAGACCAAGAGCCCGTATGGTATGAAAATCCCCGTCATCGAACACCCTCATAATTTAAGTGAATTTAGAAAGTAAATATACCCAAAAATATAAAAAAGTTGGTCGCCCGTAATTAATCCTGGACAAATTGTCGTAATTAAGCGAATAATCGAAAATACATTTTTTGACGTTTTAAATTGTCAAATAATTTCAAAAAATTAATAATCAATAATTTTTTTCATAGTTACAAAAAAAGTAAACAGTTTTTTCCTAGCTACAAAATAATACAGTTCAAGACCCCACGACTCTTTGTCTATACGTATTTTGTACAAATATACGAAAAAGGAACGTTCCTTCTTTATGGCGGTATATCGCAAATGGTATTAGCGGTATTACCATAATAAAATATGCGAATGAAATTTGTGTGGAATATAGATAAAAGTATATATGTAGTTTCACAATATACAGGTCACCAGTACGATACTTTAAAGTAGGTCGCCCGAGTATTTAATACAGGACCCGATAAGGGCGACCTATATATTATGAAACTAGACACTTTTATCTATATTCCACATAAATTTCATTCGGATGTTTTATGACGGGGCGATTTACCGCTAATACGATACTTTGAAGTAGGTCGCCCGAGTATTTAATACAGGACCCGATAAGGGCGACCTGTATATTATGAAACTAGACAGTTTTATCTATATTCCACATAAATTTCATCCGGATGTTTTATGACGGGGCGATTTACCGCTAATACGACACTTTGAAGTAGGTCGCCCGAGTATTGAATACAGGACCCAATAAGGGCGACCTGTATATTATGAAACTAGACACTTTTATCTATATTCCACATAAATTTCATTCGGATGTTTTATGACGGGGCGATTTACTGCCAATACGATACTTTGAAGTAGGTCGCCGCATCATTTAATACAAGATTCGGTAAGGGCGACCTATATATTGTGAAACTATACCCTTTCATCTACTCGTATATTCCACATAAATTTCATTGTGATGTTTTATGACGGAGATATCGCCAATACCATTTGTGATATACCACCAATACCGTCATACCGAAGTATTTAATACAAGATACGGCAGCCTATATATTGTGAAATTATACATATATTTATTTGTGTTCCTTATAAATTTTAATAGGATGTTTTATGACGGAAGTAACGTCTTTTTTCATATATTTGTACAAAATACAAATAGACAAAGAGTCGTGGGGTCTTGAACTGTATTATTTTGTAACTAGGAAAAAACTGTTTACTTTTTTGTAACTACGAAAAAAATTGTTGATTATTAATTTTTTGAAATTATTTGACAATTTAAAACGTCAAAAAATGTATTTTCGATTATTCGTTTAATTACGGCAATTTGTCCAGGATTAATTACGGGCGACCGACTTTTTTATATTTTTGGGTATATTTACTTTCTAATTTCACTTAAATTATGAGGGTGTTCGATGACGGGGATTTTCATACCATTGGCTCTTGGTCTATTATTGGAAGGCGTATTGGTTATCAAATCAAGTGGGTGTTTCGTCATAATACCTCATGGCTGTTAACATGTTAAAATCTAAATTTTAACTTTAAAATCCTATAAAATCTGAGGGGGCAATCATTTCCAGCCATATAGTCATGTTATTAAATCACTAGACCAAAAATTATAATTTTTTTTTTAGAATTGTTAGAATTACCTTTTTCAAATGTTTTCTGTACTTAACTGGCCCCCTATTTTAATCTCCAAATTTTGTTTTTTTTTTAATTGTTGACCGGCGATATATGTGCGCATCACCAGAACCTAATATTATGTCAATTTTCAAATTTCTATGTTCCATAGTTCGAGAAAAACCTCTGTGACAACAGACGGATGGACACATCTCTAAAAAATAATAGTAATGGGTTTAGGGAAGGATAGTAGATGTTGTACTTTGAACAAAAAAGCTTCATTAAAGAATACAATTCACAAAATTCACCCCGTATAAAAATATTTTTTAAAACCACTTTTTCTATATCTGATTAAACTTTTTATTAAAAAAGTGACTTTTTATGTTTGTTATGTAACCTTGGCCTAACTTTTTCGAGAATTTCATTTCGTTACGTCACTTGACAGATGGCGATAGTAAATGACGTAATAAAAGTTTGTCCGTTTACAACTACTTAAAAATGAAATATACGTATGTACTTGTACGACATTATCCTTCGTAACGTATTTGTCCTGAAAGTTTTAATATGTCATCGTACTTTTCTCTATCATTTTTTCCCCCGTTTTCAGTTACATAGTAGCGAAAGGATACGAAAATTTTGAGCTTGAAAAATTGTCGGTGATTTAAGTGAAAACAAAAGATTTTTAAAGTATATATACAGGGTGTTAGTGAATAAGTGCGAAAGATTTTAACAGGTGATTGCTGAGGTTTTTTTATGTAAAAATGTTCATATAAACCCAGGTCCGAAAACGCTTAGTTTCCAAGATACAGGATGTTCAACTTCTCGTTTATTTTTTTAATATTTTCCTAAATATTTCAAAACCGTTTTGAGATATTGACACAAAATTTAGGACACGTTATGACAGGATAAATACCCATATTCTGAAGTAGACAGAATATTTTCACTCAAACTAGTGGCGTCCGTACAGCCATGTGTTGACCTATTTTTGAAGAAAAAAGAGGCACGCCAATAATTTCTTTCAATTTAAAAATGTTTTTTCAAATGTCTCATAAGTTGTTGACAAAAATGACCTCTTAGTATTTTGTCGCTTATGTAGCCGTTTTCAAGTAAAAATATAACTTCCAATTACTGTTCTTACCACAAAACCGGGTTAGGTTCTCGTATTAACTGCTGAGATAACTTTATGAAAAAGCCTTACCAATAAAAAGGCGAAGGCGTTTCACTTTTACAGTAAGACCACATAATTTGTTTTTAATTTAATACAGAAAAAATATTTTTAAAAATTAAAAAACTGAACACTCTGTATCTTGGAAACAGTGTTTTCGGATCTGGGTTTATATAAACTGTTTTACATAAAAAAAACCTCAGCAATCACCCATTAATAGCGGATTCGAATAAAAGTAGTTTAATCTTTTTATTACGGTTTTTCATTGTCCTAATTTTTCTAAAATAATTACAAAATGCTAATTTTGATTTAAGGGATTAGGTGGCTTTGAAAATTTTAAAAAGTTCATTTTTTTGTCTTATTAAATAGTACAATATGTTTAAAATATTCTCCTAAAATTTCAAATCGATCCGAGTAAAATTCTAAGAGATAGATTCTTCGAAAGTTCCGCCCATCAGGCCACGTCAGTGCAGCGCAGTAAACTTAAAACGCGTTTATCTCAAAACTCAATTTTTAAAGTCGGTGGACATGATTTCTCGAAAAGTTATGAAGCAATTAAGTTCAAGTTTTGCACACATCTTTGAAATAACATTATCTAGTCATTGAATGTACCAAAATTGAAAGCTGTATTGAACTTAATTTTTTTTTATAAATTGATTAACAAAATATTGTCTATAGGTGAGGCGAATTCATACACCATGGTGCATCAATATAAATAGAAAGTGGGTATACACTACATAAACTGTAGTCTAGATAACATAAAATCGGCTCTTTTCGACAGAGGCGCAACAACCGGGGAAGTCTAAGGGGTCCGGGCCCCCTAAAATTACCTGGAAATTTTCCTCCATTTTTTTAATTTATATTAAAAAGTAAAATTATTAGTGATTTACTAATATTTTTTATTTGAAAATCAAATTTTCGAAGATAACATTTTATTACAACATTTTCCATTGTTATCGGAGAACTGCGTTATCAAAAAATTTGATTATTTAAATTTTTGTTGGACCCCCTGTAAATATGTGGTTGTTGCGCCCCTGCTTTCCGATATTAAAAATAAAAGAAAATCGCTCAGACAAGCTGCTGAATATTTCCATGTTCCCAAATCGACCTTGGGTGATAGACTCAAAAGCAAATCTAAATAAAATTCATTTAAATCCAAAATGTTTTATTCCACCCATCAAAAGTCATTCGCTGATGCAGATATTTATCTTGGCGAATTTCCATATTGAAAATTCAGCTAGTTTTATCTTTTATGTCCGATTTCATCCGTATGCATGACTGAATGTGATTTATATTGCAAATAAAGCACTGTTCAGGTCCCACACATAGGGACGAATCTGGACACTATATAACCAAAAAAAAAGAAAAAATGTTGCAGTACCAATTTTGATATTTTTATTACTGCCCTATATGCCTGTGATATTAAAGCATTTAAATTATTTTTTTAAAATTTTTTAGATAAACTAAACAATTCATTGCCAAAAAGACTGAAAAAATCGTCCAGATTCGCCCCAGCTGACGGTACTTTTTTACATGTAGGTAATTTTTATTTCATTATTTTACATATTTTCCAATGAAATGTTATTTCTAAAAATTTTTAACGATCCGTCATAAACTGTTAAGAAGTGGTCAATTGCGGGTCGAACTATGCAAAGCGCCAGTGACAGACATTACCATATCCATCTGTCCCTCTCTGCACCATAATCGCTTGGCGCGGCAACTATTATTGATTTTAATCTTTATTGGGAAAAATTCATCCTATGAAAGGATTTTGTTTACACATTTCAAAACTGTATTCTTTTAATTTTATGTACGGAGCCCCCAATACACAAATCAGACTCGCACTTTACCGAACTTTTTTGTATAAATGTAATTTTTCTTAAAACTATTTTTCATTTTTCCGCACCGAGAGATAAAAAGAAAATTCACATACGAAGATAAATATTTCATAGCTGGTTTAGATGACAGAAATTTAATGATATTCTTTCTATGGTGGTTCAGGTTTTTTGTGATTTTCTTTCATTTTCGTATCAATTCAAAAAAAAATATTGTAAATGTCATGGAGCTGGTTGGTCTAGCTACTCTGGTATTATCAGAACCAGTTCTTTTTGTACGATATGAGAT